>OX419721.1:1919574-4319574 GCA_948474765.1 Patella depressa
AACGTCAAATCTTAGTTTTGCCCCCTCTAAAATTATCTGTGAAATTACAGAAAAGTAAAGACGAAAATGGTATATAATGTGTGCCTGTATATTGATAAAAATATAAATTTTGAATATTTTTTTTTTTTTAATAAACAGTAAAAATACTGAATTTAAAATTTTGATATACACGTAGGTCCAAAAAATATAGTGATATAATGTAATCCTATTGTTTATTGCAAATAAATTTGTGTTATTCTCTCTGAAATTACCATTGAAAAACAACATTATAAATAGTAAAGGCGAGAATGTGAAATTACAGAAAAGTAAAGACGAAAATGGTATATAATGTGGGCCTGTATATTGATGAAAATATAAATTTTGAATATTTTTTTTTTTAATAAACAGTAAAAATACTGAATTTAAAATTTTGATATACACGTAGGTCCAAAAAATATAGTGATATAATGTAATCCTATTGTTTATTGCAAATAAATTTGTGCTTTTATTCTCTCTGAAATTACCATTGAAAAACAACATTATAAATAGTAAAGGCGAGAATGTGAATGTGATATAGGCCTATAATATAAGTATTTATTTGTTTTAAAAATAGGATATAGGTCAAAACTCTTAAGTATTTTTTTTAAAAAATGATATAGGCCTATAATTTATAATATAAGTAATTTTTTAAAAAAAATGACATAGGCCTATAATATAAGTAATTTATTTTTAAAGAAAAAAGATGGTGTTTATTCATATATAGACCAAATAAAGAAAAATAACTTATTACAGGCCTATATTATATCTTTGAACGTTTCTAAAATTACTAGAAATCAGACGCAAATATAGGCCTATATGTGAATAGCCCAGGTTTGTTTTTTTTTTAAAAATAAAGACTCTAAAATTACAGATTATACTGACCACAAAACGAAAGAAAAAAAAATAACTGGACAATACATGAGTTTTTTTCCCACCAAAATTAACTGTGAAATTACAGAAAAGTATAAGAAAAAATGGTGTAAGGTCTATATACATGTATTTCTAAGTCCTTATATGGATTCATAACTTAATTAATCTACATCTTTGGTGTCCACTATAGTAAGGTTATGATTGTTCGTTTTATTAGCCCTTTGATGGTCCATATCAGTTATTGTTTTTGTTACCTTGTTAATTTGATTTCTTGTCATTATACGGTCATTACTCACTGACTGTTATCCATATTAATTTGTGTTATTTATCATATTTTCAGTTACTAAATGCCCTATAAGGATTTTATCTATTTCTAAAGAACAAATTTGGACTGTTTTGTATTTAATTAACATTGAAATACAGAATTTTAAATTGTGTAGAAGAATATGGGATACAGGCTTGTAAAATAAAGTTATGTACTGTAATCCTATATTTAAAAAAAGACGAATTTGTGCTATTCTCTTTGGAATTAACACTGAAAAAACAAAATTGTAAATCGTAAAGGAGAAAACGGGATATAGGCCTATAATATAAGTAGTGTTTTTAAGGAGAGAGAAATGGGGTTTAACGTCCATTGACACAAACTATAGGTCATTTTGGGCCTAACATATGGTTTCATTTTTATTTCAATAATTCACTTGCGCGTAGGGGTCTTTAGCAGTGGGGGGAAACCGGAGTGCCCAGAGGAAACCCATAAGGCTGAGAAAGCGCCCCTATCTCCATGCCACATATGCTCACATCAGAGCTCGAAACCACAGCCGCAAGCCAGAGGTGACCGGCCAGCTAGAGGTCGAAGCGCGGCTCTCTAGACCACTAGGCCATCCCAACCCCCAAATCCGTTCGACATTTACGGGCTTCTAAACAAACACAATAGAGCATAATATATTCAATGCGTCTCCTATTTCTGAAATTAATACTTCTTGTTCGGTGTTTTTAAGGACTATGATATAGTCTGTAATTCTAGATCCTCTATATTGTAATAATATTATATAATACAACATAAAATAACTGTTCTTTATTATACAAAGATCCTAAAAGGTAAAAAAGAAATTAGAACAGAGGTTTAGATGTATGTATATATGTAGAAAAAAGCTATAAAATATCAAAATTACATAAGGATAGAGATGTGCACACACCAAAAAAAATAGCTGAACAGTATTTAAATTTGAATATTGTAATGCGCCATTGCAAAGACAACGGTAGTGTAAATACGGCTCATACTTACATGTCAATAGATATTATGCCTTTTTTTTTTACCAAAGGACATGATACAATCTTGGTATTCATAAATATTTAAAATATAGTATAGTAGAAAATTCTGGATGAATGCAACTGGCTGATTTTCATAATCAAAACAATAATTTAAAAAAAAAAACAAGGGGTGGCATCTTAATTTTTTTTTCTTAGTCAGATGATTTTATTTTTTCCAAACCTTACTCTATCATTTATTATTTTCAATTGTGTAGGCCTATAGAAATTGATAAATTCAACGGTATATGTTAAAGTTATAATCTGATTTACGGCAAATGTGTGGTTCGCTTCAAACCATTTTATAATGAGAATGTGCACTTTTAAAAATAAAATCAATGTTGTGAATTTATTTTATATAAAGTACCAACAATGTCGTCAACAAAATATAATGTTCTGTTGTTAATGTTTTCGTCGAATTTACTAGTAAACAAAGCGCGTACTTATATTGGAGACAAAGGACAACGAGTGCTTCTGGGAGGAGCAAGATGCCTGACGGTGGCTTCAAGCAACGTCATTTGTTGATTGCGTCATGAGCTATCCAGTTATTATATAGATCAGTGGTCCCAACTATGACGCCATAAAAACGGTGACGTCATGGCGTCATAATAATAATAGCTTTACTTAACAAAACGTTTTATTTTTTCTTGGCATAACGTTTTACGAGCTACAATTTAACCTAAACTAATTGCAAAAGATTAGTTCGGATAGAGTATCTTAACCGTGATGTATCCTGTGGTTCGTATAGAGCCCCTCTAAGCAATCATGTACCCTGTCGTTCGGATAGAGTCTCTAAACCATGGTTTACCCTTTAGTTGTACCATGTATAGTTCAGATAGTGTCCAATCCATAATCTACCCTGTAGTCTCTAAAACATGATGTACCCTGTAGTTCAAATAGTCTCGCAACCATGTTTACACTGTAGTTAGGGGAATCCATAGTTTTGTAAATAGGAGGTCGATTGTCAAATGAATATGAATTTTACGATATGTTAATCCTAGAGTGACATAGTATCTCTTAATTGAATATATTGTTAAAGCGGGGCTTATGTCGACTTTGCAACCCAAAGCAACTAGTTGCAGTCAGTTGCAAGATTGCTTATGTCGATCATATCAGCAACTGAGGACAACTGGGAGAAACTGAATTCGGAGCGCTTATGTCGACTCGGAACTGATAGCGATCACACTTAACACGTGCCTGTTAATTTATTCATCACGTGATCAACAAAATGGCGAATAGCTTAAAAGAAGCAACACAAAGGCATGGTCGGTCTTACTACAATTCTATTAGTATATTATTGTCGACATTATCAACATTTTAAAAAAAATGGGTGTCTTCGTTCGCTTCCATTTGCCTCTTTATAAAGTCACAAAACACATGTCTCTTATCACGTGATGTTATTTCCATGGAAACGAGTTGACGCCAGTTGCAAGAACGCTCATGTCGACTGCAACTAGTTGCCGCTAGTTGCAACGAGTTGCAGAAAGTTGAACATGTGCAACTGACTGCAACTGATTGCAACTGACTGCAACTAGTTGTAAGAGGCGCTCAGGTCGACTTTTTTCAGTTGCATTCAGTTGCTTTCAGTTGCTCCCAGTTGCCGAATCGCCAGTTGCTTTCAGTTGCAAGGTCGACATAAGCCCCCCTTAACGCGCTTAAAATATCTGGATGTAATAGATTCTCGTCACACACTGATAACCACCCACGATGTTTTAATGTCAATAATTCACATACATTATGCAGTTCGGCGTAAATAGACACGGTTGGTTTAACTTGAATGTAAAACTAATCTACGTTGCATATACATGACAATGTATGTATACCTTTCGGGTCAATCATATCATAAAAATATCTTATTTCGTAAAGTCATACATATTTGTCGACATTAAGGTGTACTTGTTCTCCCCTTCGTCACTAAATACTTGCAACCAGGACACCTTTACCGGAGTTAATCTTCCCAAAAACAGCAGCCCGACATATAACCCCAGATAAATAAAATAAAGACATTTTTGGGTAGCAGAGTCGAAGCCACCTAACCGACGGAAGGACAAAGAAAGGGTATAATGGCGCAAATACTTAAGTTACAACCCTAAATTTAAAGATACTGATAAACGTTTATTAAGATCATCTCTTATGTAACCATCCTTGGCCTTATCTGATGTCCAGCGACCATGCCTTTTAAATAATCTATCCGATATTCCCATATTTGCACTAGCAGTAGCACCCCCAGACCTCAAACTATGAAGCCCATATTGAGAACAATCAATAATTCCAGAAAACGCTTCTTTAAACAATTCTAACATACGACTATAACTGAGACATTTTCCATTTTTAGTTCTCATTCTATAACCATTATGGCATTTACTCAATGCCTGAAATATATACACATTACTGTTTACGTTAATTTTAGCCCACTCTAAATACAATAGTAAATTCTTAACAGGACATACTTTGGAATTAGTTTTTGCAATAATAACCCTTGAACCATCTCTATAAATGTCAGTTTTACTCGTTTCCAGAAATACAGACATATGAGTGGCATAAAATGTTACATCCCATGACTTAATATGTAAGAGTTCCGCACTTCTCATAAAACCACTGTAAGCAAGCAGACAGGCACAAATTGTTCGCTGCCGATACGCGCAACCAGTCACAAATAGTTTGTCGTATAAAGAATTTAGATGTTCTTTAGTAATTCGTCGCTTTGCTGGCGAACTGGCGAATCTGAAATATTTAAGTATTGAGAATTTTGCGTTTGAAATTTGCGCTCTGTTGTTATCTCTGTAGCCATCAAATATTAACATTTATTTATGATTTAATATTTCATACATATACATCAGGAAACATGACGCCATTTACATATAACGTTATTATTGAATGGACATAGAGATAACGACAGAGCGCAACTTTCAAACGCATAATTCTCAATACTTAAACATTTCAGATTCGTCGGTTCGCCAGACAAGCAACGAATTGGTCGTTTCTTAACTTTTGGTTTAGATAACAACCGTTTTCCCGCTTCCAACACATTTCTCACAAATGGTGTGAATCCGTAGGACAGGGAAGATTGGCAATCGAATGTATCCATTTAATGCTGTAAAAGGCTTGGTATAGAGGACTTACCGTGTCTTTATTTTGAATTAATTGAGTCAAATACAAGGAAACATGTAGAGGTTTAGCAGGGATAACATCACTTTCGTTTAAATCATTACGAAGGACCCAGTCTTTCCAAGCTAAATAGCCTCTGTAATATTTATCTGTAGTTGATGATGCTTTAGCTTGAATAGCGATACCAGGAAGGGACGTCAGCAATGGTAGAAGTTTATTCGGTAAATGTGCATAATCCTCAGAATAAGCAATCCTAAAAATATTTATAGATATAAACTATTAAAGCTTACCATGTACGTAGTTTAAACTTAAACTATAGCGACTATAAAAATAATCTCTACCAACACCGATACCGGTAACCTTAGACACCTATTCAGGTTATATTACAACCAATACTGGTAACATAAGTATACCCACTGATGCCAGTGTACACTGTAAAATAAAAACAAACAACTCAATATCTACAGTCAATTCTAAGTGCTATCATTTTAAACAACAGGTCTTTAGAACCGAAAATACTTTTACTGTGCAAAGATTTAATATAAAATTCTTTCTCTGACGGTAACTCCGACCATTCTTTAACTATATCAATAAAACTATTCCCTGTGGGGCATATAAACGGCCAAAAGCTAGCAGAGCGCCACATTGGTATTATTACTGTTCCAAACGCTTGCCACAACATCATATGCTTAATTACTCTTACTACTAAATAAACTGGGGGTACAATCCACCCATTTGAACCTTTCCACGAAACCGCGAATGCATCAACTCCGCTACATCGCGGACTCCAAAACCTAGAAAAAAATGTATCGCATTTATTATTATGTTCAGAAGCGAACCAATCCACTTCATAAGGCCCCCATTCAAGAGACAATCTATTAAATATTTCACTTCCTATACCCCAGTCATCACCACCAACAATCTTGCTCAAATAATCAGCCTTTTCATTGAAAGTTCTAGGTATCCATTCCATTTCAATACATACTCCGTATTTCATACAAATTTTAAATATTTCTATAGCAATGCTTTGTAATTCAGATTTCATACTGCCCTTCCGCACAATACTGACTACGCTTTTATTATCAGAATACCACTTTACGCGTCTCCCCTGGAGGTTGGGATAAATCGATAGTAACACCCTACGGACCGCTTCTAATTCTCTCCATGTGGAACTATTACTATATTCATCCCTTCTCCAAAACCCATGAACTACATCTCCGCTTCTCTCTACAACATAACCACCATAACCGTAAGAACTAGCATCTGAAAATATTATACGATCACAGGATGGATCAAACAATAATTTTTTCTTGTTAATAACTGACAAATTTTCTTGCCAAAATTTTAGTTGGGTCAAACTGTGTGTAGAGAGTCGGATTTTGGAATTCCAATTTTCGGAATTAAGAATGTCAATTGACAGACTGCGAGTCATAATTTGACAAACTGATCCGATAACAATATACATAGAAGTTATCTGTCCAACAATGCTTGCTACTTTTCGTACTTCCACATTACCTAATTTAGAGACAGTTTTTGTCAAATCTCGAATGGTGCGAAAAAGCTTTTCCACCCTCGAACATGGAATTTTTAAGTAGAGTTCTCTTGTATTAACAATCACACCCAACCAACACATCTCTTGAACTGGAAACCAAAGGGACTTTTCGTGCTTGGGAGTAAACCCGCTTAATATAAGATCATTCTTGACCGCTTGGCCCATCCTAAAAGTGGACCCGTAATCATTACCCGTACCGAAACCATCATCCAGATACATTATCATGCGTTTACCCTCACCTCTCCATTTTTTGATTAATACACGACAAACTTTAGTAAATATATAAGGAGCGGAACAAAGACCAAAGGGTAGCACCAGAAATTTAAAATACACCACATTTCCGCCGATTACCCAGGAAAAACCAAGAAATTGAGTGTGGGTTTCACATATTTCTATATTATGATATGCTGCATTTAAGTCATATTTAATCATCCAGGATTCTTTATGAATGTAGAGAAGAGCGGTACGTATATCTTCAAATTTAATACTACATTTATTCACATACTGATTTACCTCCCTTAAATCTAAAATCAATGGTTTTTTATTGTTATTTTGGATGGAAATTGACAACGGATTAACTACCGTGGGTGCAACTTGACATCTTGTCACAAGACCCCTTATTTCTAAATCAAGTATAGCTTTCAAAACAAACTCTGAATGCTCTTTAGCGGACTTATTATTCTTCAAAATCTTAACTTCGGGCAAGGAATTAAACGGTATTTTATATCCGTTTTGAATAACATCTAAAATAAACGAATTTGTACCAATAGATTCCCAAAATTGTACATTTTTACGAAGTCGTCCCTTTACCAGAATTTGAGCCTGCCCCTGTTCGTACTCAAAATAATCATGAGTAAATATTTCATTCAGATTATCCTCGAGTAAATACTTATCTTTTACACCATCAGATATTTTATGGTTAGAATCATCCGGTAATTGTTTGGCTTGATCTGGGGTTCTGATTGTTACTCTGGGTTTGGTTGAGGTTGGGGCACTCCCCCTTTTGAAGTGACCAAATTCTCCACACATGTAGCAGCTTCCACGGTTCGGCATGGCACGAAAGGACTGATTTCTTTGAAATCTATAAAAACTCGAAGATTCAGATGGATGAAAATTATTATCACTATTAAACTCAATCTTGCGACGTTTGTTAGAAACATTCTTTGTTTTCAATTCTTTCCTTCTTTTAACAGCTCTGCTGATTTTCCTTTCGTCATCGGAATCACTAGCTAAAGGATTACTGACATATTGATTTACTGTTTCCCACCCTCCCTGAGAATTATCAGCCATTTTAATCAGTTTATTTCTACGTATTAACTTCTCATGTAATTCACCAGTCAGCTCTTTAGCATAATCAAATTTACCGTGCTCATATGCCCAGTTAATCTGTTTAATTACATCCAATAAACCCGAATTAAAATTAAACTGCAGTTTATTACCTTTAAACCTCCATTCCACGTCATTATCAGCTTTCACTTTGTCCAATTCTGTAGTAAACGTCTTATTAACCCCTTGTAGCTCGTCTTTCATATATTCAAATTTTCTGTCAAAATCATATTTCTGTCCTCTTACTTCGGCTAATATGTCTTCTAAAGTGACTGTAGATTGATTCTCTGTATCATCCATGATACACGTTAAAACGTAAGTATAATAATATAAGATCAAGATCATAGTCGCCAGGTATATGGTAGAAGTGTAAAATATGCACGTGCAACGAATGTGAACTGAACTTGGTGGCGGCTTCGACCTGAATGACTAAACCTATACAAACACGTACACATGCGTGTATTCATACGCCCCAGATGAGAAAATATTTTCCGTCTTATTCACTCAATCCGCTCAAACGAAGGAAAATTCCAATCTCATCCGAAGGGCGCGAGAAGGATGAGAAGAATTATATGAATATATATATAGCCCGAGGGCTCGAGGGTTTACATTGCATAATTCTCATATCTGTCAAATAGTCTGTACCACTCGCTCAAACTTTAAAGTAGGAAATACTGCACGTGCGTACCATACCCCGTGTGTACAGTAGCAGTGTATATAAGACCGTGACAAATCATAACTCAATGTCTTTTTAAAGGATGTGTCGTCAACTGCATATAACCCAAGGGGGGGGTTGTGGAGGGTAATGTAAACCCTCGAGCCCTCGGGCTATATATATTCATATAATTCTTCTCATCCTTCTCGCGCCGTTCGGGCGCTCGGATGAGATTGGAATTATATTCCATAATATGCGATTTGGGCATCTCAGGTTTACATTGCATTTTTAAAGGTTGAAGACACATAAAAGCAAGAAAAATAAAAATATAACAGTCAACCATTACATATTTATTATCCAAAATATAAAATATATACAATTCATTTCAACAATAGCATTCTATTTCCAAATATACATATAATTTCCTCCCAAAAAATATAAAATATAATTCCATATCAAGAAATATAATTCAAAATAAATTTTAAATTACTAAATATTCTATCTCAAAATAATTTATTAAATAAATTTATAATATAGCAGGTAACACCATCACCACCACCAAAAATTTATTCATTTACAGAAGAAAAAACCATCTCGGGAAAAGTATTTGGTTCAGATCTGCGAAGATAAAATTTAGAAAAAATATTTTCACAAGTCCAGTCTGCAGTAGCAAGAATTTCGGAAACTGGACACCCTGCAAAATAAGCTGCAGATGTAGAAGCTCCCCTGACAGAGTGAGCTTTAAAAATGTCAGTATTAATGCCACTAGCTGACATACATTGCTTAATCCAATGTGCTATGGTGGAAGAAGTCACTGCCTTGAAAGTATGAAAGGATACCAATAGTTGCCTGCTTTTGCGTTTTTCTTCAACTATTTTACAATAATAACGAAGTGTATAACATGGGCAAATTCTTTTATCTGAGAAGTTGTTAAGTTTAATTTTATATAACGGTTTAGATGCTCTAGACGTTTTCAATACTATTGATGAACCAAGTGTCAACCCAGAACCATCATCAACTAAGGAATCTAAAGAAAAACTTGCTAAAGTCTGACACCTCTGTGCGGTTGCTAGAGCTAAAAGACTGACAGTCTTTAAAGTTAAAAGCTTAGTCGAAATTTGCTGAAGAGGGTATAAACTTGTCAAATAATTTAATAAAATTCGTACATCCCAAGAATTAGAATATCTTGGCTTAGGAGGCTTAAAATTGTAACAACCTTCCATGAAACAAGAAAGCAAGGTGTTGCCTTTCATTATATTATTTCCACACGAACTTAACGTCTGAGAAATAGCAGATTTGTGAACATTTATTACACTATAAGATAATTTCTGCTCATCAAGTAGGGCCAAATAGTTTATAACATCATTTATAGAGGGTACCAAGGGATTAATTGGTTGTTTAATACACCAAAAATACCACCTCCTCCAGGCAAGATTATATTGTTTATTGGTTGATCTCCTACAACAATTGATGATGTTGCTGCAAGCGTTTTTTGATAAGCCAGAACTTTGGAGATGTTGCCCGATACAATGCATACGGTCAGATACAGTTTTTTGCCTCTCATTGGATGAAGTGTATTGTTGTGTGCCAAGCGTAACAAATCCCTTCGTAGAGGAAGTCTTCTGGGATTTTCTATTAGCATTCGCAAAAGAGTTGGAAACCATACCTGTGAAGACCAACCCGGTACCACCAACATTACCTTGTTCACCAAATCTTTCGCTATTTTGTTTAAAACCATTTGAATTACCCTGAAAGGTGGGAAAATATATGGATTAAGCTGTGACCATGAAAAAGAAAAAGCATCAGATGTTTCACAAAATGGATCATCAAACCAAGAAATATATCTTTGTAATTATTTGTTAATTCTTGATGCAAAAAGGTATATATCTGGATAATAAAATTTATTGCACATCTTCCGAAAAATAAACTCATTTAGTTTCCACTCAGTAGAGTTGGAAAAAACTCTTGATAGGGAATCGGCTCGAATATTAAGCCTTCCTGCTAAATGTTTTGCAGTTAAATAAATATTCCTCTCATTACACCATAGCAAAATAGACTTCGATAACTTAAATAATTCCGCAATAGGACCGCCAATGTTATTAATATATGAAATAGCCACCACATTGTCACATAACACACAAATATGGATATCTGAACAAAATTTATACAAGGTTTTAAGTGCATAATCTATTGCTAATAATTCAAGATAATTTATATGATTAATCGATTCATATTGATTCCATAATCCACTAACAGCTTGATGATTATCTAAATGAGCTCCCCAACCAATGAGACTAGCATCAGTAGTTAAATAATTAGATATTTCTGGAGGTTGAATATGCCAACCGTTAAATATATCCACATTATTAATCCATCATTTGATTTCCATAATCATATCTGAAGTTAATTCTGTAGTTAAATCATAATTAAAAGATTTAGACAACAACCTATTTTTGTGTTTGTCCAAATAGTGAATAAACAAAGGTGCCAAATAAATTGCAGTTCTTGTAAAAGAACATAAACCAATAAATAACGCTAAATCACGTAATGATGTACTGTGGCTTAATAATTCACGAGCCTTATATTTAACTTTTTCTAATTTATCCTTTGTTACATAGATTTTATATGTGTGAGTATCCAGGTCAAAACCTAGGAATTGTTATCTGCTGAGATGCCATAAGGCTAGATTTTTCCTTATTTATAAAAAATCCCAATTGTTCAAAAGAACTAACTGCTTTACTGGTATTGTTAATACTCTCCTGAATGAATGAGGATACAAAAAGTGAGTCATCAATAAAATAAGAACACAAAATACCTATACTGTGCAAAAAAGCAAACAGAGGTTTTAAAATTTTCGTAAATACCCTTGGCGCCTACGATAAACCAAAAGGAAGACATTGAAATTCAAATATTTCTCCTTGCCAAATGAATCTTAAAAATTTCCTGTGGATTTCATGAATGGGAATGGAAAAATAAGCGTCTTTTAAATCTATGGAAGTTAGAAAATCATCCTTATGGATAGCTTTAACAGCAATGGATAGAGTTTCTTGTTTAAAGTGCTCATATTCAACAAATTTATTCAAATTCTTTAAATTAATCACTGGGCGAAAACCACCAGTTTTCTTTTCTACAAGAAAAATATTAGATATAAATTGACCTTGAACAGAATGGACTTTCTTAATTGCTTGTTTTGACAACATTTTTTGTATCTCTTCATCTATTAACAAAGTTTGATCAAAACTAAAATTTGGTGTGGTTGATAAAACACTTTGATATGGAGGTGAAATGAAGTCAATAGTGTATCCACTTACAACATCAAGAACCCACTTATCTGATGTCAAAGAAAGCCAGTTATCAAAACACTGGGAAATTTGTCCAGCAACAAAACTTGGACTTACCTCTACTGCGGTCGACCTCTTCCCCTCCATTGTCCTGCAACTGGATTTGAGGATAGGGTTCTCCCGCGCCACGACCTGCGAAATCCTCGGGAGTTCTGGCCTAAAAAAGATCTTCTATTATTACTACTATTATTATTGTTATTATAATAATTATTTTGAGGGCGGATGTTTAATACTCTGCCGCCTCGTGTGCCATAAAGACGGTTCGATTGGTCAATTTCTCTAATGCGAGAAGCTACATCTGGCCCGAACAATGTCTCTCCGACCGGCCTAGTTGAGGAACAAATTGGTTGGTAACGTCTGCTCATGTATTTCCGCAGAAAAAGGCGTCTACGAATAGACAAGTCCAACATGGCATTGCCTAAAACAGCAATCGAATCAACCACTTTCATCCTAATTTCAGGAGTAGTAGTGGACCCAGAGAGAATATTAATTAGTGGAGCCATACCAAAACCTAATAACTTTTGGACCTCTTGCAGAGAAATGTCCTGGGATCTGGCCGATTTCGGCAAAACATTCCAGACATCTTGATCTACAGGAGGGGGCGTAAGCCTTTTACAATTATCAGGGATTACATATTTTGGTGTAATCTTGGTTAAATCCACCTTCTTAGAGGTGGCAACATCAACGAGATCTGAGATCTTTTCATTAACGGGGTCACCAAAATTTCCCTTATTTTGAAAAATTTTTGGAATCTCCATATCAGAAAAAGATAGTTCCTTTATAGGAGAGGTTTCTTTAAACTCATCGTACATGTGTTGAGGATCAACAAGATCTAATATTGGTTCTGAAAAGAAAGATTCATCCTGATCCTCATCAAACTGATAAAAATCCTCAGCTATAATTTAAATTATGATGCTGATTGCTGTCAATAGGCCTATTCATGGAAGACGATTCGGTAGTACTACTAGTAGTAGGTTTACGTGAAGATGCCATGCCTATACACGGCATAGTATTTATTAAATATTCATCGTCAGATTTTCTGGCATTTTTAATTGCTTTGCTGTTTACCTTAGTAGTAGACTTTCGTTTTTTACCAACCGGTGTCTTGCCCGATCTTCCGACATTACCACCAGTATTGTTTACAAACAAATCAGAGGAAGTGGTTTGAACCACGTGATCCTCTGACCCTTGACCCTTTGACACCTCACTGTCGTCAATATCTGTCGGGCGGAATCCATCGAATTCTGCATCGTCGCTATGAAACAAGTGATCATCCATAATAAAACACTAAATTATAAAAACAAAACACTATAAATTTATATATTCCAACACAACGTGTCGAATAAACAGCCGAAAAAACCTGAATCAACGATCCAAGCGCTGTTGTATAAAAACAATAAGCCCAGTCCAATGACAAAAATAACTTAAAGTAAAACTTACGATTATACTAATAATGATACTGACTTATTTTAATCTAATCTAGAAGCTACGCTTCTGCTAAAAAATATACACTGCGTGTATAATGGTACATCTATTCTTAGACTCAACGAGAAAAAGACGTTGAGTTATGATTTGTCACGGTCTTATATACACTGCTACTGTACACACGGGGTATGGTACGCACGTGCAGTATTTCCTACTTTAAAGTTTGAGCGAGTGGTACAGACTATTTGACAGATATGAGAAATATGCAATGTAAACCTGAGATGCCCAAAGGGCATATTATGGAATATAATACATTTCTATTGCTCCTTTTAGCATTTGAATTGTCTTGTTTCACATTTAGTAGGGATGCGTGTGCTTTCTTAGGTGGAACAAAAAGCCGATAAATGTTGAGATAGATGGAACATGCTCGAGACAATTGGTAACAAATCTGATATATCTTTGATTTTGGTTGAACATTTATCATTTGAACAACATCATTCTTTCCATTGGAAACAGGGGCGTACATAACGATTTCGTTTGGGGGTGGGGGGGTGCTTAGCCAAAATGCGACCGACTGATGCATATATCCTCACCCCCTAGTGCGAATGACGCAATCAGGTACCGAGCACCACGTGCGAGTTTTTCTATGAAATATGGGGATGGGGTTTTAAATCTAGGGCGCCATCCACAATCCCACCTCACAATAAAAGTAAACAAAATACTGACTATAACATTAAGCCTCCGGTATAATTAAAACATAGTTATGACGTCACCCTTTGATGTTTTTATCCAGTATATAGGAGAATGTACGCTTTTCTTAAATAAGCGTCCATTATTTATAAAACTGTCAATTATTTATTGAAAATAATGGACAGTTTTCATTAATAATAGACACTTATCTGAAAAATGAACATGTATTTTGGGATAATTTATTCTCTGAACAAATTAAATTACAGTACATGGAATTACTTTAAAAAAAACTCATAGTTACCGATATGTCACATGACCGAATATTGATTTTACATCTTTGTCTACATAAAGAATTCCACTTAAATCCGTCCGTTATGTCACGTTTCCGTTTAATAGTACATTCGGCACTGGATCATACGTTTTTATACGCTCACCTTCTTTTTGGACACTTGAGATATAGGTATATATCCGAAAGATCTTGGTTCCATTGGGATTACCGTAGCTTTGTGGTTAAGACACCGGCTCACTAGTCTGGATGTTGGGTATTTTCGATCCTTGGCATTGGCAAAGTTCATTCAGACATTCCGGCGTGGTTTCCCCTTTGTCATTGATGCCGGACGGAGGGTCTGGCAAGGACAGCTGTGTAGTCTTTTGGATGGGACGAAAAACCGAGACCCCCTGTACGCTTTGGCATGGCACGTAAAAGATCCCTTGGCAGTTGGAATTCGATATAAGAGTAGGACGTAGCGCCGCTGCCCGAGCAAAATTTCCATCATCGCACACTGTATGGCGCATGTCCGTCTTCATAAGCCCTTAGAGGCAGAACAGTAGAATGTTAAGCTCCATGTCATTTCATTTCTCGGTTCCTGTCGATACTGGCATGTATTTGACCGTAACTTCGGCGATTATGACCCCTGATTGTACACACTAAGAGATCACAATTTTCAGCTCATTTTGATGAAACTGTACATGTGTGTTTATAAACCAAAGATCTTGATTCCTTGCGATATTGGCGCATAACGCACCGTAACTTCCTGGCTTATTGCCCCTGATTGAAAAAAGGGTGTTCTGAGTCGGTGTAACCTATACAGGCAACAATTTTTTATCCAATTTTAAAAACCGTTCAAATATATCACCGTTACAGTTACACCATATTGAGTTCGAATTTCGTGAATTGGTTTTTGCCTTTGATCCTGTGTCCTGTCACTTTTATCAGAGTATATATTTAATTTTAAATCAAAGTTTGGGCGGCTAGTTCCCTCCATATTAACCCCAGCACGGTACTAAAAATATTAACAATATCTAAATCATTTTCCTAGGCATCCATTCCATCACAACTTTGACTGCTATTATCCCTTTTATCAGGACCATCACAATTTTTACTACCGTTATTATCTTCCATATCAGTATCCACATGCTTATCACATTTATTCTCATTAATAATACATGTAGTTGTTTTCTACTGTGTTATAAACATTTCTTTTCCATGTTGAATATTTTGGACTGTCTGTATATGCTTGCATTGTTTGACTTGAGTGTTTCTCACATGCTTTCCTGTGTATGTGTATGTTGTTTTAAGAATATGTCCATTATTTTGTGACTGGTTCTTTTAGAAAACTATCCATTATTTGTATCTCTATGGTGCTATGTCTTAAGTTTGATAATAGCCTCAGACTGACCAGTTGTTCTTTCTATTTACATAATGGACAATGGACAGTCTTCGGCCATTATCCATCATTTATAGAGTTGTTCGCCGATCGTTCTCTCGTCGGAAAGTAGTTTTATTTTAGTTGACATATAGTTTACGCCATATTAATGATTGTGCCTATAATTTGAGAAAATTTTTAAAAATTGAGGACATTGCTGGGAGAAATTCTATTCTTGTGGAGTGGACCAGAATTGTCAGTCAATAGGACAGAATCTCCAGATGTGTTTTGCAAGAGTTGGCATAACATCTGTACAATCTGACGCCCCGCCCCACACACCAGTGGTACTTCAAACTGGGCAGTTCTCTGTAATCGTGAATATGATAGTGCTGAGACAGTATAAGACAACTGAGGAGTAGAAGAATGATTTTAAAATTGAATCGGGTGCCAAATTGCGACAAAAATTTCAGATATGTAACCGAGTAGAATAATGATATTATAATGGCAGATATGTAACAGGGCCCTGTTTCACGAAATTTTAACTAAAGATAAAATCCATTTTTAGTAGATACTTCAATTTTGATTGGCTAAGAACTAATATTGCCCAATCAAATTACTAAAATTTGATTTTATCTTAGTTAAAATTTCGTGAATCAGGCCCCAGGGCTTTAAAATTTTTGGGACTGGGGTTGATAAGAAATGGGACAGAATCTTGAGGCTTATCTGTCAATTTCGCCTGTTTTATGATTGTATGTTTATATCATTAATTCATTTAGTCGGAGACCGACTACGGTGAGGACTTTTTTGAGACCGACTATTTTTTGCCATGGTAGGAAACATTTTATAGAACAACATACCCACAACAGAATAAGAGTGACAAGCAGACATGGTTATTTTATACTATAGTTCTGTGTGACGTATGCAATTTAGGCACACGGATGCACGCAAATACATAGTATTTGGCATCTATTCTGCCAATGTTTATGAGACCGAGTGCAGTGACTGCACTTACTTTGTGACCGACTATTTTCTCCCTTGGTGAAATTTTGTTCTTTGACCAACATACTCACAACAGAATAAGAGTGACGTATGCAATTAAGGCTCACGGATTCACGCATTTGAAATTTTAGTTTTATCATTCGTGCTATCACAGAATGCCTTCCAGTGCTTTTCTTTTGTCTCGGAAATAACCTGTCTGGCGTTTGCATCACACTGCTTATACAAAGATGTATTCTCTGTGGATCATTATATGGAATAGTTGAATTTCCGTGGTCCACCAGGGCGTGGGGCGCCTTTGGTTCTCTCGCCTGTCGTTATGGGGATTTTTCTGCTACACCGAAGATCGCACGCGAAATATTTTCGGTAAATATATTTATATCATCATGTCATACTGTGTTTGGGTCGATTTCTTCACAAAAGTTTTGAAAGAGGATCCAGTTTGCTACTTCAAGTTTTAATCTGTGTTTGCACATGACTGATTCTTTATTTACGTTTGAGTTTATTTCAGTTAATAATATGAGATGATCACTACCCAGCGTATTATTTATGACTTGCTACTTAAAGATAATTTCGGGAGTGGTTTCAGAATTGTTGTTATTCTTTCTATATATAATTGCCATACACATTTGTTACTGCACTTGCTTGAAAACGTTGAGAGAATACTCTTCGAAACGTCGCCTGAATAAATTAGTAATTGTTCTTCCATAAGTATGTCTTATAGTTTAATGCTCTTTCCAGTTACTAAATGCGTCTAAAAGATTATTAATAGTTCTCTAGTAGCATATATTTTAAAGCTGGTAAAGCATGCTGCAATAATAACATTTTAAATGAATTGGGGGGGGGGGCTGGTATGGTCTAGAGTGTCGCGCTTCGACGTCTAGCTGGCCGGTCACTTCAGGCTTGCGGCTGTGGTTTCAATCCCTGGTGTGAGCGCATGGAGATAGGGGCGCCTTCTCAACTTCGTGGGTTTTCCCCGGGCACTCCGGTTTCCCCCACTGCTAAAGACCCCTACGCGGAAGCGAATTATTGAATAGAATTAAAACCATAAGTTAGTCCCGAAATGACCTAATTTGTGTGGGCGTTAAACCCCATTTCCTTTATCTCTCTCTCTTTAAATGAATTGTTCATACATTGTGGTGTAACTCAAGGGTCAGTGCTTGGTCCCATATTATTTTGTATGTTCACAAAACCGCTTGGAAATCTCTTACGACAATGACAATCCCCAGATCATCGACTTTATTTAAACCAGACCATGTCAGTCAAAACCTAACCTGCTCCCATATGGAAGCCTGTATCAAAAATGTGAAATCCTGAATGGACACCAACATGTTGAAATTAAATTCGGACAAGACTGAAATCCTAATTGGAAGACTGGAAGAATGTGAAATCAACCACCTGTATATTGAACAATCGGTTATAAACTTTACAATATCAGTTAGAAATCTTGGTCTGATTATGGACAATAATCTTTCTATGGAATCCCACTCCAGTGCTCTGTGTAAAACATGTAGTTACCATCTCTGGAATATTGGATCAATACGCCATCTGATCACCAAAGATGCTGCGTCAACACTGGTTCGTTGTTTAGTCATTTCCTGGCTTGACTATTGCAACAGTATTTTAATTGGTATAACCCACGAACAATCACAACGTTAACAAACAATACAAAACAAAGCCGCCAGAATAATCTGTAAAACGAATCCACGTGAACACATTTCTCCTGCTCTGACTTCTTTACATTGGCTTCGGATAAATGAGCGGAGTGAATTCAAATTGCTGTGTCTGACATACCAATCAGTGAATGGAACTGCACCTCCATACCTACAAGAACTGATCCATCACCATTCCTCACCTAGAAACCGTCGATCAAATGAAAAACTTCCTCTAACGAAGCCTAATTGAAATCTCTTGGTGCGCGATCTTTTAAATACACTGATGCAGTATACTGGAACCATCTTCCTATCCACCTAAAAAAATGCCCATCCTTATCGACATTCAAAACCTTAATGAAGACATATTTATTTAAACGTTATGTTTAGTGGTGCCTTGGTATTGAACTTTTATTTGATAAATTCGTTGACTTGTCTGATATTTCTATATGTAAATCCCCGCTTTTTTTCAAAGTGAAATTTTATCACCGCTACTCTTTTTCAGTTTATGTAAATGATGTTGAGGAATATTTCAAAATGATGATTGTCCATCTATATCTATTTGATATTTTTAACTGTAATTCTGGACTTTTTCAAAGTGAATTTTTACCACCGCTACTTTTTTTCATTTTATATAAATGATGTTGAGGAAATTTTCAAAATGATGATTGTCCATCTAAATCGTTTGCATCATTAAACCAATTCCTGATGATGTACGCCGATTATAAAACCCTATTTTCAGAAACACCAGAAGATCAACAAAAACTGTTAGATTCACTGAATGATTACACACCTAAATGGAATTTGACTGTAAATGTCTCTAAAACTAAAATTGTCGTCTATAGAAAGGGGGTAAATTAACAGGAAAAGATAAATGGCATTTTGTGACAATCATTTAGGTGCAATGAACTGTATGACCCCTGCTAGTTTTATATTATTTAAGAGTAGTCGAGTTTTTGATATTTTTAAGCAAAATTGTTTTAAAAGCATTTGTTTATCTCCTAAAGGCTACTTGTATCAGCGCTGTATTTTTAATTTTTCTCTTCAGTATTACTTACATAAAGCTACACATTTTAGCCCTTAACCGGTCAGGGTCGCATATTTGCACCACAATTTAACGATGTCGGGAATGTTAAAGACCCTCAAAGTCAATGAAATGCCTACATATGATTCTGACTCGGATTATATCGATTATGCCGATTCTGAAGACGATATTTCTGATGAAAATGATATAAAATGATATGCAAATTATAGATCAACTTATGCTCTTCAACTTTTTTATTGGTGTCAAGAGTCTATCACTTATAATTGTTCGGCAGAAGTCGATTGTAATAGGCATACAAAATATTTCACGTTAGTTATTTTTTAGCCTGACCACTTGACGTCATAACGTCAAAAATGACGTTGACCGGTTAAGTGTTAAATATATTAAACATATTGAAAAAATTAGGCTATCTGCACATAGTTTAAATGTAGGAATTGGTAGGTACAACAATATAGAAAGACAAAAAAGATTCTGTGAACTATGTAACCTAGCAGAGATTGGAGACGAAACACATCATAGCCTAGTATTCCCCCCGTGTTTTCCTCATTTCTGTGGACTGTTTCCATGGATACGGCGTTACATAGCTTAATGGTTAACGTTGACCGATGAAAGCCGACATTAGTGTATTATAGGTTTATTTATTATTTCCATGCAATTTTAGAAAATAACAATTATCTCACTGATTGTCTTTTTGTTTTTCAGGGTAAGATGAAGACGTATCATTTCTATGTTGTTGTAGCCATTTTGTTCGTTGTGTGTGTTCTAGGTATTCATCATTTTATGGCCTATGTATGTCCTACATGTAATGGTCACGTGAATACTATGGGTCACGTGGCTCCTATATCCCACGGGGTATCCAATATACGGTCAACAACTGATGTAAAGAAGGCTCCGTTACGTCACCCTGTATCCAGCATACAACCGACAACTAGTCGTAAGATGGTATCTCATTTTAAAGACGTCCCGGATATGACGTTAACAGTTAGGATGTCTAGCAATGTGGCTAGTCTTTTAAATTTCTTTTTTTGTACGATGTTGAGAAGTCTGACTCTGTATTGGTCTGGGCAACTAGGACCTCTTGCTCTGATACTGGACAAGGAATCCCAAGATGATCACAAATTCGCAGAGAATCTTCAGAAATATCAGGAACATCTAGGAATAAATATGAGTTTTGACTACGAACCTCTGCCTAATAACAAACGTGTTTTAACTGTAGTGAAAGATAGATCACGTGGCTACAATCGTCAATTATATTCAAGTTTTTTTATGGACAAATTCATTTCAACACCGGTAGTAGCTTGGATAGATACTGATGCTAAATTTACTACTCCAGTAACCCGTGATAATATTCTTAACGGAAATAAACTGCGTGTAAAAGGAATGAACACGTTTCAAAATAATTGGATACAAGGTTGGGACAAGCTTGGTAAAAAAATGATCGGGAAGCCTATGCCGTCAGATTTTATGACTTTTTTTCCTGTGTATATCTGGAGAGACACAATAACCAATTGTAGAAATCATATCTTGAAATATGTCAACGTTTCCACGATAGAAGAGGCTTACATCCAAGTAGGTATACAAGATACGGGAATTATGAGCCCAGTAAATATTTTTCTGACGTATGCATATTATTTTGAAAAGGAGAAATATGATTGGCATATTGATATTGGAAATGTAGATTTACAGAAATACAACAAACTTCATTTGATCCCAAGTCACGAATTAACATCTTCTGATTTAACACCCGATTTCCACGTGACATTGCACGACAAATATCATAAAGATGATAAAAATATAGTAAATCGTCAAGCTTATTGTGCAGCGGTTAATAACACGGTATTCAACATGGAACAAAATATAAAACAAATGTGTGAACCATTTAAAACAAATGAAATGTGGTTATTGTTTGAATTCTGTAATAAAGTGAAACAAGAACACCTCACCACGTGGTGTAAAAATAAAAATAAACACTGCAGTTCTATGATAAAGGAACATTATGATAAGACACGCCAACTTGTGAATAAAGGTGTGTACAACCTTGACCTGAAAAAACTCAAGGTGGTTGAAGAGGCTGCGAAGTTTCATAATGTAAAGTGTCAGCCATTTCTGTAAAATTACCCTATTTAAATGATAAGATCTGCTATAGACATTAATCTCGTTATTGGGCCAAAAAAAAAAAAAATGTTATGTTTCCGGTAACCCGACCGACTCATTACAAAACATCAAGAGAAATCAACAAGTTTTTTGTTCACCAAGAGACCGTTCAGAATACTCTAAACTTACCGGATTCGTGAAAATACATATATTATTTGTTGCTATAAATGAATATTAATGTCATCGTTCTTTGAATCGGCATTTACCGATCGGAATAAGCGGGTACAGCGAACGTTTATTAAGATCTGCCATACTTTTGACGCGAGACTGCTAACTGACGTGAAAAACGAGACTACAGGTTTCGTATAGATTTACCAATGCACATTCCGAAAAGCTACAAATCTCACAACTTTTGTTCTAATTAGCAACGGCTCGCAAATGGACAAAAACAGGTGAACCTATATTTCAAACAGGTGGATAGGATCTGCTCGATTGGTATTTAAAAGACAAATAAATTTATTACGGACCAGGGGGTTGGGATGGCCTAGTGGTCTAGAGTGCCGCGCTTCGACCTCTAGCTGGCCGGTCACCTCTGGCTTGCAGCTGTGGTTTCGAGCCATGGTGTGGGCGTATGTGGCATGGAGATAGGGGTGCCGTCTCAACCTTGTGGGTTTCCTCCGGGCACTCCGGTTTCCTCCCACTGCTAAAGACCCCTACGTGCAAGCGAACTATTGAAATAAAATTAAAACCATATGTTTGTCACGAAATGACCTAGTTTGTGTTGAGTGGACGTTAAACCCCATTTCTCTCTCTCTCTCTCTCTCTCTTATTACGGACCGATTTCGTGCAACGGTACGATATAAGTTTTCAGCGCGAGTTATTTCCCTTGAACAAACTGGCCTCCGTTTTTATCTTCATAGAACGATTAAAAGTTCTTTTGCCACCAAAGATAATATAATCGAGTCTATGATACATTTTAAACAATTATCCAAGAATTCCATCCACAAATCTATTCGTAATTTATGTTCACGGCGCCGACTCAACCAAACATAAAATTGAAGATTTTCGCACAAAATATTGATACGACGGCATACGGCCACTACGGACAGTTTTATTACATTTTTTGACGTCGATCTCGGATTTTAAAATTTCATGTTTTCAAAAAATATTTTTAAAAAAATTGTTTCTGACATTTGAAACTTTGACCTGAATCCCCGTAGTACGGTGGTAGAAGATCTAATATCATAAAAAAAACAAAAAAAACCCTACCTACCTACCGACCCTACCCTATTTTCCATCCGTTACCGGAAACAGAACTCTTTTTGGGGGGGGGGGGGCCTTGTCATTTCGAAACCCTTACAAACTACAGTGCTGTAAACGTCGAATCGCTACATCGTTATTATTATTTATAGTGCGTCCTTTCTTAATTATAAGGGGGGTTGGGATGGCCTAGTGATCTAGAGTGCCGCGCTTCGACCTCTAGCTGGACGGTCATCTCTGGCTTGCGGCTGTGGTTTCGATCCCTGGAGCGAGCGTATGTGGCATGGAGATATGGGCACCTTCTCAACCTCGTGGGCTTCCTCTGGGCACTCCAGTTTCCTCCCACGGCTAAAGACCCTTAAGCGCAAGCGAAATATTGAAATAAAATTAAACCATATGTTAGTCCCGAAATGGCCTAGTTTATGTCGATTGGACTTTAAACCCCATTTTCTCTCTTTCTCCCTTTCATATAACATGTTCAGGGGCACTTTACAAAGTGACAATGTAATCATAAATAAACAACAAGATTATAGACATGTTAAGATTGCATACAGAGTCAGTTAAAAGCCTGAGTAAATACATGTGTTTTAAGTTGTTTTTAAAAGAATATAGAGATGTACAACAACTTAAACTAAATGGTAGACGAATCGATAAAACATGTGCTTGATAACTAAAAGAACACTGACCACAAGTCCATAATGGTTGGTTTCTGTAAGACTTTAACTATTGCTGCATAATGCATCTGTAATTAAAGGTTTAAATAATCGATTTGTTTATAATCATTATGAGATTATTTCATGCTGCTATGAACCGTAAAACTATGATGTCGCTAACCACATTAAACATTCATTATGAGAGATCTAAATCTGGCTACTGTAGGTCTTTCTTTTGGCCCTAAATGTTCTCTAAATTATTAATTAAACATTAATTAATTGATTTAAGGAATAATAAACTCTCGAGTGTATAGGATTTGCCCGATTTGAAATAGATTAGAATGGGTTCAACACTTCAACCATATCTTGATTAATTTAAAATTGGACGAGCGAGACTTAACTTCGAACAACCATGACGGGTGGTAGTTGAAATTATAGCATACCTCTTGTCAAACCTTCTAAGGCTAATAATATCTTCGCTCACAATTGCGTAATTTGGATGAAATTTTCAAATCATTTATTTTATATTATCTATTACATTGTCTATTCTTTATCACAGGGGCGTTTTAAGGTTTATCATGGCGGAGGCTATATTATTTTAAGGGCACTCTCTCGGGGGGGGGGGGGGGGTCCGGAGGTTGAGAAATTTTGCAAAATAGAAACCATTCGAGGCCGGTTTAATCTGAGGGCAGGGGCCTAATTCGATACTCGTCTGAAGCCCGAATGAGAAACAAATCACTTGTACGTATCGGGAGCTCAATCAAATAATAAGTAATGGAATATGGTCGAATGGGCCTATTTTGGAAGAAGCACGCGTAACCCAGGAAATCTATGCAGCAAAGAAATGATCGCCCCGCCAAGCCAGACCACACTGTGCAGCCTAGCCATCTCTTTCCTGAATAACTTATTAGTAGGTTTTCAGAAAAAGTTGATTTCTTGATTGATGATTTTCATGTAATTGCAATGACTGCATTCTCATTCAGTAATGGATTGACTCGGACCTCGGGACCCTTTTTGTCAAAGACGTAGGGCCCCTTTGTCTGCCCTCCATAACTAGGGTACATTTTCATTTTTCTCATTGGTTTTAGCATTTTCCTCCCGTTTTATTTTTTCTACTTCTTTGATTTTTTTCGCGAGGAGGCTGGCGCCTCCAGCGCCTCAGCTATAAAACGACTCTTCTTTATCAAACTCTTAAATCTTTAAGTATTTTGTACATTTTCATTAAGTGAGAATAAATATGTTTTAATTTTGTAATTGTAAATGTATGTAAATGTATGTAAATCGTGATTATAATTATATACAATGTATTTATATGCCTGTAAAAAATTTATTCCGGGAAATGGATTTATATGAGCTCGGCTTGTTTTCAGTTCGAATAATTTAAGACTATATCTTTATAATATGTAAATATAAAATAAAAATTGTTAGAAAAAAAATATCCTTTAGCAGCTTGACCATCCACCTGAACTAGAGATATCTTCATTAGCGTGAGAGAAAGATATGGCCGAGGGTGGGGGAAGAGAATCAATCCTATTACGTTGCATATACTCTACGGGACCACCGGGTTAGCTAGGACCGTTCAATCAAATAGACCAGTGACATCATGGTCATAGGCGTGCGGGCTCGATGTCAGTGGGGCAGAAATTTTTCGGGAATTTCGGTTTCCAGAGAGCGGCGCCGGTCTTCATCGAGAAGCGAAGAAGCGTTGCTTACCTTGTATACCACCACCCCCCTCCACCCGAAAAGAAAATTTGGAATATTTGACGACTGCAAACACGTTTTCCTGCCATTTGAGCACGTGAACAAAGTAACTTCAAAGTGGTCTAATATAGCCTAATCAAGATGGCTGACTCGAATTCCAATCAATCGTTTACAGTCCACGAAGAAGAAGTCGTTGGGAGAAAATTTAACTGCCGTAAACACGTTTTCCTGCTATTACAATTGCTGTGAATACAGCAACGTCAGCATACCTGGCTGATTTGAATTCTAAACAACCAATCAATCGTCGCTGGGTTTGGGGGTCTTACCCTCCCGGAGGAAATTTTGAAAATTTAACCACCGCAAATGCGTTTTCTGCTATTCTAGCCCGTGTAAGCGATCCCAAAAATATCCAATGGTTTTGTAACCAAAATCCCACTCTGAATTCCAATCACACTGTTGAAACTGCTTTCACAAATAATAAGCGATGCCCGAAAAATGTCGCACAAAGTAGAGTGGCTCCAGACAAAAAATTTTAATCCATAGTCAGCTCAGTATAAATTCGTGGTATTCAATTAAAAGAAAGGTAAAATTCGTGTCATATTAGGGCTCGATGACAGTTAGGGAATGCCCGAAAAACTAGGTCATTTCGGGACTAACATATGGTTCAATTTTCTTTCAATAATTCGCTTGCGCGTAGGGGTCTTTAGCAGTGGGAGGAAACCCGAGTGCCCAGAGAAAACCAGCGAGGTTGAGAAGGCGCCACTATCTCCATGCCACATACGCTCACACCAGAGATATTAGTGATCTGATGCATTATTTTATGTACTATCTATGCGTTTATTACAATTGCAATTGTCATGAAAATTAGTCCAAAACATTTATGTTCGAGTACTTTGTGAAATGAAAAGGTGTTTAGTGTCAAGCTGTTTTGCTCCTGAACTAGCATTATGAAGACGGGCATACACCATACAGTGTGCTATGAGGGAAATTGGCTTTTGAATGTGATTGGGGCTACACTCTACCTGTGAGATGAATTCATCTCCAGACAATTAAGATGTATTTTATAAAATTATACCATATTTTGTTTGATGTAATATAATAGCTATACAAACCCTCACACTGTTATCAACCCAATATTCTGTGAAATGTTGGTCCAAATAATCATGAACGAGTACAGCTGCCTATAGATCGGCTTTGGGGAAAAGAAATCTTAATGTAATGTCTCTTGAAAAGTTGGAACAGTAATTAATGGTACAATTTCTGACATGATCCTCATAACCAGCAACTTTTTGGTATTTCAGTGCCCTTGGATCTTCAAATATTGATTTTCTTTTTAACTTCATGTCCATGTTTTCTGCCTTAATTGGAGATCCTGAAAAAAATTGAAGAAATTAGACGAGGTTTTATTTATTGCCAATATTTTAAAATACTGATATAGTAAATAACAATTGTTCACTCTTGTTCTTCCTATTATTTTGTCAAATAGGCCTATTTATGAAAAGTAGATGATGAAACAAGTATATAAGTTCTTGAGGCGTTTATTCCGATGAACTGTTACAACACAAGAATCATGTCCTTACCAAGAGACACCCTCAAGCTAACTGTAGTATACACTCCCTCACACATACATACAACCTTACATTAAAGGGACAACACATAATGTAGTGTCATTACGATATGACATCCCCCTCTCTTAAAGCAAAGGCCTGCAATATGTAGTGCAATACAACTATATTTTTAAAGAAAGCAAACTAAAATAACAAACATTTATACATCGAACTATAATACACAAATGAAAATTGATGACTATTAATATCTAGTGTGTTCAAAATGCTCCAACCCTACAGTTAACATGTTCAGATCAATATAACAAGTGTATATGATAATTAATCGTGATATTTTATAGATACCAAAAGATGGCAAAATACAACTGAATAGTAACAGATATCGGGTTATGAACACAAAATTGTCAACAACAATTCTCAAAATCGTCCTCTTTAAATGTGTAGTAGATGATAAAATCTTTCTGTACTCCCTATGAGGGGAATTCTCTTCCGGTCAATATATGTCATGGTGACATTGAACAGATCGGGGGAAGAGGTAACATTAATCCATTCATACGAACATTTCCCGTGTGCATTAGGGATGCCAACAAGAACATGTAATTGTCCTTGTGTAAAACTAGCTTTTGAGATAACCATATACATATGATCGACATTAGGAACCAGAGATGGCGGATTGGACTGCTGCTCTATCTGTGATGAGGATAAAGCATTAACAGAGGCTAAATGATGATTTTCAGCATAGTGACTAAGGCAAAGTGAAGTATCGAGAGGAAAAGTAACTCTATTGCAGATATGGGAACTATCAGACCTAGATAAAACATTATTTAGTTCATCTGTGAATTCCAGGGCATTCTCACAAGTTACTGAATTTACAGTATGTGAAGCTTTACCTAATTCATGCTGCAATTGATCAATGTGTGTAATACGTTCATTGAGATTTGGAGCACGCACAAAACAAGGTTTGAGGCGGTTAATAGAGAACACATCTGGAAGAACATGACCATCCAAAGTAGCAAGAACATAGTGGGTCCTGTCTAAGATTTGGTGTATCACGTAAGGCCCACACCAATCAGCTTTTATTTTGGGAAACTGAGCAGTGAGGATTGATGAAGTTTGCTTAAACATGTAGACTAGCTGACCTAACCCATAAACAGGATTTTTGCTTAGACAATGTGAAATGCTGACATTTTGGTGTTGCTGTTTCTACTTCTGAAGTTCGAGTGCCATCTTTGAAAAGTTGTCAAATTTGCTTTTTAGATGTGAAACTTAATCATCGTAAGAATGTGAAACACCGTCAAACTGCCACTTGATATCTGTTAGGCTTTTAGCCTGCTTTCCAAAAGCTAGTTCAAAGGGACAGTGGTCACCTAAATGGGGAGACACAAATGAATTGTAAGAATAGCAGCATGTGTCAATATAGCGCACCCAGTCTGTACCATACTGATTAAGGTTGACTTTTATAAGGTCAGAAATGGATTTGATATGGCGCTCCACTAGAAGGCTTCCATGGTTCTCTACACTTACTGTCTTTTGGCTGATTCCCAGACAATTACAAAGTGTTGAAACAAGACTACCAGTCAAAGAAGCAGCTGCATCCGAAAATACATACACCCTTTTGGATTAAAGCTTCACAGATGGATTCGGCATCTAACGTTTTGAGGGCAGCGCAAACAACAAAGCGTGTAATCTCATCGGTGATAATCATGAGATGCCTAAAACCTGAAGGAGAGGAAGGCATAGACTTGAAATCGATACTTAACCGATCAAAAGTGTGATACTCAGAAGGGATACGAGGGTGGAAAATTCTTAGCTTGTCGGTTTCCCTTTAAACTGTTGACAAGTGGAACAAGTCTTGATATAAGTGGAAATTGTCTCAAACATACGGGGAAAATAAAAACATTTGCGCATTGTGAGATATGTATGCAGTATACCCTGATGGTTACTAAGACGACTGTCGTGGTATAGATTAATGAGACTATCACACATACTTTCGGGGATTCCCAATTGTAGTGTAAAGTTTTCGCCATCTTTATGAATGATAAGGCGAAATAAGAGGGAGTCGCATAGAATATATTCCTCTGACTTGATCTTTATAGACTTTGCAGCCTTTTTGTCACTAGGAAGGATGCCGTGGGAAAGATAATCATAAACAGGCTTAAAATAAGGCGATGTTTCTTGTGAAAGACGTAATTGGTTTGCGTCCAACGATAAATTATAATTTCTGATTATCTTCCTTTGAATGATCTTCAGCAACTTGTTTATTTCCCTTTGCTTTGGGAAGTGTGACTTAACCATATCATCACAGCACTGAACAACGGGCTTTGGGGGCACACATAATTCAATGGGAATTTCAAGATCCTCCGAAGATTGTTCAGCGTATATGTTATCTACCAAACGTTCCTCTGTAGGAATGTCGTAAGGAAGGGGTGAAGCATTCACCCTTCTGTGTGGATGATCTGGTTGTGGAAGTGTGTCGATAGAATCAGGAGGACTCACACTTGATGAAGAAGGAGGATTAACCTTTGATGAAGAAGGAGGATTTACCTGCACAGTTGGGGTGGGTGGGGTGGACCTAGGCGGGAATATGTTTTGCATAGTTCCTAGTAACAGGTCTCTCATTTGGTTGAGGAATGGGGAAGGCGATCTCAGAGAAGCTAAAAGCTGTCGGGACTATTGCATCAATCTCTAAATCAGAGTCTTGAGCAGGATTGCGCGAGAGAAAGTCTGCGAGTACCATTTCAGAGCCCTTCTGGTATTTTACTTTGAAGGCATAGGCGGACAACTTAACAATAAGTTTTTGAAGACGATTCGTGCATGGTTCACGCTTTGACTGAAGCAGGGGTACAATTGCAGCGTGATCAACTACAGCGTCAAATTCAACGCCCTTTAAGAGATGCTGAAAGTGTGTTATATTTATAAGCAAGCCGAAGAGTTCTAACTCTGTTACACTGTACCGTTGGCATGCAAGTGGTAACCTTCTACTGTAGTATCCTAAAATGTGTTCTTCATTGTCCACAAGTTGAGTAAGATACGAACCTGTAGCTAAGCGTGATGTATCACTATATAAAGTAAGGCGCCCGACACTTTGGGGTAAATGAAGAGTAGGTGGTTTGACCTCTTCGAATGCATCTTCATGCTGAGCTGTCCATTCAAACTTAGCTTTCTTGTTTGAGATCTTGTGAAGGGGTCGCAGAACAAGCTGTAGTCTTGGCATAAAACTAGAGATGTAGTTTACAGCCCCAATAAAACGTCTAACCTCTTTAGCAGATTTAGGACGTGGTAAATTCCTAATAGCTTGACATCGATTAGAAAGGGGTTTTATGGTTAATGACCCATTTTTGTCCGTAGAAAGAATGTGGCCCATGTAGGTAACTTCATGTTGAAATAAAGCACATTTACGAGGGGATATCTTTAGGCCATACTTGACTTTTTTCGTAGTCATTTGCATATTTTAGTATTATGCCCCCAAAATCAAATATCCCCTACTTTTTTTGAATAGTATATATAGATATATCTAGCGTCACATAGGCCATTACGGTCGGGCGGTGTTCTTTTTAATTAAGTTTTTAACTGAATTATGATATGTAAATGTACATTGTGTGACACTTTAATAAACATTTCTTCTTCTTCTTTAATTCAAGGAACGCATAAAACAAATTACTACGTCGTATGACACCAACGCGCCCCTTTAAAATGTTATGTGTTGCTGGTTTTAACACTAGACGGAATAAGTATTTGTTAGAATTTTGGACTATGTTGGACGCATTATGCGTGCAAAAAGTTAAAATTATGTTAAAGTTTGTTATACTTTCAAACAAAAATGTAAATAAATAAATAAATCAATTCTCCGAAAATTAACTACTTTATTAGTGTTATCCTTCATATTGGGTTCATTGTTCTTGACAACTCAACCGCTTAAAGCTGAACTCCGATTACATAATCGCCATACATATATTTAATTTGCAGAACAAGTATGGCGATTGTACGCTGTACGAAAACAGAGACAGGCCACGCCCCCCCCCCCCCCCCTCCAGTATACACTGTGTCAACAACACTGTCCACATCCGGCTAGCAATATTTCAATTACCTACTGACTGAGGGTTTTTTCTCTTGTAGTGAACTGAATCTCAGGATAGAGCAGATTACTGTGGTAGAGTGGGCCTGGCTCTATCCGTTGGTTCCGTGGAGGGTTCACTACTGTAGAGGTGTGGGAGTAGCCAACCAAGCAGCTGACTCAGAAAGACTAACACCAGATTAATCAGCAACTCTCTTTATTATTCTCCTAATACAAAAATAGCTAGTTTCCAATCAACACTCGTCAGCACTAAACGCTCCTATTCGGGCTCTCTAAACGCTCCTTGATGGGCTCTATTAATCGCTCCTTATCGGGCTATCTAAACGCTCCTAGAAGGGCTCTCTGTATCGCTCCCTATAAGTCGGGGTCAGACTCTAACGCTCCTTGTTGGGCTCTCTGTATCGCTCCCTATAAGTCGGGGTCAGACTATAACGCTCCTTGCCGGGCTATCTCCATAGCTCCTAACCGGGCTCTATTAATCGCTCCCTATACGTCGGGGTCAGACTCTGTTTTACCACTTCTATGGCTGGACTCAGACTCGATTCAGACTACGACTTCAACTCCGACTACGACTCAGAATACGACTTCAACTCCGACTACATTCCGACTACCTAAATTTGGACAGTGCAAGGTAGTATATACCCTAGAATCACGTGACGTAACCACGTGGTACAAGGCACGCCTACTGTTGCTGTCAATCCTAAGCACGTGCAACCAATAGATAGCGGGCTAATGACAGCGTGTGTAAGGACGTATTTACGAAAATGAACTAACAATATACATAAGCATTAAAATATAGGCGACACAATAACAAAGCTAAAGTTCTTAAAAATGTACAATTAAATTAGATAATTTCTAACTGTGAGAGGGAAACGGCCTTCCTCGCCCAGTGATCAATAAACAATGACTGAGACCTGCGCGATGAGTATGTCTGAACTGAGGACGCGGATCGGGCTATGAATATGCGTATCAGATCACCACACTCTATAAGTTTACTGAAAATATTATTGCTACACAATTATTATGTCTGATCAAGGGCAAACTATTTTATTAATTAGACGAAATAAGTAAAGCCCCGTGTACTTTTGCTCTAAAAATGAAAGAAAACTGCCTTACTCCAAACAACAACAAATCTACGAACACCAGCCAATTCTATGTTGTTGACATAACATCAAGGGACATAACCCCTTATGTCCCTTGGTCGTCATAAATAACAACAAGATGAAAAATATTTTGAAGTGAAGATATACTGCTTGGACGGAGAGAACAGGCTTTTTTTTATTGCTGCTTTGGATATATTTTGGAACGATAATACTGAACTTTATAATACTAGAAATTATTCGGTGTTTCTTCGCTGTTGTGCAAAACCTTTCAAGAAATGAGAAAAAAATGGTTGGTTGTTGGTACTTAGATTTGTTGTTTGTTTGGGGTAAGATACTTTTTCCCATACTTTTAGAGCAAAGGTACACCGTAGGTTACTTATTTCGTCTAATTAGTAAAATAATATGTACCTGATCAGACATAATAATTTTGTAGCAATAATATTTTCAGTAAACTTATAGAGAAAAACCCCTCAGTCAGTAGGTAATTGGTAGTTGAAATATTGCTAGCCGGGTGTGGACAGTGTGGTTGACACAGTGTATACTGGATGTGGGCGTGGCCTGCCTCTGTTTTCGTACACCGTGCAGTCGCCATACTTGTTCTGCAAATTGAAAACAAGTATAGCGATTCTGTTTGGTAGGGTTTTTTTTCTTTAATTATTTCTGTAGTTTTGTAATCGGAGTTCAGCTTTAACACCGAACAAAATTTTACCCCTAAAGCTCGGCGAGTGGGCAATATGGAATTGAACTGAGTAAGGGTTTATTTCAGCCACTGTTAGGGTGCCCCACGTGCCTACTGAAAAGTTGTACTAGACACATTGAATATGAACGCTTTACTTGGTTCACTACTACTATTTTCTGACAGTCTCGCGCCCTCGTTGAGTCTATAAATAGCAACAGCCCGTGGAAATTCTAAACACACTAGTAACTATTACAGTCGTAAAAAATCTATTGTTGACGATTCTGAGTAGCAGTAATATTGATCGTTTTGGTTATTACGGCATATTTAGAAATTACGTTCGTTTTATTTTTTAAATTGCTTTATCCTTCGCATGACCGTTAGAAGCGACATATTTTGGTTTAGTACAAATAATATCTATGAATAACTTGGGTTGGGCAAGGATCATGATACCAGCAGCAGTTTCGTTTTACTTTTACAAGGTTAGAAAAAACAATTGTTGAGTCGCCCACCGTGTGTTATTTATAAATTCGATTTTTTGTTCCAGCTTTCAGTCACGTTTCGTAAAAAGTAGTCTGGATTATCCCGGCCTGTCAATCAGACGGAGAATGGTCGGTAGGCTGGTAAAGTGAGACTAGTTTCAAAACAAGGGCACGTAACCTATTTTTTACTCGAAAGTGTCTGGATGTTATGGACGACGCTCCGAACCATTTTTCAGTGTATTATTTATGATGTTTAAATGGTCATAGCTTATTAAGTTTAACATGACCGTTTACTTAGTGACTATAAATGTGTGAAATAGATTTAAGACATGTTATATATATAAATATTGTGGTGTAATTGTTTAGCTATTTGGAGATATTTATATGTGGTGGGGCACCCTACCACTGTCTAAAGATTAAACAGCCGTGACATTTCTGCTTGGCCGATTTCTAATGTGTATACTGACTGGGACAGTGTCACAATAACAAAAATAGACACCTCTTCACCAAAAACAGGCTGTAAACAAGATTAATATTACTTTGGCAAAAGATTGTGGACATACGACTGAATAGCATCGAGACGAAATTAGTGTTATCAACTCTAAAGCAAGAGGTTTACAACCTTGAACAGGCTATTGGAGGTTTGAAAAAGGATTACTCCCAATAACAGTGTGAAACAACCGGTCTAACTGAAACTTCTAAACCAATAGAGAAGAAAGCGACGAAGAAATCGAATTACAATCTGGAGGATCGAGATCAAATAGGTATTTCTAGTAGGGTAGATATATATAACAGCTTAATCGTGTAAATGGTGATACAAGCATCAAATTTGGCACTATTGTTCTCCAAGGGATACAAATCAAATCTGCCCGATTGACCAATTGAAAATCTAGGATGGCGGCCAAAATCGCCATCGTAAGTTTATGTTTTGCTTACAAATATTTGTAGTTGTCCGATTTGCGTGATCTAAGTGTCGATTCTTATGTTTGCCTGCTGAACTACACTCTGAGACATAATTTGCACAGAAAAAGCACTGTGAAACATTAATATAGAAAAAAAATAATGGCTAAAATTCCTAAAGAAAGTACTATTGTTTAATTGTCTTGATGTTTCGTCTGAGCTTGTCAAGACATACAATAGCACTAACCAAAGCCGTATATAGGTAAAGTTGCGACAACTGTGAAGCCAGAAATTTCAAATGACGTCATGGAAATATGACGTCAATTGTAAAAAGACGCCATTTTGGGTCCCAAGTAATTGCCTACTCACTGATGTGTCGAAGTTGCCTGCTCCGACAAAGAGTCTATAGGCGATAAAACATACATTTTTAAAAAACGAAAACATTAGCTGAACATACTATCATTATTAATTGTTATACAACACAAAGAGTACATGTTATATAGCCTAATTCATAAGAAATGAAATGAAATGTCATTAACGGAAATGAAATGTGCTAGGCCTAATTCATAAGAAAATGAAGTAAAAGTTAACTTGCATACGCTTTTAAAAATCAGATTTGTTTTTTGTGCAGACGGGTAAATTGAACAATCAAAACATATATTATAATTTGGGAGATAAACCATTTTGCCTCCCAGACTGCAAAATAAGGGCCTGAAATTACACATTTTTTTGGTCTGGAGCCATTCCGGATTGTGTGTCAGTTTTCGCTTATCGATCATTAATTGCATAATCAATTTTTCTAAAATCGAAATTTAAAATTAGTGTAATTTAGGTGCAGAAGAGTAGGGCGTTAAACCCCATTTCATTTCATTTCAGATAAAATGTGTCTAGCGTCACTCTGCTCTATGTGTAGGCTATGCGCGACATGTGTTTATGGTAAATCTTTTCACCAGTTTCATGCGATACTAGTTATCGCTCTCCGAAACTTTCCGGTTACTTTTGCAATTTGTTTGGGGTAAGACGTTATCACTCCCCGCCTATGTGTAAATAATAATATTAATTTGTGTAATATATAAACGACACAAATTTAACATAGGCCTGCAAAGACGCCATTCCACAGGTAGACAATGAAGGGGACGCAGTTAGTCTTGAGTTTGTCCGACTCCTTTGAGTATCTGCCCCCCCCACCCATTTCCAATGAAAAAAATGATGTTCTGGTGCTCAACCAGTATCAAAAATCAGATTTGTAACCAATTGTCTCGAGTTTATTCCACCCATCTCAACATTTATCGACTTTATGTTCCATCTATAAAAGCATACATCCCTACTAAATGTGAAACGAGAAAATTCAAATGCTAAAAGGAACAACAGAACAAGTACACCTTTATGTCGACAAATACGTAAGACTATGAAATAAGATATTTTTATATGATTCAACCGAAAGGTGCATAGGTACATGTATATGCAACGTAGATGATTAATATCTACATTCAAGTTAAACCAACCGTGTCTATATAAGCCGAACTGCCTAAAGTATGTGAATTATTGTCATAAAAACATTTATGTGTGGTTAACAGTGTGTAACTAGAATTTTCTTCACCAAGTCTATTGCATCCACATATTTAACGCGCGTTAACAATATATTCAATTTAGGGATACTATGCATAGGCGTACGAGCCAGGGGAGGGGGGGCGGGGGGTGGGGGCAGCTGCCCCGTAACTATCGGGGAAGCCGACTTTTCGGGCAGAGGAGTAAAGTGAGAAAAAAAATTATTTCGTCTACTTGGCAAAATAAAGTGCCCGAAATCTAATAAAACTCTAATTTTTACGGGCTTGAATAGCAGTAAAACGCGTTTGCGGTCGTCAAATATTCCAAAATTGTCTTGGGAGATTTATACAAGGTCAGCTCCGCTTCTTCGCCGGCGCCGCTGTCTGTAAACCTGACATTTTTTCGGGCATTTCTAGTTTTGCTTCCCTAACTGTCATCGAGCCCTAATAAAACACTAATTTTACTTTTCTTTAAATTGGATACCACGAATTTGTTTTTTGTCTGGAGCCACTCCACTTTGTGCGAACATTTTCGGGCATCGGTTAGTATTTGTGAATGCAGCTGCAACAGTCTGTTTGGATGCTTGGAATTCGGAGTGGGATTTCGGTTACAAAACATTGGATACTTTTGGAGTTACTTACACGGACTAGAATTGCAAAAAACATTCGCGGTGGTTAAATTTTCAAAATGTTCTCCGGGAGGGTGAGGCCCCATACCCCGCGACGATTGATTGGTTGTTTGGAATTCGAGTCAGCCAGGTAGACTATATTGGACCATATTGAAGTATTCACGGGCTGGAATAGCAGGGAGATGCGTTTTCGGCAGTTAAATTTTCAAAATTTTCACGTATTCCAAATCAACCTGTCCATAATATCATATATAATGTATTGGACGTTAAATTTTTAATAAACAACAACAACCGTTTTCGTGGACTATAAACAAATGACTGAAATTGGAGTCAGCCACTTTAATTAAGTTACGTTAGACCATTTTGAAGTTGCTTTGTTCACGGGCTGAAATAGCAGGAAAACGTGTTTGTAGCCGTCAAATATTCTAAAATTTTCTTGAAGGGGGAGGGGGGCGTCTGTAAACCCGAAAATTTTTCGGGCAATTCGGGTTCTGCCCCCCCTAACTGTCATCGAGCCCGTACGCCTATGATACTATGTCAGTTCAGGATTAACATATCGTAAAATTCACATTCATTTTACGATCGACTATGGTTTACTAACTACAATGCACACATGGTTTAGAGACTCTAATCTAAACTACAGGGTACATCATGTTACAGAGACTACTGGATAGATAATGGATTGGAGACTATCTGAACTACATGATACATCTAACTAAAGGGTAGTCTACACCATGGTTTAGAGAGTCTATCCAAACTACAAGGGTACATGATTGTTTAGAATGACTCTATCCGAATCACAGGATACATCACGGTTAAGATACTCTATCCGAACTATTCTTTTGCAATTTGTTTAGGATAAATTGTAGCTCGTAACACGTTTTATCAAGAAATAAAACGTTTTGTTAAGTAAAGCTACATGACGCCATGACGTCATAGTTTTTATGGCGTCATAGTTGGGACCCAAAATGGCGCCTGTAAATGAGTTGTCGTAACTTTCCCCATTCTCCATGCAAGTATCGCTCTATCAAGCATTCGACTCTGCCGTCGGCTCGCGTACTATATAGGTTTGATCCGGAGGTCATCGATCACGTGATTTACTATGATCAAAAATGGCGTCTGTAAGAGAAATGTACTTGGCGTTACAAACACTTCATGATATTATGAATTTTAGTCAATTTTAGGCGCTATAAACACTTGATGATTTTTCGATCATATTTTAAACATATACCGAGAATTCTTTAATTTGAATTAACCACAGACATTTCTAAATTGAGTGTTAGGCCTATCGATCGCGTTGTACAAACAAACAGACGCACGTGTATTCATTCTAAAATTAGCACGACGACATTCGCAGTTCTTATTTCCGACCGATTAACCTGTGATCTTACGCGAAAGAGTTCTGTGTAATAGTTGTAAATATATTGTTACTTTGCAATTGTGACCACATTTCTATTTCAATATGGGGATAGTATGAAATATATTATCATTAATTTGTTTTAAATCGTATCATTAAGGATTGTCCATCAACACCAAGAATCTTGGTGGCGTAGTCAATTGAGCCGTTAGCAGAGGTTAGTGTGGACTGCAAGGGAAGACAACTCTGTTTGGGAGATTGAACTTTCCCTATACAGAGATTTGGCAATAACAATGACGTGACGTCATGGAAGAATAAACATCAAAGCCCTGTATAGAGAAAGTTACGACAACTCATTTACAGGTGCCATTTTGGTTCCCAACCAAGAAGCTTTAGTGACGTGGAGGCGGCATGACGTCATTTTGGTGAAGCCATGGACGCCATGTTGGTTAACCCAAAATAGCGTCTTTCTGGTTCTGTTGACGATATGCCGGGCTGATCCGGGTACCCGTCTAAAGTGAAAAAAAAGAAAGAAATATTATAGAGGAGTTATCCTTTTGCCGGCTATTCAACAAAATAAAGTGCCCGGAATCCCGATCTGCATCGTGCGATTGTTTACGTGCTATTCATTTAATTAATTTTTCGCGAATTGATATCTTTAAATTGACTAATGGATAAAAAAAAACCCAGTTAAATTCAGTGTGATAAATAGTGTCTAGCGTCACTCTAAGACTATTCACTGTGCTTTAGAGGCGACATCCCCCCCCCCCTAAAAAATAACCCCAACAAAATGCAAGAAATTTTCGAGCCGCAAAGGATGCATGTTCCTGTTTATACATTGATAGCTGTGATATAGCCTATGGACCCCCCCCCCCCTCCAATCCTCGCTAGGGAGAGAGAGAGAAATGGGGTTTAACGTCCACTCAACACAAACTAGGGCATTTTGGGACTAACATACGGTTTAATTTTATTTCAATAATTCGCTTGCGCGTAGAGGTCTTTAGCAGTTGGAGGAATATATAGTTAAGCCATATTAACTATATATTTATATTAGGCCTAACTATTTACTAAATATAATGAATACTTACATCAGTCACAGGCAGTAATGGTATCCCGATACACCGTCTAACGAATTTGGACTTTTCTCCAAATACATTGACCGTAGTGAAAATAACACCCTTTCCATTCTACCCGTGGTACGAAGTATTAATGATCGTTCACATTCGATAAAATAACCTTTCGTGTTCATATCGAATGTGAGGAACAAATAACTTACGAGTTCACGTTCAGATCTCTAGTAATATGGTTACGTCATAACCATCTTTATTAATGAGAAAGCATCTCAAACTTTTTAATTATCACGCATCAGCGTTCTAGAATTATATTTCCATTATTAGTTATTACTGACACATAGCATCATATCTATATATATTGTGTAATTGCATATTTTCATAATTGCATATTTTCATAATTGCATATTACATAAATGCATATTTCATATGAAATGATTAAAACGAGGTGTGTATATAATTTCAATTGGACACATGACCTCGAGGCCGAACCTGCCCCTTTCTCCCATACTATATACGTCGTGTCGAGAAAAGTCCTACCTAACTTTTAGAAATAAAATTGGCGAAAGGAGTGACAGTAACACATTTATTTAATAAATTGGACATGATCTATAACCTTTTCAGTTAGATTTTAACCAAAATAATGCAACATGGCAGTTATAATTAAATATCCGAGTTTTGTATTTTGGCCTATACGAAAATACAAAACTCGGAAAGTGGCAAAAAGATATCAAAATAAACTATTTTTCATTGGATAATTATGATTATGACAGTAACACATCTATTTAATAAGTTGGACATGATCTATAACATTTTCAGTTAGATTTTAACCAAAATAATCCAACATGGCAGTTATAATTAAATATCCGAGTTTTCCAAGTTTTGTATTTTGGCCTATACGAAAATACAAAACTCGGAAAGTGGCAAACAAAACGTTTTAATATTTATTTTGGTATAACGTTTTACGGGATAAAATTTATGCTAAACTTATTGCAAAAGATTAGTTCGGATAGAGTATCTTAAGCGTGATGTATCCTGTGGTTCGTATAGAGCCCCTCTAAGCAATCATGTATCCTGTCGTTCGGATAGAGTCTCTAAACCATGGTTTACCCTTTAGTTGTACCATGTATAGTTCAGATAGTCTCCAATCCATAATCTACCTTGTAGTCTCTAAAACATGATTTATACTGTAGTTCTCATTGAGTCTCTAAACCATGTTTACACTGTACAGGGGCGGATCCCCCCCCCCCTTGCATCAATGAAATTACATCACAACTTGATCCTACATCGGTATAAAAATTATTTCTGTGTTTAAAAAGCTCAATTTGTATGTATGCCTATGTAATTTAGAGACGATGATGGCAGATGTTCGTAACCGAAACCTGGCAAACCCCCTCCTGCAAAAATTCCTGGATCTGTCCCTGCTGTAGTCGGGTTAAACCATGAAACTGATGAAACGATATACCCGAAACAGCTGTCGCGCATACACATGGAGCAGAGTGGCGCTAGACACATTTTATCAGAAATGAAATGGGGTTTAACGTCCTACTCTTCTGCATCTAAATTACACTGATTTTAAGTTACACTAATTTTAAATGTTTCATCCATCAGTCAATTTAGAGAAATTTCGATTTTCGAAAAATTGATTATACAATTATTGATCGATGACCGAAAACTGACACACAATCCGGAATGGCTCCAGATCAAAAAAATGTGTAATTTCAGGCCCTTATTTTGCCGTCTAGGAGGCAAATTGGTTTATCTCCCACAGGGGCGTGGTGAGGGCAATTATTGAGAAGAAATTATGAGTAACAAAAAAGATTTTGGCACAAAAACCCTTTTACTGACCGCGGAGCTGTGGCCGGCGAGCGCCGAAGGCGCGAGCCCGCGGCGGGGGGTCCGGGGGGCCCTCCCCCCGGAAAATTTCGAAAATTAGAAGCCCAGAAACGCAATCTCCAGCAATCCGAGACAAGAAATACGGTAATAAAATATGATTAAATTTTCCAACTTGACTCTTTCAAAATTTTTTTAATTGGGTCAGATGAAACAATTTTTCCACTTACAAATGTTTTTCATTTTTTGAGTAATTTGATTGTGATTTTGGCGCAAAAACTTTTTGGCGCATGAGTATGGCTACTCATGAACTCATTCTCACCACGCCCCTGATCTCCCAAATTATAATATATGTTTTGATTGTTCAATTTACCCGTCTGCACAAAAAAATCTTATTTTTAAAAGCGTATGCAAGTCATATATATTTAATAACACTTTTATCTGGCATATCTTTTACTTCATTTTCTTATGAATTAGCATATTTCCGTTAATGACGTTTCATTTCATTTCTTATGAATTAGGGTATATAACATGTACTCTTTGTGTTGTATAACAGTTAATAATGATAGTATGTTCAGCTAATGTTTTCGTTTTAAAAATGTATGTTTTATCGCATATGGACTCTTTTTGTCGGCGCAGGCAACTTCGACACATCAGTGAGTAGGCAATTACTTGGGACCCAAAATGGCGTCTTTTTACACTTGACGTCATATAATATTGTAATTATTTTGAAATGTTTAATTTGGGTTTAAATTTGTCAATAAAATATTGTTCTTTTAATATCATTTTCATGGGGTCTGAATACGGCATCTTAAAAAATGGTATATTTTGAATTCGCCTTTACCGCAGATATCAAGGTGCTCACTTAAAGGGATAATCCTTAAATTTGGTTCCCTGATATGTTGTCTATGAACTGTTACTCTGGGTCCTGTTTCTCGAAATCTTAACTAAAGGTAAAATCCTGATTTTAGCATAGAAAATAACAATTATCTCACTGTTTGTCTTTTTGTTTTTCAGGGTAAGATGAAGACGAATCAATTCTATGTTGTTGTAGCCATTTTGTTCATTGTGTGTGTTCTAGGTATTCATCATCTTATGGCCTATGTATGTCCAACATGTAATGGCCGCGTGGATACTATGGGTCACGTGGCTCCTATACCCCACGGGGTATCCAATATACGGCCAACAACTGATGTAAAGAAGGCTCCGGTACGTCACCCTGTATCCAGCATACAGCCAACAACTAGTCGTAAGATGGTATCTCATTTTAAAGACGTCCCGGATATGACGTTAACAGTTAGAATGTCTAGCAATGCTAACCTATTAAAATATTTTTATTGCACGATGTTGAGAAGTGGGATCTTGTATTGGTCAAGCCAGTTAGGGAATCTGGGACTGATACTGGACAAAGAATCCAAAGAGGATCACAAGTTCGCAGAGAATCTTCAGAAATATCAGGAACAACTAGGAATAAATATGAGTTTTTACTACGAACCTCTGCCTAATAACAAACTTGTTTTAACTGTAGTGAAAGTTAGATCACACGGATACAATCGTCAATTATATTCAAGTTTCATTATGGACAAATTCATTTCAACACCAATAGTAGCTTGGATTGATACTGATGGCAAATTTACTACTCCAGTAACCCGTGACAATATTCTTACCGGAAATAAACTGCGCGTAAAAGGAATGGACACGTTTCAGTATGGTTGGGTTAAAAGTTGGGACATATTTACTGAACAAATGATCGGGAAGGCCATGCCGTCAGACTTTATGACCTTTTTCCCTGTGTATATCTGGAGAGACACAATAACTAATTGTAGAAATTACATCTTAAAGCATCTCAACGTTTCCACGATAGAAGAAGCTTATGTTCGAGTGGGATCTACAGATCATAATATACATATGAGTCCAGTAAATACCATCATGACGTATGCCTATTATTTTGAAAAAGAACGATATGATTGGCATATTGATATTGGAAATGAAGATTTACAGAAATACAACAAGCTACATAAGATTCCAGACCACGAACTGACTTCTACCGATATGTCACCTGATTTACACGTGACATTGCACGAAAAATATTATAAAGATGATAAAAATATAATAAATCATCAAGCTTATTGTGCAGCGGTTAATAACACGGTACTCAACATGACACAAGATATCCAAAAAATGTGTGAACCATTTAAAACAAATGTAATGTGGGTATTGTTTGAATTCTGTAATAAATTGAAACAAGAACACCTTACCACGTGGTGTAAAAATAAAAATAAACACTGCAGTTCTATGATAAAGGAACATTATGATAAGACACGCCAACTTGTGAATAAAGGTGTGTACAACCTTGACCTGAAAAAACTCAAGGTGGTTGAAGAGGCTGCGAAGTTTCATAATGTAAAGTGTCAGCCATTTCTGTAAAATTACCCTATTTAAATGATTAGAACTGCCATTGACATTAATCTCGTTATTGTCATTTCGAAACCCTTGCCAACTACAGTGTTCTAAACGTCGAATCGCTACATCGTTATTATTATTATTTATAGTGCGTCCTTTAGTGGGTTTGGGGTGGTCTAGAGTGCCGCGCGTCGACCTCTAGCTGGCCATGTCACCTGTAACACTACAGATAACAGACGATCAGCATAGTTGGTAGATCTTTATTGAGAACATAGAATAGACATAGATCGGAAGGAGCTCTATTCAAGTCTGACTTACTGTCAGTTAATTCTGGCTTTATAAAGCATACGGCCATTAAGAATAATGATACATGACAGATTAACTTATTTGGAATTGAGATTATAGTTTCTATAACTGCACTGCATCTTTCGTTTTAAGTCGCGAAGTTCTGCTGAGTGTTAAACACATAGAATATGTGTAAATTATAAATAACATATGAATAAATAAGATATTTAATGAGATCGTGCGTTTTGTCAAAACGAGCAGAGGTCATTCGTGTGTTGCCTGTAAATAACATATTGAACACATTAGCAGAAGTTGTATATAGTTGAAAACGTTCAATATAATATAATGTCCAATCTAGCAAAGTTCTATGTATAAATTACTTTGTCACACACCTCTGGCTTGCGGCTGTGGTTTCGATCCCTGTTGTGAGCGTATGTGGCATGGAGATAGGGGCGCCTTCTCAACCTCCGGTTTCCTCCCACTGTTAGAGACTCTTACGCGCAAGCGAATTATTGAAATAACATTAAATCATATGTTAGTCCCGAAATGACCTAGTTTGTGTCGATCGGACTTTAAACCCTATTTTCTCTCTTTCTCCCTTTCATATAACATGTTCAAGGGCACTTTACAAAGTGACAATGTAATCATAAATAAACAACAAGATTAAGGACATGTTAACGATTACGTACAGAGTCAGTTGAAAGCCTGAGTAAATAAATGTGTTTTAAGTTGTTTTTAAAAGAATATAGACATGTACAACATCATAAACTAAATGGTAGACGAATCGATAAAACATGTGCTTGATAACTAAAAGAACACTGACCACAAGTCCATAATGGTTGGTTTCTGTAAGACTTTAACTATTGCTGCATAATGCATCTGTAATTAAAAGTTTAAATAATCGATTTGTTTATAATCATTCATACTCCGCGCAGTGTTTCGTTTGATTAGAGGTATTCCCACTACACACTGCTATTATGAGTGGATATTGTTGTTTTAAATTTTGATTGTTCAGTAGTCCAACTACCAACCAATCACTAGCTGCCCTACAAAAGCTTTACATTTAAAACGAGTGCCAATATTGGACCAAATATGTTTACATAACGTTACGTCATGGCTCACGATTTTATTATGCCTAACTAACCCGTGCATAGCAGAATACTACAGTAAAACTAATTGTGTGACAAACGAGGCTATCAAGTCGAATGAAATGTAAACAATACTGTTTGGAAACGAACATACTTTCACCGTTTTTAATACCTTAAATCACTGTCCAAAGTTTTAGGGGAGACCCAGATTAAACGAAGGACTGTCATGTTGCTGTACTGAAGTGATAGCTTTCATTGAACGGAAAGAATAGACAAACTCCCGCATAAGTTCAAGAAACAGACGCTATTCCAGTAATAGCCAGAGTGGGATTTCTCGGGCCATTGCTTCAGGAATATGATAATCATTATGATATTATTTCATGCTGCAATGAACCGTAAAACTATGATTATTGATCATGCTTGGTGCACATCAACAGCTCGAGATTCGCATCATAATCGTGTCGCTACCCACATTAAACGTTCATTATGCAAGAGGTAAATCTGCCTATTGTAGGTCTTTCTTTAGGCCCTAAATGTTCTCTAAATTATTAATTAAACATTAATTAATTCAAGCCATAATTGTAAGAATATGGTCTTAGGTCTTTAAGACCATATTGTGTCTATGGAAAATTATTAAATTCTCTGTCTATAACATTAAAATCTCACGTACCTAGTAAACGTGAAATATAAGCTATACATAAAAAGTCAGTGATGTTTTGGTAAAATCATAACCTGTGACAAAAGTGTCCATCACGTTCTTCCTGTTATTGGACCTATGGTTAGTAGACATAATATGGTATCAGCACCTGCTTTATTTGTATGAAATGTAGGGGGTTATTACGCATTTGGAATGGAAATTAACGTCAAGGCTAAATCTTGGACGTGCAGGGATGGGGGTATAAATTTGAGTGTAGACCAAGCCCCAGTAGAAACTCACCCCGGTATTCCAGCAGTCATTATCTGTTGAGAACAAGGGACCTGCAAAGTCATTAGCTTGGCAATAAAGGTCTTATACTTTAAATACTGTGGTATTATTTTACGATCACAAACACAACAAAGCAAGAAGTCCTAGAAGTAGCAGTAGTACTACATAATCAACTCTCGATTGCATAGGATTTGCCCAAATTGAAATAGATTAGAATGGGTTCAACCAATCAACCATATCTTGATTAGTTTAAAAAATGGAAGAGCGAGACTCAACTTCGAACAACCAGGATGGTAGTTGCAATTATCGCACACGTCTTGTCAAACCCTCTTGAATAATTTGGATGAAATTTTTGAAATATTCATTTTACATTATCTCTTTCCGAATTATTACAACTAGAATGGCCAATTCTTTATCAAACTCTTAAATCTTTAAGTATTTTGTGCATTTTCATTAAGTGAGAATAAATATGTTTTGCTTTTGTAATTGTAAATGTATGTAAATCGTGATTATAATTATAAACATTTTATTTATATGCCTGTAAATAATTCATTACGGAAAATGGATTTATATGAGCCCTGCTGGTTTTCAGTTCGCATAATTTAAGACTGTATCTTTATAATATGTAAATATGAAATAAAAATTGTTAGAAAAAAAATATCCTTTAGCAGCTTGACCATCCACCTGAACTAGAGATATCTTCATTAGCGCGAGAAAAAGATATGACCGAGGGTGGGGAAGGAGAATCAAACCCATCACTTTGCATATACTCTACGGGACCACCGGGTTAGCTAGGACCGTTCAAACAAGTAGATTAGTGACGTCATGGTCATAGGCGTGCGGGCTCGTCTATACCCCCGCCCACCCGAATAGAAAATTTTGGAATATTTGACGACTGCAAACACGTTTTCCTGCTATTTGAGCTCGTGAACAAAGCAACTTCGAAGTGATCTAATATAGCCTAATCAAGATGGCTGTCTCGAATTTCAATCAATCGTTTACAGTCCACGAAGAAGGAGCCGTTGGGAGAAAATTTGACTGCCGTAAACACGTTTTTCTGCTATTACAGTTGTTGTGAATACAACAACTTCAATTTGGTCCAATATAGCAAATATCCAATGGTTTTGTAAGCGCAATCCCACTCTGAATTTTAACCACCCCATCACACTGTTGCAGCTGCATTCACAAATAATAATCGATGCCCGAAAAATGTCGCACAAAGTAGAGTGGCTCCAGACAAAATTTTGAATCCATAGTCCACTCATTATAAATTTGTGGTATTCAATTAAAGGGCCAATCCCGATAACTTTTTGGGGAATAAAACTGCTTAATTTTGTGTTAAAATCCCTTATAACCCATTATCTAAGGCCGACCAACTAACCCGATATTTGTGATACGCTTGCAAATAACTTAAACCTGGCAGTCTTCATCTGGAAATGGAGACTGTTGTATTATACAGTATCTGGATAAAACCAGACTTTTTTTTCTATAAAAACGATATGTAGGTGAAATTTACCTTTTGTTATCAGTGCAGTACATGGGTCATTCACTGTATAGACCTCTCAAGAAACGAGAATCGATTATCAGGTCACCCAATCAAAAAATTGACCCGAAATCTTAAAAGGGTTACGTGTCCGGATAAGCAGTGTTGACGTTAACGTCAAAACGACTCAATATTTTGAGCTGAAACTTTACGCCAAGGTATATACACCATGCCTCTATATTTTGGTCCATAAATTTCATAATTTTGAGACTCTGTTCTTATCGGGATTGTCCCTTTAAAAGAAAAGTAAAATTAGTGTTATATTAGGGCTCAATGACAGTTAGGGAAGCAAAACTATAAATGCGCGAAACAATTTGGGTTTACGGACAGCGGCGCTGGTTTTCTTAAAGAGGTGAAGAAGCGGAACTGATTTTGTATGGACTCCCAAGAAACTTTTGGAATATTTGACGGCCGCAAACGTGTTTTCCTGCTATTCCAACCCGTAAAATTAGTGTTTTATTAGATTTCGGGCACTTTATTTTTCGGGCAAAAGTAGTTCCAATATGGCGGAATTCGTCATAGAGCCGAGACTAGATATAGGGTCCGGAATCTGTCGAGATTTGCCGAGTGAATTGACTACGTCTCTCCCGTATATGGACCCCGTGATTATTGGGATAGCTATATTTAGCTGTTTGTGGCTGTCGTACACGCGACCGAAAATGTTTACCCAAAGCTAATATTATATCTTCTATTGTTGATTTCCCGATTGTATGTAGGGTCGCCTGTCTAGCCTCGTGGGTTTTCTCCCACTGCTAAAGACCCCTACGCGCAAGCGAAGTATTTGAATAACATTAAACCATATGTTAGTCCCGAAATGACCTAGTCTATTTAGAGTGGACGTTAATTTCCCTCTTTCCTCTCTCCCTTTATCAAGTCGTTTATCCAAACTTTGGGATAGATCAGTATAAATATTACGTGTGTGTTTTATTATAAATACCACCAAAATATGTACACAAATATAATCAAAACCTAAATAATATATTATTTGTAAAAAAATAGAAAAAAACTATACTGATCCTGCGGAGATCATTCTGGCATAACGCCCACTGTCCATAAAGTATCTGCGCAATACAGACGGGATATTCGAGCTACAACCCATGCGCCGACTGCAAAAGAAATGAAGTCAACCAACCGTGAAAGCTGAAACATATGCGTAGTGTTTAATTACGCCACAAGTGTACTCACACATTGTATGTTTTTATGAACTTTCAACCCACGACGTGTAACTAATTTAATTTAATCAACCTGTCCATGTTATCACATAACAGTGACATGACTGAATGCCACGTCACGCGATTGCTATTCTGTCAATTCAGAATGGGGATCACGTGGGTAACTTAAGTAGGTAAAGACGCTGGATCGCTTGCCTGGAGGTCGAATGTTAGATCCCTGTGCTGGCGATTTCGTCGAGACTTTCCGGCATGGTTTCCCATTGTAAGTGATTCAGGATTTTTTTTTTGGGGGGGGGGGCTTACAAGGTTTCGTATGCACATTGGCGTGTACGTAAAAGATCCCTTGGCAAAAAATTCCCACATAACACACTTTATGACGTATGCCCGTCTTCATTAGCCGAGGTTAGAAACAGAACAGTACGTAGGACGTTAAACTCCATCTCATTTAATTTCTGTCAATTCAGAAAGTTCCGGGCTGATAACCGAACATCCCCATAAATATCACGGGACTTGATTGATGAACGCGAGGCCTCGGTCGCAACATTCCAAACAGAGTTGTCTTCCCTCGCGGTTACATTGAGTGAAAGCTGGATAGCAATACTTGCAATAGTCTCTATCATCCATACAAATATTCTACGAATATTAGTCTGGATGGGTCCTCAAAATTTGACGGAAAATAGGTCATTGTCTGGATTATCCATTATTTTAAGTTACCACGTACTGAATCTATCAAAACAGCTCGCTTGTCAACGATGACACTCTTTATAATTTTGTTGTGTAAAGGTTTCAATTGAAATGGTAATTTTCTCTCGTCATGAATCAGACGTATGGCTTCTCACAATCTTCTTAATTCTTCATCGCGATGCATGCTTATTCCTCGTCTCTATTTTGTTTCTAATAATAGATGTGCTAAGTGAATTGTGGGATATATTTCAACCACGCTTTATAGAATCTAGCAAAATCGGCCCGGCTTCATAAGATCTAGCACTTACCGATACTTTCATTGGATACTTTAGCCAAAAGGTTCCATTGCCCATGCGTAACCAAATGTTTGTTTTTTTATGTGGTAGATTATCCAGTAATTTTCGTCAAAAATTGAGAACCGACCCAGACCCTCCGTGCGTTGAAGACTATGTGGTTCTGGGTGACAGAGACTATACTTGCACGAGAGACTACAATACCCAAATCATAGTCGAGATCTTAACAGTGGGCGTCAAAGTAGTCCGGTACAAGGTGACAGGGACAACGTGAATCCGGGTCTTACAACGTATCGTGCAGACGGGTGTAGTGTATCATAATTATTTAACATAGCGGAGGAATTGTATAAAATACCCGAAAACTAGTTCTTCCCTGCTTTGTATTTTACTAATCTAAATTCGACATAGTCTTCTGTGGTCCATATACAAAATATATTTACTATCAACAACATGAAAAATTTTAGTCCCATTTTCCAAAATCCATATTTTTTTAGCTCTTGGTGGCCAGCTCAATTAAAGCACTTGTTGCGCACCCGTAAGTGAAATATGTTATTACGTTGTTTAAAACTAGTAATAATGGGGATGCTCGATCGTCAGTCCGTGACGTCACGAATGGAAAGAATTGACGTAATTATAATCGAATGACGCGGAATTGAATCCTGCCACAGTTCTCTTAGTCCCGATAAATGACGGTGCGTTAGTAGAATATTGACGTAATTAAGTACCACGGATATGTTGAACCTGTCCAGAAGTTGGTCTGTTTATATACACTTAGGCGTTGTAGCCCCCCCCCCCCCCACACACACATTTCACTTGATTGACACAATTCGGGTACTAAGCGAACTCAATTCCTGAACGTTCAATCGAAAGCCCCAATGGTTTAAGTACCATAATTATGCGAAATAAGATTCACTATCCACAATCGTGAATTAAGTACCGATGAAAACGCGGTTATCTCCCATATTAAAGTCACGGATTTCATAAAACGTCATAATGGCAGCAAAACAAAATCATTATCGTCGTCTGTAGTATTTGGTTTTGGAGTTGAAAAAGATAATTTTACATCAGGCGGTTCTTTAAATATTGCTGACATATAACTGCTGTAATAGAAAATAAAATTAGGCAGTTTTAAAAAAAGTCCAAAAAAAGTCAGTCAATCGAATGAGAGAGAGAGAGGGAGAGGGAGAGAGGGTAACATTCTCTCAACAGATATCGTTCAATTGTACGGAGCTGTAGCTGAGACACGAAATCAGGGAACCCGGAGATAGATCATGGGGTTGGACAGTCGACCCTGCTACTTGTCACGTGCTGAGAATACAAACCGCGCCATCTGACTGAATGACAAACCGTATGACCCAAAACGTATGCATTAGACCATTCGGTCTACCTAACCCACTTTTTGGGTTCGATATCGGGTTTGTAATTGTCATGGCGACAGGCCCGTAGCCAGCTCATAAAATTGAGAGGGGGGGGGGGCTATGGAATGTTTTGAAGGGGCTGAGGATGTGGCCGGATAAGAACACTCCTAAGAAATCTTTATTTTTAGCGAAATATTAGGGGGGCTACTGGCTCGCATGACGCTTACCCTGTCCATGTATTTGATTTCAATCTCCATCGCTTACGAAAACCCAGTACGAAAGCTATTATGCAAAAACGATGTTACTCCCCAAATTACCTGATTAGTGTCGAGTCATCGGACCCAGAATGGACAGAGTGCAGTGAAATAATAGCGAATGGGTAGTAACAAAGTAAAGAATGCATAGTAACAAAATTACAGAGTGCAACAACAACAACAACTGGGACAAACGGAAAAACAATAATAAAATTAATTGTGAACGTGAAAGATCAAACTTTTTTTTTTGTTTTGCCGGTGGACAAATGAACGTCCGGCGAGAAAGACGTAAACTTACTCATCGAAAGCTGTCGACAAATATTCGGCTGAAAACAGATCAATTCACAACTATAATCGCTTTACAATACTTTTGATGCACGGACTGAACTAATGATGACTGGTATGCGTCATACAGTGTGCTATAAAGGGCGGTGGTACAATGACCTATTCTTTTTTCCAATTCAAACTGTCCATGGTTTGTCGTCTCATCCGAACAACTAGACACTGTTCCTATAGTCAAGCAGTCTGCCTTAGCCAATGACCAAGAGGAGACTGCATCGGAAAATCCAGAGAGTGAATTGTTAGCGAACCAGCGTCTTACTCACTGAGTCATGGCGGCTTCCACGAATAAATATCAGAAAACACAGGAAACCTCCAGCGTCATTTTAATTTCTTCCATTTTGAATAAAAACACCCTCACGGAAAGTGGTTCAGGATATGGCATGTTTACCTCATATATTCTTGTTCAGAATAAAAAAAACTGGTCTAGAAAAGCTACATGAGAATTTCTACCTCTCCGGGTGGCACATCCCTCAATTATAACTCGGACTAATCAGACCGCCCGGTAAATGTCGGATAAATTCCTGTTCTAACGTTCCTGGAGTTTTACTTTCACCTAGAGTGATATAGTAGACAAGTGTTTTCTAAGAAACTGGCCAGAGGAGACCACAAAATAGCCTTGCTCCAGCTTTTTCAGGTAAGACACGGTGTATTTGCTGGGAAGCGCCCAAGGTGAATTTCATCCAAAAGAGAAGGACTAAATTCCCATTGCTTGTTTGTTTTTGTAGCTGGAAGAGTTTATTATTACGAGTCGGGCGGCCATAGAACCACGATAGTTCAGTGAGTAAGGCGCATTCTGAATAGATCTTTGCACTAAATGGACGACATATCCAACAATTAGTTTTGTATTGCGGTTCTAGTCCGGTTCACATCTGTTTTACACAAAACCACTAATTAAACCATTTCAATTTTATTTGATAAATAAATAATAAATATCTCTCAAAATATACTCGTCGATTTAGACAGGCATTTAAATATCAGTCAAATGGAGCTAATTGTAGAAGGACAGCGTTGGTTTAGTATGAGTAAGGCTTTGGCTCACTAACCAGAATGTCCTAGTTTTGGCCTAGAAAATTATTTGAGATTGTTCAGCGTTGTTTCCCCTTGTGACGGCAAAGCTGACATGGGTTGTTCCCCCTTGTCAGTGGTATTGGACCGGCGAAGCTTGCAAGCGGGGTATTCCCCTTGTCAGTGGTATTGGACGCGGGAAGCTAGCGTGGATATTATATTTCTACTGGAACTGGAGGCAAACCACCATTACATTTCACCATCTCGGTGAATTGTAGTTCGTCTACTTATAGCAATTCTCGCAATTCTCCCTCTGTCTCTTTTATCCCCTTTTGCATGCCCATTTGTGTTGATATTTTGGTCTAGAATGGAGGAAGAAGGTTTGAATTTGAATTTTCTGTCAGGTTTTCGTAAATATTCATGATTTTGAGGCGGAAGGGTAATGGTGTTATGAGGTTGGCTACGGTGATATGTATGGCAACTAGTGACATGTTTATAGTATGCCTCTTCAAGTTTGTGTATAACAAAATTTTGGTGGTCAACCTCATAAAAATTTTAGTGCAATGACATGACCATGATTCTGTTCCTCTGTCTGTAGTGAAAAGCATTCAGTCCAACGAAAATTAGGGGCAAAGTTGGAGGTGGGCAATGAGGCTAGAATTAACATTGAAGTCAATGGGGAAATTAATGGTGGTCTGCTTCCAACTAATCTGACGGCATTGTCTACAGATCTTAAATAAAGGCGGGATTTATAAAACTTGGCTTTTACCTTTTCCTCCCTTTTCTCGTAACTTGTATCGTCTGTGACATATAACACCTATACAGATACCAATTATCATGACAATGGCACAAATAGCAATACCAACACCTACACCCAGACCAAATGATAAACTTGTCTGACCTTCTGATTTCATCATCCCTAGAAATAATACATAGTTATTTCACATGAATAACACCCTAATATGGACATCGATAACACGTGCCTTGTTGGTCAGGTCTTCATATTAAGGCCAACTGCAGATTTCGCAACGGTCGAGAAATGTAAATGTGGTTTGGGTTAGCCTAGCCCTGTTTACATCCCGTGACCATGACGAAATCTGCAGACGGCCTTAATATTTAGACCTAACTGTGATTTGTTTACATCGCGTGTAGTAACACAATGTAGTCCGGGACAGACTTGTCGTCTTTTACTCATTTTACGCCTCCTCTGATAATTAAAACAATCGTTTTTAAATATAAGACTAAATACCCTAGTCCAAATCTTCAGACAAGTAGTCTAAATCGTCAGACTAAATACCCTAGTCCAAATCTTCCGACTAAATACCCAAGTCCAAATGATCTGACTAAATAAGGCAGCCCAAATCTGATGTTCTGTAGCTATTCCTACAGATGAGCATGTTCTAGATTTGTGTGAATCCAAACGGAGAGAATGTTAAATGATCCGAGTACATATCGTGAATTAAGCTAAAATATTTGATATTTCAGTGGAAAATGCATGCAAATGGCGCAACGTCACCCTGATACAACCAATCTGATTATAATACGGATCTCTATTTCGTTCCGTTTTTTTTATACTTTCGATAGCTTACACACTACACGAAGATTTGACCAGTTGTAATGGGAGGTTGCGTTGGGGGTCATACAAGCGACTTTTGGCCCTATGACGTCAAACATCGATTAATCAATCAGCGTTAACGTTTCCAGCGCGCCAGGAAATCGCCGTAATAGGTGGTTCCATTTGCTAACCCCCCACTTTAGTCAAAACGCGGGTTATATAACATTTCTTCCAGGCCCATGTGCTGTTAAGACACGTAAAGTGTAATTTTGAACTATATAAAACCAATCTAATTGAAATTCATATCTATATTTCGTTTCGGTTTTTATAATTTCGATGGCCTACACTACATGCCTAATGTAGTAAAGACAAGTAAAACGAAATTTTGAACTATAAAAACGAACCGAAACCAAATAGGATCCGTGTTTTAATGAGATGGTAATAGAACTGACCATATACGTGAATTTGTATAGTAGTTGTATTGGATCCAATCACATTCACCGCCTGACACACATAGGTTCCTTTATCTCTTGTTTTCACATCAGTAAGATAGAGAACTGGACTGTTGGAGACTATAGACGACGATATTGAGTCTTTAAACCATGTTATAGCACAGTGCGGTTTACAGTTGGATGTACATGTTATAGGCCCGAGACTACTCCCCTCGTTCACCGTGTGACTGTTGCTTGTAGCTGGCGAGGTGGTCATACTCGACCCTGGACCATCTGTAACATACAATAGATATAATACAATTGTCGTGGTTCATCCGGCTTAGAGTCTGGCGGGGTTTCCCCGGCGTGGTTTCGCCTAGTCAGTAGTGCAGGACGGAGGGCCTGACAAGGACAGTTGTCTAGTCGTTCGGGTGGCCCTAAAAATACATGCCCCATTTATACATTGGCGTGCACGTAAAAGATCCCTTGGCGGTTGGAATTTGATACAAGAGTAGGCCATAGTACCGCTGCCCGGGCAAATTGACCCTCATAGAACACTGTTAGGCGTATGCCCGTCTTCATTAGCCCCGTCGGAGCAGAACAGTAGGACGTTAAACCCCCTTTCATTTACAACTGTGGTGTATTTGCGACAGGTGTCTCACATTCCTTAAGAAGTGGTTCTCATAGTCTAGGCCAATCTAAAGATCAATGTGCAAAGAAGTCGAGCGAGAAGAAAGGGGGGTTTAAAGGGCCAATCCCGATAACTTTTTGGGGAATAAAACTGTTTAATTTTGTGTTAAAATCCCTTAAAACCCATTACCTAAGGCCGACCAACTAACATGATATTTGTGATACGCTTGTAAATAACTTAAACCTGACAGTCTTCATCTGGAAATGGAGACCGTTGTATTATACAGTATCTGGATAAAACCAGACTTTTTTTTCTATAAAAATAATATGTAGGTGAAATTTACCCTTTGTTATCAAGTACAGTACATGGGTCATTCACTGTATAGACCTATCAAGAAACGGGAATCGATTATCAGGTCACCCAATGAAAAAATTGACCCGAAATCTTAAAAAGGTTACGTGTCCGGATAAGCAGTGTTGACGTTCACGTCCAAACGACTCAATATTTTGAGCTGAAACTTTAAGCCAAGGTAAATACACCACGCCTCTATATTTTGGTCCATAAATTTCATAAATACTCGGACTTTAATTTTTGAGACTCTGTTCTTATCGGGAAGGTCCCTTTAATATTCACTCGATACAAACTAAGTCATTTCGGGTTTAACATATGGTTCAGTTTAATGTCAATAATCCACTTGCTTGTAGGGTGTCTTGAGCACGGAGTGAACATGAAGGACCCGGAGAAAACCCACGAGGTTGGACATGCAATCTCTATTTCAGTAATTGGCTATATCGATCAAGCTGAATACGAAATTAGCTAAACTAAGCCTATATAACCAAATTTCAGCAAATTTAAAGGGGGCCGGTTTACCACGCTGGGAGATTTGACACGGAATGGCCTTCAAAGCAGGTCCCCGTTATTCCAGCAACACGCGGGTGACTGGATACATCAGTAACAATATTAACTTACAATATAAAGGTAGGTCGATCAGATCACTGAATAAATTATACAATCCTAAACCACACTTCCACTTCGATTCATCGCCGCTCTCAATCCCGCTGATATTTAAATATACATTAGAGTTGTCTCCCTTGATACATCCACACGTGAACCGGGCACTTTTAACATCTGTCGCGTTACAGTTTCTCTTGTTTACCGAACAGATAGTGTCTCCGTTACGCATAAACCGTATCCCTTGAGCAGCACCAGGGAATCCCCCATTTACCATTTTGCAGGTAAACCCATGACTTGCACCTATGACACTATATGGGGTTTCCGCTTTTAGTTCAAACGTTTGACCTGAAACAAAGTATAGGGATTTAAAATTATTTTTCTGGTATTAAATAGTATTACGTTTGGTGTACCCAAAATATAAACAAGTGTCCATTTAAAGTAGCTAAGTCTTTAACGCAATATCGTTCAAAGTCTTCGACATTGAAAACACAAATTATTTTTCAATTTAAATCAACATCGATGCAGTTGTGTGCTTAGAACTGATATCTAGTATAAAAGATAAAGTAAATATTTTTAACATTGGTACACCAATCGTGTAGGCCTACCGTACCATAATGCGTTTCACCGCCATTTGTAACAAAGGGTTAGACATATTCCACATATCATGATCGAACTTTAGCCTACCAAGTAGTTCGATGTAAGAAAAGATAGAGAGAGAGAAATGGGGTTTAACGTCCACTCGACACAAACCAGGTCATTTGGGGACTAACATATGGTTTCATTTTATTTCAATAATTCGCTTGCGCGTTGGGGGTCTTTAGCTGTGGGAGGAAACCGGAGTGCCCGGAGGAAACCCACGAGGTTGAGAAGGCGCATACGCTCACACCAGGGCTCGAAAGTAAGAGAAGATACTAAAGGACCCTTGACAGTTGGAACTCGATATAAGAGAGGGCTTTAGGTAGCGCCACTGGCCAGTCAAACACTGTATGGCGTATGTGCGTCTTCATTAATCTCATAGGTGCAGAATAATAGGACGTTAAATTCAATTTTAGTTCATTTCCATCTCAACTTACCTCTTACAGTTGACATTGGCCAGACTAGCAAGCAGCTAAACCAAAATAGATCCATGATCGACTTCACCTATACATAACCTGAAGAATGAAATAAAACCGTTGAACGCTCGTCAATATATTATAATACATTTATTGATCACTTAAAATTCGATATTGAAAACTTGTGGAGTGTCAGTCATAATGTCGGTGACGCGTTAGACTCAATATCCGGTTACACTCATTGTCGCAGATTGACTCGATGTCCCTTTAGACGGGGTGTCGCAGTTTGACTCGATGTCTCTTTAGACGGGGTGTCGCAGTTTGACTCGATGTCCCTTTAGACGGGGTGTCGCAGATTGACTCGATGTCCCTTTAGACGGGGTGTCGCAGTTTGACTCGATGTCCCTTTAGACGGGGTGTCGCAGTTTGACTCGATGTCCCTTTAGACGGGGTGTCGCAGTTTGACTCGATGTCCCTTTAGACGGGGTGTCGCAGTTTGACTCGATGTCCAGTTAGACTCCGTGTCACGGTTTGAGTCGATGTCGTTTAGACTCAATAGACACTTTTGGCAAACGTAAATTCCTCGCGCGTATAGCGTATCCGTCTGGATTTTGTGTGTGACGTCATCAATGTGTGTGTATTTCTCATACGTGATAAGACACACGTTATACGGCAGTCCGTATTGAACAGCTTTTATACGGAGAAGGTCCGTATAACATTGTCGTCTTTTTAGACGCTGAAATGTTGTATCATAGCGTTTTTTTTATGAATCTATATGCATCTTAGAACACGGAGGTGTATATATTTGATGTGAATTTTATCATAATAAAGAGTGTAATTAAATCATTATTTTGATGGGGTTTTCTCGGAATTTTCAAATTGTCTGCACGCTAGTTGATCTACGAGCTAGATTTAGGTAGATATGTGACCTTGCAAATCTGTAAAGGATGTGATTCTATGGTAAAGGGGTGTAAGTGAAACCAAAAATTGCTGTCGAGTCAAAGTCAGAGGGTTTTTCTTTAATAAGATGCGACATTATTTTCTTTAATAGCCCAGCGACTGTCGAGTGACTTCACGCACTCTGTGAAATTGTAGGCAAGGCACTTGACTAGTACTGATGGTGATCTTGGTCGATAACTGTCGCCATGCTGTACAGAACTAAGCTCAGCTCAGCATACGTACGCGACGCAATAATCTGCCAAAACTCTAAAACTACTCTGACGCAACGTGTCACGTATACGATACGGATAGTGATACGGATAGGGAAAATGCCACTTACCAAAAGTCTCTAGTGTCACAGTTTGACAACGTGTCCGGTTAGACCCAGTGTCACAGTTTGATTCAATGTCCTGTTAGACTCAGTGTCGCAGTCGACTTGGTGTGCGGTTACCCTCAGTGCCCAGGTTTGACTAGGTGTTGCACTTTGATTTGGCGTCACCTTTGCACCCGATATTCGGTTTTGTAATCTATTTTCTTTTTTAAAAAAATCTACATGATAATGGACCTTAAAGCGGGAATTTCATGGAATAGCTATCTTCAAACGTTTGAATTTGAAGCTGAAAATGATATCTTTGCCAATTTCTCAACTGGGTATGTGGGGAGGAGGGGGTGTAGAGGGCGGCTCTCAACGTAGGCATTAAACTACATGAGTCCCCGATAAGATAGCCACGGAGCTCGAGTACGGTTTTGGCGCCCCTGACTTTCGATTTTCGGACGACCACACACACAAATAAATATCTATAACATTTTCATAAAGCGAATCTGAAGTCTCCGTTTGGCAAAGGCGTTTTATAGCTGTCGAATCCATTACTGAATGAGAATGCAATCATTGTACTGGTATGAAAATCATCAATCAAGACACACACACCCCTCCCTCCGGACCCCCGCGAAAGAGGGCCCTTAAAATAGTATAGCCTCCGCCATGATAAACCTTAAATCGCCCCTGTCGTTTGGTAGGGCAGGGCGGAGATAAATGTATCTGCTCCTGGAAGAAGACAGCAACATTATACATCAATTCTAGTTTGTTAGATAGCATCCATTTAGTTAAGCAACAGATGCGGTAGTCTCTTATCATCCAAACAAATATTCTACGAATATTAGACTGGATGGGTCCTCAAAATTTGACAGAAAGTCGGTAATTGTCTGGATTATCCAATCTTTCAAGTTACCACGTACTGAATCTATCAAAACATCTCGCTTGTCAACAATGGCACTCTCTAAAATTTTGTTTTAATTGAAATGGTAATTTTCTCTCGTCATGAATCAAACATATGGCTTCTCACAATCTCCTTAATCGCGATGCATGCTGTTGTATCGTCTCTATTTTGTTTCTAATAATAGATGTGCCAAGTGAATTGTGGGATATATTTTATCCTCGCTTTATAGAATCTATCAAAATCGACCCGGCTTCATAATATCTATCACTTACCGAGACTTTAGCCAAAAGGTTCCATTGCCCATGCGTAACCGGGAGTTTGGTTTTTTATGTGGTAGATTATCCAGTAATTTTTGTCAATAATTGAGAACCGACCCAGACCCTCCGTGCGTTGAAGACTAGGGGGTTCTGGGTGACCGAGACTACAGATGCGGAAGGCTCGGTTGGCCGAATGGTTATATCACCCGCTTTGTCATCGAGTCAAGTCGCTTAGTTTCAATGCCAATCTTGTACGTAACAAGTAGTAGGGACGCTTGTCCAACCTCGTGTTTTTTTCCGGGTCCTCGGGTGCTCCCACTACTAAATGGCTCCAATTTGAGAAAAAAAAACTGTCTGTTAGTCCCAAAATGACCTAGTTAGCAGTGGAGTTTACGTTTAACTCTCTCCCTCCACCACCTTAATGAAATTAGCAATTATTGATGTTAGGAGACAAGCCCCCCCCCCCCGCACCATTAAGTTGGCCCTTTTAAACTCTCCCACTCGACCTCTCGCACGCTCGCTCTCTCTCCTTCATCCACTCTGGAGGTCGCGGAGTCGCTCCCAGTGTTGACCGACATTTTCATCGGGATTTTCCGTCATGGTTCCCCCTTGTCAGTGTTGCGGGACAGAGTGCTTGACAATGATAGCTGTCTAGTAGTTCCGGCGGTACGAAAAATCCGAGGTCCCGTGTACACAATGTCGTGCACGTAAAAGATCCCTTGGCGGCTGGAATTCGATATAAGCGTAAGTCGTAGCGCCGCTGCCCGGGTACAGTATTCATCATAGCACACTGTGTGGGGTTTGTCCGTCTCCGGTAGCCCAGTCGGAGCTGAACATTAGGACGTAAACTCCATTTCCTTTCTCTTCCCCTCTCGTAACCGATATGGAGACAGCGAACCGTTCCAAGTCGGGACCGGAATCAAACCGCTACACTTTATGATCAATACCACGGTTTATCAACAAAACGTGCTTGCTACTTACTCTCCCCACGTTTAAACCACAGACCTCGACATTGGAGACCTTGCTAAGTTGTAATTATAGTAAATACTCAACTTACTAATCATTCGTACGAATTCTTATTACATTAGATTTAATTTGTGTATGGTAAATGGTGACATACAGGTCCAATGGACCGTGATTAGTATTTTATATTACTTGTCACTAGTCTGCTTTGTATAACACATGTCACTGAAATAAACAACTTTACTACTACATACCTGTACCTCACCTGTTGACGTATGTCACTTATTAGCTGCCTCAATCACATCAACTCACCTGAACGCCAGATAACTTTCTTACACCTTCAGTCACAAATCAACAAGTCTTAATAATAAACGTCACGTGATAGATTGGTTAGGTGAACTATTGCTAACCACATTTTATTTCATTAGATCAATTGTCTGCAATGTTATGTTATTATATGAAAGTAGACATTAAACCACGAAGAGATAGGTCTAGATAAAATGAAGAATTGAATAATATAAACAGAAACATTGAGTTCTTTTATCGACAAGTTTGAAAGTTAAAGCCCTGCGCACACTGCCAGCATTTTCGGTAACATTTTCGGAAACATCTCGGCAACACATCGGCAACAAAAGTTGGCTCTGTATACACACGGCAACAGTTGGACAACATAATAACCATTCCTTGTCGGGAGCTGTTGTTGTTCTTAGCGTTTAACGTCCGCCTCCACCGAAGGTGATATCGCAGGGGTATTTGCTGTGGGGGGAAACAGAAGTGCCCGGAGGAAACCCGCGAGGTTGAGAATGAGCCCCCTATCTCCATGCCACATACGCTCACACCGGGGATCGAAACCACAGTCGTAAGCAAGGGGTGACCGGTCAGCTAGAGGTCGAAGCGCGGCACTCGAGACCACTAGAAACACCCAACCCTCTTGTCGGGAGCTGCCATTTCCTCTACATCACATGACTCCCGGTACATCTTGCGATTTATGGCTCATTTCTGATTGGATAAAATTAAAACTCGGCAATCGCATTGGCAAGTGATCTTGTATTTATTTCGGCAACATTTGGACAGCATGTTGCCGAATGTTACCGAATGTTTCCGAACTGTACACACTATCAACTTTTTCACCAGCATCGCCCCTGGCCCTGGTCAACATAATGTTACTCAATATGTTACCGACAATGATGCCAGTGTGTACACAGAGGCGGATTCAATGTGGGGCGCGCCGTAATTTTCGACAGTGCTTTTTTTTTACTATTGAAAGTGCCTTTTCTCAGACCCAAATATGTTCGTTCCGAACGTTTACTTAGACGAAAATATCAGCCAAATAGCTCTTGGAATTGTTACAGATGCAAGGAGATGACAGATAATTTTCTTGCCCCCCCCCCCACCGCCAAATCCCCCTCTCAGTGCCTCTAATTTTGCGCCCTTTTTCAAAATTCCTAGATCCGCCCCGTGTATGTGTCATATTTGGCTGAACATATTATAATAACGAAAGCATGTTCCGCTCTGTTCACCATGCGATATAAATTAGGACGTGAAAAGAAAGTTTCTTTATTATTGGAAGAGTTATTTATTTGTAAAGGTTCTATTATGCATTTCACATTACATTTGTTAGATAATATATTATAGCAATATGACTGGGTGAAATGGGGTTTAACCTCCACACGACATAAATTAGGTTATTTCGGGACTAACATATGGTTTAATTCTATTTCAATAATTCGCTTGCGCGTAAGGTTCTTTAGCAGGGGGCAGAAACCGGAGGACCCGGAGAAATCAGAAGTTGGACAGGAGATCCTACTCCTTGGCATGTTCATCCGGGGAATCGAAACCTCGCCAGTTGAAACAATGACAGACCTTATGATGCATCGCGCACGCCCTAACCATTCGACCATTCACCCCCGTAAAACAATATGGACTGGCTATCATTGACTGGCATCCCTGCGTTGGCCAAGAGAGTTCAAACGAGATTTTCGGGCGTGGTTCCCCCTTTGTCAGTCGTGCAGGACAGTGGGGTCTGACAAGAGACAATGTATATCCATTCGTATGGGACAAACACCGAGGTCCCGTGTACACATTGAAGTGCACGGAAAAGATCCTTTCGCAGTAAGACTTCGATAAAAGAGTAGGGTGTAGCGCGCAAACGAATTTAAATACTATTGAATCATATGTTAGTCCCGAAATGAATTAGTTTGTGTCGAGTGGACGTTTAACCCCATGTTTGTCTCTATATATATTTAAATAATAATAACAGTACAGACTGGAAAACTCAATAATATAAGTGTAGTTTAATGGTCGAGGGTTAGACATTAAGTATTATATTGTTATTCTACGAGTGCTAGATCTATATATTACGCAATATCTTGCACGAGATCATTAAACTACTCAAAATACAGACACTATCCAACACGTGCATTTCAATAAAATACGTCACGCGAGTCAAATAGTATAAACAATGTATGCTTAGGGCATTGCCCGTACCATTATTTGAAGTAATAGCTTTCTGAGGGCTGGGAAAGTATATGTGCCTAAATTATTTATAATTTCAATACTTTTGATATTCCATAATTTCTCTTTGTTAAATTATTTATAATGGCAGTTGAAATGAGAGTATCGTCCCCTTGGTGGAGTTTTGATACTAATAGATAGGCCTAGGTATTGTAGATCGTCGTTTATTCTATAACGTAGTAAAGTAGGTGGGTGGGTGGGGGTATCATTTCCTTAAATCAATAATAAATCGATACCTCGGTCATGGTTATTTTTATTTCTATGTAATCGAGCTAGATAACTTTGACCGAACAGCTCCTCGTCGAATTCCTACAGTCAACGGGCCCTTTTATAGCACGATCAATAGACACACCTTGTACGAGCATGCTCTATTGCCTTGTGCTCCTGGTTCTCCAGTTTCAGTTCCCTCCCACCGCTATAGACCCGTAAAGTGGAAACGATGTATTGAAGTAAAATTGTACCGTTTGTTAGTCCCGAAATAAATAAGGGCAGTGAGTCACTACCATGGGGGTCCCGGGCTCGAATCCGGTGTTGGACAATCAAGTACCCCGGATTTTCCAGCGTAATGTCCACAGGACGGAGAGCCTAACAAGGACAGTGTCAAGTCGCGGTGTTGGCGCGTAAATAAAATAAACCTTAATTGAAATTATAAATAAGAGTATTCCACCACAGCGCTGCTATCCGGGTAAAAATCTCCCCATAGAACACACCCGTCCCGTCTTTAACGAATTGAAACGCGGATTGACGTCCTACTTTTCGGCACCAATGGGCACAATAAAGACGAAATGAAATGAAATGGGTTTAACGTCCTACTCTTCTGCACCTAACCCGGGCTAGTGGGAGACGGGCATACGCCATACAGTGTGCTATGAGGGACATTTTGCCCGGGCAGCGGCGCTACAGCCTACTCTTATATAGAATTCCAACTGCCGAGGGATCTTTTACGTGCACACCAATGTGCCTCGGCAATGAAGACGATCATGTGTTATTACGGTATGAGTTGGCCCGGGTCAAATATTCACGTGTTTCACACCAAACTGATAAAAAAAAAATACAGATCTATATTTCGCTTCGCTTGTTATACTTTCGATGACCTACTCTAGTGCAGTAAAGACAAGTAAAACGAAATTTTGAACTATAAAAACGAAACGAAATAGGATATGTGCTTTAATCAAATTGTAGTCACGCGTGATGAAAATAAAAGTACATAAACTAAAATTTATCAAATTTACCATAAACAAAATAAATGATTCCTTATAGATACGTTTTGATGATCGACAGGGAACGATAGAGGTGGGGTGGGGTGGAGGTGTGCAAAGTTCAAAAACAGATTTCGCTAACAGTGCCCTTTACAGGTTATCTCCCCCTGTTAAAAAATATCTTAACCCGTATATCATGTCTCGATGGTACAGTTGTACCAACCTGATTAAAACACAGATCATATTAATTCGTTTCGTTTTCTTTAGTTTAAAATTTCGTTTTACTTGTCTTTACTACACTAGGACCCGGACGAGTTGTTACCATTGACATGTTCTGGATGATGCGAGGGATTGACCAATGAAACGGTCTGTTACGGTGAGCTTTAGGCGTGTAGTGCACGGAACTGTGGGTAATCGACTAGAAACATCAATGCTGATTGGTTCATCAAACGTCCTACGTCATAGAGTCAACAGTCGCACGTAAGACCTCTGACGCGACCTATCACTACAACCGTAGTGTAGGCCATCGAAAGTATAAAGAAACGAAATGAAAATATAGATAAACACAAAAGTTATATGGATAACAATTACTATATTACTATATTTCATTGTTGAAACGTAGCTTTAATAAAAATATAGTAATTGTTATCCATATAACTTTTTTGTTTATTTTTAATGTGTTCAATTACTAAATGCCATTCAAACAGAAAATATAGATCTGTAATTTAATCAGATTGACCCGTGAACATTATCAATACTTGACCTTGACATTATCGATAGATTGTGGAGGCTCGACATTACCGATACTTGCCATGTATTGATTTATTGGCTGATAGTTGGTGTTTTAAATCAACAGCTGACGAGATGTATACTTGTTTCATATGCTGATGGATTCATGTAATTATAGAGGAAATGGGTGGTGTTTTAAATCAACAGCTGTCGAAACATAATATAATATATAAACTTGTATTTGGAGATGGGATGTTTGTTGGGTGTCAGTCTAACGCGTATATTTATTGAAGGGGGGTTGGGGTGTCGACTATTCTACTGGGTGGTTGGGGTGTTGACTATTCTACTATATAGAAGGGGTGGGTGTTGTCGGTCGTCTGGTTTAACGCATGTTTATGTATTTATAGAGGGGTGGTTGGTGGTGTAGGTCAACTGGTCTAACGATGACAGGGTGTTAGGTCGTACTGTCCGTCATTGTATTGGGGAATGTGTTGTGGTTTGGATTCTATTAGTCCATTGCTCCCAACCAACTGTCGGTTGGACCCCCTGTGTTTCCTTCTGGGGCTTACAATACAATCTAACTGTTTTTTCTTCGAACAAATGCGGTTTATCTTTCATTTTATTTTATCATGTAATCTAATCCCTATATTGAATGGCCAAAAAACCGAAAGTGAGAATAGCCGACCTGTTTAAATCCGGTCCTGGAAGTAAGGGTCGTGTGCGTGTGTGGTTTGTGTGTATTGGTTAGATTTTGTGCACCTTTTCCCCCTCCCATGCCAGGAGGTCCCGGGCTCGCTATCGGTGTCATTTCTTGGTTTAATATTCTCTTCTGGTTTTGGCACCGTCGTGTATTCTATAAAAACAGAAATCCAACCAGGGCTGAATCTTATCGAGTTGGCTCACGTTGTAATAAGGATAGCTACAAAAACTATGAGGATTGTCCAAGGCGAAAACCGAAACTTACCAATTACTCTGGCTCTTTTCCAGGATTCCGTCTCTGTTGCCCGGCTCCAACGTTTTCCCAAATTCCGTCACTTTGCCCGGCTCCAGTGTTTACTAAATTCCGTCTCTTTTCCCGGCTCCTACGTTTTCTCAAATTCCGTCTCTTTGTTCGGCTCCAACGGTTTCATAAATTTTAGTTCGGCTGAACGTTTTCTCTACATCTACAGATCAATGTCAGGTCGCGTCTTTTCTCTAAAATGTGTATGAGGTTGACCGTAACAATTCCAAATGTGATATTCATTGGTGGTCTTCATCCAAATAGAGTAAAATTAATTGGAGTTCTCTCCCCTGTATTTAATTCTGAATTTCCGCACTGCCTTCGTTTCCATATTAGCTGATACTTATTAGTCTCAATATGACCTGTTCACTTCTATTCCGCTTAAAGTTGTTTTTCACAGACAGTAGAGAATCTAAGACAAGAAATAAAATAGGGTTTGACATCCTACTTTTCTATTCCATCCGGGTGTGCGCCAGGGCCAGTTGTAGAAAATGAGGGTCCCTATTTGGGAGGACCGAATGCATTGCAGGATTTGAATAACTTTAACTAGGCCTATATTCATTAATATTTAAGGCCACATTTGCTTTACTTCAAAATAAGTAACTAATTAATACCTGAAAATAGCCACACCTGGCAGCGCAGCCCTGCTGCCAAATTGTCTGGAAAATAAGTGTAGGCCTACATTGGTGAGCTGCGGAACCCCTTTCTAGTGTGCTGTTGGGTGAATTTCCACCGGACACCGCCGTTTCCGAATACTGTTCAATATTTCAATAATTCGCATGCGCGTAGGGATCTTTAGCAGTGGGAGGAAACCGGGGTGTCCGGAGGAAACCCACGAGGTTGAGAAGGCGCCCCTATCTCCATGCCACATACGCTCACACCTTGGCTCGAGACCACAGCCGCAAGCCAGAGGTGACCGGCCAGCTAGAGGTCGAAGCGCGGCACCCTAGACCACTAGACCACTAGGCCATCCCAACCCCCCTAATCCACTATGAACATAAATGATCATGTCATAGGTCAAAAGACACTCGTATGACCTTTGTGCGCAACCTCCTTTAGTTTAAAAAAAATTGAAAGGAAATATGGTTCTGTATTTTATTCAGATTTAAAGGGACAATCCCGATAAGAACAGAGTCTCAAAAATTAAAGTCCGAGTATTTATGAAATTTATGGACCAAAATATAGAGGCATGGTGTATTTACCTTGTCTCAAAATTTCAGCTCAAAATATTGAGTCGTTTGGACGTGAACGTCAACACTGCTTATCCGGACACGTAACCCTTTTAAGATTTCGGGTCAATTTTTTTCATTGGGTGACCTGATAATCGATTAATGTTTCTTGAGAGGCCTATACAGTGAATGACCCATGCCCTGTACTTGATAACAAAATGTAAATTTCACCTACATATTATTTTTATAGAAAAAAGTCTGGTTTTATCCAGATACTGTATAATAAAACGTTCTCCATTTCCATATGAAGACTGTCAGGTTTAAGTTATTTACAAGCGTATCACAAATATCGGGTTAGTAGGTGGGCCTTAGGTTATGGATTTTAAAGGATTTTAACACAAAATTAAGCAGTTTTATTCCCGAAAAGTTATCGGGATTGGCACTTTAACAAGGGCACACAAGTAGGTAAATCCAGTCTTGGATATAAGATGGAGGACAAATAATGACTGCGAATGTTTGAAATGTATACCTGAGAATTAACGAGATATAACACCGTGTGTGGTAAATATCACGATACGTCTTTATCTCATGATACGGGATTAATTAAAACGTATAATTATTAATTTATAGACCTATCTTATTACCTGCTGGGGTGTTTATTATTACCTTGCTAAGATCTACACAAGGTCAGAGCCAGGGTATAATAAGATAAATGGGGTTTATCGTCCACACAACACAAATTAGGTCATTTCGGGACTAACATGTAGTTCAATTGTAATTCATTAGATGGGGTAAGGGGGGGGGGGCTCTCCCCCGAGAAAATTTTGAAAAATTATCATCGATTTCCTCGCATCTGAGCAATAACGAACAATGATTTCAATTCGTTGACGATTTTCAAAATTTGAAGAATAAATTTCGAAATTTAAATATGTTGATTATTGTGAAATTTTGCATACATCAATGGTAGTGCGGACTGTACGTACAAAGAAGTTGCCACATTCACGGAAAAGTTGTCAAAGCCTCTTATAAAAAACAGCAAGTTATATATCCAGATTATGAACCTAATAATGAACAAACTGTTTGAATGTATTGCTAATGTACAGTCAATTTTCTTCGCCAATGATATCAGTTCTATCAATACCATCGTAAAATAATGTATAATTTATGCATGAGTCTGACAAAAGTGTTGATGCCTTCATCCGGCGAGGAAATGCTTCGATGAATTTCCTGCAAATGTCCTAAGAGACCAGCCGCGGTTTACGGAGCTAATTTCTGTCGCTAGTAACATAGATGCTGATTGTGTGTCTGATAAGATGCGCATCGTGAGCTATATAATATCTATACGACCACGCGTGTGCATGCCCCGGTGGAAGCTTGTAGGACCCGGGTTTTCTATACACACTAGTCACCCCTCCCCCCCCCACCTGGATCCGCCCCTGACATCGCGCGCACGTTAACCATTCGGTCACCCTACCCCCACACACTGTTCAATAATTCGCTTATTATCTAACACGAACGCGTTAAATCAAATAGACCACCCAGGCCCCAGGCCATTTTGATACGTCAACATATCGTAAATTTTCTGTTATATCATCGTACGTAACTAACGTACGAAAAATATATGGTAGCTCGCTTTTTTTTTCGCACGTATATGAATGGCCATTTTGCTCAGTAATCCCGGCCATTTTTTAAATTGCGTTAAAGTTGTAAATTTTTGTTTAGAACTGAAATAAATTAACTATGAGTCAATCCCCATGCTAAAAACATTAACAGAATTGATTGTGTATATCTGAAATAGACACGATCGAAACACAAAATAGTGCCAATATGCCGACGTCAAATCTAGAGTTGTTGATTTTATTTCTGTGAAAAATCATTGGAAGAAGCGATAAGACGTTATGGCTGTGCGGATTATACAGTCCTAAAGGCTGTGGGAAGGCTTGTTTACAATGTAACATTGTGTCTTGTAATGTTGACATTTTGTTGATGTGACCCCATGACCTGTGACGTTTAGATAACGTCATCTGGATATCATGGCTATTCACTGTGTCAGAGTCACTTCTCTGCAGGTAGGGTGAGTCAGTCGTTCAGGTTGTTGTCGATGGCCACTGACGACCGACGATTATTTTTGATTGACCGCCGACGACCGCCAAATACATAATATTATTATTTTTACTCAATTCAGTGTATAGGGACTGTTTCATTGTCACAAAACATAAAATCTTAAAAGATTATTTATAATGATATCTTCCATACAACTGGTGTTCGATGCGAAGCCTGTGGAATGTCTTACTTTATTTTCACTGCATATATAGACATATTTACACAAATGGTGTAATCAAACAGGTTGCCACGCAGTTTAACTCGTCCACGAGCAGTCGTTCACAAATATAAAAATACGTTGGTTGAGTCGTCCATGCCGCGGTATCTAAACTCGGGGACAAAATTGCCATTAGGCTATGCCTGGTGAAGGCACCATGGTGGCAGATGATCAGAATGGGAATTCTTAAGTTGCACATCGCCTGAGTGTCGGGACTGAACGCCTCCGAAAAGTTAATCTTTGCCAGGTGACTTTTTATGCTGAAGGGCACTTTTCAAGTTTGCCTAACAACGTGAACATATGTAGCGAAGATTAAATTTGTCCGCAAAAATTTGAATGTGGCGATGCGCAACTTAAGAATTCCAATTCTGATCATGTAGCTCCCCGACCCTACATTGTACTTAGTGATGCTTTATCGTCGTATGCGCAAAAAAAGAGAAATAGTTTCCAATAATGATGTGTTGGGTTTCTAATTGGACAGTGATTCTGCAATGGTTAATCATCCATTCCACGGAAACAAAATTGACTAAGTGAAACAAGTTCATTCAATTATGAATGCCGAATTAAAGTATTTAGAGAAATTAGTTTTTAGATGGACTCAATGGCTTCATATAATTTTTTCTCCCCAGATTCGGAGTTTTCTTTCTGGCACCTCCGCTAAAACCACTACTAGATGTCTTATGCAAAATATACACACGTTATGTTTGTGCAAATGTGGGTGGATTTCTTTTATGGGTACACGTAGTTCGCCGTTGTGTAAATTAAATTTTAATTCATAAATATTGTTTATCTTCACTTCTTATTGTAAATTAGATTCGATTTTATAAACATTGTTTATCTTCACGAGACCATCAATCTTACTTGTTTACAAAAAATTACCCTCACTTTAGTCCTATCTAACTACCAATCTGTTTCACAGAGAATTACTTAATCTCTGTCACAGATGACTGTCTTCAACACGTGCAATGACATCACGCGGCGTCAGTCATTGGCTCAATACCGCGTGCGTTGTTTACGTAACACGTAACTGCTTCGGGCAAAATGATGCCTTTTACTCATTTTAATACCCATTATTACATTAAATAGGAAATACTTTTTAACTACAAATACGTCAAACGTCTTTATTTGTTTTTCTTGTACTTCAAAAAAATGTTTAAGAATTTATCATGTCGGAAGAAAAAAGTTAATACTGGGGACTCATTAAGTCGTGTCGATGTCATGCTTATCAGTGATTTTACCGGCCAAGCGAATATTCACTGCTGATCAGTGTGTCTTACTACAGGTAGTAATTTAAACCATAGACCCGCCCTGTCTGCATAAAAGTGCAAAATAGGACAGCTACCATTTAATTTTCGTACGTTAGTTACGCACGAATGTTCAGTATGACCGTCAGGGTTATCCTCAAACTTCTGAGAGAGAGAGAGAGAGAGAGAGAGAGAGAGAGAGATGGGGTTTAACGTCCACTCAACACAAACTAGGTCATTTCGGGACTAACATATGGTTTCATTTTATTTCTATAATTCGCTTGCACGTAGGGGTCTTTAGCAGTGGGAGGAAACCGGAGTGCCCGGAGGAAACCCACGAGGTTAAGAAGGCGCCCCTATCTCCATGCCACATACACATACGCTCACACCAGGGCTCGAAACCACAGCCGCAAGCCAGAGGCGACCGACCAGCTAGAGGTCAAAGCGTGGCACTCTAGACCACTAGGCCATCCCAACCCCCTAGAGAGAGAGAGAGAGGGAGAGAGAGAGAGAGAGAGAGTGAGAGATTAGAGATTAGACACAAACTACATGTAGGTCATATCGGGACTAACATATGGTTCAATTTTATTTCAAAAAATCGCTTGTGCGCATGGGATCTTCAGCAGTTGGAGCCGAGGTACGAGCTGAGAATCGGAACCACACCAGCTGACTCAATGACTGACCTTATGATCCATGTGTGCAGGTTAAACACTCGCCCCCCCCCCCCCACTCCCCCACACTAAACAAAAACTGTCTACACATATGCATCGTCATTTCTTCAGGGATTGAAGCTACTTTAAAGGGGCAATACAAATTTTACCCATTGAAAATTAGAGCAGTGGTTTCTATTTTGATGGTTTCGACACCATTCTAGAAACCATCATATGGTCCGGAACCCTCAAAGAACCAAGTCACCTTTCACCAAGCATCATTATTATTATTTACAGATCAAATCGTAAGCGATAAAGAAATGGGGTTTAACATCCACTCGACACAAACCAGGTCATTTTGGGACTAACATGGTTTTAATTTTATTTCAATAATTCGCTTGTGCGTAGGGGTCTTTAGCAGTGGGAGGAAGCCGAAGCACCCTGAATAAACCCACGAGGCTGGACAGGCGACCCAACTCCTTGCCACGTATATATGGCGGTATATTAGTGCCAAAATTCTAACATGCTATCGTCTAATTTCTAACCTCCATTCATGTAACTTCTAACCTCCATTCATGTAACTTCTAACTTCCATTCACGTAATTTCTAATTTAAGACAATGTATAATTCAACTTCTTTATTTGTTCAGTGTAAATATCAATTCTATTTCATCGTATTTCTATTATTGAGGCGAAAAATGTCTACTTCATTGTGGTATTACATGTTAAGCATGAACGGCAAACAAATTTAGAATTTGATACTTCTACCTAGCAACCATCAATATGACATCGTTTGGTGTCGCCACTGTGTGCTCAATTGGATGATTGCGCACCGATCGGGACCATAATTGGTATAACCGACCCATTCTTCGTTTGGTTGAAGGTTGGAAGGAGTGCTGAGAGAGAGAGAGAGAGAGAGAGAGAGGTCACTTAGTATTAAACTCAGTATCTGTGTAGGCCTATCCATAACATTTATACCCTGTGTTAATATAGAGCAACTGCATATAGATATTAATTATTGGCTCAACCGTAAAAAAAAAATAAAATAAAATTCTCCAAATCCCGTTTAGCTTATATTTGAAATAGAAAATGAAATGAAATGAAAGAGGGTTTAACGCCCTACTGTTTTGTTCCGAACCGGGCTAATGGAGACGGACATACGCCATACAGTGTGCTTTAGGGAAATATTGCCCGGAGAGCGGATCTACGACGTGGACTTATATCGAAGTCTAACGGTCACGGGATCTTTTACGTGCACGCCAACTTGTACATGGAACCTCGGGTTTTCATCCCATTGGAACGACAAGACACTAATAAGGGGGAACCACGCCAGAAAATCTGGATGAACTTTTTTCGACCAATGCAGGGATCGAACTCCCTACCCACAGCCTAGCGAGCCTGCGTCTTACCCACTTAGCCACGGTATTCGAAATAATATTTGCAAACCATACATTTATATCACGTTCAATATTGTTTAGAGGGTAGGATGGCCGAATGGTTAGCACGTGCACGCTGTAACATAAGGTCTGTCATTGAATAAACTGGCGTGGTTTCGATTTCCCGTTTTTACGTGACATGGAGCAGAGCCGCCTTTCCAACCTCGTGGGTTTTCTCCGGGTCCTCCGGTTTCCTCCCACTGCTAAACACTCCTACGCGCAAGCGAATTGTTGAAATACAATTGAACGGTGTTAATACCGAAATGACCTGGTTGGTGTCGAGTTGATGTTAAACCCCATGTCCCCATCTCTCTCTCCCGATGTTGTTTTCAATTTTAACACTCAGGCAAGCCACTCAATCTGACGAAGAGGGAGTCGTTTGTATCAATAGAATGGTCCCGATCAGGTGCTCAATTCCCAAACTGAGCACACGGTGGCGACACCAAACGATGTCATAATGATGGTTGCTAGGTAGATGTATCAAAATTCTAAATTTGTTTGCCGTGCATGCTTAACATGTAACACCACAATGAAGTAGACATTTTTCGCCCCAATATTAGAAATAAGATGAAATAGAATTGATATTTACACTGAACAAATAAAGAAGTTGAATTATACATTGTCTTAATTTAGAAATTACATGAATAGAAGTTAGAAGTTACATGAATGGAGGTTAGAAATTACATGAATAGAAGTAAGAAATTAGACGAAAGCATGTTAGAATTTTGGCACTAATATACCGCCATACGTATAACCAGGGATTTCGCGATAGATGAAAGGCAATTGACTTACATGTCAATCTAATTAAAATATAGATCTATATTTCGTTTCGTTTTTTTATACTTTCAATGGCCTACACTCATGTAGATCTAACAAGTTATAGTGGAGGCTCACGTTCTATGACGTCAGGAATCAAGCACGGGACATTTGACCCAATAACGTCAGTCATTCGATTAACCAATTAGCGACCGCCATGCTTTTTAAAATCTACTTTTGTTTTGTTTTGATTTCTATCCACTGGTAATATCTATCCACAGTTCCTTGCATGTAAAGGTCAAACGGTCGATTCGACAGACCATTTGATTGGCTGACCCCTCATTTCAGACAGAACATGACTTAAATAACAAGTCTTCCAGATCCAAGAGTAGTAAAGACAAGTAAAAACGACATTTTGAACTATAAAAAACGAAACGAAATTGGATCTGTGTTTTAATCAGACTGACTTACATGTATGGTCCTAGAAATGGTTCCACTACTGCTGTCTTCCGTCTTACTCCAGTCGCAGTAGTGGTTTTTCCTACAGAGTTCCTTTGCACAAGTTTTTTAGTAAAATGACTACAAAAAGTTTACTGGCCTATAGCTCGCTTAATTTACAAATAAACTGGCCCAAAACAGTACTGTACGTAGTTTAACATATAATAAATCAATTCTTATAGACATAAAGGTGAGGCCTTACCGCATAATTATATGATTTGATGAAACCCATCTCCTACGCGAAATTTCAACAGGCCGACCGTCATGGCCGCAAGTTGCGCAATACTCCATTAGGCCTACAACATAAACAGCGCTATGCAGAGAAAAACTGTTCGGTAACTATTTTAATGGTCCAGTATTCACTATTTGTGATAGAATTACTTATTTTAATACAAACTGTAATGATGTGTGTTGAGAATTGTGCGTTTGACCCTATTTGAACTTGCGTAAGGGGTCTTAGACTGTACCAATTGTTACCTTAAACCAGTTTAAGGTAACAAGTATAGTTACTAGTATGGTCCAAGCTGCAAACGTTAACCATTTGACCATCCCCCTCTTGTAACAAGAACTATGGTCACGTGTCCAAGCTCGTGAGTTTTCTTTGGGTGCTCCCTCGCTAAAGATCGCAATGCACAAGTCAATTAATGAAATAAAATTGAATCTGTTAGTCCCAAAATGAACTAGTATATGTCAAGTGGACTTACCTTCCCCATCTCTCTCACTAATTCATTTTGTAATCCACCAAGTGAGATGGAAAAGCAAGTCGGCCAATAATACTAAATTTGCCTCTTCCAGACTCCCATGCCCCGTTCGTCTGGGGCCAAGAATATAAACATATCTAGACATGCATCACATAATCAAACAAGCCTGTCAATCAAACAAGATTATTTGTTGGGGGGGGTTGCATGGCCGAATGGTTAGCGCATGTATGTTGTATCATAAGGTCAATGGGTTGTACGTGACAAGGCGTAGGGTCGCTTTTCTCAGGGTCCTTCGGTTTCCTCCCACTGCTAAAGACCCCTACGTGCAAACAAATTATTGAAATAAAGTTGAACCATATGTTAGTCCCAAAATGACCTAGTTTGCGTTGAGTGTTAAACTATCTCTCTTACATATTTGTCCTGTAACAGAACCCCTGCCTTGCTCTGTCAATTGATTGAAATTTTAAGTAGGGTTTAACGTCCACTCAACACAAATAGGTAGATTATTTCATTCCAGACTAACATTAGTAACATAATTCAGTTTTATTTCAATAATTCACTTGGGCCTCAGGGTCTTTAGCTTTTGCGGGAGACTGAAGGAACCAGAGAAAACACACAAGGTTGAACAGGAAACTTGACTCTGTGTCACGTGACTGGATGAGAATATCACATGACACAAACATGGTAAGACAAGAGAAAATAGCATAGACAGGAGAAAATTAAGGCTGGGCGATATTCAATATTTTCATTTTTGCAATATCAGTATAAAAATCCACAATATATACATGCACATGCATGGCTATTATTTCAATTTCTGTAAGGTATTCCGGGCAAGGCGACAATCACCCACAGCGTATATAATATGGCCTGGATTACAGTACAGCAAAACCAGTAGTTGAGTACAAGAATGACCCGGACTACAATAATAGTACCACAGTACATGTATGACCTGGACTACAGTAATACCAGTAATGTATGATCTGGACTACTGAGATACCAGTAGTACCGGACTACAGTAAAACCAGTACATGTATGACCTGGACAGTACATGACTACATGTACATATGTGTCAATAACTAGCAACCATTAGAAAATATAGACAATACTGTCCAAACCATCGACAGGCTAGAAATAGAGAGAGAGAGAAGATGGGGTTTAATGTCCACTCAACACAAACTAGGTCATTTCGGGACTAACATATGGTTTTAATTTTATTTCAATAATTCGCTTGCGCGTAGGGGTCTTTAGCAGTGGGAGGAAACCGGAGTGCCCAGAGGAAACCCACGAGGTTGAGAAGGCGCCCCTATCTCCATGCCACATACGCTCACACCAGGGCTCGAAACCACAGCCGCAAACCAGAGGTGACCCGGGCTAGAAATAACCCAACACACAGTGAGTCACAGGACACACAATATCCCATGGCCGTATACACTGTACATTGATTGAAACACAAGGGACACCACAATTTCCCATGGCTGTATACATTGAAACACATGGGACACCACAATACATGCATCACATGGCCATACATACATTGAAACAGTCGTTTTTTGTATTTCAGAGAAGAGCCAAAAAAACCTCCCCTCAATCAACAAATTGAAATAAATGGCTCTCCTAAAAGGTTCTCCCAGTTTCGATAAGAGGAATGCTTTAGAAATTAAGGAGAGTGATTTAGACATTAAGGAGAGTGATCTGATATTAAGGAGAGTCATTGGTAGATAAATGTTAATAAACCCCAAATGACTTTGTAAAGGGGAGTGATTTTCAGTTTTAAGTGGAGGGAAAAAAAAAACCTAGGTCGACATTCAGGTGACCTGTAGGCACTCGAGAGCGATCACTCGCCTTAAAATAAGTTAAAAAAAACAATGACTGCATCGAAACACATGGGACACCACAATATGACATGGCCTGATATACATTCAAAAAAACAAAACCAAGAGAAATACAGCAACACCATATTTTAGTTTTAGCGATTTATAAATGAAATAATATACGTACGTATTCGATTTTACACAATAATATACACGTCACCTTAAAAATTGCTCAAATTAAAATCTGTTTATACATGTACTCGGACAATAAAACTTGAAAATGGTCCCTGACTTATAAAATACACATCACAGGCTAATTATAATAATAACAGATTATCATCAAGGTGAAAATAAAAACACACGCAGGTAATTTACAATATCAAAAATTAGCTCAACGACTATACAATTATTGTACAAACTCGTAAAACTTGAAAATATATTTCATTAATTCTTTTAGTTTTACTCCAGATATTAAACATTTCGTACTTAATTAAAGTACGTCGTCAAGATTTTAAAATTTCAATCATGTAATAAAAATCGATTTCTTTGTAAAAATTAAATTCATAATTGAGTTGAGAGAAAATAGACATTAATAAAACTCATAGTAGAACAGTTTTCAGGGTAAAATCAGATAGTTTTACAATGTGTGTAAATTAACGAAAATGAAATCGAAATAAAACAGAAAATATAAATAAAGAAGACTTGAGTTGACCACTAACAACAGAGATCGCCTTTCGATAAAACAAGTCTACATTTAACATGTTAGTATTGGTTATATTATTCAATTTGTTTATAATAAGTTACATTCATCCAACACTGCACAATTCAAACATGGTCAATATTATTATAAAACAGTTCAATAGATTCACAGTGTTGTAGCCTATACATTATAAATATACATCTCCAGTACAAGCCACAGCTTGCTTGCTTGTTCACACAATTTCTTAACAACCAAATTCATAAATATTTCACTACTTAAAATGCCCCCCTGCTTTGATATTGAGACTTGTATAATCAAGATTGACATCATAACAATACACTATCATCCAGCCAGACTGACTCTCAGTTGTTATCTTTAGAATAGATCACACTAATATATAATAGATGAATAAGGAATTCGCACACAACTTAAATAAATTAAATCAAAAATAAAATAAAGCAGCTGAACGCATGGACGGCTAACAAACTGCACTACAAAATAAATTCTTTTACCTGGTCCGTACTCAATACCGTTTGTTCTTTTGACTTTAAATAATAGAATTATTTTGATCTGCCATGATATGAACTTTAATTAATATTTACAACCTTTTAAGAACACAACACACTAATTTTTTTCTCCTGGAATTTTACAAAGTAGATCCAATTTGTGGTAATTTGGTCCGTGTGTTCATTTGGGAATGAATATCATCTTGCATCGCAAGTTGTCGTGATTTTGCACTAGAAGTTATTGTACCATTTGAGAGTTTTGGCATGCCCGAGCCTCGAGTTCCCAAGGAGTTGCGCCTCGCCCCGGAGTCAGTCCGGCTCTCATTTTGTGGAGCTCGAGGTAGACGTCTTCTCAACCAGGGATGTCGTAAAGCTTGACTTGGATTCATGCGCACAGACGGATCCCAATCTAGAGATCGACGCATGAAATCTAAAAACATGGGATCATCGCAACCTTTTAAAGCTGTAACTAATTCTTTGCTTCCGGGACTTCCCCTAGGTTTTCCTCTTCGTGATCGTCCACCATTTAATACTACACTGCCATCTGGTAAAGTGGTCACAGAACAATAACGTGGGTAGCCCTTAGAGCTGATAAAATTACGTGCCCTTTTTGATTGATCCAAGAGCTTTTGAGGGGGCATTCCCTGTAATTCTATAATACATGCCAACTGATCACCTTCGTCTTCTCCAGGGAATAACGGGTAGCCAGTCAACAACTCCGCTAAAATACAACCTAAACTCCACATATCTATCGGCATTCCGTACTTAGCTCCTAATATAACTTCCGGTGCCCTATAAAATCGCGACTGGATGTACGTGTATATTCTCTGATGCTCGTAACAACTAGAACCGAAATCGATCACTTTAATTCCACTTCTTCCCTGCTGTTTTAACAGGATATTCTCAGGTTTGAGATCGCAGTGAATAATACGATTTTTATACAAGGCATCTAAACACTGTAATATTGAGTGCGCAAATTTACGAACTAATTGTAAACTAAAACCTTGAAATTTGTTCTTCTTGATCAGTTCATATAAATTCATGCTTAAAAGTTCAAAAGTTATGCATATATGGTTTCTAAAAGTGAAATGTTCTAGCATGTGCACGATATTCATGTTATTTTCTTTATCCTGTTTCTTTAGATGTTCTAGTATTCGGATTTCTTCTTGTGCTTGTCGATGAAAGCGTTTCTCGTTGCGAACCATTTTTAAAGCGATGTGTGTACCAACTTTGTGGTCATAGGCTTTCACAACCTGACCGAAGCTGCCTTTACCAATAACTTTTAAAACTTCGTATCTATAACTGATATGATCATGAGGAATGTGAACATAGGAACCATTTTCGTCATCATAACCATTATTGCTGGCACCTCCTATTACCCCTTGTCGTTTTTTAGCATTTTGACCCACAAAATAAATTTGTGGATAATTAAATATTTCATGATGCTCAAATGAACTGAGTTTGTGCATGTACTGTTTCATAGCAACCTCCGGGCTCATGGAATTACTTCTCCGTGCAGCCGACCCACTTTTACTTGCCAAAGAACCGTTACTTGAACTCGGTCTAACCCCAGTGGTGTTGATAGCTTGATTTGAGTTGGTTCTTTGCTGGTCTTGGTCGCCATTTTGAATAACTTCCCTTTTGTCGTGATGTTTGTGATCCTCGAATAACTGCTGGACTTTGACGCTCTGGCTACTCCCGTGTGCATTATGGGCTCCACCAACTGTCTGGCTTGCAAGAGGAGGGAGGTGATGGGTGGTATCGATGGTATTATGAGTATACATATCTCCCGATGTCAACAATGAGAAAGTCCGTTGCACAGACAGAGGCTTCACCCGTGTGGACATACTTCCATGAAAACAAATGTCTTGTATAGCCCGTTCTAGGACAAAATTCACTTCCTTTCGGCTACATTATCGATAAATAGTTATTATTATACAAAAACAAAAGCCCTTCTAAGCAATCTTGTAAGTTGCCTGGGCCGACTGAATGGAATTTCACAAACACTGTTGCTATTTTTCGAAAGACAGTATGGCCCCTGCGTTGCCAAGCGCGACCTAGTTGGTCGACGTCATTTTGGTGACGTCATGGAAACTGGGGTCACGTGAGACAACAAATCGCTAGTTTCGATTCACAAGAAAACAAGTTAATCTTTAATTAAATGGAAAGAAAACAATCGGATTACACGAGATTCAATTATCTGACAGATCAATGGCCTTGTTAACAAAGTAAATGATCAATTATTGGTTCAATTAACCAGAAGCAGGTGAAAATATGTCGTAATGAATTATTAATATTATTTTCAACCAGTTATACTAGAAAGAGTGATATAAAAATTTATTGAACCAATAATTTACGCGGCGTCGTCAGCCTCATCGACATATGTATAAGTATGTATAAGCGGTAAATAATAGATGTAAATATGCGTTTGATCAATAGCGTAACTAGCCGAGTACATTTTGATTTTCCTGCTTACGGCATGGGTGTTGTCAGGGAAAAAATTGTTTTGCGTGACGGAATATCCCGTGTTTTTAGATGGTAGCGGTAGAGGAATATTCGAATAATGTCTTGTGTAACACAGGTTATTTTAAGACCCACACAATAGGCCTATATGATTACTTCTATTTTTAGCTCAAGTGTTAATACGTTAAAACTAGCGATTTGACTGACCTTCGAATTCCGATCAGCTGTTCAGTAACTTTTAACGCACACTTAGCGGGCTACACGTGGGTCTAACATCTGGATTTTATCCAAAATATGCGATTAAAAATTTTCCGTGTCCAGGTCATGGTAACAGCTAGAGGTTATGGGAGATTTAGATAAAGAGTTTGCAGTTCTCGCTATAATAGTTAAAAAAAAAGATAATGGAAACCGAATATGCTGAACGTTTCAGTGAAATTACTCCATTGTAAACATATCGATTTAATTTTAGACTTGGTTATCATTACTAAAGTCGGTACGATTATTAACAAAGTCCCGATTATCTATTTTCACGTTAACTCATCCATGACAAAATATATTCAATTCCAGTAAAGATCGAAGGCTAGCGATGGCATCCTGAGTTGATTATAGTCTGGATAAGCCAATTAATGTCTAATGAATAATTTCAGGTCTAAAGAAACTTAGAAAGACCTACAATAGGCAGATTTAGCTCTTGCATAATGTATGTTTAAGTAAAGGCTAGCCGTAATTACGAAACATCCAAACTCGTTGAAAACCACTAAAAATACTGAAAACTAAAATGTGAATATGACACGACGAATTTCCCAAGTGATCCCAAAACTTGTGTACAATCAATATGGACATGGCTGACGAAACCGGACTCGTAGCTACGGGGGAGGGGGGGTCAAATAATTCGCCAACAATAATGATTTCTTAGGAGTGTTCTTAGCCGGCCAAATCCTCAGCCCCTCCAAAAAATTCAGTAGCCCGACCAAATTTTATGAGCTGCCTACGGACTAGGGCGACACTACATGATTAGATCATATCAAACGGAAAATTTGAGGTTTTTGTTTTTATTTTACCAGCAGGCGGAAGCTATTTTTTTGAAAAAACCAAAAAAAAAACCAAAAAAAAAACCGCACACGTCTTTAATTACATGATTTTCAACTTTTTCTTATGAACCGATTCAAGTCCATATACTACTTGTATATTGGAAGTAAAAATGTTGACGTTTCACAAACTTTTATGTTTTAAATTATTTTGTTCCCTGGTTTAAAGAGCGTTTGGGACCACAGTTGCCCAATAAGACGCCAAATCGCTAACAAGGCGGTCTCCGATTGGCTCCCGGTTTTTGCCTGTTTCACGAAATTTTAGTAATTTGATTGGATAATATTAGACTGATTTTAGTGCTTAGCCAATCAAAATTGAAGTATCTTCAGTTAAGATTTCTAGAAACAGGACCCCTGTTCACTAAGAATTGTCCGGAGTGCCCCCCCCCCCCTTATTGTGTAGTGCACAGTGCTGTGTACATATGCCACAGTTGGGATTCGCAAAATAACAGACAAAATTATCCCAGTCGGCGCTGAAGAGTAGAACTTAATTAACCTCGCTCATTTAATACAAGCTGTGCACAAATCTTGTGAAATTAGACCGACAGGTGCCATTCTTTGAGCGATGGTAATGGAAAAGTGCCACGTGCTCCGGAAATGACCTGTCAAATGTACTGAGGCCTGTTTCACGATATTTTAACTGAGATAAAATCCAAACAACTGTAATTTGATTGGTTAATATAAGATTGATTTTAGTGCATAGCCAATCAAAAATGGAGTATCTACTAAAATTCGGATTTTATCTTTAGTTAAGATTTCGAGAAACAAGGCCCTGGACATATTTCATCCCAGATGTCCCATGGTTTTCTCTTTATACTGTTGTAAGAGAAAAACTGAAAAAGCACCATAAGTCGGAACGAACGCCTCCCACCACCTGGTGTAGGCTATCTGACAAGTCACCACTGCAGCTACGCAAGTTTAATGTGAACAAAATCTACCACTGATTATCGGATGACGCGGGGGTTGGGATGGCTTAGTGGTCTAGTCTGCCGAACTTCGACCTCTAGCTGGCCGGTCACCTCTGGCTTGCGGCTGTGGTTTCGATCTCTGGTGTGAGCGTATGTGGCATGGAGATAGGGGCGCCTTCTCAATACCTCCGGTTTCCTCCCACTGCTAAAGACCCCTACGCGCAAGCGAATTATTGAAATAAAATGAAACCATCTGTTAGTCCCCAAATGACCTGGTTTGTGTCGAGTGTACGTTAAACACCCATTTCTCTCTCTCTCGGATGACGCCCACTTTCATTTGATAGTAAGGATTGGATGGTTGTCTAATGCCTGCACTTTAGGCCATAAGGTCTGTCATTAAGTCAAGTGGCGATGTTAATTCTCCGATTTCGCCAACGCCTAATTAAGCCACCCCTCTCCAATCACATACACGCACACCACAAGTGGACGTTAGACCCAATCTCCAACTGACGTCAGGGGGATGGATGGCCGAATCCGCGGTTGTACGTGGCAAGGAGTGGGGTCGCCTGTCCAACTTCGTGGGTTTCCTCCGGGTAGCCTACTCCGGTTTCTTCCAACTGCTAAAGATCCCTACGCGCAAGCGAATTATTGAAATAAAATTGAACCATGTGTTAGTCCCTAACCCTAACCCCTAGTGTTAGTCCCGAAATGACCTAGTTTGTATCGAGTGGACGTTAAACCCCAGTTCTCTCTCTCTCTCTCTCTCCAACTGACGTCATATTATGACCCTTTAATTTCCCAGTGACCTCCCTTGGCCGTACCACATGACTGTCATGTGATAAGTGGTCCGGGTATAGTTAACATGGCGGGAAGTTAAACTGGTCAAATGTCTTATAAAGAGTAATATTGGATTATTGTTAGTAGAATTTTGACCAGATGGTAAAATGGCGATTGTTACAGCAAACAAACTGATACAGAGTGTATTTCTTCTGTTAAATTTCCTCGTACACTATTCGGGTAAAATTAGAATTACAAAAATCATTTGACAATAATGACAAATTAGCCATTTTAGTTTTAGGCCTATTTTTGTATTTTGTTTATTTAGCGCTACCGGTTCGATCTATTTGATAAGACCAACTTCAAGTTTGGTCAAAGGTCACGAGGGGTAAACTGGGCTAGTGCTAATCCCAACCCTAACTGTAGTCTCAATTGCTTACCTACATTCTCTCAACCAATCGTTACCATCAGTGTGCCCTTGTTGTCGAAAATTGAACGCTACCGTAATCCTAGATTTCATTTACTGATTTAGCCCATGCGGTTCGGACACATTCTACTGACAATCTGAGTGAACAGCAGGCCAGGCCTAGGTTTTCTTGTATGCCAAATTGGATTCTAACTTCTGTTTAGACGTACTACGCAATACACAAACATTTTGATTCTTCAAACATAACATTTTGTGCAACGCGGGGTCAATGAATCAATGAAGACGGGTACCTTGATTGAGGAATTTTTGCCCTGAACTGAGTTAAGTAAGAAAGAGCGTGGAAGTTATTTCGATAAAAATTTCCAACCAAGAGCTACCACCCTGTCAGTAGAAATTAGAATGCACGGTACCGATATAACCTGATTCCGTACAAGGATCGAAATAGACGCCACTAACATTGCTTCTCAAGGGGATGGTTTAGACACCTGACTGGAAAGTACCTAAGAATTTTCAGTTGAGATCGAACCGACGAGCGACGACCTGTATGTTTAGTGAGCCAGTGCCCAGTTATTTGAACCCGTATACCCTAACCCTAGCTATATATGTAGCAACTCATTATCTAAATCTTTCATTAATACATCTTTAATATTTTGGATGGATTGTTTCAGTTGACGGGAAGAAATGTTTTACCTGTTCCTCGCTGTATGACAATCGATGTCGAGATCCTTTTACATCTGTCAGTGAATTTATTGTAAACTGTCCACGTGGTAGCGAATGTAGAAAGCTGATTATTGGAAACGAGGGTAAGTATTGGCCAGTTGCAGGCCTGTAAATAAGGCACCTGTCACTGACAATTTCAGGCACAGATTGGGGCTCTTCAGGCACAAAACCTCTGGTGCCTGTCATTTTGTCCGGTACTGTTTTTAATGATATTATTAATACATGTCCGGCATTAAGTTGAAAATGTCAGGTACTATTTCATTAGTGCCTGACATTTTGTCAGGTAGACCTAAAACCGTTATTTCCAGGCCCGGCCAGTTGTTCCTCAGGAAAATAGGAACTGAAAAGGGGTTTAACGTCCATCTGTTATGCCCTGACTGATCTAATGGAGATGGACATACGCCATACAGTGTGCTATGAGGGAAATTTGACCGACAATGGCGCCACACTCTTATACCGAATTCCAACTGCACGCCAATGTATACACGTGATGTAGGCCATATAAAAACTGCTCCAGCCACAGTAATGAACCATCACAAGGCCTTTTTTGAGCAAGTTTTGTTGTCATTTGACTACAAAAAAAGCTACTGGTCTATAACCCCCCTTAATTTCTAATCACACTGACCCCAAACTGTACTGTACATGGCTTAACATAAACAATGCCCATTGGAATTAAGGCAAAACCTAACCGATATGATTAAACCCAACTGTTATGCAAAATTTCTGTTCATTTTATAGTGACCGAAGAACCAGAATCACGTGATTTCATGTCACCCGAAAATACAGATAAAGTGTTCGGTAAAATAAGATTAAGATTTCAGTGTTCCACTCTTCACTATTTGTAAAATAATTATTTCCATGCAAACTGTGAAGATATGTGTTAAAAATTTTGCAATTGATTCGGAGTAGTGTATCAATTTTAGCCGTGCATAAGAATTACCACTGCTGCAAATATTGCAGCTATAGGCCATGTATGGCGTATGCCCGTCTTTATAGCCCAGTTGGAGCATAACAGTTGGATGTAGAGCGTAAATCGAATAATGACGCCAAGCATTTCTAGTAACCTAAGAAATAGATATATCACTCGTCTACTTATTTTGATTTTTAAATTCTTTGATTTAAGTCAGCTTTTGCCCAGACAAACTCGTATTTCGAATTCCAACAGTGAAGTGTTCATTTTACGTGCACGCCAAGTGGACCTTGGTTTTTAATCCCATCCGAACGACTGGACAGTCTCCTTGCTAGGCCCTCCGCCCTGCTAGGCCCTCCGCCCTGCGTCCACTCAATATAAGGGAACATCCCGGGATACTTTCTAGTCTGGATGGGTCCTCAAAATTTGACAGAAAGTCGGTCAATGTCTGGATTATCCAGTCTTTTAAGTTACCACTTATTGAATCTATCAAAACATCTCGCTTGTCAACAATGACACTCTCTAAAATTTTGTTTTAAAGGTTTTAATTGAAATGGTAATTTTCTCTCGTCACGAATCAAACGTATGGCTTCTCACAATCTCCTTAATCGCGATTCATGCTGTTGTATCGTCTCTTTTTTGTTTCTAATAATAGATGTGCCAATAGTCTCTTATCATCCAAACAAATATTCTACGAATATTAGTCTGGATGGGTCCTCAAAATTTGACAGAAAGTCGGTCATTGTCTGGATTATCCAATCTTTCAAGTTACCACGTACTGAATCTATCAAAACATCTCGCTTGTCAACAATGGCACTCTCTAAAATTTTGTTTTAAAGGTTTTAATTGAAATGGTAATTTTCTCTCGTTATGAATCAAACGTATGGCTTCTCACAATCTCCTTAATCGCGATGCATGCTGTTGTATCGTCTCTATTTTGTTTCTAATAATAGATGTGCCAAGTGAATTGTGGGATATATTTTATCCTCGCTTTATAGAATCTATCAAAATCGACCCGGCTTCATAATATCTATCACTTACCGAGACTTTAGCCAAAAGGTTCCATTGCCCATGCGTAACCGGGAGTTTGGTTTTTTATGTGGTAGATTATCCAGTAATTTTCGTCAATAATTGAGAACCGACCCAGACCCTCCGTGCGTTGAAGACTAGGGGGGTTCTGGGTGACCGAGACTAATGTGCCAAGTGAATTGTGCGATATATTTTATCCTCGCTTTATAGAATCTATCAAAATCGGCCCGGCTTCATAATATCTATCATTTACCGAGACTTTAGCCTAAAGGTTCCATTGCCCATGCGTAACCGGGAGTTTGTTTTTTTTATGTGGGAGATTATCCAGTAATTTTCGTCAATGATTGAGAACCGACCCAGACCCTCCGTGCGTTGAAGACTAGGGGGGTCTGGGTGACCGAGACTAGATACTTTCTCGACCAACCCCGAGATCGAACCGCGAACCTCCAGGTGAGTCAAAGCCTAAATTATTTCAGGGACACTGCCGCTGCAAAGGTTGAATATGGTTTGTTTTTATAATTTCATAAAAATGAATGTAATTAATTTTAAATTTGATATTTTATTTCATTCCTTGCAGTTCGTCGAAACTGTTCCAATGATGGCGCCCAACCTCAAGAATCCAGCACAGAAAAATTGGCAGAAGTTTGTTTTCAGCAACTTTTGAAGATCACCGACACCATTCCGTTCGTTGGAACCAAAACAGAAACCCGATTAGTAACCGTCTGTAATTGTGAACGTGCCTTATGTAATTTAAGTACAAATTTAATCTCGCCGCCATTTTACTGCCACACTTGCCTCGTTTTCATATTAATTTTTATTATTTATTACTAAGATCAAATAAATATATTCATTCTACGTGATATTGTTCCATTTAACAGGGGGAAATCTCGCAAGATCCAGTTACACGTTGAACAGTTCCTCTGTGATTTTCCAGACTGGTGCAGAGCTGAGCGCCTGGTAACAACGTCTGTCTAGTCGTTTGTAAGGGACGAAAAACCTAGGTCTCGTGTCGGTATTGGTGTGCCCTGAAAAGAAGCCCTCGCAGTTGGAATAGGTGGTAACGCCGATGTGAAGACAAAATTTCAATCAAATGCGTCTTCATTAACCATATTTTTGGGGTTGGGTTGCCGAATGATTAGCGCGTGCGCGTTATATCATATCATTGAGTCAACAGGCCACTAGCGTGGTTTCGAATTACCGGTTGTACGTGACGAGGAGTAGTGTCGCCTTTCCAACCTCGTGGTTTTTCTCCGGGTCCTCCCACTGCCCTACACGCAAATTATTGAAATAACAGTGAACCATATGTTAGTCCCGAAATAACCTAGTTTGGGTCGAGTGGACGTTAAACCCCATTTCTCTCTCTCTTGATAAAGGGAAACCACACAGCAGCGAACCCGAGACTCCCATAGATGCCTTTAACCTGCGTTAGAAAATGTATTTCTCTCTCTCCCTCTCTCTTGGGGACGATAAATACCAAGGCAACGTGTACATATTGGCGTGCACATAAAAGAACACTAGATTGTTGGACTTTAATGTTTGCCTGGGCAAAAATCCTCTCGTATTCCCGATTGTTGCAAAAAAGTAGGAAATTAACGCCCCCAAGGTTCACAAGATTGTGAGCAAAAAAATCAATAACAATCATTAAATGTCACGAAGTTTATGTCAACTTGAATACAACAACGAGATAACGATCGGCTAACAACTAAAACATGTTCTACGGGGCGTTCAGTGTTAGCAGCCAGTATTTTGTTGACATTATGGTGTGGGGTTAAATTCATGTGTATGGCGCGGCGCCCTAGATCAGGAATCGCCCACGCTATAAAATCACAGCTTCAAGATCCACTACTGATAAAGACCACTGTCCGGGCAGAATTCTCCACGACATTATGGGGTGAGATTGAATTGTGGATCGCCCTAGATTATTAGATCACAGCTTCTAGATCCCCTGTCCGGGCAGAATTCCCCGCTATACCCAATCACTGGCATTTCACACGTGACCTTTGGAATGTCAACAATTACTCAAGATTACTGATGCGGTTTGATTGAGCAATGGAACTAGCAGACAATTATGAGTCATGATCTTATCTCCTGATTCTCTTTCCAATATTATCGATCCCCGACAAATTAATCATCATTTATTACGCATGGGTTGACCACACCCCTAATAATACCAACATTACATCAGATGAAATCAGATAAAACAAACGTCTAGTTATTATTGACGGTAGGTCAGTGGTTTATAAAACACCCCGTCAACAAATTGTTTTAGGTAGCCGATAATTTATAAAGTACGGTATCTTATATGGTCTATCAGAGATGATGAAGCAAAATTTCAAGGGAAATAACTCCAAACTCTAAATATTTCATGTGGATTTACACTACCAATTCTTTCCCAATTGACTTTAAATCCGTGTCATTTCATGACGTCGCCTGTCCAACCTCGTGGCTTTTCTCCGGTTTCCTCCCACTGCTAAAGACCCCTACTACAAGTGAATTATTGAAATTAAATAAAATATGTTAGTCCCAAAATGACCTAGGTAGTTTATGTCAAGTGGGCATTAAACCCATTTCTCTTGAAATTTTTTTGAATATTTGGATGATGACAATCTCCATAACAACACAGAGTCCAAAATGACACAATCCTGCTCGATTTACTTATTGGCTGGGCATACTGATAGCCATGGTTCCAAGATCAAATGTCCACTCAACAAATTAGGGACTAAAATATGTTGCAATTTTATTTCAATATTTTGCTTGCATGTAGGGTCTTTAGCAGTGCAAGGACCCCAGGAAAACCCATGAGGTTGAAAAGGCGACTCTAATCCAATGCACACACGTTGAAAAGGCGACTCTAATCCAATGCACACACGTTAACCATTCGCCCCCCCCTCCTCCCCCCAGTCAGTAGTGAATGATGCAGGGTCTGGTCTAGCAAGGAACATTGTCTAGACATTCGCAAGGGATAAAAAACGAGAATGCATGGACACGTTGGCATGCACATTAAGAGAAGCCATGGCAGTTCGGATTGGATGAACAGCTAAAATGCTGAACTCCATTTTATTTCCAATCATCAAAGTTGAAACATGTTGATTTTTTTTAATTTTTTTACGGTATTGTGATTTGGTGTCTATAGATTCACGATATATTGATGCCTGGACGGATGTTTCCCAACTTTTCTAGGATGGGCAAAACATCATCCATGGTCCATATCACTTTGTCAGTGTGGGAAACATTAATATTTCTATACCGGAATAAGAATTAAAACCTCAGTACCGGTATAATTATTTTTTATTACTGAAATATTTGTTTCAAGGTATTAACAGATGTTTAATATGTTAGGTAATGTCCATTTTCTCATGTTGGTTACCTCGGTTACTAGAACATCCAGGACATGAATGTAGAGTTTCATGTATAAATAAATCACAGTCCAAACAAAATATCTTTATACAAACAGGACATTTATATACCTGAAATATACACAATATATATACTTAAAAACGGCAATTTCATACTTTTTAGTTATATTTTTAAAATATATTAAAATAATGCCTTAAAATAGATGGTATCTATAAACAGGCCTACCTTGTTAAAGAATAATCCTATTAATCCTATAATTCACTGTTGCAAGTTGAGAAATTGGCAAAATTCAAACGTTTGAAGATCGCCATCGCATGGAGGGGAATGGGAAAACAAGTGAGGTAATTGTGTTATTATTTTCTGTGTCAGCCATTTAAACCCCCCTGAAATATTGCCCATGATCGTATTATAATAATAATAGTGAGTTGACAACCTTTTGAGCAAAAGACATAGAAATAAATATGTTCTGACTCTCTTAGAAAATATGAAATTATCACTTTAAAGGGACCGACACAAACCTTCAAGCTTTTAATCCAAACAAATAAACCACAGCCTGATCCTGATCCAATTAGGCACCCATCTGCAAGTTTAGGACTAAATAACCAACATTTAAATTTTCATTTTATATCTGCGATGTTGTTCAATGCACCCACCCAGTTACATGAGTTATTCTTTTAGACTCAAGTGTTGAAATCTTGAGATGGTCCCCAATATCTTTTTAACGCATAAGTCTTACCTAGTTATAACACAATATGTACTTACATTAATGTCCTTTAGGTGAAGTAAACAAGAAAAACAATGTCTGAAAATAAAAGGAAACGACTCTGAACTCGTACAATTATATAAATAACAATACAAAACAATATAATCATATATTAACAAATTATCTTACTTTAAAATTTTATTGCTTTTTATCAAATTTCATTTGTTTTTTTTTATCATCAAGCTTTCTACACACATAACTCTAATCTACCTAAACGACTTGACTGCTGTGGACATAAGTTTTGCCAAGCAAACTATTATTAGCACAAATTATTTTTTCTGATTGTCTTACTAGGAACGGTGCTGTCTGTTAGGACCAACAGCACTTGGTTGTCTATTAGGTCCAACAGCACTGACTTGTCTATTAGGACCAACAGTGCTGGGTTGTCTATTAGGACCAACGTTTCCATTCTCTGTTGCCGTGGACTGGCAGGTGTGTGGGTCGAGACTCAAGATCTATACACATGTTATTCGTTCCAACACAAGAGTTGAAATTTTACATCTGTCCCTTTGAAAGTATAAAAGTACTTACAAGTTATCGGAATCGTGTAAAGTAGCTAGAGTTGTTTCAATAAAACTATCAAGAGGAAACAGATGATGATATGACCGCGCTAGATGAGGTGCTGATACCAGCGTTAAACCTGAAATAGATGATGATATTAGATGAGGTGCTGATACTCACGTGAAACCTGGAACATGTAAGTTAACAATTTACTCAAAATTGTTCGCCTTAAGTTAACTAATTTATAGCCCTTTATTAAATTTTTGTTGTAAGTTAAGAATTTAATCAAAATTGTTTGCTTATCAAAATTGTTTGCTTGTCGAAATTGTTCGCTTATCTAACTAATTTATAGCCCTTTATGAAATGAAATGAAATGGGGTTTAACGTCCTACTCTTCTGCACCTAACCTGGGCTAATTGAAGACAGGCATACGCCATAGAGTGTTCTATGAGGGATATTTTGCCCGGGCAGCGGCGCTACGGCCTACTCTTATATTGAATTCCAACTGCCAAAGAATCTTTTACGTGCACACCTATCTGTACACGGGCCCTCGGTTTTTCGTGCCATCCAAACAACTAGACAGCTGTCCTTGTCAGGCTCTCCATCCTGTATCACTGACAAGGGGAAACCACACTGCAAAATCTGGATGAACTTTCTCTGCCAATGCAGGGATCGAACATCCAACCTCCAGGTTAGCGAGCCAGCGCCTTACCCATGTGATCCCTGTCCCTTTATCAAACTTTTGTTGTTTTAATGTAATACATCAATACGAACCTATGTGCAAAGTCTTTTGTTTCTGGATCAAAGATATTTCTCACAAACAGTGACTGAAAGATGAGTAAATTCTTAACTAAGGAGGCCCTGAGTCTTTAATTCTTACCAGATTAAAACTTACCACAGGCCTTGCATTCTACAGGTAGTTCACAGTATTTACTTTTACATTGGGGACAGAAATATCCGGTTGTATTAAAACCTTCACAATTCTTACTATCTAGATGACTGAAATATACAGAATACACAACATACAGGGCAGGCTTCATTGTCTATTCCTACCCACCCTCAACACCTCTATAGAATACTAACACTAGAGCGAGAGAAATGGGGTTAAACGTCAACTCGACACAAACCAGGTTATTTTGGGACTAACATATGGTTTTCAATTTTATTTCAATAATTCGCTTGCGTGTAGGGGTCTTTAGCAGTGGGAGGAAACCGGAGTGCCCGGAGGAAACATAGGTTGAGAAGGCGCCCAGCCATCTCCATGCCACATACGCTCACACCAGAGATCGAAACCACTGCCGCAAGCCTGAAAACTAACACTAGAATTGGAGCCTAATACAACTGGCACCGCAATATACAGGGGATGTTTAATCGTCAGTATGGAACGTTGTCGGAATTGCAATAAAGTGACGTGGAATTCAGTCCTATCAGAGTTCTGTCAGTCCCAACAACTGACGTGGTATGAGTTGAATCGTGAAATATATAATTCTACTGTAAGTAAAAACCTAGTAACTCTTTTTTTTTTTTTTTATCAAAATTGAGTTAGGACCAAATTTGTAGTTACTAGGGTGTGTGCTTCTTGTTTTTGTACAAGGTATTTCAATCTTTTAATTCTTTAAGCCGTTACACCCAATTGCCTAGCTTGCCACAGACAAACCTAGTAACTCAATAGTCAAATCAATGATAATCTGGGGTTTAATATTCATTCATTACGTTTACCTTTGTTTTCTCAAAATACGAAAAATGTGAGTTACTAGTTGTTGCCTTTTGATAGGAGAATTAAATACAAGGAATATATTTCAGCTGTCACGATTAGTGGAAATAATTTCTTACGCATAAACTTGAAATTAACTTGATTGTCATTATTTCAAGAACTGAAAGAATTCAATTCCAGAACGTTCAATTGAGTATCCCTGTAGTCTGCAGACATAAAATGAAATGGGGTTTAACATCCTATTTTTCTGCACTATTGAAGACGATAATAAGCCCCACACTGAGGGAAATTTTGCGAGGACAGCGGCGCTACAGCCTACTCCGATTTCTATCAATTACTTCATTGAATATCTGTCATAAAATTGTCCATTAAAAAACGACATATAAATACATGTACACCGATACACTGTGTCAGCTGTCGGTACTTACCACTCTGATGGTAAATACATGTACATTATTACATTAATCTTAACTGTCGGTACTTACCACATACACTGGTATGTGATGGTAAATACAGTACGTCTTGTCTCAGCTGTCGGTAGGTACCACTTACCATATTGATGGTACACTAATCTCAGCTGTCGGTACTTACCACTTACCATATTGATGGTAAACTTGTCTCAGCTGTCAGCACTTACCACTTACCATATTGATGGTAAACTTGTCTCAGCTGTCAGCACTTACCACTTACCATATTGATGGTAAACTTGTCTCAGCTGTCGGTACTTACCACTGACTATATTGATGGTAAATTTGTCTCAGCTGTCCGTACTTACCACTGACCATATTGATGGTAAACTTGTCTCAGCTATTGTTACTTACCACATACACATTGATGGTCTTTCTTCTTTATTAACAAGATTTAAAGTATGATGAGGAAAACCTGCAAACAAAATCCACATCATATCGGGACTAACATATGGGACAATTTTATTGTAATCATTCAAAACACAAGGTTGTAGTGAGGCAGAGAGAAATGGGGTTTAACATCCACGCACCACAAATTAGGTCATTTTGGGACTAACATATGGTTTAATTTTATTTCAATAATTCGCTTGTGCGTAGGGGTCTTTAGCAGTGGAAGGAAACCTGAGGACCTGGATAAAACCCACGAGATTGGACAGGTGACCCTATTCCTTGTCACCTACAACCTGGGATTCGAAACCACTCCAGTAGACTCAATGACAGGCTTCATGATACAGCACGCACATGCTAACCATTCGGCCATCCAACCTCCACCCTATCATGAGAGTCAGAATTGGTGAAATAATATACCAGAACAAAATAAATAACTCACCCATTCGTATAAGAGATGAAGATGTGTTTGCCTGTAGAAGAGAGAATACAAAAACATTGGTATCATCTTGGTATGGCATTTAGGATTGAATAATATAACACAACACGAGTTCTATGGATAACAATCACTATATTATATACAAGAATTCACTGGTCGCTATCAAGCATACAAATTTAATAAAGTAACATAAACTATCTCTGGTAGCGTAAACTATTTTTTATTAAGGTAAACTTTCTTTAAAGTAAACTATCTTTAGTAAAGTAAACTATATTTAGTAAAGTAAACTATATTTAGTAAAGTAAACTTTTTTTTTTCTTAAGGTAAATTATCTTTAATAAAGTAAACTGTTTATAGTAAGATAAACTATCTTTAATTAAGTAAACTATTTTTAGTAAAGTAAACTATGTCTTTATTAAAGTAATCTATTTCTAGTAAAGTAAATGTCTTTAGTAATCTCTAGTAAAGTAAACTATCTTTAGTAAACTATCTTTAGTAAAGTAAAATATCTTTGGTAAACTGAACTATCTTTAGTAAAGTAAACTATCTTTAATAAAGTAAACTATCTTTAGTAAAGTAAACTATCTTTAATAAAGTAAACTATCTTTAGTAAAGTAAACTGTCTTTAGTAAAGTAAACTATCTTTAGTAAACTATCTTCAGTAAACTATCTTTAGTAAACTTACTGTAGCTGGTGGAGGTGAAAGATGTTGATAGAGTAAATCTTTATAATGACTTTCATCTAATATAACATTATATTTACCTACAAAACATACAAATAATAATAATACTCCTATATACAACACAGGTTGGGGTGAAATCCAGCTAGAGAAGGGATCACCTAATGTTCAATGGTTATATATAACAGGAAGCAGCCATTGAACTTTGATCCCATTTCCCTAACTGAAGTAATGAGCGATTACAGATACACAGGTGAATTTCTGCTCACTAATAATTCCTTCGATTGAGGACCATAAAGTTGTTAAATCAGACTGTTATATAAAAGGAAAGCTTGTTTTTTTCTTTTGCTTTCGTTACTTGTTTATTCAAATTGTCATAACTATCAATTCTAACTATCAACTGTTGGATTGCTGTCTAACATGGACCTTCATCGCAAATCACTGACACGATAAACCTTGGCAGAAAAAAAAAAGGAATTTTCTCGGCCTACACCAAGAACAAACCCAATAACTTGCTGGGTCACCATCGGTCCTCGTCCCTTGATGAAACTTACCTTGAGTCTGTTTACATATTTTTTTACAAACACAAACTTCAGCTGCTAAACCAATTATAGAACATCTTATATTATTCTCACTCAGTGTCTACAACAAATAATACACACATTTTAATTGGTTTAAATCAAGAATAAAAAATACACACATTTTCATTGGCTTTAATCAGGATGTTTGTAGTTGGATTATTTATTGCCACTTTGGGTGGGATGGCCGAATGGTTAATTGCCACTTTGGGTGGGATGGCCGAATGGTTAATTGCCACTCTGGGGGTGGGTGGGGGTGGGTGGGGCTGGATGGCCGAATGGTTAGCATGTGCACACTGTACTGTATCATACAGTCTGTCATTGAGTCAACTGCCGATTCCCAGATTGTACGTGGCAAGGAGTAGGGTCTCATCTGTCTAACTTTGTTGAATTATTGAAATAAAATTGAACCATGAGTTAGTACCAAAATGACCTAGTTTGTGTCGAGTGGACGTTAAACCCCATCTCTCTCTCTTATATATATATACCGTACCTGTATAGTTGAATCTATATCACCAGGATCACATGTTGTTAAACTACCAAATATAATCAATACTTCTCGACTAGCATGACTCGGCATATGTCTACAAATACAAATAATACCCATTTACATACTTTCAATTTCCAACCAACAAATTATTCTTGCAATTTTTAAGTCAACACAAAATAATATAGTTGAGATGGGTTTGTATGTTGTGCATGTTCTTTTTGACATGGTTTGTATTCAACAGATGTGCACAACACCTCTATTTTCAAGGTTTAAGTCAACACTAAAGACAAATTTGTTTCCCAAAATATTTGTGCAAGAAAAATAGTTCAACTCACTGAAAAGCGCTTAGAAATGACCAGCAGACATAACACAATTTATAAACTTACTTGAGTGTTTGGAGAGCCAAGTCGAGTGAATTCTGTAGTGATGGTTCACCTTGACATTTTCTGTCTTTTAAACTTTGTAATGCGTTAATATGACGGCGAGGGTTACCTGTAATCAGACATGGTAAAAAGTAAGTCGATAGAATCTAAAAGACACTCAGCTGAATCTAATAATGAGTGCAGCCGACCGTACAACATACAAACATGTGGCAAGACACAAATTACAACAACATATTAAATCAAGTGAAACTTTTCATGTGCATGCCAATGACCTCGGTTTTTACATTCCATACGAATGACATTATACCTTGTCCTGCACGACAGACATTGGGGGGGGGGGGGGGGGGGGACGAGAATACAATGCCAGAAAATCACAATGAACTATTAACTATCTCGTCTAATTCTAATACGGGAAGTGAACTCTGGACCTCCAAATTAGCAAGCCAACGTGTTATAACTGAACCCCAACGGCTCCATGTAAAATCAACAAGTCATCTTTCCAACCTAGTTCGGATCATTTATCCTTCTTTACCTCCAAGTGTGTGTGTGTGGGGGGGGGGATGGCCGAATGGTTAGCATGTACGTGCTGTATCATAAATCCTGTCATTGAGTCAACTGGCGTGGTTTCAAATCCCTGGTTGTACGTGACAAGGAGAAGGGTCGCCTGTCCAACTTTGTGGGTTTTCTCCAGGTCCTCCCACTGCTAAAGACACCTACGCACAAACGCATTATTGAAATAAAATTAAAACCATATGTTAGTCCCTGGTTTGTGTCGAGTGAATGTTAAACCCCATTTCTCTCTCTCTCTCACCTCCAAGTTCCGTGATTTTTTCAGCTCGTTTATTTCTAGTAATTAATATACCCAGCTGACTGATGGGATTCTGGTCAAAATATTCCTCTATAAAATGTTCCAATAACTAAATAAAGAAAAATAAAAATAGGATTGAACAATAAATACAAAGATAGGTTGCCAGGCAACAGAACATACGTCCAAAGCAGCTAAATCCTATCATTTTAAAAACAATCAGATGATAAATTAGTCACAAGAAAATGTGGATGATACAGCCACATCTCCAGGTCATTTTGGGACTAACATGTGGTTCAATTTTATTTCAATAATTCGCTTGCGGGGATGAAACCCGAGTGTCTCGAGAAAATCCACAAGGTTAGACAGGCAACCCTCTCAAGAGAGAGAGAGAGAGAGAAATGGGGTTTCACGTCCACTCAACACAAACTAGGTCATTTCGGGACTAACATATGGTTTAATTTTATTTCAATAATTCGCTTACGCGTAGGAGTCTTTAGCAGTGGGAGGAAACCGGAGTGCCCGGAGGAAACCCACAAGGTTGAGAAGGCGCCCCTATCTCCATGCCACATACGCTCACACCAGGGCTCGAAACCACAGCCGCAAGCTAGAGGTAGAAGCGCGGCACTCTAGACCACTTGGCCATCCCAACCCCCCTACACGACTCAATGACAAACCTTATTATCGGCAGCACACACATTCGGCCAGCCAACCTCCCTAAGATGAAAGAAGTAAGGATCAGTATCTATCAACCTACCTTAACAGTTGAATAAAGCCGAGTTGGTTTCAAATCCTGGTCGTTCATCACATCGGACATGTCAACTATCAAATATAAATGTCGCATCTAAAAAAAAAAGGAAAATAAAATAAAACATAAAACAATTGGCATCAGTTGCTATAACAACCAGAGAGGTGTGGATATTGTGAATGCAGATCTCAGTTGGTATAAATTATACAGCTACATAATTTTCTCTTTTCAGTGAAACTCCTGCTAATGGAGAAAACACTGGAGTACCGCACTGCGTTGCCAACTAGCAGGTCCTAGGAAGAATTCTGGTTTTAGGGATTATCCAGCCCTATTTAAAGGGCTAATCCCAATATTTTTTTGAGAATAAAACTGCTTAATTTTGTGTTAAAATCGCTTAAAATCCCCTACCTAACTGGAGAGAAACTAACTCAGTATTTGTGATACGTTTTTAAACAACATGAATCTTCCAATCTTCATCTGGAAAGGAAAACAGTGCCCCAAGCTGTATTCTGCTGCTTCTACGTAAAACCAGGCATCTTTTATAAAAAAATAATGTGTAGGAGAAATTTACCTTTCGATATCAAGTACAGTACATGGGTCATTCACTATATAGACCTCTCAATAAACGAGAGTTGATTATCAGGTCATCAGCGAAAAAATAGACCCGAATTCTTAAAAAGGTTACGTGTCCGGATAAGCAGTTTTGAGGTTCACGCCCAAACGACTCAATATTTTGAGCTGAAATTTTGAGACAAGGCAAATACAGCATTCTTCGATATTTTGGCGCTTAAATTTCATACATACTGTGACCTTTTGAGACTCTGTTTAAAACGGGATAGTCACTTCAAATTGTCAGAAGGGAAGGATCGTAAAATCAAGGTGATGTACGTTTAAACCATTAGCAGTATGTTCAAGATCCCACTGTATTGCCACTGTCTTGGATAAATGGCAAGTAAATGATCCTCTATAGGACACAATATCCACTGCCTGCATGGCATATATCCCAAACTCTAATAGCCCAGATCTCCCGTAATCTGGAAAAACCTAGCAAGTCAAATTTTGGTGAAAATTGAGTTAGATCCATATTTGGACTCAGTACACATGTATGTAATAATAAGGTTTTTTCTCCTTAACCGAAAGGGCTTTTAATTATCTTCATCTAAAAAGACAAAATCAAATTGGTTATATATTCAGTAGCTTAACAAAACAGTTTTCCTTTGTTTACTCAAAACCACATTCAACAGAGTTACCGTACTAGGTTTTTCCAGATTACGGGAGAGTTGTTACACTACAGAACAGTGGGACGTTGAATCTCATTTTATTTTAAGTGAAATGGAGTTTTACGCTCTACTGTCCTGCTCCGACTGTACATCATGCTATATACTGTGCTATAATTTTTCACCGGACAGTGGCACTATCGCCTACTCTTATATTGTGTAATGATTTCCAAATGCCAAGGGATCTTTGACTGAAATTTTCAACATATTTTATTTACTTTATCTATTTTTTTTTTACAATTATTGCGAGAACTATCAACTCTTTATCTCTCCCACAATGCCTCTTTAATTATTAATTCATTATATTCATATTGTGATCCTACCATCCCAAGTCTAATGTTCCCAATCTTCTCCAACATTTTCCTTCTCTTGGCTTTCTGTATGATGTCATCAATACTTGCTTGAAGAGACCCAGACTCATCCTCGTGTATAGCTTCCCTGTAATATAAATAAAGTTCAATTATAACAACTTGGCATGGTGACGACATAAACGTGAGCGTATAAAAAGGAGAGAGAGAGAAATGGAGTTTAACACCCATTCGACACAAGCTAGGGCATTTCGGGTCTAACATATGGTTTAATTTTATTTCAATAATTCGCTTTATCAGTGGGAGTAAACCGGAGTACCCGGACAAAACCCACGAGGTTGGACAGACGACCCTACCCCTTGCCATGTACAACTGGGGATTCGAAACCACGTCAGTTGACTCAATGGTAGACGGTATGATACAACGCGCACATGCTAACCATTTGGCCACCCGGCCAACTCCCCCGTATAAAAAGGCTTCTACCCAGTGATCCTTTTAATAGGTACATGTATGTGTAGATCATCCAGAGATATTTTAATTTTCAAGTACAAGTAATTTTATCTACATAACATTTTTATTTATATATATTTTATCATGTATGCTCTATTTTTATCTTGTTTGATTATGTAAATATCTTGGTAAAGTGAAGTAGGAGAGCGATGGAGTGGTGGGGTGGGGGATGTCGAGTGATCTAATTATAACAAATGAAATGAAAAGGAGTTTAACATCCTACTGTTCTACTCCGACTGGGATAATGAAGACAGGCATAGGCCCTATCTGTGTGCTATGAGGGAAATTTTACAGGGACAACAGTGCTACGTACAGCCTACTCTTATATAGAGCGAAGCTCTAAAGCATCGCGCGAAGCACAGTGCTTGAGCAAAGCTCTTTTCCGGTAACACAGGAGCGTAAGCAAAATGTCACCCACAGACTGTTGATTAAAAAAAAATCCAGACCGGAACCGGATACACTGGGCAAAATTGGCAATGCGCATGTCTCACAATGCGCATGTCAACTTACCAAATCTCGCCCAAGAAAGATTTCGCGTCTCTAAGAAATATTTCTATGACGCGTCGAATGAATGACGTCACATATTTTTGACGTCAATGAAAATTCTCACACTTTTTCGTTCTTTTTTCAATTGGGGAAACTTTATTATGAAGGTTTTATATTTGACAACAATCACACCTGCTTCGCTCTACTCAGGCAAGGTCTGTTACATATTATCAAATTCAAACTGCCAAGGGATCTTCAATGTGTACGAGGAACTGAATGATTAGACAGCTGTCCTTGCACCAATGACAGAGGGAAACCACGCTGGAAAATCCTTTTTTCAACCAGCACAACAAGGATCGAACCCCAGACCAAACCTCCTTGATAGTGAGCTACATGTAGTGTGTCTTACTTTGAGACACCGCGGCTCTTCATAAGTATATAACTATTAGTCAGAAGCCTTATTCGAGATAAGTTGGAGAGTTTGCTTTTTAATTTAATTTTTGGTAAACTCATTCATTTTACGGTCTAGACTTCTGTTTATTTTTTGCGTCGTTTGCCGGTTTTAGAAAGATTATATTTACCATGTTTTCTCATATTCTGTTTCCCAGCGATAACCCTTCTCGTCCTCCATTTTGTGAACGGCTTCTGTTACAATTGGAAATGCTGTAAATTAAAGTTTAGATTATCTTATTCGGTTCAATTTTATAAGCAAAGTCGAGCGTCGGCATTCGAAAGTTAGTGGATTTTTCGGCTCGGCAAAGGTAATTGAGAGTTATCTCCCTTGAAACGAATTACTAAAATATTATTTTCGTACTTAAAAGAAAATGATGCCTATTGCGTGTAGTTTTATTTCTATTTGAATGAAGTAAGGAACATTGAATACTCGAATTTAGATATTTTCTTAAATACGAAACTGATGTCATTGCTTACTTTACTTCGTCCTTCATCAACTTCCGTTTTAAAGTTTTGAGAAACTGAAATATTTCATAATGCTGAAGATAATGCTTCGAGGAAATTTTGGGTGATTATAAATTATATATTTATGTAGCCCTGGAACCAGACACACTTTCTCTTTGTTTTGAATGGAAAATTGAATGATGATAAGAATGTCATCTGTAGAAAGTCGCAATTTATTCGCTGCACATGTCACACTCCTGCGTTTTTGTGTGCCGAGTTCTGCGTGATCATCATCACTCGTTGGTGGAGTCGTCCACACAACTTAGTTTAATTTCTGGATATAATAATACGATGATACAGTCGTCCACAAGCTTGAGCGGCCCCGTGCGTGAATAAATAACAACATAAATCATTTTATTCAATAAAACAAATCTAATTTCGTCAAAATAAACCCCATGCAGAAATATATTCCTACACCGCTACCAAACGACCCACGTTTTAAATATGTTTTCTGAAACCCACGTGTTTTATACTTCGTACCGTAGGCGAGCTGGGGTTATTTATACATATATTTGTCTTTTTTGGCGGTTTAATGTCTTTACATATTATGGTGCTTACCCCTGAACTATAAATGTACGTGGCGTATCTTAAAATTGATCAAACCCAATTGATTGTGAATCCAATTGATTATTTTGCAAAATTTATCTGTCGGTTCATGGACGCTTTTCGCACGGAGTTGTTCTCTGATGTTGAGAGGCGTTAGCTCTGCTCTTTGATGTTGACAGGCGAGGCACAGTTAGCTAGTGCTCTAATGGATTAACTGATATAGTTGGTTGGAATTTGGCTATTGTTACAATTTATCCCAATAAGTCAGGGGTTGAAATGTTTGTAAAATTTTAGAAATATTTTTGTAATTTATTGTCACGTGGTCATTTCAAGTTGTCACCATTGATTTTCATTTTTAATTAAAACGATTTTGCATTGAAACGCATCGTGTCGAGGACGCCAGTCATTGGAGACGTGTGTATTGACAAGGTCAAATAAATCAGGGTCCAGGGAATTACAGGAAATTGTTGGTGTATCGTTATGTTGGTTTAGTTGTATTATTTATATTCTACTGGAAACGAAGTTTATGGGTTTTTTCTTAAATCTAATATATCTTTGTCTGGAAATGCCCTTGTAAGTATCTAGCAGACGTTTAACAGATCACCTAACAGATCAGACAAGAGAGTTTGGGGTTTTGTGTACTCAATATAGCGACCATGTTTTCTCATTGTAGGTATAACACTACTTGCTTCAGATTTTAATATCGCTATCTATATAATATCCGTCTTTGTCGGTTTATTTTTTGCTCAGGGGCGCCGAAACAATTTTCATGTGCGGATGCAGGACCAATTTTACCCCCACCTCTCACAGTTAGGCATCAGGTATCGCACCGCGGGCTCTGTTGCACAAATACTGGCCATATCGACGTAAATAAAATTTAACAGATCTTTATGGGCCTCCAGGGGCTTCATGGGCCCGGAGCGATGTATCGACTGCACACACCCCTCTAGGGGCCCGCCCATGTTTTCCAACGAATGTCGTGTTAGGGTTGCGCTGATCGTTATGGTTGATTAAATTACAAGCTGAGATGCTATATTATGTACAAGAGATTAAATTACATCCTGTTTGGTTGTTTCGGTTAGGTGCATGAATATTTAATCAGGTAAACATGTTTAAAGATATGGCAAAATGTCTGATATTTTCGTTATCTGAAAATACTACAATCTGTAGCATACAATCGAAATAAAGAATATACCTACCTGGTATATGAAACACAACAATCTATAATATACACTCGAAATAAAGAATATACCTACATGCTAAATGAAACGCAATGAGGTTTATCTCCGACTAGCTAATGAACCTACGGTCTTCTCTTATACCAAATTCCAAGCGAGCTTCTACGTGTACACGGGACCTCGATTTTTCGCCAATCCGAACGAATAGACACTTTCCTTGTCAGGCCCTCCACCTTAAACGAACGACAAGGGGAAACCGTCACAAAATCTGGAGGAACTTTTCCGGGAAAAAACCAAGACCTTATGGTAAGCGTCAGCGACTTAATCATTGAGCTATCGCGACTACCTGTCAAAGGTGTTTAGGGTAATTTATTGTATTTTACTATCCAGAATTAGCAATCTACTCTTTGTTTTTTCCATAGACATGCGGGTCAGAGTCTTATCCTTAGTTTTGTACGAATCCTATTCTTAGTTGTGGACGACATCACCCACAGTTGTGGACGACATCACCAACGGGTGTGGACGACTCTACCAACGGGTGTGGACGACTCAACCAACGGGCATGGACGACTCCACCAACGGGTGTGGACGACGTCACTGTGGACGACTTTGCTTGTGGACGACTTGACTGGTACCCTCTGTGACATTTCACATTGACATTTTCATCAGATTTATTTACGAAGTCGTTCTTCATCTTGTGCTTAATTTCGTGCTTCCGACTGAACTGTCAAAATCAGGGGTTATCTTTGAATATTACCACATTATATTCTTTGAAAATCTCTCATATCTTTTCCGAATAAAATATAGTACATGTATGTTAAAAAATCATGTAACAAACAATTCCAAATGTTTTAAAACAGTGGCATGCAATGAGATCCACAGGGGCAGTGAAGTTTTTAGGTGGGTACAATCGACACAGTCTACAGTAGGTATATTAGAGTTATGGTTGTCAAATTTTCTTTGTGAGGGGGAGGGGGCAAAACATTTTTTCAGGGGGGGGGGGCTATTGCCCCCTGCTGAGTATATAGGCCTGCATGTAATATTGAACTTATCAGACACTCTTTCTTCTCAAAGACAATTATTGATTAGAACCATGCACCTGAGTATAATATATATAGTGCATGCTTCATCAAAAGAGAGCTTTAAATCAGCTCTTATCAAGAACATAACGCACTCACTCCCCCGTCACCTTTGGATTCAGATTCAGAATGTTGCATGGTTTAAATCATGTGACTGTTTAAAATGCCCAAATATATCAAGCCGTTATGCACTGAAACTGGTAGCACGATTTAACAATCAAAATCTGGCCAAAGACATCTACCAAAATCAACCATTTTGTTTTAATTCATATCGATAACTTAAACCGTTCTTTATCAGGTATATCCCCCAATTGTCATTTTTAATTTAAAATTCTAGCTTTTTTGCGTCCAAATGTGATGTTGAAGTAGATGGTGGCTGTGGGTAGATTTGTGTATTTCTATAATGTTCCTTTGCTTTGACTCCTGAACATGGTTGGAAAACGCATTTTGATGAAAATAATTAAATTAAAAATGACAATTTTGCACAAAAAAAACGTCACATTATCAAATATTGATATAGATGATTGTGAAAATGGTGGATTTGGGTGTATCAAAATTATGATTACTTTTTACCGCACCGAGATATAAGAAAATTTGGTAGCCAAAAATTCTCATTTTTTTTGTTATATAATGGACGTTTGGTTCATAGTTAGGCCTTTAGGGTAGTTATTTTTTATTTATTCTTTTTAAATTTCAGACCCCTGTGTGAATATTGTGCCAAAAAATATGCAGAGAAATCAGTGAAAACAGTCACCCTTGATGGTCGACAACAAGCTGTGGTTTTATTTAATTCTCATAGAAATGGTGTTCGCAATTTACATACCACATATTCTACGCAACCAAATACAAACACTGCCTTATTTAGAAGTCATGTGATTAATCTAGCAAGACTCGGTAGTTCAAGATCATACCATACAATGACCTTTTACACAGGTTCTACCATTTTAAGAAATCCTGTTCTTTACAATCGGAGCATTATTTTACAGACAGGAAGTAACCAACAGATGTCTAGTGTTGCTAGGTTACTCGGAGGTCTGGGACGGTTTCTTAGGTTACGGTATCTAATATTCACTGGAGCAGTCGGTGGTGGAGTGGTTGTTAAAAAGGTAAGGAAAAAAACACAAAATTATGATAATAATAATCGATTTGTATAGTACTGAGTGCTCCAGCTAACAAGCTACTCCACGGCCCTTTTTTTCAGGGGTCATGACAGCCCAGTGAGTAGGGCGCTAACTCATTTACCAATCAGCTTTTTCTGGGTTTTCTCTGGGTCCTCCGGTTTCCTCCCACTGCTAAAGACTGGTATCCTCAAGCGAATTATTGAAATAAAATTAATCCATATGTTAGTCCCAAATTTACCTAGTTTGTGTCGCGTGGATGTTAAATTAAACCCCATTTCTCTCTGTCTCTGTATGGTAATTGCTTGTCTGGCTATTCACATGCAAATCTCAATCAACCATTCTATGAGTAGCGGTAAGCACATGCAACTTTTCTTCAACCAATCGTAAGACATACTGAAATCTGTGTATTAACTTTTAGCGTTGTGTCTGAACCACATTTCTTTTAAATGACAAAGCATCCTTAACTCTTAAATGACCCAAAGGTTTGACGTCATAACGTCATAAAAACCCACGTCATAATTGTCAATAGACAATAGTGCCAAAATATAGGTATGCATTTTAAAATCATATCATTAAATATAACAACTGCAAATAGACTCTTCATGTAAATAGATGAAATAATCTAAAATGCATAAATAATTAAAATATGAATTTTACACAAAAAAAAATTAATGCACATGTAGGCCTATATAGTTCTAATGTTTATTTCTTCTTTTTTTTTCGGCTTTTGTGAACTAAAAATCATCTATCATGAATCTCTTTTAATTTAACTTAAGCTAATTAAAATTTTGGTTGATTAATTAGTAAGTCTAGCTTCTTCTATCACGTTCGAGGCCTAACGCAAAACTATAAATATCTAGGCCTGCACCACCGATAAAATCTGAATTGCTGTAGGGATGGTAATCCGTCGTAAGGAGAACATTGTCATGTAGGCCTAGACATAACACCGTTTTATTAAAATTTTTCAAGAAGTAACAGTAAGATTTTTAACTGACAAAATGTCAAACTGGTAACGTCCTAGGTGTCGACAAAAGTCGACGTGGGTCAGTTAAGAGTTAACATGTATTATCCTGTATTAATTTTATAATTTTTTATATAGAAATTAGATAGTTTTAAGGAACAACTGCCTGATATTTCATGGATGAAGGAGTATATACCAGAATATGATGCTATAGAAAAACTGGCAATTTCTATGAGAGATTATACGTACCGAGTTTCAGAACCAAATCGGGTAGGACTATTATTCATAATTAATGTAATAGAATCGACCGAGTATGATTATTGTTCATGTACAATCTGGTTAACCAATAAAATGATCTGTTATGGCGATCACATGTAACTGTGGGTAAATCACTAAAAATGTCAACACTGATTGATTAATCAATGTTTAATGTCATAGGGTCAAAAGCCACTTGAACGACCCCTGACAAACCCTTCCAGTAATAAACGAAACGAAATATAGATCTGTATTTTAATCAGATTGTGAGAAATTTTATATTTAGTGAAAATTTAAATGCCACATCTTAAATATTGGATATCAGAAGCCCATCTTTTCCCGGTAAGATCACAGCATCAATGTTGAATTAAATTAACAAATAATTTGTGTTTTCATTGTCTAAGATTTTGGGTGATATTGAGTTAGAGACTTAGCTACTTTAAAATAGAGTGCACAATTTTGTAAACAATTACAAGGTAAAATTTTTGAAATATTTATTACAATTTATTTTATTCGTAGGAATGGTTCAAGAATAAAATGGATGGTTTACGAGATAAAGCTGCTGGTCTTCCAAGTCTAGAAGAAGTTACGTCTGGAATACCTAGTCTAGAGGATATAAAGACCAGATTACCCAGTATGGAAGATATATCAGATTACTGGAATAGTTTACCAGAGGGAGATTTGGGGTCAACGATGATGGACGGTACTCACTTTGCTTTTATTCTTATTTTATGTCATAGCAATGAATAATTATTTCGGGTGTGGAGGTGGTCGTCGGATGGTCTAAGGTGTGCGCTTCAAGTGAATTGGTTTCGATTCCTCACTTGTATGTATCCAACCTCCGTTTTCCTCCGACTGCTAAAGATTTCTATGCACACGCCAATTATTGAAGTGAATATTTAAACATATGGTAGTTCCCCCAAATTACATAGTTTGTCAACATTAAAACCCAATTGCTCTCTCAATAAATGATGCATATCAAATATACAAGCCAAAATAACTTTGGGTAATGTTGCTCACATACGAGTCGTTTTATTTAAGACTAGGCCCAATCAGATCATGCACAGAGGTCTTTCTCATCGAACTTTAACAATTGGCCAACAATGGTTTGAAATTAAACATTATATGTAGAAACTCCTGCTAAAAAACACAACTAAATAATACGCAAATTGTAGTAAACTTAAAAATGGTATCACAATCCTAATTTTTCCTCAAATATTAAATCACTGTCTCTCAGCTGATTGTTTACTCTGTGTTGTTGTTGTTGTGGTGCAGTTTTTCTGCATTGTCTATAAAGTAAAGCGAAACACTTAAGCCAAGTTTTTTCTATTATATTTTATTGTCAGGTGTGAGGCGGAATTCCCAGATGGCAGCAGGTATAGTTACTATTTATAGAAACATGGAAACCCCCCAACTTATAGGTCACTTTCATGGTAATGCTGCTTTCAAATTATTTCATTTTTAAGACAAATAGAAGTTTGAATATCATCACAACAAATGATCTTTTCTCAAAAATTATTTTGATATTTATTGAATAGAAGTCTTACACAGGCAGCTTGCCTGTTGTCCAATCTTTCATTCGTTTATAAATTACCTCTTAAAATAAATGAATGATATTTGTTTGAAATTGATCTTTCTCTCCATGCTGTATAACAAATGTGTAAAATTTTAATTATTTCACATCCTATATTTTGTGTTGGGCTTCATCCATGATTCCTTTGATGACCCTTGACCTTTGACCCCTCACACCTGACATCAACCATACCTGACTATAGTTATGTAGTGCAGGTTATTAAAATGTCTAGGAACAAAATTAGGCGATGGTTGAATTATTATGCTCTGAAATTTCAAGATATAAATCATAGTAGATAAAAAAAAAACTAGATAATGTAAATGCTGATAATTTCCGTCAGATTGTTCCACTCTAAACAGAGAATTTAGCGATGAAGTGTGGGCGTAGCCTCAATCGTCATTACTAAAGTCAATATGATAAAAACGTAGTCTCAATTATCCATGTCATGATTTAATCATCAATGAGTGTTGAGCAGCAGATCTGATGCTAATCTAGTAAATATCGCAGGCTAGGAAAGACATTGAGAGTTGATTATGGTATGGACAACTTAATTAATGTAATTGATAAATAAATCATATTTCATGGCTAAAAAAAGGCTTGTAAAAGGAAGATTAGGCTCTTGCATTCTAATAATTATTGTATATCAACTTATTTTGATATCAATTGACTTGTTATGACTTAGTCAAAATATTTTAATATCAAATGCATCATTATGACTTAGTCAAAATTGATCCCATCAAAGGGTCTGTGTTTTATCTGTTTTTATTCATCGGAAGACCTCAGATTTTAGTGTGGTAATATTCTGTCGTCAGCCTGTCCAATGTTTAATATTTTGTATTATAAGATGCTGGTATTAGTATGGTACAAAGTATAACAGCAGTAGAAGGCACAGCCTCATCTTCATCCGAGGATAAAACAGTAAGTACATAATAACTCAATATTATCCACAAAACAGATTCCGCATGATCCACGAACGATGAAACAAAAAGAGCAGAAAACTTGTAGACTTATCTCTGTGTTCTTTAATGCTGTTCACTACATGTATCTCTGAAAATTGGAAACGGCCCAATGACCTGGTCTTGTTCCCAAGTTCTCCCGTAATCTGAAAAAACCTAGCAAGTCAAATTTTGGTGAAAATTGAGTTAGACCCATGTATATAATAATAGGTTTTTTTCTCCTTCACCGAAAGGGCTTCTAATTATCTTCATCTCAAAAGACAAAATAAAATTGGTTTTATATTCAGTAGCTTAACACAACAGTTTTCCTTTGTTTACTCAAAACTACATTCAACAGTGTTACTAGGTTTTTCCAGATTACGGGAGAGTTCACAAGACTTCAGTTAAGAATTTACTCAACTTTCAATCACTGTTTATGAGGAATATCTATGATCCAGAAACACAAAACTTTGCATTTAGTTTTTTGATGTCTTTGATACATTTAAAACAACCAAAGTTGTATAAAGGGCTATATTTTAGTTAAAGTATGGCAAACAATTTTAAGTTAATTTTTAACTTATGCTTGAGAATGTTTTGTTAAACCAGAGCCTGGTCTTTTCTCTGGTTGATATTTGCTTGATATTTTTAATGGTGAAATTATTTTTATTTGAAAACCAGGCCAAACAGAAAGAAAGAATTGAACAGATTCAAGAAGAAATGATAGAGATACAGGTGAGTTATCTTCCTTGGTTGGTTTTAAAACAACAGGCAGCCATCTTGGTTCCAAAATAGCAGGCAGTCATGGTGGTGCACTATACAATCCCGCCTAGTTTCCCCTTCTTAATAGTTTGGAGCCGCAGTGGCTCAGTGGGTAAAACACTGACTCACTATCCTATTCATCCGGATTTCCTCTAGTAAGTTGTGCAGGACAAGACAGCTGTCTACACCCCCCCCCCCCCCGCTCCCAATCTCTCTTTCTTAACAGAGTTATCACCATTGATTATACAACATAAAGTTTCTGCTTGGTATTTACTTTAATGATTCGCTGTGCGACAACATTGATGAGTTAAGAACTGTTGGTGTATGTTTTATTGCTGGCAACCTATCATTTTTCAATGTATATATTTTCGACCCATTATCTGAAGGAAACAGAGAAATGAGCAAAAGGTTGTTATGGGAATTATATAAATCGATTGTTACAAAAGATAAAAAAGATGTTTTGTTGCCCATGTTGTTATTGATAATAAATTTTGTTGCCCGGCAACCCATGTTGTTATTGATAATAAATTTATATATTTTAGATCCGTTATCAGAAGGAAATCGAGAGATTAGAGAAAGATAATCGTGAATTACGTAAATCAATCATGTTAAAAGATAAAAAAGATGGTAAAAGACGAGTCATGAAGGTTTGTTGGACTATGAAGTTAAATTAACTAATTATTTTAGCATGTCAAGATAGATCAGTCTAAATTCTCATTGGTGCTCTAACAAAAAAAATGTAACTTTTTGAATTTTAGGATGTCAAGATGTTTTAGACTTCTCATTTGTGCCGTGAACCTACATTGGATAAAATGCCTACGGCCTCCTAACAAATATAGTGTAACTTTTGAAATTAGTTTATCTGTTTCAGTAATTCCATTTTGCATCACAAACGAAAACACAACATTTTGTTAATTAAACCTTTGCCAAAGACCACCTGGGAATGCTGCGGTCCTGGATGTTTGCCACGCCCCTGGGAATGCTGTGGTCCTGGACGTTTGTCACGCCCCACCCCCCACTTTTGATGTGCCTGGTCACAAAAAGTGTGTCCAATTATATGGTCCTGTGTAACATTGTACTGATTGCATCTTTCGCACTGTGCAGATATTATAGCTATATAAATACAGAACGTATACGCCATTAATCTCAACATGGTGTGTTTGATTCAGTCTCATTGTGCACGTATCGTAACTATAGCACTTATACGCTGTTAATCTCATGATCTTATGTTTCTTTCAGAAGTCACCAATAGATATGTATTCGGAAGTTTTAGACGAACTAGCGGAATATGATTCTAGTTACAACACACAAGATAATTTACCCAGGGTAAGTTGGGATCTCATATATCTCACGTCTATTCAAACATTAATTCATTCCCATCATAGTAGAAGAGCTTTGGTGGCCAAATGGTTAGCACATGCGCGTTGTATCATCAGGTCAGGTTTGTCGTTGCATTAACTGGCATAGTTCGGTAGCCCCTCTTGTGCGTGACAAGGTTTAGGGTCATATGTCCAACCTCATGGGTACTCTGGTTTCCTCCCACTGCCAAAGACACCTAAGGCCTAAGGCCTACACGCAAGTTAATTATTGTAATAGGATTGAACCATGTGTTAGTCCCGTAATTACCTGGTTTGTGTTGAGTTGACGTTAAATCCCATCTCTCTCTCTCCTTATGATCTTATACTACAAGACCTGTGTAACATGACGACGGGGATGTCAAGTCACATATCATAACCACTTTCAGCTCCTCCCCCTTTCCCTCTTCCCCTCCCCTTCCTCCTCCTTCTCCCCCTCTCCTTCTTCCTCTCCTTCTTCCTCTCCTTCTTCCTCTCCTGTCCTTCCTCTCCTCCTGTCCTTCCTCTCCTCCTGTCCTTCCTCTCCTCTCATGTCCTTCTTCTCTTGTCCTTCCTCTCCTGTCCTTCCTCTCCTGTCCTTCCTCTCCTCCTGTCCTTCCTCTCCCCCTGTCCTTCCTCTCATGTCCTTCCTCTTTTGTCCTTCCTCTCCTGTCCCTCCTCTCCTCCTGTCCTTCCTCTCCTCCTGTCCTTCCTCTCCTCCTGTGCTTCCTCTCATGTCCTTCCTCTCCTCCTGTCCTTCCTCTCCTCATGTCCTTCCTCTCCTGTCCCTCCTCTCCTCCTGTCCTTCCTCTCCTGTCCTTCCTCAAGCTGTTTCACAGAGAATTAATTACGAATTATCTCTGTAACAGATGACTGTCATTGGCTCAACTGCTTGTGCAATGTTTACTTAACACCTAACTGCTTCAGGCAAAATGATGCATTTTACTCATTTTAATACCCATTTACACTAAATAGGAAATATTTTTTAACTACAAATACTTCAAACGTCTTTATTTATTTTTTCTTTTACCTCAAAAAAATATGTGAGAATTTAATTTGTCGGAGTAAAAAAGTTAATATGCCATATTCATTAAGCCTCGTCAATGTCATGCTTATCAGTGATTATAGCGGCCAAGCGAATATTCACTGCGGGATCAGTTTGGTCCTCCTTCCTCTCCCCTTCTCCCCCTTCCCTCCTTCTCCCCCTCCCCTCCTTCTCCCCCTCCCACTAGCGTCTATACATTACATTTTATGAGTTTCATCTGTAGCCATTGTTACATGATGTAGTCGTCACCTACAGGACTCGTATTTTAATGAGGAAATCTTGTGAAAAAGCCCAGAAACATTTCTAACTATAAATACTGTATTTTTTGTGTGGAGATTATGATCTGTTGTTGTAAGCCATATTATTGATATACAATCTAATATTTTTGTAGGTTGTTGTAGTAGGAGATCAAAGTGCTGGAAAAACAAGTGTTTTAGAAATGATCGCCCAGGCCAGAATATTCCCTAGGTAAATGATTATATGTCTGTTACCAAGCATGTAATGTACAAGGCATGGTAGGCTTACTCTTTAAGAAACTGTGAGGATAACGGCTGGCTGAACAATGACATCTATTTGTTTTTTTAGTATAATTATAATTGATTAAATGATGAATAGGCCTATTATGTAGTCGTTCTCGTCGCCAGCTGTCCTGCTCATTTAGAAACATGTTGTGTGGGGACGGGTAGTCCAGTCTCTTGAATAAGGAGAGTATATTTAGCCGAGTTCCAGAATATTATAATAAAATGATATGAAAATTTATAGTGCGCTATTATCCACGTTGACATAGGGACATGCTCTAAGCTCTGACCACACATCTAACACATATCAATTGCCACAACACATGAAATGCCACAACATATGAAATGTTGTAATGCCACAACACATGAAATGCCACAACACACAACATAATAATATTAATATCTCTATAACAGAAATGTTTTTTAATTTGGTTTCTTGGGTTTTAATATGAATATTGAGTGGTGAAAACAGGAAAACAATGCTGACCACTCCCAATTCTCCCTCTTGCATTAAAATAAAAATGACCATATTGTTTTGACCAGACATTGAACACCTTTCCGTTCCATTTGTTTTATTCATTGTATTGATTTAATGTCTAGCTTGTAAATATTATTAATTGTAATTTGACGTTTAACTTGTTTATTTTAGGGGATCTGGTGAAATGATGACGAGGTCACCAGTTAAAGTGACGTTAAGCGAAGGACCGTATCATGTGGCACAATTTAAAGACAGCTCGCGAGAATTTGATCTTACTAAGGAATCCGATGTAAGTATTTGTTAATGTCCTTACTGTCTCATTAAAATACAGATCTATGTTTCGTTTCATATTCTTATATGCCCACATTGAAATGTGGTCATATATTGTCCTTGTCCGTCCGTCTGTTAATATTCAATTGACTTTAAATTTATGAGGCGAAGAAGCCTATTGATTTTTTCAGCAATTTCCGTTGAATTACTGCCAGAATTGTGGCCCTTGATCACTTCAAAAAAACTTGTGGACGCTCTAGAGGCCAAAGTTAATATCTGATTGACTTTACATTTATACACAGTGTTAAAGGTCATGAGACGAAGAAGCCTATTGATTTTCAGCGATTTCCAATAATTACTGCCAGAGTTGTGGCCCTTGATCCCTTCAAAAAATCTTGTGGACGCTCTAGAGGCCATACTTAATATCCGATTTGACTTTAAATTAGGACCACTTGCGAAGCTGGGTATTTTGCTAGTGTATCCTGCTAGTGTTGAATAATTTTTTCACAGAATTATGATATTAATGAGCGTTTACATCTATTACCATTTTGTAGTTAGCGGCTCTAAGACGGGAAGTTGAACTAAGAATGAAATCAAGTGTTCGTAAAGGTCAAACAGTCAGCACAGAGGTCAGTACATAATATTTTTATCTATTTATTAGCCCAGCACAGCAGAAAAATAGTTGATGTCATCAGTTTTGTGTTAGGCGAGACAAGCTACTACTGTGTCGTATCTCGATACAAGATTAATTATCTACATTTACACATATTCAAACAAATTGCAAAGCTTTTAAGTATCGTTGTAATATAGGCAAATGAACTGAAATCTGCAACACAGTTATAACAGATGAAACCATTTATCTTATTGTATTTATATTCTTCTTAACAGATCGGTAATAAGGCCTGTTTATTATGACATGTATGTTTATTATGTATATTTGTAGAGTGTGTTATATTATAATGTATATCATGTATAATGTATATTTGTAAAGTGTATATTACATGTAATGTGTATTATGTATATTTGTAAAGTGTATATTATATGTGATGTTTGTAATGTATATTTGTAGGATATATATTATATGTAATGTTTATTATGTATATTTGTAGAGTGTTTTATATTTATATTATGTATATTTGTAAGTGTATATTATATGAAATGTGTATTTATGTATGTTTGTAGAAAGTATATTATATGTAATGTATATTATGTATATTTTAGAATGTATTTTATGTGTAATGTATATTATGTGTATTTGTAGAATGTATTTATGTATTGTATATAATATATATGTAATGTATATTATGTATATTTGCAGTGTATATCTATGTCTGTAAAAGGACCAGGATTACAGAGAATGGTTTTAGTTGATTTACCTGGAATTATTTCGGTAGGTTTAATATTATACTTATCTGAAGGTAGGGGAGGGAGGGGGCTTTACAGGGATTTACCTGGAATAATCTCAGTAAGTTTACTTTATTATTTCCAGATTAAGGAAATTTGAAATTTTTGCAATCTGACCTACCCTAGTTAATTTGAATGAATAGTTTAAAACTTTTTTTTTTTTGTTTCTTACATTTCTGAATACCAACCTCATCAAACTTCTGCTCGGCAATGTAAAGTTTATTGGAACTGTCTTTGTGATATGTAGTATTCATGTTTTTATTTTGTAGACTCAGACAATAAACATGGCACCAGATACGAAGGAATCTATCCGAAGAATGGCATCAAGTTACATGGAGAACCCTAACGCTATTATACTGTGTATTCAAGGTCATTATTTATTTTAATATACTTATATTTAATATTAATGAGTGTCAGACGGTCTAGGGCGTGCCATTGGGGTCAAGTAATAAGGCCTGTCATTGAGTCATATGACATGGTTTCCATCCCACTTTTGTATAAGACAAGGAGTAGGGTTGCCTGTCCGAGACGTTGGGTTTCCTCCCACTGCTAAAGAACCCTTTGTGCAAGCGAATTATTGAAATAATAGTGAACTGTATGTTAGTTGCGAAGTGCGATTCATTATATTTTGGATGAATGTGGAGTATAATTATAAATGCAGGACTAACTTCACTTGTTGTGGTCGTGATTAATTTGAAACAGTTTTTATTTAAATATATTCGATAACTAGAAGACAATGCAGACTCCGTTTTTAATCACACGTGTTTATAAAATATGTTACTAAAAATAGAATAAAACAACTCAGTATTGTTTGATTGGTTAACTTAACTGAAAACTAAAAGTAGACATCTCGCGAGACGCGTGAAACTTATACCCCGAGAAATCTGAATTGCAAATATTTGTAGGCAATGTTTTACTGCTCCTCAAATATGAGCAAATGCTATTCAAATTTTGAATTGATTAGCCAAAATGTGAATCTGTCACAAAAATTTGCTACTCATTGGTTTTAGACTAAATTGTACCGTGGTATAGGATTAGAATGGAGTGAGATGACAACACAACACTACTTCGCTCTTTTGTTGATTCAACTTTATAGAGATGAATGTAGAAGAAAATATGCTTTACATGAACAAAGACAGTTGAACTCTCCTGCCCCCTTCTAGATACTCGACTGTTTACATAAATTTTCACCCACGTGGTTTCCCCTTTTCAGCAGTGCAGGACAAAGGGCCTGACAAGAACGGAGGTCCTGTGCATACATTGCTGTGCACGTAAAAGATCCCTTGGTAGTTGGAATTCAATATAGGAGTAGGCCCGAGCACTGCTGTCTGGGCCAAAATTCTCTCATGGCACACTGTATAGCGTATGTCCGTATTCATTTGCCCAGTCGGAGCAGAACAGTTGGACGTTAAACCATATTTCATTTTTCATATTTTTTCCTATAGATGGTTGTACGTGACAACGAGTAGGGCCCCTGTCCAACCTTGTGGGTTTGCTTCAAGTTGTCCAGTTTCCTCTCACTGGTAAAGATCCTTACACGGCAACGAATTATTGAAATAAAATTGAACCTTATGTTCGTTTGTGTCGAGTGGACGTTAAACCCAAGTCTCTCTCTTTCTCTTTTTAGATGGATCGTTAGATGCTGAAAGAAGCAACGTAACAGATTTAGCCTCCATGATGGATCCACAGGGAAAACGGACCATATTTGTTTTAACTAAAGTTGATCTAGCCGAGAGTAATCTTTACAATCCTGACAGGGTAAGTTTCTACACGGAATAGGGGGGGCGAAATGTACCACTACTGATCACAGATCTGTCATCTATGCAAGCTGCGTGTCTGATCTCGTGATTATATTCGATTAAACTATCAAAATATCTGTAATTGCTCCCCAGCAATCTAGTATCATCTTTATCTCAAAATGGATGCATGAATCATAAACTGGATACATAAAATACCAAATGTACATAAATTATAAAATGTACTTAAATTATAAAATGGATACATGAATTATAAAATGAATCCATAACTTCGATGCATAAATTATAAAATGGATGCATAAATTATAAAATGGATACATGAATTATAAAATGAATCCATAACTTGTAAAATGGATGCATGAATTATAAAATTGGTCCATGAATTATAAAATGGGTACGTGAATATTTGTATTCAGGTTAAATCTGTGTTTATACCTGAAGATATTTTTGTTTGTATTCAGATTAAATCTATATTAGAAGGGAGACTGTTTCCGATGAAAGCCCTTGGATATTTCGCTGTTGTCACGGGTAAAGGTGAGACGAACTTTTGATATGATTTTTACTGGAACAAGCGTGGCAAGTTTTATTTTGATCTAATTTAATTAACTGGGCCTTAGGCTAGCGGATCTGTCAAGTTCCTGGTCCAATAATTGGTGTATTTTGAAAGACTTCTCCCAGTCCCGTCCCCCCATTACTAGAGGAAGACAAAATGAACAAAGTCGAGGATGATGACAGGAGTTTAAGTCTACAGTGTGTGTGGAAACCCTCTAGATATTGGGGCGCTGGCTTCAGCCTGTCAGGGCCCTGTTTCACGAAATTTTAACTAAAGATAAAATCCAAATTTTAGTAGATACTTCAATTTTGATTGGCTAAGAACTAAAATCAATCATATATTGTCCAATCAAATAACTAAAATTCAGATCTTATCTTAGTTTAAATTTTGTGAAATAGGCCCTAGGCCTGTAGGTAAATCGTAGATCATGGAACCCTGGTTTCAGCCTATGGTTAAATCAAGCACTAGTAAGAGTCTTTAAGACATTATTCAGAATCTGTTTGTTGTGTGTTTGTAGGTAATTCGAATGACAGTATTACCACTATTAAAGACTATGAAGATAAATTTTTTCGACAATCCAGACTGTTTAAGTAAGTTTGATAAATATGCTATCTTGGTAAAACACTTGTACATACTGTTGTAGTCCTAATTTGTTGTCTTGTCTATTTTATTTGTGCTACACAATTGTTTCTATATGAATTGCGTTTGCAATGAAATTGAACTCTCTCTCTCTCTCTCTCTCTCTCTCTCTCTCTCTGGTTACATAGTTGTTTATATAAATCTAGGGAAGGTGTATTGAAACCTTCACAGATGACTACACAGAATCTAAGTATGGCCGTGTCTCAAGTCTTCTGGAAAATGGTGAAAGAAACAGTTGAACAACAAACAGATGCATTTAAAGGTGGCGTTTTACATTTTACTTATTTCACATTAGGCAAAAAAATTAATGATTAATTAACTGACCGACCCTATAAATTGATATTAGTTTGGTTTTCTCTTGACAAAAATTTAACTATTTACAAAAGTCTGAATCGGAAGAATTTTCCAGATCCTTCCTCAGATTTTACGACTAACGAGTTTTGTGTGTGTCAAGTAACCGTACATACAACTAATGATTTTGAATGGGGGGTTGGGATGGACTAGTGGTCTAGAGTGCCGCACTTATTCCAGCAAGCCGGTCACCTCTGGCTTGCGGCTGTGGTTTCGAGCCCTGGTGTGGCATGGAGATAGGGGTGCCTTCTCAACCTCGTGGGTTTCCTCCGAGCACTCCGGTTTCCTCCCACTGCTAAAGACCCCTATGCACAAGCGAATTATTGAAATAAAATTAAACCATATGTTAGTCCCGAAATGACCTAGTTTGTGTTGAGTGGACGTTAAACCCTATTTCTCTCTCTCTCTTGATTTTGAATAATGACAGTGAACTGTTTAATTACGTTTTATAGGAATTTAGAAGTGGGGGGTAGTCTTCCCTCATAACAACAGTAGCAATGAGCAATAACAATCAAGACTACATTATTCTTCAAGTGGCCATAGCTCGGCTTAGAATGAAATAATTCGACTGAAATTTTCAACACGTTCATTTTGCATTATTTATTTTAAACTATTATACCAAGAACAGCCAGCACTTTATCTAAATCTTCCGTATCTGAACCCTTTTATGTTTTATAGCAACAAGATTTAATCTGGAAACAGAATGGAAGAATACGTATCCTACGTTACGAGAGCTAGATAGAGTGAGTAGATCAGGCTTATTTATCACTTACATTCTAACATTTTTCATTACCTTCTTTGATTTATAAGGGCGTGTGGATGGCTGAATGGTTAGCACATGCACGCTCGATCATAAGGTCAACTGGCATGTGTCGATTCACAGAATGTTCTGTATGGGTCCTCCGGTTTCCTTCCACTGCTAAAGACCCCTATTTGCAAGCGAATTATTGAATTAAAATTGAACCATGTGTTAGTCCCGAAATGACCTAGTTTGTATCATGGTGGCGTTAAACCCAATGGCTATTGTTTTTATTTACAGGATGAATTATTTGAGAAAGCTCGAGGTGAAATATTAGATGAAGTTATAAATTTAAGTCAAGTTACACCAAAACAATGGTAAGATTCTTCCCGAATATCACATCCTTCCCAGAACATCCAATACCACATCCTTCCAACAGCACCTAATACCACATTGGTCCTAGAACACCTGATACCACACCCTAGAACACCTGATACCACACCCTAGAAACCTAATGCCACATCCCCTCTAGAACACCTAATGCTACACCCTAGAACACCTGATACCACATACTAGAACACCTGATACCACCTAATGCTACATCCTAGGAACACCTGTACCACATCCTAGGACACCTAATACCTAATTGTTATATTGATTACAGTAATTGAGGTGGGGAGAGTTTGTTATATTGATTACAGCAATTGAGGTATTTATATATTTACAGGGAAGATGCATTTTATCGAAAGTTATGGGAGAAGAATGCTACGTTTGTTATAGAGAATATTTATTTACCAGCAGCTCAGTCTTTGAACACAGGGTTAGCTAGTTTTATATCTTATATCCTGAACACAGGGTTAGCTAGTCTTGTATTTACATCAAAATAGATGTTAAGCCTAATTCCCTTTAAATGTTATTCTGAAACATACCCCTTTAAAGGTCATTCTGAAACATTCCCCTTTAAATGTTAATCTGAAACATTCCCCTTTAAATATCATTTTCAAATATACCCTTTTAAATATTCTGAAAAATACCCCTTTAAATATTCTGAAACATTCCCCTATAAACAAAATATTGAAAAATTCCCCTTTAAAGCTCATTCTGAAATATACCCCTTTAAAGTTCATTCTGAAATATATCCCTTTAAAGTTCATTCTGAAATATACATTCTGAAATATGCCCCTTTAAAGTTCATTCTGAAATATACCCCTTTAAACCTCTGTCTGAAACATACCGTTTTAAACCTCATTCTGAAACATACCCTTTTAAACCTCATTCTGAAACATACCCTTTTAAACCTCATTCTGAAACATACCTTTTTAAACCTCATTCTGAAACATACCCTTTTAAACCTCATTCTGAAACATACCCTTTTAAACCTCATTCTGAGACATACCCCTTTAATACTGTAGTTTTATTTAATTAACAGAACATTTAATACTGTTGTTTTATTTAATTAACAGAACATTTAATACTGTTGTTGACATCAAGTTAAAGAAGTGGGCTGATGAACAACTACCTAAAAAATGTGTTGAGGTAAAATTCTCTCTGTACGATAAGAATTTAAGTTGTAATAAAATCCATGTGCTACCTCTGACAAGTAAGATCCCAATTTGAAACATCCTCAGAATTCGTAAATAGTTTAAATGACCTTACTACATCACGGAATGGATGAAAATCTAAACTTGAGCACCCGATCAACACTTTTTTATTTGACTTCAATATTATTCTGTACAGGCCGTACAATTTTATAGATACATGGCGGAGGTCGATCCTAGACCTGTTTGAAAATTGAGATTTGAATTATACCCTTTTTCCAGCATGCAAAAAGACCAATGGGTCAGATCAAGTTTCAGTCATTTTCCGTAGTCCTCGGTCATGACCGGCATATACGGCTGACATGGAACCCATGGTGTGTATCCATTGGCATGCAACTAAAAGAAGCCTTGACAGTTGAAATTCAAAATAAGAATAGACCATAACATCTAGAAATCTCTGTCATAGCACACTGCATGACATGTGATAGCACACTGCATGACATGTCATAGCACACTACATGACATGTCATAGCACACTACATGACATGTCATAGCACACTACATGACATGTCATATGCCCATCTTGATTAGCCCAGTCGAGTTGATTATTTATTACTTCAACAGGTTGGTTGGGAGACGTTACATGATCAGTTTGAGAAACTGGTTAACAGAGATCAAACTAAGAAAGGACATGACGACATTTATGATAAGTTAAAACAGGCCGTATTAGTGAAGTCCAGTACTGGTCATAGCTGGGAAGGCAAGGCTGAAGATAGTTTGGTAAGTCTGTTGGAATTTTAGGAATTTTAGCCAGTGAAGTATAGAATATTATTGTATGTTTTTGGGGGGGGGGGCTGTATTACAAGGCCTGCCATTGAGTCTACTGATGTGGTTTTGATTCCCCAGTTGTACGCGGCAAGGAGTGGGGTCGCCTGTCTAATCTCATGGGTTTTCCCTGGGTACTTTGGTTTCCTCCCACTGCTAAAGACCCTTAAGCGCAAGCGAATTATTGAAATAAAATTAAACCATATGTTAGTTCCTAAATGACCTAGTTTGTGTCGAGTGGAGGTTAAACCCCAGAGGTTTATACAGAATACTATATTATATTTAAGAGAGTTATGTATATTATATTTTAGAGAGTTATGTATATTATATTTTAGAGAGTTATACAGAATACTATATTATATTTTAGAGAGTTACATGTATACAGAATACTATATTATATTTTAGAGAGTTATACAGAATACTATATTATATTTTAGAGGGTTATACAGAATACTATATTATATTTTAGAGAGTTATACATAGTACTATATTATATTTTAGAGAGTTATACTATATTATATTTTAGAGGGTTGTACAGAATAATATATTATATTTTAGAGAGTTATACAGAATAATATATTAGAAGATAGATCAGTAACAGATAAACAGCAGTGGGATTCAGCCATTAAATTCATGGAAGAAACATTAAAAGGCAAATTGCAACAAGGTAAAAATGATAAAATTTATTTAAAAGAGGGAACCAGGCCGCAAAATCCCATGCAAATTTTCTCAACCAATTCAGAGATTAGACCTCCTGGTTAGTGAGCCGTCGCCTTATCCACTGATCCACTGTGGCTCCTGCTTGCCCATCTTCAACCTCTTCACTAACTTCACTTGTTGCGGAGTTTGGATGGCCGAAAGGAGTTGGCTAACTTGTCCAGCCTCGTGGGTTTTCTCCAGGTAGTCTGGTTTCCTCCCACTGCAACAGAACCCTACGCACAAGTCAGGCCAGAAAAAAAACAGATTTAGGCACTAATGAAATACTACCTGACATTTCAACTGAGTGCCGGACATGTATTAATAATATCATTGAAAAAGACAAATCCGTGTCAGACAAAGAGGTTCTGTGCCTGACAAAGTCTGAATCTGTGCCTGACATTGTCAGTGACAGGTGCCTTATTTTCCGACTTGGTGCAAGCGAATTATTGAAATAAAATCAAACCATCTGTTAGTCTCAAAATAGCCTAGTTAGACGTTATGCTCCATTTATCCCTCTGTCTTTTTATACCATATGTTGTATCAATGATTATACACAAGGGAAGTGTATTCATAGTTTTCAAATCCTTTGTCAGCAATGATTCAGATTTATGTCTAAAATCATTTATTGGTAAATGAAACGAATGACTTGTTCTTGTATTTTTTACAGCGGAGAATGCACTGAATGAATTAACTGGTCCAGGTTTCAAAGAACAGTGGTTTAACTGGAAAAGTCGGACACCAGATAACTGGAATCGTATCGCAACAAATAATGAATTAGAAAAATTATTGCATTCTTCTAGGGTATGTATCGCCTGTTCAACCTCATAACATTTCTCCTGTGAACAAGCCAATTATTGAAATATAATTGAACCATGTGTTAGTCCCGAAATGACCTACTTTTTGTTTTTACACAACTTTCAGTGATGTATACAACTCTATTGATGCCATGGGCTAACTCGTTGGTCGTAAGCACCAAATAGTTTAGTACTCAAAAATGTGAGTAAGAAAGACATTTGATATATGCCCAAACAGATGAAATAACAATTTCAATCAAAATTAGTTTGTACAACAAAGATAACCTAAATAATTTCAAATTTCATTAAATTTAATTTAATTTCTCTTATGATGGTAAACCAGTGAAATAGATGCCCAGGGCTCTTGCCCATCTCACCCTCCTCCCTTAATACACGTCATCAACCCATCTCTTAATACACGTCATCAACCCATCTCTTCATACACAACATCAACCCATCTCTTCATACACAACATCAACCCATCTCTTAAAACACAACATCAACCCATCTCTTAATACACAACATCAACCCATCTCTTAATACACAACATCAACCTATCCCTTAATACACATCGTCAACCTATTCCTTAATACACATCGTCAACCTATCCCTTAATACACATCGTTAACCAATCTCTTAATACACATCGTCAACCCATCTCTTAATACACAACATCAACCTATCCCTTAATACACGTCATCAACCCATCTCTTAATACACAACATCAACCTATCTCTTCATACACATCGTCAACCTATCCCTTAATACACATCGTCAACCCATCTCTTAATACACAACATCAACCTATCTCTTCATACACATCGTCAACCTATCCCTTAATACACATCGTCAACCCATCTCTTAATACACAACATCAACCCATCTCTTAATACACATCGTCAACCTATCCCTTAATACACATCGTCAACCCATCTCTTAATACACATTGTCAACCCATCTCTTAATACATCTCGTCAACCCATCTCTTAATACACATCGTCAACCCATCTCTTAATACACAACATCAACCCATCTCTTAATACACATCATCAACTTATTTATAATTGCAGGTTCATCAGTCACATCTTTCCGTTGATGAATTAACAACAGTCCGAAAAAATCTGCAAACACAAAATATAGATGTTGATAACGACTTTGTAAGTTAGATCAAATGTTTCTATTCCTTCAATGCTGTGGCTCTGTTAGTAAGACGCTGGCTCACTAAACGGGGGGGGGGGGTCCAGGATTCGATCTCGGTGGTGGTCAAGAAAGGTCATCAGGATTTTCCAGTGTTGTGTAGAACAGAGGGCCTGACAATCTGATCAAAACACAAATCATATTATTTAGTTTCGTTTTTGTAGTTCAAAATTCCATTTTACTTGTCTTGTCTGAACTAATCTAGGATCTGAAAGACTTGTTATTTAACTCAATGTTCTGCTTCAAATGGGGGGTAAGCAGTGATGGGATTTCAAAATTTTCCTTGGCAGATATTTTTACCGAAAACAAAGGGACATAACTCTTTTCATTATTTAAGAAGGCAGTTTTTAGACCACACCTAAAAATCACATGTCAACAAAATGTTCAAATTTGTATGTAATATACGGGCAAAATCCCATCCCTGCATTGAGTGCATATCCCTTTGCAATTGGAACATGGAATGAGAGAAGGTAGTAGCGCCGCTCTTCGAGTACAATTTCTCTCATAGCACACTTTATGAAGTATGGCTGTTGATTTGTCTAGACGGAGCTGAATAGTAGGACGCTAAACCTCATTTCAATTATTGGGGTTGGGATGGCCTAGTGGTATTCCCAAAATGACCTAGTTTATGTCGAGTGGATGTTAAACCCCATTTCTCTCTCTCTCTCTCATTTCCTTTATTTAACTTCAAACTGAATTATCAATTATCAAGACAAGATTTGATTAGAGTTGGCTAGAAAATCTTTTTTTACATCAATCAAACTATTTTATAAAATATTTATTTTCAGATTCGTGAAACATGGTATCATGTATATCGTAAAAATTTCTTTAAAAATGCGTTGAGTCAGGCGAATAATTGTCGTAAGGGTTATTATTATTACCAACGAGGATTCGCTGATACAGGGGTAAGTCTTGTTTTATCGTCATTAATAACATGGTCAAATAATCGAAATTCACGCAAAATTTCCCTCAGTCAGTAAAACACTGATTGGTGTATCTATGGGTCTTCTTATACGTACAGCCGAGTTGTTAAAAATCGAAAAAAACAATTTGTATGGAAAACAATCTGCTAACAACATGACTACAAGTCTTCTGTGTCCTCTTAACATCGGTTGGGTTGCCGAATGGTTAGCACATGCGTGCTGTATTATAAAGCCTGTTATTGGTTTCGAATACCACGGTTGTACATGACAAGGAGTAGGGTCATCTATGCCAACTAAGTGGGTTTTCTCCGGTTTCCTCCGACTACTAAAGACCCCTACTCACTAGCAAATTATAGAAAAAAATAGAACCATATGTTACTCCCAAAGTGACCTAGTCTGTGTCAAGTGGATGTTAAACTCTCTCTCTCTTTCTCTCCTCTTATCAGGTCTAACAATGATAGCAGTCTAGTCCTTCTGATGTGATGAAAAACCCATGATAAATTTGCTCAGAATAAAGTAGTTAAAGGTTCAATACCACTCTTGTTCTAATTGAATAATATGTCCCAATTTTTATTCTCGTCAACACATTGTATTATTTTACAATATTCTAATTAATTGATGATACAAATTTCACCTTATTTAAAAAATTGGAAAAATTCAACTAAATGGTTTGAAAAGCCTAACGTAAACCTTTTCAAATGTGACTTGGATTTTAAAATATTTTCAAACCCTCTGGACAAGTAAAATAGGGTGTAATGGATAATTTAAACAACAAGTAGGACACTTAATCATCTAGTACATACAATAAGACTATTATTTATTTTCTGGAGCTGCCAAGCCAGCAAGAGTGTTATTGTCTCTTTAAGTTTGGATGAAATTTGATAGATCTTCATCTTGTAAGATTTATTTTTGAAATGAGACAACCACAAATTAAGATAATGAATTAATTATACTGTTTATTTTTATATTTAACAGTTAGATTGTCACGATGTTGTTTTATTCTGGAGATTACAGAGAATGTTACAAGTTACGAGTAATGCGTTACGACAACAAGTTATGAATAATGAAGGTAGGTGACAGAATACACTTCAGATCACAAGGTCTGCTATTGAGTCAAGTCGTGTGGTTTCATTCCTATACTTGTACATGACAAGGAGTAGGTTTGTCTACCCAAACCTCATGGGTTTTCTCTGGGTCCTCCGGTTCTCTCCCGTAGCTACATGTACAGGCAAATTATTGAAATAAAATTATGTTAGGTTTCGGTGGCCAATATTGGTTAGCGCATTGCATCATTGCCCGAGAAAGTTCATCCAGATTTTCCACCGCTGCCCAGGCAAAATTTCCCTCATTGCACACTGTATGGCATATGCCCGTCTTCATTAGCCCAGGGTTTCAACTCTCCGGTTTTACGTGACAAGGAGTAGGGTTGTCTACTCAACCTCGTGGGTTTTTTCTGGGTCCCGCGGTTCTCTCCCCTAGCTACAGACAAATTATTGAAATAAAATTTTAGCATCTATTATTTCACAAATGGTGGAGTTGGGTGGCCAAATTGTTAGTGAATTGTATCATACGTCTGTCATTGAGTAAACTGGTGGAGTATTGAGTTTTTTCCAGGTCCTCTGGTTTCCTCCCACTGCTAAAGAACCCTACGCGCAAGCGAATTATTGAAATAAATGTGAGCCATGTGTTTGTCCCAAAATGACCTCCTCTCTCTCTCTCTCTCTCTCTCTCTCTCTCTCAAGTGGTGTGGTTTCAACCCCAAAATTGTACATGCAAGGAATAGGGTCGCCTTCCCAATCTCGTCTTTTCTCTGGGTCCTCTGGTTTTCTCTCGTAGCTAAAGACGAATTATTGAAATAAAATGATACCATATGTTAGTCCCGAAATGACCTAGCCAGCTGATGTTGATGTTATTTTATATTTTGTGTAGCTCGTCGATTAGAGAGAATAATTAAAGATGGTCTAGAAGATATTGGTGAAGATAAAGATCAACTCAGTCAGTTATTAACAGGTCGACGCGTTCAACTAGCAGAAGAACTCAGTAAGAATTTCATATATAGACTTATTATAGTATACATTGTTCAGTCAGATTTGAGGGGGGGGTATGGTTGAAGGGTTAGCGTGCACGCGCTTTATCATACGGTCTGTAACTGGTGTGGTATCGAATCCCCTGTTGTACAAGGCAAGCTTTTCTCCAGGTACTCCGGTTTCCTCCCACTGCTAAAGAACCCTACACGCAAGAAGATTATTGAAATTAAATTAAACCATATGTTAGTCCCAAAATGACTTAGTTTATGTCGAGAACGTTATACCCCATCTCTCTCTGTCAGATTTACTACAACACAATGAACACTCATCCGTTTTGTTTCGTTATTATAGTTCAAAATTTCGTTTTACTTGCCTTTCCTACACTAGGATCTGGAAGGGTTGTTATATAACTGTAGTCAGGTTGAAGTGAGGGGATTAGCCAATGGAACCGTCTGTTACAACGAATTCTTGGTGTGCAATGCACTGAACTGTGGGTAAACCACTACGAAGGTCAGCGCTGATTAATTAATCAAAGTCGGATGTCATTGGGTCAAAAGCCTCTTGGATGACCCCTGACACAGCTTTTAGCCACAACCGATCATAAAGCCTGTCATTGAGTCAACTGGTGTTGTTTCGAATCCCTGGTTGTACGTGACAAGGAGTAGGGTCGTCTGTCCAACTTTGTGGGTTTTTGAATTATTGAAATAAAATTAAACCATGTTAATCCCAAAATGACCTGGCTATCAAACCTCATTCCTCTCTCCCATTCAGCCATTCCAAATTTTTAAGCATTTTTTGTCCACATTTTTATTTTCTTCTATTTCAGAACGTGTTCGACAGATACAAGAAAAGTTAGAAGAATTTGTTCAAGCTTTAAATAAAGAGAAATAATTGTTAAAATAGAGAATAATCTGCATATTTTATTTAAATAATTGACTTATAGTGAGAAACTGAAAGTAGAGAATATCTGTATATTTTATGTAAATATCTGACTTGTAGTGCTAAAGTGAAAGTAGTGAAGAAGTGTGAAAAGTGTTTAAATGAACTTGTGTTAAAACTTTGTGAAAGATGTGAAATCGACTGGATTGAGCTTTCTGTAATTGAATTCTGTCAATCCCCGCAACAGGTGACTCTCCGAGGAACAGAAGACTTCAAGACAATGTGTACACGGGACCATGGTTTTTTGTCCCATCCAAAGGACTAGACTCAATATTTGGATCAATAACCCCACAGCTGTATCATCTCGACTATATGTTAATAGAACTGTGACAGAACTTGCTCCGTTGTACTTGATTGGAATTTCATCAGGGTGGAATTTTCTGGACTCACAATACACCCCCCCCACCCCAAAACCTGGTTTATAGAATTACTTGTATTACATGTATACACCTAACAGTGTTTCAATGATAAATCTATAATGGACACCATCTTAACTGTAGTTACTTCCCTCAAAAAAAATATCTCGTTTATAGAATTAGCTGCATTATACACCCGACAGTGTCTCGATGATAAATTTATACTGGACACCATCTTAAATGTAGTTACTTCTCTTTGTCCAAATACCTTGGGTATAACATTCTATTAAACGGGAGGTGTAAGGTCCTACTGTTCTGCTCCTAAACTCGGCTATTGAAGACGGGCTGGAGCCATACAGTATGCTATGGGGGAAATTTGCCCGAAGAGCAGCGCTAAGGCCTACTCTTACATCAAATTCCAACTGCCAAGGGATCTTTTACGTGCATGTCAATGTGTACACGGGACTTTGTTTTTTCCGTTCCATCCGAACGACTAGACAGCTGTCCTTGTGAAGCCCAAATATTTGATTAATTCAGGTAATTGAATTCTCTTAATCAAAAAAAATCACTTGAGAAAAGATTTGGGGCTCAGCATGACCTCGGGACTGTTTAAGAAATGATCTCAACCAACCATGACAGTTTAAATATATTCATTGTGTTTGATGACGTCATGGTTTTACTCACACCACCTTTGTTGTCGGGATTGACAGAGCTGTGAAAGAACTGTATTCCGCGACACTAGATTGTAATTCTGTAAATTTGAGATGTACCAGATTGACAACCAAGCTTCTCCCCTCGTATAATCTATTACTAGCCAATCAAATAGCTTACGTCATGTCTGATGTTTCACCTATTTCGTCTTTGTTTCGTTGTGAATAATAAATATCACTGGCCATGACCTTGGAGATTGTCGGTCACAATTAATTTCTATTTTATTCAAGCACATTCGAAGAACATAATCAATAATCAACCTATGTTGAATATTGTGACAAGGTTGACCAGTCCTCTAGGGCGACTTTGGCTTATCGTGATTTCTTGACTATGGTCGAACTAAATGAATCCGAATTTCATTTAGTCGGGACCATAATCCGGAAATACTGAACCATGCTATTGAGGCATGGTCAAGTGTAGAATATTTAGAAAGAATCTATTTTTGTTTAGCATATTGTATTAGGAAAGTTTGAATTAATTTTAAATGGTTGCTAATGCTATCAGCAGCTATTTTCGTCTCGTATGTTATGTCTGAATCTATGCGAGTCTAAAATATACGCATTATTTCAATATTTGTGCTATGCAAAAAGTAAAGTCAATGGGGGCAGCCACCTTTGAACAGAATTTGTCCGGACCATCCGCGTTGGGTTTTTAGTTCCGACCACCAGTCGTGAAAAAAATATAACCGAAGGTCGCCTAGCCTGACTTGTGTTGAGTATGGTGACGAGGTTGTCCAGTCCAATCACAAGCCTTGTATTGTACACTGTGACTAGGTCCTCTAGCATAAATTGCGTTGAGTATTATGTTGAAGTTGTCCAATCCAATCCACTAGCAAAGCTTATGTTGTCCAGTCCAAGAGCATAACTTGTGTTGAGTATGGTGACCATGTTGTCCAGTCTGCTCACAAGGCTTGTGTTGAATATTGTGATGAGGTTATCAAGCCCACTAGCATGACTTGCGTTGAGTTTTATGAGGTAGTAGTGTGGAATTAGGTCGTAGAAATGATGAAGATGGAAAGAATGATGTTTGTTTAAATTTGTTTGTTTTATGAAGTAGTAAATGTTTATATGAAAAACAGTACTTACTCTAATTGAAATTATCCTGGAAAGGTTTCTCTCATCAAGCTATTAATTTCTTTTTCACAAGAATTAAATATGCCTTATGGGCAAAGTTATGAATGCTTAAAGATTTGACAATATATTCTTGATTGTCCAGTAACATTGCTTAGATAATAAACAAATCTTGATTATCCATTTTAACATTTTTGAAAATTATTAAAGGGGAAGACCAACGATTTTCAACAAGGTTTCCATAAATCTTAAATATATATTCAGAAATAATCCGCTCTGTAACACAAGCAAAAAAGTTTTTATAATCGTGAAATTAATTTTTATTAAAACCGGAAGTGACATAGTTGGTCCAACACGCTCACTGGGTTCTGTAGTAAGCATACAGATTTGGCATAAGTTTACTGTTGTATTGTGTTCACGCCTCGTTCTTGGGCCAAAATTCTTATCGAATGGGTTGTTTGTTAGGATATCATGAACACGAATTTGTGTTTTTTTAAGGTTTAGTACGCAAAGCCGTGGCGTAAATTCACTCATACTGAACAGTACGCTGTGGTCCAATTCACGGCACATTGCCAATTGTTTATATCACGTGGTTTGATTGACAGCTTTGCAAGTAACACGTATTTCGTCTGCTTCGATGTTTTTGAGCTTGTTGACAGTGCTTTTCAATATAAACAGACCAAAATTATGTCGAAGTGAACGGCTTTTCCTTTTTTCTCCCATTTCCTCTTGAGAATGTGTGGGCCCGAATTCTTTTACGGCATTACTGTGACTGTAGATTTATAGAAGAGATATTTTATATTCTAATACGTTGGTGCCTGACGTTGACATCCTTTGGAATTTATATATTTTTTTTTGAATGTGTATGTGCTACAGGTCCGTTGAAATAAATACAAAAACTGTCAGAAGACTCAGCACGCAAAAAAACATCGAAGCGGACGAAATACATGTCACTTTGCAAGCTGTCAATCAAACCACGTGATATAAACAATTAGCCATGTGCCGTGAATTGGACCACAGCGTACTGTTCAGTATGAGTGAATTTAAGCCACGGTTTTATGTACTAAACGTTAAAAAAAACATAAATTCGTGTTTATAATATCCTAACAAACAACCCATTCGATAAAATTTTTGGCCCAAGGACGAGGCGTGAACACATTACAGCAGTAAACGTATGCCAAATCTGTATGCTTACTATAGAATCCAGTGAGCGTGTTGAACCAACTATGTCACTTCCGGTTTTAATAAAAATTAATTTCTCGTTTACAAAAACTTTTTTGATTGTGTTAAAGAGCGGATAATTTCTGAATATATATTTAAGATTTATGGAAACCTTGTTGAAAATCGTTGGTCTTCCCCTTTAAAAAGCGAATGTGTTCCTAAAGAGTTAAAAATATATTATGTAAGATTTAGATAAAGAACTAGCCATTCTTGCTATAATAGTTCGAAAGTAGATAATGTGGAATGAATAATTTGAAAATTTCATTCAAATTACTATATTGCAACTACCCTACTGGTTGATCAAAGATAAGTCTCGTTCCTCCATATTTGATTAAATCAAAATATGGCTGAGTCGTTCCAATCTATTTAATATCGGACATATCTGATGCCATCGAGAGTTGATTAAGGCCTGGATCAGTTAATTAACGTCTAATTAATACTTTAGAAAACATTTCAGGCCTAAAGAAAGACCTGCAATTGGCAGATTTAGCTCTTGCATAATGTATGTTTAATTATTGACTAGTCATATATATAAATATCCAATTAGTAATTAGTATACATGAAGCTAGATAAAAGACCTACAATAGGCAGATTTAGCTCTTACGTAATTCATCTTTAAATAACAGTCTATTGTTCTGATTTATTATCACTCTAAAATACAGGTAGTCAGATGTCTGTTTTTATGAAGAAGAGTTCAGAAGCACGGGCACTTGAGGACTAAAATAAATCTTCTTACTACTGCTTGACTATATAGTATACTATACTATACTATATATCAAGCAGTAGTAAGAAGTTTTATTTTACTATATAGTCAAGCAGTAGTAAGAAGTTTTACTTTAATCCCTTCAAGTGCCTGTGTTCAGAAGGTCTCTTCTCTCCTTTCGTGTATGATTGCTTTGCTTCACACCGAGTTAAATACCTCGTACAAAACTAATTGTTGTTTTATGGTAAAAATATTGGGTGAATAAAAGATGAAACTTTAAATCTATGTTTTCTGCTGTGGTGTATAATTTCTAGTGCTGAATATAAATTAACTACATAAGTTTGATAGTAGAGAGGAGTTTGTCTTATCAATATATTATTATGCTTCCATTATAACACTGTCTTTCTCATTTTTTCGTATAAACGTATATAGTAGTCGATCCTGTCCGTCCGTCGTCACAACTTTTATCTTAATTTTGAACATATATTGTTATCTAACATCTTAAACACTGCTATAAAGAAAGCAAATTTCTGTTTCAAATTATGGCTGGTCAATAGTCAGATTAACAACCAGTAGCTAACTGCGTAATAATAGGGTTACACTTTAAACAAAGCTCCATATTGGACCAAATATATTTACATAACGTTACGTCATTATGCCCAATTAACCAGAAACTGGCAGAAAATCTAATTGCGTGACAAACGAGGCTATCAAAATGGATAAAATATAAACAATACTCCATGGAGACGTACAATACTTTCAACGGTTTTTATTACCTTAAATCACCGTCCAAAGTTTTAGGAAAGACCCCCCCCCCCCAAGGTTAAATAAAACGAAGGGCTGTCGTGTTGATGTACTTGTGATAGATTTGAATGAACGGGAAGATCAAAAATGCTTCCCCAATAGCTCAAGTATCAGAAGTCCAATCAAGCAATGGCCAGAAAGGGATGTGTGTAGAATCCATTTTCTTTATTTGTTCAGTGTAAAGTATAATTCTATTTCATCTTATTTCTATTATTGACGCTTAGCATGAACATCGACGAATTTGGAATTTTTACGCTTCTGCCTAGTAACCAGTAAAAAGTCGTTTGGTGTCGCCATTGCGTGCCCATTTGGTGATTGCGCAACTGGTCGGAACCATTAAGTGTACGATAAAGCACGAGACTGGGGCTATGCTGGGGAAGAAAATAACCCGAGAGGCTTTTTTCCCGAACCCCTCCTTCCAAAGTATTAATTATCAGGGGCGGATCCAGGAATTTTTGCAGGAGGGGGTTTGCCAGGTTTCTGTCACGGAAATCTGCCATCATCGTCTCTAAATTACATAGGCATACATACAAATTGAGCTTTTCAAGCAGAGAAATCATTTTTATACTGATCTAGGATCACTTTGTGTTGTAATTTCATTGATGCAAGGCTTTATTTTTTTATGTGGTTGAGAGGGGAGGGGAGTGTTGACACCCCCCCCCCCCCAACGCACCATCTGGATCCGCCCCTGAATTATCAAGTCTGTCAGGCCAAGAAAATACTTATGATATAAAGATGAAAAAAGGTTGATTCTCTCTTCCGACAAGGATTTATCCACTGAAGAAAAGGGCATTAAAGTATAATCTACAGGCCCGGATCCAGGATTCTGCCGTGGGGGGGGGGGGGGGCACACATTGGAGCAAAGGGTAATATGTTTCAACCTTGGATTGTTTGGGCCGAGACAATGCGTAAATCATGCTTATATCATCTATTAAAGAGCAGATATGTGAACTACAACAGTAACAAAGCAAACGAAAATGCAAATCAACTATGGCAATGGGGCCACGGCCCCTTGCCCCCCCCCCCCCACTGGATTCGCGCCTGAACTAATCAAAATCTGGTAGTCTGTTATAAAAAGGGTTCATGCAGATAAAATTTTATTTACATTATGAGATATACAATTTGATTTAAACAGGCCTACATAAAAATTAAGATAAAATAAACAAAATGTCATCAAAGGACTGTATTAGTCAGTCCGGGGGGTTGGGATGGCCTAGTTGTCTAGAGTGCCGCGTTTCGACTTCTAGCTGGCCGGTCACCTCTGGCTTAGGGCTGTGGTTTCGAGCCCCGGTGTCAGCGTATGTGGCATGAAGATAGGTGCACCTTCTCAACCTCGGGGGTTTCCTCCGGGCGCTCCGGTTTCCTTCCACTGCTAAAAACCCCTACGCGCAAGCGAAATATTGAAATAAAATTAAACCATACGTTAGTCCCGAAATGACCTAGTTTGTGTTGAGTGGACGTTAAACCCCATTCTCTCTCTCTCTCTCTCTCTCCCTATTAGTCAGTCCACTCGACATAGACTAGTTGGCAAGTCAAACTAGCATTATATATAAGGGCATACAATCTGTTCTTAATTTTGATAGTTTGGTTTTTAAACAAGATGGGTAAACTATCTCTGATCTTCACGTTTGTTTTGCTGCTTTATCTGATTGGTAAAATTGTAACCGATGAAAGGGATGGAGACATAGTAACAATATCTACAGCAGTCAATAGAGACACAGTAACAACATCTACAGCAGTCAATAGAGACATGGTAACAACATCTACAGGCGTCAATAGAGACACAGTAACAATATCTACAGCAGTCAATAGGGACATGGTAACAACGCCAGCAACAGCCGTCAAAAGATACACGGTAACAACATCAGCTACTGCAGTCAATAGAGACACGGTAACAATATCTACAGCCGCCAATAGTAACTACATCGATGATTGTAAAGAATTTCTCAAGTTAGCATATGCGGAACGTAGAAGATTTGCGTTTTCAAAATTGTTATGCTTTGGTTGTCTTGGTAATAACCATGATTCAAAGAACTGTAGAAATAGACTGAATTGTAGAATATGTCAGAAGCTTCATCCCACAGTTTTACATCGAAATATTTTCTCTAATCAATTACGCACAGGTAATAAAAACTTTCAAAGTACTCAAAGAAATGTTACGTCAAGTCAACACAATAACTTTACATCCAGTAATTCTGCTAATTCACGAAATTCAACGTCGAACATCTACAATAGAAATGCATTGTCTAATCAAACTGAAAGTCGAAATCATAACGTAACAAACGGTTGTATATTAACGCAAATAGTAACGTAACGAATAACTCTAAGGTTTAGTAATGCCTAAATGAATTAGTGGTAATTCGGGTATTTTGGCATATGCGTTTTTAGACAACGGTTCAAGTAGCTGATTTTATTTCTGAGAGTTTAGTCACAGGCACTTGAAGGGATTAAAATAAAACTTCTTACTACTCTTTCACTATATAAGTATAGTATATAGTCAAGCAGTAGTAAGAAGTTTTATTTTAAACCCTTCAAGTGCCTGTGAGTTTAATAGACCAATTAAGCATTAAGGGGAGACAACTCCATCAATGCATGGCGAATCTGTAATTGATAGTATTGTGTTTAATGACTTAAAGGTAACGGATTTAAATGAAACCTCCCCTCCTATTGATCTTTCTAAGGCATACATGAGAAGTGAGATCCCTACAAACATAAGAATACCAACTCCAAGTGTACTCAAGCAATGGAAATACTTATAAAATATACACATTAACGAATACTTACCTGACGTTGAAATAGGTCTGTTGATTGGTACTTATTGTCCCAAAGTCCTTGAGCCTATTAAAATTATACCTAGTCAGTTAAATGGACCATATGCATCGTTAACACGTCCCGGTTGGACAGTATTAGGTCCTGTTAAAGCAAACAGTTCGCCGCCAGTGCCGGACTGGTGAGCCGAAGGCCCACCTGTCATGTCATTGACCAAGGCTCCACACAAGTACGCGTCACGAGCGCGCCAAAGTCGGCGAGCGTTCGAGAGGGGTCTTGGGTGGTTTTCTCACAGTAAAATTTTGAAATTTGACAACCGCTAACCCATTTTCCAAGCATTTTAGTCCAAAGCTTCCTATCTTTTCTTTCTCCTGTCCCGTGTCCTGTCCTGTCCTCTACTCCTTTCTTTCTTTTCTCCCTCCCCTCCTTTCCTTTGATCTCTTTTGAAGTGGATCCAGTTTCTTCTACCTGTCATCAGTTAACTATTAAGGAAAATGTGGTTGAAATTGAAGTTTGAAATGCTGCCATATATTTTGCATCTGTTGAAATAGGCCTTTCTAAATATGGAATTACTGGTAATATATCGTTTTGTGTCGAGATAAATTTTGAGGCGTGCTCTGATACACCTAAATGCGTCCCGTGCCATCAAATAACACACTATTCAAAGAATAGCGTCCTGTACCATGTTCTAGAAATATCACCGCATCAGCTCGTGAATAACGGTCCCAGCAAATTGATTAGTCATTGTTTATTGTACATCTGTGTTGTAGTGATTAAATTTGTGACCGTAATAATCGGTCGGTAGGGATACCTGACGGGGGTACTTGATGGACGACAGGGGTACTTGATGAACTAGTAGGGGTACTTGGTGGACTAGTAGGGGTACTTGATGGGCGACAGGGATACTCGATGGGCGGTTCTCCAATCCTGCTGTGAACAGAACAGAGCCCTTGAAAGTTGGGTAGTGACCCGGGAAATATAGACGTCCAAATCACCATATGTTAGTGTAAAATTGATCGAATTCTTGTTGTAAATACACAAAGTGACTCTAACTTATCAATACCAAAATAAATTAATTTCTATTTATTGAAATTTTAGTAGACTTTATTTGTATTTTGTCAAGGTTTGTATAAATGTCTGCTTGCAACATGGCTACAGACCCGGGAAAATGTCTTCTTCTTGGAATAGCAGGCAAAGAAAAGAAAACAAAATGTTCCAGCACACTGATTGACAGTTATGTATTCGCTGTCTGGATAAAATATGAATCAAATAACTCTTCACAATCAACAATTAGCTTTTAATCAAAACTGTTATTACATATTATTTATTTCCGCTATTCGTCGTGGTTAATGAAAACTGTTACGTATCGTAGTAATAATTATATTTCTGTTATAAAACAACTCTTCACAAACATTAATTAACTTCTCGTTATCAAAATTTAAACCACTGTTTATTATAGATATATAATTTGGGAGCCATTAGTCGTGATTACGAAAACTCTTACGTATCGCTGCATTGATAATATGTCTGCCTGTTATTCAATAACTCAAATCCCCGGTTCTACGTGGCACGGAGTAGGGTCGCCTGTCCAACCTCGTTGGTTTTCTCCGGGCACTCCGGCTTCCTCCCACTGCTAAAGAACCCTACGCGCAAGCGAATTATTGAAATAAAATGAAACCATATGTTAGTCTCGAAATAACCTAGTTTGTGTCGAGTGGACGTTACACCCATTTATCTCTCTCTCTCTCTCTCTCTCTCTCTCCCTCTTTCTCTCTCTATCTATTCAATAACTCGGCACAATTATGTTTGTGTACTAAGCAGCAAAGGATACGTCAGGTTGGTATATTTCACTGAATAGACGCATTGCATAAACCTTGTCAAATGTTTTATTGTATATTTGTGACCACATCTCCAACATTACTTGAGCAATAATAAGACTCTATCCCATTCGTGCCGACATCTCACCAGAGAGAACATCCATTGTCTTAGACCTTGCCGTGGACCGACCCTTCCTCCTAGCCATCGTCTACAGTTTGCCAACAGCACCAGGACAGGAGACACGGGCAATAGACTGTTCTGCTCACAGATGAGAGTCGGTATTGCGTATCAATTGCAGATGGCAGGACCAGAATATGGCGTCGACATAGCCAACGTTAATCTGATCAATGTGTCATCGAACGAGACTCGTGTCTAAGCGGAATGGGTTGGGGTGGAATCGGCCTGAACAAGAGTGTGGATCCTGTGGTGTTCCAAAATCTTGGTACAGAGATAGGAGGGTGTTTGTTTTTTCCTTGATGGGTAATTACTAATCAGAACACACTGGATCTGACATTTTTACATGTTCATACAATCTGTTTCACAGAGAATTGCGAATGACTGTCTCCAACAAGTGCAATGACATCACGCGGCGTCAATCATTGGCTCAATGGCGCGTGCATTATTTACGTAAGACGAAACTACTTCGGCCAAAATGTTTCCTTTTACTCGTTTTAATACCCATATACACTAACCCTAACCCTAACCCTAACCCTAACCCTAACCCTAACCCAACCCTAACACTAAATAGGAAATACTTTTTAACTACAAATACTTCAAACGCCTTTACTTATTTTTCTAATACATACAAAAAATGTTTTAGAATTTTATTTGTCGGAAGAAAAAAGTTAATATGTCGCATCGATGTCATCCTTATCAGTGACTAGCGGCCTAGCGAATATTCACTGCTGATCAGTGTGGTGTACATATTGCCTGAGAAACATACAAGGGGGACAACTATCATACCATATTTTCTTACGGCAGAGTATGAACACAGTACTAAATTCCAAATATGGAATAAACATGACTCATACCCTGCATACTAATGGGGATTATTACCTTATTTGGTCAACAAAATACAGGAACGTTGGTGCAGCTTCATGAGTAAAATTTAGAGATGGCTAGAAATAGTTCACAGATTCACAGAGGATAAAATATGACTGCCTTCAACACGTGACGTTACATCACGCGGCGTCAATCATTAGCTGAATAGCTTGTTCATTGTTTACATAAGACGTTACTGATTCGGACAGAATTATGCCTTTTACCCATTTTAATACCAATTTACATTAAATAGGAAATGGTTTTTACCTTACCTACAGTTTGTATAATTGAGCCACTGTCTTTTATGTACGTAATACGGTTTGTTGGGATGGCCTAGTGGTCTAGAGTGCCGCGCTTCGACCTTAAGCTGGCCAGTCACCTCTGGTTTTGATCCCTGGTGTGCGCGAATGTGGCATGGAGATTGTGTGCCTTCTCAACCTCGTGGGTTTCCTCCGTGCACTCCGGTTTCCTTCCACTGCTAAAGGCCCTTAGGCGCAAACGAATTATTGTTAATCCCGAAATGACCTAGTTTGTGTTGAATGGACGTTAAACCCCCTCTCCCTCTCTCTCTCTCCTCCCTCCCCCCCTCTCTCTCTCTCTCTCTCCGTAATACTTACCGAGGCAATGACCGGTTTAAGATTACCTTCCATAAGATAAGAGAGAAATATGATCAGGGCCCTGTTTCACGAAATTTTAACTTAAGATAAAATCCAATTTTAGTAGATACTTCAATTTTGATTGGCTAAGCACTAAAATCAATCTAATATTATCCAATCAAATTACTAAAATTGGGATCTTATCTTAGTTAAAATTTCGTGAAATAGGCCCCAGGTTGACAAAGTACAAAATCTAACAAATTATTCAACATAGGAAAGTGTTACCAGGTGTTCGCCTAGTTAAGGCATTAGGTTTATCCTGCTAAGCGCTGACAAGATGATCAAGTAGAACAGAATTAAACATACATTATGCAAGAGCCAAATTTGTCAATTACAGGTCTTTCTTTAGGTCTGAAATGCTGTATAAACTATTAATTAAACATTTACTTATCAAGACAAGAATCAACTCTAGATGTCGAGGTTAGCCTTCGATGTTGACTGGTTTAGAATCCGATCTGCTGAAAAATCAATGTTTAATCAAAAACTGGGACTATGTTTTTTTATTGTATAATCGAGACTATGTTTTTTTAAGGTACCTACTTTAGTAATGATGATCAAGTCTAAGTTCAAAATTTTAATCGCTAATATCTCGGTCCAGGGTGGATCAATTTGACTGAAATTTTATGAAAATTCCGTCTACCTTATCTAGTTCTGAACTATTTTATTGAGAACTGCCAACTCTTTATCTAATTACCCATAATGTTTCTTTAATAATAATGATAGAAGTCAGCTTGTGAATAACATATCTCTTTTATACTTAGTTATACACGTTCCATTTACACACGTACTACCATTATTACGAGTAATACAAAATCCACTGTCCCCTCATGGTTTCTGGGCACTCCTTTTCCTCCCACTGTTAAAGACCCCTACGCGCAAGCGAATTATTGAAATAAAATTAAACCATATTTTAGTCCCAAAATGACCTAGTTTGTGTCGAGTGGACGTTAAACCCCATTTCTCTCCCTCCCTCTCTCTCTCTCTCTCTCTCCCTCTCTCCACATGGATTACTATCAGACAGCTGGATGTTTAAACAATATATTATTTCTGATTTATTTACAGTTTCTGTCATCTAGGCCAAACCAATCATGGTTATAACTATGGGTTGTTATATAGATATTAAATAATCAGGGTAAATCATCATTCATTTGATCATATAATTTCTAACATGCCAACTTGGTTATATTATTATGATTGTAGCTCAACTTGATATTTATGGAAGGATAACGTTGTGGAGCAATGGAAATTACAAACTGTAAAACTAAAATGCTGACATACACAGTTTGCTCCATGAACATTGAAATAATATTGGTATTATTATACGTGTTACCCTTCCATAGATATTGTCCAATTAAATAATAATTATAATAATAACTAATTAAATCTAAATCACATCCCCTAAGCAGCACACAAGACATCACCGGGTTCACAAGTTTCACCTAAAATTTACATGTATAACAGTTTATAAATAAAACTCGAGGTCACGTGTACACATTGCCATGCACGTAAAGGATCCCTTGACAACTAGAATTCAATTTAAGAGTAGGCCATAGTGCCGCTGTCCGGGCAAAATGTCCCTCAACGTAGACTGCATGGCGTATACCCGTCTTCATTAGCCCAGTCAGAGCAGAACAGTAGGACGTTAAATGCCATTTCATTTCATTTCATAAATAGAACACCAAATTAATGCACGTTTTGTGGGCGCTGAACGGATTGCGTAGAAATTGTGACACGTGATGAAAATAATAAAGATGGCCACCCCTGTTTTCAGATTGTATTTAGTCGTAGTTAAAACATCAAGAGTTTGTAAACCTTTTTGTCCATCTTTTGAACCTGAGATTAAATTTCAACTGTTTAAAGCAGAGCCACGGTGGCTAACCTCGAGGTCCCATGTTCGATTCATGCATTGGCCGAGAAAGTTCATAGGGATTTTTTGGCGTGGTTCCGTCTTGTCAGTGTTGCAGGGCCGATCGAGAATCTGGCAAGGGTCAAAACATAGTCGTTTCGTGGGACGAAAAAGCGAGGTCCCGTGTACACATCGGCATGCACGTAAAAGATCCCCTTGGCAGGAGGAATTTGATACAAAAGTAGGCTGTAGCGTTGATATCCGGGAAAAATCTCCACGGCACATTGTATTGTGTTGTCTTCATTAGCCCAGTCGGGGCGGAACAGTAGGACGTTAAACCCTATTTCATTTAGCTGGCCGGTCACCTCTGGCTTGTGGCTGTGGTTTCGAGCCGAGGTGTGAGCGTATGTGACATGGAGATAGGGACGCCTTCTCAACCTCGTGGGTTTTCTCCGGGTACTCCGGTTTCCTCCCACTGCTAACGACCCCTACGCGCATGCGAATTATTGAAATAAAATTAAACCATATGTTAGTCCCGAAATGACCTAGTTTGTGTTGAGTGGACGTTAAACCCCATCTCTCTCTCTCTCCTATTTGATTTCATTTCAGTTCAGCTGTTTATAAAGTGGAGGGTAACATTGTACTTACTTTTGTCTTCACACACACCTTCAAAACACACTGCGTCTTTATTTTTATTGCATCGCCTGCCTCCACAATCGTCAGCTGGATACCTGGGCCCTGTTTCACGAAATTTTAACTAAAGATAAAATCCCAATTTTAGCAGATACTTCAATTTTGATTGGCTAAGCACTAAAATCAATCTAATATTGTCCAATCAAATAATTAAAATTCAGATCTTTTCTTAGTTAAAATTTTGTGAAATAGGCCCCAGGGCCAGGTTTCTCGAAATCTTAACTTAAGATAATATCCAAATTTTAGTAGATACTTCAATTTTGATTGGCTAAGCACTAAAATCAGTCTATTATTATCCAATCAAGTAACTAAAATTTGAATTTCATCTACGTTAAAATTTTGTGAAACAGGCCCCATGTTGTTAGAGGAATGACGAATTATATAATTAAGTTGAGGAAAATTTTACGACATACTCATTTTTACCCCAGTCAGAACTGGGTGACGTCCTTACTAATCGCACTCTGCAAACCGCAGCAGATTCCAGTATCCGATATCTTACTAAATATTAGTGGAGAATATTGATCACTTATAAGATTTAACAACAATAGGTTCATCAGTTCAATAGTCAACGGCATCATGTTAACAGTGCCAGTCCATATTAATATGCCAACTGGCGGAATCATGCTCAGGATTCCCTCTTCCGAAGCAAGCAGCGATATTCATAAGCATGTTGCTTGTTTTTGTATGCTATAAACTGTACAATTGTATGACTATATGTAATTATATTGAATAATATATTGTTTAAACCAACAGTGCCAGTCGATGCCATCTTCATGATGTGTCAGCGGACTCCATCTTCGTGGACCTATTTACTTATTGATAATGGTTTATATTGCTATGTGAGGCGGATTCTGCCCCTGGCGTAATTTACGTCTAATAATCCTAACAACATTAACCAAGTTTTCAGTACGTGTATCGGATGAAGACAATATACACTCTAAAATCTAAACGGAAATTTACAAACATTAAATTCTATATTTTAATGGAAAATATGATATTGCCCATGTTTCAATCTAAGTTGGCCATAAATCGGATATTTATTACGTTTTAAACATGTCGAGGATGATTTTAATTATTCCTGCCTACCTGTCCATTAAGCAAATTGAAGATCAAAAGCCACCCCAGATGATACTGGTCGTAACATGCTTAAGGGTAAACCTTGCGTTTTGATTGGGCAATTAGACGCTGTCTATTGGACAATAGCACACCCTGTGTTTTAGTAATGTCTTTTAAAATCCTAACAAAGCATGTTAAAATGTCGATAAACATCTCCTATTTCGCTACCCGTCTTTGGTCCTAATGATCTCAGGACATTTACCCAATCCTTTCTGTTCAAAAACAATGAAGCACAACTTCAATAGTATGGTTGTGACCCACAAACAGAACATTAATTCAGATAGAATGGTGGTGACCCACTAAAAAGGATGTCTCGGGTTCGACCCCGCTGTTGGGCGAGTATCTTAACTGAAATAAAATGGGGTTTAACGTCCTACTGTCCTTATTCGAACATTTGTATACGCCATACAGTGTGCTATGAGAGAAATTTGGCCTGGACGACTCTTATTTCTAATTCCTGTCTAGGTTTTTTTTACGTATACTCCAATGTGTACACGGGACCTCGGTTTTTCGTGCCACCCGAAGGACTAGATCATGACCGTGGACACAACGCAGCAAAATCCAGAGTAACCTACTCGGTTAAACCGCAAGCGCGAACCCGCGACGTCTTACTCACCTCCTCTACCCACGCGAAACAGCATCCTGTCAGAAGATATGTAGCGAAATGAAATACGATCGCGGAAATGGAGATGATACATATCTTAGCCTGAAAGGGTAACCGAAGATGCGAGACACGACATTGGTATTATGGAATTCTGAAAACCTAATGGCATCAGTATTGATTATCAGTATCTTGTTTTGTTTTTATACAGGGGTCTACTTTCTTTTCACGATTAGAAAAGTTTTATCTGTAAACATCATAGGGTTTGTATTCGTTTGTCAATTAGAATATGTTTCGTCTTTAAACAAGATGGGTAAAATATCTTTATTCTTTACGCTTGCTTTGCTGCTTTATCTGATTGGTAAAATTGTAACCGATGAAAGGGGTGGAGATATATTGACAACATTAGCTAGAGACGTCGATAGAGACACAGTAACAACATCAACTACAGGTGTCGATAGCGACACAGTAACAACATCAACTACAGGTGTCGATAGCGACACAGTAACAACATCATCTACAGGCGTCGATAGAGACACAGTGACAACATTAGCTACAGGCGTAACAACGCCAACTACAAACACGGATACAGACGCAATAACAACACCATCAAACGGTGATCTGAACAGTTGTCCAGAATTTGTCATGGTTTCGTGTGATCAACAGTGTGGAGTATATCGTCCATTACCGTGTTCATGTGACCAGTTTTGTTTAATCTACAAGAACTGCTGTCCAGATTATGAGTTGGTGTGTGCACAGGATGCTGAAATACTCCGAGAGTATTATTCCGATCTTCTAGATATAGACATTACGTGTCTAGAAACCATGGATACAGATCTGGGTCTTCAGGTAAACGGATTTTATATTTCATAGTGAACAACAAGAACAGCTGTATTTTAATTCAAAACTATGTTTAGACTCTAAAGGCTGGTGTTCATTCTCTGGCTAGTGTTTATGATGACTTGGAGCCTACTATTTCACCTGTTTCGTTGTGCATTTCAAATTACTTTTAAAACTTTTGATTTGTGTATTTATTCTAATTTACATTTTGGTTTTACTTTTACTTTTATTTTTGCTTTTGGTTTAATTTTTTGTTTTGATTTAACTTTTACTATTGGTTAAACTTTTGCTTTTAATTTACTTTTGAGTTTGACTTTGTTTTTCATTTTCATTACATTTTTATTTAGGTTTTCAACACAATTTGTTAAATCACGAATGATAACGTATAACACAAAGACATATGTCATAGAGGCGTCCTGCCATATTAAAATACGTGTTAGTGATTGTAACATAAACCTGTTGCTATCAACACTCGGCTGGAGATCTTGGTAGCATTCCTTGTGTCATTGTGTAACTTGTTGTTGGCATGTCTTATCTAACTTTCTTTGTCTGATAAACTATATTGAATGATAAACCTGATATGATACATAAGACGGGTGTCTAATGAGCTCCTTTGTCTTGACGGGTTTTATAAACCCACTAACAGAAACGAATCGACAGTCAGGTCCAGGAGGCCATGCTAGGCGGGCGCCTAGATGAAGGTACCTAATGGATACGAGTGAGACCCAGTCAGGGCTAGGAGGCCATGGGCGCCTTGGCACGAGACGAGACGAAAGCTTCTGGAGTTAGCGCACTCGTGCTAAGTCAAGCTAATTAAGTCATGACTCCTTCCATATAGTTAGTTCTACGGTCGTTTACACTACGATGTTTGTACCTAATATTGTAAGAAGCAGAATAAAAGTATTATTAGAAGTTATACGAGTGTTGTCATCCAAGAACCTGATTAAAGAACGAAATACTGTCACAAACGATAGGCCACCAAAGACCTGGAATAGGCACGTTTAACTCTTGAATAATGTGAATATCCATTTCCAAGGAAATTTGTGGCATTAATCAACCAGTCGGGGTATAAAAGAAGCCAGTGGAATGTGTTTACGGGACTCAAATGAATCCCAATGACTGATATGCATCCCATTGAAATTGATTCTAGAGTAATTTGTTTTGGGTCTAACCCCGGATTGACTAGACTATTAAAGGGCCAATCCCGATAACTTTTAGGGGAATAAAAATGCTTAATTTTGTGTTAAAATGCCTTAAAACCCATTACCTAAGGCCTACCAACTAACCCGATATTTGTGATACGCTTCTAAATAACTTAAACCTGACAGTCTTCATCTGGAAATGGAGACCGTTGTATTATACAGTAGCTGGATAAAACCAGACTTTTTCTATAAAAATAATATATGTTGGTGAAATTTACCTTTGGTTATCAAGTACAGTACATGGGGGGTTGGGTGCACGTGCGCATGCTGTATCATACGGTCTGCCATTGAGTCAACGGGCTTGGTTTCGAATCCCTGGTTGTAAGTGGCAAGGAGTAGGGTCGCCTGTCCAAACTCGTGGGTTTTCTCCCACTACCAAAGACCCCTACGCGCAAGCGAATTATTGAAATGAAATTAAACCATATGTTAGTCCCTAAATGCCCTAGTTTGTTTCGAGTGCACGTTATACCCCATTTCTCCCTCTCCCTTATATCTTTTTTAAATATGACAACGATTCGGCTCCATAGTAAAGAAGGGAATAAATTGCTACCTATTCCTATTTGCAGACAGTATAAGACAAAGCTATGTTAAATGGAAAGCGGTTATAGTCGGGACTTACATTTGTGTTGAATATATAGCGCGATGTCAATTGAATATTTTTGTAATGTTTTTGTTTTGTTTTCGCAGGTGATCAGCGGATGCCCAGTTCAAGCATGTGAAGAATCTAAACGAATGTGCAATCTTGCTATCATGAAACCTGTTACGCTCAGCAACACAACTCTGCATTTTATCAATATTCACTGTCTCATCTGTAATGGCTTTAATCCCAGTGATGTAACCCAATGGAATCTTCAAATTGTTCCAAAGAAAATCGAGGGGGATTTAGTTACTGGAGGTTTTGAAAACCTGATTCAAAGCGGCCAGTTTTCTGTGTACCCGCTCTCTACCCCTGGTCTTAATTTAACGTATTGTTGCAATACAATAATTGATCATTGTGAAGTTCCAACTACCATGGAAGACAAATGTTCTAGTTCTCATAGTTTCTTTTTGAAATATGGCTCAAAACGTAAATATTGTCTTAAAAATCACTTCTGTGCTGACTGTAATAAGAATTTATATCCAGATGTTTGTCGATGGCGTGAAATCGATTTTGCCGTCATGAAAATGATTCCTCGAATGGCATTTTTAATAGAAATGGGGAATAAAGGTAGCGTCAGCGTAAAATCCTACGGCACACGAAATCAGATGTTTTGGTCAAGTGCCGAATGTAAATCGCCCATAAACGGGGAATTTGGTGTAGACATTACTGATTGTACCCTTCAGGAATGTCGACGAAACATTCAACTTACTGACGGAAAGTGTCTCATACAGAATAAAATCTTTTGTTTCGTCATTATTGCTAACTTATCACAGTTTGACCAGGATATTAATGTAGACAAGTTATCTGGACTTTTGTCTCAGCAAGCCATAGTTTCGTTAAGTCAAATGAATTTTACTCTTGGTTCGTTCAATACCACATTCAATAAACGAGACCAGCTACTACTTTGCGACTTGCAATTTGTAAACGAAACATGTGAGGTTAATGCATTTCAATTTCTAGAAATATATCGGCCATCTGTAGACATGCGCCTTTCCAAAACAGGAATGTCTGGTAATATTTCCATCTGCGCCGAGGTTAATCTACTGGCCTGCTCGGATTCACCTCAATGTGCCGTTTATCGTAGTCTTGAAATATCGCCGTGTCCGTCCCTGAATAAAGGGTCCAGCAAATTGATTGGTAATTGTGTATTGGCCATTGTTATATTGATGAAGTTTATGGCCGCAATAATCGTGCGGTAGGGGTACTTGATATCATGTGCCCGAATTATCGGGCGATAGGGGTAGTTGATGTATTGTGCCCCCCCCCCCCCAATAATCGGGCTGTAGGGGTAGTTGATATCTTGTGCCCCAATAATCGGGCTGTAGGGGTTCTTGATATTCCATGCCCCAATCCCCTTGTAAATAGAACAGAGCCCCAATCTGATTAAAACACAGATCCTATTTCGTTTCGTTTTTATAGTTCAAAATTTCGTTTTACTTGTCTTTACTACACTAGGATCCGAAAGAGTTGTTAAATAACAGATTCCGTTATTCTACATCTAGCCACGGCTGTATCAGAACTCCTATACAATCCTATACAATTCTCCCAAATTGGCCGGTTGCAGAAACTACAAAATAAAGCTGCCAGGATTGTTACTAGGTCGAAGACATCTGAGAATATCAGTCCAATTTTGAAAGAACTTCACTGGCTCCCAATCAAGTACAGAATCGAATTCAAGATTTTATCCATGACCTATGCAACTCTAAACTGTGAATTTGTCCCAGAATACCTAAAAGATCTCCTGATCCCATATATTCCATCCAGAACCCTGCGCTCATCTTCAAGTAATCTGCTTGTTAAACCAAAAAATAAGACAATTGCCGGAACAAGAACATTCAGCTATGCTGCTCCTGAATTGTGGAATGGTTTAAATGAATCCCTGAAAAATGCATCATCAATAACCACATTTCGGAAAAATCTTAATACCGTCCTTTTCCAGAGAGCTTTCAAGTGTTGATTTTCTGAGTGTCTTACATGTGCTGTAATCGCTTGTCTCTGTTTGTAAAATGTACTATGTTTATTTTATTATTTCGATTTTTCGTTTTTACGAATTGTGTTTGTAAAGCGCCACTGGCAATACTTGTGTTGGATACTCGGCGCTATATAAATGATAAAATTATTATAAAATTATTTATACGTCCGCCATTGGAACTACTTTTAAGTTCCCGAATTACCAACGGCGTTGCCCATGACGACGCCTTAGTAAGTTTTATCACACAAAATATTTCAGAGTTTGAAGCTGATTTTCTTTAAACAAATACAACTTTGCATGTTAGGAAAATTGTTATGTATCATTGTATTGCAGTAGTACGTTTCATTTCATGTTATTTGTATTGATTATATAACTCTTCACAAACATCAATTAAATTCTCATTTTAAAACTTAAATTACTTTTATTATATAGTATTAGTCGTGGTTATCATTATATTAATTATATGTCTGGTATAAAATAACTCTTCACAAAAACAAATTATGTTTGTGTTAAAGTAGCCAAGTCTTTTACTCAATATCATCCACAATCTTCAACATTAAAAACACGAATTATTTGGCAATTCAAATCAACATTGATGCTGTGATCTTATCGGGAAAAGATGGGCTTCTAATATTTCAGATGAAATAAAACATTTTACAATTGGTACACGAATCGTGTACCATTATGTGTTTCGGCGCCATTTGTAACAATGGATTCGGAGAACGAGGCTAAACATATACTGAGCGCCATAGACAACGCATCACTTAGTTTTTCGTATAACAAAATGATCCTGTATACATATCTTATATATTTTGCTTCTTATTGTGAACAATATACAAATGGGAACACATCAATAACAACACATTTGTACACTTATGGATGTTTAATTTGTAATCAATGGAACAAAGTCAGAGGGGTCAAAACCAAAAGTACGACAAAGATGGTTAATTGTCAGTAGCGCGTGTGTCCTCCACTGGCTCTTACGCACGCTGTGCAGCGACCTCGCATGGAATTAACCATCTGTGTCGTACTTTTAGTTTTGACCCCTCTGACTTTGTACCGTTGATTACAGATTAAATATCCATAAGAGTACAAATGTTGATATGTTCCCATTTGAATGTTGTTCACAGTAAGAAGTAGAATAAATAAGATATGTTTACAGGATCTTTTTGTTATACGAAAAACTAAGTGATGCGTTTTCTATGGCGCTCCAGTATATTACACAAGTCTTGTCAAATACTATCGATGTTGGCTCGAATAACCAGGCGATAGAGATTGTCATTCTATAACTCATAAGAAATTAACCCAAAAATGATGGACTATTTTTTTATTTTTGGTCTCCCTACATCTCCTTTGCCTTTGCTACCAATGTTATGATAATAATAAATTAAAGCATGATTGATTATACATTTTTGATTTATATTATATAATCGTTTTTTATCCATTAAAATCACGGTTATCCGATGGACTAGAGAGTTGATTAAAAGCATGTCATCTGAATAAATGTCGGATTAATAATGAATATAATAATATTTGAAAGTGGAAGAATATAGTGACATAGGCCCATACTAACGTCTGTCAACCGAGCAGTAATAACACTTAGATTTAGAACGATTCTACGTATCGTAAGGGCGGGGGTCGTGACCCAATCATTTATCACATGCGCCATAGGTCACAATAGTACCGCTGCCATTGAGTCAAGTAGAGTGGTGTTCCGATTTGACCAATCTCTCACTTGAACCTGGCAGGGAATAGGATCCCCCCCACCCCGACCCAGCCCTCCCCTTCCCCTTCCACGAAGTATCATAGAATTAACACTAAAACAAATGAAGCGGTAATTTTGCCAATCTGAATCCGGGTCTTCAAATTGAGTTGTCTCCCCTGGAACAGTTTCATATTTTAGTACCGTGAAAAGCTGATGAAATTTGGCAATCTGTTTCACAGAGAATTACTTAGGAATTAACTCTGTAACAGATGAGTGTCCATAGCACGTGCGTTGACTGCAGTCATTGGCTCAACGGCTCGTGCAATGTTTACTTAACACCTAACTGCTTCGGGCAAAATGACGCATTTTACTCATTTTAATACCCATTTACACTTAATAGGAAATATTTTTTAACTTCAATTACTTCAAACGTCTTTATTTATTTTTCTGTTACCTCAAAAAAATGTTTGAGAATTTAATTTGTCGGAGTAAAAAAGTTAATATACCGTACTAATTAAGCCTCGCCGATGTCATGCTTATCAGTGATTGTAGCGGCCAAGCGAATATTCACTGCGGGATCAGTTTGGAAATTTGGATGCAACTTGACGTTGGGCTGCAATCAGCAGAGGTTACGATTTATCACCTTGACCCTCATCGTCGTTAGCTGTGTTTAATAAACACAATGTTTAGCGTATGAAATGAATAACAAAAGCCCCATGGTATTTTAATCATTGAAGACACACAATAATTGTATCAGTCTTTATCCCCATTTCTGTGGCACCAAAGATAATTCCTGAATGCAACCGGAATATTCCGTAAAACAGGTTGAAGTAACTACCGGTATATACCGCAAAACATCGGAACGATCTTCCTTTCGTATCGATTTTCATTTAGCCAATACACGACATGGGATGAAAAATATGGTACCATTGTTTTATCCTTAAATCCCTCGGCTTAGTATGAAATCCGTCCCCGAAAATCACTACCCCCCCCCCCCCCGGTCTAATTTTTTGTTATATTTTATTTAATTTTCTAACGTCCGTTACCATTTTATTAATTTGAGCCACCAAATACATGATATGAAATGAAAGAAGGTTTATCCCTCTTTCATGTGGTACCATTGGCTATTCCTTAAAGCCCTTGGCTTAGTCTGAAATCCGCTCACGAAAATCCCCCTCCCCCCAGTCTATTTGTTTTTTTAAAAATTCATTTCTTTTTCTAACGTCCGCTGAAATTTTATTTATATTAGCCACCCAATACATGGCATCGAATGAAAGTGTGTTTATTCCTCTTCCATGTGGTAGTCTACCATAGATTATTCCTGATATCCCTCGGCTTAGTATGAAATCTGTCCCCGAAAATCACTACCCCCCCCCCAGTCTATTTTTTAGTTATATTTCATTTCATTTTCTAACGTCCGCTACCATTTTATTTATTTGAGCCATCCACTACATGGTATGAAATGAAAGAGTGTTTATCCCTCTTCCATGTGGTAGCCTACCATAGATTATTCCTGATATCCCTCGGCTTAGTATGAAATCTGTCCCCGAAAATCACTACCCCCCCCCCCCCCCAGTCTATTTTTTAGTTATATTTCATTTCATTTTCTAACGTCCGCTACCATTTTATTTATTTGAGCCATCCACTACATGGTATGGAATGAAAGAGTGTTTATCCCACATGTGGTACCATCGATTATTCCTGATATCCCTTGGCTTAATATGAAATCCGTCCCCTAAAATCACTACCCCCCCCCCCCCAGTCTATTTTTTGCTATATTTGATTTTTTTTTTTTCTAACGTCCGCTACCATGTCTTTTCTTTGAGACACTAAATACATGGTATGGAATGAAAGAGGGTTTATTCTTCTTTAATTTGGTACCATTGAGTATCAGGAATAATCGATGGTACCACATGAAAGAGGGATAAACCCTCTTTCATTTCATACCGTATTTAGGGTGGCGCAAATAAATAAAATGGCAGCGGACGTTAGAAAATAAAATGAAATGTAGAAAAAAAATAGACTGGGTGGGGGGGCGGATTTCATACTAAGCCGAGGAATTTCAGGAATAATCAATGGTACCACATGAAAGAGGGATAAACACTATTTCATTACATGCCATGTAGGACTATTGGGTGGCTCAGATAAATAAAATGGCAGCGGACGATAGAAAATTAAATGAAATATAAAAAGAAAATAGTCCCGGGTGATGGTTTTCGGGAACGGATTTTTGACTACGTCGAGGGATTTCAGGAATAATCGATGGTACCACATGAAAGAGGGATAAACCCAATCTGTTTAATTTGTCGGAGTAAAAAAGTTAATATGCCGGACTCATTAAGCCTCGTCGATGTCATGCTTATCAGTGATTGTACTGTAGCGCCCAAGCAAATATTCACTGCGGGGTCAGTTTGCTGTCGACGATGAGGTTCAAGGTCATGGACCGGTTGCTGAGAACTATCGGTCGCTCACTTCAGCTCAACCAACTTGACCGGAAGCACGTGTAATAACAAGAAATATGTCAACAAAGATTGTAAACACGTTGGGTTAGATTTTACCATAGAGACTTATTGAAAACGGGAAGACAGACCGATGGTATAACACTTCTAGGCTGGTGTCATGGCTAGAATCGTTAAATTATTGTCTCTTCTGGAAGGGAAAGGTAAATTATAGTTTTATAAATCTCCCTCAACAGTCCATGGGACCATGAGTTTGTGTCTAACTACTAACTTCAACTTGATTTGATATATAAATATATGTCTGTTTTCTGTTTTGTCCGCACGTTATTTATATAATCTTGTAGATTTTTGTTTTATGGGTAGTGCGGTCCTTCTGCAATAGTAGCCACTTTGTGACTTTCACCTTGGTTGGAGAGAGATATTGGTTTAAGATCCACGCGACACTGACTACGTCATTTCGGGACTAACGCATGGTTCAATTTTAGTTCAATAATAATTTGCTCAGGAGTAGTGATCTTTAGCAATAAATAATATAAATGAATAATTGATGACCAATAGAAAACCCAAGAGTTTGCGGATCCTATACTCTTTGTCTCTGTACAAGCTGGGTGTGGGAGTTGAAACCATGTCATTTGAGTATGATCTAAAATTCGACCACCCCACCCCACCCCACCACCCACCTTTCACTACGACCACAGATACTATAGGCATGTGAAAGCGTCGCAGATAATACTGCCATTTTAGGAAACTTTGCATTGGGGATTCTAAAACTATAAAACATGCAGCTTTTCTATATTGCATGGACTACATAAAAATGTTGAGACATGCCTGTCTGGCTATGATAATAATATCGATAAAGACCAAAGACCTTGCAAAAGTCTTTAATAAAATTTATTGTATAATATAAAGATTGAAATGAAATGAAATGTTGTTTAATGGCACGTCAGCTCCAACCGGGCTATGCTATAATGCACCAAACATATGGTGAGTATTACGAGACAGACAGGCTAAAATATATCACAGAAAAACGTTATATGCATAAATAAAAACAATGTCACAGTTAGTAAAATTAAAAATAAAATACAACTTTTACATGTATGCATATAAATATTAGATATATAAAAAGAGTGGCATTTAGTAATTGAACATATTAACACAAAGTACAATTTTTTTGATATACAATTACTGAATTTAGTACTAATCCATGTTTCGACGAGGATACTCTCGTCTTTATCAGACAAATGATACATGTGAATACTAGGCAAATATATTTTGTATAATCTATACCCAGCCCAATGTACATGTAGCAAAACACTGACCAGAGACATTTCCAGCCAGGTGTCCCTGTGACATATGCGGCCCTGTGATATATGCGACATATGCGGCCCTGTGACATATGCGGCCCTGTGACATTTTTAGCTAATGTGTACATGGGACCTCAATTTTTTCATCCCATTTTTCAGGCCCTCCATCCTACAACACTGACAAGTACAAACTGCACTGGAAAAAAATAAGACACTGGCCCCGCAACACCGACTTTTTCAGCCAAGGGGCCTACGCCTCCGTGAAATTTTCAGCCAAGGGCCCCACCCCTTTAATCCGTCCCAGTTGACTGTGACATGTGTTGTTTTGAATAAGTTAAGAAGAAATGTTTATGTTGTATTTCTAACTAGTCATTTGGATGGTACAAAAAATTGAGGTCCTGTGTACACATTGGCGTGCATGTAAAAGATCCCTTGTCAGTTGGAATTCGATATAAGAGTAGGCCGTAGTGCTGCTGAATGAGCAACATTTCTCTCATAGCACACTGTATGGCGTATGCCCGTCTTCATTAGCCCAGTTCGGACAGGTTCGGAGCAGAACAGTAGGATTTCATTTCGTTAGCCCAAGTTCGGAGAAGAACAGCAGGGAGAAAGAGAGAAATGGGGTTTAACGTCCACTCAACACAGGCTAGGTCATTTCAGGACTAACAATAACATATGTTTTTTTTAAATTTTATTTCAATAATTCGCTTGCGCGTAGGGGTCTTTAGCAGTGGGAGGAAACCATAGTGCTCGGAGGAAACCCACAAGGTTGAGAAGGCGCCCCTATCTCCATGTCACATAAGCTCACACCAGGGCTCAAAACCACAGCCGCAGAGGTGACCGGCCAGCTAGAGGTCGAAGCGCGGCACTCTAGACCACTAGGCCATCCCAACCCCCAGAACAGTAGGATGTTAAACCCCTGTTCATTATGTTTTATTTCAGAGCAACATTTATTACAGAAGTCTGCGTCAGACGTGTTATTATCTGGGGGTGTGATAGCTGTACCAACTGATACCATATATGGTATTGCTGCATTATCACAAGATGTAGAAGCTATAAATAGAATCTATAATATTAAACAGCGTGATTTACAGAAACCAATCGCAATCAGTGTTGGGGATATTGACGATATATACAGGTAATAATGGAAATACTACTTTTCTACCGGGGTAGCCGAATGGTTAACGTATGTGCATTGCATCATAAGGTCTGTCACATGGTTTCGATTCCCCAGTTGTATGTGAGAAGAAGTAGGGCAGTCCACGGACCTATTGGGTTTCCTATGGGTCTTCCTGTTTCTTCCAACTTCTAAAGACCCCCACCAGCAAGTGACAAGAAGTAGGGACCTATTGGGTTTCCTGTGGGTCTTCCTGTTATCTCCAACTGCTAAAGACCCACACCAGCAAGTGAATTATTGAAATAGAATTGAACCATAACGTTCTTACCTTTGCCCTTCAAGTTTATTTAACTGCCCCCCTCCAAACCTGGGGACTGCTACCCCGTCCCCCATCCAACCCAGGGGACTATAAAGGTAGACCTTTAGCGCTGGGTATTGCGTCTGCAGTCGCGATACGATACGTATTGTGATACTTTTGCTTCGATACAGTTCATAACCTGGTGAATATTGACCAAGACAACAACAGGATAAATGAATATTTTTAATTTTATTGGAGGCATTAAAACCTGGAAAGAAAATTGTAATTATTGTTCTGGTCAAAATAAGGAGAGAGAGAGAAAAATGGGGTTTAACGTCCACTCGACACAAACTAGGTCATTTCGGGACTAACATATGGTTTAATTTTTTTCAATAATTCGCTTGCGCGTAGGGGTCTTTAGCAGTGGGAGGAAACCGGGGTGCCCGGAGGAAACCCACGAGGTTGAGAAGGCGCCCCTATCTCCATGCAACATACGCTCACAACAGGGCTCGAAGCCAGAGGTCACCAGCCAGCTAGATGTCGAAGCGCGGCACTCTAGACCACTAGGCCATCCCAACCCCCCGATATGGAGAATAAAGAGTGACATGTTACATAATGAAACCACAAAAAAACATTATAAAAAAAATGTTTCAAGAGGAATTGATTTAATGGTATATAGTGCCACCATAACTATTTTTGTTGCTATGACAACATGTGTATTTTTCTTTCAGATGGAGTAAAGTAACAGTGAATAATGATCTATTATCAGAATTATTACCAGGTCCGGTTACCGTGGTGATGGAAAGATCTGAGGAATTAAACCCACGACTAAACCCAGATACGAATCTGATTGGTGTACGCATTCCGGATCACAAGTTTATTCGTAGCTTAGCACAACAATGTCGACAACCGATAGCTCTAACCAGCGCTAATATTAGTTTTGATAGGAGCTCTCTATCAGTAGAGGTAAGAAAGACATTAGTTCTATTTTTTCCAGTGCCGTTTCCCCCATGTCAGTGTTGCAGGACAGAGGGCCTGACATGGTCAGTGTCTAGTCGTTTAGATGTAAATTTATCATGGATTATAATGTGATATAAATTCTATGACATTAGATAAGGAGTGTTGCGTAAATCAATTAACAAACTAATCAATTATTCAACATTACTCTAGAAACTAAACGGATTTAAACCAAACAGCCAGTTTCTAATCTAGACAGACCCCTTAAACTACAAAACAGTAGGAAACGTAATAGTTTATTTTTTATTCAGAATTGACCAGTTTTCCAACAATGATTTGAAACTAAACACTAAATAGGGAAATTCTTGCTAAAACAACACAACTAAATGATACCCAAGTTGTAGTGATTGTTGTTTTATACATTCTGTATAATCGTTGTTTTATGTATTCTGTATAATTGTTGTTTTATCTATTCTGTTTATTAGTTGTTTTATCTATTCTGTATAATTGTTGTTTTATTTATTCTGTATAATTGTTGTTTTATGTATTCTGTATATTAGTTGTTTTATGTATTCTGTATATTTGTTGTTTTATGTATTCTGTATATTTGTTGTTTTATGTATTCTGTATATTTGTTGTTTTATGTATTCTGTATATTAGTTGTTTTATATATTCTGTATAATTGTTGTTTTATTTATTCAGTATAATTTTTGTTTTATGTGTTATGTATAATTGTTGTTTTATGTATTCTGTATATTTGTTGTTTTATGTATTCTGTATAATTCTTGTTTTATGTATTCTGTATATTAGTTGTTTTATGTATTCTGTATAATTCTTGTTTTATTTATTCTGTATAATTTTTGTTTTATGTATAATTGTTGTTTTATGTATTCTGTAAAATTGTTGTTTTATATGTTATGTATAATTTTTGTTTTATGTATTCTGTATCATTGTTGTTTTATGTGTTCTGTATAGCTGTTGTTTTATATTTGCAGGAGTTTAAAGATTTATGGCCCATGTTGGATCTGATAATAGATGGAGGTATTTTAAGTTCAAGTGGAGAGAGATCGGGGTCAACTGTTGTCGATTTATCCACTTCAGGTTTTTATAGAATTATACGACAGGGGAGGTAATTTAATAAAAAACACATATTATACAAGAGCTAAATCTGCTTATTGCAGATCTTTCTTTAGGCCTGAAATTTTTATAGGCTATTAATAATTAGACATTAATTAACTTATCCAGACCATAACAAACTCTTGATGTCAACGCTTGCCTGCAATCTTTAGTGGATTATGATCCAATTTACTGCACAACTTTCCTTCAGGATTTAATGATTGAATGGATAATTGAGACTGATTTTTATCGTACCGGCTTTAGTAATGATGATCGAGGCTAAGCAGAACTTTCAATTGCTTAATTCTTGGCTCATAGTGGATTAATTTGACTGAAATTTTCAGCAAATTGCCTTTATGATTTTCTATGATTTAACTAGCGAGAACTGTCAGCTCTTTATCTAATCTCTTATAATGTATCTTTAATTTTTAATAATCTATCGAAACAGGGTTCAACATTCTACGATTCAAGTCCAACTTAAGTTGAATCAAAGACCCTACTTGTGACTCAACATATTTATCGCAACTTGATCGTGTTTTTTTTGTTTTTTTTTCAGTGGTTATGAGGAGACATTAAAGATTTTACATAAACATAAATTACAGGAGAAGTTGTAGCATCGAATCACAGTTTTCTAGATTGAAATATTATAATTTATTCATCTATACGGTTAGAATGATGGAGCAATGTCTTGGTCACAGATGATGAAGAGTTTGATTTGAGCACATTTTGCATTATAAACTTCCATCTTAATGAATGTAGAGCATAAACAGTATGATATATCAGGGCCCTGTTTCTCGTTTGTTGTGTCCATATGTTTGTGGTGTGGTCGTCCTGCATTTATTTTATAAATGATATTTTCATATTGTCACACCAAATCTGTGACACGAAACATGTTTCAAGTTTAGGTTTTATTGTAATTCTCTTGGAATATTAGTAGGCGTGAATATCGGGCACCTGTCATAGATAATTCAGGGTTTTTGAATCTGTCAATTTGTTTTTATCAATGTTGTATTTAGTAAATTATTGTATTGTATGTATAGGGACCATCATATGAGACCCTCTCCCACAAAACCAGACGCTTGTCGCACAACTTCATTTTGTACTATGGGCCAAAAAGCACAAACTATATGCCTTCTTGTTACTAGTAATGAGCCTTACTCAACTCCAGACTTTAGTTTAGAATTTACTCAACTTTAAATCACTGTTTATAGGAAATATCTTTTATCCAGACACACAACATTTTGCGCGTAGTTTCTTATTAAGGTATTTGATGCATTAAAACAACAAAAGTTTTACAGGGGGCTAGATTTTAGCTACAATAAGGCGAACAATTTTGAGTAAAATCTTGACGTAAGTCTCGGACCCTGATGATACGACAAATTTAAAAGAATTGCATTTTTGGAAAGCTGACCTGTGGGACTAATCAAATATGGTGCCAGCTCTATTTTTATAAAAATGACCATCTGTTTAGTTTTGTGGGAGCAACTCACATGTAATATCCACCCATGTAACTCAGGCCATTCTACGAACATTGTTTTATAATTAACTAAATCATGTATCATTTATTTTAAAAAATTTTTATTTAGTTTTTTAAACCACATGATATTTTGACAATGTCTCAAATTCAACAAATAATGTTTAATTCTCTTTGTTAAAAGCATTTATAGTTGAGTTCATATCACAAGCAAAATACAGGTTAAAACATCGTGTATTTTGTATGTATGCTCTTCATTTCAAAACAAAACACACTACAGACCTTAGAGGTGCCCTGGGCGTAATTCATAAAAGCTAAAACTCATATTTTAAGGATGCAGCCATTTCATTGGTTGAGAGGTAAAAAACCTTGTACACATTTTAGATCTTGACCAATGTTTTAAGTTTTGAAATATTTTAAGTTTTGATGAATAAGGTCCGAGGTGTAAATCTGTTGTAATATTTGTGAGATGACATGACACCACATTTCACGGTGAACGTCACATCATTTAGGGAATTCCTTGACTCAACCAGCGACTAACCTCATGTGTTTATATAGAAATTTTAAAAAACATTCTTTAATAAATGTATTGAAAATATATTATATATTGGGTTAATATCATGTTTATAATTATTTTTTTAATAATAAAATTAACAATTTATACACTAAAACACCTCTTGTTATCATTTTGTTCTTCATGGAGTGAGAGAGGGAGAAATACTAGGTCATCTCGGAACTAAAATATGGTTTAATTTTATTTCAATAATTCTTAGCAGTGGGAGGAAAGGAAACTGGAGAAAACCCATTCCTCGTCTTGTACAACTGGGGAATCAAAACCACGCCAGTTGACACAATGAAATCCCCCCCAAATATAGTGAATAGATTAAATTAACACCATAATAAAGTCAAATGGCAATTTATTTTACATTTATACAAAAAGAAATATACACTCATCACAACTTTAGGTGGGGGTCAAACTGATATTAACTACATGTAAAACATAACAAATTGTATGGTGGCAGGCAATTATTGTTTGTTGTCATGGCAACAAAACTCTAACATTAATCAAATTAATTAATGTCAATGAAGAAACTTTAACTGAGTGTCAGGTTACGCAGATTCAAATTTTGCTGACAACTTTTAATTACTGTTAACAAGAAATATCTTTAACGTAGAAACACAAAGTTAATGCTCATAGTTCCTGATTGATGAATATTAAAACAACAAGACTATGTTTTAGTTCAAATAAGGTGAACAATTTTGAGTAAATTTTTTTGACTTAAGTCTGAGAATGTTTTGTAAAACCTATCAATGTTTAAGCACAAAAACTTTTCTTCCTCACTGATTTAGAATTCAGTCATTATGCATCTTTTTGTTCCTGGATAAATATCCATGTAAAAAGGAAGAATGTATACCCCTGAAGTCTTTTTTAAACAACACTTGTTTGGTGAGAGAATGGCCTTCATTAATAACGGTACACGTAAAAAAAATCACAGGACACCAAATTTGCTAAGCATGAAACATTTCCCAAACAATTGAATAAAAGAAAAATAATTTCTGGTGAAAGATGTCAGCTTGATTAACAATTGATGATGTTCTGAACTGGCCAAGATAAATATGAATTTATAATAATATGAACTAGCTGCTGATTGGTCAACTGATTGCTATGGTTACTGATTCTTCTTTCTTTGACGTCGTTTCCTGACAAGTTATGTGGAGATCTCCATCCCTACAACAAAAAAATTACAAAATTAGATTTTTTACAACCAGGAATTGAAGTTTGATGCACGGCTGGGCATGGATAGATTCTAGTCGTGAGGATGGGACGAAAAGCCGAGGTACCTTCTACAGTCCAGCTCTACCAATCTATCTCTAGATGCTATCAGTCCAGCGCTAAAAATTACCAATCTAACTCTAGATTCTACCAGTATTGCTCTAGATGCTATCAGTCCAGCTGTAAAAATTACCAATCTAACTCTAGATTCTATCAGTATTGCTCTAGATGTTATCAGCCTAGCTCTAGATGCTATCAGTCAAGCTCTAGAACTTACCAATCTAACTCTAGATTCTATCAATATTGCTCTAGATGTTATCAGCCTAGCTCTAGATGCTATCAGTGCAGCTCTAGAACTTACCAATCCAACTCTAGTTTCTATCAGTATTGCTTTAAATGCTATCCACCTAGCTCTAGATGCTATAAGTCCAGCTCTAGAAACTTACCAATCCAACTCTAGATTCTATCAATATTGCTCTAGATGTTATCAGCCTAGCTCTAGATGCTATCAGTCAAGCTCTAGAACTTACCATTCTAACTCTAGATTCTATCAATATTGCTCTAGATGCTACGAATATAGAAAGGTTGAAATATGATAAATAAAAAGATACCTTCTGAGATGAAAACTGGATTGTATTGTTGCACCAGCAGGTAAATCTCTCATAATTATCTACAACAATATACACATGAATTAACAGAGACCACATAACATACTTGTTATATTACCATGGAAACATGAAAGCCCTTACTTTACAGTAATAGAATAATTAGACCCCCCCCCCCTTATTCAACAATAATAAAAATCAATCTGATTAAAACACAGAACCTATTTTGTTTCATTTTCATAATCAAAATTTCGTGTTACTTGTCTTTAGTACACTAGGATCTGGAAGAGTTGTTATATAACACATTGAAGAAGTAATTAGAGAATGGAATGGTCTGTTACAGCAAGTTATTGGCGTGAAGTAAATCGCTAGAAGCGTCAATGCTGAATGATTAATCAATGTCTGACGTTATAGGGGCAAAAACCACTCGTACTACCTCTGACACGACCTTCCACAACAACCAGTCGATATTATGTAGTAGAGGCCATTGAAAGTATAAAACATAACGCTAACGCTACAATATACGTCCACATTCCTGCTTTGATTGATATGGTACTTTGTCAAGAAGGCTAGGCGTTTGGTTTGTTTAGCGTTGAGGGTCGCGCACCAACATCAATAGTTGCGTCTTAGAGTATAAGGAATAAGTATACCAAGATAATCCATTCAGAATTGTGCCTTCCTAACGCTAAAGGCAAAAAGTGGGCGTGGCTCTGCCCCTGGGGATCGGGACATTCATCAAAATCAATAGTGGACGCCCTCAGGCTATAAGTAATACATAAGCCAAGTACCAAGCTGATTCATTCAGAATTGCAGCCTGTAAACGACAAACACAAAAATTGGGCGTGTCTTGCCTGTGTGAGTCGGGACATGCAGTTGACGTCCTTAGGCTATAAGGAATACATATCCCAAGTTTAAAGACGATCCATTAAGAATCATGGCCTGTAGACAACACACACAGACACGAAGTAAAATTGGGCATGGCTCTGCCCCTGGGGGTTAGGAAATCACCAAAAACAATAGGGGTCATCTTTAGGGTATAAGGAATAGGTATGTAAAGTTTTAAAAGGATCTGTTAAGAATTGCATCCTGTAGGCGAACACAAGACACAAAAGCATTGGGCGTGGCTCTGTCCCAGGGGGTCCGGCATGCACCCAAAATAACAGTGGTCAGCCTTAGGGTATAAGGAATAAGTATAGAAACAAGCCAACAGTGAGGCTGATGTCCCCCGCCCAAATCCCAAAATAAATAGATGACACATATTAATTAATCGCACATTTATTTTTTTCAAACGTAAGTGTCATCCAAAAATTGCTTATCTCTGCCTACCGTAAGAAGAAAATGCTCATCTTCGAACTCCATCAAGGCATTGACCTAATAAGCATACACACCAATTTTGAACATTTTAACTCAATTCGAAGGAGAGTTATTGTGTTCCAAAGTCTCGGCAAATCAAATTGCTTATTGCTCTGCTTACCCTTAGCAGAAAATGCTCATTATCGATCATAGTCAAGGTATTACTGTAATGAAACTATACACCAAGTTTCATCACTCTCACTTAATTAGAACTAAAGTTATTGTGTCTCAAAGCATCAACCAATCAAATTGCTTATCTCTGACTACCCTAAGCGGAAAATGCTCATCTTCGAACTCCATCAAGGCATTGACCTAATAAGCATATACACCAAGTCTGAACATTTTAACTCAATTAGAAGGAGAGTTATTGTGTTCCAAAGTCTCGACCAATCAAATTGCGTATCGCTCTGCTTACCCTGAGCAGAAAATGCTCATTATCGAACTTAGTCAAGGTATTACTGTAATGAAACTATACACCAAGTTTCATCACTCTCACTTAATTAGAACTAAAGTTATCGTGTCCCAAAGCATCAACCAATCAAATCGCTTATCTCTGCTTACCCTAAGCGGAAAATGCTCATCTTCGAACTCCATCAAGACATTGACCTAATAAGCATATACACCAAGTTTGAACATTTTAACTAAATTAGAAGGAGAGTTATTGTGTTCCAAAGTCTCGACCAATCAAATTGCTTACCCTGAGCAGAAAATGCTCATTATCGAACTTAGTCAAGGTATTACTATAATGAAACTATACACCAAGTTTCACCACTCTCACTTAATTAGAACTAAAGTTATCGTGTCCCAAAGCATCAACCAATCAAATTGCTTATATCTGCTTACCCTAAGCGGAAAATGTTCATCTTCGAACTCCATCAAGGCATTGACCTAATAAGCATATACACCAAGTTTGAACATTTTAACTCAATTAGAAGGAGAGTTATTGTGTTCCAAATTCTCGACCAATGAAATTGCGTATAGCTCTGCTTACCCTGAGCAGAAAATGCTCATTATCGAACTTAGTCAAGGTATTACTATAATGAAACTATACACCAAGTTTCATCAATCTCACTTAATTAGAACTAAAGTTATCGTGTCCCAAAGCATCAACCAATCAAATTGCTTATCTCTGCTTACCCTAAGCGGAAAATGCTCATCTTCGAACTCCATCAAGGCATTGACCTAATAAACACATACACCAAGTTTGAACATTCTAGCTCAATTAGGAAGAGAGTTATTGTGTCCCAAAAAGTGTGACGGACAGACAGACGGACGGACGGACAGACCCAACTTTCTTCAAAAGGCGGGGGACAAAAAGTTTTCAAGACGATCGATTAAGAATTGTGGTCTGTAGGTGACACACAGACAGACAAAAAGAAAATGGGCGTGGCACTGTCCCTTGGGGTCGGGCATGCACCAAATGCAATAGGGATCTTCCTTAAGGCACCAAGAATAAGTATTCAAAGTTTCAAGATGATACATTAAGAAATGCAGTCTGTAGACGACAGACAAACAAATACAAGAAATGGGTGTTGCTGTCCCACGGGGGTCGGGCATGCACCCAAAACAAAAGGGATCATCCTTAGGGTATAAGGAATAAGTATTTTAAGTTTCAAGATGACCGATTAAGAATTGTGGCCTGTAGGCGACACACAAAAAGAAAATGGGCATGACTCTGCTCCTGGGGGTTGGGCATGCACCCCAAATGATAGGAATGTTCCTTAGGGTACAAAGAATAAGCATTCAAAGTTTCAAGATGATACGTTAAGAAATGTAGCTTGTAGACGACAAACAAATAAATACAAGGAATGCGCGTGGCTCTGTCATCGGGGTCGGGCTTGCAACAAAAAACAATACGGATCATCCTTAGGGTGTAAAGAGTAAGTATACAAAGTTTTAAGAAAATCCAGTTAGAATTGCGGCCTGTAGGCGACACACAGACACACAAAAAGAAAATGGGCGTGGCTCTGCCCCTGGGGGTGAGGCATGCACCCCAAACGATAGGGATCATCCTTAGAGTAAAGAGTAAGTATTAAAAGTTTGAAAAAAATCCAGTAAGAATTGCGCCCTGTAGGCGACACAAAGACACACGAAAAGAAAATGGGCGTGGCTCTGACCTGGGGGTTGGGCATGCACCCCAAACGATAGGGATGTTCCTTAGGGTACAAAGAATGTGTATGCAAAGTTTCAAAATTATAAGTTAAGAAATGTGGCCTGTAGACGACAAACAAACACATACTAGAAATGGGCGTAGCTCTGCCCCTGGCGGTCGGGCACACACCAAAAACAATAGAGATCTTCCTTGGGGTATAAGGAATACGTATACAAAGTTTGAAGAAAATCCAGTAAGAATTGCGCCCTGTAGGCAACACAAAGACACACGAAAAGAAAACAGGCGTGGTTCTGCCCGTGGGGGTTGGGCATGCACCCCAAACGATAGGGATGTTCCTTAGGGTACAAAGAATGTGTATGCAAAGATTCAAGATTATAAGTTAAGAAATGTGGCCTGTAGACGACAAACAAACAAATACTAGAAATGGGCGTGGCTCTGCCCCTGGGGGTCGGGCATGCACCAAAAACACTAGGGATCTTCCTTGGGGTATAAGGAATAAGTATACCAAGTTTGAAGACAATCCATGAAGAATTGCACCCTGTAGGCGAACCACAGACACACACATACATACATACACACACACAGACAGACAGGGGCGACGGCATAATACGTTCACATTATGAATGTGGACGTATAAAAACAAAACGAAATATAGATCTGATTAGTTTTTTTACAATAATAGAGAGAAAGAGAGAGATGGGGTTCAACATCCCCTCGACACAAACTAGGTCATTTCGGGACTAACATATGTTTTAAATTTCATTTCAATAATTCGCTTGCGCATTGGGTCTTTAGCAGTGGGAGGAAACCGGAGTGCCCAGAGGAAACCCACAAGGTTGAAAAGGCGCCCCTACCTCCATCGAAACCACAGCCACAAGCCAGAGGTGACCGGCCAGTTTGAGGTCGAAGCGCGGCACTTTAGACCACTAGGCCATCCCAACCGCCCGGGAGGAAACCGGAGCACCTGGAGAAAACCCAAGAGGTTGGATAGGCGACCTTAGTCCTTGCCACGTTACAATAATAGAATAATACAAGTAAACCTGCAATGTCTTTAATAGAACAATGGTGGGAAAAATAAATTCCATACCTTGGCTAATAAATCTTGAGATTGATCATCGGAACCCATTTCATATATCTCCATACGAAGAGTTGTCTGCTCTTGTTGTAAAATAAAACTATGTTGTTTACGTGAAGGTATCAAACTTGACTTTGGTAAAACTATAAGTGGTTTGTTCGATTCATTCTCCACCTTGACAGCGACGTCGTGAGATAAACATCGTATTTCATTCGATTCTGCGTTTCTCTTGATATCTGCCGGTTCCTTACCCACTAAAAACGCCGTCTGAATAATAAAATGAAAAAAAATGAAATGAGGTTTGACATTCTCCTCTTGTGCTCATGACTGGGCGAATGAAGACCGGCATATGTCATACAGTGTGCTACGAGGTTTAACGCCCTACTCTTGTGCTCATGACTGGGCTAATGAAGACGGGTTACAGTGTGCTACGAGGTTTAACGCCCTACTCTTGTGCAACGACCGGATAAATGAAGACCAGTATAATACAGAGTGCCATGAGCCAGCAGCCCTACCATGTGCATGCCAATGTGTACACAAGACCTTGGATTTGTGTCCCGACCGAACATCTCTACATCGTCCCTTGCTACACCCTCTTTCCTGTACCACCAACAAGGAGGTCGAAAATCTCGTCCAGCACTGAGATCGAACACGAGACCTCCAGGTTAGCTAGGAATCATCTTACTCTCTGAGCCACCGTGGCTCTCTGACCTATTTATACTTTATCTACCGCGCTATAACCATCCACTTGACACAAACCAGGTCATTTCGGGACTAACATATGGTTTAATTTTATTTCAAAAATTCGATTGGGCGTAGGGGTCTTTAACAGTGGGAGGAAACCGGAGTACCCGGAGAAAACCCACGAGGTTGAGAAGGCGCCCCTACTCCTTGCCACATACAACTAGAGATTCAAAACCACGGCAATTGATTCAATGGCAGGCTATATGATACAGCACGAGTGTGTGCTACCATTCAGCCACCCAACCCCCTCCCGCTCTATAAAATTACACTAAATAAAAGCTCAGTAATGACAGTCTAAAACTTTTACTTAGTTAAATGTCTCAAATCTTGATGTCTAACCTTGTTTTATTTGTCCCATGTGCAATGATGTAATATGTGACTGGTGATAGCTAAATGAGTCTGAAGTCGCACAAGTAGATTTTTCTAATTACACGCTAATTTGTGTTCGAGTGCAGAAATTTTCAAAATTTGGTTTTGACCATTTTTGAATACTTTAACATGTTGAATTGTGTCAATTTTAGTGGCTGTTTGGCATTTTTAACCAGGACTTTTGTCATGCATATGTAGCAGAAATTTTGAAAGTAATCTTTAAACAAAGATTTCTCGAAATAGGCCTTTCTGGACTCCCAGGCTTTGAACTTGAATATCTCGACTATGGAGTAAGGTAGAGAAATGATTTTGGTATCATTATGACATATATAACTCATTTTTGAAATTTTGGTCATTAAGACTCATTTCGCTGTCACTGATCACATATTATATAACACTTTCGGTAACTATCAACTAGGTGTGTACTGTCAGCCAATATCATACTCCCTGCATATTCATAAATATGGGTATAGCATATTTCATTGAGAGAGAGAGAGAGAGGGAGAGAAATGGGGTTTAACCCCACTCACACAAACTAGGTCATTTCAAGGTAGGACTGTTTATAGATATCATCTTTTTTAAGGCTTTATCTGAATACATTTGAAAAATATAACTTAAAAATACGAAATTAGCGCTTTAACTTTTAACCTTATATTACCTGACACTATAAACCTCAGAATTCCACATTTGGCATTTTTGTCCAAACGTAGCTTAAACGTGTTAATAATTTGCCCCGAATTTGCCACATAGTAACCTGGTAAAAAAAATGCCACGTTTGTCTGGAGTGCCAAAACGTAGCTTTTTAGATTGCCATGTTTTTGAAACGAGGTATTTTGTCCAGAACGAGGCTGGGTAAGAAATGACACATTTTCAAAACGTGGTTTTCTTCAAGATAATTATTACTGGTACTTGCTATCAACAAATAGAGCCACAAAAATTAATGTTCCGACCTTCACGTGAATAATTGCAGATCTACAAATTAGATTATTTATCGGGATATCACATGGTTAATTATGATGGTTTAATTCACTAGAATTCAGTGGAATTCTATTGTGTATAATAAACATGATGTTTGGTGATTCTTCTCACATATGTATTTAATCAATAGATTATTCACGGGATAACGAAACAAGCCAAATATCAAAGGGTTCATTGGCTTCAGTTCCATCGTAAGTGCATAATTTACTAATGTAGTGAACGCTTTTCACACAGAACTAGGTGTCTAAGTGGGTAAGACACTGGCTCGCTAGGATGGAGTTCGAGTGCTCGATCCCTGCATTGGCCGAAAACGTTCACCAAGGCTTACCGAGGTGGTTTCCCCCGTGTCATTGGTGGAGGTCAGAGGGCCTGACAAGGACAGCTGTCTAGTCATTCCCTCCGTCCTCCACCAACGACAAGGGGGAAATCACCTTGGTAAGTCTTGATGACCGTTTTCGGGCCAATGCAGGGATGGAACACGCGAATTCCACCTTAGCGTTTTGGGCGCCCCATTGATCAAGTCGTGGACCCCAACCAATCTTGCTCGGCATTATATATTAAGGCGCCCTTCCAATCATGTCATTATGGGCGACCCTTGGGATAAAGCGCGCCACAGATCGAGCTGTTTTGGGCGCCCCATCAATCAAGTTCTGATGTTAATCGAGTGAGATATTATAAGGCGCCTCTCCATTTAAGGGGAGAGTCATATGTAACGACATAATTGTCGAGGCGCCCATAAATCCGAGTGACATTGGTGGGGGACCCACTGATATACGGCACGTTGGTCATTCATGCGTATTGCGACCAATCGAAAAGAAGACGCCAATTGGGTGAGCTGATTTTCCCTAAAGGGCCTCTTACCGCCCCCCCACCCACTAGCTACGGGCCTGACCAGTGGCAATAGTCACCTATTTCCGCATGACGTTTAAAAAGTTCCCATGTGACTTAAAGAGGATCACATGGATAATTTTAAAACGTCATCGTAGACTCGATTGTCTACCTAGCGCAAATTTAAAAGTGTTTGATCCCTGCCCACCCTACCCAACCCTTCACATACACACACGCCAATTCGGTGCCTCCCCTTCAGTACCCTAACATTGGTCTGTCTACTTTCCTCCGGAGACCTCTGGCTGAGACATGTTATTGGATACCTAGACGATCTTTGACCAAAACAATGTAGCCTATGTGTTGCAGGGATGGTGTCACACGTTGGATTTGGTAAGCGAGGGATTTAGCTACAATGTTCGACCGACTGTGCTACAGGGCGTTCAACATGTGTTCTTTAATTTAGGTCTAGTAGGGGCCCTAACTCCAGCTGATTTGAAGGCGATTCCTGACACTTGAACAGAGCGGTGTTGGCCCAGCGAATTCCGAGTAGCAATGTCTAGTCCTTCAGTTGGGAGGAAAGTCTTAGGTCCTGTGTATACATTTGGAATTCGACATAAGAGTAGGCTGTCCTGGGAAAAATTCCCACACCAAAGCACACTTCATTGCACATTCATTGACAGATATTTAGGACGTTAAACCCCATTTCATAGAAATGAAATGAAATGGGGTTTAACGTCCTACTCTTCTGTACCTAACCTGGGCTAATGGAAGACAGGTATACGCCATACAGTGTGCTATGAGGGAAATTTTGTCCGGGCAGCCGCCCTACGGCCTACTCTTATATCGAATTCCAACTGCCAAGGGATCTTTTACGTGCATTGCAATGTGTACACAGGACCTCGGTTTTTCATCCCATCCGAACGAGGCAGCTGTCATTATCAGGCCCTCCTTCTGCATCACTGACAAGGGGAAATCACGCTGGAAAATCGAGATGAATTTTCTCGGCCAATGCAGGGATCGAACTCCCAACCTCCAGGCTAGCGAACCAGCGCCTTATCCACTTAGCCACTGTGACCCCCTTTTCATAGATGTAAGCAGTATATGAATGTTTAGATTTCAGTAAAAAATAAAAGACACAAAATTGGGATCTAATTTTAATAGGGTTGGAATCTCTCCCCAACAAATATGTAATTAAATCGAATTAAATCAGCCCCAGTGCTTTCGATGGGTCGCCATTATGACATCTCGCGCCAAGTTCACAAAGCATTCTCAGACTTTTAAATACTTTACTCAAAATTGTTTGCCTAATTTTAACTAAAATATAACTGTTTATAAAATTTTTGTTGTTTTAGTGTGTCAAATACATCAATAAGAGAGAGAGAGAGAGAGAGAGAGAGAGAGAGAGAGAGAGAGAGAGAGAGAAATGGGGTTTAACATCCACTCAACACAAACTAGGTCATTTCGGGACTAACATATGGTTCAATTCTATTTCAATAATTTGCTTGCGCGTAGGGGTCTTTAGCAGTGGGAGGAAACCGGAGTGCCCGGAGGAAACCCACGAGGTTGAGAAGGCGCCCCTGTCTCCATGCCACATACGCTTACACCAGGGCTCGAAACCACTGCCGCAAGCCAGAGGTGACCGGCCAGCTAGAGGTCGAAGCGCGGCACTCTAGACCACTAGGCCATCCCACCCCCCACCCCCCCTACATCAATAAGATACTATGTGCAAAGTTTTGTTTTTCTGGATCAAAGATTTGTCTCATAAACAACAATTGAAAGTAAATTCTAAACTAAAAGTCTGAGAATGCTTTGTGAACTCGGGGCCGGTATAAATTTACGGAGAGGCATGCTAATAATACAACCATAAAACTTAAACAAGACCTGTCACTACTAGACTGAGTCGGTCCGATGATCGTAATATTTCGTGCTTGATATGTCACCAAGCAGTCTGCATCACTGGTGAATCCTACTTTTACAGAAATCGTGCTACCAGAAGAAATTTGACTTCTGGGGTCGTTTTGCAGTGCTTGCTGATACAAATCAAAAAGACGTCGGAGAGTCTCGGAATTCGAAGACGCTCTGTCCCAATTGTTAAACAGCATTTTGATATATAGTTCATATTTCTTCACGTTTCTTGATGTTGCTCCTAATGTCATACTTGGAAACTCGTCTTGGACAGTTTGAAGTATCCTTGCCAGTATCAGATCGATCATGGCATCAGCCGTGGCATTAACACAAGGTTGGTCTGTGCACATTGCATCAACTTGATGATGTCCATTCCAGGTGATGAATGCCTTTGCGCATGCCGGGATGTTCGCATAAGAGCAAGTACCATTAACTGGTTGAAAAGAGTTACGACACGTGTCGATTTTACAGTCTGGCATCTTAATATCTTTTTCACTGATATTGCATGTCATACTTTTCCACAGAAAGGGAAGCCCTGACCGAAGAGTGGCGACCCTTTTATCGCTGTTTATCTGCCAGTTAATGGTCGTAGAGAATCGCCCTGGTCCCTGTGTGACATGTGTGAAGTCATATATCCCGGCTCCATTACAAACATATAGTGATGATTTCACGTGACATGCCGCACAATATCTATTATGGTACAGAGTTCTCTTCCCATCTTCAATGACTAAAACTGGTGACCTACTAGCTAGGCATTTATCTTTAAGCTGTAGTTCATTTCCGTCTGGACAATCGCTAATTAACATCTTAGAACAGAAATGAAGATTTGGAAAGGGAGGAGGAGTCCATTTGAAAATGCCGTGGGTCGATATCATACTTATGTCGTTTTTTTCGAAGAACGTCGGATCGGTATTTCTTTCAAAGTCAACACGGAGGTGTAAGTTCCATAATTGTGCATCGGTCACTACAAAGCCATTGCAGAGAAGGCAATGGATATTTTTAAAGTGGTAATTACTAATTGACACTGGTTCAATATTATCACCAAGACATTTGGACAGAGTATGTGAACTGCAGTTCTGGGAACAGCTAGAAATTAAGAGATAACCTGGCGAATTGTTGATACAATCAACCGTCACACCCAACATGCCTGATAGTCTTTTTTTAGCGTCAAACCACACACCAGGACACTCGCTACGAAAATCGACACAGCAAGTCCCATACAGCTCACAGTGTAGCTCACACGAGCATCTCGTGATGGCTTCCATTCCACATCTGTCCCTACAAGAGATGACGTCATCCAAACAGAAGAACTCATCTTTTAATTCGTTTTTACATTGATTTTTCAGCATCAACAGTACGTATTTAGAGTCACAGTCAAATCTTGGCTGTGCCTTGTTTAATGATGTATTGGTGAAGGAAGTAAGTGGAGCATTTAGACCGGTCGTGTTGTTTACGTGTTCGGTGTTAGAGGCTCGTTTTTTTGGCATTTTCTTGTACACACCTTCCGCTCTGGTCACCGATGGCAATGTAGCCATTTCCTTATAATTGGTCTTTGGTGTAGTTTCCCCATGCTGTCCAATGATTGAAGTCAGAGATTGTTTATTCGTTCTATCCAGTTCTTGTGTTTCATCAGCATTACTTATGGTCAAGGAAGGCGTTACCAAAAATCCATAACCTGAAGCAGTCATCGAGGAGAGCTCTACATTAGATATTGTCCAGGAAAGCGTTGCCAAATCTAAAGTAGTTACCGGGTATAACTCTTCAAAATTTGTGTCCTCCGCACTTGTCATCAATGTTTTGGATTTCTTAAATGGCGTGAATTCTGAGTTTTGAATTTCCAAGCGTTGAGTTGTCAAATACATGTAAATGCCTGTCATACTGGTCATCAATGGCGATGTCGTAATTGCTTCATAGTTGCTTTCCCTTGGTGAATCATCCCAATCCTGAAATACTTGACCCAATGAGAACGTTCCTTGCCATATAAACACAAACACAACCCAGTCCAAACAAACGTGCATCTTCAACTAATTAAACTCTCAAAATTAGATTAGTAAAACCTTCGACCAAGGTTTGTCAAACGTTTTGTTGGATAAATGTGGACGGAAAGAGATGACACTGTAATGACTACCTTTTGAGATTTAGCATCTTTTGAGATTTAGCGTCTTTTGCATACCTTTTTGTAAAATCCTGAATCACAAGCCAACAATTGAACGACCCAGGTATATGTAGATATGCCTACAATACACTACCGTTCGTCTGATATCTGCATGTATTGTGTCTCCCTTCCCTTCAATGCTAATAATGCCCATAACCAATGTACCATTATAATGAAGGGCGGTGTTAGACAAGAATGTCTACTAATTAATTAGGAAATGGTTACATGCCATAACAATGTATATATAATTAAACGAGTCTAATATTACTTCACACATGGTCGTGTTAAAATTAATTAGATTTGTTTTCTGAGAGATGCATTATGTAAGATTTATATAAAATGCCAATAGTGTGAGCAACAGTAGTTCTCAAATAGATCATGAAAATGGAAAATTTGAATCAAATGACTGTATTCTGAGTAAAGATTGAACTGTTTTGTTGTGAGAGAGAGAGAGAGAGAGAGAGAGAGAGAAAGAGAGAAAGATTGAACTGTTTTGTTGTGTGAGAGAGAGAGAGAGAGAAATGGGGTTTAACGTCCACTCGTCACAAACTAGGTCATTTTGGGACTAACATATGGTTTCAATTTTATTTCAATAATTCGCTTGTAGGGGTCTTTAGCAGTGGGAGGAAACCGGAGTGCCCGGAGGAAACCCAACAGGTTGAGAAGGCACCCCTATCTCCATGCCACATACGCTCACACCAGGGATCGAAACCACAGCCGCAAGCCAGAGGTGGCCGGCCATCTAGAGGTCGAAGCGCTGCGCTCTAGACCACTAGGCCATCTCAACCCCCCGTTTTGTTGTGAATGCGCTTAGAAAGACTCATGTGTAATAATAATGATAATAATGTTGGAAGTTTGGAGAGGAATGGGGTAGCCTCGATTTACATTTCTACAATTGTTCTAATAATAAACAAAGTACGTATTATCTATTTTAAAATACATTAATCAAATGGCGATGGTGTTTTAATCCATGTTCGGGGTTGTCATGGGAATAAATGTTGTAATTAATAATCTATATAACATTTGAGGCCATTTAAAAATAAAGTGATAATTTAGTCTCAATTATTCATTTTTTAGTTAAATTATTAAGTGGCAATCGCATTCAAATCCGTTTAAAATCTCGCCATTCGATGCTCTAGAGAGTTGTTTATGTGCCTGGCATGTTGATAAAAATCTAATTGATAATATATGTAACATTTGAAGTTAAAGGAAGAGGGTTGAAAATTGGGTTTAACGTCCACTCGACACAAACTAGGTGAACTTGGGAATAATAATTTTATTTCAACAATTTTGCTTGCGTGTAGGTATCTTTAGCAGTGGAGGAAAACCAACGGGGAAAACCAACGAGGTTTGACAGGCAACCCTACAGCCGGGGAACAGAAACCACGCCAGTTGACTCAATGACAGACTTTATGATCGAAGCCAAAGAAAGACATGCAATAGGTGCCCAAATAAGTAAATATAATTCTTTGGTACAGGTTTGATTGTACTGAACCTGATTACATTATAGCGTAATGATACATCATGATCCATTGTTTCGGGGGGATGGATGGCCGAATGGTTAGCGTGCCATTGTGTCAAATGGCGTGGTTTCAAATCTCTGGTTGTACGTGGCAAGGCGTTGGGTCGCCTGTCAAACCTCGTGGGTTTTCTCCGGGTACTCCGGCTTACCCCCTACGCAAAAGGGAATTATTGAAATAAAATTAAACCATATGTTAGTCACGAAATGACCTAGTTTATGTCGAGTGGACGTTACCCCCCCACCTCTCTCCCTCTCCCCCCATTGTTTCTTTTTAAGGTTATGGGCAGTTGTAATTATTTGTGGTAATCAAGATATTTTCTCGAACAACATTAATGAGTCCAAAAATAATTTCATTTTTAATTGACCAATCAAATTCATGTAAGGAGATATCGCTCAGTTGATTAAGAAAGTTATTACACAAGCTATATCTACTGTAGAATGTGTTTTTGGGTAATAAATTCAGCTATGAAATTAAATGCAGTAAACTGATCTTTATTGCAAAAAATTCGTGAGAAAAGTATTGGATTTATAATTTATTATTGTCTCCGCCTTTCGAAGAATCCATGATACTATTAAAGTTAGTCTGTCTGTCTACCCGCCTGTCTCTCCGTCCATTCTGCCGTCTGCCTACCCGCCTGTCTCTCCGTCCGTTCAGTCACCTGTCTACCCGCCTGTCTCTCCGCCTGTGTCATTGCAATAAGACCACCATTGAATAGATTTTAATATTCACACACAATACAAAACCAGTTGATCATACTGGAATAAACCGTCACGGTTAAAAATGGTCAAAATCCAGCCAACTAAATTTCAGTTCTCCTCCTTGAATATGTTACATTAAATAAACACTAATTCCTTCTCTGCGATACCAGTCAGGTTCAAGCAGACATCAAGTAAAACTATTGCATACACAAAGCGCCCATAATTAATTTATGGCCCAATCAGTTTTAACAGCATCACAGTTCTCACTTAACACCTATATAGATCAACATTATCAAGGATTCTAATCAACCAACCATGACAAAAAATGACATTATTTCTTACCCATTTTGACTATATATTCTTGATACTAGTGTACGAATATCCTTTTTAATAATGATAAGTAATATCAAAGGTCTATTCTATGAACTAATTAAATGTTCAAATCACATTCCAGGTAATATATTGTCAAGTTTAAATCGGTGATTATACATTTATGGAACTTATAACCCTAGCTGAATCAACAAGACAGATACAATTTTGTGATGATTATTGATTTTCATTTCGGCGTCAATCTATTGACCTTTGATGCACACTAAAAGGTAATTTAAATTCAAAGAATGACCCGATTGGTTTTTTGCTTATTAATCATTTGGTTTCTTTCAATTAAATATAACGCACGCTTCCACCTAAATGATATGCAGTCAAGAAATTAGTGTTTATCTAATACTAATATGCAAACGACGAAACATCAAACACAACCAAAAAATCCATTATTATAATTGAAAGATAGGCTGCCACTGCCAGGCAGGATACGCCCACATTTTCGAGAGATGGATAGAGAACAAGCAATACCGAAAGTGATTTTTCCTACATCATTAAGTCCTGTATTTCATACTGTATTGGGAGCAGCCATTTAGTTGGTCAGTTCCAGTCTGATATTCATGAAATTCGAAGCCGACAATGATTATGGTGTGACGGTACACAACCTAGAAATGTGACTTTTCATCAAAATCGGATAAGAATTGTGACCTGTAGAGAGTCCACAACCATGATATACCATATTTTTACACTATTCGCGTACGAACGGCGACAATTTCGTCCGGCAATTTTGGTACGATTTTCACGAAATTAGAACTCAACCTTCCTCATCAAAATCGAATTAAAATTGTGACATATACAGGGTCCACAACCATGATATACCATTTTTTTAACAGTATTCGTGTACAAACGGCGGCCATTTTGTATGGCAATTTTGGTCTGATTTTCCCGAAATTTGAACTCAACCTTCCTTACAGTGTAACGGTAATATAATCAAACGTTTTTTTAAATCGGATAATAATTGTGACCTCCAGAGGGACCACAAGCTAAAAAAAAGGCGATTTTGCGTATAATCAGGGGCCATAATTCAGGAAGTTACGATCCGATATGCGCAAATACCGAAAGGAACCAAACCCTTTGGGTTATAACCAAGAATTTCAAGTTTCATCAAAATCAAATTAAAATTGTGACCTCCACAGGGTCCACAACCTTGATATACCATTTTTAACAGTATTCGTGTACAAACGGCGGCCATTTTGTATGGCAATTTTGGTCCGATTTTCCCGAAATTCGAACTCAACCTTCCTTAGGGTGTAACGGTGAATTAATCAAACGTTTTTTTAAATCCGATAATAATTGTGACCTCCAGAGGGACCACAAGCTAAAAAGGGTGATTTTTCGGACAATCAGGGGCCATAATTCAGGAAATTACATTCCGATAGTCGCAAATATCGAAAGGAACCAAGATCTTTAGGTTACAAACATGCATGTCAAGTTTCATCAAAATCGGTTCAAAATTGTGACCTCTATAGGGTCCACAAGCTAAAAACATGATTTTTCGTACAATCAGGGGCCATAATCCATGAAGTTTTGATCCGATACATGCCAATATCGAAAGCAGCCGAGATCTTTTGGGGATAAAGCTATATTTCAAGTTTCGTCAAAATCGGATAAGAATTGTGACCTGTAGAGAGTCCACAAACAAATGGTGGACGGACGTCCGGACGGACAGGGGCGACGACATAATACGTCCACATGAAAATGTGGGCGTATAAAAAGGCATAACATTTCATATTTCCATTACGCCAGTTTATTTTTTATATTTGCTGTAGTAAAATAGCATTGACTATGTTTCTTTTTGGACCCATATAACATTGCACAAAATGTCATTATTGGAACAAAGATATAATACGTGCAGCGATGAATGTTTCAGCTCATACCAATTGTCAATTAAATGAAAAATATAGCGCACAATTCCTACATTAAAATTTAATTTAAACGTTTAATTCTGAAGACACATGAATATCAATAATGTGATAATAATTTATGGTATGGCTTGTATTCTTGCCTTGTCTATTTCTTTCTTTGAACATTTCTCTGATTATAGTTTGGACTGTTTTCATTTTCATTGCAGAAATTTCCAATGAGAAAGATAAAAATAGGTTGCCAGGCAATGAAACATACGCCCACACATTAGCCAAATCGTCCGGGCAGTCAACAAGAGTTGTCGCATATTAAGGAATTATCAGAAAATCATTAGAATTTGTTTGGTTTTTATAATCAAACGTTTTTTTTTAAATCAGATAATAATTGTGACCTCCAGAGGCACCACAAGCTAAAAAGGGTGATTTTTCGTACAATCCGGGGACATAATTCAGGAAGTAATGACCCGAAGGGCGCAAATATCGAAAGGAACCAAGATCTTTGGGTTATAAACATACATGTCAAGTTTCATCAAAATCGGTTCAAAATTGTGACCTCTATAAGGTCCACAACCTTTATATAACATATTTTCACAATATTCGCGTACAAACAGCGGCCATTTTGTCCGTCAATTTTGGTCCGATTTTCACAAAATTCATACTCAGCCTTCATAACCATGGAACGGTGATATAAACAAACGTTTTTTTAAATCGGATAACAATTTTGACCTCCAGTGGGATCACAAGCTAAAAAGGGCGATTTTTTGGACAATCAGGGGCCATAATTCAGGAAGTTACGATCCGATTGGAGCAAATATCGGAAGGAACCAAGATCTTTGGGTTATAAACATGCATTTCAAGTTTCATCCAAATCGGTTCAAAATTGTGTCCTCTACACTGTTCACAACCTTGATATAACATATTTTCACACTATTCGAGTACTAATGGCGGCCATTTTGTCCGTCAATTTTGGTCCGATTTTCACGAAATTCAATCTCAGCCTTCATAACCATGGAACGGTGATATAATCAAACGTTTTTTTAAATCGGATAACAATTTTGACCTCCAGTGGGATCACAAGCTAAAAAGGGCGATTTTTTGGACAATCAGGGGCCATAATTCAGGAAGTTACGATCCGATTGGAGCAAATATCGGAAGGAACCAAGATCTTTGGGTTATAAACATGCATTTCAAGTTTCATCAAAATCGGTTCAATATTGTGACCTCTACAGTGTTCACAACCTTGACATACCATATTTTTACACTTTTCGCGTACAAACGGCAGCCATTTTGTCCGTCAATTTTGGTCCGATTTTCACGAAATTCGAACACGACCTTCTTTACGGTGTAACGGTTATATAATCAGACGGTTTTATAAATCGGATAATAATTTTGGCCTCAAGAAGGACCACAAGCTAAAAAAGGCGATTTTTCGTACAATCAGGGGCCATAATTCAGGAAGTTATGATCCGATATGCGCAAATATCGAAAGGAACCAAGATCTTTGGGTTATAAACATGCATGTCAAGTTTCATCAAAATCGGTTCAATATTGTGACCTCTACAGTGTTCATAAGCTAAACCGAGGAGAAAAATGAAAATGTACCCTAGTTAGAGGGACCCAAAAGACAGAAAAAAGGGCCCCCACGCTTGACAAAAGGGGCCCTCTGGCCAAGGGAAAGGGCCCTCGTGTCCAAGTCAATCGTTTCCATACACTGTTACTGTTGAATCCATTACTGAATGAGAATACAGTCATTGTATTGGCATAAAAATCATCAATCAAGATGAACCTAAGCTATCTTGTCCCAAAGTATCAACCAATCAAATTGCTTATCTCTGCCTACCCTAAGAAGAAAATGCTCATCTTCGAACTCCATCAAGGCATTGACCTAATAAACATACACACCAACTATGAACATTTTAACTCAATTCGAAGGAGAGTTATTGTGTTCCAAAGTCTCGGCAAATCAAATTGCTTATCGCTCTGCTTACCCTGAGCAGAAAATGCTCATTATCGATCTTAGTCAAGGTATTACTGTAATGAAACTATACACCAAGTTTCATCACTCTCACTTAATTAGAACTAAAGTTATCGTGTCCCAAAGCATCCACAGGGTTCCCGCGGCTTCGTCAAACATTTTTTCAAGGATATTCAAGGATAATTATACGTCAAATTCCAGGATTTTCAAGGACATTTTTTAGCCCAAAGTTACAATTTTTCATCTCAAAAACAACTAAAACATTTAGATCAGTTGATTGACAGGTATACGTCAGAGTTATTGTTTAGTATAACCAGCATTAATTATAATCTAAACGTTTTTTTAGATCAACTTACCAGTATTACCAACAAAATTAAGGATCTGAACTGAAATTCAAGGATATTTTCCTATTTCCGCGAAATTCAAGGATATTCAAGACCTTGAAAATGAAATTTTAAATTTAAGGATATTCAAGGATTTTCAAGGACCGCGGGAACCCTGATCAACCAATCAAATTGTTTATCTCTGCTTACCCTAAGCGGAAAATGCTCATCTTCGTGCTGCATCAAGGCATTGACCTAATAAGCATATACACTAAGTTTGAACATTTTAACTCAATAAGAAGGTGAGTTATTGTGTTCCAAAGTCTCGACCAATCAAATTGCGTATCGCTCTGCTTACCCTGAGCAGAAAATGCTCATTATCGAACTTAGTCAAGGTATTACTGTAATGAAACTATACACCAAGTTTCATCACTCTCACTTAATTAGAACTAAAGTTATCGTGTCCCAAAGCATCAACCAATCAAATTGCTTATCTCTGCTTACCCTAAGTGGAAAATGCTTATCTTCGAACTCCATCAAGGCATTGACCTAATAAGCATATACACCCAGTTTGAACATTTTAACTCAATTAGAAGGAGAGTTATTGTGTTCCAAAGTCTCGACCAATCAAATTGCGTATTGCTCTGCTTACCCTGAGCAGAAAATGCTCATTATCGAACTTAGTCAAGGCATTACTGTAATGAAACTATACACCAAGTTTCATCAATCTCACTTAATTAGAACTAAAGTTTTCGTGTCCCAAAGCATCGACCAATCAAATTGCTTATCTTTGCTTACCCTAAGCGGAAAATGCTCATCTTCAAACTCCATCAAGGCATTGACCTAATAAACACATACACCAAGTTTGAACATTCTAGCTCATTTAGGAAGAGAGTTATTGTGTCCCAAAAAGTGTGACGGACAGACGGACAGACAGACAGACAGACAGACGGACGAACCCATTTTAATAGTCCCCCAACTTTCTTCGAAAGGCGGGGGACAAAAACGTGATTTTTCATACAATCAGGGGCCATAACCCATGAAGTTACAGTCCGATACATGCCAATATCGAAAGGAACCGAGATCTTAGGGTGATAAACCTATGTTTTAAGTTTCATTGAAATCGGATAAAAATTGTGACCTGTAGACTGTTCACAAACAATTGTGGACGAACGGACGGACGGACGAACGAACAGGGGCGACGACAATATACGTCCACATGAAAATGTGGGCGTATAAAAATGAATACATTTTAATAAATAACAAACTTTATTTAAATCAGATTTTTGCCATTGCAATAAGACCACCATTGGATAAACCACAATATCCAATATTTCATCTTTTATTTAGCAATTAAATCACTCTTATTTATCAAATGTTGTGTCGAATTACGTATATACAGTCAAAATAGGTGAATATATTGTCATGGTTGATTGATCAGAATCCTCGAAAAGGTTGACCTATATATAATAGGTTTTAAGTAACAACTGCGGTCTCTGATTGAACCCATAAACTAATTAACAACGTTAAGTGTGAAATAGCTTCCACATAACTGATATCGCAGAGAAGAAATTAGTGTTTATTCAATCTAACATATGCGAGAAGAACCACAAAATGTCATGTTTATTATACACAATAGAATTCCGATGAATTACAGTGAATTTAACCATCATAATTAACCACGTGATATCCGAATAAATAATCTAATTCGTAGATCTGCAACTATTCACGTGAAGATCGGAACATTAATTTTTGTGACTCTATTTGTTGAAAGCAAGTACCGGTAATAATTATCTTGAAGAAAACCACGTTTTTAAAATGTGGCATTTTTTACCCAGCCTTGTTCTGGACAAAATACCTCGTTTCAAAAAAACATGGCAATCTAAAAAGCTACGTTTCGGCACTCCAGACAAACGTGGCATTTGTTTTACCACGTTGCATCATGGCAAAAAAATTAACACGTTTTAGCGACGTTTGGACAAAAATGCCAAACGTGGCATTCTGAGGTTTTGTATTTGGACAAAAATGCCAAACGTGGCATTCTGAGGTTTATATTTGGACAAAAATGCCTAACATGGCATTGTGAGGTTTATCGTGTGAGCTAATTACAATATTTACCTGTTTAGCAGCACCTATAGCTATAACCTCATCACATGTTATAGATGTTAATAAAACAGAATCTAGAAGACATTCACTGATAGTTTTCTGTAGAATAGGAACATTAGCTCCACCTCCACATAATATCACCTGGAATATATAATATATAATATATAATAATACAATATCACCTGTAATATATAATATCACCTGTAATATATAATATCACCTGTAATATATAATATCACCTGGAATATATAATATCACCTGGAATATATAATATCACCTGGAATATATAATATCACCTGTAATCAAACAAAATGGGGTTTAACATCCCACTAGGCTAATAAAGACGGGCATACACCATACAGTGTACTGTGCGTGGAATTTGGCCCGGATACCAGCGCTACCACCTACTCCTTACATCCAATTCCAACTGCCAATGGATCTTTAACATGCAAGCCAACGTGTATATTGGGCTTCAGTTTTCCATCATAGTAACTGATTAACTAGCTCTAGCCGATTGAGATGTTGTTCTAGCTGATTAAGCTCCTGCATTAGCCCAATTAGCTCCTGCATCAGCCAATTAGCTCCTATACTAGCCAACTGGATATTTGCATTTGTTTGATTGAAAGTTTCAGCATGCAATAGAGGTAGCACCAAATATTATCTTTTTAAGAATTGTAAGGGGTTCAGCCCAGTACTGCCATTAATACTGACCTTATTTATGTCTGATTTTGTTAGTTTAGCTTCTTGTAGAATCTGTTCTATCAACTGTACACACTGTTGTAATAGATTATTAGATAATATCTCAAATCTACCCCTGAAATTACACGAACAATTACGTCATAAATACACTTGATTTATTTTTTTCATACCATCCAACATACTAAGAATTAAAATGTAAATCCAATATGGTCCCAAAAAGAGAAAGAGCAGTCATTTAAGAAAAAAGGAAAGAGTGTTTTCTGAAAAGAGGGAGTGGACCTTTAAGAAAGTAAGAGTGGTCCTATAAGTAAGTTAGAGTGGCCCTTTAAGAAAGTAAGAGTGGTCCTATAAGTAAGTTAGAGTGGCCCTTTAAGAAAGTAAGAGTGGTCCTATAAGTAAGTTAGAGTGGTCCTATAAGTAAGTTAGAGTGGTCCTATAAGTAAATAAGAATGGCATATAAGAAATAAAAGAATGGGTCTATAAAAGAAGGTAAAAGAGTTGGCCTATAAGACAAGAGATAGAATGTGTAAAATAACGTGACTAACCTGGATACATTGTAATGAAAGTCAATACCATCGTAAAGAGAATCTACAGCACACTGAGCATTAGGTAACGTAGATAACGTGTGTTTACACATCTCCGCAGCTAGTCGTAATTTTGTCATAGATCGTCTGTTATCTTTAATATCACATTTAGCTTGTCTAAAATACAAACAATTTCAATGAATGACAAAACAATCCAACATGGAGAGAGAGAGAGAGAGAGAGAGAGAGAGAGAGAGAAATGGGGTTTAACCTCCACTCGACACAAACAAGGTCATTTCAGGACTAACATATGGATTTAATTTTATTTCAACAACTCGTTTGCGCGTAGGGGTCTTTAGCAGTGGGAGGGAACCGGAGTGCCCGGAGGAAACCCACAAGGTTGAGAAGGCGCCCCTATCTCCATGCCACCTACGCTCACACAAGGGATCGAAACCACAGCCACAAGCCAGAGGTGACCAGCCAGCTAGAGGTCGAGCGTGGCACTGTAGACCATTAGGCCATCCCAACCCCCCGGACAAGCAACTTGAACCCTTGTCACATACAAGCGGGCAATTAAAACGACGCCACCTGACAAATTGACACACCTTATGATCCTAAACATCCCCCTTCCCCAAAAGTTGAATACGAAAATCAGGAAACAATCATACACATCATTAAAGTTACATTATGGGAGATAAGATAAAGAGATGGCAGTTCTCACTACAATAGTTAAAGATAGGCTGGCACTGCCAGGCAGGATACGCCCACATTTTCGAGAGATGGACAGAGAACAAGCAATACCGAAAGTGATTTTTCCTACATCTTTATTAAGTCCTGTATTTCATACTGTATTGGGAGCAGCCATTTAGTTGGTCAGTTCCAGTCTGATATTAATGAAATTCGAAACCGACAATGATTATGGTGTGACGGTACACAACCTAGAAATGTGACTTTTCATCAAAATCGGATAAGAATTGTGACCTGTAGAGAGTCCACAACCATGATATACCATATTTTTACACTATTCGCGTACAAACGGCGACCATTTCGTCCGGCAATTTTGGTACGATTTTCACGAAATTAGAACTCAACCATCCTCATCAAAATCGAATTAAAATTGTGACCTATACAGGATCCACAATCATGATATATCATTTTTTTAACAGTATTCGCGTACAAACGGCGACCATTTTGTCTGTCAATTTTGGTCCGAAATTCAAACTCAACCTTCCTTACAGTGTAACGGTGATATAATCAAACGTTTTTTTAAATTGGATAATAATTGTGACCTCCAGAGGGACCACAAGCTAAAGAAAGGGGGATTTTGCGTATAAAAAGGGGCCATTATTCAGGAAGTTACGATCCGATATGCGCAAATATCGAAAAGAACCAAGATCTTTGGGTTATAACCATGAATTTCAAGTTTCATCAAAATCGAATTAAAATTGTGACCTTTACAACGTCCACAACCTTGATATACCATTTGTTAACAGTATTCGCGTACAAACGGCGGCCATTTTGTGTGGCAATTTTGGTCTGATTTTCCCGAAATTCAAACTCAACCTTCCTTACGGTGTAACGGTAATATAATCAAACGTTTTTTTAAATCGGATAATAATTGTGACCTCCAAGCTAAAAAAAAGGCAATTTTGCGTATAATCAGGGGCCATAATTCAGGAAGTTACGATCCGATATGCGCAAATATCGAAAGGAAGCAAGATCTTTGGGTTATAACCATGAATTTCAAGTTTCATCAAAATCGAATCAAAATTGTGACCTCCACAGGGTCCACAACCTTGATATACCATTTTTTAACAGTATTCACGTACAAACGGCGGCCATTTTGTATGGCAATTTTCGTCCGATTTTCCCGAAATTCGAACTCAACCTTCCTTAGGGTGTAACGGTGATATAATCAAACGGTTTTTTAAATCGAATAATAATTGTGACCTCCAAGCTAAAAAAAAGGCGATTTTGCGTATAATCAGGGGCCATAATTCAGGAAGTTACGATCCGATATGCGCAAATATCGAAAGGAAGCAAGATCTTTGGGTTATAACCATGAATTTGAAGTTTAATCAAAATCGAATCAAAATTGTGACCTCCACAGGGTCCACAACCTTGATATACCATTTTTTAACAGTGTTCGCGTACAAACGGCGGCCATTTTGTATGGCAATTTTCGTCCGATTTTCCCGAAATTCGAACTCAACCTTCCTTAGGGTGTAACGGTGATATAATCAAACGGTTTTTTAAATCGAATAATAATTGTGACATCCAGAGGGACCACAAGCTAAAAAGGGTGATTTTTCGGACAATCAGGGGCCATAATTCAGGAAATTACATTCCGAAAGCCGCAAATATCGAAAGGAACCAAGATCTTTGGGTTATAAACATGCATGTCAAGTTTCATCAAAATCGGTTCAAAATTGTGACCTCTATAGGGTCCACAAGCTAAAAACGTGATTTTTCGTACAATCAGGGGCCATAATCCATGAAGTTTTCATCCGATACATGCCAATATCGAAAGGAACCGAGATCTTTTGGGGATAAACCTATATTTCAAGTTTCGTCAAAATCGGATAAGAATTGTGACCTGTAGAGAGTCCACAAACAAATTGTGGACGGACGGACGGACGGACGGACGGACGGACGGACGTATGGACGGACAGGGGCGACGACAATATACGTCCACATAAAAATGTGGGCGTATAAAAAAGGCAATTTTGCGTATAATCAGGGGCCATAATTCAGGAAGTTACGATCCGATATGCGCAAATATCGAAAGGAAGCAAGATCTTTGGGTTATAACCATGAATTTCAAGTTTCATCAAAATCGAATCAAAATTGTGACCTCCACAGGGTCCACAACCTTGATATACCATATTTTAACAGTATTCACGTACAAACGGCGGCCATTTTGTATGGCAATTTTCGTCCGATTTTCCCGAAATTCGAACTCAACCTTCCTTAGGGTGTAACGGTGATATAATCAAACGGTTTTTTAAATCGAATAATAATTGTGACCTCCAAGCTAAAAAAAAGGCGATTTTGCGTATAATCAGGGGCCATAATTCAGGAAGTTACGATCCGATATGCGCAAATATCGAAAGGAAGCAAGATCTTTGGGTTATAACCATGAATTTGAAGTTTAATCAAAATCGAATCAAAATTGTGACCTCCACAGGGTCCACAACCTTGATATACCATTTTTTAACAGTGTTCGCGTACAAACGGCGGCCATTTTGTATGGCAATTTTCGTCCGATTTTCCCGAAATTCGAACTCAACCTTCCTTAGGGTGTAACGGTGATATAATCAAACGGTTTTTTAAATCGAATAATAATTGTGACATCCAGAGGGACCACAAGCTAAAAAGGGTGATTTTTCGGACAATCAGGGGCCATAATTCAGGAAATTACATTCCGAAAGCCGCAAATATCGAAAGGAACCAAGATCTTTGGGTTATAAACATGCATGTCAAGTTTCATCAAAATCGGTTCAAAATTGTGACCTCTATAGGGTCCACAAGCTAAAAACGTGATTTTTCGTACAATCAGGGGCCATAATCCATGAAGTTTTCATCCGATACATGCCAATATCGAAAGGAACCGAGATCTTTTGGGGATAAACCTATATTTCAAGTTTCGTCAAAATCGGATAAGAATTGTGACCTGTAGAGAGTCCACAAACAAATTGTGGACGGACGGACGGACGGACGGACGGACGGACGGACGTCCGGACGGACGGACGTCCGGACGGACAGGGGCGACGACAATATACGTCCACATAAAAATGTGGGCGTATAAAAACTAGATAGTGTAAAGATAATTTGCTGAAAATTTCAGTCAAATTGATTCACTATTAGCCGAGAAAAAAGTTTTTTAAATATTCATAGCCTCGGTCATCATTACTCAAATCATTAATATAAACAGCATAGTCTCGATTATCCACTTGATTGATTTAATTATCAACCGCCATTAAGCGGCATATACGATTTTAATCTGCCAACATCGAAGGCTAGTCTTGACATAAAGAGTTTATTATGGTCTGAATATGTTAATTAATGTCTAATTGATTATTTAGATAACATCTCAGGCTTAAAGAAAGACCTGTAAAAATCAGATTTTGCTCTTGCATAATGCTATTTTAACTACAGTTCAGGGTCCTGATTCACGAAATTTTAGTAATTTGATTGGATAATATTAGATTGATTTTAGTGCTTAGCCAATCAAAATTGAAGTATATCTACTAAAATTTGGATTTTATCTTTAGTTAAGATTTCGTGAATCAGGTCCCCGAATATTGACACAAATTATAAACTTGAAACAATTTTTATTTTTGTCCTCATCATTAACTGATTAACCTGATATATAAACTACCAATCTGATTAAAACACAGATCCTACACTATAAACCTCAGAATGCCTCGTTCGGCATTTCTGTCCAAACGAGGTTAAATAAATGCCTCGTAGTCTGCAGTTCAAAAACGAGGTTTTTTAAAATTGCCCTGTTTTTGGAACGAGGTATTTTGTTCAGAACGAGGCTTGGTAAAAATGCCTCGTTTACTAGACGTGTTTTTTTTCATCAGCGAATTTGTACAAATTAAAATGTATGTTATTTAATATGAAAATAAACCAGTCCAAACTATGATATTATAATCAGAGAAATGGACAAGACAAGAATACATGCCATAGGTGGAGGTGTAAAACTATTGCAGACACACAGCTACATACCTTGATTGGGAAATTTAAAAAAAAACTTGTTTTGTAACTGCAGACCACGAGGCATTTTTTTTTTACCTCGTTTGGACAGAAATGCCGAACGAGACATTCTGAGGTTTATAGTGCTATTTCGTTTCGCTTTTTATAGTTCTAAATTTTGTTTTACTTGTCTTTATTACACTATTGATGTGAGGAATAAGCCAATGAAACGGTCTGTTACGACGACTTTGGGGGAGTTCTCTGCGCAGAACTGTGGGTAAACCAATAGAAACTTCAACGCTAATTGATTAATCAATGTCTGATGTCATAGGGTCAAAAGCCGCTCGTTTGATCCCTGACATGAACTCCCAACTTGTCAGATCTTTATGTAGTGTAGGCCATCGACAGTATAACAAAAACAAAACGAAATATAGACCTGTGTTTTATCTTAATCCAAGGTTAGCACACTCCTTGAAACCACTCGTTTGACCCTTGATGTGAACACTCACTATATCTGGTTAGATCTTCATGTAGTGCAGACCATCGAAAGTATAAAAAAAAATCGAAACGAAATATATATCTGTATTTTAACCTGATTGACAATCTGCATTTCAGAATATTGGCACTTGTGTGATAAACCTGAAATATCTACCACATAACCAAACTACCTTTTAAATTCTGAGACTAAATTTTCTGTTAATACATCGGTAAAATTCTCCCCACCATATTTCTCTAACGTGACGGAACTGATCACCTGATATATCCCATGATTCACCTGAAGAATTGTCGCATCCGTGGACGTACCTCCTAATCTTAACACCAAAACACAACTAAAACAAATAAATAAACCCATTTAAATAGTCAACAAACAAATACAATGTAGTCAATAATATACAAACGAAATCATCAAGGAAATTGGGTTTAACAAACAAAATCATCAATAAAGAGAGAGAGAAATGGGGTTTAACGTCCACTCAACACAAACTAGGTCATTTCGGGACTAACATATGGTTTAATTTTATTTCAATAATTCGCTTGCGCGTAGGGGTCTTTAGCAGTGGGAGGAAACCGGAGTGCCCGGAGGAAACCCACGAGGTTGAGAAGTCGCCCCTATATCCATGCCACAAACGCTCACACCAGGGCTCGAAACCACAACCGCAAGCCAGAGGTGACCGGCCAGCTAGAGGTCGAATCGCGGCTCTCTAGTCCACTAGGCCATCCCAACCACCCAAAATCATCAATAAAATCAGGTTTAACATTCTACTGTTCGGCTCCTTATAACACACTCGGCATTTTAATCCATTAAAATCTCAGCCATATGATTGTAAAGAGCAATGAGGAAGACAGAGAGGACCGCGAACACTCCCTTAAAACTGTATTAAAGCTGATAGGCTTCGAGATCTGTGAGGATACTGGATCAATAAATGATTCCGGCGGGGCGGTGAGAGTAGTAAAATAAAATAAAAAAATCCCGGTGCAACAGCATCGCAAACAGACTGTAGGTAGTGTAGATGATTTAATGACAACATTTCGGGTAACCGTACCCTTTATCAAGTGATGATTATAGTAATCCTATGACGCCTTATATACAGATAATCGAAGTGACGTCACAGGGTTTTATAAATATATATGTACAATGATAGGGTGTTATTTTTAGAAATATATACAAGATTGTTAAATTTAATTTGATTGACAGGTAAAAAATTGAATAGAGAGTTGATTTTAGTTCATAATATAACTATTGAAGCCTAAATAAACAGTCAATAAAGGTCGCAGATTTAGCTCTAAATAAATATATCTTTAAATGTCCATATATGAGGATCAAGTTGTTATGAAAATAACTGGGGAAACAACGAAGATGGTACGAGATGGAAGAGCTTCAACATTTAGGGGATGATTGACTGTGAGTCTGCTATGTTCTGAATTGAAGGATTAGCAAGCAATCGAGTAGCGCTGAATTCAGACTGGTCAGACAAAAGAGGTGGATTAAGTAGAACTGTGAGGTAATTAAACTCAACAAATATGTTTCAATTGTCATGGTTAGTTAAGATATTTTTACATGAAATCGATGCATCCATTGTAGCCCGAAATCACTTTTTCACTGAATTGTTGCTTTTTTTGCAGTAGGACATTAAACCCCATTTCATTCATTGCATTTAAGGCTTACTCCACACACCAGGAGCAGACGGTAAAGATTTTAATACGTACCATTCTTCATTATGATTCTCTTGACCTAAATCGTATGCTAAGGCAGCAGCGGCAGGTTCATTGATCAATCGTAAAACATTAAATCCGGCTTTACTGGCTGCTTCACTACAAAATAGAATCATATTTAATTATCAACATGTTGAAAGGTCTACAAATCTCCCAGTATACTTCGACAATTGAAATTGAGATTTTCTTTTTGTTATGTAAAAAAAACGGCTACGATAGAACAGCCAGGTTTGTCTATTTACCTTACCAGCTATTTTTGTTGGGGAGTGAAGTTTGATGGAACAGCCAGATTTGTCTATTTACCTTATTAATTCTCTTTGTTTGAGAGTAAAGTTTGATGGAACAGCCAGGACAGCATCTTTAATACCCCGTCCCCCATGACTTTCAGCAGTTTCTGTAATCAAAATAAAAGCATTCAAACGAAATTCAACAAAATGTGTCATTTGTATTTTTAACTAAAATATTAAATTTCTCACAGCTTAATCCACACTAATATGAATTGTTTATTTAACATTTAATTGAAAAACAGAATCAAAATATCAACACTAGATAATGTACCAGATTGGTTTCAGTCGGAACAGTGACAGAGAAATGGGGTTTAACGTCCACTCGACACAAATCAGGTCATTTCGGACCAACATATGGTTTAATTTTATTTCAATAATTCGCTTGCGCTTAGGAGTCTTTAGCAGTGGGAGGAAACCGAAGTACCAGGAGAAAACCCACAAGGTTGAGAAGGCGCCCCTATTTCCATGCCACATACGCTCACACCAGGGATCGAAACCACAGTTTCAGATGATCAAAATTAGTATTTGTTTTACGACGACCAGTACATTTTCAGCCTGTGTAAGACAGCCACCTACCTAACATCTTGGAATAAATATTAGAAGCTATTTCAACAGGACTGAAAGATGCTGGTTTTCCTTTAAATTCAACATCAAACTGACAGAAGCCATCTTTATTGGTCACCTGAAAATATAGAAAAAATTAAATAAATGACTACTAGTGGCCTTATTCATGATGCATTATGGGAGATTAGATAAAGAGCTGACAGTTCTCGCTATGATAGTTCAAAACTAGATAATGTAAAGCGATTATGCTGAAAATTTCAGCCAAATTACTTCACTCTTGAACCGAGAAAAAAACCGAATTTCTAAAACATGGTAGCCTCGATTGTTATCGTTACCATTGTTATGACAATAAACAAAGTCTCAATTATCCAGTTTTACGGTTAATCATGAATTGCTGTTTAGTCGCAGATCTGATTCAAATCTGTTTAACATCGTACCGATCAGATGTTATCAAGAGTTGATTATAGTCCTTTCATGTTAATAAAAGTCTAGTTAATAGTTTGGTTGTGGTTTGAAATCCTAGTCAAAGTTTTGTTTTGGGCAGTGAAAGGATTGAATTGTTAAAATATTTTAGTTTTTGTGAACAAGGCCCCAGAAATTTTAAAGTAACAATGCAACATGAAAACATTAAATTTCTCAAGGCTTAATCCATGCTCCTATGTACTCAGAATGACTATTTAACTTTTAATTAAGAAAACAAAATCAAAATACCAACCTACAGGTCTGGATTCAGTTGTTTTAAAATTAGATCAATCAATAATCATTCAAGGCCAATGAATGGCAGCAGGCTTATAACATAACAAGCAGCTATTACAATTCAACATATCTTTGTAAATATTAAACAGAATTGAACCCTTGTTAAAGTAATATTCCCTATTGGAGATACAACTGACACAATAAATTATAGTCTGAAAGGGACAATCAAGCTCTAATAGGATACATTGAGATTGTAATTATTATTTGTAAGTTGTATTTTACCGAAGTTCATGTCTCGTAGAGTAAGAGGTTGGCTCAGTAATCAGGAAGTCTCGTAATATAAATCCCAGAAAAATCACATGTTTTACCAGAAAAGAAAACTTACGGTCACTGGCCATGTAGATATATAATCTTGAACTAAGGCATCATTAAAATCTCGTCCAATAACCTGTTTAACATGACAGATTGAATTATTAGCATTTCGTATAATCCCTTGTTTTGCAGCAGCTCCCACAGACTGGAAAGAAAAATCATAATTATTATAATTAACGCGATATAAAAGTTATTACAACGAAATCTCTAAATCATTTCTAACTCTTTTTTTTTGTTCTTGTCAAACATTGATTTATCTTCTATGAAGGGCGACAGTTTCATAAAATGCAAATCAAGAAAAAAAGTTTTTGACTGCTTCCAATTCAGATTTTGTGTCCAGTTTCTTGAAGAAAGAATGATTTAAAAATCAAAAGTATTTGCTTGCATTTCTAAAAACCTTTTTGTTCCAAATTTTGAAATGAGAGTCACATGGCTACTTATTTATGATGTACCTGACCTGAAGCAACGAGCGTGAGTTTTACATGTACATGTACGTAGTTAAGGCAAGATCAAGCCTTCTACTGAAGATGATAATCAAATCATGGATCCTGAAGATCTAATTTATCATGGGTCGGAATGGGCCCTAAAGACCTAATTTATCATGGACCCTGAAGATATCTAATTTATCACCGACTCTAAAGATCTAATTTATCATGGACCCTAAAGATCTAATTCATCATGGACCCAAAAGATTTAATTTATCATCCATCAACCCTGAAGATCTAAATATGAATTGGTTTGGCCTAACCTTACCACAATGTCATAAGTTTGAGATCTCAGGCTGAGGAAGCATTCCACCTTTTGACAGACGTGCATGACTGGGTAAGGAAAAGCATTTAGTTGTTTGGATATTTAACGAAAAATGATGGCTCCAGTGTCTGCATGATGATTGTGATTTGAAATAAGCACATTCCAGTGAATGGCTATAGCTTACATGTAGCTCAGCTGTCTGGGTACAGGGGGGTTGGGATGGCCTACTGGTCTAGACTGTCACGCTTCGACCTCTAGCTGGCCGGTCACATCTGGCTTGCGGCTGTGGTTTCGATCCCTGGAGTGAACGTATGTGGCATGGAGATAAGGGCGCCTTCTCAACCTCGTGGGTTTCCTTCGGGCACTCCGCTTTCCTCCAACTGCTAAAGACCCCTACGCGCAAGCAAATTATTGAAATAAAATTAAACCATGTGTTAGTCCCGAAATGACCTGGTTTGTGTCAAGTGGACGTTGAACCCCATTTCTCTCTCTCTCTGTCTGGGTACAATTTCCCTCATTCACGCATTGCATGGTGAATGCCTGTCTTCATTAGCTCAGTCAGAGCAGACTGTAGAACATTAAACCCTATTTCATTCCAAAATGTCTGCGTCAACAGGAATTTAAATGAAATGAAATGGGGTTTAACGTTCTACTCTTTTGCACCTAACCTGGGCTAAAGGAAGACCGGCATACGCCATACAGTGTGCTATGAGGGAAATTTTGCCCGGGCAGCGGCGCTACGGTCTACTCTTATATCGAATTCCAACTGGCAGGGGATCTTTTACGTGCACTACAATGTGTACACGGGACCTCAGTTTTTCGTCCCATCCGAACAACTATGCAGCTGTCCTTGTCAGGGCCTCCTTTTGCATCACTGACAAGGGGAAATCACGCCGGGAAATCGAGATGAACTTTCTTGGCCAATGCAGGGATCGAACACCCGACCTCCAGGCTAGCGAACCAGCGCCTTATCCACTCAGTATGTAAATGGACACAATTAGTTTGCGTTTTTCAAGATTCAGTGTCGAATTTTTTTGAACAAGGCATTGTTCCTTCTGTAGTAGAAACCGTAGCCCTCATAAAAAAATTTGTGTAAGAAAGTAGGATGTGAAACTCCATGAAAATAACCAAAAACAAATTAAAGTAAATTACCTGTTCATATTCTGTAAATGCTACAACACATGGTGTTACTCGATCACCTAAATCATTAGCTATAACATCTGTTTGTCCATCCTGTAATATAATTATCATTAATCAGTTAAATACCAATCTCATTATAAAGCTACAATTTATATTTTTAAAATGTATTAAAATAAAGCCTTAAAATAGATGGTATCTATAAACAGTCCTATCTTGTTAAAGAATAATTCTATAATTCACTATTTCCAATTGAGAAGTTGGCAAAAATATCATTTCCAACTTCAAATTCAAGATAGCTATACCATGGGGGAATGCAAAAACAAGCGAGGTAATTGTGATTTCCGGCGTGAATGATTTACAAGTGTGTGATATAATATAAGGCCGGTGATCGTATAATAGTGAGTTGACAACCTTTTGAACAAAAGACATGTTTTGACTTTCTTAACAAAAATGAACTTCTTGCTTTAAAATACCCATCTTCATAAGCCTAGTTCAGAGCAAAACAGTTGGATGTTAAACTCCATTTCATTTCATTCCTCATTTAAATACAGATAACATTTCGTTTGTTTTTGTAAATTTCAAAATATTGCTTTCGTTGTCATCACTTAACCCGCATTCTGGTTGAGGAGAGGGATTACCCAATCAAACAGTCTGTTTAGTGGAGTTCTTAGTGTGTGTGGCTCAAGGAACTGTGGGTGGACCTTTATGGCGAATATATATACACGTAGTTGAATTTCCTAATCATAACACCCATCACTGCTGACTGAATACACAAACCTGGACAATAGTGGTGAATGTTATTCAATAGTCTCTTTATAATAGTCTCTGTATATGTACTTCATGGCTATTGTCTGATTATTAATTAATACTACATGTAACTACTGATACTTTAATAACATTATCTAATATATAGAATATAAAATGAGGATAATATACTTTCATTAATTTGTTCATAAGATAAGGTTTGATTAGTGATAATAAGTATTGTTGTAATTAATGGTATCAACAAGCAAAAATAATTGCTATTTCACTTTTAACTTGTTCCAGACATAAGTGTATACATGTATAAATAAGGGTGTAAAATGTAACTACAGATTAAAGCATGGGAACCAATTGTAGCTACTTAAAAGAAACACAACAGTCACTTTTTTAGCTACACATGGTAATTCATGTACATGCTAGCAGCCTAGCGCTGTAGTCTACTGATATTCATATCTATGTAGGGTAGGATTATCATCATGTCTCAACTCAATACGGTAATAATGAGTAGGCCTATCAGTAATTCTAATTATCAAATACCATACTAAGAATGTTTTTCATTCTAATATAGAGTGAAGGTCTAAAGTATTGCATGAAGCGCGGTGCTTGAGCAAAGCTCTTTTCCAGTAACACAGGAGCGCAACTAAAAATGTCACCCACAGACTGTTGATTAAAAAAAAAATTCAGACCGGAACCGGATACACTGGGCAAAATTGGCAATGCGCATGTCAACTTACCAAATCTAGTCATAGAAATATTTCTATGACAAGTCTAATCAATGACGTTGCATATTTTTGACGTCAATGGAAATAATTCTCGGGCTTTTTTAAAAAAAAAAAATAAATAAATCATTTTAATTTTGATATAAATTAAAATCTAGATTTAATTCGGAAAAACAAAATCATTTAACAATAATTTTATCACTGGGGAAATTTAATTATGAAGGTTCTTGTACTTGACAACAATCACAACAGTCTTGCTCTACTCATGCAAGGCCTGTTACATATAAAGCATGAGTCGGATTATGTGGGCTAATCCCCATGCATGATATAAATAGGACGGGTGAGGTGGGACTGATATTCTTGAAAATATCAACTTTTTTAACTGGTTTTCTTTGCGAGACTTTAATGTCCAAGAGTTTCAAAATAACCTCTTGTGAATTATAATTTTTGATGCTATCGATATCATTCACCGATTTATAGTTCTTGTAGTTAAGATACCTTGTAAACAGCAAGGCAAGAAGAACACGTGCCGAAATGTATTCCGAACGCCGCCATTTTCTCGTAGTTTGACGCGAATTCCTTCTTTCCGGTATTACATTTCCGGTCTACCCAATGACGCGTCAATTCTATAAATAAACTCAAAATAGCCAATCAGATCTCGCCAACTGTACACTTATTTAGGAAACCACGTTTTCTATCAAAACTACACACAAGGATAAGCCGGCCTCTGATAGACGCATTGATAATACTGATTTAATGACTGAAACTAAACAGAAACTACGTAGAATTCTTGGTATTTTTTAAGTTTAACATATTTGTTAAGATTTCTGCTTGATTTTTTGACAAAAATTTGTCAAATTTATTTGTTAAATTAGTTTGTAAAATGAAGAATTATTTGACAGCGTGTTGTGTTTTGGTCGTGGTGTATTTCAACTCGGCATCAGCTGCTTTGAAAGGCGACGACTGCGAAGGTGAGTTATATTAATCTTTCTTGTTTTTTTTTTTGTTTTCTTTTCCCATGTATTATCACAAATTTTACATTTGGGACTTTGGGATTCGTGGAAAACAGAATCAACGTTAATCATACATTATATGCGAGAGCTAAATCTGCCAATTCCAGTTATTTCTTTTAGTAGTTATAGGCCTAAAATTTATTAATTAACTTTACTTATCAGTACCATATTCAACTCTTGATGTGGCATTAATCAACTCTTGATGTGGCATTAATCAACTCTTGATGTGGCATTAATCAACTCTTGATGTGGCATCGCTAGCCCACAATCTTGACCGGATTATGACCGATTTATTGCCTTCACGATTAAATCAATAAATTGATAATCAAGATGCTTTTTAATGACTTTAGTAATGATGATCAAGGCTAGGCAGAAATTTCAATCGCATACATGACGTGTTGGTTGAAAAATCAGAACCAACTGCACCAGAAAAAAGAGGCGATAATATTTAGGTGGAAGTGGACGTTAAATAAATCGATTTCACACAAAGAAAGGCATAATAAAAATAATGTAAACAGTGCTAATAATGGGGATAGTCTGCCATTTGTTTTTTTTAGGGAACTGTCTCTGAGTGGACGATATCCACTGATCATATTCCGTTTAGAGACAGCTCCTAAAGGAACTAGTCTGCCAGTTGACATCGTGAGTTAAAACCTTGAAAAATTTAACAAAAGGGCAACATTCTGTACAAAATCTCTGAAGTGAAAAGCTAAAAAAACTATTAAAGTAGCTCTAGGGTTTATATAGCTCAATTATCTTATAATATTTGAAATTAAAAACATGAATTAAGAATCAAATTTCAGATTGTATCAATCATTAATGATGATGTTATCTTACCGTAAAATTATTGGCTACAGATGTTCAATAATCAATAGATAATTATTAAAAATCAGTTTCCTATGTCTGGTTTCATTACGGCCTTGACTGCAGTTTGTAGTGAACAAAGCAAAACATCCTAAAAGTCAATGAAGAAGTAATAAATAATGACTTTTTCCAGAAATGACAAAAAGTTAAATTTGAAGATTGTAACACAACCATTCAATGTTGACTACTCACATAATTCACCCGGAACATGTGACTTTCAGATTTTTTGTCACACAGCTAAGAGTACATGTCAGTTTTGATGTTCTGAATAGACAGAATTGCAATCGAGTTATGCAGAATTGTGTCCTGTTACAGTTCTGTCAGTCCCGACAACAAAGGTTGTGTGAGTAGAGTAGTGACGCAATTAAACATAACGAATATCTTTCGACTGTATGGTTGGTTTTCTCCAGGTCCTCCGGTTTCCTCCCACTGCTAAAGACCCCTACACGCAAGCGAATTATTGAAATAAAATAAAAACCTTATGTTAGTCTGGATATGACCTAGTTTGTGTCGAAGGGGTCGAGTGGACATTAAACCCCATCACTCTCTCTCTCTCTCTCTTCACTGGATTGTCACTATTTTGGGGTTTGACAGAATTCAATTCTGGAACATTCACTCAAGTATCCCCATCATAATGACATGTAAGACTTTATAATAAAAATGTAAATAATATCTTATTTATCCTTTCAGTCTGCCTGAAGACAGTGAAGAAATTTAAAGATGAATATGAAACAAAATTAGCCAGCAAAAATCCATCCATTGATGATGTCGAAAATCTTTTCCGAAAATTCTGTAAAGGTCTGAAAGGCAAAGAAGAAAGATTTGTAAGTTTTTTTGCCATTTTGTTTATTAAACAATATTTTATTCTTATTTGTATGATTCTTGCCGATTGAAAATCAGTCGGTCGGTGTACAGTGCTACATGTATCTACATTGGAAATGTTATACCCAACGAGGAGGGGCGGGGGGGGGGGGCGCGAATAGTTAGCATGTGTGCTTGCTGTGTCATAAGGCTGTCATTGAGTCAACTGGCATGGTTTCGATTCTCCACTTGTACGTGACAAGGAGTAGGGTCGTCTGTCTCATCTCGTGGGTTTTCTCCAGGTCCTCCGGTTTCCTCCCACTGTTAAAGACCCCTATGTGCAAGCAAATTATTGAAATAAGATTTAACTATGCTTGTCTCAAAATGACCTAGTTTGTGTCAAGTGGTGTTAAACTCCATTTCTCTCTCTCTCTCTCTCTCTCACACCCAGCTGGGGGCTGTGGTGATTCATTGAGTAAGATGTTTGATCGCTAACCAGGTGGTCCTGTGTTTTAACCTAGTGATGGCCTAGAAAGTTGATAAGGCTTTTCTGTCGGTGAATCAGTGGTGTTGTAAGGAGGGCCTGGCAAGAAGGGATAATGTACATGTATAGTTATTTGGATGAGACAAAAAAACAAGGCTTTGAGTACAAATTGGTGTTCATGTAAAATAACCCTTGACAGTTGGAATTTGATAAAAAAAAAAAAAAGGAAGGACCCAGTTCCTCTGTTCGAACAAAATATTCATCATAGCACACTGTCTTCATTAGCCCAGATGGTGCAGAACAGTAGGACATTAAACCCCATTTCATTTCTATTTCTGTGTTATTATCTTGGTGGTGTAGAGACGTTGTTCTATTTCCATGTTGTTGTCTTGGCCATGTTTGTTCTATTTCGGGGTTTGGGATGGCCTAGTGCCGCGCTTCGACCTCTAGCTGGCCGGTCACCTTTGGCTTGCGGCTGTGATTTCGAGCCCTGGTGTGAGCGTATGTGACATGGAGATAGGGGCGCCTTCTCAACCTCGTGGGTTTCCTCCGTCGCTCCGGTTTCCTCCCACCACTAAAGACCCCTACACGCAAGCAAATTATTGAAATAAAAATATACAATGTGTTAGTTCCGAAATGACCTAGTTTGTGTTGAGTGGACGTTAAACCCCATTTCTCTCTTTTCTATTTCAGTGTTATTATCTTGGTGGTTTAGAGACATCAGCTACTGGAATACTCAATAAGATATCAGGTCCCGTTAAAAATCATCTGCCTGCTGATCTAATCTGTGAACGATTGAAGAAAGCGGACAGTCAGATTTGTGAGCTAAAATATGGTACGTTTATAGTGTTGGTGTCGTCATCTATCCTTCCAGGCTTGGTTACCAGTCATTGGTATCAGGATATAGGCTACACATGAAATAAGTTCATCGTCAACTCAATGCTTCGTTCATTTTGAGACTTATATTAATTTTTATTTTGATGAATTGTAAGAATTTTGTCTGATAACCAACTTTTCTCGATTTTTTACTTGCATACCAGATTCTGTTGTCAGTAATTTGAACAAGATTCGATAAATTTAGTCCAAAATGTCATTTTAGTCCATCCAGTTTCATCTAATCATAAAATCTAAAGAGACTAGAGAAGCCTAGTGGCAACGTCACTCAATAATAGTATTCCATTGTATTTTATAGACTTGTGCATATTCCAGTTCAATTACTAAATGTCATTCCTGGAGTACAATGATTTTGTTTTCCGGTGTGGTTCCCTCTTGGCAGTTGCCTGGCCTGTCTGAACAAAATATCCCTCATCATTAGCCCATTCAGTCCAGAATAGTGGGATCTTAAAACAAACCATTTCATTGCATTTCCATTCTCTTTTCCAGAAAAAACTGTGGATTTCTTGACCGTGAATTTGAATAAATTGAAAGTAAAAGAATTGAAGAAGATTCTGGATGCATGGGGTGAATACAATGCATGTAAAGGATGTGCCGAGAAATCTGACTTTGTGAAAAAAATCGAAGAACTTTTACCTAAATACGAACCCGAGGCCGCAAAAGCCAGGAAAGAGAAAAGTGAATTATAATAATTTGAAGTTTAGGTTTATTTATCAGCTGTCTGTTCAAGTTAAGAATGATTGAGTTTTGTTTGTTTGTTTGAGAATTTTTTTTGTTTGTTTGTTTGTTTGAATGTAAATATACATATATACAGAGATAAAGATTTCATATACACATGTATCCTTGACTCGACCCTCGAACCGTCTTTTACTTCTTTATCATTGTGTGCATACATGTATTTGATCATTCGTGTAAGGTCTGCAGGCCTGGAAATAACAGTTTTAGATGTACCTCAGAAAATGTCTAGGCACTTATGAAATAGTACCTGACATTTTCAACTTAGAGCTGGACATGTATTCATAAAGTCATTAAAAAAGACAAATCAGTGCCGCACAAAATGGCAGGTACCAGAGGTTTCGTGCCTGACAAAGCCTGAATCTGTGCCCGACATTGTCTGTGACTGGTGCCTTATGTCCAGGCTTGAAGGTCTGTCATGGAGTCAAAACACATTGTTTCGATTCCCCTTTTTTGTGTTACGAATAGGGTGGATTTTCACTACATGTAGGCCTTCTGGTTTCCTCCCTCTGCTACGAACCGAAACCCACACTAAATGCCAATAAAAGGAAGATGTATTTGAATATCATACCAAATACAGAGGCATACAGACGTTCGAAGGGTTAAAACATTTGTTTCTGTCATATTACTAATCGTGTTAAACCACATTTTTGTCTTTCTCTCTTTTAATAAAGGAGTACATGACTGGGTCCAAAAAACCTGTTTATTCATATTCAATACCCAGAAATATTCTTGAGTTACAAAAATTATCATTCTTGAAATTCATTCCCACACATTCAGCCTGAATTGAGGGGGTTATATTGATGGTGGGGGGGGGGGGGTCTAGAGCATAAAATATGTAAATTATTTGGCAACCTTTTCTATTCCCTGGGTTTTCTCCGGGTCCTCCAGTTTCCACCCACTGCTAAAGACCCTTACGCGCAAGTGAATTATTGAAATAAAAACTGACCTAATTTGTGATGAGTTGATGTTAAACCCCACATCTATCTCTCTCTTTTTTGGCATGATATAAGTTGCCTAGCAACCCCTGTTATATCTGAGGCTACAAGACCCGGTTATTAATGTTTAGATGTAATATATATATATATACATGAATGAGAGTATTAGATGATATGCAAGTGTGATATATGAGAATGAATGTGGGTTATTTTATGTATTATCCTGTGTATTGGAAAAAAACATCTCACATTTAAAATTATACATGCACATCTTACCTTTTTAAAATCAAGAAACAAAAATAAAAAGTCGAAACAAAACCTAGTGGTCTGTTATTTTACTACGAATTTAGATTGTGGCAGATCTGTTTTTATGTGGATGTATATTTGTTGTCTCCCCTGTTCATTTGTCCACAGTTTGCTTGTGGAGTCTCTACAGGTCACAATGGGTTCATCTTGTTATTGTCGCATGTCAGATCGTGACATCCTGGATTATGGCCCCTGATTGTAAAAAAATCTCCCTTTTAGCATGTTCTCTGTCCACCTCTTGCAAGATGTGGGCGTATGTTGCATGGAAACCACTTGTATTTTCAATGAAGGTTGTCAATTTCTGTTTATAAATTGATATAAGCTTTCAGATCATATCATATCTTGCCAGCATTAAATGAAATATTCCAATAAAAACGCCTTACAAATTCAATGGTCACAGCAGTTTCAATCCGAAAAAGTCTAAGAGATTTTGGATTTGTGAATGGATTATCATCAATTTCCCACAATAACTCATGGTATTGATGCACTCCGTTCCATTCCTGCCATGCTTAATGTGTAGTTAGAGACCTTCAAGCATGTAATGTGACCTAGGGAAGTACGAGGAGAAGTCAATGCACTTTGCCTATTTGTCTATGATACAGTCTAGGCCTTGCTGTAGAAGTCTCAGTAGTTGCCTTGAATTCCCCATCATCGCCAAATCTTGTACCAGGCAAGTGTGATTTCAAATTGTGAAACAAATAGAAGTCGCTTGGGGCCAGATCTGAACTGTAAGAAAGGATGGTTAAGTTGTTCAAATGCACATTGTTGAAGTGCAGCCTATGCAATACGACTCTTATGCACTGGAATCGTTGCCATGAAGAAGCCTAACTCTGACAGTCAATGTGAATCATAGAAAACAGGTTATTTTATATGGTCTATCAAGGCATGATTGTAACACAAGGGGAGTCTGGGGGCTTTCTACCCCAAGAAATTTTCAGAAATTGGAGGCCGGAAACGTAATTTCCTGGCATTTCAGGCGCTTGTGTCGGAGCCATTTAGAAGTACCTTCACCAGAAAAAAAAAATAAAATTCGGCTACAAAATTAGCGCATTCTGGCGTTATTTCAGTGAACCAATCCATATGAGTGCTATGAAATGGTGGCATTTCTAGAAGAGGGGACTGGAGTCCATTGAATCCGTTAAATCCGCCACTGTAGGTGAGCAGAGCTACATCAAACCTAATTTTCAAGTCGCTCAGTGATAAATAACGGGGTCACTTGATTCGGAATAGTATTACATGTATATCCCCCACGATGATTTGATGAATGGAGGCCGTAACGTTACGACCAAGCCGGACTCGATTTTTGACGAACAAAATGCTAATACTACGAGATTTAATCAAGAATTCTGAATATTTCGTGTGATCAGAATGTGCATCACATCAAATTCAGCTTATACCTACAACAAATACCAACAAGAACTGCAGCTTATATACAACCGTACGTCAATCTGAGGCAAAATTCGCGCTAGTTTTAAAGTTTTATTTGGTTGCTTCAGTTATACAGTAAGTTATCTCTCACTCTTTATTATCCACGTCAAACATTATCAATAGCAGGGCTGTCGGTAATTTCTCACAGTTGATTAGCAGCACTGCTTATCAAAAAGTCCAATTTGATTAGCAAATTTGAAAATTATTTAGCAGTTATTCAGTTTCAATATAAAACTCCTAAGTAACAAGATTTTACTCTAATTTTAATTCATAACAATGATTAGATGTCATTCTTAAATCTTAATTTTTTTTAGCACTGCTTCAGGTACATGTACCTGTGACAGCTTGTGAGTTTGATGCAGACTTTTGGGTAGGTCTTACGTCTGAAGCCAGTTCTTGGTAGTAGCCTCCAAAGCCCCACTGATTTAATTCCTATTACTTCGCTCGAACACAATTTCGTCTGCTTTTTATCGAGTGTAACTATTTTTGTTCAATCAGACTCACATGGTATTTTACGAATAATCTGGATTAATCATACACACGCTTTATAAACAATAATATTTTTCGGGAATTCTTAATTTGTTTTCCCATTTTACAATACAGGTATATTAATGATTCCGGTTGTCGGCAGCACTGATCAATAGGTACATCACAAACCCTCTTAATTTTTTTTGATCCTTTTTTTTGATTCACATCAATATCATTTTTGTAAAACAGTTTTAGTTCTTGACATTGGCCGGACTAAAAATATTATAAACGTGCGCTTTTCGTAGCCTTTAAATAGAAATCAGAGTTCCAATATTGTAGTTAAGAGTATCATTTATTAAAGTCAATATCAAAATATATGAAATAAAAGTGCGAATATATAAACAATTGTGGGTGGTGTAAATAAGCAATTATAATCAATTATGGGTGGCGTAAATATGAAAAATTATAAACTAAATATAACTCGCTTTGTGAGAGATATCTGATGTCTGAAATCATTTAAATCTTAACTATAAATTCTAGTAAAACAAGTATTCTCGATTATAATAAAATCGTACTTTTCCGTTTACTAATTTATGTATTATTATATACTTAAAGCAATACATTATTTAAATCATCGAAATCTAAATATAAACAAGTATTATTTCGTTTTCGTATAAAGAAACGTACTTTTCCGTTTATTTAATCATGATATCATAATTTGATATTTAAGATAAATCGACGAGTATTTTAAATCACGATTATTTTACTAAACAAGTATTAACTAGATTTCATACTTTTCGGCTTAGTAAAATCGTTATATATATCAATGAAATAACCGATGTTATTCTATTTAATTTAGCTGGTATAAACTAGAAGTATGAAATATATCTTCTATTAATTCAGTTCACCGATGCTATAAAATAACTAATCGAATCAATATCAAATCTTATTCTTACGAATACAAAGTTCATACAATATAAAAACATAGAAATAAACTTAAAACATTTTACATACAATAAATAAAGAGACGTACCTTTAAATAGAAATCAGAGTTCCAATATTGTAGTTAAGAGTATCATTTATTAAAGTAACGACTAAACGAATTGTCCGCGAATTTAAAGGGTTGAATTTCCGAATAACACGCCTAATTATTTTCTTTTAATTTGATTGGTGGATGTTTAAAACATCCAGAGAAAACTAAAGGCTTGGCCAATGATTGGTTAAAACCAATCTTGCCCAACTCAATCCTTGACGTGTCATATTGAGTAATTATATTGCCTCTAGTTAATCCCCGCGTATTGTTTAGAAAGTCTTAGTCGTCACCATTAATTATACTTAAAATCAATCTAAAATGATACACAATAAAGGACTCTTCTAGTGTCTCTTTCATACGTCAATATTCTTATATAACAGCGTTAAGCTGTTATTTATCAACGTCAGCAAATAAATGTCACTTTAATCTTAAAATAAAATACGTAATTTAAATCATATTAGTTAAATTCGTATGCAAACTATATATGAAAATATACATTATTACAATAAATAAAATACGCAATTTAAATCTTATAAATAAATACGTATGCAAACTATACATAAAATATACACTACTACAATACCCCCACTGCGTATTTAAAATTTTGTCCACAAAATCAATGATATCAAATACGTTGACCATCTAAAAACGTAATATAAAATATAAGATAAAATAAGATAATATAATGCAAGTATTACAAGTTTATATACAAAAATTAAAATATAGAGGTATAACCGTAATGAGCTAATTATTGCTCTAGAAAATATAATGGGAAATTAATTAATGAAAATGTGCTGGTGTCAAAACCGATGTATAGCCATGTTCAAATAATAAATAGGTTGTAAATGAATTGCTAAGGATATTTTTAAGTTTAAAGGCCTGTAACCAGGTCAATTTTATTTCGTTTTTAACCATAAGATTTTGGTTGGTAATCCTATTTGTAACTGTAAATTTTGGCATATCTAAAGTGAGATATGGAAACCAAGAATATTTTATCTGAAAATTTCCAATGTATTCTGGGTGGATAATGTTCCAATAATTTGAGCATAAAGGTAAATATAAAACGGGTAAATGCACACATGAATAGCCGGAAGTTACTTCTAAAATAATTGTTGCTTGCGTTTTTCTTGATTGCCAAAATTTATACAAGATAATGAAAGTTATAGATATACAAAAAGTAACAGCTAGAATGCTAATATATTGTGTGTATACCGTAGAGGTAATCTCCTCTTGTGATTTTCCTTCTGGGTAATAAACCAATGACGGTAAATTATCCAAAGATGCTGTCTGACCTTTTTCAATAACCACATAGCTGTGGTAATTGTTCTTAATTTGTAAAATAGCCAAAAACAGATTATAAGGGTAAACACAGATACAATTAGCGATCCTATTGCTAGCATAGTTTTAGTGTCAAAATAAGATGTAGTCATTTGAATATGACTATCTAACATAGTTTCTGACAAAGATTTATATATTAATACTTGGCTCTGTTGTATTTATCAAAGTGGGAAATAAAAATATCGGGAAAACTACCTAGAATCTGGTAAAAGTCCCTACAAAAAATAAAAGAAAAAGATAAGAGATGCATAGCTTGGCCGGGTTTGAGTAGTTGCGCATTCTACTCGTAGCACTAATATACATAGACGAATCTATAGGGTTTTGGCTTCGCTAATACATAGGAAATGGTTTAAAAAAAAAGATAGACTGAAAGTGATAGTTCACATTTTACACATTCATTAAAAAAAATTAATTTAAAATGCTTTCGAATCGTTCCCACGTCCTATTATTATCGTCACAATTTTCCTTCCTTCCATTACGAAATTTTAATTGATCACTTTTTTTTTTTTGTCATATACCTTGAAATCGTCTGGAATACTGTCCTTTTGTAAATTTTGCGGTTACGTATTTTGTTTTAAGTTCGCATTGTAATCGGAACGGTCGGTTTCAGCTGCTTGTTTCTGAAGAGAGCTGTAGCTATTAATTCTAAGAAAATGATTGTTTTAAAACACGTTATATACAGTACTCCATCACCAAGGAAACACAAAACACAAATTCTATCTAATTTCTACTCTCGTTTTTTCACACATTTGTATCACATTTTACCGCTGCTTTACTTCCCACACTGGCACGCCATACTAAAATCTCTTTTTGTCCGGTGGAGTCTTCTCTGCCATTTTGGACTGTTTTACTTTACATTTCGGCGATCTCTTGTTCTTGTGTTTCCGGGTTTAAGATTTCGGCGTCGGTAATTTTCATTTCTTTCCTGATTGTTTGTTTCACTACGTGGCTGCGTAATCTCGGAAAGTTATCTGGATTCACTCCTTTAGCAGACATCAGATGGGATCTTAAAACATCTCCCCAATTATAAACGTGCGCTTTTCGTAGCCTTTAAATAGAAATCAGAGTTCCAATATTGTAGTTAAGAGTATCATTTATTAAAGTCAATATCAAAATATATGAAATAAAAGTGCGAATATATAAACAATTGTGGGTGGTGTAAATAAGCAATTATAATCAATTATGGGTGGCGTAAATATGAAAAATTATAAACTAAATATAACTCGCTTTGTGAGAGATATCTGATGTCTGAAATCATTTAAATCTTAACTATAAATTCTAGTAAAACAAGTATTCTCGATTATAATAAAATCGTACTTTTCCGTTTACTAATTTATGTATTATTATATACTTAAAGCAATACATTATTTAAATCATCGAAATCTAAATATAAACAAGTATTATTTCGTTTTCGTATAAAGAAACGTACTTTTCCGTTTATTTAATCATGATATCATAATTTGATATTTAAGATAAATCGACGAGTATTTTAAATCACGATTATTTTACTAAACAAGTATTAACTAGATTTCATACTTTTCGGCTTAGTAAAATCGTTATATATATCAATGAAATAACCGATGTTATTCTATTTAATTTAGCTGGTATAAACTAGAAGTATGAAATATATCTTCTATTAATTCAGTTCACCGATGCTATAAAATAACTAATCGAATCAATATCAAATCTTATTCTTACGAATACAAAGTTCATACAATATAAAAACATAGAAATAAACTTAAAACATTTTACATACAATAAATAAAGAGACGTACCTTTAAATAGAAATCAGAGTTCCAATATTGTAGTTAAGAGTATCATTTATTAAAGTAACGACTAAACGAATTGTCCGCGAATTTAAAGGGTTGAATTTCCGAATAACACGCCTAATTATTTTCTTTTAATTTGATTGGTGGATGTTTAAAACATCCAGAGAAAACTAAAGGCTTGGCCAATGATTGGTTAAAACCAATCTTGCCCAACTCAATCCTTGACGTGTCATATTGAGTAATTATATTGCCTCTAGTTAATCCCCGCGTATTGTTTAGAAAGTCTTAGTCGTCACCATTAATTATACTTAAAATCAATCTAAAATGATACACAATAAAGGACTCTTCTAGTGTCTCTTTCATACGTCAATATTCTTATATAACAGCGTTAAGCTGTTATTTATCAACGTCAGCAAATAAATGTCACTTTAATCTTAAAATAAAATACGTAATTTAAATCATATTAGTTAAATTCGTATGCAAACTATATATGAAAATATACATTATTACAATAAATAAAATACGCAATTTAAATCTTATAAATAAATACGTATGCAAACTATACATAAAATATACACTACTACAATATGCATTATTCATTTATCTTGCTATTTTCATGGTATACATTGACTTGGAAGGTAATAAAGATACAAATAATATTGTAACACCTGAATCGAAACACATTACTCTCCCGGCCTCAATTAGAATTAAAAGTTGCTGTGTCCCATTTACTTCAAAGTTACCTACCTCTTTTGAAATCTGATGCGAAAAGTGTGTACGACTTTGGTCCTTTCTTAATTGATTTCTTTCGTTTTTTCGTTGTACCGTTGACCGGTAATTGCCAATCCAGTTCTAAAACATCGTATAAAAATATCTATTAAAGGCATGACTGATATAACTGTGGAGAAAATGCTAAATTATATTTCAAGGTTTACAGATTTATCCTAATTTAAAACCTCTGTCCGTGTCAGCGAAAAGCCAAATTACAGTATTTCTAGTGCAATTAATCGAGACCGAAAAAAATTGGATTGTGTATACCAAACCCTTCCTATTCATAAGAAACATTATCCTAAATGATTTGTTAAAAAATTAACACTCTACAATCTATATTATAATGGACAACTCAAGCAAATTGGGTATATACAGATGGACAGGTCAATTACAAATGAAATGAAATAAAATGGGTTTGGAAGTCCAACTCTTCTGCACCTAACCTGTGCTAATTGAAGACGGGCATACGCCATACAGGGTGCTATGAGGGAAACTTTGCTCGGGCAGCGGCGCTACGGCCTACTCTTATATCGAATTCCAACTGCCAATGGATCTTTTACGTACACGCCAAAATCTACTCGGGACCTCCATTTTCACCCCATCCGAACGACTAGTCAGCTCTCCTTGCAAGACCCCCCCCCCTCACGTTCTGCATCACTGACAAGGGGAGACTTCGCCGGAAAATTGAGATGAACTTTCTCGGCCAATGCAGGGATCGAACACGCGACCTCTAAGCCACGTGATCCCCCAGGTCAATTACACCATGCCAATATTTTGTGTTGCCTGTACAACAGGGTTCAATTATGATATTATCAAAATAATTATATTGTGATGCTAATAAAAGATATTTAATAGTTGAAAGAAATAACATAGTAATTACTTTTATTTTTTCTTGAGATAATCCGGATTTTGCTTGGACCTCTTTTATCTTTTCAAGACACGATTTCCTACATGAAATTATCCCCTCATACAACGTTTTTTTTTAATATTTCGATACTTTCTCTTGTCAAGTCTATTCTTTTTGTCTAAAAAACAAATTGACCATATCATTATTGGTCAGACAATATGGCTGACTTCAATATTATCAGCCTGTCGGTAATTGATTTAAATTTTAAGATTTTGATTTAAAGGGACAATCCCGATAAGAACAGAGTCTCAAAAATTAAAGTCCGAGTATTTATGAAATTTATGGACCAAAATATAGTGGCATGGTGTATTTACCTTGTCTCAAAATTTCAGCTCAAAATATTGAGTCGTGTGGACGTGAACGTCAACACTGCTTATCTGGACACGTAACCCTTTTAAGATTTCGGGTCAATTTTTTCATTGGGTGACCTGATAATCGATTAATGTTTCTTGAGAGGTCTATACAGTGAATGACCCATGCCCTGTACTTGATAACAAAAGGTAAATTTCACCTACGTATTATTTTTATAGAAAAAAGTCTGGTTTTATCCAGATACTGAATAATAAAACGTCCTCCATTTCCAGATGAAGACTGTCAGGTTTAAGTTATTTACAAGCGTATCACAAATATCGGGTTAGTAGGTGGACCTTAGGTTATGGATTTTAAAGGATTTTAACACAAAATTAAGCAGTTTTATTCCCCAAAAAGTTAACGGGATTGGCACTTTAAACCCCCTAAAGTGATTGATAATATTTGGGACCTAGAAATTGACACAACTGGGTCGCAACGCATATTATAATTATAATGTACCGGTTATATGAATGTATATAAATTCAAGCGTTTTCGTTTATACACTAATTTCAAATCAGTTATGTTCGGTGAAATACACCAGATATCTCATTCGATTGGCAATCTTTAGAATCTGGTTATTCCTGTCTATACACGAAGTATGTATGGCGCATGCTCTCCAGATAAGAATGTGCGATCACCGTTTGACGTGACTTGTGGAATCATTCTATACACAAGTCACGCTAGTTCAACCTGTGGTCGTTTGCAGCCTTACCATACGGTAGAGCCCTATCGGGATAATTCTGACTGTAGTCTGAACCATACTACATCCGAAGGTCGCCCTGGAAATAGGCCTGGACCTACGGGCTACAGGTTAGAATTCACATCACCCTAATCTGGTAATCAGAGTTTTGACCAAAAGATTTAAGTAGTAGGTCTAGGCTAAATAGTCCGATCAAAGACTGTCTGAGAGTCTCAGAGACAGTTCCTAAAGGAACTAGCCTAAGCCCATCATAATCATTGTAGCGACCGGCGTCACCGCTATAGAGGGCTCAGACAGTGTTACGCACTGCTATTGACGATGTTCAACCCGATTCCATCTGTTTTCGCCGAGCTAGTAGTAGGCCTTGAAGGCCGATTTATTTCGTTGTTATTAGCCCTTCCAAGACGGTAATAATATTGGAACGGGTGAAAATACACGTTGAATCGCAGAAACAGTCGTCCTATAAGTAGAACTGACGTGAACGAAATACTTCATTTGTTCCGGTTTAATGATGCCCATACCATTACAACAAAATACATTATCATTTTTAATAGGATTGTATTCAGTCATTGTGTGCGGCGATTGATCTTATAGCAGGTGCGCTGCCTGTGAACTTCGGGCGTGACGGCGGTAATAATTACAATATTCGCGTGTAAGCCATGTGTGTTTATTGACTTCAAATATCAACAAAATGTTAAATGAAATTTTTCTAAAAACAGGTTTGCAAAGGTCACTGATGTTATGAACATGTTGTTAACGCCTTCAACATCAACAACGATCTAGGAATGACCGTGGGTGATTAATTTTAGCCTACTCGCTACACCACGTTCGCTTGTTTTTTGATGAAAGTTCTGAAGTAATTATTATAAGGATTTATGTTTTGTTCTGGAACGTCATACGGTTAATTTGTTTCCGAGGTGAACAGACCTGACCTGAGGTACTGGTAGCTGACCAGTGGGAGCTGACAATGTATTAATATTGAATGAAAAAGATATACAGTTGCAGGAGAGGTTGTGTATAGAAGTTAAAAAATGTTTCATCCAGGTGTGAAGGTCGGTGTGTGTATATTGGTTGTAATTTGCTGCGTTTCAAATTCATCTGGATCCTTAGACGTTCTTTTTAAAAGATTGACTTCAATCAATGGACGTGCTGTGAGATCCTCCCGTATTCGACACCTTATCAGTATAGCCGTCTGTGGTCTGGGATGCGAACCGCGGAAACAGTGCTACCAATACCTTTACAGAGATGGCCTCTGTTACTATGTTACTCCCATGGAGGACTCGGTTGATCAGCGGGAGCTAACTCCCCAAGAACGGTCCTTACTGGGATACCGGGTATCAGATCCCGAATCAGACAATCGCAATAGGGCTGAAAGACCCGAACGGGTGGAAAGAGCTGAAAATCCTGATCGTGTTGAAAGAGCTGAAGGACGAAAAAGGGTTGAAAGACCCGAGCAGGTTGAAAGGGAAGAAAGGCCCCAAAGAGTTGAAAGAGCTGAACGACCCAAAAAGGCTGAAAGAGCTGAGCGACCAAAAAGGGTTGAAAGAGCTGAAAGACCCAAACGAGGTGAACGACCCAAAAGAGCCAATAGGGAGGAAAGAGCTGAAAGATCCAAGGGAACTGAAAGAGCGGGAAAAGCTGAAAGACCCAAGAGAACTGAAAGACCCAAAAGGACTGAAAGATCAAAAAGGATTGAAAGAGTTAAAAGACCTAAAAGGATTGAAAGACCCCAAAGGGTTGGAAGGAGAACAAAAACAGGAAATGGAGCAGATAAAAAGTCATCAAAAGGTAGGTTTGTTGGTGTTCTTTTGACGCGCCCACCTTATAAGCGACTTAGTCATCTTAGCTCTCCTTGCCTTAAGCGTACGGGGCGGGGGGTGAATGGTTATCACGTGCGCGCTTTGTATTAAGGTCTTGGCGTGGTTTAGATTTCCCGGTTGTGCGTGACAAGGAGTAGGGTCTCCCTTCCAACATCATGGGATTTCATCTACTGCTAAAGAAAGACCCCTACACGCATGTTTTGTAATGAAGTAAAAGTTCAACCATTTGTTAGTCCCGAAATGACCTAGTTTGTGTGGAATGGACGTGAAACTCTTTCTCGGTGTTTAAAACTACCAGCGTTTCAATTACGCGGGTACCCAGGTGATTTATCCCGTCCGAAGAACTAGAATTCCATCAGAATGATTTGTACAACTGGCAATGGTAAACCACGTTTAAATTCTCGCACAACACCAGCCAGAACCTCCGGGCCAACGTGAACAATAAACATCGAGCGCTTTAGAAGAGTTGTCGTATAAGCAGTCGGCCATTACAATGAAAACCTCATCATTGCGGCGGAGTTTGATGCAACTCCTACAAATTGTGTTGTTGACGAAGTACAAATAATACATTGTGCCGTTAGATGACAGTCGTTCATTCTTATTTCAGGACCATGTGACGTCATTGGTGATAAGTATTGCTTGAAATTCTACCCTGATAAACGGACGTGGAAATCAGCCGACAAAATTTGTAGAAAAAATGGCGGGTATTTGTACATTATACAGTCGGATGATAAATATAAGATTCTGAAAGACTATATTAAGAAAAACGGTAAGGATTTCATTGTTTAATGACATAGGCCTATATTCTCCATTCTTTCAACAATCAGCTGACGGCCGCTTCAGCCGTTTGGCTTAGCCCTCTATTTGATTTATTATTATAAATGTATTAACTATTAATTTTCTAGTGAAAAAGTATAGTTCAATCCGCAAGATGGTTTATATCGGCGCTGCTGATTGGACGGCTGAAGGTGTCTGGCATTGGGTAAATGGTGACGTATTATCGTCCAAAAGTAAACTGTGGTTACCAGGGGAACCAAACAATTATCAAGACGAGGATTGTGCTGTTATATCACTGAAGTATAATTACAAGCTTATCGATGCGTCGTGTAACAGGCGACTTCCTTTTGTTTGTGAATTCCCCAACAAAATCTAAGTAATAATACATCAGTGGGTCATTTCAAGGTTAGCGCCATTTATTTCTTGTATTCAGTCACGTGCTGGGCTCCATTACCGGAAGTTCTACACCAAAGATATATCCGAGTTTGGCATGCCCGTCGTTTTTACAAACATGCTTTCATTAGTTGTCTAGGAGACAAGCCCCCCCCCCCCCGGGACCCTATTTTGGCTTGCTATACTGACAGCCCCTACCCCGCCCCAATATAGGTTTCTGTGCGAGTGACGTGACGATAGATACTCTTGGTGTAGCATTTTTTTTTATCAATATTTGATTGGGTTTATCCCGAGTGGCGTTCCAAACTAATAAAGACAAATTTGTAAATTGCAAATGGCGGCCAGAAAGGCTTGGATTCGGACCACTGTGTTTTTCACAAGGTTATCTGGCTTTAATCTTGAAATGACCCAAATACGATCGACTTCTTTAATACGGGTAATTCAACTGTGTATAAAATCATGTGCTTTATTCTGAACTGTATTTTGAATGATAAAATGTTGCTGTTCTTGCACGGGGTGTTGTTTTCTCTCTTCGACTTGTATTCTGTTACTATAGCAATACTATATAACCACGTAATCCCCGGTTCCAGTGAGGGTTTCCTTGCCAGTGGCGCATGATGGGAAGCCGGACAAGCAACGGCGTCTAGCACCGTATATATTTTGGTATGCACGCAAGTGCAATATGGAGCAATAGTTTGACCACCGCCTAGTACTAGTATTGGTTTCAAAATCATAAACAAGTTAGACGTCATGTAATCCAACTGAAATAGATGATATTTTTGTATGTTGGAACAATCTGGTTAAGATACAGATTTATATTTCTTTTCACTTTGTATACTTTCGATGGTGTACACTAGGCGAAGATCTGACCAGTTATACTGAAAGGTCGCGTCAGGGGTAGCACAGTAGGGAGTTCCATCATATGTATCCACGCCAGTCAAACCTAGAGTTCCCGTGGGTAAGACGCTGGCTCGCTAGCTTGGAGGTCGCGTGTTTGATTCCTGCATTGGCCAAGACAGTTCATAAGGATTTCCCGACGTGGGTTCCCCTTGTCAGTTATGCAGGACGGAAGGCCTGTCGTTCGTATCGGACGCAAAATCGAGGTTCCGTGTATAGATTGTCATACACGTAAAAGATCCGTTTGCAATTGGAATTCAATATAAGGGTAGGCTATAGTGCCGCTGCCCGGCCACAATTTCCCTCATAGCACACTGTATGACGTATCCGTCTTCATTAGCCCAGTCGGAGCAGAACAGTAGGGGGAGAGAGAGAGGGAGAAATGGGGTTTAATGTCCACTCAACACAAACTAGATCAATTCGGGACTAACATATGGATTTCAATTTCATTTGAATTTCGTTTGTGCGTAGGTGTCTTTAGCAGTGGGAGGAATCGGAGTGCCCAGAGGAAACCCACGAGGTTGAGAAGGCGCCCCTATCTCCATGCCACATACGCTCACAGGAGGGATCGAAACCACAGCCGCAAGCCAGAGGTGACTGGTCAGCTAGAGGTCGAAACGCGGCACTCTAAACCACTAGGCCATCCCAACCCCCCAACCCCACCCCCAGAACAGTAGGACGTTAAACCTCATTACGTATCATTTCAAACCTAGACTAACACAAAAGATGTGTAATAAGAAAGCCTCACGTTAGATGTAGTAAGTTTTTGACGGTTTCGCTTTCCGTATCCGACCGACGGGGTCCTACACCTTGAAGATTGAAATTGGATGCAGAGTAGACGTGTGACAAATAATTCAAAACAACCCTCACTTTTTGGATCATAAACTTTATTTTACTTTTTCAAAAATTAAAGAAAACAAAAGTAAAAATATAATATTTTTCATAAAATACTTTAGCACCATTTAGTTAATAAGATAAAATCATTATTTTTAAAGACGTGTTTCTTTTTGTTTTTTTCTTTTTTGAATATAAATTACATAATATATACAAAAAATCTTGATATATTTACAATAATAAAACAATATAAATGTCTATCTACACAAATATCAAATGGGAATTTTCAAAACCAGATAATATCAAATAGTTTTTTGGGGAGGCGTTTTTAATTTGATGACGAGTAAATCGGTAAAACGCCTTTAAATGGCTAACAAAAATGGTAAATTCGTTGTCATAAGTAACAATACAATTCTTCTATGACGTTAAATTCGCCTATTACAAACCAAAAAGTACCCATTCTTTCGAAAAAAGTAACATATTAGGATCTAAAGCGTACGAATTAGAGAATTGGGCCAACCCCTCCCTACGGTCACGATGAAGAAGGAAATGGTATGGTGAGGATGGGGAGTGTCGACAAGTCATCATGGCCGCGAAGGGGGTAAATAGGGTATTATATTTGGGTTCATATGATTATTTGAATACAACGAAGAGTTATTACTGGTTGGAAAGTTCGGTGTTGAACCAATGGGTGGTAACGGTCTATATGACGTCATGGCATTAAATGGTTGTTGACTGTCAATGGTTGAAACATTGGGTATTTTACTGCTGCCCTTCCTTCTGGCTCGTGCTCGCTTGTTTTGGAACCAAACCTGGAAATAATAGCACATAATAGTTAGTTCCTGTCACTGGTCGCTTTGGGTGGCCAGATTGATGGTAAACAGGCAGAAAACCTGGATCCTTGCTTCTGGGTTGTCTTTGTAATAGGCCCATCTGGGCTGTGGAAAACACTAACAATACCAAGAATAGACAATATTTATCTAGGGCCGTGTTCAAGAATTCAAGCAGAGGATGCCCGGGCCATGTTCCCGAAGCAACGACTGCGAGTTTTACAACATTTGGACATTGTTAGATTACTTCACAATTTCCGAACTAAAACTTTAAAAGAACCATGACATTGAACGAACCTTGAACTTTGCAAGTTAGTGCCGAAATATGCAGGGTATTACGTGAAGGCCTTGAAATGAAGTACGTGGTTAAAGCGAGATCAAGCCTTCTATTGAAGATGACTCGGGATTTAAACATCAGAAGATACAGAAGAATTAAATTAAAGAAGACATTATTTCCGTTCATTTTGGTGCATATCATGTACGATTATAGTGGACCGAAGTCAAAATGGCGGTAAATATTTCGCAAATTTGTTTGTTTGACGTCATTTCGAAGTAAGTAGGTGAAAAAATGACCTGTAGATCCAGGGCTGGGGTTCCTGTACCCCTAGGCCTACGAAGTCTTAATCCGACCCTGTTTAGGCCACGGGTGGTTATACGAAGACAGTTTTCAACGGACAGATTCCCCAAAACTCTCCACAATCCCACTCAGCACTGCTGGACTGGATCATGATTCCTGTCCCCAATTATGACTGGTTAAAAGTCGAGTTAACAACCAATCCACCACAACGTGACAAATTAGTCAGGATGAACCAGGGCCGTTGGATTAGGAATATTGTAGATCCCTTTAACCATTAGTTTAATAATTCTCACCCTTATTTTAGCTTGTGGTATGTTTAATTCTAGAGCCAGGCGTTCTACTATATCAGTGTTGGGGTAGGGTTGTTCTGTAAAAACTCTGTCCATCGCCTTCAACTGTTGACTAGAGTAATTGATTCGGCCCTTTCTCTTCATCTTCTCCGTATCGTTACCAACAGCAACATCTACTGGCGGGGGTTCCACTTTCACTTTCTCTTCTTCCTGACAGAAAGAAAGAAATGGGGTTAATAGTCTCTTATCATCCAAACAAATATTCTACGAATATTAGTCTGGATGGGTCCTCAAAATTTGACAGAAAGTCGGTCACTGTCTGGATTATCCAGTCTTTTAAGTTACCACGTGCTGAATCTATCAAAACATCTCGCTTGTCAACAATGACACTCTCTAAAATTTTGTTCTAAAGTTTTTAATTGAAATGGTAATTTTCTCTCGTCATGAATCAAACGTATGGCTTCTCACAATCTCCTTAATCACGATTCATGCTGTTGTATCGTCTCTATTTTGTTTCTAATAATAGATGTGCCAAGTGAATTGTGGGATATATAATTACCCTCGCCTTATAGAATCTATCAAAATCGGCCCGGCTTCATAATATCCATCACTTACCGAGACTTTAGCCAAAGGGTTCCATTGCCCATGCGTAACCGGGAGTTTGGTTTTTTATGTGGTAGATTATCCAGTAATTTTCGTCAATAATTGAGAACCGACCCAGACCCTCCGTGCGTTGAAGACTAGGGGGGTCTGGGTGACCGAGACTATGGGGTTAAACGTCCACCCAACACAAACTAGGGCATTTCTAGACTAACATATGGTTCAATTTTATTTCAATAATTCGTTCGCGTGTGAGGATATTTCGCAAATGAAAGAAATTGGAGGACCCGGGAATAACCCATGAGATTGAACACGTTCAAGTTGGGAATCGAAACCATGGAACTTGTCACAATGGAAGACCTCGTGATCTAAAAACAGTTGTTAAACCATTCAGCTATCTAACCCCACACTTCCATAAATAATTATATGGTTAATATAACGAATAATGTACTAAAATAATTTGTCTGCATGTCACTAGTACTTTGGGAGCAGACGTTAAACAATTAGTAGCCAGTCCATCAGCGGACAGTGATCCCTGGAACGTAAAGAAACTACTGATTTCAAATTGCAGATCGGTCAGAGGTCATAACAGTCAGAGTGGGAAGAAGCTTACTACAACATCTTTCTAATGTCCTTGATTCAACAGGGAGAAGTGTTGGGGGGGGGGGGTATTCTGGTCACTGTCTACTAGACCCACACAAATGGAAATTGCATTTCGGTATGGTAGAAATATACATTTATATAGCACAAAATATACAGAAGAGATAGATAGGTTTATATCGCACAAACACATACAACGCAATAAATAAAATCATAAAATTATATGTTACACATGTATATAAAAGCACACAGATAACACATTAGAACTAATTTGGGTCCTCTGGCTGCAGGCCAGTCAGCGCCCCCCCCCCGCTTCCCTTAATCCGATCCTGATAACAGGAGTCCATTGCGTAACTCACGTCAGATTTTTGGGTTGCCTCATGAACATAGATTTTAGCCCAGTAAAGTCGTTACACAGTCACCACGTCTCTTACAAGTAGTTAGTCCCGAAATAAGCTAGAGTTTGTTGAGTTGTGTTAAACCCCATTTTTATCTCCTTTTCTCCCAGCGCAAGTGATTTTTATCGAGAACTGAAATGGGGAATCCTCACCTGTGACACTTGGCCCATATGTCCGAATGTTGGCACCTTGGACAACCGGTTATCGTCGTCTTCCGGCACATTACACTCCGGATGTCCTGAAATGATCGAAAACCAAAAGCAGGCAGTTAATGGCATATGTACGGACGTAATATGAACTAGGAACAAAATCTGGTGGCACCGCAGCTATTTGGGAATTTATGACGTCACACGTAAAACTCGAAGCGATTTCTGAGGACTTTTTTCGAAGATCGTCGACCTAAGAACAACACAGAACAAAATTAAAGTAGAAAAAAATGGCGATTCATTTTAGAAGTTTACAAGTTGGTACATAGATGTTCTCACCTGTTGCTTCTTGTGGCGTGTGAAGATTCAATCCTACTTTCCCCGAAGCCTGATTAAATGGTGCACGTGGAGAAGTTCTTCCGTTGTTGGTCTGGTAATTGATTGGTTGGTGTTGTTGATTCATGGCCTGGAACGGGAGGCCAACAGGGGGTAGGGAGAATGGCGGAGGCATCTGTTGACCGTGAAGCCCTGGTTGTCCTCCTGGCATGGGATATTGAGGATACATTGGATTCGGTGGGAACATCATATTTTGGTGCTGCATGGCTCCTGCATACGGTGACTGGTGGTACATTGAAGAGGGGTTATAAAAGGGTTGGTATGGGTTTTGGGACGCATGAAACATCTCCATGCCCAGTGGTGAGTGATGTCCGGGTAAACCCAGATATCCCGATGGCGAGGTCTGGGATAATGGTTTGCCTTGTATACTGCTGTAACCTGTGGGAGACGCTTGCCTCAGCTGATGATACTGGTGAGTTGGTGGAGGAGGATAGAAAAATGGATCGTTGAAGGGTGAAAGTCTACCAGACATGGCCGGGATGTTAGTTGGTGATAATTTGAATCGCTTCCCCTGATTCTGGTTCTCAGGTGATGAACCGGTCGTTATTCCCGAACCGGTTGAACAACTGCTCGGGGAGACTTCAAAATTCGATCTTTTAACTGTATGTTCAAAGTCCGGTGTAAGATCGGGTATTAGGAGTAAATTATTAGGCGATAGTCTCGATCTTTTTGTGTGATGTTGAGTTTTGGGCGTGGATTCTGCCAAACCACCGGTAAAAGGGGAGAGTCCTAGATGTCCGAGTTTCATATACTGGTCAGCATACGCCATGTGACCTTTCGGGGAGACTCTCGGTCCGTGTGATGGGACTGTATTTCCAGCACTTGTGTAAATGCTAGATGCAGTTCCTCTGTGATCATCCGTGTTATCAGAGGATCTTTGAGTTAGATGGGTGTCTTCAGATGCAATCTTTGGAATGCTTAAACCCCCGTTTCCCCTTGTTTCTTTGTTATCTCGAATATGTTCTCGATTTTGAAGATCGTGTGCATTCGTGGTCGCAACGCTTACGTGTACATTTTCAATAGTGGCTTCTTCTGTTATGGTTTGAATAGGTATACCATTAGCGTTTCTAGTTTGTTGTGAAAACACCGAAGATGCATCATGCTGTGGGTTAGTTTGTGAAATCCACGTAGGTAAGTGCGGATTGTGTCCATTTAAACCGCCATTAGATGTTCGGACAAAACTATTGACTTCATGACGAGAGAAATTTGCAATAGGCTGGTGATGAACAGGTTCACCAAGGGTACTTAATTTCGCCAGAGCTTGATAGGCTGGAGCAGCGAATCTTGGTTGGTTCGATACCACCATCAGCTCTTGATGTCTGTCTGATTTTATGGACGGTCGGGGTTTTGAGAGATTTAAACAACCAAGATTATTTTCTACTTGCACTGTCATTTGGTTGTGCAGGTCTCGGATTCCTGTGGATGTTGCGATCGAAGACAGGGACGGTTCATTTTTAATCGCTGAAGGAACCATGTGAGATGTTACTTGGTTGTGATGGTCTCGGATTCCTGCGGGTTTTGGGATAGAAGGTTGGGTCGGCTCATTTTTAATCGCCGAAGGAAACACAGGGGGTGTTTTTGATTGATTATTTGAAACATCATTTGGGCGAATAACCGGTTGTTCATTTGATTGAATATGTTTGGATAACTTAGAGATTTGCATTGGGTCATGTTCGCTAGATTGTTCAGGATTGGGATGTTCAGTAGACTGTGGAGGGTGTAGCTGTCTTTTTTGTTTGGCCTTTTTCTTTTTAGTTTCTTGAACTTTTACTTTCCCTTTCTCGGTAGATGATTCCTGGTGATGTTCTTTCATCGACTCACTCGTAACGTTTGTAAGCGGGTTCGGACTTTCAATTGGGTGAGTGGCTGTGTGTTCTCTGGACGTTGCTTTATGTTGGAGAAAATGCTGGCTAACGAACCGCGGAGGATTGGACGACATTGGTGGCCTATGTGGATACCGTGGGTCTATGGTGACATTTGGGGGAAACGTTTTGTGGGTGTCGGAAGAATGAGTTAGGGATATTTCTGCTGTATCCGATTTTATATTTGCTGGCGTCAAAAAATGTCTGTGGTGCATTGTTTGAGGGTTAGAAGCAGGATGTGTAATATTGTGTGGTAATATGTGTGATGGGTAATGCCTTCTGTCTGGGTTCCTACCAGTTCCATGGTGACCTCGCGAAGGTGAACGAACACTTTCTGTGTCAGCACTAGCTTGGTGGTAGCCTTGGGCAAGCGATTGAGCACTTTCTGTGTGAGTATTAGTTTGATAATATCCTCGGGAGGGCGAATGAACACCTTCTGTGTGAGCACTAGTTTTATGGTAACCCTGGGTTACCGAATGACCATTATCTGACTGGAAATCAGTACGTCGATGCTCAACACACTCGGGGTGTACTTCTTGTTTGGTTGCGGCTTCGTTATGAGAATTCTGATCCAAGTTCTGGGATTCTGATTTATTTCCAATGTTCTTATCATAAGATTCGGCATTCGCTGCACCATTGTGCATTTCCGTGTCGCGCGCATCTGTCTTGGTGTGTATATGGATATAAGAGACACTTTCATTGATGTTCCCTTCATTATACGTGTTTGTAAGTCGGGTCTGTTTTATGACATCGGCTGTGTCTGTGCGACCGTCGCATTTTAGATTGTCCGTAATACAATGAACCGAATTTTTATTCGTGCTGTCGCCTTTGATGGAATCTGATTCAAGATGAGCTGTAGTTTGCCCAAAGATTTGTTGATGTTCTGTGGGAACTGCTGGAGCTTCTGGACATTCTGCAAGCATTTCTTGATGTTTGATGTCACTCAATATAGCTTGAAATGACTGGTGGAGTGTGAAGGTTTGACTGAGGGAATAATTCTGGAATGATTCTAGTTTATCCAATAGGCTATCATCTTGTGTTTTTGATCTATCTGGGACGTCATCAGTACCAACCACGTGATCATTACAATGTGATGTCTCTAAAATAATCACCGATTGGTCCTCTGGTTGGCATGGTGACACTTCTTCGTTTCTGTAACGAAACCAAAATTCAAATCCATCAAATTAATCGAATCAAGATAAATTCTCATCGACACAATACTTCGTTCATTATGGGTGGGAGGGGTGGGGGCTAGTGGTCTAGAGTGCCGCTCTTCGACATCTAGCTGGCCGGTCACCTCTGGCTTGCGGCTGATGTGAGCGTATGTGGCATGGAGAAATAGGCGCCTTCTCAACCTCGTGGGTTTCCTCTGGGCACTCTGGTTTCCTCCCACTGCTAAAGACCCCTACGCGCAAGCGAATTATTCCCGAAATGACCTAGTTTGTGTTGAGTGGACGTTAAACCCCATTTCTCTCTCTCTCTCTTTCTTTCTCTCGTTCATTATGAGATGGGGTTTAACGTCCACTTGACACAAACTATTTCATTTTGGAACTAACATAGAGGACCTATGGTTCAATTTTATTTCAATAATTCACTTGAGTGTATGGGTCTTTACTAGTGGGAGGAAACTGGAGGACCCGGAGAAAACCCCACGTGGTAATCATTTGCAATCATCTGTACGGTTGGTTATTTCATAAGAAAGTGGGGGACTTTAGACGGTTTTTTAGTGCATTTCTTGATATTTCCTTCGCGCCTCAAGTCCACACCCAGCAAGTAAATGACATGAATTGAGATTCTCGATGGGGTTTAACGTTCTACTATACAGCACCAACAGGAAATGAAATGGGTTTTAACATCCTGCTATTCTGCTCCGATTGGTCTAATGGAGACTGGTATACGCCATGAAGAGTACCATGAGGAAAATTGTGCTCGCATTCCAATTGTCAAAGGCTCTTTTATACGTTCACGCCAGCGAGTACGCGGGAGTATCCGAATGACTGTATCGTAGTCCCGTACCAGAACCTCCGTCCTACACCACTGACAAAAGTGGTGGTTGCGGGTCAAGTTTCACGCACAGAAAATGTCCCTAAATTCAGACCCAACTTTACCTATGGCATGATTTAAGGCGTTTTCTTCACCGCGATGGGGTCTCAAGGAAACATGTTGGTCCGAAGGCCCATAGCTAACCCGTCTCCATTTGGCTTTCAGAACACCTAATACAACGTCCAGGTCTATATTTCGTTTAGTTTTTTTATACTTTCGATGGCCTACACTACATAAAGATCTGAGCGGTTGTAGCGATAGGTCACGGTAGAGGTCATACGAGCGGTTTTTGACCCTATGACGTAAGACATTAAGATTAACCGCTAGAAACATCAGCATTGATGTTTCTAGCGGATTACCCGCACTTTCGTGCTAAAGACGCCTAAAGCTCGCCGCAAAATATCGTTTTATTGGATAAGCCCTTACACTATTCAGAACACGTCAATGATAACAACTCTTCCAGATCCTAGTGTAGTAAAGACAAGTAAGTGAAATGAACTATACCAAAAACGAAACGAAATAGGATCTGTGTTTTAATGAGAATGACACGATCTTCGACGATAAGCAATTCTGTTTTATTCTTGAATATCTATTAAATGTAAATATCAGTAACTCACACGTCTGTAGATATGACGCGTCCATTCGCATCGGTTGTAGCATCTGGAGAATCTTCAACTATCAACGAATCGTTTAATTCGCCACGAGGAAATGGGCTAACGATAGCTTGAGCCTTACCCATAGTACAAGGGAGATAACTCCATCTAGTGGCGCATTGCTCGTTCGGGGATTTTAATTTTTCTTGCTGGAAAAACAAAAGAACAAAACTTTATACAAATGTTTAGACAATTTTAAAAGAGTCAAACTTTCACTAATAGTGTTATTATTTCTTAATGCAATACAACAAGGACTTAGAAGGCCTTCCCGGTCTCGGAGACTGGAGGGGTGGGAAATAGAGGTTTGAAGTCGTTTTACCTGCATTTGAGGCCATCTAAGGCAGCGTCTTCCCAGAATAGGCCCCACATGATCATTTCGTAGTCTCATTCCATGACTTGATAAAGTGACAGAAAAATAAGTTGTCATGTTTACATATTTTGGCAGATATTTCTTATCACACGGGCAACATAGGTAAAGTGAGTGGTGGACAAATTCTTGGGGAACATAGTCAATATTTGAATCAACATGTTCTTCTTCTCTTTTTTTTGGGGGGGGGATCATTTTGAAACAAACATAGTAATTCATATCTCTATGCGTTACAGAGTAAGAATTTTACTTAGAATCTTCGATTTCCGACTGTCGGGGTATGAATGACTTCATTGTCTTATTTACAGCTCCTACTGTGCTACGCCGACTTGGCTAATGAAGGCAGCGGGGATATGCCTATAGCTAGGATATGTCATACAGGGTGCTATGAGGGACATGTTGCCAATGCGTTTCGGCTCAATCTGTTTCACAGAGAATTACTTACGAATTATCTCTGTCACACATGACTGTCTACAACATGTGCATTGACTTCACGTGCCGTCAGTCATTGGCTAAACGGCTCGTGCATTGTTTACATAACACCTAACTGCTTGGGCAAAATGGTGCGTTTTACTCATTTTAATACCCATTTACACTAAATAGGAAATATTTTTTAATTACAAATGCTTCAAACCTCTTTATTTATTTTTCTTATACTTCAAAAAAATGTTTGAGAATTTAATTTGTCGGGGTAAAAAAGTTAATATGCCGTACTCATTAAGCCTCGTCGATGTCATGCTTATCAGTGATTGTAGCGGCCAAGCGAATATTCACTGCGGGATCAGTTTGGTTTCGGCTTACTTATTTATATCGAATTTCAACAGCATTGAGTTCTTTTACGAGCACCAAAATGTGCACGTGCATCGACTCGATTTTTCGTCCCATCCGAACGATTAGAACCTGTCCTTGCCAGGCTATCCGTCACGTACCACTGACAAGGGAGGGGGCTGGAAAATTAAGAGGAACACTTTCGGCCCACACCGGGAGAGAGCCTGCGTTTTATATTCAGAATATAACCCAATCTGAACATCTGAGATACGTTACCTGTGGAGAGCTAGCTACCATTTAATTTTCGTACGTTAGTTACGTACGAATATAACCGTGGGATTTAGTTACAGAGTGTCCACTTCAAGTGGCCCAACTTATTTGCAGCCTTTACAAATAAAAGAAACTAAACTAAATTCTTTCAAAAAGATGGTCAAATTCCCAGACAGTTGGTGATATATGGGGACACACTGCCGACACAGTCCACAAAAACATTCGGCCCGCTCGTGCTTACTGCACAGGAAATTTGTCTTTTGAAATTCCCCACCCCCACCCACGCCTCCTTCATTTCTTGACCCGTGCTTGACTGGCCAGAAAAGATATTTTAGATAGTCCATCATTTTTGACTATTTTCTTGGTAGTGAATTGATATCTTTATATTTATAGTAACTGATTTTAACAGATATTCATCATTAATCTTGTCATAAAATAATCTTTGATATTATACGGTAGGCTACGCAACACCGTTTTGACAGACAGACAGAAATGGGTTTAACGTCAACTCGACACAAACTAGGTCATTTCGTAACTAACATATTATGGTTCAATTTTATTTTAATATTTCGCTTGTGCGTAGGGGTCTTTAGCAGTGGGAAGAAATCAGAGGACCTGGAGAAAATGCACGAAGTCGGGCAGGCGATCCTACTCCTTGTCACGTACAATGATAGGCCTACTGGGGATTCGAAACCACGCCAGTTGACTCAATGGCAGGCTTTATGATATACAGCACGTGCTAACCATTCGTACATCTACCCCCCCCCCCCTTATATAAACCTTAAAAAAATTAATAAACAGAACATAATATTTTTATGGGTATTCAATCACTGTTTTTATTCTACAAACAACACGATGTTTTGTCAAATATTGTCTTATCAACTTTTTCGAATAAAAGTATTGATTGATTTCCGAAGAAAGTTAAGTACTCCTCAAACGGGAAATAAACGTATTGTGTCTTCTTGTCCATATATCTTTTTTTCGTGTGAATTATGTGTGGTGCAGTCCCCCTGCACTTACTAGGCCTATTAGGCCTAAAGATTATAAACCTACCTCCTCTTGCATTGTCTTGATTATTTATATAGTAGCTTAATAATATTATCACCATCGAATATAACACTGTTGAATAATTACATCTAATCTTTCAAACACCGTCTCAGGTTATACAATTATTGTTGTTGGTCAAAACTTGTTAAACATTTAACACTAAGTAGATAAACCTTTCTATCTTGTCAAGATATCAATCTTTAGTGCATGTTCTCCTGTCATCGGCGCTTACACCTTTATCAATAATCTCTTTATTACTAACTACCGGAGTGTGACATCCCTGCGGCTTACAACAAAACTCATTAGCTGTTTAACAAGCCGCTTAATTAACACTGATTAATACTAATCACTGTTGATTTAATCACTAGAAATTTAACTGAGCAATCAAGAATTGTGTATGAGTCCAAATCATATCGCTCAAATTAAAAGAGAAAATTATTGGCGATAAAACGTTACAGGCCTAGCTAGTGAAAAATAAACATTAAATTAAAACAGTTTTAAAGAGAAATCTCCAAAACAAACGGGCTTTAAAAACAGTAAAAAGAACCCCAGTGCAAATTGTAGGCCTATTTATTGCTTATCGAAAAATAAATGATTTTTTTTTAAAACCAAAAATACTCGTGAAATTTAATAGCCTACATGTTTTGAAAGTGAAATAGCTTTAATATTTGGAAAAGAAAAAAAAATCTTATTGAAACGTAGCTTGTAATTTTCAGCTTGTTGTCAATACAAAATGATGTCATTGACCGTGACGTAATGGCATGTAAAATGAGATAATTTTTCCGGGAAATCATTATATCTTATAAACTCGGTTTTCTGGGGGTAAAGTCCGCTTTTTGTGCATGTTTATTTTTGTAAAAGTTGAAATATTAACAGCACGCTGCGTCTCGTTTATTTCGAAGCGGTGACACATCATTTCAAGATAAAATAACCAATTTTACGCAAAAAATAGCACAATTAGGTAGAAATTGCACACATTTTCCCTTTTCCGACGCCTTTAATACATTAATCAAAAATCGTATCATTAAAGAAAATGAAAACTATATTGATCAGTATTTTTTCAGAACATTACGCTTTAAAATTGAAAAGATGAATGCGATTAAATAATGATTAATTTGAAATTTCCCGCATTATTCGGAAGATTTTGGTCAATACAATCACCATTACCCACAATTCCAAGCCTTTCAACGCACGCGCAGTGGGCCAATACACGGATCTCCGTTAATCATGAGTAACAAAATTCCACGAAAAGGTAAAATATATTTGAATTTATTGAATGTAAATTAATATTATAACATTAGTTACTGCTATTTTCATATTCCCGTTCGTCTCTACTTTCAGCTTTGATCCTTCAATCGAGGAATAAACGCCGAGGCAAACCGAAATCTAGATTTAAAAATGAAGACAAGAAAAGATCGTAAGTTATTTTGTTTCATTCATGACTTCAACCTCTCAGCTGACAAACAAATAAAACCAATGTTTTTATTGCATCCATGCTGCATTATAAATATTTAGCAATTTGCTTTGCAGCTTTTTTTTATTTGTAAGGAATTGATTTTTTTGCCATCGATTGTGGTCGTGTGAGAGCTGATGAAGGAAGTGACAATGTTGCTAACCAGGTTGATTTTGTTGACATTGTTTGATCATGATTATCACGTCTGCTGTGTAAACTTAGAGTACTAGTACTGTTAAGTAGTTCATGCACCATTTAAAAATAAATAATGTCATGCTATTAACTGATAAAGGGCTAGTTGTTTAGATTAATGAACTTAGCAGTACTTTAGTGACTCATCTTAATACTTAATGATCTTATGATCTACTACTTACTTTTGAAGTCCACAACTATGACTGAGTGTGTCTCCACTACGTACTTCTGTTTACATCATAAAAATACTCTGGTATGGTTAAGTACTCACTACTCAGTTATGGTTATTTATTTGGGAGTGGAAAAGCTTATTATTAGACCTCAGAAATGGTTCCAATACTTATGTCTTTCGTCTTGTTCCAGCTACAGATTGTTCTAAGGACTTCCTTTCAACACGTTTTGTCATCAAAAATGTTACTAAAAAACTAGCATGTAACTCCCTTAATACCGTAGATAATGTCCAATTAAACTGACCCCCAAACTGTACTGCACATATCTTATTCTTAACTAGTTTAAGGTAACAATTGGTACAGTCTAAGACCCCTTACGCAAATTCAAATAGGTTCAAACGCACATTTGTCAACACACATCATTACAGTTTGTATTAAAATAAGTAATTCTATCACAAATAGTGAAGACTGGACCATTAAAAGAGTTACCGAACAGTTTTTCTCTGCATAGCGCTGTTTATGTTGTAGGCCTAATGACGTATTACGCAACTTGCGGCCATGACGGTCGGCCAGTTGAAATTTCGCGTAGGAGATGGGTTTCATCAAATCATATAATTATGTGGTAAGGCCTCACCTTTATTTCAATAAGAATTGATTTATTATATGTTAAGCTGCGTGCAGTACTGTTTTGGGTCAGTTTATTTGTAAATTAAGCGAGCTATAGGCCGGTAAACTTTTTGTAGTCATTTGACTAAAAAACTTGCGCACAGGAACTCGGTAGGAAAAACCACTACTGTGACTGGGGTAAGACGGAACCATTTCTAATTCTTAACATACAATAATTCAATTCTCATTGAATTAAAGGTGAAACTTTCCACATAAATTCATAACTTTACTTTAATAAAATCCAGCGCCTACACAATATTTCTGTCCCTTTTTAAGTTGGTGCAGAACCAGACTTGGAACACTGACATGATTTCAGGTCACTCCGAAAATATACAAAAAACTGTTTGGTAAGATAATAGAATTAAGATTTTACTGTTCCACTCTTCACTATTTGTAAAATAATTACTTCCATGCAAACTGTGAAAAATGTTTGCAATTTAAGCTAATTTTACTTGCGCAAAGTCTTTTAGTGTGTATCAGTTGTAGCTGTGAATAAGACAATTATCACCGTTACATATAATGCACTGCAGCTAATTAAATCAGAACTGGTTCCCCGACCCGTACAAACTGAACAACTTGACCTTATTCTTTTATATTATCATGTGACAGGAAACCAGTGCTGCAGTAGCATGTTCTTCTTAATTATTAGCTAAAAAAAAATGATAAAACCCTATCCCATAGTGACTATAGTCCCTACATTGTATTTCAAACATAAGACAAGTAATATTATTTCCATATTTGTAGACTTTATTGCCAGGGATAAAGATTTTTATCTTGAAAATTCAACACCAGCTTTCAGTGGCATCAAATTCAGCCATTTATAATAATTGGACTCATGTTGGGGGGACTGTCACTATTTGGTTAATTCACAATCCCTGTAGCCAATTGCAGCAGAATTAACCTTCCATATCATCAAGGTTACATGGGGGGATGGGTGGCCGAATGTTTAGCGTGCACACGCTGTACATATCACACGGCTTGCCACTGAGTCAACTGGCATGGTTTCGAATCTCTGGTTGTAGGCCTACGTGGCAAGGAGTAGGTCGCCTGTCCAACCTCGTGGGTTTTCTCTGGGTACTCCTGTTTCCTCCCACTGCTAAAGAACCCTACGCGCAAGCGAATAATTGAAATAAAATTAAACCTTATGTTAGTCCCGAAATTACCTAGTTTGTGTCGAGTGGACGTTAAACCCCATTTCTCCCTCCCTCTCAAGTTTACATAATTTTGATACTCTTGTTAATGAGATGTCAAATTCTGTATTCGCATCAATCACATTCCTTGTTACAAATCAATGCATCTGGACAACACAAAACTGCTTTTGATATGATTTGAATGTTAAGTAGGACGTTAATTTTAAACCCCATTTCATTCCTTGAAGGTCTACCTACAGATCTATGTAATGTTGTTTCTTGTTTCTACAACCTGGTTACTTTGTCTCTTTCATCTCCTCTATATTTCAAATTTTGATCCACAGTTCCAAATCTACCGGTACAGGTAATAGATCTTTATATCTGGAGACGTGACCTAATATGATATTTTTAAACGCAGTGTTCTAACCACTAAACCTTACTACATGTAGCTAATTTTACAAGTTGACCCGATGATGGCTGTTGCTATACCAATCATAGATTGTAAAAACTGAACATTACATGTAAATTAATAAGAACATCTTTGTCTGACATTTTACATTCACTGGAACACTCCTGGGAATACCAGTTTTTGTAAGCCTATACCCACATGTATTATAACTCTGGTCATGAGTATGTATTTAGATAATACAGGGGTTGGTCAGTGATGAATATTTCAGGATTGATTATCAGTGAAGTAAACCATCATTAAAATTTGAAACTTCTGAAAGAAGCATAACCTGACCACACTCTCAACGGCACTACTATCAGCAAATATCCACCAGCTACCGATCTTGGAAAAAAAAAACAATTTGGAATATAAGACTTTCAACTTCATAGTTTAGTACATGTACATGTATCTGTCAGTTGTCGAATCTTTCTTCTAATTAATAAGGAATCTCCCCATTACAAGACAATACAAAGTGGCTCCAACTGTGTTGTGTAGGTGAATTAGATCTAGGCTTTCAAAATTAGGGTTATAGTTATAACATTAATGGTATGTTTCCACGGCACAGGTTTGTCAATTAATGTAAACATTCAACAGTGCAAGTTTTCCGCTGGGAATATTACGCATGCTTTGGTACATGTATAAGATTAACCAGACACGATCATCCAGACATAAAAACTGTGGAATTTTTTTTAAACATAGGACTACATAACAGGAGTTACTCCCCTTGAACTCAGAAATAGGAATGATCTGGAAAATTATTTATTTCTCGTCCCGTCGTAACATTCATCTGACCCGGTACTGTTGTATTATGCTGTCATAAACCCTGTCCGTCTGTCCAAAATTTGAAAATCTCTAGGTTTGAATGATTGCTTTCAAAGTTATTGTGGTTCCCCCTTCTCAGTGATGCAGGAAGCAGGGCCGAACAAGGACAGCTGTCTAGTCCTTCAGATGGGACGGTAAAAACAAGGTCTTGTGTACATATTGGCATGATCGAAAAGATCCCTTGACAGTTGGAATTTGATATAGAGTAGGCCATGGCGCCGCTGTCTGGGCAAAATTTCCCTCTTTGCACACTGTATGGCGTAGGCCCGTCTTCATTATACCAGTCGGAGCAGAACTTTCCATTTTCAAATTCACTTTCGATTGTTTTAAAGATAACATACTAGATGTACCTACTAATGTGTAGATAACAATTCAATCTGTGATAATTTTCCCGCTATTAACACCGACACATTCTCTCGTCTGTAGGTTACATACATAATAAAAAACAGTTAGTTATAAGGTAAGGCTACATGTAATATCCTGTTTGGACAATCGTTGAAGATTGGCCTGATTTCTTTGTATTTAAGAGTACAAAGTATAATAGATCTAGTGTAATGTAAACATATAGAAATTTGATTGAAGCTTATATTCTATTGACTAACTAGCAAGTGACATCATAATACACCCATTTCTTTCTATTAGAATCACAACTTACTTTTCTAAACCAACTGGGCTAATGAAGATTTCGTTGGTAGAGAGTAATCCTGTCTGGACTGCAATATTTCAACCTGCCGTATTTTATCGGTGTATTATAGGCGCATGCGTAGATAAGGCACAGGGTGACTTTTGCAGAGGTGATTCAGGAAAAAGTCGTAGCGCCTTGTGAAACAGTGCCATATGTATTCAGCACACCCCTTCTATAAATAAAAATATCTGGCAAAAAAAGCGTAAACAATACACCAAAAATTTGGTAGTCTTCATAAAATTCAAACCGCCAAGAATTCTTTTACATGCACTCCAACTTGTGGGGGAGGGGTATTAGTGTGCCATTTGTTGATCAATCAGTTAGTTACATACTTCACAGACTGAAACTGAAGTCAATGTCTCGTCAACATAGGGAATCACAGGGTAAGTGGGTAAGACGCTGGCTTGCTAGCCTGCAGGGCAAGTGTTTGATACCTGCATTAGCAGAGGAAATTCCTTGGTATTTCTGTCTGGTCATTGGGATGGGACAAAAAACAAGGGCCTGTGTATACATGTACATTGGCATGTACGTAAAGATCCCTTAACATTTCAAATTTGATATAAGAGTAGGCCATATAGTGCTGCTGCCCAGGCAAAATTTCCATTCTATTGTTATACATGTAGCACACTGTGTGGCATATGCCCAGTCGGAACAGAACAGTAGGAAGTTAAATGCCACATCGTCATCATTTCATTTCGTCTCCATAACACAACCCTGATAAATGTTACTGACAGTTGTAAATGATACTGGATAATCTTACAATTAACAATGTAATGAGATAAGCGAGTGTCTTGAAATGCGATGTTTACAAGATTTCATTTAGCCTAGCGTGATACCTTGATAAAAACACAAAAAAAAAAAAAAACCCCTCTTCGACTTTTATAATTTTTACTAAGGATTTTCTGAGAACTCGAATAATAATAATATTTATGTTTGATTTTATAATTGTTGTCTATGATGAGCTGGGGTGTGTCATTGAGACAACTGGTGTGGTGTCGATTCAAATAAAATGGGGTTTAACGTCCTACTCTTTTGCACCTAACCTGGGCTAGTGGAAGACGGGCATATGCCATACTGTGTGGTATGAGCGGCGCTACGGCCTACTCTTATATCGAATTCCAACTGTCAAGGGATCTTTTATGTGCACTCCAATTTGTACACGGGACCTTGGTTTTTCGTCCCATCCGAACGACTAGGCAGCTGTCCTTGTCAGGCCCTCCTTCTGCATCACTGACAAGGGGAAATCAAGCCGGAAAATCGAGATGAGTGTCGATTCAAACGTATAACAATGCTTTAGGTACACTGTAGGTATTGGTTCAAGTCTTTCTTTTTGTGGTAAGGAGTAGGGTCATCTGTCCAACCTTGTGAGTTTTCTCTGGGTGATTCGGTTTCCTCCCACTGCTAAAGATCCCTACGCGCAAGCAAATTATTGAAATAAAATTACACCACATGGTAGTCCCAAAATGACCATATATATATTATGTAAAGTCGCAAAATGACCTAGTTTGTGTCAAGTGGACGTTAAACCCCAGCTTTCTCTCTTTGAAGATGCGTTATATTTTATATCATATTTTAATAGGCTTACAGCACTGCTGCACATCATTACCTGAATGTCACTGTTTTATTCATCTATTGTAACTACAGTTTTTCTCGGAAAGTAGATTTAAAATATTTCAAAGAATACCACCTACTCGACTTATCTATCTATCTGTTGTACAAAGGATATTTATTTCAAGCCACATGTAACAGGCTGAAACTGGCTTTAAACTATTTCAAGTTACTTTAGTTGAAAAGTTTAATTAAACTGTGAAATCGTGGAGAAAGTGGCGAGATGGTTCCACCATCGCTCGCTTTATGTTGTTGATGGTTTACTGTATAGTATACACTTTTCTTTGTCAACTAAAACTTTTGAAAAAATTTGTATTTTTTTATAAGCAAAACTCTCTCCAAAGCAGAAAAGTTTTTGTTTTCGAGACTTCCACACAAGAGAAATTTAAAAAAGGAGGTTGCAGAAGTGACAGAATTTATTTGTCCTTTTGTTGAATTTAATACAAATTAAAGATGTCTGCATGGATGACTAAAAACAGAGTTTATGATTTTGATGGAAGGATAAGAAGAGGAAATTGTTGTCATTGTGGTGGAAAAAACCACGAATCTTATGAATGTTTTCACAAATTTAAGAAGTGTCAATTTTGCAAGAGAAAGGGACATATTGAAAGAGTTTGCAGGAATAAGGCAAAATGTTTTCACTTTTACCAGGGTCCTGGCTATCCTTACTCAAGACAGAACTACATTTATAAAGGGTCAGTTCAGTAAAGTTTCTATTGATAAAAATATATTTTTATACGCCCACAGGTAAAATTGCACGAAAATCGGACCAAAATTGACAGACAAAATGGCCGCCGTTTGTACACGATTAGTGTGAAAATATGTTATATCAAGGTTGTGGACCCTATAGAGGTCACAATTTTGAACCAATTTTGATGAAACTTGGACATGCATGTTTATAACCCAAAGATCTTGGTTCTTTTCGATATTTGCACCCATCGTAACTTCCTGAATTATGGCCCCTTATTGATCGAAAAATTACCTTTTTTAGCTTGTTGTCCCTCTGGAGGTCAGAATTATTATCCCATTAAAAAAAACGTTTGATTATATCACCGTTACATCGTAATGAAGGTTGAGGTCGAATTTTGTGAAAATCGGACCAAAATTGACTGAAAAAATGGCTGCCGCTTGTACGCGAAGAGTGTAAAAATATGGTATATCAAGGTTGTGAATCCTGTAGAGGTCACAATCTTCATTCAATTTGATGAAACTTGAAACACAACTTAACAATCTTAGTTCCTTTCGATATTTGTGCATATCGGATTGTAACTTCCTGAATTATGGCCCCTGATTGTACGAAAAATGACCTTTTTTTTTAGCTTGTGGTCCCTCTGGGGTCAGAATTATTATCCCATTTAAAAAACTGTTTGATTATATCACCGTTAAATTGTAATGAAGGTTGAGGTCAAATTTCGTGAAAATCGGACCAAAATTGACAGCTGTTCTTGTCAGGCCATCCATCCTTCATCACTAACAAGGGGAAACCACGCCAGAAAATCTAGATGAACTTTGTCACCCAATGCAGGGATCAAACACCCAACCTCAAGGCTACCGAGCCAGCATCTTACCCACTTAGCAACATGATCCCCAGTCGAATTTGAAGCCTACTGAAATGAACCTTTATAACCCAAAGATCTTAATTCATTTCGATATTATCAAATTCTAACTTTCGGTATTGTTTGTTCTCTATCCATCTCTCGAAAATGTGGACGTATCCTGCCTGGCAGTGCCAGCCCATCTTTTGAATGACATTTAGTAACTGGAACATAATCAAATAACGTAACATACTATTTATGGATAACAATTACTACGGTTTATTGCACAAGTTGCTATCCATTGAAGCATGTACATAGCACAAATAGATTAAATGTTGCAGTGAAGTAAACCATAGTATCGGTAATTGTTATTCCGTAAATGTGTGATCAAAAATATACATAATTATATTGGACTATTGAATAAGGAAGTACAGATACAAGTATTCTCCCAAAATTGGTCTGTCTTGTCACAGTTTTTGAACATAACATGGATGACTACAGTTCTGGCTATAAATAATAGTTAAAAAAAAAAAACGAAAAATTGCTGCTTTCTGAACCAAGATATTAACGATTCAATTTTAGCCTAGGCTCAATCATTATTACGAATGTTGGTACAATGATAGAGAAAGTCTTGATTTTCCAGTTTTACGTTGAGTTATCTATCGCAAAATGTATTTAGATCCATTAAATATCACGGCCAACAATGACATTGAGAGTTGATTATGGTCTGGATAAGTTAATATCTAATTAATAATTTATATAACATTTATATACAGCCTAATTTTAACACCCCCATTTTAGAACAGACAATTGTAGTATTTAGTTTTACAGATTAAATTAAACAAACCGATTTAACGTAACCTTTTAAAACCAGACTCGGGTAACTTAGACAGTAAAATTAGCTGTATCCTTGTCTTTACACTCTCTAGTTTTTCCAATATATTCTTCTGAAAAAGCTTTGAATAAAAAAGAAGATGGGCAGATTGCCAGAATGATGGAGAACTTAAGAATGTCAGTAGTCTAAGTGGAAGTATGTTTCTAGTATTGACAATGTAGTATGTAGCCTAGTACATGGTGTAGACTTTTCCTACAGCACACTAAACAAATGTGACACCATTATTGATTGGCTGCCGGTCGTTGTGACATCACAGTCAATTTATGAATGAATTCTGATTGTGGATGACGCGTGTGTTTATGGTGGGTTTGAATGACGTACCACTACTTATCTCGATGTAGATTTTCGGCATGTATTTCCCGATAAACAAAATTAAGTTGAGGGTTGATTAAGGAAGGGATAGAGAGAGGTGATCGGCAGTGAGGAGAATTATTGATTGTTGTAGGTGGTTTGAGGAACAAGATTATAACTCTACGATAACGCCAGCTAGTCCGGATGTTTTCTCCCAGTGTTGACCGGGGACTTTCAAGTGAGATAATGGAATAGAGTGATGATGATTTAAATTAGTCGTAATAAATCGTGTTCGCTTATTGCTTTGTTCTGTATGACAAGACGGGCAACTGTGCAACAAAACACAGACAGAACAAACAAAGGGACTGACAGATTTTGGAAATTTTGTGGGTTGGCATTAAATGACAATAATTTTCCTAGTATCAACAAATGCAGGAATATTTGTAGACATCTCGCTTAGTTTTAGGAAATTTTGAGATCCGAGATGTCAACAGTTCTATGTGATTGTAGCAAATTTGCTTTTTGATTACTAAATGAGCTTGGATTATTTAATTAAGAAAGTGATTTTGACATTTTTAATTTGGTAATGTGTTTATACATCTTATAATATTCGTTGAGTTGATGTTGTCCATCACCAATTAGAGAATTAAAATAATGGTTGTACTCAGGTAGGAATTTGATCTTATTATCATTAACTGTTTATTTTCTAACATTCATATAAAGGGACTATTTTAAAAGACTGTGTGTTTTCTGTATTAAATTTGATTTAACCAATAAAAAAGGGCACAAAGAAAATGTTCATGGGTATATAAATGAATTGACATTCAGATTTTGACAGGTAATTACAGAGGATGTAAAATTGTAATGTAAACTTCAGATGGCAAAAAATTATTATACTATTATTAAATTATACATAATTATATGTATTTATGTTCAATTGGTCAAGAGATTATTTAAATTCACCATAACCTTACCATAAATTTTCACACTTTTTTTATACGCCGACGTGGAAATGTGGCTGTAGATTGTCATTGGCTATGTCTGTCCATCCATGAACCCTACAGACTACAATCATCTGAGCTGAGATAGTTATTGAAATATATTGTTAACATTACTGAGACGAAAATGCCTTTTGAATTTCAACATTTTCTGGTAATAACGTCTAGACTTACGATCCTTTGTTTCGCTTTGTCGCTCCTTGAAAAACAACAAAAGTTATCAGCTGATCTGTATGAAATTTATATGCATCATTTAAATTAGTAAAACGAAAAAAGCCTGTCGAATTTCAACAATTTCTGTAAATTACGTCCAGAGTTAAGGCCCTTGTTTCGGTTTGTAGAATCATGTGAATCCTAAAATGATGGAAATTATAAACTGATCTGTATGAATTTGTCTTGTAAATGCCCATAATTACCTAAAAAAGATTAAAAATGCAACAATGATTTAGCTGATAAGGGCGGGGTTTCATTGCCTGGCAACCAATCTCTCTATTTATAAGAGACTCCCATTTTAATTGTCGTAGAATCATTAATGACTAAAGTATGATTAACTCTTTCTACCCATTTAATGAAATGATGATTATTGTTCTTACTTTGTCGTCCAGTAAATGAGTTATTTGAAGTTTTATCACTGACCTCCCATAATTGTTTATACACCATTAATGCATTTTATTTCCTGTTATAGAATACAAACTGAGAATACATTAAAGCTTTAAAACTATCAAGTTGGATGACACGTTCACCATGATATATTATATAATAAGTATCACAGTCTATCGTTGAATCAGACGTGATGTATGTACAAATAGCGTGATTATTATTCTCTAGTCGTATAAGGTAACTTAGATTTATGAGCTACAGACCATTATAACATTAGCCAACTTACGGAGCTTGTCGGATGAAATAAATGTATTCCAAGTATATGTTTTTTATCAGGATTGATGAGGTCGTGTTGATTGGATCACCAGATTCTCGGGTTAAAAATTGAACTAACTTCCTGGTTTTAAAGTACACGTGTTAAAAATAATTAAAGATACATTGTACATTCGCACAGAATTATTTATCGGGTAGTTTGGATGGGCGAATGTTTGGCGCCCACGAGTTGTGTAACAAGGTCTATTATCGAGTCAACAAGCCAGGTTTCGATTCCCTGGTTGTAGGAGAAGTGTCGTCTGTCCAACCTCGTGGATTTTCTCTTTCTCCAGGTCCTCCGGTTTACTCCCACTGCTAAAGACCCCTATGCGCAAGCGAATTATTGAAATAAAATTGAATTATATGTTACTCTCAAAATGACCTACCGGTACTTGTAGTTTTTAGACTTTAAACCCCATTTCTCTCTCTCTAAGTCTTATTGGGTAGTTATATCAAATTTTGGTATGTTTGCTAAGTAGTAACCCCTCGAAAAACACCTGCACAAGACAAACATATCTGGGTATCCCATAAACCTGCTTAAGTGATATAATGAGGACTTCATATGAGTTGATCTGATTGATATAGTGTTTGTGAAAACCTAGAGAACTATATGTACAGTCAACTGCAGTGTGTTTTTCATTACGAACAAAAGAAAAAATATGCGACATTTGTTGACTGCTTTGACGACTGCTGTGGGTGTCTGGCAACCTATTTTTTGATCATATGTCGGGCCTGAAAAGTAAGACGTTAAAAATATCACTTTTGTTCTTCACACGTGCTGTATATTATTACATGTACGTTGATGAATAATGGCCGCCTGCCATCAGTATTGAATAATTGATATGTGTTTTTTTTTCGTTGATTGAATCATCTTGTTTCTTTATGTCATTGATGACGGTGTTTATAACATTTATAAAAGTAGCAGGTATCGTAAATATAGCTGAGTTCAGATTGCGAGATATTGTAAATATAGCATAGTTCAGATTGAGAGAGATAGCTGGATGACTAATACATTACAAACACAGCTACCATTTTATTAATTTATTTATGTGAGTGACATAGAGGAGAAAAGATAAATGCCATTCAGGTATGGTTTTAATCGTTCGTAGTCACATTAATACTGACTGGTTTTACTTCTCGAATATTCTACGTTATTATTTTTATGCTATTCAACTAATGGATTCAATTATTATTACTCAATGGATTCAATGTAGTAATATTACTGAATGGATTAAACCTATTATTAGGACGATCCGATCTTGCTTGCACTGTAGCAGGATTCTTCCACCCATCAGGTGGAGGGGAGATCCGATCTTGATTGCATTGTATCGGGATTCTTCCACTCATCAACTGTAGTTTTAGAAGGGTGTCGAGATCTGCCCTTGCTTGCATTGTGTGAAGGATTCTTCCATCCGTCAGCCGTACTGTTAGCAGGGTGTTGAGATCTGATCCTGCCACTCTACTAGGATTCTTCCACTGTTAGTAAGGAGTTAATTCATCACAGTCTTGGATTTTATTTGATTCATCTCAACTAAGAGTAAGATGTTACATGTTACAATAGTTAGCCCAGTCTGATCAGAAGAGTAGGACGTTAAACCCCATTTCTTTTTTTGTTCATTTCATAATGATTGGAGGATTGAGCGGCTGAATGGTCGAACATATTCACTTTAGATCATAAGGTCTGTCATTGAGTCAAGTGGATGCCAAAGATCAGGGCCCCAGTTCACAAAGCATTCTCAGACTTAAGTTGAGAATTTACTCAAAATTGTTCGCCTTATTTTAACTAAAGTATAGACCTTTATAAAACTTTTGTTGTTGTGATGTATCAAATACACCAATAAGAAACTATGTGCAAAGTTTGTTATTTCTGGATCAAATATATTTCTCATGAGGACCAATGTGAACAAATTCTCAACTTAAGTCTGAGAATGCTTTGTGAACTTGGGGCCAGTTTGATTGCAATATTGCATCTAGGTTTAATGTAATGAATTAGTGGTTGTCTGATCTGTGGATTTGGATTCTTGTCTCACTAAGTGAGTCACTTCAATTGTATACTAGTTAATATTATTGAATTGAATAGAAAGTTTTTTAGTCCTGATATATTGTCAGTATTTTTATCTGATAGTCTGTTTAGTTCTTGCTTCCACTGTGTAACAATAAAGTTATAAAGAAATAATGATGATAATAATGGATTTGTGTTGTACTTGTACCACGTATTCAAAAGTTTGCTCACTGGCGCTGAGTTAGTTTGTCACATTTACGACAGTTTCCCATCATCTGCACTGAATAGGTGAGTTTTTAGCAAGGATTTTAATGTACACAATGATTCTGCTTCCTTAATATGTGATGGTAATCTGTTCCACAGTTTAGGAGCAGCAACAGAAAAGCGAACTGTCTCGACATTTCACGTAATTTGATCTCAGAATTTTTAATTAAGTTTTGTTTGAAGAACGTGTTTCCCTTTGTGATGATTTTATGTGATGTAGATCCTGGAGGTCGGAAGGAGAGGTTGGGTTGGCTGTAAACATTTGTAAGTTAATACATGTATAAGTTAAATAAGTATTTTGTAATTAATTCGTTGATTGATATGAAGCAAGTGTTAATATTTTTACCTGTTTAGTTGAGTTGTCTATGCTGGACTGTTAGGCCCAGTAATATGAATATGTTTTATCTGATTGATAATCTGTCTAGTTCTCGCTGACACTGTATAGGAGGAATATCATTGAATGGAATGTGTTACATGTGTTAAAGACTACCTGTATACGATCATATGGTTCTAATCAAAGTTTACATTCCTATCTATATTTATAGTTGATCTGTGGATCACAGCCTTTATTTATACTTATTTTACTATCCAATATCAACACCAGTATATATAATAATAGTTAACAAACCTGACCTGGCATTTATAAATGGGCAATAAATCTAGGCAAGCCAGAATAATCATACTAATTATGCCATGGAATATGTTTTTTAATTTAAGAATTAGAGGAAACAAGTTGGGGGATGGGGGCTGAACAGACACATTGGAATTAGATATAAGAGTAGGCTGTAGTAGTGCTGCTGCCCAAGCAAAATTTCACTCATAGTACACTTGATGATGTATGCCCATCTTCATTAGTCTCATTTCATGGATCCATTGTCTTTGCACATGGTCTGTGTGGGAAAGTGAGATAGATTTTTTTAAATAAACTAGGTTTTTGGGGAACTAAGTATCATTATATCTTGATTGACTTGTCTATAACCCAGGGCTCTTTATAGCAGTGGACTGACAGAAAGCTCAGGTTCAAGGTTTGATAGGTAATTTGAATCTTCGTCACATATATGACCGGGTAGTATGTATAACCGATTGTGGAAGGTGGGGCTATAAGCAGGTCCATATACCTTGGATGTAGGGCTGGGTAAAATATCGATATAAATCGATAGTATCGATTGGACGGCACAGAAAAGCACTATCGATAGCGGTGGGTTACTATCGATTATCGCTCTTCGTCTAATTTTTCTTGCGTCTGAAATGTCAATGTTTTCTTTCAGTTAATCATAATACACCGCTCACTTTAATTACTATCAGGTATCAATGTATTGAACAGCCGTTTTCATAAATTCACTCTCATTGAAACGTTATTTTAGTTTTGAAGAAATTATTGTTGAATATCGCTAAATCGTAGATAACCGGATGTGTAAAGTTAGAGTTATTTCCCTTTGCAAGCTTCAACATTCGTCTGTACAGTTCACTAATTCTGTACGTGTGCCTCACTAATACAGTACCCGGTACAATAAATAGCACACATGGACGACAAAACGCTTGTTGATTTTCCCGGCAAAGCTAAAAGTGCTGTGTGGAAGCACTTTGGGTTTTAGACATGAGCAAACGATCTTTCGCAACTTCGTATGGTTTTGAACTTTGAACTTACACTGTATCCAGTCTTGATGACGAGCGTGAAAATAAGTTTGTTTTCGATACTATCGATTATCGACCGACATTTCATTGCCGATTATCGATAGTAAAAATCACTATCGATACCCAACCCTACTTGGATGATAAATACTTGCTGGGGATTCAAGAGAGAGAGAGAAATGGGGTTTAACGTCCACTCAACACAAACTAGGTCATTTCGGGACTAACATATGGTTTAAATTTATTTCAATAATTTGCTTGCGCGTAGGGGTCTTGAGCAGTGGGAGGTTGAGAAGGCGCCCCTATCTCCATGCCACATACGCTCACACCAGGGCTCGAAACCACAGCCGCAAGCCAGAGTTGACTGGCCAGCTAGAGGTCGAAGCGCGGCACTCTAGTCAACTAGGCCATCCCAACCCCGCCTACTGGGGATTCAAACCTCATGACCTGACTCAATGACACTTGCAATATAGGCCAACATAATAATGACTTGGTTGGAGGAGATCATTTTTTATAAACTTGCGTGGGAAGACTTAGTTCGCCACAAGAATATATTTAAATCAATCTACCACGTAATACGTTGAAAATCAATAAATGAAGAAAACCATTTTGTAATTTACTTGTGACATTATCTTGAACTAAAAAATAAATTGTCGTATAAGGAAGTGACAAAATTGTCTGGAAAACTAAAATTTGAATTCAATTTGAACATGTGAATAATTGATTTGATTAGTCGGAGACAGAAATAATCATTCCAAATAAAATTACTTGTGGTTAATGTCCTGAAGATTTACGCATAAAATTTTAAAATGGAAATGAGATGTGTCAAGGGTTCTTTCAGGGGCTTGCCGATATTTACACGGGACCTCATTGGGTTTTTGTTTTGCCCCATCCAGGCCCGGATCCAGGATTTTGTCGACGGGGGGGATTCATACATTGGAGCAAAGGGTAATACATTAAAACCTTGGATTGCTTGGGCGAGATAATGCGAAAATCATGTTTATATCGTCTATTAAAGAGCAGGTATATATGTGAAATACAACAGGAACAAAACAAATGAAAATGAAAATCAACTATGTCACTGGGACTGAGGGGTATCCACGCCTGCCATGCAAACGAATATGTTTTCCCTTGCTAGTCCCTCTGTCATGCATCTCAGACGAGGGAGAACCATGTTGGTCAATCTTGATGAAACTTTATTGGTCAACACAGTGATTGAACATGGCCATGTGACCTCCAGGTTAGCGAGCCAATGTCTTACTCACTGAATCATCGTGGCTCCCTATTTACAGTCTAATATACATGTATTAATAACTAAAAGTGTCCGTTACCCTTTTTCACACACACACACACGCCCCCCCACCCCCCACCCCCTCGCGGCATGGTTTCCCCCTTGTCAGTTGGGGGGTTGGGATGGCCTTGTGGTCTAAAGTGCCGCGCTTCGACCTCTAGCTGGCCGGTCACCTCTGGCTAGCGGCTGTGGTTTCGAGCCCTGATGTGAGCGTATGTGGCATGGAGATAGGGGCGCCTTCTCAACCTCGTGGGTTTCCTCCGGGCACTCCGTTTTCCTCCCACTGCTAAAGACCCCTACGCGCAAGCGAATTATTGAAATAAAATGAAACCATATGTTAGTCCCAAAATGACCTTGTTTGTGTCGAGTGGACGTTAAACCCCATTTCTCTCTCTCTCTCTCCCCTTGTCAGTTGTGCCGGATGGAGGACCTGACAATGACAGCTGCCTAGTCACTCGGATTGGAGAAAAAAAAATTGGCATGCACCAATAGGATCCATGGGCATGTGGAATTCAATATAACACTAAGAGTTGGCCATAGTGTCGCTGCCCTGGCAAAATTTCCCACATTGCATGGTGTATGCCCATCTTCATTAGCTCAGTTTAAGAGCAGAACAGTTCGACGTTAAACACCATTTTATTTCATTTCCGTTACCCTTAACTTCTGTAAAGCATTGTGTGTACATGTACATGTACGTTACCTATTCAGTTGAGGGTTTCGGTACCATGATGAACGTAGATCAACGGCGTTATCTATAGAGTTCTGTTGAGATTCGCCTACTAACACAATGATCTAACATGTATTCCTGCAGACATGTAAACAGAAATTATATTGATGAGTCGTCACATGGGACCTGAAATGTCAAAATCAACCTGTAACGTAATTGGTAGTCTTAAGCCCTTCCTCAATTATTACATATTTGTCTCAAGACTTCTTCATTTGTTGGTTAGTCTGCAGACTGCCATAGAAAATATTTCTAATTGTTTGGCGAATGTCAGTGATGAGGATGGGGAAGGAAGTCTGGTGAATTTATTTATAGAAACTAGTCAGCTGTGACTCTGTTCGAGAAATCACTGCTTTACAGATGATTTACTCACAACCAGATGTGGCTGTGAAGAAACAATAAAAAAAAATGGGGGTTCAATTTATTTATGTCTTACACCGACCAGATTAACAAATTATGAACAGACGCCGTGCAGGTTGCTATGACTGTGGGATAATTAGGAAAGTTAAAGGTTATTTGAATACCATGTTTAAAATATTCAAATTCAATTACATTTATTTTCCAATCTGATTAAAACACAGATCCTAGTTTAAATAAATGGAAGAGTTATTATATTTCGAGGGGGGGTTGGGATGGCCTAGAGAGCTGTGCTTCAACCTCTAGCTGGCCGGCCACCTCTGGCTTGCGGCTGTGGTTTCGAATCCTGGTGTGAGCATATGTGGCATGGAGATAGGGGCGCCTTCTCAACCTTGTGAGTTTCCTCCGGGCACTCCGGTTTCCTCCCACTGCTAAAGACCCCTACGCGCAAGCGAATTGTTGAAATAAAAAATTAAACCATATGTTAGTCCCGAAATGACCTGGTTTGTGTCGAGTGGATGTTAAGCCCCATTTTTCTCTCTCTATTATATTACGTGCGTTGTAGTTGACATGAAGGATGAACCAATCAAATTGTCTGCTACAGTGAGTTATTGGCTTATTGTGCACAGAATTGTGGGTTCCCTCTAGAAACATCAACACTGATTGATTAATCAAATGTCTGACATGATATGGTCAAAAGTCGCTTGTATTACATGTACCTCTGACACGATCTTCCGCTACATGTATATAACTGGTCAGATCTTCATGTAGTGTAGCCATGAAACGAAATATAGATCTGTATTCGAATCCGATTGATTTATATTTTTGACGACAGTACAGTGATAATGTTGAGTTGATTTTGATTTTGGAGTGCAATCAGACATTTTGATTTGAAGTTATGCCTCTTTAAATATATTTTGGTTTAAATTTATTACTTTGTTTATTATAGAGATGATCGTCAAGACCCAATTTATGATGAAGAAGAAGAAGATGAAGAAATTTTGGGTTCGGATGATGACGAACAAGAAGATCCACGAGACTATTGTAAAGGTTTGTAACTTTCAATAGATATACATGTATACGTAACTTGAGAATTGTTTTTTAAGTGAATACGCCATGCAGAATATTGTACATACATGTATGTAAAGGATGCATTTTTGAAAAAAAAAAACGGTCAAAATGTGTCAAGGCGTTTAAGCCCTTTGCTGTCTTAGGCTTTGATATTCAGGTGCTTGACCCAAGCTCTGAAACTTGATTCTTGAATGAGTAGTGGGTTTTGTCATGCAGTCCAGTTAAAAATTACTCCCCATAATTTTTGAAATCACAAAGATATTTAGTTTGATAACATTGACAAATTTTGTCATATCTCATCATTGACGGCGGGACGATTTACCCAATACTACCCAATACTACCCAATTCTACCCAATACTACCCAATACCACCCCAGTACCACCTCAATATCACCACATACTACCCAATACTGCAACATAATACTGAAAAATGTATATATCAATTGAATTTTTTCAAAAATAATTAGTTATACCGTGGGAATTGTACTTCAAATGCGATTACCGATGTCTGGCTGTTCCATTTGCCTCCCTATATCACCTAAACGAGCAAAAACTGACACAATACTCAGACATGATTTTTTCCCGCTTTAAAGCGGATTTCCGCTTTTTGTCCCGTCAGGTTCTGATTTTTTGCGGTCGGTTCCGATTTTTGACAATGCTTTTGTTATGATATTGTTCCGCTTTAATTAATTCAAGCACCTTGTGTCAAAAGCCTAATATCATAAATCAAACAATCATTAATTTTTTCCTGACAAATTTATAACTGGTGAACTTCAAAATATCTATCCATAACTTTAAAATCTGCCGACCGGATGTCAGCGATGTAAACATTAACAATACCATATCGTAGAATCGCGCGAGATCGAACGAGATCGCCTGTCATTACAAGTGTCATGGAGTTTCTCTATTGTGCCTATGATGGTACGGTACGTAACCATCGTCAGTTCTTTCGCGCTATGGCTAAGGTCGTATATCGAGACGTCGACACCAAACTATTCGACAAAGGACTTTAAAATGGATGGAAATGGTTGGAACAGAAGTTTGAAGGCGAGCTTTTGAGACATTCTATTCGTAAAGTCAATTCCCGAAGAGTCGTGAATTATTATTAATTACGGTCGGAGGGAGGGAGAAGTTTATTCGATTTAGACTAATTAGAGCAACATATTTTCTAGTCTAGAAAATTATACAGGATAATCAAAAGATCGGATGCGAAGTTCAAACATTATTTTTTTTTTTTTTTTGTTTTTTTTTTTTTTTTTTTGTAGTAAGTATTCTGTAAATGAATTAAATACAAGAAAAATAAGAAATAAAATTTTTTTAGTAATTTTGAAGACAAATAAATACAAGAATATTGAAATTCAGTATGATGAGACAGCCCCCCCCCCCCTTATTTTAAAATTACCTTTGCACACCCCCCTCCCCAAAACATACTGGCGTTGCCACTGGACACGCCCCCCCCCCCCGATTTTTTCAGCTTTTTTTTTCAACAGCTAAAATCATGTCTGAATACTATCAAATACTTATCACATACTACCCACTATCGTCAAATAGCAACCTTATATTGTCAAATAGCAAAACATTAGTTTAATTAGTGAGACGAATATTCGATAATTCGCAGAGAATGTAAATGAATATGCAGTTATCTCCCTTTACAACCGATAACTAGATTTAGATTGATTTGAGGATTAATCATCTTATTTTGCGTTGCAGTTGGTTTCCAAGTCGACGAAATAAAAATAAGAAAACCAAGTATTTGTTTGTGTATATTTTAATCATTGTACGTAATTAACTACTATATTATTATATTAGATGACTAGCAGTCTATGAATAACTATTTCAATCCCTTCATGGGTATCGTCAGGAGGTATGTCCTTTAATAACAATTAACAAACAGAAAACAACTGCATATGTTTATATTTATTTTTTCATGTCAGCTACTAAGTTATTGCATATTTACTCTCAGTTGAAAATAAACGTAATTTGTTTTTTAAAAAATGTATAATGCTCTACTCGTATATACATTACACCTTACTTGACTATTAATCAACGGGGTTAAGATTGTTGATTGGGCAATTAAGTTCTGCTTTATTTATTTTATCTCTCGATTAAACTGCTACCAAATAATACACTTGACGATTTTCTTTTGTCAATATTGGTTTTAGCCTCTTTATGTTGTATATAGACTCTTCATAAAGTAATTGGGCAAAACGCGTCAATTATGATTGACGTCGTCTATAAAATTGCTGTTGATGCAAATACACTGGCTATGATTGTCAATCCGTCTATATACAGTGTTATCAATGTTAAACATGTGGCAAAAAAAAAAACGGCCAAAGAAAACGTCAAAAAACGTTTTGCGGTTAATTTTCCCTAAATGGATCTGGTGGGAGAATATTCCTTTTGGATGTTTATCGTTATAAATGAATGTTTGGAACTATTTTATGAGTATTAGAACCAACAGACAAATAAAAAAATTCTCCGGGCAAATTTTCTTTATAAATATAAATGTAATAGAATAACGTATTGAGCGTTGATAACAAGGTATACAAATTCACATTCCCTTTTTTACAGTATATATATCATTTTACAGATAATAAAATTAACTGCCAAACCACTCGTTACCCCGTCGGGTAGCGCATTCGTGTTTCTAACGTTTGGGTTTGGCAGTTAATTTTACGAATTGTTTATATTTAATAAATACTGTTTATAAAAGGTAGTCAAATTAACTACCAAGCGACTCGTAATTTCAATTCTTATTATATACTATGTAATAGATCTTTTTTAATTTTATATACTTATGTAACAAAATACTTGTATTTCTTATTTTTATTTCGTCGACTTGGAAACCATCTGTAACACAAAAGAAGATGATTAATCTGCATAGCAATCTAAAATCTATTTATCGGTTGTAAAGGGAGATAACTGCATATTCATTTCCATTCTCTACGAATTATCGAATATTCGTCGCAGTAATTAAACTAATGTTTTGCTATTAGACAATACAAGGTTGTTATTAGATGATAGTGGGTAGTATGTGATAAGTATTTGATAGTATTGGGTCAGTTTTTGCTTCTTTTAGGTGATATAGGGAGGCAAATGGAACAGCCAGACATCGGTAATCGCATTTGAAGTACAATTCCCACGGTATAACTAATTATTTTTGAAAAAATTCAATTTATATACACATTTTTATACGCCCACATTTTCATGTGGACGTATTTTGTCGTCGCCCCTGTCCGTCCGGACGGACGTCCGTCCGTCCGGACGTCCGTCCGTCCACAATTTGTTTGTGGACTCTCTACAGGTCACAATTCTTATCCGATTTTGACGAAACTTGAAATATAGGTTTATCCCCTAAAGATCTCGGCTGCTTTCGATATTGGCATGTATCGGATCAAAACTTCATGGATTATGGCCCCTGATTGTACGAAAAATCACGTTTTTAGCTTGTGGACCCTATAGAGGTCACAATTTTGAACCGATTTTGATGAAACTTGACATGCATGGTTGTAACCCAAAGATCTTGGTTCCTTTCGATATTTGCAGCTATCGGAATGTAATTTCCTGAATTATGGCCCCTGATTGTCCGAAAAATCACCCTTTTTAGCTTGTGGTCCCTCTGGAGGTCACAATTATTATTCGATTTAAAAAACCGTTTGACTATATCACCGTTACACCCTAAGGAAGGTTGAGTTCGAATTTCGGGAAAATCGGATGAAAATTGCCATACAAAATGGCCGCCGTTTGTACGCGAATACTGTTAAAAAATGGTATATCAAGGTTGTGGACCCTGTGGAGGTCACAATTTTGATTCGATTTTGATGAAACTTGAAATTCATGGTTATAACCCAAAGATCTTGCATCCTTTCGATATTTGCGCATATCGGATCGTAACTTCCTGAATTATGGCCCCTGATTATACGCAAAATCGCCTTTTTATGTGGACGTATTATGTCGTCGCCCCTGTCCGTCCGTCCGTCCGTCCGTCCGTCCGTCCGGACGTCCGTCCGTCCACAATTTGTTTGTGGACTCTCTACAGGTCACAATTCTTATCCGATTTTGACGAAACTTGAAATATAGGTTTATCCCCAAAAGATCTCGGCTGCTTTCGATATTGGCATGTATCGGATCAAAACTTCATGGATTATGGCCCCTGATTGTACGAAAAATCACGTTTTTAGCTTGTGGACCCTATAGAGGTCACAATTTTGAACCGATTTTGAGGAAACTTGACATGCATGTTTGTAACCCAAAGATCTTGGTTCCTTTCTATATTTGCGCATATAGGATCGTAACTTCCTGAATTATGGCCCCTGATTATACGCAAAATCGACTTTTTTTTAGCTTGGAGGTCACAATTATTATTCGATTTAAAAAACCGTTTGATTATATTACCGTCACACCCTAAGGAAGGTTGAGTTCGAATTTCGGGAAAATCGAATGAAAATTGCCATACAAAATGGCCGCTGTTTGTACGCGAATACTGTTAAAAAATGGTTGTGGACCCTGTGGAGGTCACAATTTTGATTCGATTTTAATGAAATTTGAAATTCATGGTTATAAACCAAAGATCTTGCTTCCTTTCGATATTTGCGCATATCGGATCGTAACTTCCTGAATTATGGCCCCTGATTATACTCAAAATCGCCTTTTTTTTAGCTTGGAGGTCACAATTATTATCCGATTTAAAAAAAACGTTTGATTATATTACCGTTACACCGTAAGGAAGGTTGAGTTCGAATTTCGGGAAAATCAGACCAAAATTGACATACAAAATGGCCGCCGTTTGTACGCGAATACTGTTAAAAAATGGTATATCAAGGTTGTGGACCCTGTAAAGGTCACAATTTTAATTCGATTTTGATGAAACTTGAAATTCATCGTTATAACCCAAAGATCTTGGTTCTTTTCAATATTTGCGCATATCGGATCGTAACTTCCTGAATTATGGCCCCTGGTTATACGCAAAATCCCCCTTTCTTTAGCTTGTGGTCCCTCTGGAGGTCACAATTATTATCCAATTTAAAAAAACGTTTGATTATATCACCGTTACACTGTAAGGAAGGTTGAGTATGAATTTCGGGAAAATCGGACCAAAATTGACAGACAAAATGGCCGCCGTTTGTACGCGAATACTGTTATATAAATGATATATCATGGTTGTGGACCCTGTATAGGTCACAATTTTAATTCGATTTTGATGAGGAAGGTTGAGTTCTAATTTCGTGAAAATCGTACCAAAATTGCCGGATGAAATGGTCGCCGTTTGTACGCGAATAGTGTAAAAATATGGTATATCATGGTTGTGGACTCGCTACAGGTCACAATTCTTATCCGATTTTGATGAAAAGTCACATTTCTAGGTTGTGTACCGTCACACCATAATCATTGTCAATTTCGAGTTTCATTAATATCAGACTGGAACTGACCAACTAAATGGCTGCTCCCAATACAGTATGAAATACAGGACTTAAAGATGTAGGAAAAATCACTTTCGGTATTGCTTGTTCTGTCCATCTCTCGAAAATGTGGGCGTATCCTGCCTGGCAGTGCCAGCCTATCTTTTTTTAGCTTGGAGGTCACAATTATTATTCGATTTAAAAAACCGTTTGATTATATCACCGTTACACCCTAAGGAAGGCTGAGTTCGAATTTCGGGAAAATCGGACGAAAATTGCCATACAAAATGGCCGCCGTTTGTACGCGAATACTGTTAAAAAATGGTATATCAAGGTTGTGGACCCTGTGGAGGTCACAATTTTGATTCAATTTTGATGAAACTTGAAATTCATGGTTATAACCCAAAGATCTTGCTTCCTTTCGATATTTGCGCATATCAGATCGTAACTTCCTGAATTATGGCCCCTGATTATACGCAAAATCACCTTTTTTTTTAGCTTGGAGGTCACAATTATTATTCGATTTAAAAAAACGTTTGATTATATCACCGTTACACCTTAAGGAAGGCTGAGTTCCAATTTCGGGAAAATCGGACGAAAATTGTCATACAAAATGGCCGCCGTTTGTACGCGAATACTGTTAAAAAATGGTATATCAAGGTTGTGGACCCTGTGGAGGTCACAATTTTGATTCGATTTTGATGAAACTTGAAATTCATGGTTATGACCCAAAGATCTTCCTTCCTTTCGATATTTGCGCATATTGGATCGTAACTTCCTGAATTATGGCCCCTGGTTATACGCAAAATCCCCCTTTCTTTAGCTTGTGGTCCCTCTGGAGGTCACAATTATTATCCAATTTAAAAAAACGTTTGATTATATCACCGTTACACTGTAAGGAAGGTTGAGTTTGAATTTCGGGAAAATCGGACCAAAATTGACAGACAAAATGGCCGCTGTTTGTACGCAAATACTGTTAAAAAAATGATATATCATGGTTGTGGACCCTGTATAGGTCACAATTTTAATTCGATTTTGATGAGGAAGGTTGAGTTCTAGTTTTGTGAAAATCGTACCAAAATTGCCGGACGAAATGGTCGCCGTTTGTACGCGAATAGTGTAAAAATATGGTATATCATGGTTGTGGACTCTCTACAGGTCACAATTCTTATCCGATTTTGATGAAAAGTCACATTTCTAGGTTGTGTACCGGCACACCATAATCATTGTCGGTTTCGAATTTCATTAATATCAGACTGGAACTGACCAACTAAATGGCTGCTCCCAATACAGTATGAAATACAGGACTTAAAGATGTAGGAAAAATCACTTTCGGTATTGCTTGTTCTCTGTCCATCTCTCGAAAATGTGGGCGTATCCTGCCTGGCAGTGCCAGCCTATCTTTCAGTATTATGTTGCAGTATTGGGTAGTATGTGGTGATATTGAGGTGGTACTGGGGTGGTATTGGGTAGTATTGGGTAGAATTGGGTAGTATTGGGTAAATCGTCCCACCCCATCATTGATAAATTGTCAGAAGTCAGTGTGTAATTGTGTTTGTTACTGAAAATGAAGTTTTGGTTATGTGGACTCTTGATATAACTTATTTATCATATCCCCCACCAAGTCTGTCATTGAGTCAACTTGTGTGATGTCGATCCCTCTGGTTGTACGTGACAAGGAGTAGGGTCGTCTGTCTAACCTTGGTGGGTTTTCTCTGAGTCCTCTGATTTTCCCCCACTGTTAATAAAAGACCCCTACGTAGAAGCGAATTATTGAAATATAATTAATTATTTAAACCATATGTTAGTCCTGATTTATGACCTAGTTTGTGTTGAGTGGACTTTAGAACTCCATCTCTGTCTCTCTCTATTTACCAAATTCCCCACTTTGTCCAAACTAGGAGAGCCTTTTAGAAGAGTGATTTTTGACTTTCGGAAATTCTACACAAATTCTAATTGCCATTTAACATGTAAATGATATTTTATATATTATTTATATTTTACAGGGGGATATCATCCAGTAAAGATTGGCGATTTATTCCATCACAACAGATACCATGTTGTACGTAAACTAGGCTGGGGTCATTTCTCTACAGTATGGCTCTGTTGGGATTTACAGTAAGTCTCTTTAATCTGTTGTCAATTGTAAATGTTTCAGAATTTAAGCAGTGGACATATTAGCCATATCAATCGACAGACTCTTTCGATTTTATTCAGCTGAAGGGGTGGACACACTATACGAATGCTTCGTTCGATTCACAGGTCGATTGCGTCACCTTTCACGTCACACGATTAAACATGGCCGCAAGAATGTTTTCAAACAATCAAGTGACTGCTTGTTACGAGTGGTGATTGGCTAATGAATTCTATACTCAGTTGAATGCTTTGGCAAAGCAGACACGCTATGTGAATATAATTTGGCCGAATGAAAATTGGCCGACTATCTCAAACATTATCAAACACATTGATTCGGACAAATCATTCAGCCAAATTATTCAGCTAGTATGTCAACAGCTTAAAAATTTGATGGTTTTTTTTTTATTTTTCTAGATTGTGGTTCATTTCAGTAATGATAACTTTCTTATTTGATGTTTAAAATTTAAATCAAAATCAAAAAAAATTCCTTGTTAAATAAAAACAAAATTTCAAAAACTTCCAGCATACATTTTGCTGTTTGAATTCGAATAAAATGAAAAAAATCAATATTTGAATATTCAGAAATATGCAGTAAGTCAACACATTTGTAACCACAGTTTATTTTATGTTTGATAATGGACTTTTTTTTAGAGAAAAACGGTTTGTAGCATTAAAAGTGGTCAAATCTGCTCAACATTATACGGAAACAGCTGTTGATGAAATTAAATTATTGAGATGTGTAAGTATATTACGTATATCCTGGGACCGCTAGAAATATAAAACTCTCGTCTTTCAGGATCAGGAACTTCCATACATAGTTGAATAAAATGCTGACTTGCTAACCATGAAGTCTCTGGTTCGCCCCTGTATTCTCCAAGTATTTTTCGACCAAGGTTCACCATGTCATGGGTGACAGACGAAGGGTTTGGCAAGGATAGTGTCTAGTTGTTCAGATGGGACAAACAACTGATGTCCTCTGTACAAATTAGCGTGTACATTTTAAAAAAAATTAAAAGGGATCCTTGACAAGTGAAATTTAAAATAAGCACACTGTATGGCTTCATTAGCCTGGTTGGTGCATAAAAGTGTTATATCCCACTGAAACAAGGACCACTGTAATGTACAGCTCCTTTAATGTATTTCTCAACAGGTTTATAGGGATATTGCAGTTAATTCTGTATTAAAATAAGGGTCTTGGGTATATTTACGTTAATGAAAGGATGACAGGTTGTTGACAAGTTGTATATTGAAAGGGTATGAATGTAATGTTTATTTATAGAATTAAAGGCTACAAGGAGGCTGTATAATCCTATTACCGATATAGATTTCAATGTGTATGAGGGGATTACTAGATAATATTTCATGTCTGTATTATTTATATCTTCTGTTCACGCATTGTACACTCATTAATAAACTATAGTTCTTTTACCCTGTACAGTACATGGGGTTTTTTTTCGAATCCCAGGGTGTACATGGCAATGAGTTGGGTCGCCTGCCCGCCCAACCTCGTGGGTTTACTCCGGGTCCCCCGGTTTCCTCCCACTGATAAAGACCTCTACCCACAAGCGAATTATTGAAATAAAATCTCTCTCTCTTTCTCTGACAAATATATCATTTTCATGTTGAATGAAACATCAACTTAAGCTTTGCCAATTCCGTGTAGCGTAGAAAAAAACAAAGGAGGTTATTTGATTATTTTGCAATTTCTGCTGGTCCTCAAATGACTCCTATGATTGTGTAATTGTGATTTGATAACATACTAAGGAAAAGAGCAATAAATTATGTTTTAACTTTCTTAGAAAATATACAATTATTGCTTTTAATTATCGCTTCTTCTAATTGTATGTAGAGAAGATGGTACAGAGGTTTTAGTAGAAGGTTATGTTTCTCAAACATCTGTATGACATTTACACACTGTTAAAACATGTTTATGTCAATATAAACAGTCCTAGACTAGCTCTATAAAACATCCATTCACATACTAGACTAGCTCAACAAGACGTATTGTAATAGACAGGCAAACATTATCAAGCCATTTAAAGGAATACCACTTAAAAGATTACTCTCCTTTTGGCGATGAATTCAAATTTTGATTTGCAATGATTACTTTCACATAATGCAGCGAGAGTGGGAGTTGTAGTTACGCGCAGGGGGGGGGGGGGGGGGGTCCACTTGACACAAACTAGGTCATTTTGGGACTGGTTCAATTTTATTACAATAGATAGCTTGCGTGTAGGGGTTTTAGCAGTGGGAGGAAAAGGGAGAACTCAGAGAAAACCCATGAAAAGGACAGATGACCCCACTTCCTGTCACGCACACATAACTGGTTAATCGGAACCACACCACTTGACTCAATGACAGACCTTACCATACCGGTACAATAAACGATTCTGTCACCCAACCAGCACCCCCCCCCCCCCCGACCGGATACGCTTTACTCTTTTACATATCTTATTCCAGTTTTACTGAATTTTCCACTTATGTAGTTTTATTATCTGTAACAATCTTATTTAAATTTTTATATTTTGTATAGAGCGTAGCTTACTGCAATTTTACCGAAGTTTTTCCTCTTATGTAGTTTTTATTATCTGTAACAATCTTACTTTAAATATTTATTTTATTGTAAAGCGCGTTGAAAATGTGCCATGCTTTTTTACAGTGTAAATTGTTATGTTTTAGAATGCACTATATAAGAATGTATTATTAGGCTTTCACCATTTTTCAATGGTGAAAGGCTATTGTTATTACTAAGATTATTATTATTTATTATTTTTTTTTTTTCCACTTTGCCTATTTCTCAGCAACTATAAGAGATAGAGGTCTGAAATTTGATTTTCTGTCGGGAAACTGGGTGGTGGTTAGTGCTTAAATGTAAAACCAAATTTGTGCGCATAGCGGAAACGCGTCAAATCTTTAACGTGCACTCAAATTGAAAATCGGCCATAATTCTTCTAATTCTCATCGGACTTTTCCGATATTTACATTTTTGGATAGCTGAAAACATTTCTGAGTAGATGGCAGTTCAAAAACATCGAGTTTAGAAACTTTGTCGCTCTCATTTTTTTGGTGAAAAATGGAAAATTTTCAAAATTTTCTAAAATTGTTATTTTTAGGAATTTTTAAATATGACTTATATTTTTGGATAGCTGACATTAATCCGATTCCAACAATATAGGTTTTGTTCTGAAATTTTAACTTTGATTTTTCACTTTTTTACGCATTTTGGTCAAATCGTAGAGTTCTTATTTTTTTAAAACGGCACCTACGATTTTTCTGAAACTTCAGGCATATGAAGTCAAGAGTCGTCTCCAGTCCTTAGTCTATGAATGAAAATCCTCTAATCACCGGAAGTAGTCAAGAAAAGTATCCAAACTTTGACAAAATTCTAAAAAATGGGTGTTTGTGCGGAAAATGCGATGTTTTAATTGGCTGTTTACTGAGTAGTTAAAGTACAACGTCATTTGATAGCCACGTAAAATATCTACAAGATGGTACCACAGCGACAAGTTTCTATCATAAATTGAAAAAGTTATAGGACTTTGAAAAGTAAGGTTTTTTACGATTTCGAGCAATTTTAAACGCATGTTTCTCGGAAACGCCGCCTACGATTTTTTTAAAACTTTCTCAGTCGAGAGTCTAATGGGTGGTGTATTGTGTGAAACCATTGTACAATTTCTCTAAATGTCATGAGTAGTCGAAAAACGAGATTGAAAATCCAAAACGTCGTATTTTTACCATTTGGAGCATTTTTAGACGTCTTTTTCTCGAAAAGTCAACGTAATTTTTTTTTGGAACTTCTTCTACAGAGAGTTTGATCGGTAGTCTTAGGTATGAAACTATTGCGCAACATTTAGAAATATCAGGAGTATGAGAACAAAGGAATCGAAAACTGAAAACGTCACCTTTCATTGTTAAGCGAAACATGCAGTAAGAGTTGATACAATCTGTACGTTTTACCAACGTTTAGAGCCTATTCAAAATTCCCCATTTCTCTCACAGTGACGACATTTGAGCTAAAAGTATTTCAACTTTGAGTGTTTACTTATATTCAAAATATGGGTTTAGTGACCCTGTAACAGAAATAATTGATTCCTGTGTGTAATAATTAGTCTTTGAATTAATATTGTTTCTTCTTTGTCAAAATTATCTCTCAACCGTAATCATCTCGACACAAATCGACGGCTCCCGCTGTTTATAAGGAAATCCAATTATCTATAGGTTGCAGTTGTATCTTGCAGTAGTATCGTGCAGAAGTACGAATATTGCACCTGTGATAGAAAGCATGATGTAGTTTGAGCTTGGGCCCTATCTCTAATTAAAGATAATTTTTTATATGTTAGTGACGTCAAATCATTAACGTGCACGAAATCAGAGTTTTATCGGTAGTCATAGGTATGAAACCATTGCGCAACAGTTAGAAATATCAGGAGTATGAGAACAAAGGGATCGAAAATTGAAAACATCATCTTTCATTGTTAAGCGAAACCTTCAGTAAGAGTTGATACAATCTGTACGTTTTACCAACGTTTAGAGCATTTTCAAATTCCCCATTTCTATCACAGTGACGATATTTGAGCTAAAAGTATTTCAACTTTGAGTGTTTACTTATATTCAAAATATGGGTTTAGTGACCCTGTAACAGAAATAATTGATTTCTGTGTGTAATAATTAGTCTTTGAATTAATATTGTTTCTTCTTTGTTAAAATTACCTCATAACCGTAATCATCTCGACACAAATCGACGGCTCGCGCTGTTTATAAGGAAATCTAATTATCTATAGGTTGCAGCTGTATCTTGCAGTAGTATCGTGCAGAAGTACGAATATTGCACCTGTGATAGAAAGCATGATGTAGTTTGAGTTTGGGCCCTATCTCTAATTAACGATAAATTTTTATATGTTAGTGACGTCAAATCATTAACGTGCACGAAATCAAAATATTGTCGATATTTCATTGAATATTCAATTTAGTTTTGAACCAGTTACATATTTGAGTAGCTGGCCTGAACGCGATTCCAAAGTTCCGTGTAACACATTGGTGTGACATCGACAAAAGCCCGAATTGGTTATAAATGGAACGTTTTGCATACGTATAAAGCATATATAGAGAGCTTTTTTTAAAACTGGCAATATTTGAACAAAGGGTGTTTGAATGGTAACCAATATCTTGCATTGGTGCTTCTAGAATGAAAATAATTCATTTCAGTAATTAACAGTTACTCCTGAAATTAATATCCCATGTTTTATGTCTGCATGACGTCATCATTTGATACCAGTGAAAATGAAGCTCTCTGTTGAAGCCATTTATAAATAAAGTACCCCTCAATTACAATGTTGAAAAATTAATGTTGAAAGGTGCGATATTATTACCTGATACTTAAGGTAAATTTTTTTTGTCTCATTCGGAAAACTGTTTTTTTTTCTGTAGTCGTTTAGATTTCTGAAACTAAAATTGATAGAATTCGAAAAAGTTATATTTTTGTAGAGCCGGGGATATTGCGGATGCGATATAGGTCGAATTGCAATACCACGCAGTTCTCTTTTTTTCCTAACAATTTGAAAATGTACTGAACTTGTAATTTTTTTTAGAATTTTTGAGTTTTTGATTGAGTATTTCGATTTCTGGCGTCTGTAGGATTCTACCAATCCATGTTCATAATTGTTCAACTATATTTTTCACTTTCCTTCTATCGTAATGCGCATGCACAGAAAGTGTCATGTCTGAGTTGTTTAAGCGTGTGTGTGTGTGTGTTTTAAGGGGTGAGTTGTAGGCAATTTTTGCTGCCTTCGGTAAGGTGAAAGCCTTCAGCCTTGCAAGCAAGTCTAGTTATTATTATTTTTATTATTATATAGTTTAATTGAATTAAATTATTATAGGCAATAAGTGAATATGAAATAATGGCTCTATATTTTTACTGGTTGTTATTATAGGTGAGAGAAACGGATGAAGAGGATGATTATCGAGAGAAAACTGTTCAATTATTGGATGATTTTAAAATATCTGGTGTGAATGGAACCCGTATCCTTTTTTTCCCAGTCCACATGTCGAGAGAAATGACACGATAGAAGTGTTTGTAGAATATTAGAGAATGTCATACAAGTCTATTTTTATATGGAGATATCGAGGAAAGTTGATATTATTAAGATCCGAGGCTCAACCACAGTCATTTCTAAACAAAAACAAATTAACGTAAAATATCCAGAGAAGGAAATTGCACAGATTATATGTAGGGGCTTGGGTTGGTACATGTAGTGACAAGTTAAGAAGGAAATTCCACTGATTATCTGTAGGGGGTTTGGGTTTGGTCCATGTAGTGAAGGGTCGAAAAAGGGAATTCCTCTGATTATCTGTCGGGGTTTTGGTTTGGTCCAGGAAGGAAATTCCACAGATTATTTGTGATATTGAGAATATTTAATTTGAATCTTTAACAAGATGGTTTAGATATTTGTATGGTGTTTGAAGTATTGGGTAACAATTTACTAAAGTTGATTATTCGATCTAATTATCAAGGTATACCCGTTGAGAATGTAAAATGTATTATAAAACAGGTAATTATTTCATTTTACTTACATTTTGTTGTATGTAGAAAGCAGGTCAGTCGCTTAAGGTGCTCGTTCTCTAACCAGGGGTTCTGGAGTTAATTAAGGGACAATTGAAAAATTACAAGACTTGCATCTAAATGAATATCTGACGTATAGATCTCGACAAACCAGCGCTGACATACTAAGAAAATGAGTTGGCCGATAAAGTTCATCAAGATTTTCCGGCGTGGTTCCTCCCTGTGCAGGACTGGGGGCCTGATAAGGGACAAAGTATAGTCATTCGGATACGTCTATTTTTATCGACCAATAGAGTGGGAGAATGGAAGTACCGCATTTTATTGCAACTAAGATTGTTGTAGTGATCGTATACAATGACGTTTAGACTAGTATATAAATTGTTTATTGATTGGTTCGATCAGGGCAGATAATTTATATTCGTGAAAACACCTTTCATGGACCGAGAATTAAGTTGAGTAGGACAGAACGATACCACTGGGGTTGCTGAGAATGGCTGGTACACAAAAGACCAACATTATAGCCAATCGATATTACTGTGGAGGTTTACGATGTATTATGAATTGTGTTTTCAGGTGTTACAAGGTCTTCACTACCTACACGTCAAATGTAAGATAATTCATACCGACATCAAACCAGAAAATATATTAATGTGTGTCGATGAAGCCCATGTTAAACGGTTAGCAGCAGAAGCCTTCGAATCTCAAAAAACAGGAGCTAAATTATCTGGATCTGCCGGTATGTAGAGTTACTTCCCCTTGATTAGAAAATATTCTTCCCGGTTGGATTGAAATGGTACCGAGTGTATGTTAGAAACAATCTGAAAAAACCCGGATTCAAATCGGGGCTAATTACTCATTTGTCTTGTGACAATATTATCCAGTACTCAATTTGTAAGGCTGTTTTGTTTTAATATCAAGTTGTTCCAAATTATTTAGTAAATTTTATTTTTGATTTATTTCTTTTGAAATACTTAAGATTATGGAATGTAAATGGACAGCTTGTTTCTCAAGCCCACAACTTTACAACCATGTAGGCATGTGCCAGGGTTGGAAAATAAACTTTGTGATAATTAAATTGCTAAATAGTGATTATGTTTCAACTCTTTCAAACTCATGATCATTTGACATCCTGGAGACATTGCTTCTGTTAATATATAATGTCTATATAACATTTGAAGTCAGAAAAATGGCATATTTATCTTTTACATTATGTATCTGTACTTGTGTAATACATAATGTACATGTATCTATACTTAATTAATGTATCTTTAGTTAAATAATGTATCTATACTCACATAATGTATCTATACTTAAATAATGTATCTTTAATTGAAGTGTTGAATATTATACTGTATATTTATTGTTTAAAATTGTAGTGAGTACTGCTCCTAAAGAAAAACCCGTTGATCCCTCCAAAATGTCTAAAAATAAACGGAAAAAGATAAAACGCAAGATGAAGAAACAGTTAAAATTAATAGAAATAAATGAACAACAAATGGAAGAAGTTACAAAACAAAAAGAAGTAAGTATGACACAGAATAATTTAAATATGTATTTCTCTTGTAGCATGTGTTTTGGTAGCCGAATAGTTTAGTGTCCGTACTATAGATTATATTATGTGTGTCATTAGGTTGTCGTTTGATGTGACGAAAAATCAGAGTGCTGTGCACACATTGGCATGCACGTAAAATATCCCCTGAAGTTGGAATTAGATATAAGAATAGGCTGTAGTGCCGCTGTCAGGGCAAAATATCCCTCATAGCACACTGTATGGCGTATATCTGTCTTCATTAGCCCAGTTGGTGTAGAATAGTGGGACGTTAAACCTAATTTCATTTCATTTTTTATTTCAGAAACTACCGAATTCTGATAGCATTAATAGTCTTGGACAATCCAGTCAAGATATGCCCGAGAGTAGCAGTAGTAATAGTCTTCAACATACCAGCCCTACTTTCTCACATAGTGATAGTACTGCCAGTCTGAGTAACGGGTGCGGGACCATAGAAAATATTGGACGTCTTGAAGAAGACGAACAAGCCCATATAAACGAAAATCCAGTTGTTATGACAACCGATAATAATAAAAACAGTGAGGAAAGTAAAACAGAACAAACGAATAACAATGCTTTAGGTAGGTATAGGTTCAAGTCTTTCACTTGGTGATAAGGAGTAGAGTCGTCTCTCCAACCTCGTGGGTTTTCACTGAGTGCCCCGGTTTCCTCCCACTGCTAAAGATCCCTTCGCGCAAGCAAATTATTGAAATAAAATTACACATGTTAGTCCCAAAATGACCTAGATTGTGTCAAGTGGATGTTAAACTACATTTCCTCTCTCTCTTTCCTTTGTGCATCATTTTTTGAAAAATATCAAATATTGCATGGCTTGATACACACTGAAAACATTAAATCAAGAAAACAAAAACAACAAATAATCTCCCGATTGCTCATCAAAAGATTTTAGCAATGAACACAGCGTTGGCAAATAATGAAATAAAATATTGTCGTCTGTCCAACCTCGTGGGTTTTGTCAGGATCCTCCGGTTTCCTCCCACTGCTGAAAATCCCACTAGTATTCTTCAAATTGTTATATTTACAGAAACTGTCTCGCCCACGCCAGAGGTAGACACAAAAGAAGAGAAAACCGAAACCATGACAACCGTAGAAGATAACAACCTTAATAATCAGATTATACAACAAGAGGTCACGGTCACAAACAGTCTGAGCGAAACATCGGCCATAGCAAAACTTAATGTAACCGATGACGATGAAGAAGAGAAACCAGTGTGTAACGGACATAGTAGCGGAGTTATTTCACCTATTATGGAGGAAGGAGAAGTTTTGGATAATGGAGAAATGGATCACTCACCGTCGGATGTGAATGTGACGAAATCAGGAGACAATTTGGATGAAGATGGAGAGTTTGTCTCGGCCAGTACTAGTAATGAGGATCAAGGTTTGTAATTAATGATGCATTTAGATAAACAGCCGGCCATTCTCGCTGTAGTAGATCATGAAAAATGAATGTATTAGATATTTCAAAGCACTTTATTCTGAGCGGGGGTTGGGATGGTCTAGAGTGCCGCGCCTCGACCTCTAGCTGGTTGGTCACCTGTAGCTTGCGGCTGTGGTTTCGATCCCTGGTGGGAGCGTATTTGGCATGGAGATAAGGGCGCCTTCCTAACCTCCCACTGCTAAAGAAAGACCCATATACGCAAGCGAATTATTAAAATGAAAAATTAAACCATTTGTTAGTCCCGAAATGACCTATTTTGTGTCGAGTGGACGTTAAACCTCATTTCTCTCTCTGTTTATTCTGAGCAAAGTTAAAATTTCAAAGCTCCTTTTTCTGAGTGAAGTTCACTGATTAAATGATGCTTGTATTCTATTCCTGGGGGTTTCCTGCAAAATGGTTAACACATCCGCATTGCATCATAAAGCCTGTCATTGAGTCAACTGGCGTGGTTGTCGATTCCCACTTGTCCCACCTTGTAGGTTTCCTTCTGTTCCTCCGGTTTTCTCCCACTGTTAAAGACCTCTACTACGCACAAGTGAATTATTGAAATAAAAATGATCCATATGTTTGTCCGGTCGTGACCTAGTTTGTGTCGAGTGGAGGTTAAACCCCATTTATCTGTATCTACTGCTCTCCCTCATAATGCATTTGTTCCATATAGATCAGATGATAATTTTTGTAGTTTTTATAGTCTAACTAGGTGTTAATGATATATTTATATAGGTAATTTATCCAGTAAAAGCTCTCTAGATGCTGTACATGATGTGTTTGAAATACCTGTTAAAATAGCTGATCTTGGTAATGCTTGCTGGACGGTAAGTATACCTCTAACCCTTGCCAAAAGTCATTTCAGATCATAAAAACCTGACTGTAACGGACACAGACTGTTTCATTGCCTAATCCTAACACCATTAAATAAGAACTCTTCCAGATCCTAGTGTAGTATTAGTAGTAAAGACAAATAAAACGATATTTTGAACTATAAAATCGAAACGAAATAGGATCTGTGTTTTAATCACGTTGGGACTAATGAAATTCAGGGGTCTGAAACAGATTCTCTAGCAGTAGATATAATATACAAAGGTGAGAAACATACTGATAACGAAAGCTGGGATCAAAGTTCACTAATGCTCAGCCAATGAAAAGGTGTCATTTGTATTTATTTATTTGTTGTCTAAGACCTCTTGTACCTTAGAGATTTGGCTGTTAGATTGCCGAATCGGTTCGAATATCCGGTTGTATGTGACAAGGAGTAGGGTTGCATGTCCAACTTTATGGGTTTTATTTGTGTCCTTTGGTTTCCTCCTACTGCTAAAGACCCCTACGCACAAGAGAATTGTTGAAATGAAATTGAACCGTATGTTCATCCCAAAATGACATAATTTGTGTTGAGTTGATGTTAAGCCTCATTTCTCTCCCTCTCCTTTGGGACTTGAGGGAATGAGATCACCTTCTTCTTCAGCAGAGACACCAAAGGAACGTGATGACAAACATTATTAACGAATGCAAAACTGATATTGTGAACTATCACGGTTTTGTTTTTATTTTATTTATAGCATCATCATTTTACGGAGGATATCCAGACTCGACAGTATCGATGTTTAGAGGTTTTGATTGGTGCTGGTTATGGCCCACCAGCAGATATTTGGTCAACTGCTTGTATGGTAAGTAATTAAATCATTATATTGTATCCTACATATTTTCCTACTGCCAAGGGATCTTTTACATGTAATCCAAACGAATAGGCAGCTGTCCTTATCCTGCATCAAGAGGGGGTGGATGACCGAATAGTTAGTGTACGCGCTATATTATACGGCCTGTCAACTGGCGTGGTTTCGAATTCCCGGTTGTACGTGGCAGAGAGTAGGGTCGCCTGTCCAGCCTTGTTGGTTTTCTCCGGGTACTCCGGTTTCCTCCAACTGCTAAAGGCCCCTACGTGCAAGCGAATTATGGAAATGAAATTAAACCATATGTTAGTCCCGAAATGACCTAGTTTGTGTTGAGTGGACGTTAAACCCAATTTCTCTCTCTCTCTCTCTCTCTCTGTAACATTTCAACCTACTGTATTTTATCGGTGTATTAGGCGCATGCGTAGATAAGGCACGAAATGTTAGTCTTGAAATGATCTAGTTTGTGTCTAGTGGACCCCATTTCTCTTTCTTATCCTGCACCACTAACAAGAGGAAACCATGTCGGAAAATTCTGATGAAGTTTCTTGGACAGCAACCGTCAACCTTTGGGCTAGCGAGCAAATTGATGTGTTGAATTCAGTCTTATTTGTCAACCTTCAATTACGACGAAGTCGATATGTAGAAACTGGCCAAGAGGCTGCTTGTGTTTGATAAAGTATTAAGTGATGACTGTTCGCACTGTCTATGTCTAGAAGGACCATTCCAGTTTCTTGCATGAAACGTTCCCCCTTTGGTAACATCAAGGCATGAAAATTTGTCAATTTGTTTATTTTCACCATATAAAATAAAGAGCAGGCATTTTGGAAAGAACCTGGGTAGAAAGTATCGTATCAACCTTGTTATTCAATTGTTTGTTTTTTATAACTTTTCAGGCTTTCGAGTTAGTGACGGGTGATTACTTATTTGAGCCTCATTCTGGCGAAGGTTATAGCCGTGACGAGGATCATTTAGCTCATATCGTGGAACTTCTCGGTCCGATTCCACGACATATAGCTCTTGCTGGCAAATATTCTAGAGAATATTTTGATAAACGAGGTAAGTTGGTGTGGATCACTTACGTTTAACAAGTAGAGATTAGGATATTCGGACTTGAATTTAGCCAAATGTTATTGTTTAGCCAAGTGTTTAATATAGTCAGTCAAACATCAATGAACCCTGTGGTGGTCTAATATATGGTCGCTTTGAATCACAAGCTTTTACATGGCAAAGTTTAGAGTCCCCTGTCTAACTGTGTGGGTTTTCTCTTTGAGTCCTGGTTTCCTCCCACTGCCAAACTCGTAAGCCTGTGGATTGCAGATCATTAGACATTTATTAACATTACAAGCCCATAACCAACTCTCTAGGTTATATGATGGCTGCATGCACCATTTAATTTGTTTATCATTGTAGCAATAGCAAGCAAGTATTTATAATTTGGCTCTGAATAAAGTAATTTGACTGAAATTTTCAGTATTTCTTTCTCTATTATCTTCGAAGTATGAATGCTTTCAAATGAATTATTTATCTTTTGGTATGTATTTTTATAGGAGAACTACGTCATATCACCAAATTAAAGCCGTGGAGCTTATACGAAGTCTTGATGGAGAAGTACGAATGGGACTCGGAAGACGCAGAGGCATTTTCGGATTTCTTGATCCCGATGTTAGAGTTTGATCCAAATCGTCGTGCAACAGCTGAAGAATCTTTAAAGCACCCGTGGCTCTACTCGTGACCTTGATGACGTAACGTTGCCGCAACGTTACTTGTGTCACGGAAGTTCAATCTTTTGTGTGATGATTATAATTTTTAAAAAGTTTAAGAAAAAAAAAAAAAAATGATGGAACGTTGTTCGAGACGAATTCGGATTTAAAAAAACTTGGAATTCACTTAATATATATACAGGCTGTTGTTCATGTTCGAGTTGAAAGTTAGCTTGTGAAATAAACAGAGATATGTTATCACAATATTACCGCCTATCTTGTTCCTTCTATCCATGTCTCGTGTATATTTATGTAGGTCAACATGGAGGATGTTACTATGGCAACTAGTGTAGCATTATTTACCCATAATTCACCAAATAAAGATGTCCGTGTCCAGCCATTGTTATCGTGTGTATATTACCACAAGGTGTCATGTGATTATTATCAAAAAAAAAAGGATATATTTTATAAAATTATTAACCGTATGTATGATGTGATGAATAGTACTGGAATCGTGTCTCGTATCCTGGCAGAAGAATTTTACAACTGCGTTTTCATAACCTTTAACCTCTCTCTCTCTATTAGACATTTTTCATCTATCTTTACCAAGATTTTAATATTTTCCGTAACCCTTGCCAACGGTCATTATATAATAATAGATTCGGATTAAAAAAACCTTTAGATTGAAATGTATTACAATTGATATTTACAGGTATGTCAAGACGGCTTGAGTTAGTAAGCTGTAACGATTATAGATCTGGGTCCAGTATGATTCGCGGCATTGTAAACTCTCATTTCGTCTTCCTGCCCCTAAAACCAGCCACCATTTAAATGTTTAAAATATTTGCAGAGAGATTTTTCCATTGTACATGTAGTAGGATTAAGACTACTAATTCTCTCTTCATTGACCACAATGTTAAATCCACCATGACAAGGGAGATAATAAACAGCCCTGTATGGATTTAGACTACTAATTCTCTCTCCATTAACCACAATGTTAAATCAATACTGTTTCACTTTGATGAGCATTCCGATGATCTTTATAACCACAAACGATTTATAAAATTATTGAAAGGGGTCGACAACGTTTGTGATTTCATTTTCTTATCAGATTTCCCTTTTTCATGTTGTTTTACAACCCACTAATTCTGTGTTAAAGTAATGAATATTCACCAAAACCTGGCAGAAAATGAAATGTTAATTCAAACTCAAAAAATCCCCAATATTGTCATTAAGGGGAGCCTGGTTTCATTAGCCCAGTTGGTGCAGAAAAGTAGGGCAGAGAGGGAGGGAGGGAGAGAATAGAAAGAAATAATTGATACATATATAGAAAAACTACATTGGGTTATTTTACAAAATAGTTAAGCATTGTATAGGGGGTATTAAATTCTAGTTAATAAATAGTTCCGAGGACCCAGAGCTACCAAGTTTTCCCCTGTTGGCCAGTTTTTCTTTGAGTATTTATAGGGTGATATTTTTAAAATAGATATAATAAAAGTACTTCTATGTTTATGGTAAATAAATACATAAACAAATTAGAAATATGGCCAGTTAAAAAAAAAACAACCCACTTTTACGTCTTTATACCATAGGTTCCATAGGTCGCATATGCCGGTCGGGACCGATAGCTATGGAAAATGACCGTAACTAGATCTGACCCATCAGTCATTTTGCACGCCGGAAAAATAGCCTTATTTTTCAAAACTCAATCTCATGGCTACGATATGGACATCCACTATGTAACTATAAAACTATACGGCTAGTGCAGAGTAATGATATACATCAAATGATAGGCTAGCTGTCGGCCCTCTATAATCGTCACCACGTGTTAATAATGCATTTAAAACAACTGTACATACTATACAATGATACAGATGGTTTGAGTATAAGATAATTCTTCTAATATGGAATACCAAAGTTTATATTTGTAGTGCTATACTAGATTGTTGGGTGAACTAGTGCTAATACGTCAGTCCGTTCGTTCGTTCGCCCGCTCGCTCGTTCGTCTATTGGTGAATTATTGTTATAGTTCTATATAACGTGACTACAGTAACTGTAAAATAATAAAACATTTCTAATGGTATCTGGTCTTAGTTTTTATTTCTTAGTTATTATATATGGGGGTTCTTAACACATGTGTTTTCGATTATAATGTCTCTCATTTAGTCTGAGTCAAGTTGTGTGGTTTTTAGTCCCCGCTTGTACGTGACAAGGGCTGGGTTCCCTTTCAAACCTTCTTTCCTCCCACTGCTAAAAAATGTAATGAAATGGAGTCTAACGTCCTATCGCTCTTGCTTCTTCTACTGTTTGCCCAGGTGTGGTACTATAGCCTACTCGTATATCGAATTCCAACTGTCCCATCCAAACGACTTAACAGCTGTCTGTGTTAGACGCTCCGCCCTGCACCACTGGCAAGAGGAAGCTACGTTGGAAAATCACGATGAACTTTCTCGGCCAATGCAGAGATCGAACACGCGACACCCAGTCTAGGGATCTAGCCTCTTGCCCACTTAGTTGCCAAGAGTTGTGTGTTTTTGATTCCCCACTTGCGCGTGACAAGGGGTAGTGTCCCCTATCCCAACCACCATTTCCCCCTCCCACTGCTAAAGATCCCCATTTACAGCCAAATTTTTGAAATCAAATTGAATAATATGGCTCGGTTAGTGTCGAGTGAACCAAGACCGTAAGCACCATTTCCCCTTTCACAGAATTTGTCAATCCTCGATGGTGAAAGATGGATCTCTGAAAGAAATATCTGCGCAAAAATAGTTCAGTGCCTTTCAGTATTTAATTTGGCAATATTCGACATCCTCGTCAGATGCTTAAAAAGTGTACATTAACCCTTAAAGTACTTGCTAATTCTTCAGGCATTGGAAACTGCGAATTTTAGACAGTCGGAAACCAATTAAGAGAATGTGTCCGAGAGGAATTTTGGAAACTTTGAAAATGGCGGGTGGATACAATAAAATATTGAAGAGTGCTTGTAGTTTAAAATCTATGGACATACATAGAGGCAGATGATAAGAATAGTCGTGCCATTTGGAATAACAGAAGCCCCCACTGCATTCCAATTAGCTGTAGATTTTATGCGTGAGGGAATTAGTCGATTTCAATTAACTAATCCATGCCACGAATTGTAATAAATGACATGGCAATGCATTGGTCATTTACGAAGGAGTGAGATTGAATAATCGCTGGGATAAACGATTGAGAAGTTTTCCTAGAATTTTTTGAATCACGATTTTATTTGTAAGGTTGACAGCTGGGAGGGAAAACTGCTACCGGGAACCGCTTCATTATCATTACATGTAGAGTTTTACAGGGTAGCGGTGGCATTCGCACTCACTCTCATTTTATTTCTGCACGCAAATGTGTACACCGGTGTACCCCTGTTTTATCACCCCATCCGAACTACTAGACGCATTTTATTGCCAGCCTTGCCGACACCAACCCTGACCAGCGAGAGCCAGACTTGAAAAATAACGAAGGGTCGTCTCGGCCTCGCCCTTGACCATTAATAATGATTTCTACGGTAATACAAACAAGACACTGAAACGGCAAGTGTCGGTGGTTACGGGCCGTTAAATTGCGGTTAGTATTTTCCTATAGAAATTTTAGCATAAATGTGTAGGAAATATTATAGGATTTACACTACAGAAACTGTAGAATATTCGACCCGTTTACAGGCCCCAAAATTTTATTCTATGGAGAAAGGAATAAACCTCACTCCACCCCACCTCTAACTCTCTAGAATGTTCTATAAATTCTGTAGAAAGTTACATGTACATTGGTAATCTATGACGTTTTTCCTATTGGTAATCCCATGCTAACGAGTTAGCAGGGGGGTAGAGTGGCCGACTGGTTAGCGTGCGCGCTGTATTATACGGCCTGACATTGAGTCAACTGGCATGGTTTCGAATCCCCGGTTGTACAAGGAGTAGGATCGCCTGTCCAACCTCGTGGGTTTTCTCCGGGTACCCCGGTTTCTTCCCACTGCTAAAGACCCCTACGCACAAGCGAATTATTGAAATAAAATTAAACCATATGTTAGTCCCGAAAGGACCTAGTTTGCGTCGAGTGGACGTTAAACCCATTTCTCTGTATATATAAGTTAGCAAAGCTTTGAACAACCGACCGCGGGTAATTATTTATTTATTTATGGATATTATAAACAATAATGATGAATCATTGATTCTAATGGATGTTTTCTTGATGAAAATGTTTTCTTTTTTCAAGAGAACAATAACCCTTCGGCCAAGGTTATACGGAACTGGATTATTAAATATTCTAATACAATCATATAAAGTAGCTTACAATACAAAACATTTGCAATTAAAGGCCCATTATTAGATTATTTATAGATGTTATTATTGTTGTAATTACATCCAATGATTATATTCTGTTTTATTAAATAATCCCTTCCTCTCGAGACTCTGAATATTCATCGGTAGTTTTCAATAATTAATTCTTCAAAAACAGGAGAGTAATAGATAAACATGTTACTTCGAGTAATAAAAAAAATAACCTGAACTCGGAACTGATTATAAATGAGAAATAAAAAGGAAGTAAAAAATAAATATTTCCCTCCGAGTAATGATTTTTTTATAAATGAAAATATATCGCTTCGAGTAATAAAAAAAAATAGCCTGCTTTGGTAACTGATTATAAATGAGACATTAAGGGGAGTTTAACGTCCTACTATTTATGAGATTTTAAATAAATTGTTTCTACATCCATTTAATAGATTAAATAAAAGATGAATAATAATGTCGCTTCCAGTAATAAGAAATCTAATTGCACTCGGTCCGTTAATGAGATTTTAAATAAATTGTTCCTACATCCATTAAATGTATTGAGTATAAGATAAGTGATATGTCGCTTCCGGTAATAAAAATCTACCTGCATTCTGAACTGATTATTAATGAGGTTATGAATAAACTGTTTCTGCATCCATTAAATATAGTGATTTTATCTACAGGCACCTGTAACGCGGGGAATGTATTTCGATATTAAACTAAGTGGCCGAAACTTTATATACATGTAGATGTAATCGGAATAAATAATTAAATGAGTATTGATAGTTCCATCATCATTTTATTTATCCCGTTTCGTCTATTTATCTCGCGCCATTGAGAAATAGGGTTTAACGTCCACTCGACAGAAACCAGGTCATTTCCAGACTAACATATAGATCAATGTCATCTCAATAATTCGCTTGCACATAGAGTTCTTTAACACTATTGGGAAACCTAGTAGGTTAGTTGGGTGACTAGACTCCTTGTCACGCACAAGCCGAGAATGGAAACTGCACCACAAACTTTGTGATCTAAACCGTACCATTCGGCCATCAAACTCCTCTCCATCGCTTAGTCCAAATGGAACGAGTGCACATACTATACGAACCAGGAACCGATCGTGACGTAATCTCAGCTCGATGCACAAATTCTCCAAAGAGCAAGGATGTCAAATAACAAGTTCAATATTTACTGTTTAGTCATCCACAAGAGCGTGGTTTAGATTCCCCGATTGTCAAACCTCGTGGGTTTCCTGCGGGTCCTTCGGTTCTTCTCCCACTGCTAAAACCCCTACGCGAAAGCAAATTATTGAAATGATTAGTCCCGAAATGATCTAGTTTGTGTCGAGTGGACGTTAAATCCCATTTCTCCCTCTCTTTTTTGTCGTTCTTGGGGGCGACACTCCTCGAAAAGGACCCAAGGCTCCGCCAAATCCTTTACGGTCGACATAATACCTTGTATAAAACCTTCATCTTTATTCAACTATTCTAGGAGGAATCAAAGGTACACAGGTTCGAATCAAGTCTTGGTATTCTTCAGCATGCCCCCACCCCACCTCCCTTAACTAGTGGACAAAAAACCGACAAAGAGTAGACGACACTTCACCTCTCCGAGGGATGCCCGCAACATAGAACTTATATAATACAACACATTAGAATGAATGAAACACTATACCTTCCTTCCATAGTTTGGAAGAAGACATAAATATATTGAATTTAGCAATAACGTTGACAACATTTTTACGCCCCCCCCCCCCCCAGCGTATTTCTATTTTCTGACCCAACCACTACCAACGGGCCTCGAGGCAATTGCTCTTTTATAAATCCGGCCCCAGAAATAAGGTCAAGTAAGCAATAAAAATATAAATACTTGAGAAATTGTAGGTCAATCCGGTAGAATATAAACTAATCGCCATTCAATATATTCACGTTGACTAAATACCATTAATATATTCACTGTTGTTCACAATTGGTATATTCATTTCATATGTATAATTGTGACATGCTTTATTTCGGTGATTTAGGGTACCTAATAAATTTGGTGAGTCAAGGCGAATCCTGGAAATTATGTGGATCTGTGAAGGTTTTGTGAATTTCCGAGAATTTGTGTTCGGGTTTAAAGTGGTTTAAAAAAAACCCTACGCGATTGGGATGGTGGAATTAAGATGGAAAATAAATCTGAATGCTGACCAGCAGGATTGATTGAATTAAAGGAAGAGAGTATTGGATGCCGAAATGAACTGTAAAACCCTTGTTTATGTAAATTGATATAATGATATACGTATATTGAAAATTAATTAAGCTGTGTTGTTTGTTGGAAATTGGGAAAAGTTTGTGACACCACTGTTTGTATGTATTTATAACATGGAACTATATAATACTATAACTATAGAAACTGGTGATTACAGGGTAACCTCCGAGTTCAACGTACGGGGTAATGTTCACAGACTACAGGGTACCCTCCGACTTCAACGTACGGGGTAATATTCACAGATTACAGGATGCCCTCCGACCAATATTCGCAGAACATTCAATTTGTCTAATGACAGCAACTAGGTTTTATTATGGGTCTACATACACCATGTTTAATGTGGCGTCAAACCCAATCCGTTCATATACATCATCTATTCATTTGTGGACCAGTATATATCCCATTCCATTCCACCATAGATTTTTGTTTAGACCAGATATTAAACCCCATTACAGTCGCCATATCACCTATAAATTTCTTTGTGAACCAGACGTTATAACTCATTACAACATCCATTGTATGTGAACCAGACGTTGTTATAACCCATTATATAAACACCATCTATTTTGTGTGGACCAGACGTTATATCTCATTACATTCCTTATACATGTACACCGTCTATTTTTGTGTCAAATTTACACCGTATTGAATTAATGTTGTTAAACCACGGGGACCTATACAGACTCCACGTCTCTCGTAACATAAACCTAAAACAATCAACATGCTTTTGATTTTATCGACTTTTTTATCTCCTGTGAGAAATGTTGTATAGTAGTTATTGACGATCTCATCAATTATTTATTTATTTCAATAGGCCTTATACAGGATTCTTCATCGGGTCGAGCTAACTTTTAGATTACAACAACTGGTCGCGTAATAAACAGGAAATACTGCACGTGATCAATCATAATTATGATAATGATTAACAGTCGGGATTCGGAAAGTTTTTTCAGGAGGATAATGAATAACGACAAAGAAAATACTTTTCCGCATCAAGCGCGGTAATAAAAGCGGGCAGACGCCACGATAAGTAGTATGAGAGACGCTTGATCAATTTCCAAAGATCTATGGTTACATTACGCGCACACAAACGTAAACGCAATCTGATTAAAACACCGATCCTATTTCGTTCCGTGTCTTATAGTTCAAAATTTCGTTTTACTTGTCTGTTACTATACTGGTATCTGGAAAAGTTGTAATCATTGACGTGTTCTATATAAAGTGAAGGATTAGCTATTGAAACAGTCTGTTACGGCGAGCTTTTGGCATGACGTGCACGGAATTGTGTTTAAACCCTTCTAACGTCAACACTGATTGATTAATCAATGTCTGACGTCATGGGGTTAAAAGCCGCTCGTACGACCTCTGACGGGGGTTAAAAGCCGCTCGTACGACCTCTGACGCGACCTTGAAATGTCAATACTGATTGATTAATCAATGCCTGACCTCATACGGTTAAAAGCCGCTCGTACGACACCTGACGCGACCTTGAAACGTCAATACTGATTGATTAATCAATGTCTGACCTCATAGGGTTAAAATCCGCTCGTATGACCTCTGACGCGACCTTCAAAAACAACGGGTCAGATCTTCATGTACTGTAGGTCATCGATAGTATAAAAAAACCGAAATGAAATATAGATCTGTATTTTAATCATATTGGCGTAAGCGCAACCTCAACTTTTCGTCCTATCCTATCGTCCTATCCTGTTCCTTGTAACTAAGGCTCTTCGTCGTGAACTACTGGCAAGGGTGGGGGGGGAACTTACTGGAAAATCCCAAATCAAAGCCTAAATTTGTTGGCTAGAACGTTTCAACAACAATTCTCTATTTCAGTAAAACATCCCAAACCTTTTAGTTATTGTGCATCCCTTAATTACACACTGGCGACCAGGGTGTTATTCATATTCCTGAAGCAATGGCCCGAGAAATCCCTCTCTGACCATTGCTGGAATAGCGTCTGTTTCTTGAACTTATGCGGGAGTGTGTCTATTCTTTCCGTTCAATGAAAGCTATCACTTAAGTACAGCAACATGACAGTCCTTCGTTTAATCTGGGTCTTCCCTAAAACTTTGGACAGTGATTTAAGGTATTAAAACGGTGAAAGTATGTTCGTTTCCAAACAGTATTGTTTACATTTCATTCGACTTGATAGCCTCGTTTGTCACGCAATTAGTTTTACTGCAGTATTCTGTTATGCACGGGTTAATTAGGCATAATAAAATCGTGAGTCATGACGTATACGTTATGTAAACATATTTGGTCCAGTATTGGCAGCCAGTGATTGGTTGGTAGATGGACTACTGATCAATCAAAATTTAACACAACAATATCCCCTCATAATAGCAGTGTGTAGTTGGATTACCTCTAATCAGACGCAACACTACGCGGAGTATGGGTGTTATTATTCATTACTGACTTTAGTGAGAAAACAGATCGAGTTTCACGGTGGAGAGAAAATATTAACTACTTGTATTGAAATAAATCATAACCAACAACCAAGTGAAAGGTATTGTAGCGCCTGGGTGTTAAAACCCAATTAGTGATGTATGTCAGATACTAAAGCTCCAATTTCATATTTTTAAGTTATATTTTTAAAATTTTATTAAAATAAAGCCTTAAAATAGATTGTATCTATAAACAGTCCTGCCTTGTTAAAGAATAATCCTATTAATCCTAGAATTCACTATTGGCAAATATACCATTTTCAAACGTTTGAAGATAGCTATCCCATAGGGGGTGGAAATAAAAAAACAAGGGAGGTAATTGTGTTATTATTTCCTTTGTCAATGGTTTTAAAGTGTCGGGGATAATGCCCATGGTCGTATAATAGTGAGTTGACAACCTACTGCGCAAATGACATAGTAATAATTATGTTTTGACTTCCTTAAAAAAATATGAAATTATCGCTTTCAAGATACATTAGTTAAGAGTGTAATAAAGAGTTGGTCATTTTTGCTTTAATAATTCAAAAATAGATGATAAAATATTGAAATGAAGTAGGGTTTGATATAGAAAATTTCAGTCAAATTACTTTATGCTGAGCTGAGTCGTCACTGTTCGAAGTTTGGACTAGAAATAGGCATCAACTGTGTCCTCGCCGTCTACGAGAATTGGCGATCATTGGATTGACAGACAATAACGCCATCCGGTAGTGACGTCAGTGACTAACGGTAAATGTTATCTGGGTTCATCATTATTTGATTTAGTTATTAAATGGACGAATGTTTGAATCCAGGCTGTATCCCAGCCACCCGAGGGTCTACAGGGTTTATTATGAGCTTGTCGTGTAAATAAAGGTCTAATTAATTATTTCTTTAACATCTGAAGCCTAAATAAAGACTTAAATTAATAGGTAGATTTAGCTCTTGCATAATGCAGTTTAATAACCTTCACGGGAATTGAAATGGTGTCTGCGGGGACCAAACGGGTCATAGATATTCTACATACTGTTTAATAAGCTATGCACGAGATTTGAACGGGCATAATATATAATATAATATTCAATAATCTACAAGCAATGGCATCTACACAAACGTGTCCAACCTGTTTTACACAGCCTGGTATTGCGAAAGACGTCTTATAACTTCCAACCTCGCGGGTTTTCTCCGGGTCCTCCGGTTTCCTCCAACTGCTAAAGACCTATATGCGGAAGCGTATTATCAAAATAAAAATAAACCACATGTTAGTCCCGAAATGACATAGTTTCTCTCTCTCTCTCTCTCTCTCTCTCTCTCTGTATAAGATGACTGACATTTATTAGGTTACAGCTTTTAACGAGTGGTGGAACGAGGATCTGTCACACGCGGCGGAACACAAGGCATCGTGTGGTTGTAAAATTGATTGGGTTTCGCTCTGATTGGGCCAATGAAGGTGCAAATACGTCATACATTGTGCTATGGGCGACAGTGGCACTACGGCCAACGCTTTTGGGAATTCCATCTGCCAAGGCATATTTAAATGCACGCCAATGTGTACACGGGACCACGATGTTTCTTCCCACCCAAACGACTAGACAACTGTCCTTGCCAGGCCCTCCGACACGGAGGAACCACATCGAAAGCCCCATCTTTCCTTGACAGGCCCTCACTTTGGAGGAGGAAGCCATGGAAAATCAAGATAAACATTTCCGGCCAACACGGGACCTCTAGGTGGGCGTGCCCAACTCTGACTCACTCAGTCACCGTGACACCTAAAGTGTGGTGGTACTGTATAATATAAATCATGCAATAAACGTTGAAACATGATTCATTAGATTTGAGCTTTATAGGACGTTAATTTTATTGTAGAAGAAATCTGAGAATAGGTTTATGATTTATTACCGGGTAACAGGTGTGCGGAAGGTGTGATCGGTAATATACCAGGATAAATTATACAGGTAAAAATATAGAAGGGAAAATCGTTATCTGCATGAATATTCTGAATATAATACTATTATGAACTACATCCCTCACAAACAAATAAACCCATATTTTGCAAGACAATGCTTCTTTCAAATCCGCCATTTAGTCGTATTGCGTCAGAAGTCTATTTTAATAGTCATTTTCCGTATTTAAATCTAACAAAGCAAGGGTGTGAAAAAATGAGAAAAAATGCATCACCGACGCATATCCATTACATATTGACTTTCAGAAGGTGTGTGTGTGTAAGAGAGAGAGAGAGAGAGAGAGAGAGAGAGAGAGAGAGAGAGAGAGAGAGGTGTAATGTCCACTCGACACAAATTAGGTCATTTTGGGACTAACATGGTTCAATTTTATTTCAATAATTATCTTGCGGGCAGAGTTCTTTAGCAGTGAGAGACAAATGGACCTTGCGAAAGCCCACGAGGTTGAACAGGCTGCTCTACTTTTTGTCACGTACAACCGGGGATTCGAAACAACGCCAGCTGACTCAATGGCAGACCTTGTGATACAACGCGTACGCGCTAACCATTCGGTCATCAAACCCCTCTGTCTAAAAAAGAATATATTGCGAATATATTGCGAGGACCTTTCCCGAACAAACACCGGATAAAGCAAGTTGGCGAGCGCCTTAATCACCGAGGCACCGTCATATATCAATGGATAATGGATACCATAGAGAACGACGACAATAAAACTATAGATTTGTATTAAATGTAGGCTAATACTTCAACACTATAAAAACATGAATACAAATATCTCTTTCTTTCCCCCTACAACTAACACAGATCAAAAAGTCATTTATAGTTTTATATAAGAAACATATATATTATACAAAGACGATTCATTGTCAATATTATCACATCGTCGCTAAACCATGCCCACAATTCGTCTCATCATATTATACACAAGAAAGCGTGTATATGGAGTATCAATCATGCGAAACGACGATACGCTTTCTCTATAACATATATAGATGATACGAAAAATGCTGTCACATCGTCGCTAAGCCACGTCCCTAATTCTTCTATCCCATCCATAATAAAGAGTATACCTTGAGTATCAATCGTACGAAACGACGATAGTTCTGTATCAATTTGTCTATATGGATTATGCTAAGGTATATAACAACGTGGTTGCTACCAAATACTGAATCATACAAACCGGTACGAATTATCACACAGTTATGTCGTATAGACTTTTTATAACAGGCCAAACGTGGTATAAGATCGGTGTATTGGAGATGTTTTGAAGTGCCTCGTGCTGAGACTAAAACCCAATAACATATTATCATATAAAAAACAGGAAGCTAACAATAACATTCAGAAGACTTTGAATTCTAAACATTTCCGTCGCTACATTTCTAGAGAAACGGTTTGTAAACTTTGAATTTATTTAAGTATTTTTGTGTCGATAGCCGGAAATGACAAAGTTTATAGAAGGAATTTACAGTCCAACGTTTGTTCAATGATGTTGTTTTGTGATTTAAAACCAGTTGCATTCTGACACCCATGTTTACTGTTTCATCTGGTAGGTAGCATAAAAGTTAAAACATAAACTGACGATAAATGGAATTAGATTGAAAAGAAATGGTAGTTAAACGTATTTTTGTGTATACGTCATACAGTGTGCTTTGGAGAGGGGAAATTTACCCGGACAGCGGAATCTCGGCGTGCTCTTATTTCGATTTGCATCTATAAACGATGTACAAGGGACCTCGGGTTCGTGGTGCACCGCGGCGGACCTGGCACGGACAACTGTCAAGTCGTTCAGGTGAGAACGAAACACCGAGGTCGCGTGTACACTTTGGCGTGCACGTAAAAGATCCCTTGGCAGTTGGAATTCGATATAAGAATAGGCCGTAGCGCCACTGCCTGGGCAAAATTCCTCATAGCACACTGTATGGCGTATGACCGTCTTCATTAGATTAGTCGGAGCAGAACAGTTGTGCGTTAAACCCCATTTTATTTCGGGTCTTCGCTTGACTGACCGTCTTTCCTTTTTCCACTGACCAGAAAAACTAGGCTAGAAAAACCCGAAAAGTCGGAACCAAACCAGGAACTGAATGCTAGTTAGTCATGTAACGAAATTACACAACACTCACGATTAACGTTGATGTGTTTCTTTCAGCTTCAGAAATAATGATAGATAAGCGATGGAAGTCGATAGAAATTAATTAAAAAATATGTAAAATTGTCGTGATTTCGTGATAAATTGTCACAAGTAATAATGACATTTCTAATGTAAACCAGTTGATTGTGTTGTTTATATTGAATAAACGCGAGAAATGAAAGACACGACACGGCTAGAATAGAGTTTGATCAATTAGAATACGTCGATATGATAGCCTTTAAACTCGGTGTATATTGGCGCGCGTGCTTCGTACCGACATTAATAGAAGGTGACATCGTGCGAGAGAATAAAACCATAATCACTGCGACCTGCCAATCATTCTGACAGAAAAACTCACGTATCCTTTCTCTTATCTATTTCAGATTAAAACGACTTTACGTTTGTGGAAAACCATGGAGATTTTAATTCAGAAAACGAAACTTGAACTTGAAGTACGGGACTAACGGCTCATCAGAGACTACGGGATACAATAGGAATTTAAACAACTGGATGTAAAAGAAAAAACAAACTGTAATCCAGTGGCGATTGTATTTATGGATGTAAAAGAAAACCTGTAATCCAGTGGCGATTTTATTCATGGATTAGCTAGTACCCGATACACACCGTGTCATAACCAATATATCAAGATTCCCGCGGAATGTGATTCCATAGAACGAACAGGATCTCGGCACCCGACTAGTCTGCGAATACACACAACGTGGAAGCGGACGTAAAGCTCAAAAAGAGCAACAATCGGATTAAATTCGCAATATATGTATATGTGTTTCGTCAATAACGCGGCTTAAATCGGGCGTGGACCGGCATATTCTATTCACATAGTATTTATAGATTTTGTCACACACAAGTCTTAACATAGAATAGCACGGGATTATGTAAATTACTAAAAATAAAAGTAGCGTATGTTGATGTATGTTTGGGTATCGTTATAGCAACAACTTCTTTTTAATTAAATCTGTCTCAAGGAATCAAAAGATGACGATAAAACAATAGCCAAGCTTCAGTTATCCTCCGATGTCATCCAGCATCAATATTGATTCCTTCTAAAATACTTATTTATCTGTGTGAAGGTTGTTGTCGTCCATTATCTGTTTGTACTTACTACCTGAGGCTGTTTCGTAGCTCAGACATCAATAACTGAAAGCAGAGAAACAAACAGAGAACTCTGGAAGGTTTATTGATATTATAGGAATGCTGTTAGAGAAATGTACAATGTCTAATTAGATTAACAAACGGTTAGATCGCGTCGTTGATTGCATAATTATTCAAAGCTACCTAAGTGCTCGTAGAAATTATTTTCTGATTCTGATAGTAGCTAAAAGACATTTCTGTGTTATTATGTGAAACTGTTTTGGAATCACCATTTCAAAATAACGGAGTATCTTGAAGAAACAATTACCTTTAATTCTTAATCTGCGATATCACCTCGGTGGAAGCGGACGTTAAATAAAGCTATTTCACTCACAATTCTTAATCTTAAAGCGTGTTGATGACGTAGATTCAGGATTTAATTCAATTGTGTGCCTTAAAAGTGAACCATGTGTTTGTCGGTGACGGGAGTTATTGGCCTTGTGCTGACCACCATGTTACTGCACGTGCCTTTAAGCGGTGAGTATGAAATTATTATAGAAGATAAATTGGACACAAGTTGAGCCCAACATGGCCGCATTTCTTCTACAAGGGCTAGGATTAGGGTTTGCACGGCAACATTTCTTCTTAAAAGGGTTAGGTTTGGTATTCCCCAAGTAGACTTATTAATATTCGACGGCCATATTAGATTCAACGTGGGTCTAAGTTACCACATTGACCATGACATTAGGTTTGTGTATGGGGTATTGGTTCATAATAAGCTATGTGGTTGAAATGGGGTTTAACGTCTCGTCAACACCACAATAAATTCGGTCTTTCTGAGACTAACATATTGTATTTTTGATTTCTATCGTAACTTGCCTGGGTTGTGGGCTTTCATAGAACTTATGAGACAACTCTTTTTTGATTTTCAAATGTCAGGGGTTCTTTCACGTGCACTCGAATAACCCTAAGAAATCATTATTGTTGGCGAAATATTTGGGGGGGGGGGGGGTAATTCGATTTTGTGAGGACTTAGCCCACCCCCACCCCCGTGGCTACGGGCCCGCACCGTGTACGTGACACCTCAGGATTTCGTACCACACGAATGACTAGATGCTCCCCGTATTGCACCAATGACACCAGTATCGAACCCGGACGTCCTAGTTGTAACTGAGTCGTCGCCTTAGTCACTAACCCTCCGCTGCCCCCCCCCCCCCCCACACACACCTTTGTTGGTGTCATTAATGTTATTGAGTATATCGAGACTATATTATGGTTTATTGGTAATACCAAAAAGTTCCCTCTGATTTCAGCAGAATATCTGAAAGCTCTGTGCTCTGCAACTTTGAATTAGATTTCTCGGAAATCATTTTATTGTTCACGGCTAGCGGAATATTTTGAATATCGATACCGTCAAGTGGATTTCAGCTGAATATGATGAATAAACATACCTTCAATTCCTTAATGGAAGCGTATCGCCTCTTTAATGATCAATTCCTTAATGAAAGCGTATTATCTCTTTAAATGACCAATTCCTTGATGAATGTGTATTTCCTCTTTAAATGACCAGTTTCTTGATGGAAGCGTATTATCTCTTTAAATGACCAGTACCTTGATGGAAGCGTATTATCTCTTTAAATGATCAATTTCTTGATAAAAGCGCTTTGTATCTTTAAATTATGGGAAGAACTAACTAGGTATATATTGAAATCATCGATCATTTATTTCTTCTCGTGCTACGATAGATGTGACTTTTGATCTTAACCGCGCGTGATTGTGCACTTCGTGTTGAATGTTATACATTTTACAGTTAAACCTCGATAAGCCGAAATTCAACAAAGAGTTGGATTATATTCGAGATAAGTAGGGTTCGAGTAAATATTCTTTGATTATCGTATGGCATGGAATACAGCGAAATAGTTGATTGAACCATAAATATATTGAAATGAAATGAAATAGGGTTTAACGCCCTACCGTTCTCAGTGGGCTAATGACGATGGGCTTACGTCATACAGTGTGCTATCAGGCAAATTTTGCCCAGATACAGACGCTACAGACTACTCTTATATCGAATTCCAACTGCCAAGGGATCTTTTACATACACGCCAATGTATACTCGGGACCTCGGTTTGTCGTCCCATCCGAGCGACTAGACAGCTGTCCTTGTCAGATCCTTCTTTCTGCACCACTGACCATATACAATGTACATGTATATAACAATACTTTTATACCGAATTAAAAAGTTTCTAGACAATATCCTTCCTTGAGGCGTTGTTATCTCGCATTTATTGTAATGTTACCATAGTGATCTATATTTCTGTACCCAAGAAACCCCCCCCCCCCACCCTACATCCATCAACCAATGTCAAGGGGTTCCCCCCCCCCCAAGCCACTACATTTCCTTTGAACTATTTGAATACTGTAAATCGTGTAGGGTTTTACCTGCAACTATGATAATCACGTGTAGTAATTTGCCTGCAACTAGGCCTAATGATCTGGTCGGATATCTTAATAGGAAATGAACTCACTCTCTGATGTTAAAGTTCCAATAGCATTTTTTTAAGTTATATTTTTAAAATTTATTAAAATAAAGCCCCAAAATAGATTGAACCTATAAACAGTCCTACCTTGTTAAAGAATAATCCTATTAATCCTATAATTCACTATTGCCAGTAGAGAAATTGGCAAAAATATCATTTTCAACTTCAAATTCAAACGTTTGAAGATAGCTATACCATGGGGGAATGGAAATACAAGGGAGGTAATTGAGTAACTATTTCCCCAATCAACCAGTGTCACCCTTTCTAACCCCCCCAAAATTTTGTCCATGATCGTATAATAGTGAGTTGACAACCTTTTGAGCAAAAACATAGAAATAATTATATTTTGACTTTCTTAGAAAAAGTGAAATTGGAACTTTAATCTTTCCCAAAATAAAAGTAAACGATACGGAAATTACCGGAATTTATCGATTAATGCCGATTGTAAAATCAACACGAAGAAGTTGTTCACCGTACACTGACACCAGTTTTTTCTTACAAAGGATAGCTATACTGATTAGCTAAGGTTTACTTCGCGAATGATTTAAATTATTTAACACTGTTGTGCACATACCATTTTTTTGACGACCATTACGCGTGACAATCTATCATTAAAATGGGGAAAGTTAGCCGGTTAGGGATGAGGGGGATGTTAACCCAACAGTGAGATGGATAATACTATTGTTATAGGAATCTATATCAGTTACTATCTATTTAATAAAAGAAAGGAGTGATAGATAATAGACGCCATGATTGTAACGGATCTGGGGCCTATTTCACGAAATTTTAACTAAGATAAGATTCCAATTTTAGTAATTTGATTGGATAATATTAGATTGATTTTAGGGCTTAGCCAATCAAAATTGAAGTATCTACTAAAATTGGATTTTATCTTAAGTTAAAATTTCGTGAAACAGGGCCCTGGTCTATTTACACTGGTTATATTAATATGGTGTCTGTAACTCATCAATATCTCTCGTTGTCTTATCAATCGATTACCAATGTTTAATTCCTTAAACAAAATGCAATGAAACGGGGTTTTACGTCCTACTGTTCGATATAAGCTTGCGCGGTAGTGTCACTGTTCATACAACACTGTATGACGCATGTCCGGTTTGATGAGACCAGTCGGAGCTGAACATTAGAAATCAAGTTGACGGTATCGATATTCAAAATATTCCGCTAGTCGTAAACAATAAAATGATTTCCGAGAAATCTAATTCAAAGTTGCAGAGCACAGAGCTTTTAGATTATATTAACCTAAAAAGGCTAATTTTTGTTGTTTGAATACTTATTAGACGCCTAGGTAACTACATAGCATGATGATTACAACAGTCTGTTAGAATGACCTTTCCGAAAATTTCCTCAAAATGTTCGCCCCCTACCGAAAGGTAACGCCCCCCCCCCCCCGCTTAATGGTGTCTAGATTAGGGACCGCATTACTCGTTCTCAGTTAAAATCGATTATGACTACATTTATATGATCTGTTGAAGATACCGCTTGTTAAATGAACTAGTTTATAATAAAATCAATACCAAGACTTCAAGAACAATAGAAAACCTAGATAAACAATTTTAATCACGTGGTTAGAAACCAGGAATGGATGGACCATGTGCCGTTGTTTCGATCCCACGCTTATGGAGTATCAAGTCGTCTGCCTAACCACGTGGGTTTCCTCCAGGGTCTCCAATTTCCTTTCCCACTGATAGAATGCAATCCTAGGTGTATGATAAATCACCTTATTATCATCGAATAATGGCGTCTAGTTCTACAAATGATTCAGTGGCGCAGGATAGGGTGTCGGGAAAGGAACAATGTATAGTCGTTCGGATGGTACGAAAAATCGAAGTCCCGTGTACAAGTTAGCGTGCACTTCAAAATCCCATAACAGTTGGAATTCGATACAAGAGAAGGTCGTAGTTCACCATTGTGCGCATGCCCGTCTTCATGAGCCCAGTCGGAGCGAAAAGTAGGACGTTAAACTCCATTTCAGATATAATTATGTAACATTAAATTAAGAAAAGAAAATCACAAATACATCGAGGGTAGGGGGTTGGATGGCCGAATGATTAGCACGTGCGCGCTGTGTCATAAAGCCTGTCATTGCGTCAACTGGCATGGTTTCTAATCCTCGCTTGTACATGACAAGGAGTAGGGTCCAACTTCGTGGTTTTCTCTGGGTCCTATAAGGTTTCCTCCCACTGCTAAATACCCCTATGCGGAAGCAAATTATTGAAAAAAAAATAAACCATGTGTTAGTCCCGAAATGAGTTATTTCGTGTCGATTGGACGTTAAACCCCATCTTTCTCTCTCTCTCTCTCTCTCTCTCTCTCCCTCTCTTTATCCCGGGAAGGCAGGGAACGTGTTTTCCTAGTTTGATGAACCGCAATATGAAGACCGTAGACTGATGTTAAACTGGCGATATTGGTCATCCAACACGAAGATACTTTTTATGATTAATGGATCCTGGTTAATGACGATGATAAATAATTTAGTGTCTATTATGTTCATCAGTAATGAATTATTTTAATAATGACATTTAGTAATGGAACTGACTGACCTGACTTTTCTAGTAACGGATGTTTTTAAAATAATCATCTCAAGCAAGGCTTGGCGATCGATGTTGATGGGGTGGGTTGGAGGGGGGTCGATGGGGTAAAATATTTAAAATGTGCATTCATTTTTAACAAGGTATTTTTGTACTGCCAAAGAAAATTCACCCGAGTTAAGAACTGGTGTGCACGTGAGCGACCCATGGGCTTTAGCGTTTCACATGCAACAATTCAGATAAAAAATATCAGATGTTAGTTTCAACTGGACCAGATGTTAGTCTCATAATGACCGAAGTATTGACCCCATTCCTTTCCATCGTCTCTTGTATATATGACTAGTATCTTGTCTCGAGTAATGTTTGTTATGTGTTATGATGACAATGTCTCGTCTCAGTAATCCAGTCCTCTCACTCGAGGTATTTAGAAGTAAGGGCGGATCCATGACTTTTCGCAGGAGGGTGTTTGTCAGGCTCCCGTTTGGAGAATCTGACAGCTGACGATGCATAATGCCACCATCGTCTCTAAATTACGTAGGCATACATACAAATTGGGCTTTTTAAATTGAGAAATCAAACACATTGTTTGACGTCAATTTTACGCTGTGATTTGATTTCATTGATGCAAGGCATTAAAATTTTTCATGTAGCTGAGCAGGGTGGGGTCTACCCCCCCCCCCGCCTGAGAATGCTAGTTCAACAATAATTATTGTTATTAAAGTAGTATTTAAATGAATTTGTCTTGTATGTGGTGCTGTCGCCCTGCACTACTCAATATTAGAGGTCTCTAATTACTAAAATCTAAGCAATGATGTTTTACAGTTAAGTATTTTATTAAGAATCTTAATAATCTCCATTATTTTTGTTTTATTTTTTTTCAGATTGCCAAAACTGTGATGCTAGTAAGTTATATATAATATCATTTTGAATTGTCATTGTAATATAACATGTTTCTGAAGTCTGCCCAGTGTGCATGTGCGAACCGTCCTACCACTAGGAACTTGAAAGGTGTGTCGTAAACCAATTTGTGGAATTCTGTACTAATTGTGTCGATTTAATACTATCGGTGCGCTGTTTCGTGATGTATTATAGGTCCCATAGCTGTTCCATTTGTCAAATGTTGACACGAGGACGTTTATGCAGTATCTGGTCTTGAGATCTTTGGGCTATGATGCGCTTTTAGTGCGCTTTAACATTGTTATATTTTCATTGTTATGTATTGCGTTACTTTACATAAAAAGGTCCTGTTTTGACACCAAATGAGTCATTCTGCGTTTTGAAATCGTGATTATAATGTTTAGTCATTGGTATTGGCTACTTTTAAACACTGTGGAACTATTGACATGGTTACTATTAAACACGGCCTAACTGTAGATATTGGCTACTATTAAACACGGCCTATAACTTTATATTATATGAAACAGTATATCACAAGTGACGTGTCTATTATATAACATGGGCGTCGGTCACGTTGTCTATAGAAATACTTTAACAATATCTCTGATCACATTCATCGAGAACAACTTATTCATACAATTTCCTTGTTGAAAATAATCGAAAGCTTCCACCGCCCTCTATTCAATACGGCGGATAGATTGCTCATTTTATTTACTTAAAGGCCCATACTATGTTCATGTTGTCCACGACAACCGATCGAACTCATGCCACAATGACATTAGAAATGGAACTGTAAAAACACAATTCTTTGCGATATAATTACACGGTTTATTAATGAACGAAGATTCGATGATTAACTCCATTAAGAGTAAAAAATCCTGATGGAAACGTTGCTTAGTATTTAAATTCTATAGAAACGTTGCTTAGTACTTCCGGCCGCTTGTTACTAATAGTCCTCTGTATAGCAGTGGTTAATGTGATGATAGGTGATGCTCGTTACCACATCTTCACCCCCAGTACCACCAACCAACCACAACGACCAATCACTCCGCTCAATCCCAAACCACTTACACAGAGAGAGAGAGAGAGGGGGAGAGAGAGAGAGAGAGAGAGAGAAATGGTGTTCACTCGACACAAACTAGGTCATTTTGGGACTAACATATGGTTTCAATTTTATTTCAATAATTCGCTTGCGCGTAGGGGTCTTTAGCAGTGGGAGGAAACCGGAGTGCCCGGAGGAAACCCACGAGGTTGAGAAGACGCCCCTAACTCCATACGCTCACACCAGGGATCGAAACCACAACCGCAAGCCAGAGGTCACCGGCCAGCTAGAGGTCGAAGCGCGGCACTCTAGACCACTAGGCCATCCCAACCCCCCAAACCACTTACAATATTCTTATATAAATACAGTCATCGGAGTGGTGGAACGCCAATATAATGCTCAAGTTACTGAGCGCAGGGACTGCCACAGTCAAGTTGCTAGCAAGTAATCCCGTATGGGTGCCATTTCTCGGGGCGCCTTATTTTCGAGGGGGTGGGGGTAATATACCCCCTGCATCCCCGCTAAATACGGCCCTGGTTCATTACCCCCACCCCACCACTAACCTCTCCACCCCCACCCCCGCTCCTCAGATAAAACAACAGACCCACATTAAAAGACAAGTATTTATTACCGTTGTTGTTCTATATCTACAGGTCGAGATGCAGTACCAGTGTGTAGTGGTTTAACCAAATCAGGACGATTTGCATATCTATCGGGTATTGAAGATGGCGATAATACAACGGAATGTTTCTGCTCGTTTAGTATCGTTAACCTTAACGGAGGCAACGATCTAGGAGATATCACTATCAGTAATGTAACAATACCACCTACTAGCTGTGATTTTTATTTAGCCTCTAAATATGGAGACGATACAGGGCAGTTATATTCTTGCCAGGATAATACTAAACTCAAATCCTATACTCTAAATCCTTCAGAAACTGTGGAAATAGGTATAGCTAAGATCAGCGATAATGGCAATGGTTTTAAATTCTGCTTAGAGTTTGTCAGTACCCGAGGTAAGATGATTGTTTTTTCCTGTAAAATGCCTGAGGTAGATTTTAATTATTATTTTAATATTTATCTGTATATCTCGCAATACAATAATTTGTTCATTTTGAAACTAACATGTAACAAGTGACCAGAAAAAACGAGACTAAACATATTCCACAACTCGTGTCAAACGGCGACGCCATGATTTATCTGGAGTGCATGCGCAATAGACCAGACACTAGAAATTTAGTCAAAACGGAAACAACTGAATGTAAGTCAGTTTATATACAATCAGATTACATTTTGTTATGCGTTGCGATCGATTTGTGTCAATTTCTAGCGATTTAGCTACTTTAAGTCTGCGAATGTTTTGTGAACTCAGTACCATATATTTAATGTGCAGATTCTTTTTCCACATGGTGAGGCCTCTTATATAATGACAGCCAAAAAGTTAGCATGCGAGGGACGTTCCCTGAAATAAGGGTCCAGATTTTCATTCTGTCTCAATGTCTGGGCCCTGTTTCACGAAATTTTAACTTAAGATAAAATCCAATTTTAGTAGATACTTCAATTTTGATTGGCTAAGCACTAAAAATCAATCTAATATTATCCAATCAAATTACTAAAATTGGGATCTTATCGTGAAATAGGCCCCTGGATTGTTAAATATAGTTTTTATTTTGTATTAGGGTCCCAAGTACAGCTCAACTGTGAAACATTCATTTCGTTTCTCATCCCACCAACAACCACTAAAGCTACCACGACGACTTTATTTCCTCCGTCAACAAGCGTCGGATCAACAGCCGCTACATCAACGTCCACGACTTTAGACGAAACAACAGCAGTCACGACAATAGCGTCAACAACCGGAAGTGCTGATCAGACAACAGCAGCCACGACAGTAGCTGCAACGACCGGAAGTGTTGATCAGACAACAACAGCCACGGGAATAGCTGCAACGACCGGAAGTGCTGGCCAAACAACAGGAAGTACTAACAATGGCGGAGGCGATGAAACCACAACTTCAAGTAATAATAATGGAGGCGAAACGACCTCCAGTAGCAATAATGGAGGGGGTGGTACCACTTCTTCCAATAATAGTGGTGGAGGAGAAACTACGGATAATAATAATAATGGCGAAGATCCAGATACAGGTTAGTTATTTAACTTTGTCTTTACCCGAAATCTGAAAATAATTAAATATATATTATGCGCCTCTCTCTGCTCGGCAATTACATATGTAACTATTTGAAGCCTTGGAATACTGTTTCAAAGAAATGTCATCATGGGTTTGATTGAGTGAGGATGTAGCGATTTTTTAGTCACTCATTTATTTGATGAAAAATTTTTTATCGATCGTTTGGGATTGAGGAGCCACAGTGGCTCCGTGAGTAGGACGTTGGCTCGCTAACCTAGAGGACTTGTGTTCGATCCTGACGATGGCCGATTAAGTTCATCTTGAATTTCCGACGTGGTTCCCCCTTCCAGGACGCGGGGTCTGGCAAGGGACAATGAATAGTCGTTCGGATGGGACGAAAAACATAGGTCTAATGTACACATTGGTGTGGACGTAAAAGAATCACTGAGAGTTTGAATTCGAATAAATCGCTCCCCTCCCCTCCACCATATCACACTGAATGGCGTATGCCCATATTCATTAGCGAAAGTCGGTGCAAAGTAGCTGAGCGTTAAACTCCATTTCATTTCAAATTGTCGAACTCAAATTATCTACCTATAGAAAACAACCTAATATGTTTGAATGTGCCTTTGAAATAATGTTTGCAGCTCGGTTGCCTAGGTTACACTTCCTGGTTAGTGTATAGCCGACAGTATATATAGCTATATAGCTATAAAAATATGTATTCAAAATACACACTGGGCGTTTGTCCATTAAAACGACCATAAGGAAATACATGTAATAGCAACACGAATCAAAATCTTTTAACCACCGGTTTGGATTTTGACCCCATAAAATATTAAAAAAAGATTTTTAATGTGAAATGTCAACATGTACATATACTGCAGCCCGATGACTCATAATGTAGGAGAGCGTCGGTCTCCTGCTCAAAGAACTTGTTAACGGTTAAATAGAACAATTTATTTATCGGTACTTAATTGTCAGAAATATTCAACTGACATTTCGAAGCTAATTAAGAGAATGAAGTTTTGTTTCGCATGACTGGATACCATTAAGTATGGGCGTCTCATGTTTTTTTGCATACTCCTGCGCAGTGTTTCGTTTGATTAGAACTAATCCACTTCACACTGCTATCTTGAGTGAACATTGTTGTGCTAAATTATTATTGGTCAGTAGTGCCATTACCAACCAATGACCTACATTGTAACAAACAATATCGGGGTTAACCAGACCTCAAAATATGTTACCGCAATATATCTAATGACAATCGCGACTTGTTTACGTCATAACCCGCGAAATTTATTATGCTCGATTATCCAGTGCCAACATGTTTTCTTCGTCGGCCATTTTGAAAATTATGCCGAATGCGAGAAGAGAGGAGGGATTTGATTGGACGTTAAAAAGAGACACGCCCCGCCCAATTTCAAGAATATGACTTCTATCCAGCAATGGTAAGAGAGGGATTTCTCGCGCCATTGCTTCAGGAATATGGTTTTTTTGTAGCCCAGGGACTTTTATTTCCACTAACCCGGTACTACGTAAAATGAAATGTGGTTTAAAGGCCCAGTCCCGATAACATTTTGGGGAATAAAACTGCTTAATTTTGTGTTAATATAATTTAAAACCCATTACCTAAGGCCGACCAACTAACCCGATATTTGTGATACGCTTGTAAATAACTTACAGTCTTCGTCTGGAAATGGAGACCGTTGTATTATACAGTATCTGGATAAAACCAGCCTTTTTTCTATAAAAATAATATGTAGGTGAAATTTACCTTCTGTCATCAAGTACAGTACATGGGCCATTCATTATATAGACCTCTCAAGAAACGGAAATTGATTATCAGGTCACCCAATGAAAAATTAACCCGTAATCTTGATAAAAGGGTTACGTGTCCGGATAAGCAGTGTTGATGTCCACGTCAAAACGACAATATTTTGAGCTGAAATTTTGAGACAGGGTAAATACACCATGCCGCTATATTTTGGTCCCTAAATTTCATAAATACTGGGACTTTAATTTTTGAGACTCTGTTCTTATCGGGATAGTCCCTTTAACGTCCTGTTCTGGCCCAACTGGGATAATGACCACCCCGCTATTAAGAGGTGAGGGTATCGAGCAAGAGAAATTAGCTAATTTTATATCGGATATGTCAGTAGTATATTCAAGGCACAAGCAACTGGATTTTTTTTACAGTTATTCCTAAAGTAAAGTTATCACTATTTTGAATGTAAAGACTTGTTATAAAGGTAATAAATACACTTGTCATAAAGTTAATAAATACACTTGAGTAAGAAATACTTTCACGGCATCGCTCCCGTCAAAATCTAAATCTAGTAACTCACTTTTTTGTTAAAATTGAGTCAGGACCAAATTGGTAGTTACTATGGTATGTGATTCTCGTTGTTTTACTAGATATTAAAATCTTTTGATTTTGTAAGCAGTTACACCCATGACACAACCTATCATTTGCCACAGAAAAACCAAGTAACTCAATAGTTAAATCAATGGATAAGCTGGGTTTAATTTTCATTCACTATGTTCTCCTTTATTTTCTCAAAAAAAGAAAAAAGTGAGTTACTAAGTGCTGTCTTTTGACGGGAGATCTTTAGATTACACAGTTGCCAACGTAATATAGAAATTTACGGTCAACAATGAACAAGTGTATTTTAATGCGCATTATTAAAATAATCCATACCTTCTGCGCATTTTAATAATCTATATATTGACTTAAATACAACAATACAACGCGTGCCGGTACTCGACATATTGATTAAATCAATTCAAAGTTTATTCTAGAAATATTAAATATTGGCAGTGTATTTAATGTAAGTATTACCTCAAGTTTAGTACAATAGTTCGTGTAATGTTGTAAACTACAGATAGATGGCATGTAGCCTAATGTTGTTTGGTTTTATTATGAAAAAGACTATATTTAATGCTGATTACATTCCTAACCCTCCTTAATTATAACAAGCAACGTAATTCACCTCAAGTTAATGTATAAATATGTTTACTTAGATCTTAATAACTGTAATATAACTAAATGTTCATGGTTGCTTTATGGACTTAAAGCTGAACTCCGATTACAAAGCTACAGAAATAATTAAATAAGAAAAATTACCGTCCCATACTTGTTTTCAATGGCGTTTGTACGGCGTACGAAAATAGAGGCACGCCACGGCCACATTCAGTATGTACATTGTCAACTACACTGTCTACACCCGGCTAGCAATGTTCCAACTACCAATTACCGCCTGACTGACATGTTTTCACACTGAAAATATTATGTTTAGCGTCTTACTGTTCTGCATACCATCATGGCGAATGAAATAAAATAGGGTTTAAAGCGGAAATTTCATATTTTCTAAGAAAGTCAAAACATAATTATTTCTATGTCTTTTGCTCAAAAGGTTGTCAACTCACTATTATACGATCATGGGCAATTTTTCACAGGTATAAAAATCCCTGACACAGAAAATAATAACACAATTACTTGAATTACCTCCCTTGTTTTCCCAATTCCCCCCCATGCAATGGCGATCTTCAAACTTTTGAATTTGAAGTTGAAAATGATATTTTTGCCAAATTCTCAACTGGCAATAGTGAATTATAGGATTAATAGGATTATTCTTTAACAAGGTAGGACTGTTTGTAGATACAATCTATTTTAAGGTTTTATTTTAATACTTTTTAAAAATATAACTAAAAAATATGAAATTGCCGTTTTAACGACAGACTCTCTTGCATCGACTGGGCTACCAGCGTGCTATCAGGTAAATGTGGTGGTTGCGCCGACTTACTCAAACTGTCAAGGGATATTTTACGTGCACACCAGTCGAATACGTTGTCGACCCCCCGCCCTCGTTCTGCACCACTGACAAAGAGGGACCACGCCGAAAATTCCCAATGAAATTCTCGTTCAACACTGGGATCTTCACGGGGTCCTCCAGGTAAGCGAGTACGTGTCTTACTCACTGAGCCACGGCGCGGCGCATCCCGGGTTATTAAAGACAAGGGTATAAACCACGCAGCGTATCATGGGGGAAAATACTGCATTGAAAGGGAAACTACGATCCTTCCTAAATATTTCCATTTCCAGCTGCCATGGACGTTTAACACGCTGTCGTGGTATACACTGGTTTTTATCCCAACCGCAAGACCAGACACCCACTTCTGTACAACTGCTGACAAGATTTACATGAATCGGGTTTTAAAAAAGGAAATACCTGAGCCGTCTGACTATAGAAGAGTAAACACACTTCTGCGGTTCGGCGCCATCAGATTGACTGTCCCAAAAATGATAACCTAATCTAATTTAAGCATAGATCTTATTTCGTTTCGTTTTTTATAGTTCAAAATTTCGTTTTACTTGTCTTTACTACACTAGGATCTGGAAGAGTTGTTATATTATCGGCGTGTTGGTTAAAGTGAGGAATTAGCCAATGAGACTGTCTGCTACGACGAGTTCTTGACGTTTGGGACTGGGGATAAACCACTAGAAGCATCAACGCTGATTGATTAATCAATGTCTGACGTCATAGGGTCAAAAACCGTTCGTATGACCTCTGACACGACCTCCCAGAATAAAGAAACGACACGAAAGATAAATCTGTATGTTAATCCGATTGTAATGAAATTTCACCAAACATTCTCAGATATAATTTAAAAGTTAACTTAAAGTTACATTATGGGAGATAAGATAAAGAGATGGCAGTTCTCACTACAATAGTTAAAAACTAGATAGTGTAAAGATAATTTGCTGAAAATTTCAGTCAAATTGATTCACTATTAGCCGAGAAAAAAGCTTTTGAAATATTCACAGCCTCGGTCATCATTACTCAAATCATTAATATAAACAGCATAGTCTCGATTATCCACTTGATTGATTTAATTATCAACCGCCATTAAGCGGCATATACGATTTTAATCTGCCAACATCGAAGGCTAGTCTTGACATAAAGAGTTTATTATGATCTGAATATGTTAATTAATGTCTAATTGATTATTTAGATAACATCTCAGGCTTAAAGAAAGACCTGTAAAAATCAGATTTTGCTCTTGCATAATGCTATTTTAATATTGTTTGCCTTATTTTAACTATAATATAGCCCTTTATACAACTTTGGTTGTTTTAATGTATGTTTTAATTGATGTATGTTTTTTTTAAATATTTTCCAGAACTTGGTATAATTATTGGATTCGTGGTGGTTTTAATTATATTGATAATTATTATTATTATTGTTGCAATGTAAATATACAGTTTATTTCCTTTATATCATATTATACGGTAAGCGTTTTTTTCCATCCACTAGAGCCAGGTGTTATGACGTCATATGTGGATTGTGGGTAAGGATAAGGGTTAGGCTTGGCCCAGGGTTAGGGTTAGGGCTAGCCCTGTCTACGTCTCGAGACTGACGAAATCTGCAGGCCACAGCCCTTATCCTAACCCTTATCCTAACCCACAATCCACATATGACGTCATAACACCTGGCTCCAGTGGATGGAAAAAAACGCTTACCATATTATACGGTGCTGGATTTATTTCAAATTTTACGGTGTTTGGTTTACCTATACAATTGGCGGGCTAAAGACTCGGGTCTCTAGATCTAGAAGTTGCCTATAGTCTTGACAGGATGAAGCCTATGGTCTCCAGATCAAGGAGCTGTCGAGGGTCTCGATATCTAGGAGTTACCTATAGACTGAAGCCTAAGGTCTCAAGATCTAGGAGTTATTTAGAGACTTGGCAGACTCCAAGCAAATGGTCTCAAGATCTAGGAGTTAGCTATAGGCATGGCAGGCCGAAACATAGATCTACGATTTACCTCCTGAGCCCTTAAAGCGAGAATTTCATAGTTTATAAGAAACGCAAAACATAATTATTTCTATGTCTTTCGGTCAATAGGTTGTCAACTCACTATTATACGAGCATAGGCATTATTTCCCACACTTAAAAATCATTAACACCGGAAATAATAATTACCCCCCTTGTCTGTTGTTTTACCAAAGGACTTGTGCAAAGTTTGTTATTTCTAGATCAAAGATATTTCTCATAAGCTGTGATTCAGAGTCGAGCAAATTCTTAACTTAAGTCTGAGAATGCTTTGTGAACTCGGGGTCTTATTATATAAAATGGTCAAACATCGCGACATGGTAATTATTTGATAGATTAATTGATTTGTTTTTATATTTTCAGTTTTTACGTAAAGCGTAAGAACAGCAGAAGGAATCGAGTAGATATCTCACCACCAACACCAAAAACACCCCAAAAATAATAATAAATTGATGTGAACAATATAATGTTAAATCCAGTGAGATGATGGGATTGAAGTGCTTTAGCTTGTCAAAACACAGCATTTTATAGAGCTTACACCAAACTTCCTGCTTTCATGACTTTAGTGCGACGGTCGGATGAAGACCAGTGTGCAGAACACAGCCCCTCGGGAATTCAACCTGGGACAAGCTTGATAAACAGGACTTAGTGCGGGCCCGTAGCCATGGGGAGCCCCCCCCCCCATCGAATTAGCCCCCCCCCCCCCCAAATATTTCGCCAAAAATAGTGATTTTTTAGGAGTGTTCTTAGCCAGCCACATCCTCAGCCCCTCCAAAACATTCCGTAGCGCCCCCCCCCCCCCCCAATTTTATGAGCTGGCTACGGGCCCGACTTAGTGATATTCAGTGTGGGTGCGGAACATTACAACGTGGAAATTAGTGCGAGATAAGTTCACTAAAGACGACAAAGTGAAATTAAGCACTGAACTAGTTTATTCGACATTACAAAGTGAAATTCATTGTTGGATTAGTCTATTGAACATGAAAAACTAAATTTTGCTGAATATGATAAAATGAACTTAAATGTGGGACATGTGACTGTATTTTTAGCACAAGACGCTGGGGTAAACTGAATATACCATTTGAAATCTCGTAAACACCGTGAACCGTGCCGTCAACCGTGTCGTGAATCAACGAGCCGTGTCGTGAACCGTGAAGCGTTCCGTCAACTGTATCGTGAACCGTATCGTAAACTGTGTACTGTACCGTGGCGTGAACCATGCCCAGAACCGTGCCATGACCCATGAACTGTGTCATACACCGTGGCGTGAACTGTGCCATGAAAGGGAAACAACTCCTATTATAAACAAGTGTGTGGATACAGCACGCGCATGACTAAGCGAAATGTCAAATAAATGACTAACCGGTTTTCTACAAAGAGCACGCATATACTGCCGCGTAGACAATACCCCACCACCAATGATTGGTCACCATTTGTAAACTGAAAGATTAATAATGGATTCAAAGAAAATGACTGAACATGACATACACAAGTGCCAATTTAATATTAGCCTGTCTGATATTGACAGTTGGAATAAATACTGGAAGTTGACCGACGATAGGCCAGACCGAAGACACGCAGGAAACATAGATCTTAAAACGTCCACGCCCATTATAAAGTTGTGGGGTTAGTATATCTCGACGAGGGAAGCGAGACATCAAAAACCTTGTTCCAGTATCCCCAAATGCGTGTTCAACTGGATGCGGTAATATGGGGGCGCTTGACACGGATATCGTTCTATGTTCGGTAATGTGCCTGGCAGGGAGAGCGCTCTATGTTCCTGTGTCACCATATATTAGTGTTCGACTTGGTGCAGTGAGGTTGTACTAAATAGGAAGATCGTCCGAGCCAACAATTCACCGTCAATTAACACTAAACAGACAACCCTATTCCATTAAGTGATATGAACGTAGAAATTGAAATGGACGTTAAAGAAGTATAAACACACGTATAATTTTCATATCGAGAACCGGTAATTTATCATAAATTGATTTTTTGTACATAATGATTTTATTCTATATTTTCCATGTAAAAATCTCGATGCACCAAAAGACCATAAAAATGTTTTCTTTGTAAAAAAAATGTTAACAAATAAGGGATGATAAATGTTCTGTAGATAGTATATGATTTAGCAAAGTAGGTATGCTACCATCTTGGCGTTGATGTACATGAAATACACGGGTTAAATTGAACTTTAGATAACTCTACATGTTAATGTGCAAGCATTCTCTTTGGTAAGACCACTTTTGATCATATCATATATGGTCTTGCAGTCTACATATAATTTGACATTCTTTGTAAAGTCTGGTGTGGAAGTCTATAGTCTTTGAGTCTATATATGATCTGAAAGTCTATATATGATCTGGAAGTCTGTAGTCTGACAGTCTATATATGGCCTGACAGTCAATTTATAGTCTGACAGTCTATAGTCTGACAGTCCATATATTGTAAGGCAGTCTATATATGGTCTGGCAGTCTATATATGGTCTGACATTCTGAATATAGTCCAACAGTCTATATATGGTGTGACATTCTATATATGGAGTGACATTCTATATATGGCAAGACAGACTATGTCATTTAGTTTAAGCCTTAAACATATACCCTTAATCAGTATGTACCAAAGCAGGTTTTTGTAAGCCTTAAAACTAGATGGAGGTGAGAGAACTGGTAAATCATATTCCCGAAGCAATATTGACAAGTATTACTAGATTATTGATCAAAACCATTAAAACCATTACTCAATAAGAGAGAGAGAGAAAGAGAGAGAGAGAGATGTCTTTAGCTGCTTGAGTAAACCGAAGGACCCTTAGAAAAGCCACGAGGTTGGACAGACCATTCTACCTCTTGTTATGTACAGGCAGGGAAACGAAACCAAACCACTTGACTCAATGACAGACCTTACGATCTAACGCGCACGTTTTAAAACATTCGACCACCCACCCCCCTCGACCATCAATATCCCGTACTTTTTGTATATCCCCGAAAACAATGTCAGATTTTTGTTTACATGGAAAAACAAAAATATTATTAAATCGGAAAAGACATGGCCACAGCCATGGGTGGGTTCTTTTACGGTAAATGTGTTTTTGTCCCATCCGAACGGCTATACGCTGTCCCTATTGCTTCAGGAATTTGATGTTAAACCCCCTTCTCTAATTCTCTTGATAACGAATTAGTTAGAAATCTGTGCCTTAACATGTTAAAATAAATATTTGTTATTTTTTACACCCATTGTGAATGTATATGATGTTGTCGCCGGGGTCAAGGACATCGCTCCCGCTCTGTGACCCATGGATCTTCAGGAGGCTAAAGGTTGAAACATTTTTTGTTTGTATATCGCTTAAACGGGTTGGGGCAGGGTAGCGGGAGTGGGAGTGATTTGTCTGTCCTCGGTGGCCTTGTCGTCACATAAATCTGTTGTTCCACAATTACATGCTATTTGAAGGAATTATTTCTAGCGACGTTTCAATGAGTGTTCGTTCGTCGATAAAATCTCAATCTGATAAAATACAGATCTTATTTCGTTTCGTTGTTATAGTTCAAAATTTCGTTTTACTTGACTTTACCTCATTAGAATCTGAAAGACTTGTTATTTAACTCATGTTCTGCTTGAAATGAGGGGTCCGCCAATCAAATTGTCTGTCGAATCGAGGGTTTGAACTTTTTTTTCGCGGAATTGTGGGTGGGCATTATAGAAATCAAAACAAAGCAACAACGAGTCTGATTGGTTAATCGAATGACTGAGGTTATAGGGTCAAATGTCGTGTGCTTGACATTGGAACTGGCTGAACTTGACCTCCCGCTATAACTTGTTAGATCTACATGTAGTGTAGGACATCGAAATTTTAAAAACCGAAACGAAATATAGATCTGAATTTCAATTAGATTGATAAAATCTTAATCCGGATCTAATAGTGGAATGCATCGAAATGAAATGCAATGGAGTTTAACGTCTTTCTGTCTGTTTCATCTGGGCTATTCACAGGGGCGGATCTAGGAATTTTGAAAAGGTGGGGGCGCCGCAAAATGAGGGCACTGACCGCGGAGACGGGGAACGCCGCTGAAAGAGGGGTGGGGGCCCCAAGATAAATATCCGTCATTTCCTTACTTCTCTAGCCAATTCAAGAGCAACTTGGCTGATATTTTCGTCTAAACGTTCGGAAATCATAGAAAAAGAGTCTCAAAATCGAGCAAAAAAGCTAGTTGAAAGGTACTTTCAGTAGTAAAAAAAGGACACTGTCGACAATTAGGGGGGGGGGGGAGGGGCGCCCGTTGCGCCCCCCATTGAATCCGCCTCTGATTCAGGCCAGTGGCACTACGGTTTTTTTGAGTTGCAGGCAAATGCGTACATGGCAACTACGGCCTACTCCTATATATAATTCAAACTACTAAGGCATATTTTACATGTTGACCGACAAAGTTATCCATGATTTTACAGTGTTGTTTCTTGTTTTACGGAGGACTGTGGGTGTTTCGTCATTAGTTCGTCCTGGTTAACGCGAAAATGGCATCGTTAGAATTCAAAGTAATTCTGTTAAAATGCTAGGCTGATCCGTTCTGCAACCCTGATAAGAGGTAGACACACCGGAACCACCGCGGCTCCTCAGTGGACCGCAAGTGATGAGCGATTCGCACAGAGCGGAGAACGAATGCTACCATGTCGACAATAGTAAGCGCACAAAGCATAAAGAAACCCCCATAAAACAAAACCTGCCTCTTTTCGTCGACTTGTGAACCCTTTTATTGCACTAGGGGCCCATTCACTGGACTTGAGCATCGCTTCAAGGGATTCATATCAAATTTACTCCCCAGATTCGGTGTTTTCTTTCACTTTTATTGCTTGAGATTTTAAGAAAGAAATTTGTGTCGAAGGCTGACACCTCTAATGCCTCCTCTATAATCCGCTACTGCCTACTTTTGTTATATGTCGACTGTGTTGCTGGTGGTGGTTTATATCATCATTACGTAACAATGAACCTGTTATAATTCCTATTTGATAATCGAGACTATACTATGTTCGAATTTTAAGATTCGCCATTTGAATCGTCTAGTACCACATGACCATATGGTATTACCTTATTTACTATTTAAGGATCGTCAACGCTTGTTTTCCAACCACTACCACAGTTTCGCGGGTTATTCCTTCGAGGAGCCATGATGAATGACGCGCTAATTTGGAGTCCCGTGTTAGACCCCTGCGTTTGCTGGGAAAGTTCACCCAGATGTTCGGGCGTGGTTCCCCCTTGTCTATGGTGCAGGACACCGGGAAGCTGTCTGGTCGTTTGGATGGGACGCAAAACTGAGATCCGGTTTACATATTGGCGTGCACGTAACAATCCATTGACAGTTGGAATTCGATATAAGAGTAGGCCGTAGTGCCGCTGCCAGGTAAAAATTTCCCTCATAGCGGTTGGAATTCGATATACGATCGAGTAGGCTGTAGGTAGTGCCGCTGCCCGGACAAAATCTCCCCCACAGCGCATTGTATGTCGTATGCCCGTCTTCATTAGTCCTGTCGGAACAGAACAGCAGGTTGCTAAACACCATTTCATTTCATTTCATTTATTCGTTTGGATTCTTTTGTTAAAATTTTACGTCAAACCTTTAAATGTTATTGTATGTATTGTATATATATGTAAATATTATTATTTAAGATAATTAAATTTGGATATCAAAATAAACAATAATTGTTTTATATATTTTGGGGGAGTTTGATGGCAGAATGGTTAGCACATGCGTTACTCCTCCCCCCCCTCCGTCTCTCTCTCTCTCTGTCTGCCGCTCCCCCTCCCTCTCTCGCTGTATACACCCTTTGACGCAGCGTAATACCTCCAAATGGGAAGATTTGGAGGTGGAAGGACTGGCTTGCATCACGTGTCTGACATCTATGCAAGCCGTGAATGTCTTGTTCGGTCTTCGATCTGACATAGTGGATAATAAGGTCAATCACCGAGTTAAGTGGCGTGGTATCCATTCCCCACTTGTGCGTGACAAGAACTAGGGTCGCTTGTCACACCTTGTGGGGTTTTTTCAAGGTACTTCGGTCTCTGCCCACTGCTAACGATCCCTACACGCTAGCGAATCATTGAGAGGACATTTAGTCACAAAATTACCTAGCTTTTTTCTTGGGCCACGGTGGATAAGTGGGTAAGACGCTGGTTCGCTAGCCTAGAGGTCACATACCCGATCCTTGCATTTGTCGAAACATTTCATCAGGATTTCCTCACGTTGTTTCCCCCTGTCAGTGGTGCAATACGCGGGGCTGACAAGGACAGCTGTCTAGTTGTTCGGATGGGACAAAAACGAGATTCCGTGTACATATTTGCGTGGCAGTTGGAATGCCCGGTCAGAATTTCCCTCGTATCACACTGTCTGGCGTATGCCTGTCTTCATTAGCCCAGTTTAGGAGCAGAACAGTAGGACGTTAAACCCCATTTTATTTCACCTGATTTGTTTACCCCCTCTCCAACTATTTGTACCACCTCCTTAACCCTTTCCAAGATGGGGGTTGGGATGACCTAGTGGTCTAGAGTGCCGCGCTACGACCTCTAGCTGGCCGGTCACCTCTGGCTTACGGCTGTGGTTTCGATCCCTGGTGTGAGCGTATGTGGCATGGAGATGGGAGCGCCTTCTCAACCTCGTGGGTTTCCTCCGGGCACTCCGGTTTCCGCCCACTGTTAAAGACCCCTACGCGCAAGCGAATTATTGACATAAAATTAAACCACATGTTATATGACATTGTTTGTGTCGAGTGGATGTTAAACCCCATTTCTCTCTCTCTCTCCCTTTCCAAGATTACACCTTCCTACTATATTAGTAAGTGCATGAGGACCGCACTACAAGCAAAAAAAAAAAATAAAAAAAATAAAATCTACAAATTAAACCTGCGGACAAGATAGAAAATAAACAATAAACAAACACAGCATCAAAAGAAAAAAAAGAAACTATTAACAAAAATAAAATATTTATTTTAAAAATTGTTATATAATTAAATCTTTAGAAAACAAAATATTCAGCAGGAGAAAATCTAACAAGTTTGGCAGTGAATCGAGTGGGACAAGTAGAACATAATTTATTTTTACAAAATATACAAATATAAAAAAAAACAACTAAAAACTACAATACGAGCTGTCTGGGCCTATCAACGTTATACAGTATGTATGGGCCTATCAACGTCATGCAGTATGTCTGGGCATATCAACGTCATGCAGTATGTCTGGGCCTATCAATCGGCGTGAATAAGAATCCTGTTACTGGTTTCTTTAGCTTGTTAAGATCACGAGTGAAGTATTACGTTAGATTTAAAAGGGGCACATTTCTATGCTCAAAAGGACCTGCCTCTCTTAAATTATATAATTTAACCATTCATCAATTACATAATCAATTCATCTTGAATTACATAATTAATTCATCTAAAATTATATAATTAAACCCGCTTAAATTATATAATTAACTCATTTTAAATTATAAATTATATAATTGCCCAAATTAAATTTCAAATTATATAATTAACCCATATTAAATTATATAACTAAATCATCTTAAATCTTGTAATTAACTCCTCTTAAATTATATAATTAACTTACTCTTAAATCATATAATTAACTCCAATTAAATTATATAACTAACTCCTCTTAAATCATATAATTAACTCCTCTTAAATCATATAATTAACTCCGATTAAATTATATAATTAACTCCAATTAAATTATATAATTAACCCATCTTAAATCATATAATTAACTTATCTTCAATCATATAATTAACTCATCTTAAATTATATTATTAACTTACTCTTAAATTTTATAATTAACTCCAATTATATTATATAATTAACTCCTCTTAAATTATACAATTACCTCCAGTTAATTTCAATAACTAACTCCAATTAAATCTGGTCCGAGTTCACAAAGCATTCTCAGACTTAAGTTGAGAATTTACTCAAAATTGATCTCCTTATTTTAACTAAAATATTGCCATTTATAACAATTTTGTTTTTTTATGTATCAAATGCATTAAAAGGAAACTATGCGCAAAATTTTGTGTTTTTGCATCAAAGATATTTCTTATAAACAGTGATTGAAAGTTGAGCAAATTCTCAACTTAAGTCTGAGAATGCTTTGTGAACTCGGCTGCTGATAATTAACCCCAATACTATAATTAAATTCTATAAAGAACTCCAATTAATTTCTATAATTAACTTATATAATTGACTCTACTAATAAATTCGATAATCAACCCAAACTTAAGACATGCTATTGAAGTTTTCTGAATTAGTCGAGAAAGTTTTCCGAATATATTTATCAAAGCCAAAAATTACGTCATTCAATGTAGTTTTTAAATTTAACTTTTTCTGAATTCGATAAGTTATTCAGTTTGGTTTCCATTAAACCTTTTCTGATTTTGGTAACGTTTTCCATTCAAATTATAAAGAGAAATAATACATTTTACGCTATTCAATTTGGTTTCATTGTAATTGTTTGCATGAATTTGAGATCAATTTGCTTTTAAATAATCAATTTGTTTTCTCTTGTTGTTGTTTTTTTATTTATTGTACATTAGTTTAAAGGACACAGAGTAATATGATCTGCGGAATCATTATCAGTAAATTAAAATTAGTCACGTGACCAACATTCCCCATTTCTGTTTCTGGCTCGTCGTCATCCCCTTTAACATCCCCACTTCCCTCTGTACTACTGCGCATGACCATGGTGGTTAGTCTAGTTGATGACGTAGGTTGTTTTTGTGTAGTCGATGACGTAGTTTGTTTTTGAGTAGTTGATGACGTAGGTTGTTTTTGTGTTGTCGATGACGTAGTTTGTTTTTGAGTAGTTGATGACGTTGTTGTCTCTGAAAGTTAATAATAGTATTAACAAACTAATAACATAACACAACGCGTCATTCTTAAAGATGCATTATGGGAGATTAGATAAAGAGTTGGCAGTTCTCACTATAATAGTTAAAACTAGATAGTGTAAAGGTAATTTGCTGAAAATATCAAGTCAAATTGATCGACTATGAGCCGAGAACTGGGCGATTGAAATTTCCACCTAGCCTCGATCATCATTACTAAAATCAGTAAGATAATAATAACTACGTATTTCTATAGCGCCTTTACCAGTTGAGTACAAGATAAACAGCATAGTCTCGATTATTTACTTTTTAATTTAATTATCAATGAGCGTTAAACAGCACATAGGATACAAATCCAGCCAACATCGAAGGCTAGCCTTGACAGCGAGAGTTTATTACGGTCTGGATAAATTAATTAATGTCTAATTAATAATTTAGATAACATTTCAGGCCCAAACAAAGATTAGTGTAGCTCTTGCATAATGCATGTTTAATAAATCGCAGGTAATTTTTCATTTTAGACTTGATCATCCTGCCCAATATGATCTCCAATAAATGTTGGGAATGAAATGAAATGGGATTATATGTCCCTACTCATATTCCTGAAGCAATGGCCGAGAAATCCCTCTCTGACCATTGCTGGAATAGCGTCTGTTTCTTGAACTTATGCGGGAGTGTGTCTATTCTTTCCGTTCAATGAAAGCTATCACTTAAGTACAGCAACATGACAGTCCTTCGTTTAATCTGGGTCTCCCCTAAAACTTTGGACAGTGATTTAAGGTATTAAAACGGTGAAAGTATGTTCGTTTCCAAACAGTATTGTTTACATTTCATTCGACTTGATAGCCTCGTTTGTCACGCAATTCGTTTTACTGCAGTATTCTGCTATGCACGGGTTAATTAGGCATAATAAAATCGTGAGTCATGACGTATACGTTATGTAAACATATTTGGTCCAGTATTGGCAGCTCGTGATTGGTTGGTAGACGGACTACTGATCAATCAAAATTTAACACAACAATATCCACTCATAATAGCAGTGTGTAGTTGGATTACCTCTAATCAGACGCAACACTGCGCGGAGTATGGTCCCTACTGGGCTAATAACACGCCATATAGTGTGCTTTGAAGACTTAAGGCCCGGACAGTGGCACTATGGCCTATTCTTATATCCAATTCCACTTGCTAGGAAGTATTCTTTTCGCTGGAGTAATTTTTTTTAAAAAAATAAGAACTCTATGAATTGACTAAAATGCGAAAAAGGGTGAAAAATCAAATTTTACATTTCACAACAAAACTTATATTGTTTGTATTGGATAGATGTCAGCTATCTAAAATTATGATAAGAATTTAAAAATTCCGTAAAATAAACATTTGAAATTTTTTAATTTTCACCTAAAATCTTACAGATGCTGAGAAATATTTTAATGCTCGAATTAAACTAGTTTGTTAAGAGACGACCATCATCGAGATCGGTCGTATTATTTCTGTTACGTCTTTTTTTTGTAAACCTTTTTATTTAATGTTACATTATGGGAGATAAGATAAAGAGATGGCAGTTCTCACTATAATAGTTAAAAACTAGATAGTGTAAAGGTAATTTGTTGAAAATTTCAGTCAAATTGGTCCAGTATTAGCCGAGTAAAAAGCATTTGAAATATTCACATAGCCTCGGTCATCATTACTCAAATCATTAATATAAACAGCATAGTCTCGATTATCCACTTGATTGATTTAATTATCAACGGCCATTAAGCGGCATATAGGAATTCAATCCGCAAACATCGAAGGCTAACCTTAACTTTAAGAGTTTATTATGGTCTGGATATGTTAATTAATGTCTAACTGATTATTAAGATAACATCTCAGGCCTAAAGAAAGACCTGTAATAAGCAGATTTTGCTCTTGCATAATGATATTGGGTTGGGTTAGGGTTAGGGTTAGGGTTGGGCCAACCCTTAGTGAAGTCTGTATCGTAATACAGCGTAATGGACGCTTACGGCTGGCCCCCGGATTCATTCATTTGAATTGATATTTGTTTATTTCATTCCAATGTCTATTTTCTGTCTTGTCGACAGGTTTATCTTGAATATTTTTTTGAACGTGTAGTGCACTTACTATTAGCTATGTGATTTTCTCAAATTACATAACAGTTTGTTGTGATTTTCTCCAATCAAACAACAATTTGTTAACTATGTGGTTTTCTCAAAACAAACAACAATTTGTTAACTATGTGATTTTCTCCAATTAAACAACAATTTGTTATCTGTGTGAACAACCCCATTAAAACAACAATTTGTAAGCAATGAAAATTACTTAAATAAAAAAAACCCCCAAAACAATTTGTTTGCAATGTAAATGACTTAAAACTATTTTTTTTTATTTAGCTATGTGCAATACTCAAATAAGAAATAGTATAAAAATTACCTTCAACGGGACAGTTCATTGCATCAAGTTTTGGTGCCGTGTTTACGGCTAATATGGCGCGCATAGTTACCACAGCTTCCGGTTGACAATTAGTATCAATGACTTTGATTGTACAGTTCTTAAACGCTGGGAAACTTCTGTAAATATATAAATCATACTGTGCTTAAATATCAAATTTAATTCATCCTAACATCTACTCAAGATTAATCATTTGACACGAAACATGCTTTAATAAAGAGCTGGGCCCTGATTCACGAAATCTTTACCTAAGATAAAATCCAAATTTTAGTAGATACTTCAGTTTTGATTGGCTTGGGACTAAAATCAATCTAATATTATCCGATAATATAAGTAAAATTTGGATGTTATCTTAGTTAAAATTTCGTGAATAAGGCCCCTGATATTACTCCTCGCTATTATAGTTCGGAAAAAGAAAACGAAAAATGAATTTGTTGAAAATTTCAATCAAACCATTTCATTCTGAGCTGAATTAGGGCTGTTTATAGAACATCGGAGTCTCGGTGTCTCGATTGTCGTTGCTAATTGAATCTGGGGATGGAGAATGGTTAGCGTGTGCGCGCCTCATCATAAGGTCTGTCCTTGGATCAGCTGGCGTGGTTTCGATTCCCCAGCTGTAGGCCTACGTGGCAAGAAGTAGGGTCGAACCTCGCGGATTTTCTCCGGTTTCTCCCCACTGCTACAGACCGGTACCCGCAAGCGATTTATTCAAATAAAATTGAACCATATGTTAGTCTCGAAATAACATAGTTTGTGTGGAGTGGATGTTCACCCCCGCGTCTCTCTCTCTCTCTCTCTCTCTCTCTCTCTCTCTCTCTCTCTCTCTCCCATTCCTCAACAACACGTAATTGTTATGTGAAATTATCCATCACACCACAAATTGAACGATAGGCTCTCAACCTAGAACAAGTAAGACTACCAGGATTTGAAACAGCCTCGGGATGCTCAATTCACAGTTCAGAACGTCCGGAATTTACAGAATTGCAATCAAGTAACGTGGAATTCAGTTTCGTCACAGTTCTGTCAATCACTGCAACGGAAGCGGTGTGTGTAAAATCGTGACGTAGTTAAACACAACCAATATGTTTCAGTTGTCATGATTAGTTGAGATATATTTACGTATTCAGTCGATGCATGCGTTGTAGCCAGAAATCCCCCGTTTTACTCAATTGCAACTTTTTTTTTTGAGGGGGGGGGGGGGAGATTGAGAGAATTATATTCCTGAACGTTTTCATCTGTCTTTCTTTTTTTTAAAAACGAAGCCTGTTTCATCCCAGGCCCGGGGCTGTATTATACACGTGTTATGTGTGTTTTTCCGTACGTTTATCTTCTTACCTTTTTGTAAGGTTCTGGACCTATTATTACAGCTGCAGCCAACTGACAATATTATTCTAAATAGGCGATTATCCGCTTTACAAACAGGACTTTGTTTCTCGAAATCTTAACTAAAGATAAAATCCAAATTTTAGTAAATACTTCAATTTTGATTGGCTAAGCACTAAAATCAAATATTATCCAATCGAAGTAGTAAAATTGGGATTTTTCTTAGTTAAAATTTCGTGAAACAGGCCCCAGATCAGCATTTCGTTAGGTATAATATTTGAATATTACCAAGTAGTGGATATAAAATCAACTCACCCACACCCCATTTCTTCCATGTTGTATTCTAGATCATCAGAACATGTTTCCATGCCGGAAATAGTTTTTTCGTCGAAGAAACAGGCCACAGATGCTCTATACGCTGTTGATAAATACAATGCATATTACTACATATCACTATGTATATATTACCATGAGTATATTATTATGTGTATATTACTACATATAACTATGTATATATTAATATATTTGTATCACTACATGTGTATTACCATGAGTATATTACTATATATATATAACTATGTGTATATTACTATATTTGTATTACTACCATTAGTATATTACTACATATCCCTATGTGTATATCTCTATATTTATATCACTATGTGTATATTACAATGAGTATATTACTATATTTATATAACTATGTATATATTACTATATTTATATCACTATGTGTATATTACTATGTGTATAATACTACGAGCATATTACTGTGTGTATATTACTATATGTATATTACCATGGGTATATTACTATATGTGTATAACTATATGTATATAACTATGTGTATATTACTATGTGTATATGGGGGTTGGGATGGCTTAGTGGTCTAGAGTGCCGCGCTTCGACCTCTAGCTGGCCGGTCACCTCTGGCTTGCGGCTGTGGTTTCGAGCCCTGGTGTGAGCGTATGTGGCATGGAGATAGGGGCGCCTTCTCAACCTCGTGGGTTTCCTCCGGGCACTCCGGTTTCCTCCCACTGCTAAAGACCCCTACGCGCAAGCGAATTATTGAAATAAAATTAAACCATATGTAAGTCCCAAAATGACCTAGTTTGTGTTGAGTGGACGTTAAACCCCATTTCTCTCTCTCTCTCTCTCTATGTGTATATTACCATGTGTATATTACTATATGTATATTACCATGTGTATATTACCACGAGTATATTATGTCTATATTACCATGAGTATATTACTATGTGTATGTTACCATGTACATATTACCACGAGTATATTGCTATGTGTATATTACTATGTGTATATTACGATGTGCATATTACCACGGGTATATTGCTGTGTGTATATTACCCTGAGGATATTACCCTATGGATATTACCTTGTGTATATTACTATATGTATATCATTTGTAAACCACCATGTGTATCAGTTTATCAATTTTATCATACCTCCTTGGTTATTACAGATGTACACAGAAGACAAAACGGCACTTCTCCATGAAATTTGTTTAGCCGGTTGACAGCCGCCAATAGATGCATTCAAACAAGACGATAATTTCGGCACTATCCTGTAATTATTGACATAAAAATATCATACAAAATAATATCTTGGGCAACGTTACTAAAAATTTGAGACAAGCTTTACCGATCTGAGACACGTTACAGCCGGTCTGAGACACGTTATCACCGGTTGGGGACACATTACTGTCGCTTTAATATTATCTACGGCGTATCCGTTGCTCTATTCAACTACTATAATGACAACACATCTTTTCGTGCACTGCCAATCAATGCCGGATTTAGCGAAAAAATAATCCGACAATTTTCATTACTATTATAAGACCAAACATAATTTATCTAATTTAATGTAGGCAACGTGACAAACAATAGGTAGGAGAGACTAAATGTGAAACTTAGGGAAAGAATTAACGGTCACCGGTCAGACATAGTCACGAAAAAAGACAAATCGGTCTCAATTCACTTCAACCAACCAAATCATGACATCTCTCATCTCATTGTCGCGCCAATAGAAAAGACCAAGTGCGACATTGAACTTACAGAAGAAATTAAAACGGTTAGGCAAAAATCTTGGTTGACAAACTGAAAACAACAGCCCTATTGGTTTGAATATTCATACGGCTAGCACAATAGCCCCCTTTGTAGTTCAATTTAGCGCAACAGCAGCAAGTATATCCAGAAGTACCAGGAAACACTATACTGATCTCCAAGAAAATATCCCACGACATTCTTCACACAGAAACTTGTAATCGCATATTCTAAACATAAAAATCTGAACGACATCACAGTTCACTGTAAATTAGGCTAAATAACATAAGTCTTAGCCCAAAACAAACAATATATCAAATCCTAGCCCTAACCCTTAGTAAATAAAATCAACTATTTATAAGAATCCCTAGTCCAAACTCCTATATTTTTGAAAAAACTCAATTTTAGAAAATCCAATCCGTAGTAGGTAACACGCTAATGTGGCCCCCAATCAAGAGTCTTAAATTTATTTCTTTTTCCTTCAGAAACCAAAATACCAGAATACCACAAACGACCTAGAAATGATACCACCGAAGGAAGGCTAAAACCAACTATTATACAAATATAATGTATTGCATGGATTTTTAAAATAAAACTAGGAAATATCATAAATCGACACAAGGTACAATTTTATGGATACACAATTACTGAGTTTGATACAAAGCGACGTTTCGACGAGGATGCTCTCGTCGTTATCAAGCAATGATACAAATTTGTGAATAGTGTAGGCAAATATATACAGAATATGCAACAAAGATAAAAATCAAATACAATTAAAGTTTAACACCTTTGATTAGGGGGGCATTAAGGACTAATCTTACACAACAGAAAACTCTTACGGGGATTAAAAGGAGGCGAATGCTATTATTTATAAAAAGATCAGTGTATTAACACTATTAATGGAAAACCAATTAACCTGAGCTATAGAGAACCAATAATATAAAGAGAAGTGTGTATGTATAAGTAAACAAGAGTGGTCGTTGATGCATGTGCAAAGAAAATTAAATAATAATTTGAAATTAAGAAATAAAAAATATATAATCATGAAAGATATCCTGATATATCGATATAAACTGAAAATCGAGGATTGTAAAACGGGTTAAGTACTAGGAAACATTTATAAAATGTATGATTAGATTACGTAAAAAAAACCCACAAAAAACTGGATAAGCACTGAAAGAGAACAAAAGTATTGGAACCAATAAGCTGCAAGTCCTGAAAGATAAGACCTATTATTACAGCATTAATCTGGAAGAAAGAAACCGTAAAGTGCTTATGTCGAGATGTAGCCTCTCCTCAAATTCTGAAATCTAATCCTGGATCAAGTCTCACCCTTGCCCCAATTCCCAACACACAATCGACACATGACGTCATATGTGAAGGGCCGTCTCCGATCTAGCGTTCTCCAACAAATATATGCCCTGGCCGGAAGTCCGCTAAGATCAATATGCGTTCGTCACTTCCGATTGTTGAAACCTTTATTACTCATATATCGTGGCAATGATCTATGTCTTAAGATTATATCTGGATACTGTTTAACCAATTCTATCATGTGATAATGATATATGATAATGATTACGTGGTTATAATTAAAAGATATTACATATCTGTAAAATATGGACGCGAAATGTTGCCACAAGTTTTCCTTGATTTGTCATATAAAGAAAATATCGGGAAACTTACCTACATAAGGGCTGAATATCATCGGGTAACAGAAGACCAAGAGGATGCTCGGGAAGTAGGTCATATCCGTCACACTCAGTCGCTGCGTGTTGGTCGCATTGTCCATTTATTCCAACACAAAGTACTACAAACAAAATAAAAATCATAATTATAATGGTGATGAAATGATGACGACGACGACGATTGATGACGACGATTGATCATGATGATGATGATGATAGTGGTGATGATGATGATGATAGAGAGAGAGAGAGAGCGTCCACTCGATACAAACTAAGTCACTCAGAGACAAAAAGTCCAGGTGAGATAGAGAGATGGGGTTTAACGTTCTATAGACATAAACACAGAAAATGTCATTTCGGGAATAACATGGTTTAATTTTTTTTTTTACATAATTCGCTAGCAGTCGGGAAACACCAGATGTCCCGGAGAAAACAAACCCACAAAGTTTGGTACGTCATACAGATTAAGTATAATATGATTTAAAATGGTATTTAGTGGTTTTATTGTAAGTATATTATTTTAACGAATGAAATGATTTTGTATTTCTCATTGGCGGGAAATGCTATTTATTATAATAGACCACAACATCAATGCTCGTTAAAACTGACAAATAATTCGTGTTTTCAATGTGGAAGACTTTGGATCATACTGAGTTAGAAACTTGGCTACTTTAAAAATCATAGCCATCCTATGATTATTTTGTCAGCAATTTGACCCCCTCATGTATTTATCCCCTGTTAATTTAAAGGGACAATCCCGATAAGAACAGAGTCTCAAAAATTAAAGTCCGAGAGTTTATGAAATTTATAGACCAAAATATAGAGGCATGGTGTATTTATCTTGTCTCAAAATTTCAGCTCAAAATATTGAGTCGTTTGGACGTGAACGTCAACACTGCTTATCCGGACACGTAACCCTTTTAAGATTTCGGGTCAATTTTTTCATTGGGTGACCTGATAATCGATTCACATTTCTTGAGAGGTCTATACAGTGAATGACCCATGTACTGTACTTGATAACAAAAGGTAAATTTCATCTACATATTATTTTTATAGAAAAAAGTCTGGTTTTATCCAGATACTGTATAATACAACGGTCTCAATTTCCAGGTGAAGACTGTCAGATTTAAGTTATTTACAAGCGTATCACAAATGTCGTGTTAGTTGGTCGGCCTTAGGTAATGGGTTTTAAGGGATTTAACACAAAATTAAGCAGATTTATTCCTCAGAAAGTTATCGGGATTGGCCCTTTAATTAACATCATATTATATTAGCTACCATAACAATTAGTCTGGTTAATATCATCCATCACCAGAACCAATAAGACAACACATTTAACGGGTGACAGCTAAATGAGTCACTTGAGGTAAAAAATACTATTTGAGTTATGCATAAAGTCAGAAAGTAAATGTTATAAGCTTATCCATGATATGTAAGATGTAAAGATTGGATGAAAATTATATGAGTTATGCACAAACAAAGTTGAATTAAAGTCATGGCACGATTGTCGCAAGTGACTCATTTGGTTGTCACTGGTCTATGGTGGACTATGGCTGCCATAGCAAATACATATTATTTTCATGAAATTTAAACTTTTTAGGCCTATCTATTTTTATATTTAAGTCTTTTTTCTTTCATTTAAAAACAATTTAAATTTATATTTATTTTAATTTTTTTTTTGTAAAAATTTATTTTAAATTTTTTTTTTTATAAATTTTATTTTAAATTTTTTTTATAAATTATTTTTTTAAATCTTTTTTTATAAATTATTTAAATTTTTTTCATAAATTATTTTTTAAAATTTTTTTTATAAATTATTTTTTAAATTTTTTGTTTCATAAATTATTTTTTTATTTTTTTTTTATTTATTTATAATTACATTTTGTTTTTCATTTATTTTATTTTTTTTTTATAATTTTTCATCTTTAATATCTTTTTTTTTTTATAAAACTTTTTTTTTATTTATTTTCTAAATTTCCTAAAAAAAAAAAAAAAAAAAAAAAAAAAAATTTTTTTTTGTTCATGTTCCGTGCTTTGCCATAGTCCGTATTTTGCCATAGTCCGTGATTGTATGTTAAGGTAAGGGTTAGGCTTCGTCCAGGGTTAGGGTAAGGGCTAGCCCTGTTTACATCTCGAGACGAAATCTACAGGTGCTAGCCCTTACCCTAACCCTGACTCCCACAATCTATACATGACGTCATATGTGCTAAAACGCGTAGGACCGTCTTCGATCTAGCGTTCTCTTGCTTTGCCATTGTGAATCGGTTATCCATCTCTTATTCTTGTAGTCTCGTATAATCAGTCGACTCTACCTGCTGCTAAAACCAATGTTCGTGTTCTACAGTGTTTCGCTTTTGGGTGTTTATCAACATATATCCTTTGACGAAAGCACATGGTGTTAGTACATTCACCCCCCCCCCCCCCCCTCAAAGATATGACACTTGGACACTGTCCTGTTGGTCCAGTTTTCGATCCTGGTCTTGGTCGAACTTTGCGACGTGGTTCCACCATGTCACTGGTGCAAGACAGAGGGTCTGACAAGGGGACATTATGGTCATTCGAGGTCCCGTGTACACATTGGCATGCACGTTAAAGAACCCTTGACAGTCATAGAATATGTACTTATAGTCAGATCTCATACTTACTTGTAAAAACTAACACTCTGTGCTTTCGTCAAAGGATTTATGTTGATAAAACACCCAATAGCGAAACACTGTGGAACATGAACATTGGTTTTAGCAGCAGGTAGGGTCGTCTGATTATTCGAGACTACAAGAATACCTTTAGAGCTGAATAACAGCGGCACTATGGCCACTATGGCAAAGCAAGAGAACGCTAGATTGAAGACGGTCCTACTCATTTTAGCACATATGACGTCATGTATAGATTGTGGGAGTTAGGGTTAGGGTAAGGGCAAGCATCTGTAGATTTCGTCTCGAGATGTAAACAGGGTTACCTCTTACCCTAACCCTGGGCCAAGTCTAACCCTTACCCCAACCCCCAACCCCCAATCATAGACTATGGCAAAGCACGGAACACGAAAAAAAAAAAAAAATATTAAATATTTTTTTTTTTTTTTAGAAATAAAAAAAAAAAAAAATCTTTTAAGAAGACAAAAATTTTTTTTCAGAAAACAAAAAATATTTTGTTCATGAAACTTTTTTTTATTATTTTTATAAAATAAAAAAAAATCGTTTTCAGAAAAAAAAAATGTTCATGATAAAAAAAAGATAATAAATATAAAAAAAATGAAAAAAAAAATAAAAGAAATTCCAATAAACAAATAAAATAAATTTAAAATAAAAATGTAATAAAAAAAATATTAAAAAAAAATAAAATTTATAGAACAAAATTAAAAAAATAATTTATAAAAAAAAAATAAAAAAAAAACAATTTATAAAAAAAATTAAAAAAAAAATTCAAAAAAAAAATTCAAATAAATATAAATTTAAATTGTTTTAAATGAAAGAAAAAGAATTAAATAAAAAATAGATAAATTTTTTTTTAATTTTATGAAAATAATATGTATTTGCTATGGCAGCCATAGTCCACCATACTGGTCACATATTGTCTAATTATATATATATATATATATATATATATATATATATATATAAGCGCCACTTATGATGGGAACAGATCCAAGAGCGGTTGTCATACACGGTTATTACTAGGCGTTGGCCGTTTGACGGGCTTCACCGTGCGTTAACAGTTTCTACACCCACTCGCTTTCTAAATCACTTGGTTTCATGGTAATGTTTTACGCTGTAATTATAATCAGGCGTCTTAATAAGTGGCAAAGGGGTTGTTTGACGTCAATTCGATGCAAACTACGCCATTGCAGGAGTAAAATCCGGTTCAAATTATTTCGATAATAATCGTGGGCGTGGGGGTCTTTAGCAGTTGGGTGAATCGGGATATTCAGTAGAAAGCCCACGAGGTTGGGCAGCCAACCCTAATCCTTGTCACGTACAAGTCGGAAATAGGAATCACATCACTTGAACCAATAATAGACCTTATGATCTAGCAAGAAAGCATCACCCACCCCCTCCTCGACCTCTCCCCTCTCCTTTCCATTGCTATAGATCCACGGTAGAAGGTCAACCACAGACCAAAGCTATATAACTATTGTCCCTGGAACAACTGAAAAAAAAAACCCAACTTCTAAAATTTCACAGGATCCACCCCACGTCCACCCTCAGCAATATTAGCCTCTCGGTCCCGTGCAACGCCCACCCCACAAGCCCCTCCCATTTCTCACCGTATCTTGTGCCTCCAAAATTGAGAAATTTCTAAGAGAACATTGTCAAATACATGCCTGTAAATATGATGATTGTATTAATGCCTGTAAATAAATAATAATGTAAATAATAGTTTTATATTATGGTTGCCATGAAGATACTATCCGGTACAATCTATTTAATGACGGACGCAACTCTCGTATAAGTGTAAATATGGGTTAAGTTAATTTATTCACCAGGATGCCCAAGTGTATTATTACTCATTGCATATGCGTATCGTTCACCTTGGACCTACTTTGAAATGAAATGAAATGGGTTTAACGTCCTACTGTTCTGTACTGCCTGGGCTAATGAAGACTGGCATACAATATACAGTGTGCTATGGTGTCGGGGGATTTTGTCCGGGCAGCGGCACTACCGCCTACTCTTATATCAACGGTTTTTTTACGTGCGCGCCAATGTATACTTGTTGGTTGGAATTCGATATGAGACCAAGCCGTATGCTCGCCGTCATTAACCCGGTAGGCCTACAGTAGGTGCTACAATAAGGTGCTGGCTATCTAATTAAATGTTTAATATTTTCAGAGAAAAGAAAATCTTTTATTGCAGATCTACATGTATTCAGTGGTACTTTATCATCCCAATCGGTGCAGAAAAAAAAATACTAAGAAAATTACCTGCTAATACGACAGTCACGAATAAAACCATTTTATATTTCCTTAATATAATTATTTATAAATGTACTCTTTATCCTTGCTTTGAATCCAATGCACGAATTCAACTTTTGACGTGTGCTGACAAAATAGCGACTGTTAAAGATAACTGACTCGAACAGCCGTTATTATGAGTTTATATAGAAATTTAATAGTGGTGTAACGGAAACTAGATTGTTGACTGTAGTATAGTAATTTAGAGAGTAAATACATTGTAATATTTTAAACACAAATAGGATATAACGACAATATCATTTCCGTCTCTATATACAACGTATACTGTCTGGTTCTTATCATTTATAACAGCAACCCCATTTTGTTTCTTTTGTCAGAATCATCTACCCTGTCATCTCATGACGTCATCGACTTCCACGTGATCTTTGATTTTTAAACTTGCGAATTCATGAGTTTTTGAATCATTATTTTGAATCATTTAGCAATTAAGAAAATGACAACTCATGATGAAAAAGATTGTCATCTTTCGATAATTGTTTTAAAACCCAGAATAAAGGTAAAATTCACTGCCTTGGTGTTCCGTGAAGCCCACATAGTGTGTCTTGTTTGGTGTTCCATAAAACTCATGATCACTGGTGTGACTTCTAGTCTCTGTCACCCAGAACCCCCAAGTCTTCAACGCACGGAGGGTCTGGGTCGGTTCTCAATTTTTGACGAAAATTACTGGATAATCTACCACATAAAAAACCAAACATTTGGTTACGCATGGGCAATGGAACCTTTTGGCTAAAGTATCCAATGAAAGTATCGGTAAGTGCTAGATCTTATGAAGCCGGGCCGATTTGCTAGATTCTATAAAGCGTGGTTGAAATATATCCCACAATTCACTTGGCACATCTATTATTAGAAACAAAATAGAGACGAGGAATAAGCATGCACCGCGATGAAGAAATAAGAAGATTGTGAGAAGCCATACGTCTGATTCATGCCGAGAGAAAATTAGCATTTCAATTGAAACCTTTACACAACAAAATTTTAAAGAGTGTCATCGTTGACAAGCGAGCTGTTTTGATAGATTCATGAGTGGTAAGTTAAAAGACTGGATAATCCAGACAATGACCTATTTTCCGTCAAATTTTGAGGACCCATCCAGACTAATATTTACGAATATTTGTGTGGATGATAGAGACTATGTGACTTGGTGTTCCATACAGCTCATGATCGCCATTCGTGTGGCTTGGTGTTCCATGCAGCTCATAATTGCCATTCGTGTGGCTTGGTGTGCCAGAAAGCTCATGTTTGCCATTCGTGTGGCTTGGTGTGCCAGAAAGCTCATGATTTTCATTGTCGTAGCTTCGTGTTCCATAAAGCCCATGATTGTCATTGTTGTAACTTGGTGTTCCATAAAGCCCGTGGTTGCCATTGTTGTAAGTTGGTGTTCCATAAAGCCCGTGGTTGCCATTGATGTGGTCTGGTGTTTCATAAAGCCCATGGTTGCCAATGGTATTCCTTAATTTAAACATATTTTATTGTTCTAAGTAACAAGTGGATAAGGCACAAGTTTTACAACTTAGAACGCCATCTCCAATATATACATAAACAAATAATCGCATTCGAACACTACATTTGTAATCGAATCTTTTTTTGCATATATGAGTATGAAGAAAGGAAAATGATTTAATAGTGTCGCGAATCATTCTGACCATATACATTATATTTTCATGTAAGTGAACTCAAATTCTCAGATAGAGAAATTCCGGAATGGAGCGTGTTTAAATTATATCATTAGAGTTTTGTCTCAGATTCGTGACACTAATATAACAACGATGTGTGACAACGGTGTGTGATCGTCCAACGAGCCTAGTACCTATCTTTAAAAAAGTTATTATGGGCAACTATCACAAAAACAAAAATAATACTAATAATAATAATAATACTACTAATAATAATAAAAGTAATAATGGTGATAATAGTGAGCATTATTTATCTTTAAGTATGTCACTTACAAAAGCGACCTGTATTTTTAATATATCTCTGAACATGTAAAAAAATATGTATGTTAGATTCGTAGTTTAGTAAATCGTTACCAAACAACAAAAGATCAACATTTAGTAGTGAATCATCTAATTGTAACATTTTCAATTCAGCTATCATGGCATCTCTGTGCATATTATATTTTGAACAAGACAATAAAAAATGGTTTGCGTTTTCGATATCATATCCACATGAGCAAGCAGGATTATCAACTAAGTTTACATGAAATAAATCGCCATTTAAGGCACTGCATTTATTACGCAGCCTGCAGTGTAAAATATTTAAATATGGATCACCACATGTAAAATAGGTAGGAACTTTTGCATTTTGATAATATACCTCACGTAGCTTCTTTTTAAAAAGAGAAAATGTTGGTAATTGTCTCAATTGTAAATCTAAAGAGTTCCACAATTTAACAGTGGATGGAAAAAAGGAATTTTGATATGCCGACAATCTGATTAGACTCTGACTCAGATCTTGGGAGTTGCGCAGATCATAATTGTTATTTTGTGATACCATATCTGGTACAAGGTCTGTGAGATATTGAGGTGTCTGCTCATTTACTATTTTATAGAATAGTGATAATTTCCTGACCAGCCTACGGGTTTTTAGAGTTTCCCACCCTGACTCTTTATAAATGGATTCAAGACTCGCATAACTTGTTAAGCCCGTTACAATTCGAGCTGCTTCAGTTTGGAGCTTTTCTAAACGATCGGAATTGACTTTTCCACAATTGTCCCACACTTCCGAAGAATATTCTAATATTGGCCTGATAAATGTTAAGTACATTTTTCCCAAGTATTCTCTCTTTAATTTATATTTTAGTTTCCTTAACACGTTTAACTGTTTCGAGGCTTTGCCAATCATTTTATCAATGTGGTTAGTCCATTTACAATCGCTACTGAAGATAATTCCTAAATGTTTATGTATATTGACAGGTTTTAGTATCGTTTCGTCAAAATCAAATTCCAGATTACTTTCCACGTTCGTTAAACTAAAAACCATTATGTCTGTTTTGATAGGATTGAATTTAACTAGCCACTTTTTTGACCACTCATTTAAATAGTTTAAATCTAAATTAATTATATTTTCCAAAGTGTTGTAATTAGAGGCCACATGTCCAATAGAAGTGTCGTCTGCGAAAAGTCGGCCTAATCCTACTGTACCATCGGCAATATCATTGATAAATATAAGAAAAAGTAGAGGTCCTAATACTGACCCTTGGGGCACACCCGCTTTGAGCTCGCGAGTGTCGGATAATGCTTCTTTAAGTATTACTTTTTGAGATCTATTTGTCAAATAACTATTAAGCCAGGTCAGTAAGTTTCCTTTAATCCCATATCTTTCTAATTTTAATAGCAATCCTTTTATCCACACCGTATCAAATGCTTTACTAATATCAGCATACGTCATGCTAGCTTTTTGTTTCTTTTCAAGTGCACATAAAATTTCATGGTATAGTTCGATAAGTTGATGAGTAGTGGAAAAACCAGGTATAAATCCAGACTGAAATTTATAGAGCAACTTATTAGAAATCAAATGGTTAAAGATATGTTTAAATATTATCTTTTCAAATAGTTTACTCGTACAGGATAGAAGAGAAACAGGTCTATAATTACTTGGCAACGATTTATCCCCATTTTTAAATAGAGGAATAACATGGGCAAGTTTCCAGTCTACAGGAAAACATTTATCGGCAAGAGATTTGTTGAAGAGCATGCAAAGTGGTTTTGAAACTTCATGTGTGGATGCAATCAACATTTTATTACTTATAATGTCCGGTCCCATAGCTTTATTAGCATCTAACGTAGAAATGGCATCAACTACTTCCAGTTCGGTTACAGTTATATGAGATAATTCAGTTGCACATCTTTCTTCGAATTGGGGTAGATCTACACGCGAATCGCTTAAATTTGTAATAGAGCTAAAGTAATTATTCAGGATTTCAGATTTCATACTAGATTCATATTCTAAGTTTAAATTGTTAAATGGATCTTTCAAAGGAGGTAGGTCATTTGAAGGGCGCTCATTTTTTAATAACAAATTAATTGTTTTGTAATATGCTTTGACATTTGTGAATTTCATTTCATCCAGATTATCATTGATATTTGAATAAAAACGTTGTTTTGCTTGTTTTTTTAGGTTATTGACCTTATTTCTTTGTTTTTTAAATTTAATTTCTAAAAGCCGATTTTTTGTTCTAAGAAAATGTTTCCGTAATCTATTCCGAATTCGTACTTCTCTTCTTAGCCCCGAGTCAAACCAGACTTTGTCATCGCTGCGAATGGTTACCTCCCTTTGTGGAATATTCCTTTTCGCTATATCAAGAAAGGTTTCAGTAAAATTCCTAGACGCCGTGTGGATATGGTCCGCATTTACAATTAATGCGGTCCAATCTTGTTTTTCAATATCTTGTTTCATAACGTTAAAATCGGCCCGTTTATAATCCCATACATTGCGCTTAAAACACTTGCTGTTAGTAAAACCACATTTAATTGTTACATAAGTACCATCGTGATCGCTAATTGCTCTATCGATCGTTATAGTATCTGAATCGATAACCTTTATGGAATCGGTAATAAGAATTGGGTCCAGTAAGGACGTAGCACCTGTACGTGTATCAAAATGAGTCGGTTTCTTAATCGTATTTTGTAATCCATTTAGAACAATAACATCACTCACTTGATGTGGCAGATTATCCGCAAAGTTTTTATTTAAATCACCCAAGCATATAATATTATTATTTTCCTCCAAGGCAGTTTTTAACATTTGATCAAAATAATGCCAATAATAAACATGAGCTTGCCTTTCTGACCTATAATTTATGTTTATCAAGACAGTATGGATTTTTGTTTTTAATTCGAACCACATACTTTCAACTAAATTATGTTCCAAATCGTTTCTTCTGTTTATGTTTATGTTGTTTTTATAATACATTATAATGCCACCTCCTTCGGAATTTCTATCTTTTCGTTCGGGAATTTCAAATCCGCCAAGGCGGATATCGTTATTAGTAATATTTAGGTCTAAATGTGTTTCTGTAAAAAACACAACATCAAATTCTTCAACATAATTTATAATGTTGTTGAGTTTATTTCTAAGGCTTCGGATGTTGCCATGAAAAATTGATATTGAACTTTTATCAGGTTCGAGTCCGGGACCTGGGTTTAGTTCTATATCACCTGACAACATCAATAAATTTTTTAGGACAACCGAAATTGAAAATAGCATAAAGTTTGGTTTACACTTATACAATACCCTCACTTTAAGCTTAATAAAAGAAACTATTAACCAACAAAAGAAATTATTTCGTACAACTACATTGCTCACTTTCCTGAAATTAGTCATGCCTATTTTGTGATAAAACAATCCAACTGCAACTCTATGTAGCTTTACATACTACCCATTATCAAATAATAGCCTCAACTTCAGAATGACACTGCAGTTGGATTGTTCATACACACTCGCATAAAAATAAGATACATATACCACGGCATACAATTTTGGACGATCACACAAACATAAAAAAGAAAAAAGGCAAAAAAATATGTACAAACTTAAAACGTCATTGTATGACGCTTTTTTCATTTCCGTCTAACGGTTTACGGCGTCAAAAGAAGAGAAAAACATTATAGGTATTTTGATTCCAAGTTACTACATGCTAGATAGTATACTATTCTTAAGGGAGCAGTTTAGCAATGACCATTAAGATTTTGATATTCGATTTTATTAAAATATATTATACAGTTTTGTTTTTGTTTTTTTTTTCCAATGGAGGAATTTTAGCTCAATATTTATGTTCAGCGAGGGATATTTGTAAATGCAATTTATTTTGAGCTACCATAGTAAACGATAAAGCATAATTAAATTTCAAATGTATTCATAATTACCAGTAGGACGTGAAGCGAATGATCTGATAATACTGATAACATTAAAACACACAATCACGTCACATGGCTGAAATGTTTATAAAGAGAAGCACGTGCATGTTTAAGTCGCGTTTAACTGATATGACCGATAACGAACTTAAGTATTAATTAAGTCGGGTTTAACTGATATGACCAATAACGAACTTACGTATTAATATAAGTTTTTAAACAAAATAGTAAAAAAAAGAACAAAACAAAAAAACAAAAAAAAACAAAACAAAAAAAAACAAAAAAAACCCCCAAAAAACCGTCAACATACATACATGTACATGATTCGACCAGTTAATGATTAATAGTTTTATATAAAGTGATACTAACGTGTGTCTTCTGTCAAGACTTCACCACCAACAAAATAATAATAATAAATAATAAATAAAAAACTCATAAAACAACACCGTATATTCGTGATTCGACCAGTTACTGCTAAATGGTTCTATTGAAACTGACACCAACATGACATGTCTACTTTCAAGACTACCATCAACAAAATTATATAAAAAAAAAAACAATATAAGAAAAAAAAACAACACATATAATATAATATTATACAAGTGCATGATTCGGCAAATTAGAAATTGTTTGGGTTTTCATTTAGTAAACTGTCTTCATCGTGTGTCTTCTGTCAAAACGTCACCACCAAGATCATAAATGTCTTGTAATTTTCTAACTGTTTCACTTTTAGAAGATTCCGATCTTTTTACAACAATTGATCCATCGTACGTCCAGAATGAGTGAATAGTGTTATTTTTTCGGAGTCCATTTAATCTTTTCATGAGGTTGTATCTGTGTCTTGTTAGATTTTCTGTTATGAAAGTTTTATCTGGGTTGTCCTTCAAATTCTTTTTTTGATTGAATATCATGTGTCTCTGTCTGTATGATATAAACCTGACTATTATTGAGATCTTGTCACCGACAGGTTTCCCAATTGGATGGCTCCTACTTATTTCCCGGATGTCTAACTTTACGCCTAATTGTTTGTCACAAATTTCTTGGATTATTGAATCAGTATCCACTGGTTTAACAATATACCCGTTTGCGTCAACTGGTACCTTTACGTTGTTAAATCTCAGACTTGTTCTGCGAGAATATTGTTCTTGCTCCTCCAGTCTTGACTCTACCTCTTGCAATTTAGTCTTTAATGAATCAATTTCTGTTTTATGTTGCTGCAGCTCATACTTTTTAAGCTCGATTTCCTTTCGGTTTGCCCCTATTGTTTCAATATGTGGTTCCATGTGTTGATCTACTAGCTGGAACAACTGAGGTGTAATTAAGTTCATGACTTTTTCACTTATTAGTGGTATAATAGAATCAATAAATTCTTGATTTTTTAATGTAGCACATACAATATTAGATAGTTGAAATATTGTTTCATCTTTTTGAGTTGTTGCTGTCACGGCACTCGCAGTATTGACTAGGTCACAAGTTGTGTCTTTATGTGGACTGGAGACAGGATTGTCTGCATTTGACAAACATACCTTGTGAGGGTCATTTAGCATTGTTAGACGCGCTTGCTTTTCAGCCTGCTGTAGCGATGGGGATGTGTTATCGGGACTGAAGTTGGCTTCCCGTTTGTTGATATCTTTTTTGTCACTGGGCCTTGGGGTTTGAGTTAGAAACTTGTCTAATTTGTTTTGTTTATCTTTGTTTACCTGGTCCGCCATATTGTTTCAGTAGAGCCTTGGGTCAGTCGATAAAATAAGTTGGATATTTATCTATCTGTGTGTCCCTTCACTTTGTTTACATCAACCAGAATATCATCCAGTTACTCACCCCTAATATTTTTACATTTGGTTTAACTTGACATTGTTATGTATGTCTAAAAACTCATTTTTCTCAACTTTTGATGAGCCGGATTTATCAAACCTTCATACTCAAGGGCGCATAACTCTACAACTTTTAAGGTATTCCTTAAAGCCCATGATTGTCATTGGTCTGGCTTGAAGAGAGAGAGAGAGAGATAGATAGAGAGAGAGAGAGAGAGGGCGGGAGAACGTGCACTCGATACTAAGTTACTCCGAGACAAAATCATGGTTCAATTTGATATAAATGAAAAATATTTTGAATACTACTTTCTTGATATGAATAGCCATCTCTACATCGGGTGTACGGTGGAAACGCGGATCAGAGTGGGCATACGCCATACTGTGTGCTATTAGGGAAATTTTGCCCGGGCAGCGGCGCTACGGTCTACTCTTATCGAATTCCGATTGTCGAGGGATCTTTTACGTGCACGCATATGTGTGCACAGGACCTTGGTTTTTCGTCCCACCCGAACGACTAGACAGCTATATAAATAATCTCTCAACGTAACCATTTGACATGATATCACTAACCAGTCTCCTATAAAACAGTTGTCTGTGATATAACCCACCATGGAAGCGGACGTTAAGCCTAAATAAGATCCAAATTAGGCCTTAATAGCAAGCTTAGCGGGGTCTTAAAGTTGCCATTCCGCTTTGAAATGCCACAATACATAGCGAAAATGAAATACTGTGCCGAGTGAATCTGGAACCCAGCGATCCCGACTCAGCCAGACCAATCGTCAAGAAGGATTGGGGGATATCTACATCTTGATCCTCGGAAGAGACGCTAGAGACTCCCGACCTTCAGTCTAAGAAAGTAACCAGCTCGACTACCCCAGCTTCGGACTGTATTTATGTAATCTATAGATACAACGAGGGTAAGACGCCGGCTCGCAAGCCTAAGGACCTGGTATTTGATCCCTGCATTGGCCGATAAAGTTCATCCAGATTTTCCGGCGTGGTTTCCTTTTATCAGTGTTACAGGACGGAGGGACTGACAAGGACAGCTGTCTAGTTGTTCGGGTGGGATGAAAACCCGAGGTCCCGTGTACAAATTGGCGTGACGTAAAAGATCCATTGGCAGTTGGAATTCGATATAAGTGTAGACCGTAGCGCCATTGTTCGGACTAAATTTTAATGTTCCTCATAGCATACTGTGTGGCGTATGCCCGTCTTCATTAGCCCAGTTTATGAGCAGGAAGAGTAGGACGTTAAACCATATTTTATTTATTTATATATCATACAATGTCTGTATAACATGAAACCACAGGAAGATTGGTTGACGCCATCTTTACCATGGTAACAGTAGCTGAAATTAACACCTGAAGACAAACTCTACCATTTATAGCATGACCTTCTTCATTCGGGTTACTTCAGTTCCACCGCCACCATAGTGGTATAGTTCGGCTCCTGAGGTAGAATGTCTTTTTTATCTAGATTCAAACTCCGATTCCATTTAGCCATGTGTTATGGACATGTACAGATATAATTGACATCGACTGAAAACAAAATTCTTTTGAAAAATATTTTTTGATAGATTTGATAATTCATTGTAAAATTCAGTTTTTGAAGGTAAGTTCAACCAGCATTTTTCTTTTAGTAAACCGACTATTCACATTGGTGTGCAGAGCTTTTGTTCAGATCCAACTCCCTAATGCGATTTCCCCATGCTTAAAGGACAGTATTCTAAATACAAATTTTATATAAATGAAATAGGACAAAAAATTTAACATGGATAATTTCAAATTTCAAAAAATCTTTGGACGGATGGTCCTCTAAAATTAAATTTGTTCGACGAAAAAAGTTAATATTTGTGACTCATTAAGTCGCATCGATGTCATCCTTATCAGTGATGGTAGCGAGAGAGAGAGAGAGAGAGAGAGAGAGAGAGAGAGAGAGAGAGAAGAGAGAGAGAGAGAGAGAGAAATGGGGTTTAACGTCTACTCAACACAAACTAGGTCATTTCGGGACTAACATATGGTTTAATTTTATTTCAAGGGGTCTTTAGCAGTGGGAGGAAACCGGAGTGCCCGGAGGAAACCTACGAGGTTGAGAAGGCGGCCCTATCTCCATGCCACATACGCTCACACCAGGACTCGAAACCACAGCCGTAAGCCAGAGGTGACCAGCCAGCTAGCGGTCGAAGCGTGGCACTCTAGACCATCCCCCCCCCCTGTGATTGTAGCGGCCTAGCGAATATTCACTGGGGTTCAGTGTGGGCGCAACAATCTTCCAGGAACACCCGCCCTATGATTCAGTGTTTTCAATGCCTATAACAATGCCCCGGGAGAGCCACCATTATTTGTTGTCAAGGCGTTTGATCTAAGACAAATTTCTTGAAGAATTAAATCTTGTCTTCTTGCCACCACTTGACACACATAAGTATGTCTAACTGTCAATAGGATGTCAACACCCTTTAACTATGTCGAGTTTATCGAACTTATTTACCATATCTATTGTAAACTAGAACACACACCTATTCATAATAACCCATAACACATAATTATGGAATGAACTGCTAATACATTTTGGAAAACGTCCAGATGAGTATTTTCTCAACGGTAGTCTATCAATCCGTATACGTCGTCCAAATAAATTAGTAACTGTTTTCCATAAGAAGAGAGATGGATAGAGAGAGAGAGAAACAGAGAGAGAGGGGGAGAGAGAGAGAGAGAACGAGGTCATTATTTCGGGATTAAACGCATGGTTACTTTAATGAAAATAATATTATATGAAATTAAACTATTTTATTAAAATAAAATTACTTTATTAAAATAAAATTACTTTATTAAAATAAAATTACTTTATTAAAATAAAATTACTTTATTAAAATAAAATTACTTTATTAAAATAAAATTACTTTATTAAAATAAAATTACTTTATTAAAATTAAATTAGTTTACTAAAATTAAATTACTCTAAAATGATATTAAATTACTTTAAAAATGATATTAAATTACTTTAAAATTATATAAAACTACTTTATTAAAAAAATTACTTTATTAAACTATAATTACTTTATTAAACTAAAATTACTTTATTAAACTAAAATTACATTATTAAACTAAAATTACTTTATTAAAATAAAATTACTTTATTAAAATTAAATTATTTTATTAAAATTAAATTATTTTATTAAGATTAAATTATTTTATTAAATTAAATTACTTTATTAAAATTAAATTACTTTATCAAAATTACATTACTTTATTAAAATTAAATTACTTTATCAAAATTAAATGACTTTATTAAAATATTACTTTATTAAAATTAAATTACTTTGTTAAAATATTACTTTATTAAAATTAAATTACTTTATTAAAATTAAATTACTTTATTAAAATTAAATTACTTTATTGCTATAGTTATTCCCTACATCCTGGAGTTGGCAATTATTGATGTTGGTGCATGCTCCGACCCACAGGGGCAGAGTCTGCAGGTGTCACTTCTCGAGGCATTATCCTAACGACGTCATCTATTGAGTTTGGCGCATGCCCGACGTCAAGAGACGGCGCCATGCCCACTTCCTATTATTGCCATTCAATATTTTATTCTCTTCAGTTCAAAACTACCATATCAATCAAAGCAGGGGCCTATTTCACGAAATTTTAACGAAGATAAGATCCCAATTTTAGTAATTTGATTGGATAATATTAGATTGATTTTAGTGCTTAGCCAATCAAAATTGAAGTATCTACTAAAATTGGATTTTATCTTAAGTTAAAATTTCGTGAAACAGGGCCCTGGAATGTGGACGTATCATTTCTTGTTTCATTTTATTTCAATCTCGTTCCCAGAGGCAGCCTCTGGTTCATTTGACCGGCCATTTTTATCACTTTTTTCCAAACCTAAGCCCCACCCATTCTGACCTCTGATTGGTCAATCCTTTTGGGTCGATTTCTCGAAAACTAGAGGTCGGGTCGTCGTTTCGTTTGTTGTAAAATGATCCTTGAGTCAAAGTCAACTCGATGACATAAAAATTGGATCCTAAACGTACAAATTCAAATTTTTGTAAAGATCTATTTTTCTACCCGTGGGTATATTTTTAAGTGATTCGGTCATCCAGGCACGTAAAATAAATACATGTTACGTGACAGTCATGTGATTCGTCACTTTCGGGAAAATGGCTACCCCGATTCACCAGAGAAATTCCTTTTTCTGGTTTCGAGATTGATTTCATTTCATTGATTTGAAACATTTAAACGATCAGAGCAGGAAGGTGGAGGTATCATTTCTTGTTTCTTGTTTTATTTCGTTTCTTTGATTTGAAATATTCACACAAATCGCGGATGTCATTTCTAAAATAACAATTATGACGTATCATGTTCGCTTTACTGACAATATCCCTTTGTCTGATTTCAGGTAAATATTATGGCTATGGTTGAGTTTATTCCGGAGGTGAACGTCAGCCAGGTAAACACGTCTGCTACTTATCTATCCGAACTAACTGGTGGATACGAATACGAACATCTTCACGCCTTTGTCAGATTATGCAATAATTATTTAATACCGATCATTATTGTGACGGGAATGCTGGGTAATGGGGTCTCCTTCCTCGTGTTTCTCTTCTCCAACTTACGTAGTGTGTCGTCATCAGTCTATCTAGCAGCTCTGGCGGTGTCTGAGACGGGATTCCTCATCTGTGCTGGAATCGGCTGGTTGGATAGTGCGGGAGTGACGATTGTTCACGTGACGGGGGTTTGTCAGATGTTAGTCTACGTGACGTATGTGTTCAGTTTCACATCTGTTTGGTTTATTACGGCCTTGACAACCGAAATCTACATTGCTATTTTTTACATGGATATAGCGATTAAAATGTGTAATCGTAAATCAGCTCGTGCCATCGTGTGTTCTCTCGTGATGTTCTCTGTGGTCCTGTATTCCTTCTCCTTTTGGACATCAGAGACGATTACGGTGGAGAATCACGTGCTGTGCGTGACAGTCGCGCATGCGGGAGTAGCGTTGGTTGGTATATCATTGACTGATACAGCTCTCACCCTGGTCGTTCCCTTCACGCTTCTCATCTTTATGAACACGAGGATTCTCATTGACGTCATGAGATGGATTCCCAGCAGACGTCGCTCGAGAAAATACGAGAACGCACCCCTGGATGCCACAGCGGAAGTAGACCCAGCGGATGGCAGGTTCAAGGCACAGCGACAGATGAAGAAAACTCTGATCACTACAGTTGTCGCATTCTTGGTTTTAAATCTGCCAAGTCATGCGTTGCGTCTACAAGCTTTCTTCCGTTCGATGATTGATGTTACCTACCGTACGACGGATCTGGAACATCTTCTGCAGCAAATCTTTCAAGTTCTTTACTATTTGAACTTTTCTGTCAATTTCATCATCTATAACGCATGCGCCAAGGGATTCCGTAAAGTTCTAATGAAGATGCCCAACACGATTAGACAACTGTGTGCAAGGAAATCTCATACCCAACACGTGAACGAGGTTTGCCGGAAGCCAGAACATTCACGTCTGGTAGAGATGCACTTGTCCCAGCTTCATTGGTCACAGATGGCCCCGTTTGAAAGTGATTTCGTTGTCCCGTCGCCTCCATGTTACATCCAAGAGGAATCGGAAGAGTAAACTTTCCCAGGTTATAGTTTTGTAATTGTTTCAATTGTTTAAATAATTTATATTTGTTTACGTTAATTGTCCGTGTAACCTTTAGTACGAAACAGTCATTGGTAACCAAGGAAAATACGAAGTGTCGTTCATGTTTTACAACTGTAACCTAATCAGATATATATATATATATAATAACTGTGGACTAGACTTCTTTTAATTTAGCACGACGGTAACAAACATTAAACATGCATTATGCAAGAGCAAAATCGGCCTACTGTAGGTCTTTCTGTAGGCCTGAAATGTTATAAAATCTATAAATTAGACATTAATTAACTTAATCCAACCATAATCAACTCTCGATGTCGAGGCTAGCATGAGATTTTTGTTGGATTGTATTTCGATTCGCTGAAATATTTTTCTTCGTGATTTACCGATAAAAATGGATAACCGATACTACTGGTTTTGTCTTACCGTCTTTAGTAATGATGACCGAGGCTAAGCGGAATTTCCATTCGCTTAGTTCTAAGTTCACAGTTGACCAATTTGACGGCAATTTTCAGCAAATTGCCTTTACATTAACTAGTTTTTAACTATTATAGTGAGAACTGCCAACTCGTTATCTAATCACCAATAACGTATCTTCAAACTACTCTACAAATATAACAAACAATACATATAATACAGACCCAACTCAACTTAATTTAACTGAACTAACGGCACTGACTGTATCAGAAACCTAAACCAATTTATAGGTGAGGTATGAAATTAATACGTATACATATTATTGATAATGAATAAAAAGAATTATGATGACGGCTGAATATTAATAAATAAATTAAAAGTCGGTGGTTTCTCCGACATGACCATTTTTCTATGACCGTAGCTTATTCTTACGATAATCATAGTGATGTTGGTAACAGCGGGTAAGACAAAAGGACAGCAGAGTTTTCACTCTGTAACACAACATCGCAACCAGCGCTGTACTTGTATTACAACATCGCGATCAATGTCGTCCTTGTAATACAACATCACGATCAGTATTGTCCTTGTAATAAAACTTTGCGATGATCAACTGATCAGGGGCGGATCCAGGAATTTTTGCAGGAGGGGGTTTGCCAGGTTTCTGTTTCATTGATGCAAGGCATTATTTTATTTATGTAGCTGAGCAGGGGGTGGGGAATCCGCCCCTGCTGAGTGAATATTGATGTGAATGATAATACAAATTGAGTATTCGTGGAAATATTTCACTGTGCAGTATACAACTCTTACTCTATGTTCCTACATTTAATATGTATCCTATATGTTCTTATTAATAAATCTATCACTTCCCATCAGTGTCCTATTTTAATGTAAGCGAGGCTTGGTCGCCGAATGATGTATTGCATGTGTTTTAGACCATAAGGTCTGGTATGGATTTAAGTGGCTTGGGTTCTCGCCCCCCCCCCACTGCTAAGGATCCCTATGCACAAGCGAATTATTGAAATAATACTGAACCATTTATAGTCCCAAAATTAAAGTTTCTCGGTTTCCCCCGTCCTTTTGGGAGATAAAACGGAAAGGGGTGGGGTGGGAATAACGTTTACATAGAACTAACTAGGTCTTTTCGGGACTAACATATGGTTTAATTTTATTTCAATAACTAGCTTGCGTGTAGGGGTCTTTAGTAATTGGAGGAAAGCGGGGACCCAGAGCACCCCCCTTCCATTGTAAGACAGGCGACCTTACACCTTGTCACGTGAAATCGGGGATTCGAAACCCCGCCAGTTATCTCAATGGCAGACCTTATAATACAGTGCGCACGTGCTAACCCCATACTCCCTCCCTTTTGAGTGATATTGAATCATTTGCACACACCCACACACAATTTACAAGGACATATTGTACACCATCTAGGGATGAGACAAACGAGAGGCGCTCAAAACGGATGTCAATCAAAACTGCCCAAATTCACTTGGAACATAACGCCTAAAATACTTTATAGATGCTATGACAAATCTATGACTGTTATTAAAAAAGTCTATGGGCGTGTTGACCAGATGAAATTCTTGGCCCGTGTTTGCTGAGTGCTGTATATACAATTACAAAAGATACACCTACGGGCAGTGTATGAAATGGGGCTGGACGTTCCACTGATTTGACGACTACGCCTTACAGTGTCCTATGAACGGAACTTGGTCTGGACAGCGGCGCTACAGCTTAGTCTTATTTCGAATTCCAACTGCACACCATTGTATACACGGAATTTCAGTTTTCTGTCCCGTTCGAACTTCTTTACGTTGTCCCTTGTTAGACCCTCAGTGCTTCACCAGTGATCAGGCGGGGGGGGGGGGAGACGCCAGAACATCCAAATAATCTTTCTCTGCCAGCACCGGAATTGAACGAGGGATCGTCAAGTTAGCGGTCACGGCATACTCCGCGCAGCGTTTCGTTTGATTAGAGGTAATCCCACTACACACTGCTATTATGAGTGGATATTGTTGTTTTAAATTTTGATTGGTCAGTAGTCCGACTACCAACCAATCACTAGCTGTCCTACAAAAGCTTTACATTTAAAACGAGTGCCAATATTGGACCAAATATGTTTACATAACGTTACGTCATGGCTCACGATTTTATTATGCCTAATTAACCCGTACATAGCAGAATACTGCAGTAAAACTAACTGCGTGACAAACGAGGCTATCAAGTCGAATGAAATGTAAACAATACTGTTTGGAAACGAACATACTTTCACCGTTTTGAATACCTTAAATCAATATGCAAAGTTTTAGGGAAGACCCAGATTAAACGAAAGACTGTCATGTTTACTGTACTTAAGTGATAGCTTTCATTAAACGGAAAGAATAGACACACTCCCGCATAAGTTCAAGAAACAGACGCTATTCCAGCAATGGCCAGAGAGGGATTTCTCGGGCCATTGCTTCAGGAATATGCGGTCACGGTGGCTACAAAATGGCGACTTCTCGGTGTACATATATGTCAACGCTACGCCGCGTTCCCTACAGAACTTGAGAAGTTGCTATGACACCAGCTTTATAAAGATGAAGATCCATTCAGTATTATTTATATAATTTGGTTTGTCTAACTAACAAACCAAATTATATAAATAATACTGAATGAATCTTTATTAATCATGTAATTATTTTAACTAAATTCTATATTTATCGGGCTAAACTACGAAACGAAATACTCAATATTAATAAGTATGACAGCTTCTTATTAGAACATGCTAAAATGGAGATTGAGATATCTCCGGATTTATACCTAAGTAAATGGAAATATCTTTTTAAGAATTAACAGACTGCCTCCATAACGATTCCCCTTTGATGGATTTATGTACTAAGATCTGTGTATATTAGGAACCCTTCGATTTACCGTTTATATAGAACAATGGTATTTCATTTGTTAAGATATAAATGTACTTAATATGTGCTTGTAAAAAATTGACGTAAATAAAGTGTGTAGTAAAAAAAAAAAAAAAAAAAAAAAGCTTTATAAAAGCTTTATCTTTACAATAAAATCGTGATTATCAACCTTCCCGTTCAGTTGTATTCAATTACTTTACCCAATCACGCGAGCTACATTCTCATGTTTTCAAGTATATTTAACTGGTTGTTAATATGTTGCTATGGTTACGATGGTTTGTTGTTAATGGTGGAGCTTCCATAATTATCACATTGACCTATATTCATTGTGTAGAGAGAGGTCCACTTCCACCAGGGGTGATGTCGTAGACAAATGTTTCTGGGAAAATTACCAGAAGAAGTCACATAATAGGCTCGGTCCATCTTATTTGGGTAAAACAAAGTGTCTTTGGAGGGAAGCGCCAAATGTTCGATTGTCAGGGTGCAGAAGAGTAGGATGTTAAACCCCATTTCATTTCATTTCATTTCGAATATAAGTCCGTAACGTCCTGAATATACAGAACTGCAATCGAGTTGTGCGGAATTCTGTCCCGTCACACCTCCGCCAGTACCGATAATTGAAAGTAGATCGTGACGTAATTAAAGATAACGAATATGTTTCAACTGTCATGGTTGTTCGAGAGATTTCCTTATGCACACCACACATTTTAAAACCGCCTTTTCACTCGGTCATCACTCTTTTTGGGATGAACATAATAGAATTTTAGAGTATTCCCTGGCCACCTAAAAGACACGAGGAAACTATAACTTTTTAAAGGGCATGATTCACACGTTTCCTTATTAAAGCGCATGACCCATCGGGATTTTTCGGCATGGTTCCCCTTTTGTCGGTGGTACTGGACGAGGAACTGACAAGAGACAATAGGTAGTGGTTCGGATAGGACGAAAAACAAAGGTCGCGGTACAGAGGCGGATTCAATGGGGGGTCGCCCCTCCAAAAATTGTCGACAGTGCACTTTTTTACTACTGAAAGTGCCTTTCAAATAGCTTTTTTGCTCGACTTTGAGGCTCGTTTTTTACGATTTCCGAACGTTTAGACGAAAATATCAACCAAATAGCTCTTGAATTAGCTAGAAAGGCATGGAAATGACGGATAATTTTCTTGGGGCCCCCACCCCCCTCTCAGCAGCACCCCTTTTCAAAATTGCTAGATCCGTCCCTGCGGTAAACTCATTAGATTGCACGTAAAAGAACCCCTTACAATTGGTATAAGAGTAGCCCATAGTGCCGCTTTTCGGGGCAAATTTTCCCTTATTACCTCAGTCGGGGGATAGCAGTAGGACCTTAATGGCAATAGGACCTTAATAATAGCAATAGGACATAGCAGTAGGACCTTAAACGCCAGTTTATTTCATTTGATACAAAATTTGAATCACGTCGCCAAATTATTGCAGAGATACACAATTTTGAAGTGCGTCAGTATTTATTTTAAAAATAAAAACAATGTCGCCGAGTGTTAACTAGGTCAGTCGATCGGATGGCACGAAAACAAAGGCGTCGTGTACTATTGGGAGTACACGTGAAATACATGTAGGCCTGAACGCATAGCCCGTGGTCGTCGTGTTTCTATTTTCCCAGGTTTTGCACGACCGTTTTATCATTTCAGTGAGAAAGGTATGAATGCATATTGTCTAGCCCACAAACATCTAACCTCGTGGGCTTTCTCTACGTCAAGCGAATTAAAGAAATAAAATTGAACCATATGTTAGTCTTAAAATGACCTAGTGTGTTTCTAGTTGATGTTAACCTACATGTCAGAAACGTGTAATTAATTTGAAAGAATGAAAGTTAACAATCTGAATCCTAGTGTCGGTCTTTCAAAATGGAGTTATGTCCCTTAGACTGATGTGCACTAAAATTAAAATAGTATGACTCAGTCTTCTTTAGCTATTTGACAAGAAATGTGGGGTAGGGGATGAGCCATATGAGGGCTACTTGATAAAAAGCGGCGGGTGGGGGGTACTTGATAAAAAGGGGAGGGTGGGTGGTGCTATAGTTTGGAAATAAGGGTACCTTTTGTGCCTTCTGAACCTCGGGGTACTCAGGTTTCCTCCCATTGACAGTGGGGGTGGGGTGGGAGGGGTCTAGAGTGTCGCGCTTGCTTGGAGATAGGGGCGCCCTCTGAACCTCGTGGTAACCTCGTGGTACCTTCTGTGCCTTCTGAACCTCGGGGTACTCCGGTTTCCTCCCATTGACAATGGGGGTGGGGTGGGAGCGGGCTAGAGTGTCGCGCTTTCCTGGAGATACGGACGCCTTGTGAACCTCGTGGTAACCTGTTTTCCTCCCACGGGGAAATTCCCGCGTGTGCGCTCCATACTAGATTAAGACAACTTGACTGTGATATCACGCTCGGTGGAAGGGGACGTTAAACAATAATAGCAGAAAGAGAAGAATACGTAGTTGCTTAGCAACGGGAAAACATCGTTCGAATGGTAACACGTGCAATGTGGAGACACACAATGGTGCTTCTTTCTGCTATTCTTCAATTCAAGCTGTCAATGGATCCTTTGCGAACATGCACGCCGATATGCCCGAGGCTGGATTGACCATCGGTAATTAAATTAAGCAAACATAACGATGGTAACACGTTGGTTCGCTAATCTCAGATCTGGTTAAAAGTTCGTCGAGCTTTTCCGGGGTGGTTCCCCTTGTCAGTGGGGCAGGACAGAGGGCCTGGTAAGGAACATCGTATTGTCGTTCGGATGGGACGAAAAACCGTCGAGGCACCGTTTATAGTTTGGACTTGGAGTGTACATAAAAGACCCCTTGGCAGTTAGTGTAGCTGCCAGGGCGAAATTAACTTCATAGCACACTGTATGGGGTATGTCTGTCTTCATTATCAGTCGGGGCAGAATAGTGGGACGTTAAAACTCCATTTAATTTCATTTCAAACATTTCGGCCGGTCAATCCCGATTGATTAATAGAACCCGGAAGTAATTAAGTCACACAGTCACGTTCCTACCGACTACACAAGCAGTTCGTAGTGCTATGTCATGGTTCTTAATGATCTTCACGCTTCATGAATCCTTCACGATGTCAATAACAACTAGCACTGAACGAGACGACTTTGAGTCGAGGCTGTGGGGTTAACTAAAGAACACAACATCTCAGGAAAACTTGACACATCGTTCAACACACCGTTAAACACAGCGAAGCAGGAACGGTAACTCTATTACGAAATTAAAAAAAGAAAATGCAACCTGAAATGAATGTTACATAATTACGTTGAAGAGCACTAGAGAAAGAGAACGATAAAGGTTTGTAGAAGTATGGAAGTCAGTGAAGCGAGTCGTCATATATAATTCACTTGTATGGGCATGGTGTAGCTATGTATATAGTAACATATACACCGTGTAGCCATACGTAAACTACATATTCATATATCCTGCTAAATCGGTTGACCCAGAAAAAACGAGTAGGCCCAAGCCGACGCTATTAAAGTTAAATAATTCAAAAAGTATTGTACCTACATCATAGAGAAAATGCAACCTGAAATGAATGTTACATAATTACGTTGAAGAGCACGAGAGAAAGAGAACGATAAAGGTTTGTAGAAGTATGGAAGTCAGTGAAGCGAGTCGTCATATATAATTCACTTGTATGGGCATGGTGTAGCTATGTATATAGTAACATATACACCGTGTAGCCATACGTAAACTACATATTCATATATCCTGCTAAATCGGTTGACCCAGAAAAAACGAGTAGGCCCAAGCCGACGCTATTAAAGTTAAATAATTCAAAAAGTATTGTACCTACATCATAGAGGTTTTGCGTGTGGTGCCATATGGATGTCGGGCAAATTCGCTGAGAATTTCAGGTCCATCGCTCAATTAGTTTTAAAATAGTACGAGTTTTAAAAAATAATGTCTAGTCACGGTTAGCCGGACTGCTTATATAAGCAATCACACATCACCTGTCTAGGGCAATTAGGCTTTGTAGGGTCTATGGTTGTCATGGCAAACTACAAGGAATTCTTAAAGAAATATTAGCCCAAAAATTAATGGTTGAATTCCATTCAGTATTTTTGAAGATTTGATGATTCGAAATTTTCTCAACATTCGACAGCGTCTGCAGACGATGTCGACAGCCAGCGCCACCTGTGAGTGTTGGGTTAATTCTGATAAAATCCATGTAAGGCGATTTTCAACAGTAGAAGTGGGTGGGGTGGGGCGAAACGTTAGCGTACAATTTTAATTAAATTCTTGACTTATGTCTGATAATGCTTTGTGAACTCAGGGTCAGATCTGTCATCAAGTCAGATGCATGGCGTGGTTTCGATTCCCCGGTTGAACCTGGCAAGAAGTAGGGTCGCCTGTCCAACCTCGTATCTTATCTCCGGGTCCTACGGTTTAAAAATCCTGACACTGCTAAATTGAACCATATGTTAGTCCCGGAATGACCCAGTTTGTGTTGAGTGGACGTTAAACGCAATCTACCTATCAACCACACTGACATACAAATTCCACTCGTGTGAGTCTGGTTGACATTAATCAGAATACCCCCCACCTCTCCCTGTTGATGCAAGTGCCCTAGAGAAAATGTTGTAGCAAGCTTCATCCCACCCTGTTTATGACAACCAATCAATTCAAGATACATTATGGGAGATTCCTACTTTAATACTCAAATACTGTAAAAGGTAATTTACTGATCTCCACTGAACTGAGAATTTAGCGATTATATTTTGGCCTAGCCTCGATCATCATTACCAAAGTCGGTACGATAAAAAAAATAGTCTCGATTATCCGTTTCATGATTTAATCTTGAATGAAAGTTGAGTAACAATTCGGTTCCTAATCCAGTAAATATCGCAGACTAGCGCTGACATATCGAGAGTTGATTATAGTCTGGATATGTTAATGTCTAATTAATAATTTGGATAACATTTCAAGAAAGACTAATAGTAGGCAGATTTAGCTCTTGCATAAAGTTTATGGCCTAACTTTATTATTTTTTTTTAGGTTGTAGGTATTTGAAAGCATTAAAAATGGTTTATAAAACGCTACCAGTCTCTCAAGTTCCTGTTCCTATGAGAGAACCTTTTATACTCACTGGATATCGTCTGCTACATCAACCATGGTCATATTACGTCATCAGTTTACTTAAATGGCACAATGAAGCATTAAGTGTCTGGTCTCATCTGTTATCCGCCATCTTTATTATTCTTCACACTTTATATTACGGACAAACCTACGATCTCTTATCCAATGAAGACGGCAAGAAAATATTGATGTTTTCTATTGGATGTGTGTCCATGACGTTACTTAGTGCCTTTGCGCATTTAATGCATTCGAAGTCCGTTAAATATCATTACGTATGTTTCCTTTTCGATTATTCAGGCATCGCTCTTTATGCGTATTCTACAGCGTTGGGATCGCTCTACATTTGCTCAGAACCATACATTTATTCAGTATTAGAACATTATTACATTCCTGTAACCGTTGCCCTAGGAACCGTAACTTTCATGTTGACTGTAATAGCTAAGTTAAAAGTTACCAATCCGTTTTCATGGCAACGTAAGTGTCTTATGATTGTTCCATACGTTATATATGCTGTTTGGGTATCGACTCCAATCATTTTTAGATACCGAGCGTGTTTCTATGACAACGGATGTAGTTTGACGTCACTGAATCACATCAGTTTGGTGTATTGTCTGTTCATACTGACTGCTACAGTGTATTCCACGCATCTACCTGAAAAATGGAGACCTGGTAACTATGACAACATAGGTCAAAGTCATCAGACATTTCACTATTGTTCCCTAGCAACAATTGTTATGCAGCTGGTTGCTATACGAAAAGATATAGAACAGGGACAATCTCAACATGCTGTTTTTAATTTCAGAAGTGGTTTAATGGGTTTTATTATATTTTTTATTATAAATACGTTAATCATTTTGTATTATCTACCACTTATTGCTTCTAATTCTCAGCAATTTGAACAACCCATGCGCAACAATCAGATACACAATAATCACTCCTACAAGAAAAAGAAGAAATAAGACGTGGAATTTTGTAAAGTTTTTACATTTATTTTATTTAATAAAACTGAAAATGTTTTTTTTGTCTGTGTGGGTATGCAAGATGTACAGTCGATTACAACCGAATTACAAAATAGAATGCTAATTTTTGAATATGCATGGCGGCCACCGAGGATAGTGATCTATTCCCAAAGCTAGTAGTTCTCTGTTTCTCGAATGGGTCTAAATAAACTGGTTCTTTACGCCCCCCCCCCTTTACGTCTCCTCTCAAATGGAAAAAGTCACACGCTTTCAGTGCGGTTTTCAGCGATGTTGGCAGGTTTCTGATCTGCATTATGTCATAATCAGAGTGTTATTATAACAATTATGTGACAGACTAGTCAATAGTTGATTCCATCTCACTTAAACTTTGTACGGCCTTCGCGTAATAAAGCCGAGATTCCATGTGTACGTACTGCGTAATGCGGAATGCGTAGTATGTAATGCGTATTTAACACTTTGCACTAAAATGGTAGGAGTTGATTCCATGTACACGTAATCCGTAAAGCGTGATGTGCAGCGCGTAGTACGTGTTTCTCGGGACGCTCACAAGAGTGTCCGAATACGCAATACGCGTGTATACGGAGACCGGAAACGACATATAATACGCCACATATAATACGCCACTCACGCACACATGGAAACTGGCAATACGCGTTACGCAACACGCATCACGTAACACGCATTCCGCACGCACTGCGTACACATGGAATCCCGGCCTAACGCTCCACATTTTCGTCGTGTATATAGAAAGCAGAACGTGAGTGCATATTAAACAGCAAATGAAAACAACTGATTTTGACGCGAAAATGCCATTTTAGACTACTTCATAAGGTTTAATCTAAATAAACAATTTTGGCGCGAAAATGCCCTTTTAAGTCAAAATTTGACCTGACGGAGGATTTATCCCCTAGAATTCCTACTGCCTGGAGTTGTTTTACGTGCAAGAGTACGACGAGTCACTCTTTCTGGCATGCCTTCCTTCATGTACCACTCACAAGACGCTGTAAGTCTCCATCAACATTTTCAACACCGTTTAACGTCGCAGACAATCCTTCCAATCAAGTCATTCACTGGGTCGTAACGTTCGCTTTTGGCGAGGGTGATATCGGAAACAGTCCTTCCACTCAGCCATTCAGTCGGGCGTAACGTCCGCCTTTGGCGAGGGTGATGTCGCGGACAAAGTCTTTCCTCCCTGGACCACGATATAGTATTTGAGGAGAGAGAGAGAGAGACAGACAGACAGACAGACTGGCGGAGCTAACACATGGTTCAATTCTATTTTAATAATTCGTATTGCGCGTATGGTCTTTATCAGTGGGAAGAGACCGGAAGACCCAGAGGAAACCCACGAGGTTAGACAGGCGACCCTACTCCTTGTCACCTACAACTAGGGAATAGAAGCCACGTGAGTTGACTCAATGACAGGTCTTATGAAACAGTGCGCACGTGCTAACCTTTATTTGAAGCCCTAGGTATTGATTTGTTGTCATGGTGAACGACTGGTCCTAAATTGATCCGTTTTATATTATTTATTAGTTTATACTAAATACAACCCAATCGAAGCAATCGTATTATAATCCTATACCAAACACGAGCTTCTACTCTCAATCAGGCATCCTATCACCCACTTTGAACTCGGCAGATCGATTGGACGCGGACATGGAGTTACGTCCCCTTGTTCGGTAACGTCTCACGCGACTCGGCTAAAATCATGTGATATAACTGGAACTGTGTGTACCAAACATAGATTACTATTCACACAAAAAGAAAAATTGAATTGCCACTGGATGAATTGGATGAACCTCGTGCTGAGTGTACGGGAAGAATGGTGTGCTTTAATTCCTCAAAACACACGATGTGTCGAGAATGGATGATGTATTGATTGATTGAGATTGCCTTCTACTAGTTCTACAAAAGAAGGGGAATAATGCCATGGCTTGTCTTATCCACTGACCTCCATTTCTGATCAATAGACTTTATTTTGAATACAAGAATCTGTTCTATGATATAACCTATCGAGCGTGAGTGCGTGATCGTTAAGCTTACTGACGTATATCCTCTGTTGTTAGTGTGTATTCATCCTATCGTTCTACGTGTACGTCTGGCATGAACGCACACGATTTCTATCTGTAGTTACACAAAGGGTAAGTCTTTATGTTCATACAATTTTTATCATCTTAAAACTCACGCGATGATCATAAGTCCATGCGATCATATCAATCGTGCACTTTGTTCTTTCCAGCTATGTCCCAGATCCCCGGTCTTATTTTGAGCTGCGATTACTTTAGTTCAGCTCTGAACGTCGGTCTCATTACACTCACCCTGGACGTTCAGGGGCTGGCCCATTCAATCAATGTCGAAAATAATTTGACCCCCAATTTTACTGGGCAACTTTTCACTGCTCAACGATGGGTGTCACTCCGTGTGGACGCGTGTACAGTGTAAAGGAACATCTCAGTGAGAAAATAAGACCTTGCTCATTTCGCTAGAGTCAGTATGAGCATCACAACACGCTGTGTCATGGTGGCGAAAGGGTAGTTTGATAGGAGGGGACGTATTTTAAACAGCGTGTTGTTTCGCTCATACTGAGTCTAGCGAGGTAAGCAAGGTCTTATTTTGTCACTAAGATGTTCCTTTACATTGTACAGACGTCCACACGGATTGACACTCCGATGTTTCGCAGTGAAAAGTTGCCCAGTAAAATTGACTGGGGTTCAAATTATTTTCGACATTGATTGAATAGACCAGTCCCTGAACGGTCAGGGTGAGTGTAATGAGACCGACGTTCAGAGCTGAACTACGATTACTTGCGACCATGTCAGTACTGCGTTCAGCCCGAAATTCTTGTTTCTTCCAGATCCCCCAGTCGTATTCGAGTCGTGATTTCTTCCGAACACGTAAGCCGTAGGACGTACGTCGGTTTTGTCTGGTCGTATTGTATTTTACAGCAATGTCAGTTTAGTAGTTGCACAATACGTCCCTTCCTCGACAGGTTTGAAGGAATTACTTTTAACTGAGTGATTGCATGGCATGTTTTGAGGCCTTACGATCACCATTGTTAAGGTCTGCCAAGGGTTCTTTTACGTCAATACCAACGTGTATACGAGACTTTCGTTTTTCCCGGCCAGTCTCCCCCCTCCGTCCTAAAACACTGGCAAATAGAAACCATACTAGAAACTCCACAGGAACGTTCTGGGCCTTCACCGGGGTTGTTCCGAACCTGGTTATTTCTTCACTCACTGAGTCACTGTGGATCTTGGTGAGATGGCAGTCCGTCTTAGTTGAAACCCCGCCGAAAAATCCAGATGAACTTTCTCGGACAGTGCAGGGATCGAACACCCGACCTTCAGGTTAGTAGTTGCACAATAAGTCCATTCCTCGACAGGTTTGAAGGATTTACTTTTAACTGAGTGATCGCATGGCATGTTTTGAGGCCTTACGATCACCATTGTTAAGGTCTGCCAAGGGATCTTTTACGTCAATACCAACGTGTATACGGGACTTTCGTTTTTCCCTGCTAGTCCCCCCCCCTCCGTCCTAAAACACTGGCAAATAGAAACCATACTAGAAACTCCACAGTAACGTTCTGGGCCTTCACCACCGGGGTTGATCCGAAACTGGTCGATCTTCACTCACTGAGTCACTGTGGATCTTGGTGAGATGACAGTCCGTCTTAGTTGAAACCCCGCCGAAAAATCCAGATGAACTTTCTCGGACAGTGCAGGGATCGAACACCCGACCTTCAGATTAGTGTGCCAACTTAGCGACCGCGGTTCCGCATGTCGTGTGTGTGTCTTCTTTACCTCAGGCGCGGATCCAGAGGGGGGTTTGGGGGGTCCTCCCCCCAGCTCAGCTACATAAAAAAAAATAATGCCTTGCATCAATGAAAGTACATCACACAGTGATCCTACATCAGTATAAAAAAGATTTCTCTGTTTAAAAAGCTCAATTTGTATGTATGCCTATGTAATTTAGAGACCATGATGGCAGATCTCCGAAACAGAAACCTGGCAAACCCCCTCCTGCAAAAATTCCTGGATCCGCACCTGTACCTCTGTTAGGGGGTGGATGGCTGAATGGTTGGCACGTGCGTGCTGTATCATAAAGCCTGTCATTGAGTCAACTGGCGTGGGTTTTCTCCGGGTCCTCCGGTTTCCTTTCGCACTGCTAAAGACACCTACGCGCAAGCGAATTATTGAAATAAAATTAACCCATGCTAGTCACGAAATGACGTAGTTTGTGTCGAGTGGACGTTTAAACCCCATTTCTCCCCCTCTCTCTCTCTCTCTCTCTCTCTCTCTCTACTTCTGTTGGTGCAGGAAATTAAACCCCATTTCGTTTTACTTGTTTAAAGTTTAACAGTTTGTCCATTGATGTTGGGGAGTCACGTGGATAAGCAGGTAAGACGCTGGGTCGCTAGCCTGGAGGTCGGGTGTTCGATCCCTGCATTGTCCTCTACAGTTCATCCAGGTTTTCCGGCGTTGTTCCCCCTTGTTAGTGATGCAGGGCCTTAGGTCTGACAAGTCGTTCGGATGGGACCAAAAACCCGTGTACACATCGACGTGCACGTGAAAGATCCCTTGACAATTAGAATAGCAGTCTTCATTAGCCCAGCTCGGAGCAGAACAGTAGGACGTCGAACCCCATTCATTTCATTTCCATTGGTGTTAGTTTCTAACCATTATTTTGTTTGATGTCGTGTAATCACACTTGACGTCATAGTCACGTGGACGTTGTTGTTGGATTAACAAACGAAGAAAGAAAATTTGAAAACAGATTTCATTTGTAAAAAGGCAAGTTAGACATGTTATAGGTCGACATAAAAAATTCTATTTCAACCAAATATGGCAGACATAGGCAACATATAGCAAACCTGTAGGGCATATGCGACATATGATATAACTGACCTACAGGGCACAAGATGAAAGACCTAGGCAACATATGGAAGACCCAGGCAGAATGGACCGTGTATATAGGGCTTGTGGAGGTCTTGGGTTCGCTCCAAGAGTTGGCTGGGAAAGGTCCTCGTGAGTTTCCGGCGTGGTTTCTCCTTGTCAGTGGTGCAGGGTGGAATACATGACAAGCGCTGGGACCAAAAACAGAGGTCACGTGTACAGATTAGCGTACACGTAGTACAACCCACACAGCACATTGCATGGCGCATGCCGGTCCTAATTAACAGTAGGACGTTAAATAAATTAGGCATTATGCAAGATTTCTATAAAGAGTTGGTCGTTCTCGCTATAATATTTGAAAAAAAACAATAGCTAATGACTATAATTAATAATTTATATAAAGATAGACCGGCAATGGTCTAGGCAGATTCAGGTGTTGCATAATGTATGTTTCAGACCGTCCATTTATTGTGTAAACACATTAGCTGTGTATTGATTGCGGTATGAAATAAGTAGATCTATTATCAAAATTATTGATTGTATTTCACATATTTCATTATTAATGTTCTGTGAAAATGAATTGTGATTGTTATGGAAATTCGTTTATTCTTCAAACAGTCACATGCCTGAAAACCGTACTCCGACTCTTCAAATATACAGGTCACAATTTTATGTAATACAATTACTGTTTATTACTGAATGATGTTTCGACTAGGCTTCTCTTGTCATTATCAAGCAATGATAAAATATGAAAATAGAACAAGACAATATATACATGTGTACAAAACACATAGTTAATGCTGACAAAACAGAGATACCTTACTGCTAAAAGTGCCTTTTCTCAGTACCTAAACAAAGGGAATGCAATAATTAGGCCCGTGGGTACTATACCAGTAATAAACCGGAATCCCTGCTTCGCATTAAGATAGTAAGATTATTACATATATGTACATATTTTCCTTCTGTTCTTCGAATATTCCAGTTCAATTACTAAATACCGTTGAAATAATTTACTCTTCAGGGGCGGATCTAGGAATTTTGAAAGGGGGGAGGGCGCTGATATTTTCGTCTAAGTAAACGTTCGGAACGAACATACTTGGGTCTGAGAAAAGACACTTTTAGCAGTAAAAAAGGGCACTGTCGAAAATTACGGGGCGGGGGGGGGGGGCGCCCCTCGTGCCCCCATTGAATCCGCTTCTGCTCTTTGCTATTTACTCTGGGTGTATATACCACAATTGTCATAGTGCAGAACAGGAGCCTAGTCGGTCGGGTGGGTGGAAAAACCGAGGTCTCGTGTAAGCATTGGCTTAAAATGACCCCGTGTCGGTGCAGGATGGAGGACCTGACAAGGACAACTGTCTAGTCCTTCGGATGAGACCAAGTACCAATTGACAGTTAGAATTCGATATAAGCGTAGGCCGTAGCTCCGATGTCCGAGCTAAATTTCCCTCATAACTCACTGTATGATGTATTCCCACCTTCATTAGCCCAGGTTAGGAACAAAACAGTAGGACGTTAAACCCAATTTCGTGTCATTTCATTTATTGTCAGAATAATAAATAAAACGATAGATTCAATCTGTTGTGATCAAATTTTGTGATAAATGCTTGGAATGTAGAATCAATGAGAATTTGTAGGGAGATAATAAAAATATGAACACAGCTGTCGACATAGTCTACCAATATACTCCTTGTTTACCTTATATATCACTCAACAGAATATCGCAAGAGTGGAAGGTCTTGTCCGCTGGTATATAATTATATTCCAAGGTAGGCACTCCGGATTCATCCATTAACTTGATTTGATATTGTATTTATTTACAATCTTCATCTGTTGTGTGTTGTGTCCTCCGGTTTATCTTCTGGGGTTGTACTTGTGTGCGCAGGACACTATACCCCAAGGTAGACTCAGAGCCCTTCAGATACATTCAATTGATTTGATATTGTTTTTGTATTTGTTTGTCCTCTGAGGTTTTGTTTGTGTGTTTTTATAATCATATTCCAAGGTAGGCTCTTTGGACCGTGTCCGCTTGTTTGTTTCGGGGTTTTTGTTTCTGTGCGTAGTAAATGATACTTATATTAGTTATATGCCAATGTAAGTCCCCGGTATCCCTTCACTTGATTGTATTTTGATAACATTATCCCGGCGGCCCTGTGTAAGGCAACTATTAATACAATACTTGTCGTGAGGTATCCCGTTGCGTACCTGTTACTATGTTAGGCGTGGGTGACGTATCCGAGTTTAGTCATATTCCTGGGGCAACAGGGCCGAATGTAGGATTTCAAAAGCGGGGGTGCAGCAGAGTGGCGCCATAGCCTACACGTAAGTGATATAAAGTTTGGATCAGGGCGCCCTTAAAACCTACCGACTGATCTGTACCTTAAGAGCATCACTGTGTGATCATAATCAAGTGTATTATTATTCTACAATTGAAAGTTTGTCAAATTATTATATTTGGGGGATGGTGGGGGGCGCCATTTCTCAGGGCGCCTTATTTTTCTGGGGACGCAATGTACCCCCTGCACACCGCTAGGCAATGGCAATGGCCCTCTCTGACCATTGCTGGATTGGCTTCTGATACTTGTGTCTATTCTTCCCGTCCAATCAAATCTATCACTTGAGTACAGCAACATGTCAGTCTTACGTTTAATTTAGGTCTTCCCTAAAACTTCGGACGGTGGTTTAAGGTATTAAAAACGGTGAAAGTACGTTATTTTCCAACAGTATTGCTTACATTTCATTCGATTCGATAGCGTCGTTTGTCACGCAATTAGTTTTACTGCAATATTCTGCAATGCACTGGTTAATTAGGCATAATAAAATCGTGACCCATGACGTAACGTTATGTAAACATATTTGGTTCAATTTAACGCTCTGTTTTAAGGGAAGTGCCTTTGTAACGCAGTTACAGATTGGTAGTTAATCGGACTATTAACCAATCATAATTTAGAACAAGAAATTTCCCTCTTTCCAGCAGTGAGTAGTAGGATTAGCTCTAATCAGTAGGCCTTATTGAGTTAAGTAGGCCTACCTGTCACTAGGCAACTTGTGATTTATGTTTATTTTAAATTTGTTATTTCAGTTTGTATGGGATATATTTCCTACCTCCAGTGCAAGATGACTTTCAAAACTCTCCCCTCTTCAAAAGTTCCTGTTCCGATGAGAGAACCGTTTATACTGACCGGATATCGTTTGCTACATCAACCATGGACATATTACGTCATCAGTTTATTTAAATGGCACAATGAAACTCTGACCGTCTGGTCTCATCTGTTATCCGCCATCTTTATAATTCTTCAAACTTTATATTACGGTCAAACCTACGATCTCTTATCCAATGACGACGGCAAGAAAATATTGATGTTTTCTATTGGCTGTGTATCCATGACCTTACTGAGTTCATTTGCGCATTTAATGTGTTCTAAATCTATAAAAAGTCATTACGTTTTTTTCCTCTTCGACTACTCAGGCATCACCCTGTATAGCTACTCCATAGCCATTGGATCAATGTATATCTGCTCACAACGAGAAATGTACAACATATTGGAACCGTATTACATTCCTGTCACAGTTGTCTTAGCAACCATTACTTTTGTGATAACCTCAATCGGCAAGATCAAATACACCAACACGTCGTCGTGGCAACGCAAATGTCTAATGATTATTCCTTACGCATTATTTGGCGTTTGGTTGACAGCGCCGGCGTTCCCGCGTTACTGGCTTTGTTACTATAGCAACAAATGTAGTATGACGTCATTAAATCACATCACCTTGGTGATTTGTTTATTTATGTTGACAGCGGCAGTATATTCTTCACATTTACCTGAAAAATGGAGACCCGGTTACTATGACAACATAGGTCAGAGTCATCAGACATTTCATTTATGTACTCTAGTAACTATTGTTATGCACCTGGTTGCTATACGAACCGATATAGAACAGGGACAATCTCGACATGCAGTTTTTAATTTTAGAAGTGGTTTAATGGGCTTTATTGTTGTTTTTATTATTAATACGTTAATTATTATTTATTACCTCCCCCTCATTGCTTCCAAATCACAAACATTTGCAAACACCAGAAAAAAGAAATAGTCTTCCCGCGAGTCTTCTCGCATACAGCCTAAGAAGGACAAGGGCTCTTCTATGTAAAAAAATGTTTTCATTGTTTAATTTTTATTGTTAATTATTAGGAAATAGTAGCGAAACAGAATTATTGGGGTTTCGCCTTTTGTAAATATGCAAATATTCGCACCATAATAGTCACGTGTCTGACAACATAGTACTACGAATACTTCTCTTCCTACGAATAGTAATGCTAAATCGTTTTAGCAGGAAGCGACGTATGTTTCGTTGCTAGGGAACCTGTTTTTCAAAATGTACAATAAAGATAACCTACTAAGTGTCTACCGGATACTGTCTGCGATAACATCCTAGATGGAAGCGGACGTTAAACATCAAGGAACGGGCGAAATCATATATTAAAAAACATAACCAAAAAGAAAATCAGTGAAAATATATAAAGGGATTGCTGTTGGTTGGATAGGGGTGTGTACAAGACCACTTGGGGATTACTACTCACCCATCCCCCCCACCAACCCCACGTCCATCAACCGCTCTCATACCCCCGATTTCTATACAACGACCGGGACATTTCAGTGAATAATGCATCATGATTTTATCCGCACTAATCCATGGCAATGTGCTTTTAAAGTCATATGCGGGTGTCAAGTGGGTAAGACGCTGGCGCGCTAGCCTAAAGATTGCATGTACGATCCCTACATTGCCTGTGTGTACATTGCCGTGCACGTCAAATATCCATTGACAGTTGGAATTCGATATAAGAGTAAGTCATAGCACCGCTGTCCGGGCAAAATTTCCCTGGTAGAACACTGTATGGTGTATGCCCGTCTTCATTAGCCCAGTCGGAGCAGAACAGTAGGAAGTTAAACCCCATTTCATTTCATTTTTAGAGCCATATATTATGTAATTTTAACCGCGTATGGTTACAATTTCATCTTCCTAGTAACCCTTTTCCGTAGGCATTGTACATCGGATTTGTTTTGCAATTTTCCGGCTTTTCTCTACAGCTTACGATTCATTAATCACTTTCTTCTTAATACCGTTGTCAAGCCATTATACATGAAAAGCATACCAATAATACCCTAGGGACCCCAACTCGCCCTGCAGCTCATTCCACGTTATAAAATCATTTTATTCTCATTTGATTAAATCTTATTTCTAATGATTTCTTAATTGATTTGGTTGTCATAGTAACGTAATTTATATCCGATGGATCTATCAAGCCATGATTAAATACCGTTTTTTTATTTACATACCGATATTTATGTAAAGCATTTCGTGTGATATTTAATATTTAGAGTTACGTTATGTAAGTCTTGCTTTTGATTTTAAATATTATATGATTTATTATTTATGCCCCGGACTAGCCTATAATCAACTCTCTAGAGGAGTGGGGGGGGGGTGGAATGGCCTAGTGGTCTAGAGTGCCGCGCTTCGACCTCTAGCTGGCCGGTCACCTCTGGCTTGAGGCTGTGGTTTCGAGCCCTGGTGTGAGCGTATGTGGCATGGAGATAGGGGCGCCTTCTCAACCTCGTGGGTTTCCTCCGGGCTCTCCGGTTTCCTCCCACTGCTAAAGACCTCTACTCGCAAGCGAATTATTGAAATAAAATTAAACCATATGTTAGTCCCGAAATGACCTAGTTTGTGTTGAGTGGACGTTAAACCCCATTTCTCTCTCTCTCTAGAGGAGTGGTTCTCAACCTTTATGTGCTAACGGCACACTTTGAAACACATGAAAAAATAACGGAACACCTCGCTTAATATATATGACAAATATTTGAAGTTTGCAAAATAAAAACATAGCAAGTCATTGGCGGAATAAAATCGAAGACACAGACTAGCCAAAGAAACATAGAATGAATCAAATTAAATAACGAAAAGCGCAGTCCAATAGCTGGCCTTTTTAGTGAGAAATTTATTTGGTGTGCCGTTCAAAATTTCGCGACACACTTTTGAAGATCTCGCGGCACACTGGTTGAAAATCACTGCTCTAGAACATCAATCGAGACCTAGTCACAGTTGTCCAGTACCGTTGCTACGATAATAAACAATTTACGCTATATTTTCAAACAGTCATAACTTTGATCAAAATAGAGTTATTTCATAATCTATTTATGAGCTATTATTGCAAGAACGAGCGGATCTTTATCTAAATCGTACATTATGCATTATGCAATATTCATGTTTTTGTCTAACCGTAATTTAATTGTTATTATTTAATAATATTCCAAGTTTAATTTGTTATCATTCAGAAAAATCAAATTGATTTCAGTTGTTGTTCTGTAATATAATGTATCTGATATCATTAATAATGATTTTCATTTGTTATTATTTTATTTAAGTTGTTATCATTTAATAATATTTTCCATTTGTTATCATTTTATAATAATTGCTATTTGTTATTAATTAGTAATATAATGTATGTCAATTGTTATTATTTAATAACATGATATCTGTTATTTAAAGGGACAATCCCGATAAGAACAGAGTCTCAAAATCTGAAGTCCGAGCATTTATTAAATTTATGGACCAAAACATAGAGGCATGGTGTATTTACCTTGTCTCAAAATTTCAGCTCAAAATATTGATTCGTTTTGACGTTAACGTCAACACTGCTTATCCGCACACGTAACCCTTTTAAGATTTCGGGTCAATTTTTTCATTGGGTGACCTGCTAATCGATTCTCGTTTCTTGAGAGGTCTACACAGTGAATGACCCATGTACTGTACTTGATAACAAAAGGTAAATTTCACCTACATATTATTTTTTATAGAAAAAAGTCTGGTTTTATCCCTATACTGTATAATACAACGGTCTCCATTTCCAGATGAAGACTGTCAGATTTAAGTTATTTACAAGCATATCACAAATATCTGGTTAGTTGGTCGGCATTAGGCAATGGGTTTTAAGGGATTTTAACACAAAATTAAGCAGTTTTATTCCCCCAAAAGTTATCGGGATTGGGCCTTTAATAATAATTTTCATTTGTTATCATTTAATCATTTAATGTATTTCAATTGTTGTTCTTAAATATATTCTATTTGTTATTTAATAAAAGTTTTCATTTTTTGTCATTTAATAATTTGCTAAATTTCAATTGTTATTATTCAGTGTATTCTAATTGTCATCTATCATTTAGTTCAATTGTTAATATTCTATTTCAAGTGTCATTATTTAATATATTCCATTTGTTATTATTTGCGTTGTTTTTAAAATTTGATTCACCTTGATAAATCTGTAAATTATTTTTTTTCTCAATTTTCGCACATCGAAGATTATTTTGAAGACCATGACATTAAATGTAAATATTATGCGGACGATACCCCTCTGATCATAATATAGGAGGATACCTTCATTTTTTATTGTAAATTTATTTAATCTATTTCAATTGGTGTTCTTTATTTAACAGTACTTTTCATTTGTAATCATTTAATATATTTCAGTTGTTATTATTTAATGTATTATATTTGTTATCATTTAATACCAATTTTTCATTTGTTGTTATCATTCAGTAATTTACTATATTTTATGTGTTATTTTATTGTTATTAATAATGACAATTTTTATTTGTTTTTTCTTGGTAATTCAATGTATTTCAATTGTTATTTTTTAATATATTGTATTTATTATTATTTATATTAAAAATTTGTCGTCACTTTTGTATATTTGTAAACTACATGACGTATTAATTTTTGATTTTCGCACATCGAAGATATTTTGAAAATTGTGAAATTCTATGTAAACATTATGTGGAGGCCACCCCTGTGATACTAATATAAGAAGGGGTACTTTGTCTCCTTTAACCTAGACATATCTTCAATGTTATTCGCTGGTTACTATGGTTACTAGTAATAATGTCAAAAAATATTTAAGGCAAGGAGCGGCTAAGTGAGTAAGACGTTGGCTCGCTAACCAGGATATCACGTGTTCGATCCCGGTGTTGGCCGAGTAAGGTAATCGGGAGTTTCCGGTGTGCCCCACCCCATCCTTGTGGGCTGTAAACTTGCACTTTGTAATCTAGGAATTTATGCTCGAATTAACCTGCGGAGAAATAATATTGATGCATTTATTGAAATTATTTACATTCTTTCAATATGTTTTTTCCCATTATAAATTCTTATTATTAATTATTAATTTATATTTTCTTTATTTCCTATTAGCCACAGTAAAAATTGTTTTCTAATAAAAAATAAACATATGAAATCACGAATTGTTTATTTTGTGATCAGGTCCATGGAGAGCTGTTAACTGCCGGTGTTGTCGAGAAAAGCTGGCTAGTCGTTTGGATGGGACGAAAAAAACGAGGCACCTTGTACACTACTACCTGGTATTATAACGTCCGCTTCCACTGAAGTGATATCGCAGACAAACCGTTGCTCGTAAAAGATCCCCTGGCAGTTGGAATTCCATATAAGAGTAGCGCTGCTGCCCGGGCAACATTTTTCTCATAGCACACTGCATGACGTACGCCCGTCTTCATTAGCCCAGTTCGGAGCAGAACAATAGGACGTTAAACCACATTATTCATTCCATTCCATTAAACGTCCTGGGTCACACGGGAAATACGATTCAAACATGTGATGGCCGCTATATCTATAAACATAATGCCATATACTAAAATACATAGACTAAATATAGAAGCCGGCGACAACCTTGCGTGCAAGGGTCTTTATCAGTGGGAGGACACCGGAGGACCCGGAGAAAATCCACGAGGTTGGACAGGCAACCCTACCCCCCTTTTTGGGAATAAAATAACACTGTTAAATCTACCAGGAAGAAAGCCTGGGTACGCCCATTTCTTCGGAAAATGTTTATGATCAGTATAAACATGTCAATACCCAAACAGATTGGTCAGTACCCTCTAGGATTTTCCTAGGCGTGTCAATTATTATTATTTACACCTGTAGGGCCGACGTTTATTACGTAATCGTGATATCGCCTGCAGGGCCCGGAATTAAAGTTCTTGTAGGATTATCTCCCCTTACTCTGCGCCCTCTATTGACACGTTCTCTTTCAAGATGGCAGCCACCACAAGCAAGATGTTGACGATATTAGTTCTCGCTGTTTTAACAGTTTTTACTTCGGGTATGGAGATTTCGTTTTATCTAATTACATTGTCACAAATATGAGTTTAACAACCCCATATTTGTATCGTTTCTGTGGTCAAATATTCTAAGGAAACCCAGAAAACCACCGATTTATCTGATCTGTTTATGAAAAGTGTGTGCGTGGCAAACACTGGCCAAGTCGACAAGATTGCAAAGTAACAACAAGCGTACACTTTTCCCTGTGTAAATAATGATTTTGATTTTATTTGAGAGTGTAACTGCTATATTTATCCACCATTGGCTGTACTGCACAATGAGTTAGCAGCGATAGACTCATTATTGATATTAAAGACAGTCGGAGAAAATAATACCTATGATTATTAATGCTATACTCATCATAGTCATAATACTGTATCCCTTTATAGCCGGATTGAGATTTATTACAAATTTACCCAAATCCACCATTATTTGAACTCGTATCATGATTTAGTATCGCAACATTTTTGTTTCAAAATAGGGAGGGTAGCAAGTCCGGTCCTTAAACATGTTAATATGTATACCTATATTTATTATGATCTTTTCTTTATAAAGTCAGTATGTAAGCATATATGAGAGTTGTTCTTGTTAAATAACTGAAACGGTTTATTGCGTACATGACGATTTTTGATACTAACCATATTAATATGCCATGCAAAGGCATGTACCTGTTTGAATTGTGACTGCCAAGGGATCTTTAACATGCATGCTAATGTGTACATAGGACTTTGTGATTATCGTCCCATCTGAAGACTAATGTGTTCTCCTTTGTCCTGCATTACAAGGAAGAACCCAGTCAGAAAACCTTAAAAACCTTATCGCAGTCAACTGTTGGATTGAACACAGGCTCTTTGATAAGTGAGCCAGCGCTTTTCTCACCTTGCCAACATGACTCGATGACAAGATGAAACTACACAAGCAGCACCAATTAACTATCTCGATCAAATGCCAGAACTGAACCCGAGATCTCTAGTGACTGTGAGCGAGCCAGTAAGCTTATTGCGTCTCTCCTAGATATTACGCTAACAAATTTTATTACTCCTCCAATGACCTGAAGTCAATCTTTATTTAGGTTTTATATTTCCGATTTCTTTTATTTTAGCTGATGTATGTTTGGGACCAGTAGTGACCAGTGAAACTTACACAACATCAGAGACAACTGTTTCTACGGAAACCGTATTTATCTCACAGTTTACGCTAACATGTAAAAATGGCTTGCAGGTAGAGTAAACACAATTTTTATATTTATTTATATTTGTTACTGTCTGTTTGGCATTGACGGATAAAAGGGAATTCCCCTGGACTGGGATATATTTAGGAGATAAACACTTCCTGTTTCGCATTTAGAGGGGTGTTATTGTCCAATAGACATGTCCTGAGATCATTAGGACCCGAGACGCGTAGCGTCGAGGGTTCTAATGTAAAATCTCAGGACATGTCTATTGGACAATAACACCCCTCTAAATGCGAAACAGGACGTGTTTATCGACATTGTAACATGCTTTTTAGGACTTTAAAAGACATTACTAAAACAGAAGGGTGTTATTGTCCAATAGACAGTGTCTAATTGACCAATCAAAACGCCGGGTTTACCCTGAAGCATGTTACAAATATGGGTAACCTGAGTTGTACTACTTTCTATTTCGAAGTTACAATATTGACAGTTTCGCACCTATAAGGACATGGCTGGCATCTGTTTGGGATTAGGGGCTAATCAAGGCTGAAATTTTGGATATATCAACAGCTTTAGCTGGTTAGTGACAGGCCTTGCGGTGTTGCATTATTACTTCCGAATTGAATTTAAGAGTTATAATCTTCCTGGGTTCCACAAAACTATCAGTGCCAGGTAAACAGCTACTTGTAATAAAATTGGGTAAGAAATGAAATTGTTAGATTCTATATTATGATGTGTATGGGATGGCAAACTTTCTTCACTCCAAATTGGTGGTGGAGGGTAGTATGCTCGTGACATCACATGCTTTGTCATTGTGTCAAGTGGTGTGGTTTCGGTCCCCTGCTGGAGCGTGACAGGGACTAGGGTCATCTGTCCAACCTCATGGGGGTTTCCTTTCCGTGCTAGTGCCTCCTACATGCAAGCAAATTATTGAGATGAAATTAAACCAAAACTTAGTCCTGACAAGAATATTAATCTGTTATTTGTATATTTATAGAATGTTGAGTCAATTGGCATCTTTTTGATATTATTATTATTATTTTAATCTGTTTATATATTTGTAGAATATAAATCTGTTTGCTGATGTTGCTGGTAGAATGATTCCAGCTGTTAGGACCACAGTAACAAACCAATATCAAATTACTATTACTGATGAATATAAAGCTTTAAGATCAGGAAATTATGAAGCCAGATTTTATGATGAAGAGGGATTTTCCGCTTTAAAAAAGGTGAGGATTTCTCTCTAATTTAAAGGGCCAATCCCGATAACTTTTTGGGGAATAAAACTGCTTAATTTTGTGTTAAAATCCCTTATATTCCATTACCTAAGGCCGACCAACTAACCCGATATTTGTGATATGCTTGTAAATAACTTAAACCTGACAGTCTTCATCTGGAAATGGGGACCGTTGTATTATACAGTATCTGGATAAAACCAGACTTTTTTCTATAAAAATGATATGTAGGTGAAATTTACCTTTTGTTATCAAGTACAGTACATGGGTCTTTCACTGTATAGACCTCTCAAGAAACGGGAATCGATTATTAGGTCTCCCAATCGAAAAATTGACCCAAAATCTTAAAAGGGTTACGTGTCCGGATAAGCAGTGTTGACGTTAACATCAAAACGACTCAATATTTTGAGCTGAAACTTTGAGCCAAGGTAAATACACCATACCTCTATATTTTGGTCCATAACTTTCATAAAGGCTCGGACTTTAATTTTTGAGACTCTGTTCTTATCGGGATTGTCCCTTTAAACAGTGAACTGAGTTCTTCTAGTATAGGGGGTTTGGGTTGGTGGCCGCATGGTGTAGAAGAAAATCTGTCAGGAGTCTAGTGGAATTGGTTCTATATTTCCTTTGTTTTCTTTGTACATTCAATGGCCTACACTGCACGAAGACGTAACTGGTTGTAGTGGCAAGTCGCATCAGGGGTCATATGAGTGGCTCTTGGCCGTATGGCGCCGGGCATTGATCAATCAACCAGCATTGTCGTTTCTAGCAGTTTACCCACAGTTTCGTGCATTGATTGCATGTCTGGAATTTGCCATTACAGCCCGCTTCATTGGAGGGGATCGGGTGACTGAATGATTGATGAGACTGCATTGTATTATAAGGTACTGTCATTGAGTAAACTGGTGTGGTTTCGATTCTTGGGTTGTATGTGACAAGGAATAGGGTCTCCTCGTGAGTTTGCTTCCACTGCTTAAGGCTGCTTACATTACATGACAGATGATGTATTTTATACGGGATGTGAGACTAACACACTTTGATATACCTGAAATTCCTGTGTATAAAATGAGAAATGTAGTAGTCTAAAGAAGGGTCCTGCATAAAAAGTAATAAAAGAAAATGTTGAATGCCTTCTTATTAAAATTTATTAAATCTGATTTAAATCTTTTTTTTTTTTTAAAAAAGAATTATAACAAATTGGATTTTGTGTCAGATACACTTAATTTAATGGGGCTATAAAATTTGATGTTTATCATATGGAAATATTTATTTATATGTGCCATAAAATGTAATTGAAAAGTAATTGAAATGTAATTGACCATTACATGATTTTTGGAATGTAATTAATTACATTTCCATTACTCATTACTTTTAAAATCTTCCATTACTCATTACATGGCCATTACTTAAAAAATGTAATGATTACATTCCATTACCATTACCCATTACCATTACCCCAGCCCTGGTAGTAGAAATCTAATTTATAATTTTGATATTTCAGGCTAGAAGAAATAATGAAGATGTATCAACCATTACTCCTCTATTTACAATAAATATTAGCCATGGTGTAAGTTGTTTATATTATCAACAGATTTAATTAGGGTGGAGAAATACAGAGTTACTTCCCTTGTTTCATAGATGGGCATGAAGTGTCAATGTCATCCTTACAGCCGTAAATGTTCCTCTTTAATGCCCCTGTGTCTCTGTTAAAGTGTCTATGCCCCCCCCCTCTAAGCCCCCATACTCCCTCCCCTACCCAAGAACCCCATGCCCTATCCCCTCCCTAAAATCTCCATACCCCCCCCCATAAAGTGTCAATGTTCCCTTTTAAAACCTCTTTGACCCAGTTCAAGGCACCATTCCTCCCCTTAAATGCACCATGCTCTACTTAAAGCATCAACGCTTCTCCTAAAGTCATTGTTTAAATTGCTGTTTAACTCAGTTCAATAAGCTAAACCTTTTTCCGATTAGGTCAAAATATATTGTAGAAGAGGGTTGTTTGGGAGTAAGATCAACTGGCAACTTCGTGTGTTTTCTCCTGTTTCCTCATACTGCTAGGAACCTCTACCCACGGGCATACGACTTAACCCTTAACCGGTTGATGTCATTTTGACGTTATGGCATCAAGTGGTCAGGCTAAAAACAAACTAACATGAAATATTTTGTATGCCTATTACAATCGACTACTGCCGGATAATTATAAGTGATAGACTCTTGACACCAATAAAAAAGTTGAAGAGGATAAGTTGATCTATAATTTGCAAATTATTTTAAATCATTTTCATCGGAAATATCGTCTTCTGAATCAGCATAATCGATATAATCCGCATATATAGGCATATATAGGCATTTCAATGACTTTGAGGGTCTTTAACATTCCCGACATCGTTAAATTACGTTTTTTGTCAAAAAATGTTGAACAAAGACATGTTTTTGTCAATGTTATTGACGAGACAAGTTCCTGTCCGAGACACATGTGTGGTGATATCAATTAAATACGAAACTAAATACTCAAATGTGACTAATGAAAAAGGTTCTTGATATGGTTGCAAATATGCAACCGTGACCACTTTTGGACATAACGTTGTGGTGCAAATATGTGACCGTTTAAGGGTTAACACTTTCCTAATCTCAAAACAAACATGCTTAATGAATGACCAAAAAAGAAATTGAACCATTGAGAATTCAAAGTCATGTAAATAATGTGTTTTATATTACAGGGAGTATGGCAAGGAACTTATATACAAAGTGAATTCGTAGCTGCTTGTGTCGCCATCTTGGTTTGGTGGTTAGCCTTTTCTACAAAATCTAAACTCACGCCTTAATTTAAAAAAAAAAAATTTTCATTTATAATATTTTTATCAATAAATTCATTCCTTTTTATTCACAACCTTGTGTTTCTGTGTTGTTTAAAGGAAGGGGGTGGCGATGACTCAGGGAATGAGAGGTTTGTTCACCTCCCAGGGGCGTTCTGTGTTTAAACAGGATTTTCCAATGTGGCTCTCTCTGGTCAGCTGTGCAAAATGGTGGGGCAGGTTTGTCTGGTAAAGGATGGAGCGAAAAACCCTAGGCATCATGTACACATTTTCATGATGCGAATTGTTTAAGAGGAGTCATCAACTGGTGTGGTTTCGATTTCACGTTTGTCCAACCTCGTGGGTTTTCTCCCATTGCCAAAGACCCCTACCTAGGTCATTAATGAAATATAATTGAAGGCAGTCTTAATCCTAAATGACTTTTGTATTGAATTGTTAATTAGCATTATCACATTTTAGTGGGTTCGTTGTCATGTTATATTTATTAGTAAGTGAAGGGAGACTGCAACACCCAAAATTCTACACAAAAACAAATATATGGACAAGACATCGTACTCAGAGGCCACAAAGAAAGCAATTCAGAAAGAGTGAATAGATCCGGGGTGGGCGTAAGCGTCCACTGTGCTGTACAGTCCCAGGCCTGTGGTGACACAGAGTTTACTCATATTTGAAAACAATTGGGAATACAAACCAGAGAAATAATTATGTAATGTCCGCATGAGCCCTGAGGTTTTATCCATTTATTGTAAGGGTACTTTTACACATTGTACAACTTTGATTTTAGTTACTTTTATCCATTTTAACACTTTAATTTGTTTGTCATATTGTGTTGACATTCATGTTTTATCTCCATTATAAATGATTATTTGCCGAATCCCAGTAAAATATTTGTGTAATTTTGAGGAGTGTTCTCTTGCATATTAAATTAGACTATACAGAAAGAGTTACTTCCCTTGGTCTTGTTTGCCATTTATTGCCAACGGAACGACAATATCCCCTGGATTGCAAGCGGGACCAGCCGGAGATTTGTGGCAATCGGTCTGATCTTCAAGAGACTTTTATGGGAGTTGTCAAGATGGGTTTTAAAGATACAAAATGGTCGTAGGCCCGGTTCGTGAATTGGAAGTTAGACCGACCGGCAATTTATCGCCGTTCAACATAACTTGTTTCCATGCCCCGTCTTTTAGGCTGCGTTTCCACCAAGTTTCACGTGACATGTCGCGTGTCACGTGACAAGAAATAGAAACATATGATTTTGGTAGGAACCATTTCCATCAATGTCACTTTTCACGTTTCACGCGTGAAATGACACGTTTTTGAAGAATGAACATGTTCATTCTTTTTACCCGTGTCATGTGTCACGTCTGTCCGATCTGGGGTTTTCCCTGGGTTTTCCACAGCTTTTACTTTCCCTTTTGGTAACTCCACGTGTTCGTATCGAATGTAAAAAGAACCTGTGTTTTGATCGTCTAAAATTAGTTATTTACGCTTGTCCTAAACATGAATGACTATAAGCACAACTTGATATGCCTTGTGAAGAAGACCCCACTTCTGTGGGACCCCTTTCTGGACGCAATAAGTAATGGTCCTTGCACCATATTGAACGCCTGCTGCAGTTTCTCTTCCTATCCTAGCTCGCCGATACAACAGACATAGAGCAAGAATTTCCTCGTCAGATGAGTCTGAACCGTCACCCATGGCGAACACAGGACGAATGACATGTGACATGTTCGATGTGAAATCCAGTGGAAACCCCTAATGTCACGTATCACGTGACATGTATGACACGTGATACGCGACACGTGAAATTTGGTGGAAACGCAGCCTAATGTCACGTATCACGTGACATGCATGACACGTGATACGCGACACGTGAAATTTGGTGGAAACGCAGCCTTAGAAGCAGCGAGGGAGAGAAAAATGAGGATCGTCATTTATTTTTAAAAAGGAGAAACGGGACGGAGTCTCGATTTACAAGTAAAGTTGTCACGATAATGAACAATCCGCGCCCCAAACACGATTAACCTCACTCAGAATAAAGTTCTTTGAAATTTCCAATATATTTATTATTCATAATCTATCTTTGAACTATTATAACAAGAAGGGCCAACTGTGTTTAAATCTTACATAATGGGACTTTCACGGTGCTTCAAGGGTGGGGTGGGGTGCGATTTGTTTACCCAAGTTATCCAAAGCGGGGTTAGGATACCAACGCATATGTAATATATCATACTTGAAATTTATTTGAACTGTGTAGGAGTCGGAGTGGGCGTGTCACCATGCCCCCCCCCCCTCAATATCCCCCTTCTTATGATACGTTATAGTGTACAATGAATAAAATGATAAGACTTTTCTTTTTATGTCTCAGATATTATTTTAGAAGTATTTAATCAATTATATTAACAATAGCTGTAAATCATATAGTAATTGTAATCATAATGTAATTGTAATCACCATGTAATTGTAATCATTATGTAATTGTAATCACAATACAATTGTAAATGTAATTCAATTGTAATCATACAAACACGAATGTTTTTCTAATCTAATTGATTACTTTGCAATGTAATCAACCCTATGACTGGCCTTGGATCGTAGTCTTGAATATCACCGAATCAACAACAACACGAACATTCAATCATTCAGAATGGAACCGAGGAACATTGTCAAATACAGCTACTGGCCAACTTTACATGTATTTGGATACAAACCAAGGCTTTGTAATATTTTAATCATTATAAAGCTATGTAGTTATTGACGCACGACGCCATGTTGTATGTCTATGATCTGCCAGTCCGTTAAACGGTGCCAAAGTTATATTTATTTATAAACGATGTTTTGTTTACAAGTAAATGAACATTATTTATACTTCAACATGGCGGCCATGCAATCGTAAATATCATATCCCTGTGTATACATTAACTTCCAAGTTCTCCAAAGGTTTCTGCACAATCCCTAAATTTGTCTCCTAATCCAAAAGATTTCATTTAATTAAATGTTGCCAGGAGTTGATGTCTGTTTAAACTGTATATCTCGTTCTCCATTAGTCATTTATAAAGATCATTTTTTTTAATTAATTCCTCACATCTCAAAATCAAATTTATAAATCTATATTTTTAACAAAGACTTTACTTTCTTGATGTGAGGACTGCGCCACATACAAACATTTACACAAAACAACCCCACGGAGGGGACACACAATATACACACAATGCCAATAAAATAACAAATAACAAATCTCTTTGATCTCGATGAAGGTAAAACAAAAGGAGAAGAAAAACCCGAGACTTTGCCGAGTTCTTTTTTTACTTTATCGACTAGTTTTGATTTTTTTGATACCGAAAACCGACGCGCACACATAGTAAATATAATTCTTTGGTATAGATTTAATTTTACTGAATACTCTACGGCGTTGTGATGCATGTACACCATATTTTGACAGGTAGTCACCAGAGAGGGAGGGGGGGGGGTGTGGTTTAATTTTATTTCAAATCGGGCCAGACAAGTTAAATTATCTACTCAATATCCCCTTTATTTAAACAAGGTGTCAACCAGGCGACATTTTATGTTTACTACTTTCTTTTTAATTTCGGACCTGGGATCACATTTATTGACCTGGAATATATAACTAAATAGATACTCATCAATCGTTACTGTAGTAAATATTTATATAAAAGTCCTCAACTATCTGTAAGTATTATTTATATATATAGTGTATATATATCACTGACCATCAATTATTAGACTTGTACAAGTATTTGATGGAAGAGACCCATACTGGCGGTAATTTTGATGAAGTGCCATTTCGTGAAGTACTTCCGTTACGGTTGGTCGGAGTTGAATGGCCGTAAAAATTCAGTTATTTAGATTGTAAAAATGGTATTATTTCAGATCAAGTGGTAATTTATGAGACGAAGTGAAATGGTGGTGATGGTGGTGTAGCGTCCTACATTTCTGGAGGATGGCTGAATGGTTACAGCGTACGCGTTGTATTATAAGGTCTGTCATTGAGTCAAATGACGTGATTGCTATTACTCGGCTGTACGTGACAAGGAGTAGGGTGGCCTCTTCAACGTCGCGAGTTTTCTCCTGGCGCCCCGGTTTCCCCCAACTGTTAAAGACCACAAATTATTGAAATAAAATTTATCCTTTTGTTAGTCCTGAAAGGACCTAGGTTGTGTTTCAAAAAATAAAAATAGTGTTCTTTTAGTATCAAAACTGAAAAAAAACCAAGGTCTTGTGTACCCATCGGTGTGTACGTAAATAACGCGTTGCAGTTGAAATTCCATATATACCGCCGCAAACTGATCCCGCAGTGAATATTCGCTTGGCCGCTACAATCACTGATAAGCATGACATCGGCGAGGCTTAATTAGTACGGTATATTAACTTTTTTACTCCGACAAATTAAATTCTCAAACATTTTTTTGAGGTAACAGAAAAATAAATAAAGACGTTTGAAGTAATTGAAGTTAAAAAATATTTCCTATTAAGTGTAAATGGGTATTAAAATGAGTAAAATGCGTCATTTTGCCCGAAGCAGTTAGGTGTTAAGTAAACATTGCACGAGCCGTTGAGCCAATGACTGCAGTCAACGCACGTGCTATGGACACTCATCTGTTACAGAGTTAATTCCTAAGTAATTCTCTGTGAAACAGATTGATACCGCCGCGGTCCGGGAAAACTTTCCCTCGTAGCACACAATTACATGGCGTATGCCCGTCTTATTTAATACAGGTCAATATTTCGTTTCGTTTTGTATGCATTCGATGGCCTCTTGTGAAGACAAGTAAAACGAAATTTTGAACTATAAAAAACGAAACGAAATAGGATCTGTGTTTTAGAAAGAGAGAGAGAGAGAAATGGGGTTTAACGTCCACTCAACACAAACTAGGTCATTTCGGGACTAACATATGGTTTTAATTTTATTTCATTAATTCGCTTGCGCGTAGGGGTCTTTAGCAGTGGGAGGAAACCGGAGTACGTGGAGAAAACCCACGAGGTTTAGAAGGCGCCCCTATCTCCATGCCACATACGCTCACACCAGGGCTCGAAACCACAGCCGCAAGCCAGAGGTGACCGGCCAGCTAGAGGTCGAAGCGCGGCACTCTAGACCACTAGGCCATCCCCCCCCCCCCCCGATCTGTGTTTTAATCAGACTGACCCAGTCGGAGCTGAAGAGTAGGACGCTAAAACCCATTTTATTTCATTGTTAATATGAAAACTTTAATATTAGACGTGACGTAGAACATGATTATTTACATGATGTTGTCAACAGTTTCAGCCTTTGTTAGATTTTAACAAATTTAGAGAAACTGATGGACAAATCTTAAACATTTACATGTCAAGTTTAACGATTTCTCCAAACAAACGAGGGACGGGGCTAAGTTCAATATTTAGTATGCGTTACCAGTTACCAGCAGTTTGTCAAATTTTATAGATTATTTGGTCATCTTAGATGTTAAATATGGGTTGCCAGTCAACAAAACAGTTATCTCATTTTGATTTTATGCAAGATTTATAAAATGTTCCAATACTGTTTGTTTATATCATATTATATTACTTTATATAAAATGTACACTTATTTTACAAAATAAACATGGTGTATTTATTGAATTTTATTTATTTATTTATTTTAGGAAACAGATACATAAATTTATGATTAAAAAACAAAATCGTGAATGATCTGCTTAAGGATAACCAATGAAAATCAGCAAAAATTGCGCCCTGTACACTGAATTATTTTCAGTGGGATCCACAGAAAATTGGACATAATATTATTATATTATTCAGCCTACCCACAGGCAAGTGAATTAATATAAACATGGTTTATCTTATCCTTTTGGGGGTTGGGATGACCTAGTGGTCTAGAGTGCCGCGCATCGACCTCTAGCTGGCCGGTCACCTCTGGCTTGCGGCTGTGGTTTCGAGCCCTGGTGTGAGCGTATGTGGCATGGAGATAGGGGCGCCTTCTCAACCTCGTGAGTTTCCTCCGGGCACTCCGGTTTCCTCCCACTACTAAAGACCCCTACGCGCAAGCGAATTATTGAAATAAAATGAAACCATATGTTAGTCCCAAAATGACCTAGTTTGTGTCGAGTGGACGTTAAACCCCATTTCTCTCTCTCTCTCTCTTTCTCTCTTATCCTTTTAGTTTTTAAATTTTACAATCTTTTCCAAATTAAATACAGAAAACATGTCTCTTTAAAATCATCGAAATTTCCCAGTAAGGATTATTTAAGACGCTTTCTTTAGTCGTTGGTGGAAACCTGTGGACGAGGAGAAATGGACGCACAAGCTCGGAATGAAGACAACGCGATTTAACTGAATGACAGACCTTACGATGTAACGCGCACGTGTTAAAGCAGTTTGTTAAGAGGAGTTATCAATGTATTATTATATTAACCAGTGTATAATAGATCGTGTGTTTATTCTACATGTCTCTCTACACGGTCTATTATACTATAACCTGATTTACCGGTTCATCGTCTCCATTCATTACGTATTATCAATCGATTAGGTCTAGTTGCGGCGGACCCCAGTCGGGGTGGCTTAATAAGCGAGACGGTCGCTATTTGAACGGGAGTCGCAGTGGCACATTGGGCAAGACGCTAACATGGAGGGGAGCCGGCCCGGGGTGACTCAATGGGCAAGACGCTAACATGGAGGGGAGCCGGGGTGACTCAATGGACAAGACGCTAACATGGAGTAAATAGAGTTAAAGTGAGAAATTGGGTTTAATGTCCACTCGACACAAACTAGGTCATTTCGGGACTAACATGGCTGAATTTTATTTCAATAATTCGCTTGCGCGTATTGGTCTTTAGCAGTGGGAGGAAACCGGAGTACCCGGAGGAAACATACGAGACTGGACAGGCGACCCTACTCCTTGCCACGTACAACCGGAGATTCGAAACCACGCCAGTTGACTCAATGGCAGGCCGTATGATACAGCGCGCGCACGCTAACCATTCGGCCACCTAACCCCCCTAACCTGGAGTAAGACTCTGGAGCGGGCTTCCCGGTATTGGCCGAAAAAGTTTCTCGGATTTTGCGCTTGGTTTCCGGTTGTCTAATTCTATAGATTGGCCTAGTCCGTCTATAACAGTAGGGCGATAGACTCTATTTGAGTTTAGTTGGCAGCCTTGAATTATACGAAAATTAGGTCCGGTCAAGAACAGACACGAATTTGGTTGACTGGCCTGACAATGAACAATGTCTAGCAGCGTTTATGTTTATTGTCCACATAATAGACCTTACAATCTAAAACGCACGCCTTTGACCACTCGACCACCCGACCTCCCATATGCAACGAAGAATTGGACCCGCCCTTGCTTTATCGGAATGGAGGCGCATGTTTTACACCACTCAGTCACCTATATCCCACGACAAACTGGATCCGCCCCTGCTTTATAGAAATGGGGGCGCACTCGACCACCCTACCGCCTATATATCCCAACGAGTTGCATTCGCCGCTATTTTATTGGAATATAGTGTTATTAGTGTAGAATAAATCATTATTTCTTAACGACTCGGATAACGTTCATTATTATTATTAAGTGTTTAAGTCCTCGGGGATAAAGACAGTTCTCGTTGTTACACTCATGGCGGGATAGACATTTAGATGATTTTTAGAGATTATTACACCTGAAGGTTAAAACACACGGTGGGCTGTGGAGGTTAAAACATCTGGTGGGCTGTGGAGGTTAAAACACCTGGTGGGCTGTGGAGGTTAATACACCTGGATTAGGGTATTTCAGGTAACTTATTTTAATCGAATTTTACAGGCGGTCAATCTCCGTGACTAAGGTATAACAATAAATTGGGTTGATTTAATGAAACCGATACCCGGAAATCGAAATGAAATGAAATGATGTTTAATGTCCTACTTTTGTGCACTAACTGGGCCAATGAAGTGTACCATGTTGGGTATTTTGCCTGGGCAGTGGCGCTACGGTCTACTCTTATTTGGAATTCCAACTGTCGATGGTTCTTTCACGTGGATGCAAATGTGCACATTGGACCTCGGTTGTTCATAGCATCCGAAGGACTAGACACTTTCCTTGCTAGGAACTCCAACCTGCACCACTGACAAAGAGAAACCGGGAGCGAACCCTAGAACTAACTGGTTAGCTATTCTGCGTTCTACTTACTGAGCCACCACAGCTCCTGTTGGTCTGTGACTGTGTGGTGGCATTAATAAGGGGATGGAAGGGGCGGGAGGGAGGGATGTAAGGGTATGGAGGAGGAGTAGGGAGGAGGAGGAGGAAGGGTTAAGGGGTAGTATTGAGGAGGAGGGAGGAGGAAGAAGGGGTAGTGAGTAGTAAGGAGGAGGAGGGAGGAGGAGGAAGGGTTAAGGGGTAGTGTATATGGAGGAGGAGGGAGGCGGAAGAAGGGGTAGTGATTAGTAAGGAGGAGTAGGGAGGAGGAGGAAGGGTTAAGGGGTAGTGTTCAGGAGGAGGGGGGCGGAAGAAGGGGTAGTGAGTAGTAAGGAGGAGATGGGTGGTGAGATTTAATAGGACGGGTTAAGGGGTAGTGTTCAGGAGGAGGGAGGCGGAAGAAGGGGTAGTGAGTAGTAAGGAGGAGTAGGGAGGAGGAGGAGGAAGGGTTAAGGGGTAGTGTTCAGGAGGGATGAGGCGGAAGAAGGGGTAGTGAGTAGTAAGGAGGAGATGGGAGGGGTGATTAGGAGGAAGGGTTAAGGGGTAGGAGGAATAGGAAGAAGGGATGGGGAGAAAGAAAGAGGTGATATTTCACAATTCGTATACAAACTGTTAGGATAACAAAAACAGTGTTTCACTAAGAGAATCAGTCGCCACAATGAACACATACTGTCGTACACGAAAAATTATAAGGTTTCGACGTCTGCGTCTATAATAGTAATATCCAGACATAGCTAGACCACATTTAACCACTGGTTTCTAATAGAATGCAAGCAAATAACAAAAATAGTCTTTCTTTATGTCCAATAAAAACCTTGGCCCATTACAATAATAATAGTGAAGTGAAGACCAATAAACTTAATGAATGTTATCTCGACAATCACGTCCCTCGATGATCACGTCTAGGTATTTATATATACTCGATCATCACGTCGTTTATTGGTATTGTTAATTAAAAGGAATGTGACGGATGAATTAAAGATATGTTTAAAGGTGTGGCATAAGATTTGATAACTTTATAAAGTAGAAAACTTCGATCTGTGACGGTGTATATTTCTATCACTTACATTTCAGGTAAGATTGAAAACTTGCTTCGGTTTTATTCTTGAAGGGATCAACAGTGGATCAGTCAGTAGGCACTAGCTCAGGTCCCAGGAGGTCCCGAGTTCGAACCGGGTGTAGGTCTAGCAATTCTTCGGGAATTTTCAGCATGGTTCACGCGTTTCAATTGTGCATGATGGAGAGCGCGCTATGTGCGCCACAATGTGTACACGGGACCTCGAAAGACCAGACCACACCAGAAAATCTCAATGAACTTTCAAGAGAGAGAGAGAGAGAGAGAGAGAGAGAGAGAGAGAAAGAGAGAGAGAGAGAGAGAGAGAGAGAGGTGGGGGCGTGGATTACGGTTAAAAGATCTTATATTCAAGGTGGATCTCGACAATTGAATATAGTAAAGACGTGATCTTCAGTGTTTAATGAACCATTTATATATTGAACCACGTGTTATATTCATGGTTTATATACGAGGTTTAATTACCTATGGTATATTGTAGTATAATGACCCGGGGTTCTCTCTCTTTCTCTCTCCCTCTATATATTGTATAGAATGATTTCTGTTGTACAGGGTTTATATATATATACAATATTGGCGTATGCTTGACTGAATCTACGGTTTATTGTCAATTATCGGTTGACTGGAGCATGACGATAGTACTTGGATCATATTAAGGCACTACACCTAGAACGAATAATGGCGGCACACCAAATTTTAACCTTTACGATTAACAACTTTTCGTTCACAGACCCGTTACTTTTCTTATTTGGTAACACAGGTCCCCGAGATCGCCATCTTTATTGGTCTTTCTTTAGGCCTAAAATGTTATACAAATTATCATATAGACATTAATTAACACCGCAAGACCTTAATCAACTGTCCATGTCATCTAATGAGGCCTATTTTGAACAGATCTGAATCAGATCTGCGGATCTCCTTAAAAATGGATAATCGAGACTTTATCTAATCTTACCTAATGGATCTTTACATCCACAATAATTTAACACAAGGAACTCATTACAGAGCGTCAACCATTGATCATGGGGTCGTATTACACAGCGTCAGCCATTGATCATGGGGTTGCATTACACAGCGTCAACCATTGATCATGGGGTTGCATTACACAGCGCCAACCATTGATCATGGGGTTGCATTACACAGCGCCAACTATTGATCATGGGGTCGTATTACAGAGCGTCAACCATTGATCATGGGGTCGTATTACACAGCGTCAACCATTGATCATGGGGTCGTATTGCAGGGTAACGCCTGCAAACAACTCCACTAATAACTAACAGGACTCGATTGGGTTAATGCGTGCCCTTTTGTGTCCAATTCTCTTTCTCTCCATTCCCTCTCTTCCCCTCTCTGTCTCTCCCCCATCCTCTCTATCCCCCTCTGTGTGTCTCTCTCTCTCCCAATTACCTGTTGGTGCAGAATGGAGGCCATTTAAACCTTATTCCATTTCGGTATGCAAGGAGTAGGGTCGCCTGTCCAACCTCGTGGACCATCTAGGGACCTCCCGGTTTCCCCCTACTGCTAAAGACCCCGTACACGCTAGCGTATTGTTGGAATAAAATTGATTGATGTTAGTCCCAAAGTGACCGAGTTTGTGTCGACTGGATGTTTAACCATCTCTCTCTCTCTCTCTCTCTCTCTTTCTCTCTCTCGCCACCCTCTCTCTCAGGACGCGAATCTCCATTTCCATTTCGGTATTTTAATATCTTAATAAAACATCAAGGTGTCATCACTGTCGTGCTATAAACAAATATCTCTCGTTATTGTTCACACGCTTGCACCGTCTTTTATCAATATTTTAACTTTCAAATATTTCTTGTATTAAAGCTTTACGTTGTTGGGGATTTCTTTCTGTGTGTGCTCGTCAATAAAACGTTAAATATTCAACAAAAATTCACTCCTTTACCTTTGTCAATGATTTAGTTTTTGTTTTATTCCAATATTTGTGATCATTTTAGAGATAAATTAAAAAGAAAAACAACATTTTTGTTATCTCAGGTAAAATCGTTCCCAGACACAGATCGTGTGTACTTGGGTAAGCATTTTTTTCCGTCCACCGGAGCCTGGTCTTATGACGTCATATGAGGATTGTGGGTTAGGATAAGGGTTAGGATAAGGGCTGTGGCCTGCAGATTTCGTCACAGTCTCGAGATGTAGACAGGGCTAGCCCTAACCCTAACCCTGGGCCAAGCCTAACCCTTATCCTAACCCACAATCCACATATGACGTCATAAGTGACATAAGACCCGGCTCCGGTGGACGGTAAAAAACGTTTACCCTGTACTTGGGCTTTTTCTCATTGTTGTGGTTCCAACCAAACGCCATTTTAAAGTTGCAATTTCATATTGAAAAGTAATACTTTTAAAATGTATTAAAAAACCGCCCCTTATAATAGATGATATCTATAAACAGTCCTACCTTGTTAAAGAATAATCCTATTAATCCTATAATTCACAACTGCCAGTTGAGAAATTGGCAAAAATATCATTTTCAACTTAAAAATCGAACGTAATTTTTATGCCTGGGAAATAATGCCCATGATCGTATAATAGTGAGTTGACAACCTTTCGAGCAAAAGACATAGAAATAATTATGTTTTGAGAGCAAATCGAATCCCAATAGCGAGTTATTAAGCGCAGAAATATGTTCTAATAATCTATGTTTTCAGGTTTGATTTTCAAAAAGATCTCAGCTCTAAGATCTAATGGTAAAACTATTCCACGGTTTAGGTTTCACCATATTGTTTGGACGTCTGGCCAAAGTTTGCCCATAGCAACACGACATGACGTCATGTCACTCTTCATTATTCCAGTCGGAGCAGAAAGGTCGGAAGTTTCTATATCATTTCCACAAGTCCGGCATTAGCTGAGAAAATTCATTCAGATTTTCCGGCGTGGTTTCCCTTTGTCAATAGAGAAAGGACAGATGGCTGGACAAGGGACAGCTGTCTAGTCATTCGGATGGGACGAAAAACAAGATCCCGTGTACACATTGGTCAAAATTTTCCTCACAGCACACTCATGACGTATGCCTCCCCCGTAATCTGGAAAAACCTAGCAAGTCACATTTTAGTGAAAATTGAGTTAGACCCATATTTGGACACAGTACACATGTATATAAAAATAGGTTTTTTTCTCCTTCGCCGAAAGGGCTTCTAATTAATTATCTTCATCTAAAAAGACAAAATCATATTGTTGATATATTCAGTAGCTTAACAAAACAGTTTTCCTTTGTTTACTCAAAACTACATTCAACAGAGTTACTAGGTTTTTCCAGATTAGACCAGTTCGGAGCAGTGGGGCGTTAAACCCTATTTTATTTCATTTCATTTCTTTAGCCCGGCTGGCTTAGAAAAGTAGAATATTAAACTACCCCCGGTACCCCTAGCCGCTCCAGACGCCCTAACCCGTCTTCGTCAGCCCGGTTGGCGCTGCAAAGAATGACGTTAAACCCTAGCCCCGCTCCGCTGCGCACCTGCTCCACCGCCCATCCGTCTCCCACTACCCGCCTTCATCAGCTCCAGTGACACCGAAAAGTAGGATGTTTAACCGGAGTTATTTCATTTCATTGATCACTTCACTTCAACTCTTGTACGAACTATTAATGACGAACCGTTTTCCCTAAGTTTAATAGACTAACCCACCTGTATTATTGGTATCACCTCTTGTCACGGTACAGACGAGTCCATGTCATCGTGTCGATTGGAACAGGTTGATCAGAGCGGATATTGGACATCATTAACTGTGGACATCGATGGACAAGGGTCAGCTGTTGACAAGTGAAACACAATTGAAACTTTATACGATACAGTATTGACAGTGGATCTTGTTTTTCTGTTCAATAAGAATTTAGATCATTTCGCTGGGAAATTTTAATTGTGCACGGGTCTCCACTATAGAACGTCATGACAACCTGTGGAGAGAATAAAAAACTGGATTAATCGAACCGATCAGAGAAATTGGATAATTCTGTCCGTGGTTTGTTTAAGTTAAAAAAACATATTGTTCAGAAGACATTTTAAATTTCCAAGTGAAAGTAGAATTTGGAAAGATTGAATCAAAGTACTGTATTTTATTTCATAACGCGCAATTGCGGTCGGGACAGGAGTAAAACATTTAAAGCCAGAAATACCCAGGTTTTTAAAGCCGGTGTATCCTTTCTTCAAAAAGACATTCCTTTGATTGGATTGGTTAATTTATTAGGACAACGTCCATGTTTTTGGTTTTTGTGTTTATTTGATTTTTTTAAAAATCAATGACACACATAATTTAACGTGAACAGCTCATTCTGTCATTAATTTCCGACTATTTCGATCTTTCTGCTATTAAATAATTCCCGATTCAGGATTTAATTTTTTTAAAAAGTGACAAATCTGTGAAGTCATCTTTATGAAGATACAGGTAAAATTCTTTTTATTTTAAAATTGGACTTACAATATTGGATTTGAAATATGAAATGAAATGAAACGAGGTTTAACGTCGTACTGTTCAGCTCCGAACTGGGCTAATGAAGACGGACATACGTCATACCGTGTGCTATGAGGGCAATTTTGCCCGGGCAGCGGCATTACAACCTACTCTTTTATCAAATTCCATCCGTCAAGGGATCTTTTTCATGCATGCCAATGTATTCACGGGACTTCGGTTTATCGTCCCACATGAACGACTAGACAGATGAGATCCTGATGAACATTCTCGGCCAATGCAAGGATCGAACACCGATCTCCAGGCTAGCGAGCCAGCGTCTTACCCACTTAGTAAAATATTAAAATATTCTATCATATCTTACAAACATGTTTCATGATATTTTTTATTTCAAGTGGCCAACCAACTAGTATCGTGCACGGGGAGGAGTTAGTTTACTCTGTCTAGAATACCCCATATATAATTTAAAGGAGCTAAATCGCTAACATTTGAGACCTAGAAATTGACACAAGTGGGTCGCAACGCATATAATACTGTAATATGAATGTATATAAACTGATTTACGTTTAATGGTTTCCGTTTTTACTCTAATTTCAAATCAGTTATGTTCGGCGAAATAAGCCGGCAGTGTCAATCGAATGCAAATTTCAAGCGTCTAGTTATTCCAGTCTACATGCGCCGTTTGATTTGGTGCAATGTTTCTAGCCTCGTTCCTCGAGTCTCTTGCTTGAACTGAAGCGGTAAAAATATTTATTTTGTCTAAAATATTGAATATCAGACGCCCAACTTTTCCCGGACAAATTGACAAATAATTCGTGTTTTCAAAGTTGCAGATTTTGGACGATATTGAGTTAGAGACTTGGCTACTTTAACATGTCTTTAGTTCTGCTGTATTTCCGTAAATAGGGGATCACGGTGGCTAAGTTATCAGTATTTTATATGTCAAGTTATGAGCATTTTATGTCAAGTTATGAGTATTTTACGTCATCGTGTTGTGTGTGTGATGTCTTCGTGTTTTTTGTGAACATGTGACGTCATCGTGTTTTGTGTGAAAATATAGCGTCATCGTGTATTGCATCAGTATATTTGTTGTCATCGAATTTTTAGCCTTTCATGGTTCTTTCGCGTGCACCCTATTGCGTGAACCGCGAAGCGATTTTTTGACCCGATAGACTAAACAATTTTCTTCCTGTAGGCCAGACACCGAACTTTCTGGGCCAGTACCAGAATCGAATCCGACATGTCCGGGTTACTGAGTCAGCTTTTACCCACTGAGCCACTGTGGCCCACATTAAACACTCAATGAAAAGTACAATATAACATGACATTGTGTATTTTGTCTGCGATATCACGTTCGATGAAAGCGGACGTTAAATATAGTTATTACACACACATGACGTTGTGTAGTTGAATCCATCAAGTTTGTGTTGATCAAATGTTTCAACACAAATCAGTTTTTGTACTGAACACGAATTGAACTCAAACAAACTATGGATTTTAGCCCCCCACTTTCTTTGCTCTCAATTCTCCGGTGTTTATTCGTTCTGTCAATGGCTGATCTTGCGATTAAGAAAATAGTTAAACTTTAAAACTAAAACTATATAAAAAAAAATTAAGAAAATAGTTAAACTTTAAAACTAAAACTATATAAAAAAAAATTAGAATTTTCCGTATTTAATTTATTTTAATTTTTAAAATGTCAAATTAGTTATACATTTGCCTAGAAGGCCTTTCAGACACGGCCCACTGTCTTATTTGTACACGTCAGGAACAAAGAAATTAATGTGCGCGTAAAATCTACCAAGCTCCTCGCCGTAAATTGCCCCCCCCCTTCTAAAAAACCCCGCAGTAATTCATTAAAAATGTATGATCTCAGATACTTTGAATCTTTTGAATCCGTCTCGAATGAGTCTTGCACATTCTGACAAGACTTGAAGTGTGTTGTCTTCTCGATTCTCCATCGAATGCGATCAGAGTGCATTTAGAATACAGTTCGAATGCCGTCAGTAATTTCTCCACTTCGAATGCACCTCGAAAGTTTTGAGTATAGGCTAAACATTCGAACCAGTAATAAGAATGGGGCCCAAATATTTGGAATGCAGTCAGAATTTTTAAAATGCACTTTGAATATCCAGGAATATGCAAAGAATGTTCCTTCCGATGGCATTCCGCCTCTAGTGTGACTAGCATTTAATATATAGTTTACCGTATGTCTAAACTTGTGGAATTGGAAGTTTCGCCATGTTTGACAAATTTCCACTTAAAAATTGTTGGGTTCTATCTAAAATGATTTCTGGTTACATATTTTCTATGGAAAGCTCCTACACTATAAAAAGGTTAAGTTCACCCATCGGACAGGAAGTGACGGGGGGGGGGGGGGGGGCTTATCAAATAAGGATAATGTAATCAAGCCATAAATAATTATACTCCCAGAAGGTTATAATGAATTTATTTCGTTCCAGTAAATTAGAAAGCACATTTCTGATTTTTAACAAAAACCTTTAATCTCGACCAAAATGACATTTTTTTGGCGAATGGGGGTTTTGGCTATTGGGTTTAAACCAACCCACCGAACATCCGTGGTTGCGTAATCAAAAGTACACTTGTTTACATAAATAAATTAGAGAAAAATAGCCTATCATTCAGTCAAATGGCGTGGTTTCGAATCCCCGGTTGTACGTGACAAGGAGTAGGGTCCTCCGGTTTCCTCCCACTGCTTAAGACCCCACCTCTCTCTCTCTTTCTCTCTCTCTCTCTCTCTCTCATTTCTCTCTCTCTCTCTCTCTCTCTCTTGGTAGACTTCTCCGTGAAACAAATAAATAATGTACCTGAAGAAATTTGGTCGATTTACCACACACATTACTTTTGGGGGAGCTAATGATTTCAAATGAAATTAAAGTTTGAGATTGTGGTCGTTCAGCACGGCTGTCGTATTGAAAATCGTGCGTCATTCGCATTTTTCACTAAAATATCACATTTCTCACGGCCTAATCCACACTGATTGATTTTTTAATATTTAATTAAGAAAACCAAATCCAAATACCAATAGTAGATAATCGCCTGATTTGGATTCATTCGGATTTAAAATAGGCCTATCAATAAATGTTCATGGACAATAAAATGGCTGTGGGATTATTACACAGCGAACAGGACAGATGGTCATCGTTTTCAATTCATCGTAATATTAACAGAATGGACTCATTTATGTATTGTTAAATGATCGAGAGCAAGACATTAAGTAATATATTGTAGCCCCGAATGTATTTACGATATATTACGCAATGTCTTAAGCTCACGATCATAAAACAACTTAAAATAAGACACCCCACCCGCGTTTTTACAGGGAAATACGTCACACGAGTCCAATATTTCACTAGTATAAATAATGTACGATTTGCAAGTTGCCCGTACGATTATTTGAAATAATGGTACGCCTACATCAAAGGGTGACGTCACATCTGTATTTTAAAGACAGATATTGCTATTAGAGATTATTCTGTCACAATATTGTCCACAGTTCGCTCCGTTTGAGAACATACACTAAGCTAATTGACCGACATTTTAAGTTTCAAATTAACGGTTATAGTCGACAATCATCAGTATATCTCGAGGATAAATGGTAATGGTTTAATTAGACTCTGTGTGTATAACAGATGTGCGGCGGAGTAGAAACCCATTACCAATCTGTTTCACAGAGAATTACTTACGAATTATCTCTGTAACAGATGACTGTCCACAACATGTGCGTTGACTGCACGCGCCGTAGTCATTGGCTCAACGGCTCGTGCAATGTTTACTTAACACCTAACTGCTTCGGGCAAAATGATGCATTTTACTCATTTTAATACCCATTTACACTAAATAGGAAATATTTTTTAACTACAAATACTTCAAAAACGTCTTTATTTATTTTTCTTTTACCTCAAAAAAATGTTTGAGAATTTAATTTGTCGGAGTAAAAAAGTTAATATGCCGTACTCATTAAGCCTCGTCGATGTCATGCTTATCAGTGATTGTAGCGGCCAAGCGAATATTCACTGCGGGATCAGTTTGACCCATTACAAGACACCATATTGACTATTGAATATGGAGGGCAGAGATCTATACTCGCAATGAGAGAGAGAGAACGAGAGAGAGAAAGAGAGAGAGAGAGAGAGAAATGGGGTTTAACGTCCACTCAACACAAACTAGGTCATTTCGGGACTATTATATGTTTTAATTTTATTTCAATAATTCGCTTGCGCGTAGGTGTCTTTAGCAGTGGGAGGAAACCGGAGTGCCCGGAGGAAACCTCACGAGGTTGAGAAGGCGCCATCCCAACCCCGAGAGAGAGAGAGAGAGATAGATAGAGAGAGAGAGAGAGAGAGAGAGAGAGAGAGAGAGAGATAACTTCCACTCGGTCATTTCCGGACTGGAGTAATGGTTAAATATTTATTAGATATCTTTAGCAGTGGGACGAGACCTGAGAGAGAGAGAGAGAGGGAGATAGAGAGAAAGAGAGAGAGAGGGGCCAACGGGTGTGGAGTAGTAACTTCCACTCGGTCATTTCCGTACTAGAGTAATGGTTAAATATTTATATAAATATCTTTAGCAGTGGGACGAAACCGGAGGAACCGTATAAAAACACGAAGTTGGCGGGCCCGTATCTAGACACTATTAAGCAGGGGGGGGGGGGGCATTACCTTTCGGTAGGGGGCGAACATTTTGAGGAAATTTTCGGAAAGGTCATTCTAACGTTGAACAGACTGTTGTAATCATGCTATGTAGTTACCTAGGCGTCTAATAAGCATTTTGAAATACGTATTCACAAAAAATTAGCTTTTTTAAGTTAATATAAGGAACTGTGTATACTTTCATGAATGTTAGCAATTTCTGGGCCGGGGGGGGGGGGGGCATTTCACACGGGCCCGGAAGTTGGACAGACGACCCGGTTCCTTGTCACATACAAATGTGGTCACAATTCAAACATTTATAATATTAAATAATTTACAGACCAGAAGATGTTTTAATCTTTCAAATATTTATTCCATTTGTCTTTTCAGGTTTAAAGGAGGTCGAAAGAGATAATCACATAATGATATAATACAATGACGTCATTGATTCTCTACAAAATGCCAGGAATAGTATTATATGTGATTGTTGCTACCTGTGGCTGTTCCTTTGCCCTCCCTCCTACACCAATATTTCAACAGGATGGTGACATAGATATAGTATGTTTGTTTGATGTACACGAACGTCAGACGCAAGGAAAATGTGAGGATTTTAATACCGTAACGATGGAAATGGCCTACACAGCTTTGTGGAAATGGCAAGAACTAAATGAAACCTCGTCCATTACATCCATAGGTTAGTTATGTTTTTAATTTCTTATTTTTAAAATGGTGAAATATGGCCATAGCTGGTTTAGACCCAAGTTCTTAGCTTTTAGATCTAAAAATTGTCTGCTATGTTACTTTTGTAATTCACATGTCTGCTCTTTAATAGATGATATAAACATGATTCTCGCTTGTCTCCGCCCAAGCAATCCTAGGTTGCAACATATTACCCTTTGCTCCAATGTGCCCCCCCCCCCTCCTCGACAAAATCCTGGATCCGGGCCTGGTCTGGATTAGCTATTAGTATAATTTATTCCGAGCGTTTCCAGGATATTTCATGAACTAGCCTCATATTATTTATAAGCCCACTATTTTCACTTATCAAAGGGTTGGTTGCATTCTGCATAAGGGAGGAATATTCTTTTCTACTTCGAGAATAGATCTCTGCTCTTAATGGCCGCCATATCCAACGAGAGAGAGAGAGAGAGAGAGAGATGGGTTTAACGTCCACTCAACATAAACTAGGTCATTTCGGGACTAACATATGGTTTTTAATTTTATTTAAATAATTCGCTTGCGCGTAGGCGTCTTTAGCCGTGGGAGGAAACCGGAATGCCCGGAGGAAACCCACGAGGTTGAGAAGGCGCCCCTAGCTCCATGCCACATACGCTCACACCAGCCGCAAGCCAGAGGTGACCGGCCAGTTAGAGGTGGAAGCGCGGCATTCTAGACCACTAGACCATCCCAAGCCCCCTGCCATATTTAACAATTAGTTTACTATTTTAAGTTTTTCCAACTAAAATCGTCGATTTGGGAATTAAAATGTGGGCAATTTGCTAAGTATAGCTTATTGTAGATCGATAGCGTACGTTTAGTATGCGTTGGTTGACGGCGCGCGTGGTGTCGACATAGGAAATGTGCCATCAATGCACAGATCCACATGTAAACAACCCTTGACAGTTTGATTTCAAATATCTACAAAATTTCTCACCCTAACGTTGTATACGTAATCAATAGCATGGAGGTTACCGTAGATTAGTCTCAATTTGAAATGAAATAAAATGTGGTTTAACGTCTTACTGTTCGGCACCGGCTGGACAGCGGCACTACGGTCTACTCTTATATCGAATTCCAACTGCCAAGGGATCTTTTACGTACACGTCAATGTCTACATGATACCTCCATATTTCGTCCCATCCGAACGACTAGACAGTATTCCTTATAAGGGCCTCCATCTTGCACCACTGTAAAGGGGAAACTTTCTCGAAAGTCCCGATGAGAGAGAGAGGGAGAGACAGGCAGAGAGAGAGAAAGAGAGAGAGAGTGAGAGAGAGAGGTCATTTCGGGACTAAAATATGGTTCAATTGGATTTCAATAATTTGCTTGTGCTTACGGGTCTTTAGCCGTGGGACGAAACTTGAGGACCCAGAGAAAACCCACGAGGTTAGACAGGCGACCATATTCAATGTCACGTACAATCCATGAGATTGGACACTGAAACTATATTGACGAGACGTTAACCCGTAGTCCCTTTATAGGATCAGAACTGGTGCCTCCAAAATACTTAACAATTATTTATTTTCTAAATATCGTCATATTTATTTACAAGAAATTTGTCGGCTAATCTCATGACCTGTAAAACTCTTTCAACTACAAAGACGTCAAAATTCTTACAAAATGTCGACACAGAAAATCATCGGAAAACCTTAAATACACGAAAAATATTGGCTTAAAGTCGGCTCACGTCGTTTAAACATTAAGTGGGAAAGCCATGAAAAGACTTAAAACACAATTTTAGATATGAAGATTTACAATCTTTAGTGAATGAAAACAAAGAAATTATCTGGGAGAAAATGATGAATAATATTCATAATCTTAGAGTTTGTTTCTGATGTTTTTCGATCGTTAGAAATGGGGTCTAACGTCTTAGTGTTATGTACCGACTGGACTAATGAAGACGGGCTTACGTCATACAGTGTACTCTGACGTATATTTTGCCCGGACAGCCGCACTACGACCCAATCTTATTCAGAATTCCAACTGCCAAGGGATTTTTACGTACAGGCCAATGTGTACACTGGATCTCGGTTTTTCATCCAAATCGATAAGATACTAGTCACGATTACAAATGGCACTCGAAAGCATTCTGGCACGCGATTCCGGTGTGACTTTTACATTTTTTTCTTCGATATTGGATATCAGAAACCCATCTTTTCATGGGAAGAAAGCAACATAATGTTGATATTAATTGACTAACAAATCGTGTTTTCTATTTCGAAGACAGTGGTTGATACTGAGTTAGAGACTTAACTACTAACAGTTGGGACCTAGACAGAAGTGGGTCGCTACGCATACAATGCTGTAATATGAATGTATATAATCAGATTTACATTCAATAATTTCCGTTTTTACTCTAATTTCAAATCAGTTATGTTCCGCGAAATAAGCCAGCAGTCTCATTCGGATGCAAATTTCTAGCGTCAGGTTATTCCAGCGTACATACGCCGTTTAATTTGGTACAATGTGTCTAGCCTCGTTCCCCGAGTCTCTTGCTAGAACTGGGACTGAAACGCATTATGGTACACGATTCGTGTACCAATGGTAAAATATTTATTTTGTCTTAAATATTGGATATCAGAAGCCCATCTTTTCCTGGTAAGATCATAGCATCTACGTTGATTGAAATTGACAAATAATTCGTGTTTTCAAAGTTGAAGATTTTGGATGATATTGAGTTAGAGACTTAGCTACTTTAAATCAAAATTAAAAATTGTTCCTGTCGGCGAAGAACTTTAAAGCGCACTTCATTTCATAGAGAATAAATGGGGTTTAACGTCCACTCGGCACCATGTAGATAATTTCGGGACTAACATATGATTTAATTTTATTTCAATAATTCGCTTGCGCGTAGGTGTCTTAAGCAGTAGGAAGAAACCGGAGAATTCACGAGACGGGACAAGCGACACTACTCCTTGTCATCACGTACAGACGGGGAATCGAAACTACGAAACTTGACCCAATAACAGACCTTCTGATTTAAAGCGCAATCTTCCCGTCATTTAATCATACGATTAAAGACTCCATTGTCATTTGATTTTAAAACAGATGACGTCACGTTTCTTGATTATTGTAAATCGTCCCGTCATTTAATCATACATTTAAAGACTCCATTGTCATTTGATTTTAAAACAGATGACGTCACGTTTCTTGATTATTGTAAATCTGGTTTCCCTTGTCACAATAATAGATCGTTTGTTACCCAACAAAACAATCAACTAACTATTCAATCATTAACTCTATTTACATTGTCGTGTTTCCATGGCGTTCACCTGTTTTTTCTATTTATCTAATTTCTACGCTCTAAATTATGTCATTAAAACGGCCCAATTAAATTATTAGTAAAATCGATCACAGAACGATGTAGCATTATAGACAACTCAGAATAAAACTCTCGATTTTTTTTTTATTCTGGATTTGTTTCTGTCTGTTGTTGTTTTTTTTTTGTTTTTTGTTCAACCTCGGTTGTTACTGCTGTTTAACATCGCTGATTGACAGTTGGCATTTTGCGGACAATAGCAAATTTACACCCGTTCCAGTTTCGTTACCGCCAGGATGCGAATAACGAAATAAATCGGCCTGTAAGGAGATAAACAGCAACCCGTTTTAAACGTTTGGTATGACCTCCATTATGTAGACATAAAGGCCCGTATTTTCGAAAGTGGATTAGTGCTAATCAATAGATTTAATCTCTGACTTTTCGACCAGCCATATTCTGAAAGGCTGATTAAAGTTTAAAGCCCCAATAACACTCTTGTTGTAACTGACTAATATGTCCCAATCTTCATTCTGGTCAACAAATCGTATTATTTTAGAATATTCCAATTAAATGATGATATAAATTTCATCTTAACACACCTATTTTAAAAAATTGGAAAAATTCAACCAATTGATTTGAAAAGTCTAACGTAAACCTTTTCAAATGTGACCTGGATTTTAAAATATTTTCGAACCCTCCGGACAAGTAAAAAAGGTTGTAATGGATAATTTACACAACAGGTAGGACACTTAAACATCTAGTACTTAGAATAAGGGTATTATTTATTTTCTGGAGCTGCCAAGCCAGCAAGAATGTTATTGTCCCTTTAAGCTAAGATTTTTTTATAAACTTTGATTAGCCTGGATAAATGACACAACTGGACATTTGACACAATGGATAACTGAATGATTGAATGATTGATTGATTGAATGTGAATGAATGATTGAATGATTGATTGAATGAATGAATATATGAATGAATGAAGATATGAATGGGATATTTGAATCCGGTCGGAATTTCAGAGTTTTATTTGTTTTCATGAAATCATAAAATTCCCAACAAGCTGGTCAGGTGAGCCGTTTGTTGAGCTACACAAATTTTGGCAAATTTTGTTGAAACCAAGGCAGGAATGTTGATAAAATATGGTTGCTATGTGATATTGTTTACCATGGCAACTAAAATCAATATTTATTGTTTATTTTGATTGGCTAGTGATGAGTGTCAATATATTTATGTTTACAATAAACAAGTGGCAATAACTCTTCCCACACTCCCTGTCCTACTTCCTATTCACGCAGTCCCGGAATTATAGGGCTGATTGGGTGAACCCAAGGGCCTCAAGATCCTGGGGGTCTCCATCCAAGGTGTGTAATATTTTTACTCTGTCATAAGGCTTCATTATCCTGTCATCATCCCCAGCTTTGCTCAATTAGGTAACACCCTTTCATCACCTTCCTCTAGTCGTGAGGGTGTGGGAATCAGGGTGGCACGAAGGTGGAGTGCGATTGGGAAGGGTTGTTGGGCTCATAAATGGAATATTTTTCAGAACTTCTTGAATTGTATACCCCTAAACGCACCCTCCGCTCTAGCTCTGACCCATGTCTTCTTGGTGCACGTTATGCAAATTTAAGTTCATTTGGTGACCGTTCATTTTATGTACAAGCCCCCCTACTTTGGAACAAACTACCACTGGATATTAGAACATGTCCATCATTGGCTACTTTTAAAAAACACCTAAAACACATCTTTTTAAGGAATCTTTTATATAAACGTTTCAAATGTTACTTTTATATAATATGTTCTGATTTTTATTGTTTTATTCTGTTCGTTTTATCGTATCATTTTATACTGGTAGTTATTTTACATCGCTGCCTATTTGTCTAAATCTTTTTCTGTGACTGTTTATATGTCTTTTTCTATTTATGTATCTTTTAATTGTGTACAGCGCATATGGGCACTTTACAGGGGAAGCTATGCGCTTTATAAATGTTTCAATAATTATAATAAATTAAAAAACAATTAGTCTAGGACCGCTCTTCATCTAAACCCGGCCCTGGACCTACGTCAGTTTTCCTAAAATAAAACGATAGAACCCAGTCGCTTAGATGGGACAAACCGACGTACGATGACCATTCTCTGAATGTCGGAAAATGAGTAGGCTGTACCGCCACCGTCTGGGGGATACTTCCCATATAGTATTAAATATGGTCGCCTTCATGGATTCGTTTAGTATAGACAAGTAAACGCTGAACACTTTTTTTGTTTATTATATGTATTGACACTCCATTTTTCCCCGCTTTCCGTTTCATTAATATCACACCACATTTCATTTCATGTTTTTATTTTTTTCTTGCTGGGGAGGGGGGGGTCGACGAACTGTGTAGCACGTGCGCGTTAGATCATAAGGTCTGTCATTGAATCAAGTTGTAGATTCCGACTGTTCGTTCGTACGTGACAAAGAGTAGTATCGCCTGTCCATCCTCGTGGGCTCTCTCTCTCTCTCTCTCTCTCTCTCTCTCTCGCTCTCTCTCAGTGCTTGGGTAGCACGAAAACCGAGATACCGTATACGTATACGCTTTGGCGATTACTTAAAAGATTCCTTGGCAGTTGGAAGTCGGTATAAGAGCAGGTCATAGCCCCACTGTATGCCATCTGTCCGTCTTCAGTAGCCCAGTCGGAGCAGAAAAGTAGGACGTTGGGTCCTATTTCATTTTATTCTCTCTTGACCTATTAAGTTTGTTGAATTTTCCCCAAAATCAATTTGATAGATTCGATCAGTTGCCGAAATAAACCAACAACTCCGAGATGAACACACAGTAAAACAAGACGACATGATTTAAATATTACAATGTTGATTGTGTGTGAGTTGAGATCATTGTTTAATGTGATACTACAGGCCTTTGTTGGAGTTGTCGTTTTACTGGAGGCCTTTGTTGGAGTTGTTTATCAAGTGATGTGCGTGTATCGAGGAGTATTTATTACGTCAATGATTAGCAATCAGTCTGTTGACAGAATAACACACCAGATCAATATAGCGCAGCAATTCAGTGTTGGTTTCTACATACACACACCCATTCTTAAACTAACTCTTAAAATGAATTTCGAATTTCTTCCACGATTGGGAAATCCATTTTAAATTGTTGCCATAACATTTAAAACCAAGGAATTCATGTTATGAATTTTCTGAATCCAGCATTTTCATTGGCTATTAGAGTTGTATTATGTTGGCTGAGAAAATTCTTAGGGATTTTCGTGCGTGATCCCCCCCCCCATTCTAATTAAAATATAGATCTATATTTCGTTTCGTTTTTTTATACTATCGATGGCCTACACTCATGTATATCTAACAAGTTATAGTGGTAGCTCACGTTCTATGACGTCAGGAATCAAGCACGGAACATTTGACCCGATAACGTCAGTCATTCGATTAACCAATTAGCGACCGCCATGCTTTTTAAAATCTACTTTTGTTTTGATTTGATTTCTATCCACTGGTAATATTTACCCACAGTTCCACGCATGAAAAGGTCAAACGGTTGATTCGACAGACCATTTGATTGGCTAACCCCTCATTTCAGGCAGAACACAACTTAAATAACAAGTCCTCCAGATCCAAGAGTAGTAAAGACAAGTAAAGATAGGTTGCCAGGCAACGAAACATACGCCCACAGCAGCTAAATCGTCCGGGCAGTCAACAAGGGTTGTCGCATATTTTTACTTTTTTTGGGAATGAAACATTTGTTATACACTAAAATCTGATTAAGAGTAACAACTCATTTTGTAATTATCTGAAAATCATTAGAATTTGTTTGCTTTTTATAAAGTTTTGCCCCACGCTAACAATTAGTATAGGAAATATTTAACATCAATGATTTAGCTGTTCAGTTATCAAAATTCATTGAAAATCAAAATACTTGTTCGTTTCAACAGCTTAAACTCTGTGTATCAATCTGAAGTCAATCGGATGATAAGTTTGGCATCTATAGCATCACAAGGTTTTTTGAAGTGATCAAGGGAGATAACTCTGGAAGTAATTATTTGAAATCGCCGAAAATCAGTAGGCTTCTTTGTCTCATGACCTTAAACAGTGTGTGTAAATTTAAAGTCAATCGGATATTAACTTTGGCCTCTAGAGCATCCACAAGAATTTTTGAAGTGATCAAGGGACACAACTCTGTCACTAATTATCAGAAATCGCTGAAAATCAATAGGCTTCTTCGTCTCATGACCTTAAACACTGTGTATAAATTTGAAGTCAATCGGACATCATCTTTGTCCTCTAGAGCATCCACAAGATTTTTTGAAGTGATCAAGGGCCATAACTCTGGCACTAATTATCGGAAATCCGTGAAAATCAATAGGCTTCTTCGTCTTATGACCTTAAACACTGTGTATAAATTTAAAGTCAATCGGATATTAACTTTAGCCTCTCGAGCATTCACAAGATTTTTCAAAGTGATCAAGAGTCATAACTCTGGCAGTAATTATCGGATATTGCTGAAAATCAATAGGCTTCTTCGTATTACGACCTTGAACACTGTGTATAAATTTAAAGTCAATCCAATATTAACTTTAGCCTCTAGGCTTCTTCGTCTCATGACCTTAAACACTGTGTATAAATTTAAGGTCAATCGGATATTAACTTTAGCCTCTAGAGCGTTCACAAGATTTTTCAAAGTGATCAAGGGTCATAACTCTGGCAGTAATTATCGGATATTGCTGAAAATCAATAGGCTTCTTCGTCGCATGACCTTAAACACTGTGTATAAATTTAAGGTCAATCGGATATTAACTTTAGCCTCTAGAGTGTTCACAAGATTTTTCAAAGTGATCAAGGGTCATAACTCTGGCAGTAATTATCGGATATTGCTGAAAATCAATAGGCTTCTTCGTCTCATGACCTTAAACACTGTGTATAAATCTAAAGTCAATCGGATATTAACCCTGGCCTCTAGTGCGTTCACAAGAAATTGTGGACGATGGACGGACGGACCGACGGACGGACGGACGGACCGACAGACGGACGGACGGGGGCGACGGCAATATACGTCCACATTTCTATGTGGGCGTATAAAAACGAAATTTTGAATTATAAAAAAACGAAACGAAATTGGATCTGTGTTTTAATCAGATTGGATTCCCCCTTGTCATTTGAGCAAAACAGAGGGTCAGACAAGGGACAATGGATAGTCATTCGAATGGGACGAACAACCAAGGTCCCAGGTACACATTGGCGCACACGTAAAGGAACCCGTTGCAATTTGATATCATAACAGGTCGAAGCGCAAGCGAATTATTGAAATAAAATTAAACCATATGTTATGGGCCTGTCACACTATAACGTTTTAAACAACTTATTCCGACATATGAAATAATTATCCAACACGCTGGCATACGCTGAAGTTGAATTCAAAAATCAAGAGGACGCACTTTTTGGACGCATATATAACGTACTTCTAACGCGCTGAACGAATATATAACCTATGTTTAACTTATGAGTTACTTATTATCCAACGTAAACATAACTTATACAAGTTTATGACAGCGTGTGCCCAGCGAATTTTTAGCGTTCTTGACTTATGAAGAACTGATGTACAACGTTAGTCTGCCTTAGGCATAACTTATCCATAACGTGTTGGGGCTTATTTTGACGACCACGTGAGGTCAAATATATACGCTGGGGTTCGCTAGACCAACAAGACATTATAGGGCTGTCACACATTGACGTATAGCATCAGCGTATGCCGACGTATGAGAAATTTAGCGGGCACGCTGGTGTACGTCGAACACGTTATGTGTACGTTTTTAACAAGTTACGAGCATGCTGAAAAACGATGGTATAAGTTGCTGTACGCTAAACGCTACCCAAAATTTTGTGCATGCATAAAATTTTCAGCGGATGCCGACGTACTGCTTACACGTTAGGCGTATGTTACAGGTGCGCTACGGGTAAGATATGGACGCGTTCAGGCACGTTTCATGTAAGTTACTCATAAGTTACTTCTGACGTCCCGAACGTGTTTGAAACGTGTGTAGAGATGCGCATGTGCAGAAGTCTACAATCATGGCGGACCCTCCACTTTTATATCTGACGTCACGTTAGAAATAGGTTACGCGTACGCTGCTCAATTGCCCTGCTGGTAGCCAACGTATGTCAACGTATAAGTAACTTACGTGAACGCGTGCATACCTTACCCGTCGTGTACTTCTAACTTACGCCTAACGTGTAAGCAATACGTCGGAAAACGCTTAAAATTTTGTGCATGCAACTTATACCATCGTATTTCAGCATGCTCGTAACTTGTTGAAAACGTACACCAGCGTGTTTGCTAAATTTCCCATACTTCGGCATACGCTGATGCTATACGTCAATGTGTGACAGGCCCATTAGTCCCGAAATGATCTAGTTTGTGTCGAGTGGACGTCAAACCCCATTTCTTTCTCCCATAAACGGGTTTAATGTCAGTTTAAGAAATGAAATGAAATGGGGTTTAACGTCCTACTGTTCTGCTCCGACTGGGCTAATATGTTTCAGATTTTAGAGTTTTTAATCGTGTTTCAGGTTTAAGAGTTTATGATTTATGTGGTTCTGATCAAATGGCGATAGAAATCCTGAGTGAATATATCAACAACAATAACAACAGACTAGGAGGTAGGGTGCATACATTTGTTGTTTAAAACTATATAGTCAATAGATATTCACATCATATAAAATATGTAACTCGGGGATCTGAAAACAAGTCGCAGCTTATATATATTAGTGTTTCAGTTCAATAGGGGAACTGTTTATACCCCTCCCTACCTTTCAACAATAAGGAAACATGTCATACCCCCTCCCTTGGCAACGTTTCATACAACTCCACCTTTCAATTTATATAAACTTCCGTCTCTATCAACCATAGACATACCCCCCCCCCCCCACGTCTTCAGCAATAGCGAAACCTTTCTCTTCCCCCCTTCCCGCTGTTTTTCAGCCATAGGGAACGTTTCATGTCAATTCCCCCATTCATTCGGGTAACGTTTCATCCTCCCCCCTTTCAGCAAGAGGGATACTTGTCATATCAATCCCTTCCCGTCTTCTATTAGCCCAGGCTAGGTGCAAAAGAGTAGGACGTTAAACCCCATTTCATTTCATTTCATTTCATATCAATCCCCCATTATGTCTCCAATTGTAAACTTTATACTTAATGTACAGAGCGCCATTCTCGTTAGCCATTATTGTCAGTAAACCCCCTTGCTAGGCGAGGATGAGAAACCTGAAACTTCTATCAAATCAATCTGTAAATAGCCATGTTTGTTTTTCTATTGTAGGTGTGATTAGTTACACTGGAAAAGAGCCAACTAACGTCATTTCTGAGATGTTACGTCATCTGTATGTACCTCACGTAAAGTTTACACCTGACGTCATGACAAACATTGATGACGTTTTTGACAATCGAATGACGGTATCATTAGCCTCGGAAAGGAGGGTCGGGGTAGGTTTTGTGCTATTTTTAACATCAAAATGGCGTAATAACTCAATTTGAAAATGGTGATATATCCAAATTGGTTCTCCATGGTTTTTAAGCCATCAAGTCATAATATAATTTCTAACATGCACGACTTTAATTTTCCAAGCGCGGTAGTCAGTAGTGGTACTAGCGAAACTGTCAAGGAAATTGTGCTCGGTAGTTCGGATAGGCGAAAAATCGCGATCCACCCTTCGTCCATTCATGACATCATTTTTTTTTTACTTTTATTTGAACAGGCAGCAGTAGATGCTTTAGGCGTTTTAAACTGGACGTATGTTGATGTCGTCACACTCAACAATACAGGGGCCATCTCAGAACAAGATTACTTCCTCCAGCTTTTAAAGCCTACCAAAGTCTGTGTACATCAGCATCAAATTTTAAACCCAGATTCCCTGGAAACCCTACAGTTGCCCAGATCCGTGCCGAAAGGAATTATATTATTTACAGGAGATGTACTGACACGGCGCATGTTCACCAACATGGAGAAAAGTTTCTTCAATAAAGTTTTAATCGTTGGAGGCATCTCAGATGTAGATCTAAGTCAGACGTTATTCAGTAAAGATTTAGTCATATTGGTGGAACATTTTACAGAAATTCAGCAACTTTCTGATTTCATAGCTCAGCAGCAATCACGTTTGAATAATTCATCAAATCGGGCGGAATTGTTTTTATCCGATTTTGAATGTGACGTCAATATTACTGCTAGCGTTAATATGACGTCAGAGAGCTGCGCTTTACCATCTATGACGTCGCGTAGTTTGCATGCTACGTCAGATTCAGTGTCCACCATGTTTAAATCACTTGTCACATTGGTAACGACGAATTGTACACGTGATATAAAGAGTTGTCTGCCCACTTCTGTGAGGGATCTGTTACAATATCATCGTAATGGTGGACAGTCAGAAGAATGGAAGCCATATTTAGAATTGGTATCATTATCAAATGGCCCAGTGAAAAAGGTTGGTAAAATTCAAAATAACGAGAAGGGCGGACAAGAGAGGTTTTATTAATTACAAGCCTCCAAAGTATTGCAAAAATTGACCGACAATATTTTATAGACATACACTTTCTACATATCATATCCACATTTTCAAATGAAATATTTACAATAAAATTAAACGAACTTAATTTGTCTATTCTTGTCGGTGAGTAGTAAATTCGTTTGTGTCAAAATTTGAATTGTCTATATTTTTTTCAATTTCTTATGAAATCGTTTTAATTTTGGATATGATGTGTATATTACCCTGTTGGTCAGGTTTTGCAATATTTCAATTATTCATATTGTTTTCTATTTCTCTATAAAATCATATAAATTTTAAATATGATGTGATAAATGTATATTTCTAAAACATCTCCTTTCTTGTCGGTCACTTTTGGTAATTAGGGCGGGGGCAAGATTTATATCTGACATTACTTTACCGATCTCTATATCTTTTAATTCAGGACATTAATAATCTCTATATCTATCATGTCAGGACTTTAACAGTCCCTATATCTATCGTGTCAGGACTTTAACAATCTCTATATCTATCATGTCAGGACTTTAACAGTCCCTATGTCGGTCAAGTCTGGACAGGACATTAACAATCTCCATATCTATCGTGTCAGCACTTTAACAATCTCTATATCTATCGTGTCAGGACTTTAACAATCTCTACCTGGAAAGACAGAAACGGTGGGTTTATTGGCCCACCCAATACGTGATCTATGACTGGAACCGGAAGCAAGCCCACGACATTAAGAAAGGGTCCAGCTCATTTGGTTTTGTATTTATCGAAACTTGGAATTGATTTCAGCAGAAATGACAAACTCATGTTTTTATCCTTTCAGGTTTTTGACACAGCAGCTGATTTGTCTCAGCTTTATGGTAATGTAAAAGTTGAAGGTCATTTACCAGAGGTCATGTATACGAGTAATTGTAAAGAGAATTGTTTGACGTGTTCCGTTTGTTCGGCTCGCTATACGTCTAATGAACGGATTATCATCCAACCAGCTGATATCTTTATAGTTGGTACCTTCCCAATATACACATCAACTTCCGTTGGTACATGCGCAACAGCCAATCCACCTGGGCTCCAAGCAGCACGTGCTTTCCTGTCAGCAATTGATAGTTTTAAAAACAGATATAATGATACCATATCTCTCCAGAACATAACCATCGGAGGCGTGGTCTTCGATTCTTGCACACATTTCAAAAACCCAGATGTTAGAGTCACAGATATTGAGTCCTGTATATATGATTATCAAGACGCCTCTGGTTCAAGGGTTAATCTACCTCCTGTGAGAACTGCAGCGTACTTTCATTTTCATGAGAATATTGATCACGTGACTACAGTACAATCTAATCCCAAACTGTCCACCTCGGTTTCATCTCTAGGACTTGGATTAGAACGCCATATTTATAAACATTATTCCGATGCACTGACCAAAGTTTTACATAAAATCAAATGGACATATTTTAAAATCATTCATTCGACGAATACGGCATTGCGACAGCTAGTGAACGAGTTCATTACCAGTACGAATATTGGCGATTTGTGTATAGCTGACGTCATCGAGATAGGACCTGGTGTAGATGACTACTTACCCCAGGCGACTCTTTTAAACAAAGACGGCGTCGGTACTCTTTTGTTTACAACGGCGGATGACACTGCTAAAATATTAGATTCGATTCAATCTTTGAATAACTCTGCCATTAAACAAAAACTATTCATATTCCCCTGGAACATCCAGGCTTTAATTGACATCAAACGACCAGAATTCCTTGAAAACGCTCTGCTGCTTAGACCCAAGAATTGGCCAATCACCGTCATCGATGATACTTTGAACGATGACGTCATACCATGGCTACCGGATTTCTATTCGAAGAGCAATCTTACTTTAAGTAAGGAAATGGAATCGTCTGTTATTGTCGGAGTTGACCTGCTTCTTTCAACCATCAACGCCGTCTATCGGGAACTTTGTACAAAACAAAATGGCGTCTGTGGAGAGTTTTCTGACTACCGAAGATTAAAGCCTCGTCTTGAATCAACGTTTGAGATGTTGTTATCGGGAATGGAGTCGCCGTTTGAGATCCACGATTACAGGATGGTGGGTGATCTTCTGGATACAGTTCAGGTAATTCTCTTGTATGTCTTGGCGTGGTGTCGAATTACCGGTTGTATGTCCAACATCGTGGGTTTTCTCTGGGTACTCCAGTTTCCTCCCACTGCTAAAGACCCCTACACGTATGCGAATTTTTGAAATAACATTAAACCATATGTTAGTCCCGAAATGACTTAGTTAGTGTCGAGTGGATGTTAAACCCCATTTCTCTCTCTCTGTATGTCTTGGGTTATACGTCACCCCTCAACTCTTGTCCCGATTATGAGTCATAGCATACGACCGACTTTAATAGCCCCGTCGGACAAGAAAAGAAGACCCCATTTCATATTTCAAAATTCCTTATATCGATTAGTATCAATTGTTATATTTCAGATTGGAAAGATCGAAATTGGAGGGGAGGTAACTCTAGCTTTATCTCTGGTCGACAGTACACGACGCACTATGGTAGATATTGCACCTAGTACCTGTACAGCTTGGTGTCCAAAATGCTACACCTGTAAAAACGGTCAGACATCAGTCAAAGATCTACTTTACTTACCGGGGGATATCCTAATTACAGGTATTCTACCTGTACACGTCACAGGCACGTCATCGTTTGAATGTGGGGACATGTCAGAAGACGCATTTGTTAGCCAGTCTGTGGAGGCTTTCATGTACGCGGTGGAAAGTTCCCAGACCCGATACCCTTATTTGTTAAATAACGTAAAAATAGGGGCCGTTATCCTTGATTATTGTTCCAATCCATATAAGGCTATTCAGATGGTTGGAAATTATGAAAGTTGTGGAATCTCATTCAATGAAACTGGATCTCTTCCACCGTCACCTCGAACCAATCTCGGCTACGTGGTTCATGGGGACAATCACACAATGGACCCAGTAGCCGAGTCTATTAAAGACTTGAACAAACTAGTCGTGTCCACATATAAATCACCAATCGATGCAGGACTCATCAGCGGAGACGCGGGAAACGTTCCTAAAAGTGTCGCCATTGTGGATTTATTACTGAAGTTAAATTGGACCTATATTTATTTGGTGACTTCGGATTCTGATGATTACAAAGGCGCCGCCGATACGTTTATAAAGATAGCGTCTAACCGCGGTGTGTGTGTGGGCAAGATATTAGGTCTGGATAACAGTGTGAAATCTATAGTCGATATATCCCAGTATCTTGAATCAAGTGCTAAAGCGGTAGTCATGATAACAAGTAGGATGAGTGTGAAACTGTTCTATACATCACGTGATCAGAGATCAACGGTTAGACCGTGGATTATAGATATGACTGGTGATGATTGGAATTCGGATGACTTAACGGATCTCCAGCTTCCACAGGGATCCATACTCATAGATAAACAAGGCAAATCCAACTCAGGATTTGAAAACTATATGTCCAAATTTAATATCAATTTACCGGACGTGAACGACTGGTGGCGGACATATTGGTCGTTCAAATATGGCTGCCGTCAACCGGAAGAGGACTCCTCTGTTGAATCTATTTGTGATTTTACTGTTCAACCTTACAAAGATCGTCCTTTTTCGCCCCAAGCAGCTAGAATCATCCGGTCCGTTGATATCGCACTACATGCCATCCACTCACAGTACCTAGAGTCGTGTCCCTTGATGCCAGGCGTGTGTTCCAACTTTGTGAAATCTGGAATGTCTGCCATTCCCGATGGTGTTGCTGATATGTATTTTCAAGATGGCGACGAAAGGATTGAATTTGTGGAGGAAGGGCAGCTTGTTCAGAAATATCTGATAAAAACTTACAGTTCAAATCAGCAATTTGAGGTAAAATATCAATCACTTATTTCTTTAAAAATTTTAAAACTTTTTTTGAGGTAATTTTAGTCTTATTAGTACTCAAATTCTATTTCAATTTGTAAAATATTATTTAAAAGTTCGTTTCGAAAAAGAATAGTTAAAAATTCGTTTCGTAAAAGAATTTTTCAAAATTGGTTGGGCGCAATGATACTTCCAAATTCATTTCGTTATGTAAAACAATTGTTAAGAATTCATTTCGTGAAAGAAATGTTTTAAGATCGTTTCGAAAAAACGTATTTAAAGACATCTCGCATCGGTACGAACACGAACACCAACGCTTTCGTTTTCGTATCCTCTAACATGCGGTTTCGCAATCCGAAGCACAATAATGGCTACATAGCGTTAATTTCCAGTCTATGAACTTCTCGGTCCAGGCAAAGTTTTCAATCTATGTACGACAAATCAAGCAGAATATTGCATTTGAGCACATTCTGCAAACTACACAATCAACAATATACACAAGGCCCCGAAAAATTGTGGAAAATTCAATATATGAGACAAAAAACATTTTCGTTTGCATACCTACGTGAATGGAGTGCCACATGCGTAACGTTTTTCACTGAAAGAACACTCATTACGGGTTGACGTCACAAGTACACACGAATCGATGACGATTTCGTTTTCGTATTGGTACCGATGCGGAAGGTCCCTATTAAGAACTGGTAAAGAACAGTAGGAAATGTCCAAATCCATTTCATTTACTGTTTATTTATGCTGTGTTTTGTGTTGCCAGGTGGGTGTGTGGCGAGATGGAGTTATAACTCTACAAGGCTCGTTCTTCAAATATTTCCCGTCATCTTATTGTGGTAAAAACTGCCAGTGTGAAAATACCATCCATTTTACCAACACCACGGCAGCACCAACAGAAAACAGATCAAAATATATTTATTGGAAAACGACGGGGGTGTTTAACGGAAGGTTATGGGCGACTGTACTCGTCGCAATCGCAGCCACAGGGGCATTTGTTTCTCTTATTTTGACCGTTTATGTTGTCCACAAAGTATGCAACCGAACGCTAGCTCGGCGGTATGTGGGTTTGGGGATTCTGCTTCTATTGGGGGTCATGCTTTTATTTTTATCGGTCGTGCCGTTCGTAATTACACCTTCAGAAGCCACGTGCGGGTTTCGCTACGTCATGCCTGGGTGTGCCTACGCTTTTTCATTTGCTATAATTCTGGTTAAACTAACATCGTTGAGAGATTATCGTCTGCTAGGATTGGGTGGGGAGGTCTCGAACTTAAATCAGTACATGTTCGTCTTGTTCATCACCGGTGTACAAGTAGCCATCGCCGTTCAATGGTGGACGTTACGGTCGCCGTTAGTTATTACCAGTACCAGTAACGTGGGCGTTATGTACGCCTGTGTATTCGACCAAGCGGAGTTCGTGCTGCATCATTCATACGTCATGATGCTGATCGTCACTAGTGCTATTTACGCCATCAGTGTCAGACAGGAGACTAAAAACATGGGGGAAGCACGACTGTTGTTATGGTGTTGTTGGTTGTGTGTGCCTGTGTGGATCGTCTGGGTGATCGTCTTTCTAATACAAGATCGGGACTACTCTGAACCTACAGCCTGCGTGGCCATCGTCTCGTGCGCCACTCTCATGTTAACGGTCATCTTTATTCCTAAAATACACATGGTCGCAAAAATAAAATACAGCATTTCCAAGGGGAGCAGCAGCTTCCATAACGGCTATAAACTGGATGCCGAGTTTCTGTATGAACGACCGTATTCCCTGCCCGGTACGTTAACAACTAACTATTCTACCATGAAGACTCACCCGCGCAGCATCTCAAACTTTGACGCCTCTCTCAGTTACTGAACCAAAAACAATTTGGATAGATAATCGCCCAGAATCATTTAGATCGAAAAACGCCTAGTATTATTACGTTGATTCAGATGGCGCTGGGGATTGACTTCCGGTCTAATCACGTGCTTGTTGTAGTTTCGGTTAGTGTAGTATATATATAAGTACGTGACTAGTTCTCCATGTATGTTGTTTAGAGTGTGTTATTTTTCATCCTAAAACCGGTAACTGCATGTCGTATCTTCCAATACTTAGAACCTAGAAATACGAGACGAGTGAATGTGTGTAGGTGTGGAAGAGGAGATACTTCATTGTTATGTATGGCGACACATAGAATAATTTGTATAATATAGTGGACCACTGAACTGATGCTCAAATGGATAATCAGAGGTACCTGGTACCTTGTCATGGTAACTGGACAAACTGTTGTAAGGTAAGCAGGAAAATTGTGCAGACGATATGATAGGTAGTTAGCAAAACTTACAGACGGCGAATACCACAGGTAAATGATTTGTGAAAACTTGTGACTAGTCACGGTCAAGGTCGCAAATGACGACATAAACTCCACGATAACCGATGATGAGAAGATATACGGCAGGAATTAAAGTAGAATACTGGTTGCTGTGGAATACAGACCCTGTGGCGTTGTTGCCGTAGAAATGTGTTGTGTACGGAACCAAACACGTAGAACAGGAGTGTTTACAGTCAATTTGACCTTTATCAAATTCTTGCATGAATTTTAAATCACGGCTTTTGCTAGGTCTCTCAAGTTGATGTTTAGCTTCACATATACAGCTTAGAGAAACAATAACGCAATTTGCATGTGATGATCATGACGTCATTAGTATGTGATGTATTCTAAATGAACGATGCTATTTTCTGTGATAAGTTGATTATGTGTTATTATATCAATAGCATGTGACGACGTCATTGACGACGTCATTATCATTGACGACGTCATTATCATTGACGACGTCATTATCATTGACGACGTCATTATCATTGACGACGTCATTTGCATGTGACGATGTGATTTGAACGTCATTATAAGTAATTGGTGTTATGTGATGATGGAATGTGACAATTGATGACGTCATGCATGTGATATAATATGTGTTTTGTGAATGAAAGGACGGCCACTTGCTACTGTGATGCCTGTGATATGGTTACGCCAGATTTAAATTTATCCCAGCAAAAGGTAAATGTATGTTATTAAAAGTGTGGTTTTTAATTTAGTAATAGTTCGTAATATCAGGAAGACAATAGTAGATTTAGAAAACGCTAGAATAAATTTTAAATAAATCATCTTTTATGGCAATATAAGAGTAAATATAATTATTCTATAATTTGACCTTAATTATAAAGTTTTGGAGCTAGGTGAAAATGTAAATTATATTTTCAATTTGTTTTATTTTCACATCTTGCAGGTAAAGTACCCAGGTCCATTTGTATGAAACGACTCTTTTATTTAAATGTCGCATTTTTAATATTTATATACAGCTTTTTGCTTGCTTGGCTTAACTTTGGCTTTTTTTTACCAGTTCTATTTTGTTTAGCTTGTAAGTTGCCTTCTGTTTAACTTTAAACTAAAACTGTGGCTCGTGTTTTTATTTTCTTTTTCAGAGCATCTGATACCTGAAGACAGAAGTTGAAACGGTGTTTAATGGTTTGATGTAATCGGCATCTGGAAGGTTTAGGTCGAAACCTGGAATAGTTCAGTCTACTCCTAGAATAATTAGTCCTATTTCTGGAATATTTAGCTCTATTCCTGGAATGTTTAGACCTACTCCCTACATGGGAGAGAGAAGTGTCAGAAAAAGACGGCATTTTGAACTTGACCTGTCAAATTCCAAATATCTATTTTAATCAACAGTGCAATGTTAACTTATTATCTACGGGCGACTTGTCTCGACTCACAAACCCTTCCAGCGTAGCATAATATACACACTATGGATTGTTTGGGTGACCATGATCAAGCTAGTTTTAAAAACTATATACGAGAGTCAAAATTCCAACAGGCCATACAACAACCAAGGCTGTGCCCCCACTCCCGGAAAATTCATCGTCGAATCTTTTGATCAACAAGTTCAAGATATACATTTCTGAAACTAAACGTGTGAACGAGAAGGGGCATTTTGTGGCGAGTTATTGCCAAAGGAATCACAGTTGAAATGATTTCCGATTATAAATTATAGCCTGCAATTTCTGATATATGTCTCCTTGAGAAAAAAAAAGAGAGAATGAATTGTACCCTGTTTATTGTTCCTCGGCATTTATCAATTAGCTCATTACATTATAGTTTATTTATGTACGATATGATGTTATTATTCCATAGGGACTCAGACTAGTAATTATTTGCCCATTGACTTCAATGTTAAATGCCTGTAACATCACAGGCTGTAGTTTTTTTCTCAACATTCCGTTGCTTCCAATCATTTTAGGCACAATGGGGACCACATTTGGCAATCTCCTCATCATAAGTTTGTAGGCGGTTGGCCGTTTAGATTTTTTGTTACGGGGATTTTAAGTTGATTGGGGTGAAAATCTCACTTCTGACACAATGATTGCTCCGCAGAAAGACATTTTAAACCCCCTATCCCTCCGCTGTAATATCCTCAGTATTACCCAAAACTGCTATGAAATTGAAAATTTGATGCCTTTTCTCCAATTCTAGACCAAAACGTCAATCCAAAAATGCAGGAAGAGGCGAGAAAAAAATAAGGGAAAAATTGTCTATTTATAAATCGCACTACATTACTAGTCTTAGTCCTATATTATTCGCGTCGAAGTGTCTTTAAATAGAGTTACGTCCCTTGAATCACAGTCCCGCGCACTTTAAAGTGCGGGCTACAGCCATCTTCAATAATAGCATCTAGTCTTCCGTATAGGACCACAACCGTGGTCCCGTGCACGTAAAAGACCCCTTGCCAGAGGCGTAGGTGTCTATCACAGCACACTGCATAACGTAGTCTATGTTCGTTTTCAATACCCCGGTCGGTACAAAATAGGCCTACTGGGACGTCAAACCTAAATTCATTTCATTTTTTTTTATTCACGAAACAAATACCGATAGGAATATATTCAGTAAATAAATAGATGTACTAACATATCTCCTTAATTATAGTAAATACATATTCATGACGTAGTGCACATAAATGGTACACGTAATAGATAAAAGCTTTGTTTATTGTTTTTGTGCGAATGTAAATAATGATAATATATGTAGATATGATAATTTATATATGTATACGATGACTTGTATATAATTATAATATATGTAAAATATATAATTTTATATAAATACACGAAAATCTATAACTTGTTTATTTTATTGTGTGGAGCCGCGGCGGTTGTATGATAACTTGTTTATTTTATTGTGGGGAGCCGCGGCGGTTGTATGAGTAAGAAATTGGTAACGGTCCCAAAATGGTTCCGTGACGTTTAGTATCTTTACCGACATTAAGGAATGGGAATACCTCGTCAAGGTAGTTAGATGCTAGGGCACGTGATTTTTGGCGTGATTGTTTAAATCTCGGGGGTTGGGGTGGCCTATAGAGTGCCACGCTTTGACCTCAAGCTGACCGGTCACCTCTGGCTTGCGGCTGTGGTTTCGAGACCTGGTGTGAGATTATGTGGCATGGCGATAGGGGCGCCTTCTCAACCTCGTGAGTTTCCTCCAGGTACTCCGGTTTCCTCCCACTGCTAAAGAAAGACCCCTACGCGCAAGCGAATTATTGAAATAAAATCAAAACCATATGTTAGTCCCGAAATGACGTAGTTTGTGTCGAGTGGACATTAAACCCCATTTCTCCCTCTCTCTTTCTCTGTTTAAATCTCGTGAACGTTGACCAAATCTGTTGTTGGGCTTAATTTTGAGAACTAGCCACCACGGCCGACGATTTAAACAGATGGGGGTGGGGATGGCTAATTGTTGACCGATTGAGGAGGTTCGGGTATTTCCACTTTATGTAAATGCGTATTATGGGAAATACTAAAAGGGGTAAAAGGTAAATTCATGGACCCTATAATACAATTAAATTCGACCGACATTCAGTGTTACGTTTAAGAAACACCTAAACTACCTCAACTGTCCTACAATTAGAATCACTCGATTTAAACAATACAGAACCATCTATCAGTAAATTTATTTAAATCAGTTTAGTGGAGAAATTCCAAATGGCACAAACTGGCTTTAATAATAAGATGGCACCGCTGAGGCTTAGTGATTACATCACTGACTCGTTATTCAGGGCGGTGGGGGTGGGGTCTCGTGTTCGCTCGCGGTGTTCGCTCCGTCGTGTAACATGAAGGCCCCGGCAAGGTCTTTTTCTAGTCGGTCGGATGGGACAAAAAATGAGATCCGGTGTACACTTCGGCGTGCACATAGAAGAACCTTTGGAAGATAAGTTTAGATATCAGAGTAATTGGAGTTGGACATAAGAGTAGGCTTACATCGTAGCGCCGCTGTCCGGGCTAAATGTTCCCCATAACACACTGTATGATGTATGCCCGTCTTCATCAGTCCTGTTTGAGCAGCAGAACGGTAGATATTAAAAGATTGTAAATATAATCGGATTAACTTTTAATACTGTTTCTATATTTATATGACAGTAATAATATACCACAGCTCATATTACGACCAACCTTTAAATAACTTAGATAATTTCATTCAAACTATATACATGTTTATCTCAAAATAAATCCAACAACGAGAGAGAGAGAGAGAGAGAGAGAGAGAGAGAGAGAGAGAGAGATGGGCTTTAACTTCAACTCAACTAGGTCATATTGGGACTAACATACGTTACCCCCCCCCCCCCCCACACACACACACTGATAGCTATGTACATCTACAATCGTATAAGGTTACATGATATAATTGAAACGATTGTTGTTTGATAACTGATGTAAACTAAGTACAAGTTAATGATCGCACCTCGTGTGTTATCAGTTAATCTGTAAATATAACTAACTTAGAGGTCGGGATATCTTTGTTTCAATTCAATAATCACTCATGGCTCATCGGTTCCTTAACAATATTCTTTTAGTAAATGGTTCTGGATATATGGAGGAGGAGGGTGGAGGGGGCGTAACTCTCATGGAATATTAATTAGTCTCGTAGGAAATCAGAAATTACACGAATTTAAATATTAAAGCATTGAATCAAGTGTCGGGTATTGCAACAAGATTAACAATATACAAATTAACTCTAAATGCAGGTGGGGGTATAATGTTGGTTCGCCTTTAAAATTTAGAGGACCGTTATTATCATTACAGACAACATTCTACCAATCAGAATCCACGAAAGTTCCATTTTGGGCTACAATAATGGCGTAAATTCAGCCATTGAGGTAAAATCAAATTAACACGATATATTAAACTGACGTCATGTAAAGATATGACGTCACTTCGAAAGTGCCGATTTTCACATCATTTCGCTGAATAGCTGCGGGTCCTGTGAAAAAAAAATATATTTAACTATAATTATTTAATTAAATTATAGGTCTAGGGCAGCCTTTCATCGTGTAGTTTATCTCTAAGGTATTTAATATCGGCCTACACAAAAACAATCAAAGGTTTTCTCGCGATAACATATCATTTGATAATATCTGGTGTGGGTTATAGGTCGCGATTATAAACAGTTTGATACAGGACAACGATTACAATTGATTTTTGTTTCATTCGTGTAAGTAAGACGTGTAGCTTATGAAGTGGGGGGGGGGGTACTAGAGACAGAGAGAGAGAGAGAGAGAGAAAGAGAGAGAGATAGAGAGATACCACAGCTCATATAACGACCAACCTTCAAATAACTTAGATAATTTCATTAAAACTAGATGCTCTATCTCAAAAGTTGTTATTGATAGAGAGAGAGAGAAAGCGACAGAGCGAGGGAGAGAGAGAGAGAGAGAGAGGCGGGGGGGGGGGGTAACGTCCACTCGACACACACTAGTATATTTCGGGACTAAGATATGGTCCAATTTTATTTCAGTAATTCGTTTGCCCCATATGAGTCTTTAACATGCGGGCCTTAGATCAAACGGTCTTGTATTGAGTCACGTAACATGCTTAAGGGTAAATTTGTACCATATATTACTTCCAAAATGAGCAAGTTTGTGTGTTTATGTGTGTGGACCCCCCCCCCTCTCTCTCTCTCTCTCTAAAGTAAAGTAAATTAAAGTAAAGTAATCTTTATTTATCGTCGGTGCATATATACATTTTAACAAGATAACGCTCTCTCTTTCTCTCTCTCCCTCTCTCTCTCCCTCTCTCTCTCTTTCTCGATCTCTTTCTCTTCTTCCACTTCGTGGGTTTTCTCCGAGTCCCACGGTTTCCTGCCACTGCTAAAGATCCCTACGCGCAAGCGAATTATTGAAATAAAATCAAACCATATGTTAGTCCCGAAATGACGTAGTTTGTGTCGAGTGGACATTAAACCCAATTTTTCTCCCCCTCTCTCCCTCTCTCTCTCCCCCTCTCTCCCTCTCTCTCATGGTGGTCGTGATGATAGTTGAGTATTATAGACATGAAAGGATGAAACGAGGTCATGTAGTCTATCTGTGTGATACAGTTATTATATCTAATCAGATATTACACAGAGATTAAATAATCTTCACCCGACAAAATCTACTGATTTATATAGACCTAGGCCTCGATATTCACTCACTGACTTTCATTATTAATCCTTGTCATTGCTGTAGGACATAGGGTCTGGTGAGGAGCAACGTATAGTCAGTCGGAGCAGTACAGAAGGACGTTAAACTCCATTTCTTATCATTTCCACCATAGCACACTGTATGAAGTAACCATGTCTTCATTTGCCATGGGGGATCACGGTGGCTAAGCGGGAAAGGCGCTGGTTCGCTAGCCCTGAGGTCGGGTGTTCGATCCCTGTATTGGCCGAGAAAGTTCATCTCGATTTTCCGGCGTGATTTCCCCTTGTCAGTGATGCAGAAGGAGGACCTGACAAGGACAGCTGCCTAATCGTTCGGATGGGACGAAAAACCGAAGGGGAGAGAAATGTTGTTTAATGTCCACTCAACACAAACTAGGTCATTTCAGGACTAACATATGGTTTTATTTTTTTTCAATAATTCGCTTGCGCGTAGGTGTCTTTTGCAGTGGGAGGAAACCGGAGTGCCCGGAGGAAACCCACGAGGTTGAGAAGGCGCCCCTATCTCCATGTCACATACGCTCACACCAGGGATCGAAACTACAGCCGCAAGCCAGAGGTGACCAGCCAGCTAGAGGTCGAAGCGCGGCAGTGTAGTCCACTAGGCCATCCCAACCCCGCGAAAAACCGAGTTCCCGTGTACAGATTAGAGTGCACGTAAAAGATCCCTTGGCAGTTGGAATTCAATATAAGAGTAGGCCGTAGCACCGCTGCCCGGGCATTTCCTCATAGCACACTGTATGGCGTATGCCCGTCTTCCATTAGCCCAGGTTAGGTGCAAAAGAGTAGGACGTTAAACCCCATTTCATTTCATATCATTATCCTCCTAGCACAGTGTATTCTATAATGTGTGTGTAAGAGAGAAAAATTGGGTTTAACATCCACTCGAAACAAACTAGGTCATTTCGGGACAAACGTATGGTTTAATTTTATTTCAATAATTCGCTTGCGCGTAGGGGTCTTTAGTAGTGGGAGGAAACCGGAGAACCCGGAGAAAACCGACGAGGGTGAACAAGTGACCCTACTCCTTGCCACTTCTATAATGTATTCCCGTCTTTATTAGACCACCCGTAGGACGTTAAACCCGAATCCGTTTTCTTCATAACACACTGTATGACGTAGGGGGTTGGGTTGCCGAATGGTTAGCGTGCGCGCTCTGTATCATACGGCCTGCCATTGAGTTAACTGGCGTGGTTTCGATCTAATCCACGGTTGTACGTGGCAAGGAGTAGGGTCGCCTGTCCAACCTCGTGGGTTTCCTCCGGGTACTCCGATTTCCTCCCACTGCTAAAGACCCCTACGCGCAAGTGACTTATTGAAATAAAATTAAACCATATGTTAGTCCTGAAATGACCTAGTTTGTGTCGAGTGGACGTTAAACCCAATCTCCCCCCCCCCTCTCTCTCTCTCTCGCTCTCTCTGTATGACGTATACCTATCTTTTTAGCGTGCAAGTGTGGAAGAGTAGAACGTTAAACATCATTTCACATGGCGACCCACGTGAATGGCTATAAGACGGTTGTATGATGTCGATAGCTAGAAGATGTTTAAATGTCATAGTTAAGTTAGTTCAGGGTGATCGTATGATGTTTACTGCCAGGTTAATTGATGATAAATTAAATAAATTGACTTGCTTGTCATCTTTAAATAAAACTTAAAGTCAATGGCAAACATCGTCAGTTACACGTCTTTTTGTATAAATAATATTAGGGGGTCACGGGAGGTAATACGCTGGCTCGCTGGTCTGGAGGTCGGGTGTTCGATCCCTGCATTGACCGAGAAAGTTCATACAGATTTTTCGGCGTGATTCGGACGGGACCAAAAACCGAGGTTATGTGTAAACATTGGCGTGCACGTAAAAGATCCATTGACATGTCGAATTAGATGTAATGTCGCTGCTGGGGCAAAATTTCCCTCATTAGCCCAGATTGTAGCAAGACAGCAGGACGCTAAACCCCGTTTCATTTCAATTGTGGTGACGCTAATGTTGATCATGAATTGCGCAGAATTGAAACCTAGTTTTTAGAAAAACATGTCAATAGCTCAAGTGGGCCGTGTCAAATATAGACGCATATTAATACTTTAATCTGAAATTAATTAGTAATAATGATCATACGGTTTAAATTAATTGTGTACTTATTAGAAACAGCCTATACGTGTTCTGATGACGTTAGGTCACACGGAGAGCTCGCAGATTAATACTAGTGCTAGTTTTATTATGACGTTATATCACGTGGACAGCCCACGGATTAAAAGAACTAAATCACTATTCTTTGGTACCTAGAAATGCAGAAGCGGATCTAATTTTCGACAGTGCCCTTTTTTACTGCTGAAAGTGCCCTTTTTCAGAACCAAATATGTCCTCTCCGAACGTTTCCTTAGACAAAAAATATCAGCCAGATAGCTCTTGGAATGTCTACAGATGCAAAGAAATGACGGATAATTGTCTTGCCCCCCCCCCCCTCAACCCGTCTCGCAGCGGCGTGCCCTGTCTCTCCACAGTAAGTGTCCTCATTTTGCGTCCCCCCCCCCTTTCCAAAAATCCGAAATCCGCCCCTGAAATGGGCACATATTGGTCGCAACGCATAATAGTAATGTATTATCAATATATATATCTGATTTACATTCAATTGTTTCTCTAATTTATAATAAGTAATGTTCTGCGAAATACGCAAAAAGTCCAAATTAAATTGTAGTCTTTGGCGTCAGGTTATTCCAATATTCTCCGATAGTATTCGCATGTGGCACATGTTTAGCCTCGTTCATCGAGTCACTTCTTTACAAATGGCGCTCGAAAGCATTCTGGTACATGATCGTGTACCAATTTTAAAATCTCCATTTTGTCTCAAATATTGGATATCAGAAGACCATTTTTTCCCTGTAAAATGACAACATCAATGTTGATTTGAATTGACAAATAATTCGTGTTTTCATTGTCGAAGATTGTGGATGATATTGAGTTAGAGACTTAGCTACTTTATCTCCTTTCTGTTATTAAATTTTAGACAGGAAATTGTTACTATTTTTCTGACATTTCGAGTTTTATATGGATAAAGGTTTATTTCAAATATGAAATAATCCAAAATGAAAACCAAAACGAGCATTAAATGTCTTACTACACTTATTATTTTAGCGTTTTCCGCGATTCTACCAAGATTATGGCCCTCGTTGTTGAAATTGTTTGACGTTCTAACACCTGACGTCAACTGACAGACTATCGTTATTGAAGAGACGACCACTGTCAATATTGGTCGCATCATTTCTGTTACATCTTTTTTTGTAAACCATTTTAAGTGCAACCTGTACCATAACAGGCCCGGGATTGTACAGCGCAGTGGACGCTTACGGCTGGCATCCGGATCCATTCACTTGATTTGATATTTGTTTATCTTTTTGGCAATTTCTGTTTTTCTGTCTTGTCCACGGGTTAATCTTGTAGATTTTTGTTTTGCGTGTAGTGCGGTCCTCCTGAACTTACTATTAGAGAAGCAAACTCATCAACATTTAAAATTGACTAACGACTTCCGGGTTATGGTATAACTGCACTATCACCGATAAACACTCTTCCGTAGTACTACAATAATGAACTTCTCAAACACGTAATATGGTGCTTTATGACGTCATGCTGACCTATTAATGACATCACTTGAACTGCTTATTCATTGATGGTAGTAGTAGGGAAATGGGATAATACAAATATTTCCGGTTTGACAGCTATCTGATTCATAATTGCGTCGAATACAATCGGTTTGTTTTGCATTCTCCTGGACTTACTAATGAATATTTTCATGGAAATATGTCGGTCACATTCGCCGTAGTCCTACCGTAGTAGCCTAAATACCCATGTGGCTAATGCTTCCCTGACAGTGGGAGTAGAGGTGGGGTGGGGTTGTTTGGTTTAGTATATGTAGGCCTACTATAGTTTAACCACTCTACCAGTTAGTCACGTGGTTTATAACTCTGACTTGTATAAGGAGTATGATAACCAGCCTAACCCCGAAGGTTTGCTACGGGAACTGCCATAGCGATACATCCACCAATAATCACCGCTCTCTCTCTCTCTCTCTCCCTCTCTCTCTCTCTAATAAGTAATAAATATAAATGCCCGTGTCACGTGTTATATGTTTGTCTATCCATTGAATAACGAGTCTAAACAGGCTTTAAAAAATATCACCGTCTATTATTTAGATAACTATCCAATACATACATATATAGATTATATATTATTGGGTTTATATCGATAATAATTTGTCTTTCAAATAACGTTAAACATAATATTTCTGGCGATTAAACATACATTATGCAAGAGCTAAATCTGGCTATTGCAGGTCTTTCTTTAGGCCTGAAATGTTACCTAAATTATTAATTAGATATTAATTAAAATAGCATTATATTATGCAAGAGCAAAATCTGTTTATTGCAGGTCTTTCTTTAGGCCTGAGATGTTATCTAAATAATCAATTAGACATTAATTAACATATCCAGACCATAATAAACTCTTGATGTCAAGGCTAGCCTTCGATGTTGGCGGATTAAAATCCTATATGCCGCTTAATGGCTGTTGATAATTAAATCAATCAAGTGGATAATCGAGACTATGCTGTTTATATTAATGATTTGAGTAATGATGACCGAGGTTATGTGAATATTTCAAATGTTTTTTCTCGGCTAATAGTGGATCAATTTGACTGAAATTTTCAGCAAATTACCTTTACACTATCTAGTTTTTAACTATTATAGTGAGAACTGCCATCTCTTTATCATATCTCCCATAATGTAACTTTAACTAATTAAGACCATAATCAACACTCGACGCCATCGCTGGCCCGTGATAATTACTGGATTTGAATACATTTTTTGAAAAGTAATTAAATGTAAAATGAATAATCAAGACTTCGTTCTTTATCGTACCAACTTTAGTATTGGGGCTATCCTAAAATTTAAAAGCTAATATCTCGGAACCTTCAGAGTGAAGCAATTTGATTGAAATATTCAGCATCTTCTATTTACGTTATTTATTGTTAAAAACTATTATAAGTGAGAACAGTCGGCTTTTTATCTAATCTCTCATAATGGCCTCTTTAACTGGCTCTACTTTAAAGTGCAACGTAGAATTGATATCGTATTTGCATGTAGCGATCCAGGCGCGGATCCAGAGGGGGGGTCCCCAGGGGGTCCGCCCCCCCCCCCCTGCTCAGGCTTGAAATTTTTTTATGCGATTTTATTGCTGATTTTTAGACCTGTAATTTTGGAATTTACCTTCCGGAAATAGGTCAGAATGCACCAAATTGAATGTAATTTACCAAACCCCCCGTTAATTGGTTGAGCGCCTTAGTTAAGCAATTATCAATCCTAGACCACCACCCCCCCCTGCAAAAAATACTGTATCCGCGCCTGCGATCGTATGCGGAATTTGGACATATCACAAGATTGTTATTTTTACCCGATTTCGTGTGCGCTAAAGAACTGTTGAAACTGCTATAATTATGCGATAATATAGTGAAAGAAAGAAATGGGGTTTAACGTCCACGCGACACAAACTAGGTCATTTCGGGACTAACATGGTTTAATTTTATTTCAATAATTCGCTTGCGTGTAAGGGTTTTTTTTAGCAGTGGGAGGAAACCGGAGTACCCGGTGAAAACCCACGAGGTTGGACAGGTGTCCCTACTCCTTGCCACGTACAACCGTGGATTCGAAACCATGCCTGTTGACTCAATGACAGGCCGTATGATACAGGCCACTAACCATTCGCCCCCCCCCCCCCCCCCAGCGATAATATAGTAGAGGCGGGTTATGATGATTAACCTGATAACCCTACCGCTATTATCGTCCCATCCGAATGCCTAGAGACTGTTCCATACCTGGTACTAAGTCCTGCGCCACTGATAAGGAGAAACAAACTTGGATAATCCCGAAGAACGTTCTCGCCAAACATCGGGATCGATAAGGCACAGAGCCATAGTGCCTTCCTCAACTTTAGTTTTAGCGCTTTATGTGATATTAAACCACGATCACGTGACATACTAGAGTCTCGGCGGACAATGAAATAGAGTCGAGGTAGAGTCGAGTGGTGTAATGATATTTCATAGTTTAGAACTTCAGGTTGGTACCAGGCACAGAATGAACTACTTATTAAACAATATGATACCGTGTATTATATATACAACACTATATACTTAATTACTCGCAATAAAAACTTATCTTAGTAATAGACCCATACAGGACCTTTGTATTATACTAGCTTATGATAACAAAATCAGGGCTATATACACAACTCGCATTCTACTAAGCTTACAGTAATAACTCGTAGTAGGATATACCGGGTTTGTAATAACAGCATCAGGGCTATACACACAACTCACATTCTACTCATGTTCCTTAAGCTAGGTTCGCGAGTTTTACATTTATGTAGTTGAGGCGAGACCAAGCCTTCTATTGAAGATGCATTCTACTAGGCTTATAATAACAACACAGCATTCTCAGACTTAAGAGTTTATTCAAAATTGTTCGCCTTATTTTAACAAACATATAGTCCTTTATTAATGTTTTGTTGTTTTGATGTGTCAAATACATAAATAAGAGACTATGTGCAAAGTTTTGTGTTTCTGGATCATAGATATTCCTCATAAACAGTGATTGAAAGTTGAGTAAATTCTTAAATTAGAGGCGTTTTTATCGACCACTGATTAGTCAAAGTGATTTGCATTCAATCACATTTTCATCTTTAACGTCCATCTAATTCAAATTGGTTACCCTAATCAACGAATTTATCGACACCGATTTCCGAAGCGATTACATCAAATCGCCAAATCAGTTCAGGGTGCGATTTGACGATTTGATCGGGTGGTCACGTGTTTTTTTCAACTGTGTCCAGCCACAATAATTGTTTACAGCTAATCGGAGCATTTAACGAACTCGCCAAAGTACTTTGAAATCGACTAAATTGTCACATGACATGTCTACTAAATTCAAATCAATTTGGCAAGTCGATAAAAAAGCCTTAAGTCTGAAAATGCTTTGTGAACTTGGGACCAGGACTACACACACAATTAGTATTATACTGGGCTTCTGATACCAACTTCAGGGCTACACGTACAAATGATATCCAATATTTAAGACAAAATGAAAATTTTGAAACTGCTACACGAATCGTGTGTCAGAATGCTTTTATAGAGCATCTTAGCCGTGTTCTAATTTGAAGTTATTTGAAGGTTGGTTGTAATATGACCTGTGGTATATTATTACTGTCATATAAATATAGAAACAATATTAAAAGTTAATCTGATTATATTTACAATCTTTTAATATCTAGGATAATTCAAATGAAAGGGGGTTTAACGTCCTACTGGTCTGTTCCGACAGGGCTGATGAAGACGAATATAGGGAAATTTTGACCGTACAGCGGCGCTACGATGTAAACCTACTCTTATTTCAAACTCCAACTGTCAAGGGGTCTTTACGTGCACTCCAGTGTGTGAAAGGGACCTTGCGTTTTAGTCCCGTCCGAACTACTGACAAGGGGAGAAACCACGCCGGAAAATCTCAACGAACTGTCTGGGCCAACAACAAGTAGGAACTCAAGACCTGTTGGTTAATGTGCCAGCGCCGTACTTACTGAGATTCCGCGTGTCTCCTTAGCATCAACAAACATGACGTTTTAGTCTCAAAATGACCGAAGTGTTGCGCTCAGATGACGATAAACCCCAATCATATCATACACCAAGCGACAGTTGTCATGACGATGTGAAAATGGCTGACATCCTAGCAACAGACAACACTGGATCTTTTCGCGTCATTGGAATATTTGTGGTATTTGTGTGACTGGGGTGACTATGTTTGAATATTTACGACTTGAGAAGTGTTAATGGCGGTAGAAATCGTCTTGCACGCGTCGTCTGTTTAGCCTCTGCTATTTCTAGGATGACGCCTAAAGCCGAACAAACATGAAATCGTGCGTTCGTCCTTTTTTAAAATTTGTATTTTGACTACTGGACAACATGGCTGACGCTTTAAGGTTTCGCGGACCGTGTTTAATAAAACGGGGTTGGATAACCTTTTACATACCATGCTTCAATTTGTTTAGGCACGCATTCAAATGGGCCATGAAAATCTTGCAACCCAGCCTAGGCTCACTTCTTGTTAGATAATTTGCCCCCCCCCCTCCTCAGAAATCTACAGTTAGTCGCTGGATATGACTAGCCGAGTGAAGAATATTTGACTGTCTACTGAACGTGACCTAGTGTTTTAACTAACGGTTCAGTCACCTTGTTAGTAAAACAACTAGAAATTCCTTGTAAATATATTCTGGGGTCTTAGTTTTAAAAATATTTCTTTTAATAGCCAACAAACCACGACTAACTAGCATGTTTATAATATGGAGAAAGCGACGTTGACAAGTTGGGAGTTTATGGAGCAAGGCTGTGTATACATCGTGCAGAAATCTGTCTTTATTTAAAGATTGCAGAAACCAGTAAAAACGGTTTGAATAACTAGTAAAAATGGCGGTTTTCGTTTTATGTGTCGCTACGCCGATGTTTTAAGTAACTAAATTTCGCAAATTCCGGATCTTTCTATTCGAGTACATCAGTTCTTCCAAGGGATAACTTCTCTCTGAAGGCAGGTGTTACTTCTTCCAAGGGATAACCTCTCTCTAAAGGCTGGTGTTACTTCCTCCAAGAGATGACTTCTCTCTGAAGTCTGGTGTTACTTCTTCCAAGGGATAACCTCTCTCTAAAGGCTGGTGTTACTTCCTCCAAGAGATGACTTCTCTCTGAAGTCTGGTGTTACTTCTTCCAAGGGATAACTAGATGACTTTTCTCTGAAGTCAGGTGTTACTTCTAACACGGATAGCTCCGCTCTAGAATGGTCTGCTACTTGGATTAGGACGCTCTGGTGTCTGAACGTCGATAATGAAACCCGAGCTGTAGAAGGTAAGAAATGAAATGAAATGAAATGGGGTTTAACGTCCTACTGTTCTGCTTCTACTGGAACAATGAAGAAGAAGGACATACGTCATACAATGTGCTATGAGGGACATTTTGCCCGGGCAGCGGCACCACGGCCTACTTTTATATCAAATTCCAACTTTCAAAGGATCTTTTACGTGCACGCCAATGTGTACACAGGACCTCGGTATTTCCTCCTATCCGAACGACTAGACAGTTGTCCTTGTCAGGCCCTCCGTCCTGCATCACAGACAAGGGGGAACCACGCCAGGAAACCTCGATGAACTTCCCATGCCATGAATCGAACACCTGACCTCCAGACTAGGAAAAAAATAACCCACGTGGTATAACGTAGTACCATTAATACGTGGTGTTCCCTTGTACACGACACGCAAGTGCCCTCATAGTACACTGCATGGTGTATGCCCGTCTTCATTAACAGGGTAACCTTATTTAATGACAGGTGGTATCTGGTGTTCTTTAAAGGACACGCCCGATATCGCTATGTCAAATCCACCAGGTTGACTATCCATCAAAACAGGAGACAAGATAAATGTCTCGTCAAGAAATTACATTGGTCAATTTTACTCTTATGGTCAGGTAGCAATGCTTCTGGGTCCACACATGGGGTCGAAGCCGAAACATTCTAGTCTAGAATCAAGTGACCCACGCGTACCTCTATACTATTGTGGTAGTCTAAACAAAGTGTCTCGTGGATAAAAACACCCCAAAAATTAAATTAAGGTAGTTTTAAGAATGAAGTCTAAGAGTTGTTAAAGCCAGTATTTTATCCAAGAGACAGGGTACATTGTTATAATATAATTTAATTTAAATTAGATACACTTAGTTGACCCGATGTGTTATTTAGATTACGGGTCAAATCATATTCAACAGTGAGATAAAATGAAATGGTTTAACGTCCTATCCCTCTCTGTACCGATTGGGCGTCACAACGGTCTAATCTTATTTCGACTTCCAAGGATTACGTGCATGTCCGTGTGTACACATATCCACAATGTTTAGTACCATCCGACGATTAGGCACTGTTCCTTGCTAGGCCTCCTCCCTTCCACCGCTAAATCCGAGGAACACCGGGAGCGAACCCGAGCACACACACCCGCCCCCTTCCCCGCCCCAGGTTAACTAGCCACCGTCTTACTCACCGAGCCAACGCGACTATGAAATACAACCATTATATTACAACATTGGCTCTATCTGCGCGGCTAACATTTTGAAATTGTCCAATTAGAAGAGCTGTATCTGACAATCTTGCTTCTTGTAGACGTGGTAATATATTACATTAATAGCCTCTTTATTGCCCCGATAATACTTCAGTATACGTCACTTTCAGCACACAGGGGTCCATTTATTTCATACTTTGAGAATAGATCTCTCTCCTAAATAGCCGCCATATATAAAATAGTATACTGTTTTGTGATGCGACCCTACACCGCTTTTTCCACATCTGACATTCACACAAAAACTGAGTAAACTTTGTCCTTATTATTAAATGTAAGCAAATTTCACCAAGTATACCTAATGAATTCGACTAAAATCGCCGAATTAGGACAGAAAATGTCGGTCAACTAGCTTAGTGTGTGTTCCCAAGCGGATCTTACTGTAGACAGGTTAGTATACTGGACCCATCTACGATACCTGTGTCCCAACAGTGTATACAAGGTCTGTGAACCAGCAGGTTACACGATCCCTGTGTCCGAGCAGTATATACGAACCCTGCGAACCAACACGCGCCCTGGGGACCCAGCAGTATAGAGGAGTTCTGACTTTATTTCACAGGGTTTAAAACCCATCCCGTGTGTTTTACCAAGGTAACGATGATAAAGGTGAAATTGAAATCAGTTTTGTTATCGAACAGTGTAAGAGTATTTATCATGTTTCGAGAACGTGCGATAATTGACGTATTCGGCTTGTTCAAATGTAGGAGTACACGATAACGCTTACAAGAAATGAAATGAAATAGGGTTTAACGTCCTACTGTTCTGATCCGACTGGGCTAATGAATGACATGCGGGAACCTTTGCCCGGGTAGCGGCGCTACTGTCGACTCATATATCGAATTTCAACTGCAAAGGGACACGGGATCTCGGTTTTTCGTTCCATCCGAACGACTAGACAGCTGTTATGTCAGGTCCCCTTCCTGCGTCACTGACAAGAGGAAGCCATGCCAGAAAATCCCAATGAATTTTCTTGGCCAGCATCAGGATCGACCTCCAGGCTAGCGAGCCAGCGTCTTACTTACTTAATCCCTACCTCTGAAATGTGTAGCTTTTACATACGTTTCAAGCACGTCACTTGATTTAATGACGTGCACGCGTTGACCTTTTGGCCACCCAACCCTCCCGTTGGAAAAAACACAATAAACACATTCAAATAGATAATTAAATCAGATATATGTTTGCTTTTTTTTAAAACGGATTTAGATTCATCTAATGGTCAACCTAAAAAATATATATGTTTGTCTGTTTTCAAGAACGATAACTAGGCAATAATTACACTTTCTGGTTTTTTTTCTGTTTTCGTATTTTCATGTGAGGTGACAATGAATGTTAATTCCGAGTAGAAATTTTTTTTGACAAGTATGAAATATATCAATATATCCTAGCTGCCATCAACATCATCTATACAACACAACGACATCTCTGTCTCCGTTCCTATTATCAACCGTTTCTATTTATTTATTTAAATTCAATTTCTTTTTTATTTTTAATTGTATGTAAATATGTTGTGTACCGCGTGAGTCCATCGTTCGTGAATATATGGTAAAGAAATCGACACTCAACGCGTCAAGACGTTCAGACGGATATTCAGGGTCAATGGACCGACTGCTCGTATAATGGCTGTTGTATTGTAATAATGTGAAGTACGGTTTTATATCATTCATACCCAGTGGTATACATGTATATCTACCTATAACTCAAAAACTAGTCTCTCTCTCTCTCTCTCTCTCTCTCTCTATCTCTCTCTCTCTCTCTCTGGGCGATTAAAAATGTTTCTACAGTCAATAAGATTAGTTGCCAATCGTGATCATCGCTACGGATCATAATACTGGATGGCAACAAAGAGCGACAGATCGCAATATGCACTGCGATTGCTGTAGAAGATGGGGAAACAATAAAGTCTATGATCAGTCGGACTTATATACTCACCGCGGTCCCATCGTAGCTCAAGTCGTAATCACTGTCGGTCGTGAAAGACAGACATCGCAACCACAAAAGAGCGCATTGGTTCCCGAAGATCGTATGGAAACGAATCCGAATGTAATGGAATGAAATGGGGTTTAACGTCAAACTCTTTTACACCTAACTTGGGCTAATGGAAGATGGGCATACGCCATACAGTTTGCTATGAGGGAAATTTCGCCCGGGCAGCGGCGCTACGGCCTACTCTTATATCGAATTCCAACTGCCAAGGGATCTTTTACGTGCACTCCAATGTGTAAACGGGACCTCGGTTTTACGTCTCATCCTAACGACTAGGCAGCTGTCCTTGTCAAACCCTCCTTCTGCATCACTGACAAGGGGAAATCACGCCGGAAAATCGAGATGAACTTTCTCGGCCAATGCAGTGATCGAACACCCGACCTCCAGGCTAGCGAACCAGCACCTTGTCCACTTAGCCACCGTGACCCCCCCCCCCCCAGATCGTAGACTCAATTAGGACAATCCTTTCGGAACGTATCTTGCCCCGAGTTCACGAAGCATTCTCAGACTTAAGTTAAGAATTTACTAAAAATTGCTTGTCTTATTTTAACTAAAATATAGTCATTTATAAAACGTTTGTTGTTTTAATGTATCAAATATATCAATAAGACACTGTGTGCAAAGTTTTATGTTCCTGGGTCAAAAACATTTCTCACAAACAGTGATTGGAAGTTGAGCAAATTCTTAACTGAAGTCTGAGAATGCTTCGTGAACTCCGAGCCCTGAACTGCAGATCGAATCGTGGGAGATCGTTTCACCTGAAATTGACGAATAGTGACCATATATTCACACCCAAGTTCACCGGAACGTACCAGAACTTACCGGCTCGCATACTGTTGTATCCAAACGTGAAATTTTAGAGAAGCAAATAAAAATTCCACGATCAGCTGAGAATGGCCTATTGTCGCGTTCGTTATGCATCGCCCGACAGTGTGAACCAAACGTTATCTAACCGGTATCTTTGGTGATTATACATGAAATTCGGCAAGTCGGAGACGAATCTTAGGTCTCCGTCAGACCTGACCGGTGTCCTTATTGCCCCGTCGCGAACGTACGGCGACCATGCAGAAAATGCACGTGGTTGTCGGCCAATGTGAACACAGCGCGAGCAAATAACGATTTACTTAGTTGATTATGACGTTAAAGTCAAGTCTCTTAAAATTCGTCAACCGTCATGGCTAAATACTTTGTCACTCAAGTATAAAAAAACATTCCTCACTCGAATAGAAATTAAAAATGCATTTGACAGTATAGTTGGGTTAATGTTTAGAGTAGGTCGTGAATGCGGAACTCGCTAGGCTACAGTCCGTGACCAAACTTATATAAATCCTAGCTAAATAGTAACGTAGATTTTAACCAGCGGGGTAAGTGAAATTTTCTATATTAAATTTGTGTCTTGAAATATTAATTGTCTATCATGACACTGGTTGGATGGGGTAATGGGGTGGGGTTGGGTTGTTGTGGGTTTCCGTTTTGTATATTAATATTATCATTATTTATAAAGCTTGGTAATACAGGACTGGTTTCTCTCCAGTCGCTCATTACATATGATTATACTTCCCTTCTTCGTTCGAATCACAAGCTAGTTAGCTTATTTTCTTTTGACGGGTGAGGTGGGGATATCGAAAATAGAAAATAAACAAGATGGGGAGCAACTCTTACTTTTAAATGTAGCCTGTGTATCGTGTGCACAGAGAGAGAGAAAGAGGGAGGGGAGAGAGATAGAGCAGGGGGGAGAGGGATATATATATAGAGAGAGAGAGAAAGAGAGAAAGAGAGAGAGAGAGAGCAGGAGAGACAGAGCCAGAGAGAAAGATAGAGAGAAAGATATATATAGAGAGAGGGAGAGAGAGAGAGAGGGAGAGAGAGAGCAGGGAGAGAGGGAGAGAGAGAGCAAGGGAGAGACAGCAAGGGGGGAGAAAGAAAGGGAGGAGAGAGAGATGGATATATATATATATATATATATATATAGAGAGAGAGAGAGAGAGAGAGAGAGAGAGAGAGAGCAGTAGAGACAGAGGCAGAGAGAAAGATAGAGAGAAAGATAGAGAGAGAGAGGCAGAGAGAGAGAGAGAGAGAGAGAGAGAGAGAGGTTAAACGCACACTCGACACAAACTAGGTAATTTAGGGACTAACATATGTTTCAATTTTATTTCAATAATTCGCATGCGCGTAGGGGTTAAAGGGAGGACCCCATGAAAACCCACGAGGTTGGCAGGCAACCCTACTCCTTGACACGTACAATCGGGGAATCGAAACCACGCCAGCTGACTCAGTGACGGACATTATGATACAACGCGTACGTGTTAACCATTCGCCCCCACTCCCGAACGGTATTAAACTATTTTCTGAACCTTGTGAATAATTTTGTGAATAATCATCTATCAGAAATTCGTCCTAACTGAATGATGATCGTCAGTTTATACGGACCGAGAAAACGAAACGAGTTAACTCGATATTTTCGATACTAAACAATATTTGTGATTATATCATGCTGACTCGTTGATATGTATATCAACCTACAAACTATAGTCTGAGCTCCCGGGACACGGTGTTTACAATTGAACTAGTATTTGGTATGAATTGAAGTGACAGTTTTATAATACGGTATGTCGAGCATTAGGTCTCTCATTCTCTTTTTGTGTTCGGCGCGTGAGTATTATTATCTCCTTATAGCTTGTTTTCCTTTCAGGTTTTGTTTAGGGTTTTAAGGGATCTTATGATGTTAAACATCGTACTCTGCATATCAGACTCCATTATTAAATGTTTTATGATTATCCACTGGATGTTCGAGGGTATGGTATAATAAGTGCAGGAGGACTGCACTACACACAAATAAAAGCGACAAACAAATCCTCGGACAGACTACACAGACATTGTAAGAAATAATCAACAAATCAAGTGAATGGATTCGGGTTTGGGGCGTGGCCATAAGCAAAGCCCAGCTTAACCGGAGCGGGGCCCTGGGCCTGTCCAGAATCGCGGGGCACTAATGCTACGAAAAGATTATTTCATACCCCTTTGAATGACACGCACAAGTAACATACAATTAAACGGTCTGTAATACAAGAAAAATTACATAATTTCAGTTCTGAATGGCATACAATGCGCGGAAATGACATATTACGACGGGGAACTGTTATAACAAGTGACATCGCCGCTAGAAGCGTGGACCGATCATCATCAGAGGGATGGCCCAGTCTCATCCCTCGCGCCGCTAGATCTATTACCATGAAATTTCATTTGGAATTTGAATTGTTTCTCTTTTTGCCATAAACCGTGGGGGGGGGGCCCTCAGGCCTATGCAGCATAAACTGGGCCTTGACCATATGCGTCCATTGTGCTGTACAGTCCCGTAGTACACACGTTCTTGATTTTACTCGGCAAACTGATGTAAGGTAAACAAGAAATGCGTTCGTTATTTATAACACAGGGGCGGCGGTGGCGCAGTGGAATAAGAGGTTGGAGGTACCGTGTTTGATCCCGCGGTGTCGGCGTGGTTTTGCCTTGTCCCGGGTACACTTTAGCGTGCACGTAAAACATGCCCTTGACAGTCCTCCTGCACTTCCAAATAAAGAGTATGTTGCGGCGTTACATTAAATAGTTTACTATAAAAGGGGCTAAAGACGTCGCTAAAAGCTGGGCATCGGGCCCATATGACGAACATGGAGGTATTTAGGCTGGGTTACAGACCAGTCGATAATCAGCCATAATTCCATACAATACTTCAGGCAAATATATTATAGACCTGTCATTCTCTACTGGTTCTTGTGCCCAGAAACTGCCAGAGACAACAAGTTTCCGGTCATACTGATACCGTTCATACGTGATAGGGAGTCGGAGTGACACAGGGGGTAAGGCGCTGGCGAAATAACCAGGACGTCCGGGGTTTGATCTTTGTTTTGGTCGCGAAAATTTCCCCGGATTTACCAGTGTTGCAGAACGGAGACCTGGCAAGTTCCTGCGGATTTTCCAGCGCGGTTCTCTATTTTCAGTGTTGCAGGGCAAAGACAGTATCTAATGTTCGGATGATGCGAAAAACCAAATTTCCGTGGACACGTTGGCGTGCACGTAAAAGAACCGTTCACTCGAAATGAGAGTAGGGCAAAATGCTCCCCATAGCACACATGTTAGTGGTGCAGACCAAGGAGCCCGGCAACGAACAACGTATAGTCGTTCAGATGGGTCGAAAAACCGAGGTCCCGTGTAAAAGATCCCTTGGCAGTTTATCTAAGAGTAGGTCATACAGCCACTGTCGGGGCAAAATGCTCCCCATAGCCCACTATATGGCGTATTCCCGCTTCATTAGCCGATATGACGCAGAAAAGTAGGACGTTAAGCGCTATATCATTTGATATTCGATACCTAATAGTTAAGCTACTTGTCCGGGTTATTCACCTCAGTATGTACATCCATTTAGTTTTTAACAATGAATAAATGTACAAATCATCATAAATATATGGGTATACGCACATTCCACGCTTCAATGATTCCATTATAGTTATATGTTTATTATTAGCATGCTTATATATAGTCGAGTTTACAGTGAATGTCACGCTAAGTAGTCAATCTCACTTCACGACGTAGAAACAAGGATTGCAGCCTCACTCTTACAAGAAGTTCAGTCTCTGGCCAATATCATTTCGCGTAGAAGCAGGGACTGGGCACTATTTGCACACTGGCTGGAACTTTGGTCAGTCTCGACTCACTTCATGTAGAAATAAGGATAACAGCTATAATCTCACAAGAAGTTCAGTCTCTGGCCAATATCACGTCACAAAGAAACAAAGACTGGGGCTCTGATCTCTCAGTGAAAGGAACTCCAGCCTCTGGCCAGACTCACTTCACGTAGATCGTAAAAGCAAGGACTGTGCTCTACTCGCATACTGACTGGAACTTTGACCAATCTTATTTCACATATTAAAGCACGGCGTTGAGCTCTACTCTTAGAGTAACAGGAACTTCAGTCTCTCATTTCATGTAGAATCAAGGAGGCGAATCGTCATTTACAGCACTGCGTTCGCCAGTGAACGATGGGGAATCGAAACAAATATGTCTATTAAGGGCATTTTGCTTGTCTCTGGGATGAGATTTATGTAATTAAACGCTGATAAATATCTTTTGATAAAGTAAATAGTTTCAAAGTTTCTTTTTATCTTACAAAAACCAAATCTCATTTGAAACCTGTGTATTTTGCAATTTTATATGCGGAACAGTTATCTTTTTAGATAGTGATCGATAAACTTTTAGTGGGTATGTATTTCGTCGACGATGGATTATCTGTACTGATCACTCAAAATGGTAAATAATTTCGCCGAACTTAAAAAAATAATTTTACATTAAATAATGCAAGGAATTTGATTGGTATAATACACGGTTTCTTTTGTCTTTTTCAGGCACTTCATATAAGAGAAAAACAACGCTGGAGCAAATAGATAAACCTATCATATCATTTGATGACGTTGTCAACTCGGCTACTTACGTATGGCTGTGATGCTAAAAATTATGACGTAATGGACACTTATACGTACAACACAGATAAACGTGACGTCACATGTGACGAATCTCTTTTCATTCTTATCAAAGAGACTTAACGTGAAAAGACAAAAAGTTTTAAAAAATTGTCAACGTAATCTGAATTGAATTAAAGAAAACGGAAGTTGTTTGGTTGGTGATAAGCCTGTGTATAAACCGTTCTCACGCCGAACCGGAAGTCCTAATCTTTATCTCGATTTAGAAATAAAATAAAAATGGGTAAGTATAAACTCATTGCTAGAACTGAGAATATTTATACAACGTTTGGGATATATTCCCTTATTGGTTATTTATTTTTCATTGTGAGTGACGTATGTACAGTCCATTTGCTGATTACACTTTTTTGCCTCAACCGTTTTTTAGGACTTCGAATTTTGACTAATGGCTTGGATTGTTCGTACTTGGTTTTATTTTATTTCATTACTACTGTACAGACACGGGACTGTATAGCACAGTGGATGCTTACGGCTAGCCCCCTGGATCCATATACTCAATCTGATAAAATACGTTTGTTGTCTTTGGTGTCTATATTGTGTATTGTCCTGTAGCCCTGTCTTGTGTAATTCTTTGTGTGTGGTGTGATTCCCCCTGTACTTAATGTTTATGGTGTCTATATTGTGTCCGTAGCTTTGTCTTGTGTAATTGTTTGTGTGTGGTGTGGTCCTCCTATACTTAATGTTTGTGGTGTCTATTGTCTATATTGTGTATTGTCCTGAAGATCTGTTTGTGGTGTCTATATTGCGTATTGTCCTGTAGATCTGTCTTGTGTAATTGTTTGTGTGTGGTGCAGTCATCCTGCTAATAATGTATATTAGTATGGACAATTGTACCGAGGTGCATTGAGACTAATGTAATAGTCGGCGGGTAGGCAAGATGTCGTATCTAGCAGATTTTACGAAAGTCATCTATTTTACTTCTTTTTTTCATTTAATTTCATTTATTTCTAGATCAATCAAAATGGGGGTTATAGATATTGTTTCAAAATGTCGTTGTTTCACATTAGTGTGCACGTAAAATATCCCCTGACTGTTGGAATTCGATGTAAGCGGGTGTCCGTCGCCATTAGCCTAGTCCGAACAGGACAATTGGACACCGAAACTATTCTTCTTTCAATTCCTACTATCAAATCGACTAGATACACGGAAAGCGGGCCCGTAACCGCGTGGGGATGGAGTGGGGAGGGGAAATCCAATTAGCCCCCAAAATAATTCGCCAAAAATAATGATTTCTTAAGTGTTTTCTTAGCCCCTCAGCCCCTCCAAAAATTCTATAGCCCCCTAATTTTATGAGCGGATAGTCATTTAATTGTGTTGAAATAAACTCTAGGGTTTCCATGACGCATGTTACAAATCAAGTTTATATTTATCAGTTTTCGACATAAGATTCATATTTGGGCTTTAAATGGACTTCATATTCCTGGGTAAAAGTTTTCAAAGCTTCCGTATTACACTGAACTCCGTTAGATATAATAATTTATCAATGTTTCAACGTGTTTTCAAATTCCGCATTACTCCTAAACAAGGTCGCTTACACTGATTCATTACATTTTTTTAAATACTGTCATGTGAACAAAGTCGCTGACTTCCCGTTGATAGTTAAATTATTTTCGTCCAAACAAAAGGGACTATTTCGTTGGTTAGGTCAGGTCAACTTAACACAAATCGCCAAAATATGTTGTTCGACTGTCTCACTCCTACAACAAAAATTTAACCAGGAAGCAACAATGACGTCATCAAGGCCATCTTGAAATTGCAAAGACATATCGAAGTCCATCAATCGATTCGCAATTTTAGAAAAAAGGACTTCTGGTGTCGATCGTAATCGAATTGTAAATAAAATGGGGTTTAACGTCCTACTGTTTTACGCGATATGATTGAGCCAATTTCCGGTTAAAAAAACAACATAATATTTGTTAAAGAACAGCATGTCCAGTTTTTTTAGGGGGAGAGGGGTAGTCAGCGCGTGTGCGTTGTGTCATTGGGACTATCGTTTAGTATCCCCGATTGTACGTGACAAGGAATAGGGTCGCCTGTTCAATCCAAACCTCGTGGGTTATCTTCGGGTCCTCCGGGTTCCTCCCACTGCTAAAACCCCCTACACGCAAGCGAATTATTTAGATTAAATGACATATAGATTGTGTTGAGTGGACTCTCTCTCCGTCTCTCTTTCTTATTTTTATTACTCAGATCACATCAAGAATGTACATAGAAAACTTTGAGTCTGTTATAACGTTGATTTTTTGATGTTGTTAACCTTGTAACCTTGAAAGTTTAAAGTTAAGCGTAGTTTCGCGTGTGATGATGACAAAATATCTTTGATCTTTTACTTAACTAGGATTTGTCGGTAAACACCGGAAAATAGGATCTACAGAAACTAATGATATATAGACCAGCCTGTATATAATATATAAGTAATAATTACATGATATAGTATATTAATATGTACGGGCACCTGTTGTTCTATTGGTGTATATACACTGCTACGTGGTCACATCTGTATTATAGCACAAGCAACAATCCAGGTGATATTATGTTTATATTCTCGCAACAGGTTGAATGAATGTTTCCATGGCTTTTTATTTTATTAAGGAAAATATCATATTTGATATAGCAAAACAACGTTTCGGTAATTTAATGAAAAAGATGAGAATTATATGTAATTCTTTCTAGGATGTATCTCGTTTATTCACAAAACCATATCAGTGAGACGTGAAATGAAGTTATATGAATTAATTATTTCTGAATCGTTTTATCAAAGGCATTTATGTGCTGCTCACACTTCGCGTCGTATTAACGTTTTTTGTCGAATTGTTAAATTTTATTAGTATATAGGTTTGTTTCATTTTCTTTTTCAGGTTTACGTAGCAATGGCCGGTAGATACAAATGGAGCAAGAGTATACTACAATGTTTGTATAATTAGTATGCATGAAGTCAGTTTATAATTAAAATGTTTCTATGTACGCGTGGGCGCACTCTAATATATTAATACTAATTAATATGGACATGCGCGTGTCATGTGATCCGCATATTCCTAATAATTATCCTAACCAGATTTTATTCCGATTCTCGTAAACGGACGCTTGACATTCTAGATTTGGTTTTTCATCAAAAAACATGGAATATTTCACTAAATGTTCCAGGAGTGTGTTAAAATTCTATAAATAATCGCATATATGAAATGACATAGATTGGATTAATGTTACATTGTGTTGAAGTTATTGCAAGGGATACAAAATCAGAAATTATATATTATCCATCGCTCTTTTCTTTTAAAAGAAAAAGACCGTGATAATGTGGGAAAACTGTTTCGTAAACTTTGTAATTCCCAGTTTTCTTAAGGATTAAATGTGCACGATTGTGTCTGCTATTGTTAAATATCGTTATTACGAACAACATAGAGAGAAAATACATTGTTTTATGGACCGGAATGTATTTTCAAACAGATCGTAGCTAATCGTTGTGTTATTGTTCGATAAGGACCGCTTCAATATCAGTAAGTGGGTGATTGGACTGTTGTGAAAATAATTATTAGATAACGAGATGGAGTGAGAAATATATTGTCTCTACTAAATGAATTGTTTTAAATAATGTTATTCTATGATAACAGGTTTAATGTTGTTGAATAGCGTAGAATCTGAGTAAATAATTTAACAGTGTTATTCAATTAGAACATTTCTCTATTATCCAAAAGTGCAGCGTCGTATTTCGATGAGAAATTGTTCTATATTCGATGAGGAATTCTTTAAAAGCGACACAACGTTCGTTATCCGGTGACGAATTGTTCAATTGTGACGTAACGTTATTCAACGATGAATTGTTCAATAGTGTCGTAACGTTATTCGGTGAGAAATAAAATTGTTTAAAAGTGGCGTAACGTTATTGGATAAGGAAGTATCCCACAAAAGGGTGGCATCCGATGGCTTAACAGTGCGTTATTGGAATAGCTGTTGCAAACGTTACTGAAAGAAAGATTTATTCGATTAACGATTATCTGATATAGTATGTGACGTGGGAAGATAAGCATCAGTGAACTCGATGATTAAACCTTTAATTTATTATACGATTCAGCCAGAACATAGACGAACGATTCCGCGAAGCCCGATTAGAATGATAGCACGTGGCATGTTCTAATCACGCGGTTTATCACCTAATAAGGACAGGTATAAACTTGGTGTATAATATATAGAGATAACACATCAATGAAATAACTATTGTTATAAGATATAGATAATCTCTACAGTAGAAAGTTTAATCGTCAATAAATATTTAAAATCTTGTGACTTTGGACTAGAAGAGGATAAATTTAGATGACTCCGACTTTTGATCTGCAGCGACAAAGTGTGAAGTTGTTGACTTAACTAAATCAAGAATAGAGTGGAATTAAAAGTAACTCGAGTATTTTAATCTGATAAAAATAAGTCATATGACGAGGTTGTAGCAATATCTACTTACACATTTGTCACGTGAGCTCTGATAATAAGTACTTATATATCTACAGTTATAAGTATATAAGTAAATTATAGTTGACGACCAATCATAGTAAGATACAGCACGAGACTAGTGACCTATAAATAACTCGGAGTTTCCTTTTAATAGGGGTATATCCCATCTGAATTGGTTGGAGTTGTCACAGGAGGGAACCAAGTGTTTTATTAATGTTTAGATACTTATAACAGTCGCCGTCGTATATATATACAAAGTAGAAAGAACGTCACAAAATAGTTTCAGTGGGAAAGTGAACGTGCAAAATGATGGAGGATTTTATTCCTTTGAGCTCGAGCCTGGAGCGCGAGCAGTATACGTTACAGCGGTTGAATTCGTCTGGGGAGGAAAGTGATGCAAGTTACGATGATTTAAGAAGTATTAGTCCGTCAAGTATGTGGAGTTTAGACAGCTTGGAGGATGAGATATTTTTGGAGTATTTATTTTCACAAGGTGTCGTGGAAGACGCCATACAAAATACGAAACAATCGGGGGTAAGTCTACCTAATGAAGTCAACCATTTTCAATCCGACCAAACTTTAGCGACAGTTCCTGCTAACGTTACGCATGCTCCGTCAAACGATGTTTTGTTGGGACAAGTTAATTCGTTACCTTCCATAGAGTCCCTCCAGTCTTTTAGTGTCGGAGACGGAAATGTAACGCAACCACAGAGCAGTAACACTCAGAACTCTTTCGCTAACAATTCCAATGAGCTGGTCGTTCTTGGCGTTGGACTACAAAATCTGATGCACACATACGCCAGTAAACCCGTTGCCACAGAAACCAAAAAACCCGTCCAGTCCCAGCAGGCACCAGTGTACTTCCGTCAACCAACAACATTCCATCCAGCACCCACTGTAACGGTAACTAACGCTACCAGAATTCAAAACATCCACGCCAAGTCCTTACTCAGTCATCCAGTCGTACACACAGACGTGAAAGTTCGAGTCACCAAGCCTACGACCCCCCGACAGCCCAGACACACGTTGTCTGACGAGATTAAAGTCTACCACTGCACGTATAATGGTTGTACGAAAGTGTATAGCAAGAGTTCCCATCTTAAGGCCCACCTTCGACGTCACACGGGCGAAAAACCGTTTGAATGTACATGGACAGGGTGTGGATGGCGATTCTCTCGATCCGACGAGTTGGCCCGACATAAGCGATCGCATTCCGGGATAAAACCTTACCAGTGTAAACTCTGTGAAAAACGATTCTCTCGTTCCGACCACCTCTCCAAACATTTAAAAGTTCATCGTAAGCGTTAAAGGAATGCGCAAACGTCGAATAGAGAAAGTTTTTTTTCTCTTCAATATTTTGTCAGAAATACTCGATTCACAGCGGCCAAGAGAACTATAAACAGTGCTTATTAATTTATAATTCATAATCATGTAACATTTCTGTGCTAAAAACAGTGTGCTATTAAAATACACACGTGTGTGTGCGCGTGTGCACCTTGTAATGGATCACGTGTTTAGTCTCCCAATCCATATTTTACATATTACACTGTGTGTGTGTCTGTGTGTGCGCATCGTCATTTGGTAATGATCAATTTCTTATGTTTCAATGTGTGCATGGACTTCCCCATTTTACGTACATAACGAACTTATATTATTTTAGACTAAATGTGTGCACTCCCTTTTGCACAAGGAGACATTAATGCGTGTGCATTCTGTTGATTTCTTTCAAATCACTAAACGAGAATTATACGATATTGTTTGACTTTATTTGTGTTTTACACGTACATTATGGTTTCATAAAGGTGAAGACAATCCTTCATATAAGACAGTTAAATTGATATGTGTGCACACCAGTATTTTACACATGTATTACACGTTGACCTGTCAAGGATTATTTGCGGTGACCTACAGGCATGACAATAAAATAGAGTTTGACCCCATTTAATAAACCACGGTGAATTATAACAGATTAGTCTGTGACGTCAGTGTCAAGTATTACGTAACATCCATGTATTAAACTGTGCTAAACTCACCCTTGGACTTTTAACATCAATTTCAATCTAACGAAGACACAAACCAGACAGGCATATATATAATTTACACTTAATTCATTTATCATGTGTCTATTGTAGTCGCCATATTTATTGCACCCATTAGTTTTCTGTTGCTCAAGGAAAATACTAATTAAAATGCATTACAATTTCGGTTCGTTTGTTTTCTGAGTTTTACACTGCAACGCCATGAATGAACGAATCGAAATTTGTAAATGACATTAATTGGTTATGTTATTCCAGCTTCGTGTATTTTCCGATTTTTACACTGCAACAAAGTAAATAAACGGAACCCATTTATATAAGCCATTGGCTTGTTTCGGTATCCCGTGAATAAAATATTGTTTAAATAAAAATAAACGAAACAAAATTGTTAATGATTTAATTAATAAGATGTTTCCTCAAGCTAAGATCTCCATTGTTACTTTTGTGGTTCTTCAAAAATATATGCAATAAACCATTAAAACGTTAATACAACACAAAACCAATAAATGTTTGTATTATTCAAATTCAACAGACAAAATATTGTTGAAACAAACAAACGTGTGTAGGATACTATCTTGGTGTTGATGTTAAGGGATAGACTTGTCACTCAGACAAAGCAGCGTCGATGGTGTTGTGGTTATAATAGATAATAGTATGTAATTTAAGATGGAAAAAATATTTGTTCGTTTGGTACCATTTACTTATATTGTGCATGGTGTTCATATCTATACTGGTTTTTAAAATACAGATGTGACGTCATCCTTTGATGTTGGCTACCAATATTTCAAATAACTTGCCAGTTGTACGTTATTTAAACTAAATGTTCAAAATTGGACCCACTTAACGATTTTATTGAAATGGTCGTGCATTGGCCGAAATAGTTTATCGGGATTTCCCCTTGTCATGGGTGAAGGACGGGAGGCAGCTGTCTAGGCATTCGGATGGGACGAAAAAATCGTTTATCCCGTGTATAAATTGGCATGCACATAAAAGATCACTTGGCAGTTGGAATTCGATACTTAGGCCATAGTGCCCCTGCCCGGGCAAACCGTCCCTTACACAAACAATAATATAGCGCATGCCCGTCTTCATTATCCCAGTCGGCGCAGAACAGTAGGACGTTAAACCCTATTTCTTTTTATTTCATTTTTACAGGACATTGTGTAATATAATGATACGACACTCGGCGTAATATATTACTTAGCGTCTATAACTCTCCACTATTACACGTCACATACCGGGCCTTGATAAAATAGCCTGTACACGAATATCCCTTGATAAAAACAAAAAAACATGAAAATTATAGCAACACCCGCCATCAATAAATTGTGCTGACAAAGGGTGTTATGAGCTCCAAAATTTATTTTGACATGACGTAATAAAAAATGTATTTCGTCATAATGCAGTGAACACACGAATTGTGTCATAATGCAATAAAGATTATATTGTGTTATATTGCTCTGAATTATAAATGACACATTAAAAAGAACAAAACCTCCCTTGTATTAAGTTATTATCCTTCTGTTGCATTTAACCAGTGACAAATATTCACAATAAACTGTACCTGACCGTGCATTACTCATCTTCTTCTTGTTTCCGCACTATCGAGATGCACGTTCTTTGGACAATTGTGTATTATTGGTCCATATTGTGATAGTACTTGGGTTTTTTTTTTAAATGGCTGATCACCTTCTGTATTTTTCGGAAAATATCAAATTTTTCAGGAATCAATCTACCCCCAAATTCATTCAAAAAATAAGAAAGGTGGTTTCTGAACGTAGGCGTATTTAACAGTGGAAGGACACGGAGAAAAACCCACGAGCTTAGAAAGGCGACCCTTCTCCTTGCCACGTTCACGTTTATGACGGAAACCACGCCCATTGACTCGATGACAGATCTTATCATCTAAAGTAGGTCCCACTCTTCTTAACAATATTGTTACAGCCCTATAGGTACACATGGGCGTGCACGTTAAAGATCCCTTGGCAGATGAAATTCGATATAAGAGTAGGTCGTAGCGCTCCTGTCCCGACAGCACACTGTCTACATTAGCGAAGTCGGAGCAGAACAGTAGGACGTTAAACCCCATTTCATTTTATTACACTCATAACTATGAAATATTCACTGGATAAAAAACAGGAAGAAACGAATATTAAATAACACGTCGTAATAAAAATACCTCGGTCGTTTGAATATGATAAATGTTTTGTGTTTAAGAGAGAAATTTCGACATGCGATTTAAGATGACATTGACTGGGATGGGGGTAAACGTCCTGCGTGACATTATCAACCTATAACGGAAAATCTATTTGATCTTTGGGGTATATACTATGCCCGGAATAACTTGCGTTCGGGATGTATACAGGGGATTTGGGGTTATTCTTCTGAAAGTTTTTCTGTAAACCTATAAGGCGATGTCATAGTTCTGAAAGGTGTTAAGTCTCAAAATTTGTTGGATTTAGTTTTATAGATATAAGAGGAAAACCTATTCAATTCTTAATAACACAATTAGTATATCAAAATTTCTAAAAGTAATTTTGTGTGGAAGTTACGACCTTAGAGTTCTGAAGTTTTGCATAGAGACCCCCCACCCCTCCATTTCCGCCAAACTGGTTAGTAATCTTATTTTAAAAAGAAGCTATTTGGGTCGTAAGTTGCATTTACAACTTTCCAGAACTATGGCCTCGAACGGGTTATTTTTTTCAGGGTGGGTTTTTTTTCCATCGGGAAACATGACATGATATAAGGTTTTTCGCACTTGTATTCTGATATATTATCATTTTATGTGCATGTAAATATAGATGGTCTATAAGTAAGATATACATGGGCGTTTTAAGGTTTATCATGGCGGAGGCTATATTATGTTGAGGGCTCTCTTTCGCGGGGGGGGGGGGGTGTCTTGATTGATGATTTTTATGCCAATGCAATGACTGCATTCTCATTCAGTAATGGATTCAACAGTAACAGTGTATAGAAAACTATTGACTCGGACTCGGGACCCTTTCCATTGGCCAGAGGGAACCTTTTGTCAGAAGTGGGGCCCTTTGTCTGCCTTTAGGGGACCTTTAACTAGGGTACATTTTCATTTTTCTCATCGGTTTTAGCATTTTCTCCCGTTATATTTTTCCAATTTCTTTGATTTTTTTTTTCGCAAGGAGGCTGGCGCCTTCAGCGCCTCAGCTATAAAACGCCTTTGAAGATATAGACCTACTCCGTACCTCATAACGAGCATTATCATAAGCTTGAAATTACGGTAGCGCCATTTCCCGTCATGTTAAACTCACTTGCATCAATCTAAACATGTTAATCTTGACCTTGAGAATACGGTAGCGCCATTCTCCACCATGCTTTAGGGGTCTATAACGACTGTAGTAGATAAGGGGAACCACGGATAGATCCCCACAATGTCAGTATAATATCACAGGCGTGCTGGGACTGAACGAGTTGAAAGGGTTTATTAAACGTGCTGGGGAATATTTTAGTCAAAAGGTCAGCTCATGGTTCAGTGCTATTAAATATGTTGTTATTTAGTTTTCTGTTTGGGTAAAGAAAGCGTTGAATAACACGTGACCTAGCTGGAGGGTAAGAATAGGCTGAATGCCATGTGATTCACCGAGTGTGAGTGACCCCCCTTTCGTAACGTTTTCTAAGAGATATGGAAGCCTATTGCGGCCATTTCAGAATCTCGTCCCCTCGCCGCGAGAAGTCGAGGGCGAGAACACGAGAACACGAGAAGTCGAGGGCGAGAACACGAGAAGACGAGAAGTCGAGGGAGCGAGAAGTCGAGGGCGAGGGAGCGAGAGAGCGAGAACGCGAGGAAACAGGGCGAGAATACGAGGATCTCGCCCCGAGAACACGAGATTACTTTCACCTCGACTTCTCGTCTTCTCGTCCCTCGACTTCTCGCTCCCTCGTGTTCTCGCCTTTGAAAAACCTCGTGTTCTCGCTCCCTCGCCCTCGACTTCTCGCTCCCTCGACTTCTCGCCCTCGAGTTCTCGCCCTCGACTTCTCGCTCCCTCGTGTTCTCGCCTTTGAAAAACCTCGACTTCTCGCTCCCTCGCTCCCTCGCCTTTGAGTCAATCTCGTCTTCTCGTGTTCTCGCTCCCTCGCTTCGTCACAATCTCGTCTTCTCGTGTTCTCGCTCCCTCGCCTCGGAAGTGCAGTTATTACGCATGTCCACTGACTACCGTATCGGCATTTTTGTATTTTGACATGGATTATAATAAACGAAAATGTTTGAAGTTGTAGAAAATGTAATAGTCCTAAACAAGCTTAATTTCTTCTTGCACAGATAGTATTGTATTCTGTAATTGATTTTAAGTCTTCAGTCAAATCTTTCTTTGCTCTCTAAAAATATCCATCGGGTGTTTTCACTTGATGCGTGGTTTTGTCAGTGCTGCAGGATGGAGAGCCTGACAAGGGACAATGTATAGTTGTTCGAATGGGATTTTAAAAAACGATGTCCTGTGTCTGGAATCGCAAGGAAGTTGGTTCTACGGTGGCTCACTGGGTAGGACGTTTGCTCTGTAACTTCTTCAAAGTTCCTCGTGATTTTTGGCGATGTTCACTATTGTCAGTGGTGTAGAACAGAGAGCCTAGCAAGAGACAACGTATAATCGTTCGGATGAAATAAAAATAACCGAGGTGACGTGTCCGGAATCTAAATGAAACGAAATGAAATAAAATGGGGTCTAACGTCCTACTGTTCTGTTCCTAAATTGGGCTAATGAAGACGGGCATACGATACAATAATACAGTGTGCTATCAAGGAAATTTTGCCCGGGCAGTGTCGCTAAGGCCTACTCTTACATCGAATTTAAACTTCCAAGTGATCTTTTATGTGCACGCCAATAGGTGTCCTTGACAGGCCCTACGTTTTGCATCACTGACAAAGAGAAATCACGCCCGAAATAAAATCTGGATGAACTTTCTCTTCAAATGCAGGGATCGAATACCAAGTGGTGTAAGTGGTGTGGGACGGGGGGCCTGAGAAGGGACAATGAATAGTTGTTCGGATGGAATACAAATAACCGAGATCCCGTGGCCGGAATACAAATGGAGCTACGATGGCTCAGTGAATAGGATCGACGTTTGCTCTTTTACTTTATCAAAGTTTTTCAGGATTTTTCGGTCGGGTTCCTGCTTGTCAGTGGTAGCCTATAGGACTGAAGACCTGAACGGTATATATATAAAATACGAGGTTCTTTGTCCGAAATCGTAATGAAGTGGTGGCTACAATGGCTCTCTCGCTTCATCGAAGCGCATCGGGCTAAACTTCTGGAGATGTCCTCCCATGTCAGTTGTGTAGGATGGAGGACGGAGGGTCTGGCAAGGGATAACGTGTAGTCGTTCGGTTTCGATTCGCCGTGTGGGGTTTTTCCGGTTTCTCCCACTGTCGCATACATTTCTTTTCCGATGCATTGCACAATACGTCAGCACTAGAATTACGCCTCGGACTATATTTGTCAAGTTTAGCCATACTGGGGTGAAAAAAATCAAATTCTAAGACAATATCAGAAACCAAAAATCAACGTCATAGGGTCACGGGTCAATAGCCATAATTAGACCACGGAATACCTCTTACGAGACGGAACACGTTGGTTTGTTTCCATTTGTTAGAGAGAATTTTTCTGAAAATATCACAGGTACATGGGGACAGGAACGCCCTTATTAGACTAAGGCACACCAGACCTATAATATAATAATACTAATAGAGTCAATGTGATTTTTCAAAGTTTTTGAGTTTTTGTTTTTTTCTGAACATATTTCAAATTTTTGATCTTATTTTATCCATATTTGATGCTAAATAATATAATATTTACTATCAAACATGTAATTCATATTTAAAAAAAAAATACCTTCTGATGTATAGATCAGGTGTGCCATAGTCTAATAAGGGCGTTCCTGTCCCAATGTACCTGTGGAAAATATGCCGGGATTACTGTATAATACCACATATTAAATGTTGCAGTGACACGATGAAAACAACTTATCCCAGGTCTGTGGAATAAATATGGTCAACAGTAGAGAAATAGCACCAATGATTGAAAGAATCTGTTATTTACTGGAAACAAGTATTTTTTTATAAAAAACTATTTCAGTAAAACTATATCCAAGAGAAATACATACTAAATACACATGAAAACAATTTTGGCAAAAATAAACAAACGCAATAATATAAATTTCCTCATACCAGGCGCGGATCCAGAGGTCCGGACCCCCCCCCCCCCTGCTCAGACTTGAAAAATTTTATGCGATTTTATTGGCGATTTTTAGACCTGTAATTTTGGTATTTACCTTCCGGAAATACGTCAGAATGCACCAAATTGAATCTAATTTACCAAATTTTTCTAGGGGAGGGACCCCAAACCCCCCTTAATTGGTTGAGCTCCTTCGGCGCTGGGCGTTATCAAACCTAGACTCTCCCCCCCCCTGCAAAAAAATCCTGGATCCGCACCTGCATACACAACAATACCATATACTACTAGTAAGAGAAATGAGGTTTAACGTCCACTCGACACAAATTTGGTCATTTCCGGACTAACATGGTTTAATTTTATTTCAATAATTCGCTTGCGCGTAGGGGTCTTTAGCAGTGGGAGGAAACTGGAGTGCCCGGAGGTTAAAACCCACAAGGTTGAGAAGGCAACCTATCTCCATGCCACATACGCTCACACAGGGATCGAAACCACAGCCGCAAGCCAGAGGTCACCGGCCAGCTAGAGGTTGAAGCGTGGCACTCTAAACCACTAGGCCATCCCAACCCCCCCACTACTAGTAAATGAAATGAAATGGGTTTTAACGTCCTACTCTTCTGCACCTAACCTGGGTTAATTGAAGACAAGCATATGCTATACAGTGTGCTATGAGGAAATTTTGCCCGGGCAGCACCGCTACAGCCTACACTTATATTGAATTCCAACTGCCAAGGAATCTTTTACGTGCACGCCAATGTGTACACTGGACCACGTTTTCCCATACCATCTTAACGACTAGACAGCTGTCCTTGTCAGGCCCCTCATTTCTGCATCATTGACAAGGGGAAACCACACCGGTAAATTGAGATGAACTTTCTTGGCCAATGCAGGGATCTAACACACCACTAGTATTGATGAAAAATGTATATAATAATTATAATAATATCATTGTTCTGGAGAACGGTTTCTAATCTGCTGTTCAGATTGTTCTATTCACAGAATACACACAGATCAGGTCTTGTGCCCATTTACACTGTACAAGATATATACCAGTATATAAATATATATATAAAAGAAAAACAAATAGTTATCTTAATGATTCCAGTAAAATGAATTAGAAATGAAATGAAGTTTAACGTCCTACTGTTTTGTTCCTATACATGTACTGGGCTAATGAAAACAGGCATACACCATACAGTGTGCTATGAGGGAAATTTGGCCGGGTACAGCACTATTCCCTACTCTTCTTTCGAATTCCAACTGCCAAGGGATCTTTTTATGTGCACACCAATGTAAACAAAGGACCTCGGTTTTTCATCACATCCGGACGACTAGACAGCTGTAATTGTACCTTTTTACATGCACACCAATGTATACAAGAGACCTCAGTTTTTCGTCACATCCAAACGACTAGACAGCTGTCCTTGTACCTTGTTAGACCCTCCTTTTGCACCACTGACAAGGAGAAACCACGTCGGAAATGAAACAGAATAAAAAAATAAAATGGGGTTTAAAGTCCTACTGCTCTGTTCCTAAGCTAGACTAATGAAGATGGGCATATGCTATACAGTGTGCTATCGAATTCCAACTGCCAAGGGGTCTTTTTACGTGCACACCAATGTATACAAGGGACCTCGGTTTTTCGTTACATCCAATCAACAAGACGGCTGTCCTTGTACCTTTTTACAGGCACACCAATGAATACAAGGGACCTCAGTTTTACGTAACATCCGAACGACTAGGGGGGTGGGATGGCCTAGTGGTTTAAAGTGCCGCGCTTCGGCCTCTAGCTGGCTGGTCACCTCTGGCTTGCGGCTGTGGTTTCGATCCCTGGTGTGAGCGTATGTGGCATGGAGATAGGGGCGCCTTCTCAACCTCGTGGGTTTCCTCCGGGCACTTCGGTTTCCTCCCACTGCTAAAGACCCCTACACGCAAGCGAATTATTGAAATAAAATTGAACCATATGTTAGTCCCGAAATGACCTAGTTTGTGTCGAGTGGACGTTAAACCCCATTTCTCTCTCTCTCCGAACGACTAGACAGCTGTCCTTGTACCTTGTTAGACCCTCCTTTTGCACCACTGACAAGGAGAAACCACGTCGGAAATGAAACAGAATAAGAAAATAAAATGGGGTTTAACGTCCTACTGCTCTGTTCCTAAGCTAGGCTAATGAAGATGGGCATATGCTATACAGTGTGCTATCAAATTCCAACTGCCAAGGGGTCTTTTTACGTGCACACCAATGTATACAAGGGACCTCGGTTTTTCGTCACATCCAAACAACTAGACGGCTGTCATCGTACCTTTTTACATGCACACCAATGAATACAAGGGACCTCGGTTTTACGTAACTAGACAGCTGTCCTTGTACCTTGTTAGACCCTCCTTTTGCACCACTGACAAGGAGAAACCACGTCGGAAATGAAACAGAACAAAAAAATAAAATGCTGTTTAATGCCTCCTGCTGTGTTCCTAAGCTGGACTAATGAAGATGGGCATATGCTATACAGTGTGCTATCATGGAAATTTTACCAAGGCAGCGGCGCTACGGCCTACTCTCATCACATCAGAACGACTAGACAGCTGTCCTTGTACCTCGTCAGTCACCCCCTCCCCACGGCCTGCACCACTGACAAGATAAACCACCTCGGAAATGAAATAGAATAAAAATAAAACAAAACCATACAATATTAATCAGCATAGTGACAAAATATAACATGAAAATTTATTGACATGTACAGTACATTTAATTAAAACATTTTTTAAAATATGTATTTAAAAACTGCTTAAAAAATACATGTACATGAATACAGGTTTAAGCCTACTCATAAAAAATCACATAATTTCATAGATATCATCATCAGTATTAAAATCAATGTCACTGTCGAACAATTTACACAAATCCATACAAGAAAGTTTTCACTTGTAACAAGTACATCTATCTGTAATGCAGCCTGATTTGTATCCACAGTGAAAATTTTATTTGGTGCTTGATCTCTAGTCACCCTAACCCTGTCATTTTAAACAGTAGTGTTTAACAAAAGGGGCAAAAATTTTTGCAGCTACAGTAAGGCAACGCGGGGGGAATGCCCCTGTTTTGATTGGTGGTGCAAGGGACAAAGCAACATTTTCATCCAGGGGACACATGCAAAGTCAATCTGGTGTGGAATTAATTCACACATATTTTTTTCATCAATAGGGTCTAACATGTGCTCTTGTACCAACTCATCTATTTTGGTTCTCTTTTTCTCCATAACATCTTGGGTATATTTCTTAAAGTACTGTGCATGGTGTTTCACCTCAATGGTGACACAGTCTTCACCATATTAGTCCTTATTGGTCTGAGTGGTCTTGATTCGAGTAGTCCTTACTCCTTGGTGACTGCGAGTTGTCATGCATTTAGGAATATAAGAATATCTATCTTTATCAATCAACTTGTTAAATGATCCCCTTAACAAATTAACCAGACCTATTATTATTTTTTTTGTTGGTAAAATTTTAGCTGCTTGCTTCTCTAACATCCCTTTCTAACTTTCGTCAACAAGTTTGGAATCGTGATAATGTTTCATACACAGTTGTTTTGTTTTTTTTTAAGTTGAAATGTGAGAACTCTGTATTATTAGTATACCCCAATGATTGAGTCTTTGAGAACTTTGTCTGCACATTCCTGGAGTTCTTTGTCTTACAAATCAGCATTTGTCTCCGGCACAAACCTGCCATTTCCATCTAATTCGATCCAATGGTTAGCCAGGACCTAAAATTGTTCCCAGCTTGTCGCATTGAACGGTTTTAGCTTAGTGTTTTTAACAAAATATTCACAAGTATTCAGTTTTCGCTATCCTTCCGCCATATTTACTATCAAAACAGAACGGTAACCTTTGACTCTACTCGACCTTCCATAAATGTGTGTCTGATTGGCGAGCTATGTCACGTGATTTGTTAAAACCAAATCACCGCGAAATTCAAATACCATCGCACATTAAATAACCTGTATTTATTTTACCGCTTCTGTCAAACGTCAAAGAATGGATAACAGAAAAGTCGCGTGACAATGAAGTAATACTAGAAGAATTAGATGATGTACCTTTTTTTACCCGAAACTTGCTAGGACGGAAAACAGAAGCAGGCAAGCTAGAAATTTCACACCACGGCATATATATAGGCTATATATGTAGGCCTAAAGTGGAGAATTTTTTGCCTGGACGTATTTTTTCTATTTTTTTATGCATTGTCTACCGTAAACAAAGAAGTACTTGTACTTTATCTACTTTAATATATATATATATTATAAATAAAATCTAAGTGTGTATGGGTGTGTTTATGTATGTTTGTTTTCTCCACCTACACATTATTATGTGTTATTAAATTAACCAGCATCACAACAGGAATGTTTTAGGTCAGTGAATTCGGGCCCAAGGCGAATTACGCTTCGTCGCCGCGATTAGCCCCCACATATCTCGTATCAAATTGAAAAGAACGACCACGTATGTATTTTAGGCCATCGAATCTGTCCTACAGGCAAATTTGGGCCACGAACGAATAAAACCTCGGGAGAATTTAGGTCCCGTGGGAATTTGCGCACTGGGCGAATATGGGCCCCTAGCAAATTTGGGCCATGGGCGAACTTGGACCCCGGGCGAATTTGGGCCCGTGTATAGGCGGGTAAACTACGAGTAGTTTATTTGATAATATTTGATAATATTAGCATCACAGAAAGAAGCGGGTATCGAAACCGAGCCCCCCCCCCCACACACACACACACACCCACGCCAATGTGTAGCCTATACGAGACCTCGCTGTTCCATGTCATCCGAACGACATGCTGTCCCCAGGCCTTCCGACCTACACTGATAAGAGGGTACCTCGCAAGAAAGGCTAGACTACGCATTGAGCCACCGCAGCTCCAACTTATTTCGAATCCGGACACATGACCTCGATTATTTAACCCAACCCTTCCTCCTTCTCCACTGATATGGAAAAAACCCGCTAGAATATTTCCGATGAACTTTGATGAAATGAAATGAAATATGGTTTAACGTCCTACTGTTCTGCTCCGACTGTACAAGCGGCACCTAGGTCTCCTCTTATATTGGATCCAGGCTGCCAAGGGATCTTTTACGTGTACGTCAATTTACAGCCTAGGATTTTCATCCCATCCGAACAAATAGACAACTGTCCTTGCCAAACCCTCCGTCCTGCAAATAGACAACTGTCCTTGCCAAACCCTCCGTCCTGCACCAATGCAATGACATGGGGAAACCACGTCGGAAAACCCGATAAACTTTCTTGTCCAATGGAGGGATCGAACACGTGACCTTCAGTTTAGTGAGCCAGCGTCTTACCCACTTAGCAGCCGTGGCTCCAAACATTAACGTCATACTGACTGAGCCACCGTAGCTCCCACTTCATTTTGATTCCGAACACGGGACATTGTTTTTCTATGCCATCCGACGACTTTACGTGGTCCCCTGTCAATTCTTTCCTCCTACACCACTGAAGTAAGAGAGCAAACGTCCCACTCACTGACCCACCGTAGTTCCCACTTCAATTAGATTCCGGACACGAGGCCTCGGTTATTTTTATTCATTCTGAACGATTATACTTTGTCTCTTGCTAAGCTCTCTGCTCTACAGGACTTCGGTTATTTTTATGCCATCCGAACTATTATACTTTGTCTCCCATCTAAGTTCTCCGTCCTACACCACTGACAATAGTGAACATCGCCAAAAATCACGAGGAACTTTGAAGAAGTTACAGAGCAAACGTCCTACCCAGTGAGCCACCGTAGAACCAACTTCCTTGCGATTCCAGACACAGGACATCGTTTTTTAAAATCCCATTCGAACAACTATACATTGTCCCTTGTCAGGCTCTCCATCCTGCAGCACTGACAAAACCACGCATCAAGTGAAAACACCCGATGAATACTTTTAGAGAGCAAAGAAAGATTTGACTGAAGACTTAAAATCAATTACAGAATACAATACTATCTGTGCAAGAAGAAATTAAGCTTGTTTAGGACTATTACATTTTCTAGAACTTCAAACATTTTCGTTTATTATAATCCATGTCAAAATACAAAAATGCCGTCAGTGGACATGCGTAATAACTGCACTTCCGAGGCGAGGGAGCGAGAACACGAGAAGACGAGATTGTGACGAAGCGAGGGAGCGAGAACACGAGAAAACGAGATTGACTCAAAGGCGAGGGAGCGAGGGAGCGAGAAGTCGAGGTTTTTCAAAGGCGAGAACACGAGGGAGCGAGAAGTCGAGGGCGAGAACTCGAGGGCGAGAAGTCGAGGGAGCGAGAAGTCGAGGGCGAGGGAGCGAGAACACGAGGTTTTTCAAAGGCGAGAACACGAGGGAGCGAGAAGTCGAGGGACGAGAAGACGAGAAGTCGAGGTGAAAGTAATCTCGTGTTCTCGGGGCGAGATCCTCGTATTCTCGCCCTGTTTCCTCGCGTTCTCGCTCTCTCGCTCCCTCGCCCTCGACTTCTCGCTCCCTCGACTTCTCGTCTTCTCGTGTTCTCGCCCTCGACTTCTCGTGTTCTCGTGTTCTCGCCCTCGACTTCTCGCGGCGAGGGGACGAGATTCTGAAATGGCCGCAATAGGCTTCCATAAAGAGATGTGCGGACTATTGTAAATAAATAACCTACATCTCTCTATCTATTCAGTAATGGGTCGTTTTTAAATCGTAATACCAAACCAAGCGCGGACCCAGGGTTTTGGTCTACTGTGTGAAAGGCATTTCAAAACATACCCACTGAATGTAAGCCTAGTGGAACGAGCCAAGAATAGTATTTGACTACACACACACACACACACCCACACCAATGAATACCTATCTATTCATTTCAATCGTAGAATCTAGATCGGTTGTATTGAAATCGTAAATCCAATCTTCAAGCGAGGACTCAGGGTTCGGGTAAAGGAGTATGCCGAGGGGTTGGGTTTGAGTCATCAATTCAAAAACATAGAAAGAACAAAAAATGGGTTTTGAGAGAGTGTGTGTGAGAGAGAGAGAGGGAGAGATAGACAGAGGGAGTGAGAGAGAGAGGGAGAGAGAGAGAGAGGGGAGAGAGGGAGAGAGACTAATACGTGAATCAAATTCATTTCAATAATTTGCTTGCGCATAGTTTGCTTTTAGCTGTAGAAAATCCACGATGTTGGACAGGCGACCCCCATTCAGGCGAAACCACGCTACTGAATAACGATATGACAGACTGCATATGATCTAAATAACGAACGACAGTGAAACTTAAAAATGTACAAAGTCGTAAAGTTAAAATAACTAAAAAAAAAACAGTTTGTTTTTTTTATGGTTGAACTACCAAGCATTTTAAACTGTCTATATTTTACAACCAAGACGCGGCAAATTTATCGTCGTTTGCAAAATTTATCTTAAAAGGTTTCTGTAATCAGCATGAAGTCATGTCGGTACACGGCTGAGGTGACGAGAACGGACTGTCGCAAGGTTAACATGAAGATGCATTAGCCTTTATACAGAGAACAAACGACCCCGCAGATAAGACAATAATTAATACCTCGTAACCTACGTCAAATATTTAAATTACAAGCTTTGATTCGAATTGTTGAGAAGATTTTTTTTATTTTTTAAAAGTTTAAATTCACATTCCAGCGGTATATGCTAATCTTCACCGTAGGGAAAGATTTCAAGTATTTTTAAATACTTATATCAAAGCGTGTATTTATAGTCAACTTTTATTGCGCGTCTTTTTTAAAAATTTAATGTAAAAACAGAATAGATTTTGATCGAGCGTTTTACTATGATGTTTGTTCATCGCAGCATGAAATAGTAGCAAGGTCAATAATTTATTATGTAAATGAAATAAATGGGATTTAATGTACATGTATTACGTTCTCGAGCCACAACCTGTTGACGGGGTATTGGGTGGTCACAAGGACTTATTGGTTTGTTTTAAACATATTTTATTACCACAATGTAAAAGGATCGGACAAAAGTTACATAAACTTACAAAAACATCCTTTCCTTCATAAGTACATAAAATTATGAGGTGCAGTAAAAAAAAAGAGAATTGAAACGGTGCTGGGGAATAAACCTCAAGATTGACGAAGATAATTATAAGAAAGCTATCTGAGAATTATTCCAGTGAGTGCAAAGATCTTGAAAATTTAACCCCTTTACAATATCTTGCAGGAAAAAATATCGACAGGTTGCAAGAGCTGTTGGTATGAGGTTATTTCAAGCTTAAAGATGTATTTCCAAATAGTAACTTAGGATAAGTTGGTTTATTACTCAGTCTTCTGCACAGGGTGGATGTGGCAGGGGAGGGGGGGGGGGGAATAGGGTTTAACATCCACTCGATACAAACTAGGTCATTTAGGGACTAACACATGGTTCAATTTTATTTCAATCCTTCGCTTTAGCGATGAGAAGAAACTGGAGGGAAACTTACTGATAAGTAGACAATCACAGGATGGAATGAAATGTAATTTAACGTCCTACTCTTCTGCTCCGACTGGGCTAATGAAGGCGGGTATACGCCATACAGTGTGATATGAGGGAAATTTTGACCTGGCAGCGGCGCTACAACCTATTCTTATATCGAATTTCAACTGCCGAGGGATCTTTTACATGCACGCCAATGTGACCTTCGTTTTTTGTCCCATCCTAACAACTATACGCCATACATTGTGCTATGGGAGACGGGCGCTATGACCCACTCTTATATCGAATTCCAACTGCGTACACGCCAATGTATACACGAGTTCTGGGTTTGCCGTATCATCTGAACGACCTGAAAGCATGGGTCCGTGACTAATGTTATATTCAAATAACGCCTTGTACATTTAATGACGGATTAATGATACAATTTAAATCTATTGTGCACTATAAAAACTTTAAATATCGGGCACCTTGGTGGTAAATGGTGGCTAAAGGTTTAGGGAAGTACACACTTCCGTACATTCTCACACATTCTAGAGATGAAATCGGGTGTAACCTTCCTATTGATCTGCACTGAACTGGCTAGTGACGACACACATAAAGTGGGCTTATGAGAGAAACTTTGTCCAAATAGATGTCAACTGTTATCAGTTCGGACGGTTCAGAAAGTAAAGTACTAAATCCCAATTAATAACATTCCCCAAATTCACCGATAATTTTCCAATGTTATGCATCATACTATTATTCTGAACATGGTTCAAATACGCCGGTACAATACATCAATTTCTCGGTCTGCCATTGTGATCACGTGACCGTCATTTGTAAGATGAAGTGAGCGGAAGTGAGCCCCCGAGTTAATAATGACAGGGTCAAAATATGACCCGGCGTACTTATTAAATAACTTAATTATAATTAAGAAGGTACTTTAAATGATCTGTTTAAGAAGGCTGTGGGATGGTACGATAAGAACGTAAACACGTGTCACTATGGCAACTCGTCTTGCGCACTGGTGCAATGTCACTTTCATCTTTCTTTCTGAATTGTTAAAACGTGGAAGGGGATTTTAATAACCCATGTTCCTATAGCAACCGGGCTGAATAACAAATAAAATGAAAATGGGGTTTACCGCCCTACTGTTCTGCTCCTATTCGGTTAATGCCCTTGTTAGTGATGCAGGACGGAGGGTCCGACAAGGACAGCTGTCTAGACGTTCGGACGGGACAAAAAACCCGAGGTCCCGTGTACACATTGGCGTGCACTTAAAAGATCCCTTGACAGTTGATATAAGAGTAGGCCGTAGCGCTGCTGTCCAGGCAAAATTTCCCTCATAGCACACTGTATGGCGTATGCCCGTCCTACGTAGCCCAGTCGGTGCAGAAAAGTAGGACGTTAAACCCCATTTCATTTACAATAATGCCAGTAATCAAAATATAGATTTCATGTTATAGCATTTACCATTGACAATCTCTAGTAATTACTAGTCGACGTCACAGATCGTGCTAATTAATCGGATATCACGTGTCAGTGTTTTAATTGTAACAATGATAATATTAATTATATTACGACACATCAACAGAGATGAGAGAGAACAACAATCACACGAATTAATTGGATACATGATAAATATTTCAATTAGTTTTCAAGGTTACAATACAGTTATTTGTACTATACAATAAAGTTAAAGGAGCTATATTGCTAATATTTGGGACCTAGAAATCGACACAAATGAATGTATATACACTGATTTACATTCAATCGTTTCTGTTTTTACTCTAATTTCTAATCAGTTAATAATATTCGGCGAAATACGCCAGAAGTCTCAATCGAATGACAATCTGTAGCGTCTGGTTATTCAAGTCTACATCGATACTATTTATTGCGCATGCTCTGCAGATAAAAATATCGCGTCACCGTTTGACCTGCATTGGCCGAGAAAGTTCATCTCGATTTTCCGGCGTGGTTTCCCCCTGTCAATGATGCAGAAGGAGGACCTGACAAGGACTGCTGCCTAGTCGTTCAGATGGGACGAAAAACCGTGGTCCCGTGTACACATTGAAGTGCACTTAAAAGATGCCTTGGTAGTTGGAATTCGATATAAGAGTAGGCCGTAGCGCCGCTGCCCCGGGTAAAATTTCCCTCATAGCACACTGTATGGCGTATGCCCGTCTTCCATTAGCCCAGGTTAGGTGCAAAAGAGTAGGACGTTAAACCCCATTTCGTTTCGTTTAATGTAACTGATCGTTTGTCTTGTAAACTTATGGGGTGGATGACCGATTAGTTAACGCGTGTGCGTTGTATTATAACGTCTGCCATTGCGTCAGCTCTCATGGTTTGGGGGGTTGGGATGGCCTAGTGGTCTAGAGTGCCGAGCTTTGTCCTCTAGCTGGCCGGTCACCTCTGGCTTGCGGCTGTGGTTTCGAGCCCTGGTGTGAGCGTATGTGGCATGGAGATAGGGACGACTTCTCAACCTCGTGGGTTTCCTCCGGGCACTCCGGTTTCCTCCCACTGCTAAAGACCCCTACGCGCAAGCGAATTATTGAAATAAAATTGAACCATATGTTAGTCCCGAAATGACCTAGTTTGTGTTGAGTGGACGTTAAACCCATTTCTCTCTCTCTCTCTCTCTCGTGGTTTCGTTTCCGCAGTTGTACGTGCGACAAGAAGTAGGGTCGCCTGACCAACCTCGTGGGTTTTCTCCGGGTCCTTCGTTTTACCTCCATCTGTTATAAAACCCCTACACGCAAGCGAATTATTGAAATAAAAATGATCTAGTTTGTCTTGACTGGACGTTAAACCTTACCCCCCCTCTTCTCTCTCTTGCTCCCTCTCACCCCCCTCCCCTCTCTCTTTCTCCCTCCCTCTCTATTTTCATAAACCCTGCAGAGTTACTAGAAATTGCCAGGCGTGACGTCACCGGTCGACTTGCCACTTCGAAAATGGTTTCGTTCCGTTAAATATTTACAAAAGATATGATTTTAAAATTTATCGACATTCAGATTTCACTGCAGACGATATAGGATGCAGTCAGTTCTAACATTCAAGGGGACTTCAGCTTCACGTGCCAGCCTCGTGGGGTTACTTCGGATTCCTTCTACAACCCATCGCTGAAGACCCGTATACGCAAGTGAATTATGGAAATAATATTGGACGATATGAAATTCCCGAAACTACCCAGTTTATGTCGAATTGACGTTAACCCCCCTAACCCACCACCACCCATTCCTTCCGTTCGTTTCTGGAATTAAACGAACAGACATTTCGACTAGGGGTGATATCTAGACATACCCCCCACCCCACCCACCCCCTCTGCGAATTTTGCTTTTATAATGTATGACAGTACATTTCTGGACCGCTATTACGTTTACTCTCAGGGATCCAGCATTCTCTATACGTCTTTTGTAGTTTGCAATGGATTCAAAACATCCTAGCAGAGGATATCATTTTGATGCACAATACTTATATATACGCACGTTCAAAATATTTACATTACACATGACGAACAAAAACATGTTTACGACGTCGTGTGACGATGAACAAAGAATCCTGGATCCGGCCACGAATCTAGCTCGATGTGTTCTATTGTGTTATTTGGTGGGTTTCGGGGATCACGGTTTAAAATTCACGTAGTTGTGTTTACTCTCGGGTTTGAGGGGAATGTTTATTAGATCTAAGTAAACCCTTTGGGGACGAGACCGATATTATACCAAAGAAAAAAAAAAGACAGGACAAAAAAAAATTTAGTTGATATACTATTATTATTATTATGAAACTCTAACATACAAATGGTCCATGATATAGATTAGAGAAGTCTAGAGGAAACTTTCCATTTATCAGTTGTTCACATCATGGAGTTGTTAACAAGCCAACGTTGATTGGTTAGATCATTCTTGCCTAGTAGAACGCGTCTCTTGTCATGTCAGGCCTGTTGTATAGATTTCTTACAGATGCTGGAATCTAGTATTGTCTGAGAGGAGGTTTAAAGCCCACTCATCACAAACATTTGACTAGGCGACACTTAGATAACAAACCTCATCTCTCAACCCTCTTCAACGTAGCAAAGCGAAACGCGAATCACACTCGCAAAAAGTAAGAAAATTTGACAATATTTTTCATCAAACCAGCGATTGATTATTGTTATTTATAACATTTCTGCCACGTCCAACTAAAATTAAGCAGATAATCCTACCAGACACGGGTACAAATCCCCTCTTTTTAAATCATAGTGATAATAGATTGCTTTTTCCGACATTTTAAATTAAACGTCGTTAACACATAAAAACAACGCTAGATTTACTTAATTGTCAATATTTGTTGATAAATGATTGTTGTTTCAGTAGATTAGGCTGCGTTTGTGAAATAAGTACAAATAGTATAAAATTAACTTATTTTAAAGATGGTACATGCATTAATAAAGAAATTGAGTTTGCTACTTCGAACTAAAGGCATCCAATCGTAGCTAAAAACAAGCACATCAGTATATCTCAACGTTTTTAGTTACGTTCTCGTAACTATCGACACAACTCTTTGTCACGTACATACTTTTGATAAAAACCGAAGCAACTTGACTCAATGGCAGACCATATGATCTAAAGCAGACGTGCTGAAGCCCCCCCCCCCCACTATCTCCCCCCAACACACTCTCAGTCTCTCGCGATAATATTAACAACAGCAGTGTCCGCTATATTCCTTTAACTATCAACAATATTTTAATTCAGGTTGTCTTAGCCTATGCACCTTCCCACTCGGTTGGATGGCCGAATGGTTAGCGTGCGCGCGCTTTATCATACGGCCTGCCATTGAGTCGATTGGCGTGGTTTCGAATCCCCGATTGAACATGGCAAGGAGTAGGGTCGCCTGTCCAACCTCGAGGGTATTCTCTGGGTACTCCGGTTTCCTCCCATTGCTAAAGACCCCTAGGAGCAAGCGAATTGTTGAAATAAAATCTATGTTAGTCCCTAAATGACCTAGTTTGTGTGGAGTAGACGTTAAACCCCCACCTCGCTCTCTCTCTCTCTCTGTCTCTCTGTCCCTATGCCAGGATTCCTTGAATCATCGGTCGATGAACACAGATCCCCGGCGTGCACCACATCGACTAGTAAATAGAATGCCACATAGGTGTTAATAATCTTTTAGAAGCATTTTATTAACTGGATAGAGCAATACACAAAAACACATACTTACGGAATAACAGTTACTTAATTTATTTAGGCGACGTTTCGAAGAGTATTCTCTCAACGTTTTCAAGCTAATGTGTTTTTGTGTATTGCACATAGGTGTTAATATGTTAATTACTAGTGATAATATTTATAAGGTGCACGAGGCCAGGTAAACGATGTAAATATGTTAGAAATAAGATAAAGACGATTGAGGTGAGGTGATTGTACCAGGGAGAGATATCTACACCGCCATCTTGTTTTTATCATAACCATTATCAGTCTACTTTATCTATCTTATTTATACACAAACCTACAAACAATTCATCAACAATGTCAATAACCCTATATAATAAAGCATCACATCATCATCATCATCATCATCATCATCATCACCATCACCATCATCATCATCATCATCATCATCATCATCATCGTCATCATGTGTCGTCGTTATTCGTAAAGCCGCGTCTTGGGCCCTGATGTTTCCAGGTCATATCTATTGCACAAAATAAAATGGAGTTTAACATCCTACTGTTCTGCTCTGAACTGGGGCTAATGAAGACGGATATACGCCACACCGTATGCTATGAGAGGAATTTTGCCTGGGCAGCGGCGCTAAGGCCTACTCTTGTATCGAATTTCAACTGCCACGGGGTCTTTTACGTGCACGCCAATGTGTACACGGGACCTCGGTTTTTCGTCCCATCCGAACGACTACTTTCTAAAGTGATAGAGATGTCAAAGTAAATGAAATTGGGTTTAACGTCCAGATTTTCTGCATTGACTAGGTGCAGACGCGCATTCGCCATGTAGTGGGCTCTACCGGTAATTCTGCCCGGGCAGCAACAATTTCGTCTAATCTTTTATTAAATTCCAGTAATACATGTGACATCGGTTTTGCGTCTCATCCAAGCGGCTAGACGCTATTTACACCCAGTCTTGTACTTATCATAGAAAAAATCACTCTCACAAATCGGTGGGAGGGGAGGGGTGGCTGAATGCTTAGAACGTGCGTGCTGTATCATAAAGCCTGACATTGAGACACCGAATTATTGAAATAAAATTAAACCATATGTTGGTCCCGAAATGACCTGGTCTGTGTCGAGTGGATGTTAAAAACCATTTTTCTCTCTCGCTCACAAATCCGGGATTCCGTGACGTCCCGGTTATAATCTGGGCCACCGTGGCTTTCCGATGTCAAGACCGGCGAACAAACTGGGCAAAATATACTAACGTCAGTATGTACTCGTTACACGAGTATAATAAACACAGAATGACAAGTGGGGTAGGAATTCTGGATTCCTGAGCCCGACATTTGTCTCTGTCCTTGTGTTCAATGAAAAGAAGAGAATGATAAAATGTAAACTTTCGATCTGTATCATAGTAAACGAAGCTATGATATTACCATCACACACACAGAGATAGAGAGAGCGAGAGAGAGAGAGAGAGAGCGAGAGGGGGGGAGATAGAGGGAGAGCCAGAGAGAGAGAGCGAGAGAGAGAGAGAGAGAGAGAGCGAGAGAGAGAGAGAGAGAGCGAGAGGGGGGGAGATAGAGGGAGAGCCAGAGAGAGAGAGAGCGAGAGAGAGAGAGAGAGAGAGCGAGAGAGAGAGAGAGAGAGAGAGAGGGGGGAGATAGAGGGAGAGCCAGAGAGAGAGAGCGAGAGAGAGAGAGAGAGAGAGAGAGAGAGAGAGAGAGAGAGAGAGAGGGGGAGATAGAGGGAGAGCCAGAGAGAGAGAGAGCGAGAGAGAGAGAGAGAGAGAGAGATCCACTCGACACAAGACATGGTTAAATTTTATTACAATATTTCGCTTGCAAGGAAGGGTATCTAACGTGGGAGGTTAGATAGCCGTTCCTACTAACATACGAACGGGGAATCGCAACCATGCCGCCCGACTCAATAGCGTTCTGCTCTGACTGGGTCAATAAAGACGGGGAAACGTCAAATGAAATGTGGTTTAAAGTAGCTAAGTCTCTAACTCAATGTCACCCAAAATCTCCAACATCGAAAACACGAATTATTTGTCAATTTAAATCAAAATTGATGTTGTGATCTTACCGAGAAGAGATGGGCTTCTGATATCCAATATTTAAGACAAAATAAACATTTTACCATTAGTAAACGAATCGTGTACCTTAATGCGTTTCAGCCCCGGTTCTAGAAAGAGACTCGAGGAACGGGGCTAGAAAAATTGCACCAAATCAAACGGCTCATGTAGACTGGAATAACTAGACGCTAGAAATTTGCATTCAATTGACACTGCTGGTTTATTTCGCTGAACATAACTGATTTGAAATTAGAGTAAAAATGGAAACCATCGAATCTAAATCAATTTATATACATTCATATTAAAGTATTATATGCGTTGCGACCCACTTGCGTCAATTTCTAGTCCCACAATGTTAGCGATTTAGCACCTTTAAAGTCATACTTCTCTGTCCCAACCGGGACAATTAACACCGACATAAGTCACACGTTGTGCTAGGATTGGAATTTTTGTAACTGGCGAAGTGTTCTTTTCACCCTGCACCACTGACAAGGGTAAACAACGCCTGAAACCTCCGAGGAACATCCAGATGAAAGCACTCTGGAAAACGTTCTCGACTTGGATCAACAAAGCTCAATGTTCACTGCAAAGGGATGACTACAGTTGAGGAAAATTAAGATGAAACCACACTGAAAAACTTACACTGGGGTCGAATCAGCTCAATTCTCATTGTGTCACCATGTATTGCTGCATGAAAAGGCAAAGAAATGACCGCAGGGGTCGAACCAGCGCAATTCTTACTGCACCGCCGTGTATTGCTGCATGAAAAAGCAACGAGATGACCACAGTGTTATGACGACTTTATTTTAAACTCATACTATCATGTTCTGTAGGTGATTAAAGAATTCCACCTAAATAGCGGGAATAGTTTTTATATTAATCCGTTGATGATTAAAGAATTCCACCTAAATAGCGGGAATAGTTTTTATATTAAGCCTCATACGTCGTGTTTAACTTGGACTTAAACTGTTAAATAAAACACGTTAACAACATCACGTTCTGACAACATTATACCATGTCACTGGTCAATACTAGTCTGACCAGATAGAAGGAGAGAGAGAGAGAGAGAGAGAGAGAGAGAGAGAGAGAGAGAGTTGACACAAACTAGATCATTGTGGGACTAACATATGGTTTAATTTTATTTCAATAATTCGCTTCCGCGTAGAGGTTTTTAGCAGTGGAAGAAAACTGGAGGACCCGGAGAAAACCCACCCGGTTGGATAGGCGACCCTACTCCTTGTCACGTACAACCGAGGATTCGAAACCACGCCAGTTGACTCAATGACTGGCTTTATGATATAGCACACACGTGCTAACCATTCGGCCATCCGTTGTTACGACAATAAACAAAGTCTCGATCATCCATTTTACGGCTGTTTCATCCACCACAAAGTTTATTCAAATTCACTAAATATGTCATGCTGACGATGGCATCGTGAGTTGATTATGGGCTTAATAAGTTAATTAATGTCTAATTAATAATTTCTATAACATAATATAAGGCCTAACGAAGGACCTGCAATAGGCTCTCGCATACTGTATGCCTAAATGTTCAATAATACGCGAAATAATTAGTCCAGAAATTAATTAGTCCATAAATTACTTAAATTCTGTGAATTGGTAAGTCGCAGAAATATGTGTAAAACATCATTATTGCAGAGTTCACTACAATGTAACGCGGCTGAACGAACATGCAAAGGGAGACAACTATGTTTATTACTTTTCTTATGCGGGATCAGACCGCCCTAAAATACCCAGTTCGCATAATATTGTAACAGTGTAAATCTTCGGTTTTAAATACACACTGGAATTATCCCATACACCGTCAATACGACATTTATTCAGATGACAAGCTTATAATCAACTCTCTAGACCATCGGATAACCGTGATTTTAATGGATTGAAAAACGATTGCAATTTAATACACATGGGTAGCAATGGGAACCAACAATGAAAAATAGTCAATCATAAAGGGGTTATTTTCATTTTGTTAAAGAGGCATGGCGACGTACGGCGTACGAAACAGTACCAGGCCACGCCCACATCCAGTGTGTCTCTTGTCTTTCACACTGTCCGCATCCGGCTAGCAACATTTCAACTACAAATTACCTCCTGACTGTGGGACGTGTTTTCGCTATCTGTTTGATGAAAATATTATTGCTACACAATTATTATGCGTGATCATATTAGACGAAATAATTCAACCACGATGTACTTTTGCATTAAAAATTTGGGAAAACTGCCTTACCCCCCAAAATAACAATTCTATCAACACCAACCGTTTTTTTCTTATTTCTTGAAAAAATTTGCACAACAGCGTAACACTAAATAATTTGTAGTATTATAAAGTCTGGTTTTATCATTCCAAAATATACCCAAAGCAACATAAAACCATTGTTCTCTCTATCAAAGAAGTATGTTTCACTTCAAAATAGGGGGTCACGGTGGCTAAGTGGATAGGCGCTGGTTCGCTAGCCTTGAGGTCGGGTGTTCGATCACTGCATTGGTCGAAAACGTTCATCCAGATTTTCCGGCGTGATTTCCCCCTTGTCAGTGATGCAGAAGGAGGGCCTGACAAGGACAGTTGCCTAGTCGTTCGGGTGGGACAAAAAACCGAGGTCCCGTGTACACATTGGAGTGCACGTAAAAGATCCCTTGGCAGTTGGAATTCGATATAAGCCCGTCTTCCATTAGCCCAGGTTAGGTACAAAAGAGTAGGACGTTAAACCCCATTTCATTTCACTTCAAAATATTCTTGTCATTTATGAGGATCAAGGACATAAGTGGTTATGTCCCTTGGTGTCGTGTCAAGAATTCTTGCACGTAGACGTTATATACAGACCTGAGGCATGTTTCAAGAAATTTTAACTATGATAAAATCCAAAATTTAGTAATGTGATTGAATAATCTTGGATTGATTTTAGTGCTTAGCCCATCAAAAATGATGCATCTTTTAAAATTTGGATTTTATCTTTAGCTAAGATTTCGAGAAAAAAGCTCCTGGACATAACACTAAAAAAAGTCTACTATAATTTCAATAAATGAATTTATTTTGGTATTGATAAACATGAGTCAGTGGTTATACAACAAGAATTAGATCATTTTGAGACTAACATATTGTCATTTCTATATGGCCATATCCAATCTCATTAAAATCCAGGTCTATATTTTATTTTCGTTATTTTCTTTTATATATGTATATACTTTCGATGACCTACATTACATGAGGATCAGGTCAGCTGTACTGGCAGATCGCGTCAAGGCTCAAACGAGTGGTTATTGACCTGTGACGTCAGACATTGGTTAATAAATCAGCGTTTACGTTTGTAGGGGTTTACCCACAGTTCGCCAGGAACTCGCCGCAACATGATATCAAGTACACCTAAGAACCGATAATGCGGGCACATGATATCAAGTACCCCTACAGCCCGATTATCGCGGCCATAAACTTCATCAATATAGCAATGGCCAATACACAGTTACCAATCAATTTGCTGGACCCTTTATTCAGGGACGGACGCGGCGATATTTCAAGAATGCGATAAATGGTGCAGTGAGGTGTATCCGAGCAGGCCAGTAGATTAACCTCGGCGCAGATGGAAATATTACCAGACATTCCTGTTTTGGAAAGGTGCATGTCTACAGATGGCAGATATATTTCTAGAAATTGAAATGCATTAACCTCACTTGTTTCGTTTACAAATTGCAAGTCGCAAAGTAGTAGCTGGTCTCGTTTATTGAATGTGGTATTGAACGAACCAAGAGTAAAATTCATTTGACTTAACGAAACTATGGCTTGCTGAGACAGAAGTCCAGATAACTTGTCTACATTAATATCCTGGTCAATCAGTGATAAGTTAGCAATAATGACGAAACAAAACATTTTATTCTGTATGAGACACTTTCCGTCAGTAAGTTGAATGTTTCGTCGACATTCTTGAGGGGTACAATCAGTAATGTCTACACCAAATTCCCCGTTTATGGGCGATTTACATTCGGCACTTGACCAAAACATCTGATTTCGTGTTCCGTAAGGTTTTACGCTGACCCTATCTTTATTCCCAGTTTCTATCAAAAATGCCATTCTTGGATTCGTTTTCATATCGGCAATATCTATTTCCTTCCATTGGCAAACATCTGGATATAAATTCTTATTGCACTCGGCACAAAAGTGATTTTTCAGACAAGTTGTACGAGCAGGGCCATATTTCAAATAGAAACTATGGGAACTAGAACATTTGTCTTCCATGGTAGATGGGACTTCACAGTGATCAATTACTTTATTACAACAATATGTTAAATCAATTCCTGATTTAGGGAGCGGATACAAGGAGAATTGACCGCTTTGAATTAGTTTTTCAAAATCTCCACCCATCAAATCCAGTTCGATTGTATGGGGAACAATTTGAAGATTCCATCGGGTTACATCACTGGAATTAAAGCCATTACAGATGAGACAGTGAATATTTATAAAATGTAAGTTTGTATTATCTAATGTCACAGGTTTTATGTTAGCAGGGTTACACAGTCGTTTAGATTCTTCAGAGGCTTGAACTGGGCATCCGCTGATCACCTGCGAAAACAAAACAAAAACATCACAATAATATTCAGTTGACATCGCGCTATATATTCAACACAAATGTAAGTCCCGACTATTACCGCTTTCCATTTAACATAGCCGTGTCTTAAACTGTCTGCAAATAGGAATAGACAGCTTCAACCGGGAACCACGCCCTCTGTTCGTTCGATTGGAGAAATTGTGGCGGTGGAAAATATAGTGGAGAAATTCTAAGAGTTGATAATGCAAAGATGAAAAAGATACAGGCGAAAAGTAGAAAGTCGAAAAAAACTTAACAAGATGTTTTGGTTTGTTTTGATACTAATATAGTGATTTTGTGTTATGTGACATTAGCAAGTGAAAATGCTTGAATATGGCCATTTTGACTGTGACGATTTGTCAATTTTAACTATTACACGTTGTCTTAATATGGTCACGATTCGCCTCCATACACCACGTGCGCTAATCCTTTACTTCAGGTGGTGTTTCGAAATCAACTTAAAATTAGACGTCAACACGAACTCAATATGACGTCAATATAACTCCATTATGATAACAAACGCCAGAAAACAGTATTATTTGAAAATATGTTTTTTTTTTAAATATTTAGCCAAATACACATAGGCGTACGGGCTCGATGCCAGTTAGGGGGGGGGGCAGAACCCGAATTACCGGAAAAATTTTCGGGTTTACACTACAGACGCCCCCCTCTCCCCCTCCAAAACATTTTGGAATATTTGACGGCTGCATACACATTTTCCTCCTATTTCAACTCGTGAACAAAGCAACTTCAAAGTGGTCTAATGTGGCTTAATTGAGGTGGCTGATTCGAATTTCAATGAATCGATTACAGTCCACGATAACGGGAAAATATTTGAAAATTTAGCTGGCGCAAACGCGTCTTCCTGCTATTCGAGCCTGTGAATAAAGCAACTTCAATTTGGTTCAATACAGCCTACCTGCTGACTCGAATTCCAAACAACCAATCAATCGTCACGGGGTATTTGACCTCCGTAATTCTAGCCCGTGTAAGTAACTTCAAAGGTATCCAATGGTTTTGTAACCGAAATCCCACTCCGAATTCCAACCATTCAATCAGACTGTTGCAACTGCATTCACAAATACTAATCGATGCCCGAAAAATATCGCACAAAGTAGAGTGGCTCCAGACAAAATATTTTAATCCATAGCCAACTCAGTACAAATTCGTGGTATTCAATTAAAAGAAAAGTAAAATTAGTGTTTTATTAGGGCTCAAGGAGAGTTAGAGAAGCTAAACTAGAAATACCCGAAAAAATTTCAGGTTTACAGACAGCGGCGTCGGTTTTCTTCGAGAGGCGAAGAAGCGGGCTGACATTGTATAGACCTCCCTAGAAAATTTGGGAATATTTGACGGCCGCAAACGCGTTTTACTGCTATTCCAGCCCGTAAAATTAGTGTTTTATTGGATTTCGGGCACTTTATTTTGCCATGTAGATGGCATAAATTTTTTTTCTCACTTTACCTGTCTTCCCGAAAAGTCATCTTGCCCGAAACTTAGGGGGGCAGATGCCCCCTGCCCCGTACGCCTATGCAAATACAACTCAAATACAATAGATTATAAGTACAAGCATAAAGTAAAAATAAAACACCGTTCTGTCCCTTTATACACTCGTAAAATCTCTATGGATTTAGCTGTCACCTCCACTGGATACGAAATTTAATATTATGGTGATTTTTCGTACAATCAAGGCCATAATTCAGGAAGTTACGACCAGATAATACATGTGCAAATATCGACAGAAGCCAAGATCTTTGAGTTATGAACATGCATTTCAAGTTTGATCAAAATCGAATTAAAATTGTGACCTCTACAGGGTCCACAACTTTGATATACCATATTTTTACACTATTCGTGTAAAAGTGGCGGCCATTTTTTTTTAGCAATTTTGGTCCGATGTTCATGAAATTCAAACCGAAAACTCATTACAGTGTAGCGGTGATATAATCAAATGTTTTTTTTAAATCAGGTAATAATTGTAACCCCCAGACGGACCATACGATAATAAAGGCGATTTTTCGTATAATCAGAGGCCATAATTCAGGAAGTTACGATTCGATGGGCGCAAATATTGAAAGGAACTACGATCTTTGGGTTATAAACATACATGTCAAGTTTCATCGATATCGGTTCAAAATTGTGACCTCTGTAGGGTCCACAAGCTTGATACAACATATTTTCACACTATTCGCGTACAATCGGCGGCCATTTTGTCTGGCCATTTTGGTCCGATTTTCACGAAATTCGAACACAACTTCCATAACCATGTAACGGTGATATAATCAAACGGTTTTCAAAATCGGATTACCATTTTGACCCCCAGAGAGACCACAAGCTAAAAAAGGCCATTTTTCAGACAATCGGGGGACATAATTCAGGAAGTTACGATCCGATGGGCGCAAATATCGAAAGGAACCAAGACCTTAGGGTTATAAACATACATGTCAAGTTTCATGAAAATTGGTTCAAAATTGTTACCTCTATAGGGTCCACAACCTTGATATAACATATTTTCACACTATTCGCGTGCAACCGGCGGCCATTTTGTCTGTCAATTTTGGTCCGATTTTCACGAAATTCGAACTCAACCTCCATAACCATGTAACGGTGATACAAGCAAACGTTTTTTTTTTTAAATCGGATAACAATTTTGACCTCCAGGGGGACCAAAAGCTAAAAAGGGGGATTTTTCGGACAATCAGGGGCCATAATTCAGGAAGTTACGATCCGCTGGGCGCAAATATCGACAGGAACCAAGTTCTTTGGGTTATAAACATCCAAATCGGTTCAAAATTGTGACCTCTACACTGTTCACAAGCTAAAAACGTGATTTTCGTACAATCAGGGGCCATAACCCATGATACACGCCAATATCAAAAGGAACCGAGATCTTAGGGTGATAAACCTATATTTTAAGTTTCATTGAAATCGGATAACAATTGTGACCTGTAGACTGTTCACAAACAATTGTGGGCGGACAGGGGCGACGACTATATACGTCCACATGAAAATGTGGGCGTATAAAAAACGAAACGAAATATAGATCTGTATTTTAATCAGACGGCCAATGCCCCTGTAATTATCTATTTTATTTTCCGCAGCTTTACCTGATTCCTCTCATGGAGAAGCAACGCAACCGCCCTGGGGACGTGACCCCCGGAACAGGTGGAATAGTAGGCTCCAAGTCATCATAAACAGTAGCCAAAGAATGAACACCAGCCTTTAGAGTCTAAACATAGTTTTGAATTAAAATACAGCTGTTCTTGTTGTTCACTATGAAATATAAAATCACTATACCTGAAGACCCAGATCTGTATCCATGGTTGGACTTTCTAGACACGTGATGTAGACATCTATAAAATCGGAATAATATTCTCGTATTATTTCAGCATCCTGGACACACACCATCTCATAATCAGGACAACAGTTCTTGTATATTAAACAAAACTGGTCACATGAACACGGTAATGAACGATACACTCCACACTTTTGACGACACGAAGCTATAACAACGTTCGAACAATTGCTAAGATCTCCATTGGATGTTGAATTAAACGATTGTGCAACAGATGATGTTGTTACTACGTCTCTAGCCGTGCTGTTTACTGTAGCTGGTCGAGTCACTGCATCTGTATGCCTTTCTACAGATCGTATCAACAATGCTTCGTCATTATTTTCCAAAGTCGGCGTTGTAAAATCATTTAAGTCGTTTTTAGCGACAAATATATCCGATATAGACACCGTGTCTGTAGCGGATCTTGTTACCGTGGTGTCCCTTGTGATCTCTGTAGTCGATAAGTTGCTGTTGGGGCCTGTCGCATCGTCTAAATACATGTCTTTAGCTGGTGTTATTACTGTTTCTCGATCAACGTGTGTAGCGGATACAGTTATTGTATCGCTGTAGACATCTGTAGTGGATGGGGATGTTGTCACTGCGTCTCTGTCAACGTCTGTAGTTGGTGTTATTTCTGTTTCTCTACCAGAGTCTGTAGCTGATGTTGTTACTGTGTCTCTATCGATGTCTCTAGCTAATGTTGTTACCGTGTCTCTATCTGTAGCTGATGTTATTACTGTGTCTCTATCGATGTCTCTAGCTAATGTTGTTACTGTGTCTCTATATGTAGCTGATGTTGTTACTGTGTCTCTTTTACCGTCTATAACTGATGTTGTTACTGTGTCTCTATTGACCTCTGTGGCTAATGATGTCACAGAGTCGTTATCGTTGTATGCCGTATGTTGATGTACATTTCTTTCATCGGTTACAATTTTACCAATCAGATAAAGCAGCAAAGCAGACGTGAAGAATAAAGATATTTTACCCATCTTGTTTAAAGACAAAACATATTCTAATCGACAAAAGAATACAAACCCTATGATGTTTACAGATAAAACTTTTCTAATCGTGAAAACCAATGTAGACACCAAAATAAAAAAAAAACTTGATACGAAAAATCAATATGGTTGTCAATAGATTTCCAGAATTACACACTGATCATAAGACCAATATCATATATCGCATCTTCGGTTACCCTTTTAGGCTAAGATATGTATCATCTCCATTTCCGCGATCGTATTTCATTTCGACGCTCATCGCGTGGAGAGAGGCGGCGAGTAATACGTCCCGGGTTCGCGCTTGCGGTTTTGCCCGACAAAGTTACTCTGGATTTGTCTACGTTGTGTTCACTTGTCAATAGTGGTACAGGATGTAGGGCAAGGACATGATCTAGTCCTTTCGGTGGGACGAAAAACCGAATACACACTGGAGTATACGTAAAAGAAATCTTGACCGTAGGAATTAGAAATAAGAGTCGTCCAGACAAAATGTCCCTCATAGCACACTGTATGGCGTATACAAATGTTCCAATAAGGACAGTAGGTCGTTAAACCCCATTTCATTTCCGATACGTTAGAGGCCACTCATCTTTCAAAATTTTTGAGCCAGCCGGGGAAGAGACCCCCGCCTCCAACGCTACACTACCACTTTGGCGAGAAAGATTCTCGCCCAACAGCGGGGTCGAACCCGAGACATCCTTGATATTGCGTCACCGCCATTCTCATTGCATTTATGTTCTGTTTGTGAGTCACAACAATACTCATTGGTTTCATTATGTTCCTGAAGCAACGACTGCGAGTCTTACAACATGTATGTAATTAAAGCGAGATCAAGCCTTATATTGATGATGTGCGTCAATGTTCTTGTTTTTGAACAGAAAGGATTGGCTAAATTAATCTCAATCAAGCAATATTTCTTTAGTTCTAATCAGCATTATCTGGTGTGGCTTCTTATAAAAAACTAAAATAGATGTTATCTATAAACACTCCTACCTAGTTGAAAAATAACCCTATTAATCCTATAATTCACTATTGCCAGTTGAAAAATTGGCAAAAATGTCATTTTAAAATTCAATTTCAAACGTTTGAAGATAGTTATTCCATGTGAAGAATAGAAGATAGGCTGGCACTGCCAGGCAGGATACGCCCACATTTTCGAAAGATGGACAGAGAACAAGCAATACCGAAAGTGATTTTTCCTACATCTTTAAGTCCTGTATTTCATACTGTATTGGGAGCAGCCATTTAGTTGGTCAGTTCCAGTCTGATATTAATGAAATTCGAAACCGACAATGATTATGGTGTGATGGTACACAACCTAGAAATGTGACTTTTCATCAAAATCGGATAAGAATTGTGACCTGTAGAGAGTCCACAACCATGATATACCATATTTTTACACTATTCGCGTACAAACGGCGACCATTTCGTCCGGCAATTTTGGTACGATTTTCACGAAATTAGAACTCAACCATCCCCATCAAAATCGAATTAAAATTGTGACCTATACAGGCTCCACAATCATGATATATCATTTTTTTAACAGTATTCGCGTACAAACGGCGGCCATTTTGTCTGTCAATTTTGGTCCGATTTTCCCGAAATTCAAACTCAACCTTCCTTACAGTGCAACGGTGATATAATCAAACGTTTTTTTAAATTGGATAATAATTGTGACCTCCAGAGGGACCACAAGCTAAAGAAAGGGGGATTTTGCGTATAACCAGGGGCCATAATTCAGGAAGTTATGATCCGATATGCGCAAATATCGAAAAGAACCAAGATCTTTGGGTTATAACCATGAATTTCAAGTTTCATCAAAATCGAATTAAAATTGTGACCTTTACAGCGTCCACAACCTTGATATACCATTTTTTAACAGTATTCGCGTACAAACGGCGACCATTTTGTGTGGCAATTTTGGTCTGATTTTCCAGAAATTCGAACTCAACCTTCCTTACGGTGTAGCAGTAATATAATCAAACGTTTTTTTAAATCGGATAATAATTGTGACCTCCAAGCTAAAAAAAAGGCAATTTTGCGTATAATCAGGGGCCATAATTCAGGAAGTTACGATCCGATATGCGCAAATATCAAAAGGAAGCAAGATCTTTGGGTTATAACCATGAATTTCAAGTTTCATCAAAATCGAATCAAAATTGTGACCTCCACAGGGTCCACAACCTTGATATACCATTTTTTAACAGTATTCGCATACAAACGGCGGCCATTTTGTATGGCAATTTTCGTCCGATTTTCCCGAAATTCGAACTCAACCTTCCTTACGGTGTAACGGTGATATAATCAAACGTTTTTTTAAATCGAATAATAATTGTGACCTCCAAGCTAAAAAAAAGGCGATTTTGCGTATAATCAGGGGCCATAATTCAGGAAGTTACGATCCGATATGCGCAAATATCGAAAGGAAGCAAGATCTTTGGGTTATAACCATGAATTTCAAGTTTCATCAAAATCAAATCAAAATTGTGACCTCCACAGGGTCCACAACCTTGATATACCATTTTTTAACAGTATTCGCGTACAAACGGCGGCCATTTTGTATGGCAATTTTCGTCCGATTTTCCCGAAATTCGAACTCAACCTTCCTTAGGGTGTAACGGTGATATAATCAAACGGTTTTTTAAATCGAATAATAATTGTGACCTCCAGAGGTACCACAAGCTAAAAAGGGTGATTTTTCGGACAATCAGGGGCCATAATTCAGGAAATTACATTCCGATAGCCGCAAATATCGAAAGGAACCAAGATCTTTGGGTTACAAACATGCATGTCAAGTTTCATCAAAATCGGTTCAAAATTGTGACCTCTATAGGGTCCACAAGCTAAAAACGTGATTTTTCGTACAATCAGGGGCCATAATCCATGAAGTTTTGATCCGATACATGCCAATATCGAAAGGAACCGAGATCTTATGGGGATAAACCTATATTTCAAGTTTCGTCAAAATCGGATAAGAATTGTGACCTGTAGAGAGTCCACAAACAAATTGTGGACGGACGGACGTCCGGACGGACAGGGGCGACGACATAATACGTCCACATGAAAATGTGGGCGTATAAAAACCAAGGGAGGTAATTGTGTTATTATTTCCGGCATGAATAATTTTCAAGTGTGGGAAATAATGCCTATGATGGGATAATCATGAGTTGAAAACCTTTTGAACAAAAGACATAGAAATAATTATGTTTTGACTTTCTTAGAAAATATGAAATTCTCGCTTTAATGGACAGGAAGGCAGTAAAGTTAAAATCATCTTCGATATGTTTAAAACATAATAAATATAATATTAATAGCCAACTTAGACTGAAACATGAGCAATATCACATTTTCCATTAAAGTATAGAATTTAATCTTGATAATTTGCCTTTTAGATTTTAGAGTGTGAACACGTACTGTTATTAGAATTATTAGATTACTACATGTATAATTAGTGCTTTGTCACAATTGCCGTTTTCGGGTGATGTTGTTCTAAACCTGACTCAAAATTGTTAAATATTCTATGTCATGCTTGTATTTTAGGTGCACCTTCAAGTTCAAGTCGGATGTGTTTCAGAATGCAGCAGAACTATGTATTTTTACAAAGATTAAATCTACATTTTGTGTCATCTAATCTTTCATAGCTAGCGAGCAAGCCATGGAGGCATTTTACTTTTTAGAGGAAGCCATCGTTCGTTATTGACAACCGGCATCGGCTTGCATAAAAGTTTGGATTATAAACCGAACCGAATTAAGAAAATAAATAGTCTAGGCCATCCAGACTGATTAAACACTCTATCACTCTATACATACAGGCTCTGGTTGATCGAAATTAAAACGGAAGTGGTGGCTACATTAAAATGTTGGAATTATTAAGTAAACGAAATACGGCTACATAAAAATTAGAAATTTGGAAAAAAACCGAAACGCACGGTTTTTTTTTTTATCAGTTCGGTTTTCGGTTTATTTGTAAAAACCGATACCGTACAGTTAAACCGAAAACCCTCACATCACAAATCCCTACTTAGCCATCGTGACCCTTCTCTAACGTAACTGATTTAACGTAACAACATACCAAACAATACGTTTTAGTTTTACTGATGTAATCATGATCAGATGTCCACGATTTTGACAGGACATTTTAATCAAGCAAATCAAAGGAAAAATAAAAACCGTGACCGTCAGATGCCAAAATATCATGTTGAATTGAATTTAAAGGAGCTAAATCGCTAACATTTGGGACCTAGAAATTGACACAAGTGGATCTTAACGCATATAATACAGTAATATGAATGTATTTACTCTAATTTCAAATCAGTTATGTTCGGTGAGTTAAGCGAACAGTCTCAAATTTCTAGTGTCTGGTTATTCCAGTCCACATACGCCGTAAGATTTGGTGCAATGTGTCTAGCCTCCTCCCCCCCGTGTTACAACTGGGGCTGAAACGCACAATGGTACACGATTCGTGTACCAAAAGTAAAATGTTTATTTTGTCTTTATTATTGGATATTAGAAGCCCATCTTTTCCGGTAATATCACAGCATCAATGTTGATTAAATTGACAAATAATTCGTGCTTTCTTTGATGAAGATTTTGGATGATATTGAGTTAGAGACTTAGCTCCTTTAAACATAATCGTGCAATATCAATGCTTAATGTCTTGCACTCCACTTATCGCAGGCGTGGGGGTTGGGATGGCCTAGTTGTCTAGAGTGTCGCGCTTCGAACCATATGTTAGTCCCGAAATGACCTAGTTTGTGTTAAGTGGACGTTAAACCCTATTTCTCTCTCTCTCTCTCGCAGGCGAAAATCTTTTTCCTGACACCGAGTCCATAATAAACTCTCTTCTCTAGCTTCGATAAACGTTAACATGGACGCCATTCACGGAGACTGCCGATTGACGAGTTGTTATCGTGGAAGTATTACTTGACAATCGAGAATATTGTAGGCCATTGCCTATAAAAACTTCAAATATCTATAACTTCGCCCTCATTGAAGTAATTTGACTGAAAGTTTCAATACATTACATTTGGTACGTGCCGAGTAACCGTTCCAGCCACGTCCTGGGCAACGTGTTCATCAACTAAACCTACCAGTCTCTAAGTATTTCTTGTATTGTTTTTGCAGAACGTCAATGATGTCTTGGAGGCAATCCCTCATCATGTCATGAGATACATCGTTGTCCTTGGGAGACTCCTTCAACTGGAGAAGAGTTTCATCAGTCCTGCACAAGTCCTTGCCAAAAAAATCAGTTGATCGTGTCAAGGTACCTCTAGGTTCCTTCATCTGGTCTTTCAGTTCCGAAATGACCTTTTTCACACAAGAAATACCATCTACATGATTAATTTCAGTAGCAGCTGATGTGTAGAATTCAGCCATCCATGGCCCAGTCAATAATTTCCCTAGTAGGCCAACCACCTGCATCTCTACATGAGCAGTTTCCAGTGTGAAGTCTGCTGAAATACTTGACCGCAGTCCACCACAGAGGGTCCCCTTTTGGAAGAGTTCTGCAAAAAGCGAATGGTACTGCACCAGGATGCCGCAAATATGAAAAAATATATGTAGACGATTACCACGATACCGTGGAAGCAAGCCACGGGGTAAACCCTTCTCTTCTAAAAAGATCACAAATCCCCTTGGGTCACCCTTACTGTTTTTAAACCGAAGTTTATTGATCTGCACTACGAGGTCACCAGCTAGACAATCATATCCCAGAATCTGCTTCGGAATCGAAATAGGACTATTTCTTTCATACTTCTTTAATGAAGCTCTAACTTTAGTGGCTACTGAGTCCAGGGGATGGAGGTGGCAGTTCAATTCTGTCAAGGTTTTATCTAGAGTGTCGCGCTTCGAACTCTGGCTGGCCGGTCACCTCTGGCTTGCGGCTGTGGTTTCGAACCCTGGTGTGAGCGTATGTGGCATGGAGATAGGGGCGCCTTCCTCCGGGCACTCCGGTTTCCTCGAACTGCTAAAGACCCCTACGCGCAAGCGAATTATTGAAATAAAATTAAACCATATGTTAGTCCCGAAATGACCTAGTTTGTGTTAAGTGGACGTTAAACCCTATTTCTCTCTCTCTCTCTCGCAGGCGAAAATCTTTTTCCTGACACCGAGTCCATAATAAACTCTCTTCTCTAGCTTCGATAAACGTTAACATGGACGCCATTCACGGAGACTGCCGATTGACGAGTTGTTATCGTGGAAGTATTACTTGACAATCGAGAATATTGTAGGCCATTGCCTATAAAAACTTCAAATATCTATAACTTCGCCCTCATTGAAGTAATTTGACTGAAAGTTTCAATACATTACATTTGGTACGTGCCGAGTAACCGTTCCAGCCACGTCCTGGGCAACGTGTTCATCAACTAAACCTACCAGCGCGTATATTTGTGGGGTTGGTCAGTAACCGAGCTTACGATGGACATAATATTAGGAACCCGTTCCGATTTCATCATCATAACTCCAAACATATTCGCCTGACCATGAATGGAGACGTCGTGGATGATTATGCCGATCTCAGCTTTGCCGATAAATTGGCTATCACGCCGTACATGGAGATTTAATGAATCGTGAGGGTGTTCTCAACACCCGAGAAGATTTGGATTTCAGTTTCCACAATAATATCAAGGGTTGCACACTGGACCGTGTTATGTGTGAAGGCCCTGAACACTTGTATTTTTTCGATTCTAAGGGATGCCCACCCGAAACCTTTGCCGATTTCAGTCAACGTCACGGACCCACTATCCATCAACCCCAATGGTTACAGAGTTTTAACAAGTTTTGTATGTGGACATATTGTTTATTTTTTTTCTGCCATTCGAAATGTTGCCTGCAATTGTTTGGCACCGATACCCGGCAAAATGGTGTACTGGTGAACCAGTGGGCTCAATATCATTGTCCATCCTTAAATCGTTTGGGTGGACAAACGTGCTGTTCTTTTTCAAACATGTAAATACGTTCTTGTTATAAGATTGTTCTGTTGTACTATGATTAAAAATGCTATTAAAATGTTACTAAAATGTTATTAAAATTGTTATTTAAAATGTAATAAAAATTGTTATTAACTCTGTGACAGCGTTCTGAGGTACTCCCGACAAGGGGTACTCCCAAGAAAGGGCAACACCTAGAGCAATCCCAAGAAAGGGCGACCCGAGAAAATGCTACACGCCCAACAAAACCTATGACATCACGTATGACGTCATCACCGGAAGTGATGCTAAGGAAGTGACGTCATCATCGGATCGTTTCTAGGGACGTCTTCGCATGCGCGCCAAAGGACCTGTACCAGAGACATACTAATAATATAGACTGCTTGTTCCAATGACGTCAATATGGACAACAGTGACGCGACAGGAAGTAGAAAATCCGCCATCTTCCGCTACCCCACATGACGCCATTGTTCAACGTTGCCGTATGTAGGTTTGCCGATAATGCCGGGTTTATGTTGCATTCAAAAGCAACCACAAACTTTATATTGTGATTTTATACGTGAGTAAGTCACTAAGTGAAGTAACCACCATAACAAAATTTTTTTCAAAATAAACATTTTGGCATAATTTTAGTACTGCTGGAAAGAGCTCAGATCATGCATTACAATGATATAAATATCTTTGTTATGGGTTAATTAATATGTAACAGGCCTTGCCTGAGTAGAGCGAAGCTGGTGTGATTGTTGTCAAATATAAAACCTTCATAATAAAGTTTCCCCAGTTGAAAAGAGAACAAAAAAGTGTGAGAATTTTCATTGACGTCAAAAATATGTGACGTCATTCATTCGACGCGTCATAGAAATATTTCTTAGAGACGCGAAATCTCGCTTGGGCGAGATTTGATAAGTTGACATGCGCTGACATGCGCATTGCCAATTTTGCCCAGTGTATCCGGTTCCGGTCTGAAATTTTTTTTAATCAACAGTCTGTGGGTGACATTTTGCTTACGCTCCTGTGTTACCGGAAAAGAGCTTTGCTCAAGCACCGCGCTTCGCGCGATGCTTTAGAGCTTCGCTCTATATTAAAACTATGTGTACTTTCATTCGAAACTATGTGTAATTTCATTCGAAACTATGTGTAATTTCATTCGAAACTATGTGTACTTTCATTCAAAATTATGTGTACACTACTACTTTCATTAGAAACTATATGTACTTTCAAACGGAACTATGTGAGATATACACTACATTGTTAGATCCTCCATAACAAAATCAGCTGCAAGAGAAGAGAACGACATTTCATAGTCGACTGCATCATCTTCCACTATTACACCGGAGGCAGAGTATCCAACCTCATACACCTTCTTTTAACCACTTCCAAGTATTTTCTTAACCCTCCCTCTTCATACCAAATGTGTCCAATATCTCTCCCTATGGCCTTCCCGCTAAGCAAATCAATCAAGTCTTCCTGCTTGTCCTCACTGAGCTGTGGAAACTCCTCGGGAACTTCACTAATGGTCATTGACTTTAGCCTCTTTTCTAATCTCTTTCTTGCTGCTGTATCTCGGGATTGTTCCTTGTCAGCCTCCCTCTTCGCAAGTTCAGCCATCTGATCCTTCTGCCTTTTTCTTCTTCTAATCCTCTGCTTCTTGCCAAAGCTAACAGCCATTTTCAATATTCTTTTCTTCATCAAGAGAATCAAGGTACTCAACAGTACTGTTTTTCTGTGCTCGTAGTTTTGAAGAAATGTAACAAAGGGTTGCTGCTGGTGCCTTTCGCTGCGCAGCACTGAACATACCCATCATTTGCTCACTGTCTATATTGTGAGACCGTGCAGACTTTGTCTCATTTCGTAACTGTTCAGTGATGTCAGTCTCTAAGTATTTCTTGTATTGTTTTTGCAGAACGTCAATGATGTCTTGGAGGCAATCCCTCATCATGTCATGAGATACATCGTTGTCCTTGGGAGACTCCTTCAACTGGAGAAGAGTTTCATCAGTCCTGCACAAGTCCTTGCCAAAAAAATCAGTTGATCGTGTCAAGGTACCTCTAGGTTCCTTCATCTGGTCTTTCAGTTCCGAAATGACCTTTTTCACACAAGAAATACCATCTACATGATTAATTTCAGTAGCAGCTGATGTGTAGAATTCAGCCATCCATGGCCCAGTCAATAATTTCCCTAGTAGGCCAACCACCTGCATCTCTACATGAGCAGTTTCCAGTGTGAAGTCTGCTGAAATACTTGACCGCAGTCCACCACAGAGGGTCCCCTTTTGGAAGAGTTCTGCAAAAAGCGAATGGTACTGCACCAGGATGCCGCAAATATGAAAAAATATATGTAGACGATTACCACGATACCGTGGAAGCAAGCCACGGGGTAAACCCTTCTCTTCTAAAAAGATCACAAATCCCCTTGGGTCACCCTTACTGTTTTTAAACCGAAGTTTATTGATCTGCACTACGAGGTCACCAGCTAGACAATCATATCCCAGAATCTGCTTCGGAATCGAAATAGGACTATTTCTTTCATACTTCTTTAATGAAGCTCTAACTTTAGTGGCTACTGAGTCCAGGGGATGGAGGTGGCAGTTCAATTCTGTCAAGGTTTTATCCCATGCTGTATTCACTAACCTAATTGTAGCATGATTTGCAGCACATCGATCGGATAACGTATTTGTGACATTGTCAATTAGTTTACTCCTTGTCCCCTCAAAATCCTGTGAATCGAAATGAGAGTAAACGTTTGCCAAATTATCAAGAGGATGTATGTAGCATAGTCAGTAGCAGTACCTCCTGGAAGTTCATCTAATGCAATGGAGTAACAGCGTTCTTGTGTAGTGAAGTGAATCTCATTGACGTGAACATGTTCCTGTGTCGTGGCGTCAAAGCCTAATGTGGAATGATCACTGGAAATTAAAGTCTCAGCGGCTTGGTAGTCACTGATCACACCAAGTTCTCTCGCCATAGATTCCACTGTGGATCTATGCGGTATTGCTTCAAGTGTCACCTTACAACTGCGAGCGAAGTTCTCAATTAACTTGGTGACACAATTGGTAGGCACTTGATTCACTAATGCGTCAAATACCATCATCCTCATGCATGCAGAGTAAGATTTCAGGTCAGACTTAGTTCCAAGAACACCCTCCTGCAGCTCATCTACTTTTTCTTCAAGAATACATTTTTCATTTTCCAAGTCAAGGAGCTTTCCCTCTAGATCTAAAATCCTATCTTCTTCACTATCTCCAGTTGGACTGCTAGATGAAAACTGAAGTGCTTTTCTCTTGGATGCCCTGTGGTATTTTTTCATTTTCTGGTTCTTTTTCTTGAATGAACTCAATCTCTCACAGGCTATTCTAAGGTCAACTGCCAGTCTATTACAATCTAGTTTTTCCTTGACTCGAGCCAACTGATCTTTTTTTCTTTTCAGTTTTTGGTTAAGTCTTTTAACTTATGCTTTCTTAGACTTTTTGACACATGATAACAAAGATCTATCGCATGCAATGTTTTTCTTCAACTGCCCCATTTTCCCACGAAGGATAATCATATGCTTGCGAGAAGATTTACAGTTTGTGCACTTCGATAGCTGTCTGGTTTTGATTGGAGATGGAGCAGGTAGTTGCATAGTCGCACTTGGATTTACTAGTAGAACTGGTAATTTCCACCCATCAGATTGATCAGCACCTAATGAATGGATCTCTGGAAATACTGGTTGAATTTGATCTTCCAACTGAGGGATTAAAGTAAACACCTGCTGGCATATGGCCCCAAATTTCTGGAACCTTTCCGCATTGGATAGACACCTGAATTTGTTTAATGACCTATCAACAAGCTTTTTAATTTCGACCTTCAAATGTGATGATAACCTCTTCGACTGTGTGACATTCATTGATGACTGATCGATAAATTCAGAAAGTTTTCTTTCAGTTATTGTCCGACTGCGCTCACATTCTACGACATACAAGTACAGAACGTGTCCATGATGTACTCTCTGCAGGCAACTGAGCAAAAACATCCAGGAGATGTTGCTTGGCAATCCCTGGTTTTTCATCTGGGCTACCAAACCATAACTTTTTCTTCTTTGGTGGCATGCTGAAACAGAAAAAATGAATTATAAATATTAAAATAAAATAATAAAAAAAACACAAGAGAACAGACAGTGCACGATAATAATATATAAATGTTAAAGTTTCCTTTTTTATGAAATTTAATATTAAAAAAAACACCTGGCACAAAGTCGTGAATATCAAAAGCCTACATGTCAACAAACTTGACCTGTCAATGTTGACACAACCTTCACCCTTTACTGGCCTCACAGCTTAAATATCGGTCGTGGATCAACCTTTTTCGCTTAAACGGTTGTGTAAATAATAATAGTACTTTGTACTCACCTGTTTTTACTATATTATTTGTGATGAATCGGTAGATCAAAATACTTCAAGTAGATTTAGGCGTAGACGGGTAGCGTAAAAGTTACGAAGCGTGAGGTGGCATTAGCAGACGAATCCCCTGAGCCTCGTTTTAGACGGTACCAAATATCCGGATGTTGACATTCCGAAGAGGTGCATACGGCGGACGAGCATCCGCGAGAGGGGTGTGCAATTTCAGCCCGATAGAAAACTAAGTTATCGCGAACCAATTACCATGAAACTTCCTGAATTAAAAGATTAAATATAATTCTAAGAGACAACGTACCTTTCAAATACGACAGATATCCATAAATGGTAGTTTGATTTGGTTCAAATCGGACAAAATTTTCACGGCCTTAGCAAATATTGAACGATTCAACCGAGGCGAACGGGAATTCTTCTGTTAATCATCCGGGTATTCACCTACATCATTTAACGGGAATCCTTGGGATTCCATGCTTCTGACCAATGAAAAGCGACTTTGTGTCAGGGAATACCCGTCAACGCTGCTCAAAACAACGTCACACAGCAAAGGAAACAAAACGGCGGCCAGCGATCGGGAGAAATGCGCGTATACCTACAGTTTAGCCACGTTTCACGTCTTTTTATTTGTTAAAAAGACAAGACCGACGTTCACGTTGATTTAGAATTTAGGCCTACTTCAGATTCCAAGCTTTTACAATTATATTACATCGTAGTGGAAGAAAGGAAAAATACATTAATGAATGAAAGGAATAGTAAATTTAAAGGAAAACATACTTTACAGATTAAGGCCAAGCATAAAGACATAGGCCTACTACTATGATTTTGTGATGTGTTTCTTATTTTATAGTTATACACGCCTATGGGCCTTATGTGAATGGCCTAAAATTAGTAAAATAAATGCTATAAAATTACAGGCAGAACAACAATGTGCATTTTTCTTTGAACAGAATTGGACTTAGTTCATTTAGGCCTATATATGTAAATTTGGATAAGCTTATACATATGAATAGAAAAATTTGACATAGGCCTGTGTAAGTTTTGGCGATTATGTTTGATCCGACACCCGTTTTCCAACTTTTAATTTTTTTATCCCGCATTTATGATTAGGATTACATAGTGGAAATATCGCTGACGCAAAAAGGTAGTCGCCAAAACTTACATAGGCTTTTGGCCAATTATCCATATTTACAGTTTATTGCCTGTACTTTTTTTATATATAGATTAACGGCTCTAAAATATTTTAGACTATGGGGTGACATTGAGAAACATAAAATAAATGGCCTACATATATTGTGCATTTCTAAAAAGAATTGGAACTTAAGCCTAATTTTTAAAAACAAGCATTTAAATAAGGCTTTAAAAAATAATTTTGAAGAGAACATAATCAGCCTCCATATCCTGTGCTGTGGACACGCTAGAGGTCATAATTTTTTATATGATTTTAATGAAACTTAAAATGTATGTTTATGTCCCAAAGATCTCGGTCCCTGTCAATATTAGCGCATATCGGACCTTAACTTTCTAGATTATGGAAATCACGTTTTTAGCTTGTGGACCTTCTAGGTCACAATTTGTATTTGATTTTAAAAACCGTTCAAATATATCACCGTTACACCATAATGACTGTTGCAATGAGTTTGAATTTCGTGAAAATCGGGCCGAGACTGACAAATAGACTGCTCCCCATGTGATGCTAAGGGTGTGCACTTTCGATATTCATTGGTGTGTATCGGACCGTAACTTTATGGATTATAGCCCTGGTTTTTTTACAAAAGATCACAATTTTAGCCTGTATAGACCCTCTAGAGTTCACAATCTTTTTTCGACTTTGATGAAACTTAATATGTGTTTATATCTCAAAGGCCTCTGTTGCTTTCTATATTGACGCATGTCGGACCCTAACATCCTGGATTATAACCCCTGACTCTACGAAAAATTGCCTTATTTACATTCTTATCCGTCCATCCCCTGCAAAATGTGGGCGTATTTTGCATGGCACCTCTTGTTAATTCGTTTTATACAAAGGCTCCAAAAGAATTCAAACTATGAATACAACATATAATGAACACAAAACAATTGGCCCAAATTTTGTGCGTTTCTTTTTCTCTTAAAGTATGAAATTACAGAAAAAGTTTAATACAACAAAAAAAAAAAAATTCTATATGTTTATATTTACAAGACTATAAAATTACAGTCCATGAAGATTTAATACAAAATTAATAACGGTATAGGATAGGCCTATATTAAAGCGGCTCTACAATTATAGACTATTGAGGATGATATAAAGATTACTACAACAAAAATATGGTACGGGCCTTTATAAAGGCTCTAAATTACAGACAATGAAAAAAAATAAGTCAACACAAAACCAATAGCTGCTACATATATTTGATTTTTTTTTCTTAAAAACTACCGTGAAAATACAAATTTAAAATTACAGGCACAATATTTCAATTTTAGCCTAGTGGGTGAAACATATGTCGAACCTATCGACATTGATTTGACCTTAGGCAAGTGAGTAAGTACAATTTCTCTTTAATAAAACACACTGATTTTAATGAAATGAATCTCAGTGATTTATTCAAATAAAACTTTGATTTGTTAATTTGTTTCTCTAACATATCGAAAGATACATTATGTAAGAGCTAAATCTGCATATTGCAATTCTTCCTTTAGGCTTCAAATGTCATATAAATTATTTATTAGACATCTATTTTCACATGACAAATCATGGTCGAGATTTATAATAGATTGAAGCATGGGCGTCAATTATTAATGTCATTTAAAAATTGATACTCGAGACTTTATTATCCTATCGATGTAACCAATGGATGTGGAGATTACACTATTATTATGAAAACTTCAAACTTCGTTCAAAATATTAAAGTAATTTGCCTGAAATTTTCAATCTTTGTCATTATCCGTTTTCAATTATTATAGCGAGAACTGTCAGCTCTTTATGTAAATATTAGATAATGCATCTTTATAGACAGTTTCTTTTTGTCAGTGTTAGGCCGGTTTACATTACCATGTATACGCGTTTTTGCCGGCGAAAAAGGTCGGTCTTAGACCCATGTTCTCTGTGTGCGTTTTTGCTCGCGAAATAGTCTAATGGAAATGTAATGGGACCGTTTCGGACGATTACATGTAAAACGGGCTTCATATAAATATAATGGGACCGTTTGGGACGATTACATGTAAAACGGGCTTCATATAAATGTATAATGGGACGTCTATTTAACCGGCGAAAACGCATACATCTAAAACGGGCCCTTGACAGGATTGTCAATGAAAATTTTATCATACAATACCTGGCTCTCCCAACCCTGGTCATTGTTTTTTTTAATATTTTTTTTTTTTTTGAGAGAGAGAGAGATATCTGCAGTACAGATAATTCTAAAAACAATGAGAGTCCCAGAAAACATTGAACCAGGCGTATATATTGCTCCGACCGAAAAACTACTTTTTATTCAATGTATTGAGTAGAACAAAAGCTCTGTCTCGCCACCCATTTTGGTTTAGGTATACTACTGCCGCGATCCAATAAACTTATCTCAGTAAGTAACAATGTACGAATTTATTTCAAAAATATATTTTTCTACAAAGAAAATAATCTATAAAAAGTAAACAACGAGAAAATAATATATTATATAAAAAAAAAACGGAATTATCGTGAAACAGATTTTATGCGCATGATTAAAATGACTAGGCTATTTTAACGCCCAAAAATGAAAATCCAAAATATAATTGAAATAACAAGAAAAAACCTAAGTATTTCATTTTTAGAAATATTTATTGAAATAACAAGAATGTGGAAGAAAACTCACAACTATTTGAATAATAAACAAGACTTATTATAATGAAATCAATGACGTAACCGTCCTCGATGGGTAGTCCAAAATGGCGGACAGTGGCGTCACGGATCTGATGACGTTATCTGTCTATATTATTAGTATGTCTATGACCTGTACCCAGGTCCCCACTTCTCATAATACCATATTTATTGTATTGGACGTTAAATCTGTACTTAACAACAGATTATTACTGACAATTTGTAGGAATCCTGACGTACGGTGAGAATAAAAATAAAATAAAACCAAGTACGAAATACCCAAACCATTAAACAGAATTCGAAGTCCTAAAAAAACGTTATAGGCAAAATAGTGTAATCGGCAATTTGACTTCTCCCCGTGGAGTACTGGCGGTTTTAAGCTACCACTGACAACGCGTATATTTCCATGAATAGTAATCACAATTAAGTGAGGTCAAACATACACCATACAACTTTTTTTGTGCTAAATAGAGCAAAGAACAGGTTCACGTTAACAGAGAGACGAAACATGATATGATGACCATAAACCAGTATGTTAGACTGTGATTCAACTAAAAGGTGTTTTGTATGCAACACAGATAGGTGATTGTATTACGATGTCTACATTCAAGGTAAGCAATCTGTATTTGTTAAGTTAATATTTTTACTCCGAGCTGAATAAACCGTTTGATATATTGCCATTAAAACATCTATAGGTGGCTAAAATGGGCAACAAAAAGTTCTAATTGGATCTTTAGAATTTTCTACACCAAGTCTATCGCATCAAGACAGTTAAAGCGCGTTATAAATATATTCAGATATAGTCCAGTCAATATAGGGTTCGACGTTAAACAAATTGCGACAAAAATAATTATTCGTTTTAACATATTCTTTAACATATCGAAAGTACAGCAACATCCACTGAACGAAAATTCGAAAAAGCCAGCAGTGAGGCTGATTTCCACCGCTAAAAGCCCGGAATAAATAGATGACACATTAATTAATCGCACATCTATTTTCAAAATTATGGAGCAATCAAACTATACACTAAGTTTCATCACTCTCTATCAGATAGAATCAAGATTATTTTGTCCCAAAGCATCGAGCAATGAAATTGATTAGCTCTGATTAGCTTCAGCTTGAAATGTTAATCATTGAACTCAGTCAAGACATACACCTAATGAACATCTACATCAAGTTTAAACATTCTACCTCAATTAAGAGCAGAGTTCGTATGTTCCAAAGTCTTGACCAATCAAATTGTTTATCGCTCCTTAGCCTAAGCAGAAAATTCCCACTAATAAACTTAGTCACGGTATACCAATGATATAATGAATCTATAGTTTCATCGCTCTCGCTTCATTATAACCAAAGTTACCGTGCCCCAAAGCATCAACCAATCAGATTGCTTATTGTAAGCAGTAAATGCTCATCATCGATCCCCATCAAGGCATTGACTTAATGAACGCCAACACCAAGTTAGAAGGAGAGTTACAGTGTCACAAAGTTTCAGATAATCCAAGTGCTCATTGCTCTGCTTACCCCGAGCAGAAGCTGTTCCTTATCGAACTTAGTCAAGGTATTGCTGTAATGAAACTATACACCACGTTTCGTCACTCTCACTTAATTAGAACTAAAGTTGTCGTGTCCCAAAGCATCAACCAATCAAATTGCTTATCTGTCCGCTTACCCTGAGCAGAAAACGCTCATCTTCGAACTCCATCAAGGTATCGACCTAATAAACACCTACACCAAGTTTGACCATTCTAGCACAATTAGGGGGGGAGGGGAGATGTTGTGTCCCAAAGAGTGTGACGGGCAGACAGACGGACGAACCCATTTTAATAGTCCCCCAACTTTCTTCAAAAGGCGGGAGGGGGGCGAAAATAATATAAATAGATTCGAAAAACCCCCAAACCACCTCGAATTATAACGTCAACATGGCGGAACGACGTCCAGCAATGTAGAGGAATTTTTCCTTCTAATTATCGACTGTAAGAAACACTAGTATTATTTAGGTAAGCTACACGGTGATTCATAAAACAGTCATCGCCAATAAGCAATGATGACCCCCACCCCCTCCCTATCTCAAGAATCTTTAAACCTGGAACCAACAGATACATATTCATTTCGAAACGACGAGAATATTAAAGAATTTCGATGTCGTACTGAAAAATTTTCTAAATCATTTATCCCGTCCAGTATAAGAGAGTGGAATAACTGCCCCCACCCCACCCCCGGCAAGAAATTCAAGAACTCTTCAAATATTTTCCGACCATCTCTTCAAATCAAATGTAAAAACGGTCAGCGGATACTCCACAGTAAACTTAGACTCCGATGTTCTGGGGCCTATTTCATGAAATTTTAACTAAGATAAGATCCAAATTTTAGTAATTTGATTGGACAATATTAGATTGGATTTAGTTCTTAGCCAATCAAAATTGAAGTATCTACTAAAATTTGGATTTTATCTTTAGTTAAAATTTCGTGAAACAGGGGCCCAGATCTACAGGGCCACAAGTACCTCAAGACATGTTGGTGACAGCCACGCATGCGTCTGTGGTCACTTCTTTGAAGATCCTGGTCACTATCTCTTCCAATGCTCTATACATCCTAATGCATAAGAGGAAACTGTCGACAAATTACAATAATAATAATCATAATCTTTATTTCATGTATGAGAGAGAGAAATGGGGTTTAACGTCCACTCGACACAAACTAGATCATTTTGGGACCAACATATGGTTTCATTTTATTTCAATAATTCGCTTGCGCGTAGGGGTCTTTAGCAGTGGGAGGAAACCGGAGGAAACCCACGGGGTTCAGAAGGCACCCCTATCTCCATGCCACATACGCTCACATCAGGACTCAAAACCACAGCCGCAAGCCAGAGGTGACCGGCCAGCTAGAGGTCCAAGTGCGGCACTCTAGACAACTAGGCCATCCCACCCCCCACGCCTGCGATAATTGGAGTGCAAGACATTAAGCATTGATATTGCACGATTATGTTTAAAGGAGCTAAGTCTCTAACCCCTTTCATGTATGCAAGAACAAAGGTCCGTAGTACAATTTGTCATCACAATAAATTTTGAGAAAGGATATAATATACTAGTTGACATATAGATATAATATTCTTAATAGTAAATATAAGTTGTAGATAATTAGGTATCCAATACAAATATATCGAAATGATCAATTATCACAGTATTTAAAGGATATAAATGTATTTTTTACATTGATCATTGATAATGTAAACGTATGGACAATATACAAAATGGATATAAATAAATTATTTAATTATAATGCTTAGTTAAAGCCCCAATAACACTCTTGTTGTAACTGAATAATATGTCCCAATCTTCATTCTGGTCAACAAATTGTATTATTTTACAATATTCCAATTAATTGATGATATAAATTTAATTTTAACACACCTAATTTAAAAAATTGGAAAAATTCAACTTATTGATTTGAAAAGTCTAACGTAAACCTTTTCAAATGTGTCTTGGATTTTAAAATATTTTCGAACCCTCTGGACAAGTAAAATAGGATGTAATGGATAATTAACACAGCAAGTAAGACACTAAAACATCTAGTACTTAGAATAAGGCTATTATTTATTTTCTGGAGCTACCAAGCCAACAAGAGTGTTATTGTCCCTTTAACTGACGATTTCATACGTTTAAATATACAATAAATATTTGATACATTTAACAAAGTATATAGTATATAATCGATAACGCCCATTTCCCCTAATACAGCTGATGTACATGAATGTTGTACGTTGTTTATTACTTGCGAGTATTCAAATCCCCATACTTCTGCACCGTAGATTATAATCGGAATAACCATTTTATCGAATATGTTAATTGGCATATCATAAGACCATTACATTTTTTATTAAGACATTTTAAGATTGATAAAACCTTTTCAGCCTTTTCAGAGTATATTTGGCTTTTGTCCAAATAAGTTTAGGCGTGAATACAATACCCAAGTATTTATACTTGGAGACAGTCTCTATTTTTATATTGTTATAACTCCATGTGTGACACTATCTTGTGTCACGGTACTAAAACGCAGACTGTGACACTATGATCGTCTAGGGTTTTCTTCGGACTTCACGTTGTTTAAAATATGATCAATTAAGTCTAACACGTCGTTTATCTTGTTACTATTTTTATATAACAAATACAGGAAACTACAATATTATTGAATATAAGTTCAATATTCTTAGCTTGTGTTCTGAGGCGGCATTTCCTCGCCTCTCAACCTCCCAATGGTATCTAAAATGTATTTCCTACCGCCCCATCATGATATCTGAATCCGGCTTGTGAGCCAGGGCAGCTCACGGTAGGAACTTCCCCCTGAATCTCTCGAAGAGGTTACGTGCATGTGTCAGAATTGAGCCCCGGGAAATTGACCAGGTGCTTCCTTTATCGGATTGGTCAACTACACAGACGCTACCCTGGATTTCAAGACAGTCGTTATGTATATCCAATTTCCTTTATTTATACGACCTATAACGTGTATTATTATTCATCGTACATTAATCAGATTGTAAGTATGTTCATAAATGTATTGAAAATAATTTTACTTTCCGGCAATAGGTTAAAATTATGTCGTAGTCAAAGTCACTTGAAGACGCTCAATTAAACCGAATGGCCAGTGTTAGCTGGACTGTCTCTAAAGCAGTTTCAATGCCTGCAATAGCCAGTACCGCAGGCTTACATCTGAATGCCTGGAACCGCCAACTATCATCGACGAGCGGCGGTTTCAACCTGTGTTCGTTTGTGAGATAAATCGGCTAAACAAGATTAGGCTTATGTTTTCGACACACAACACAATCGGGGTTTCAAATTCCCCTTATTCAGTTTATTTCTCTTACGGGGAATTGTTGTTTACCTTAAAATGGGGGGGGGGGGCGGAAAGTACGGCCATTGTGTTTTTTAACATTTGTCTGTAATTTTTCAATTACTGCTTTTAGGTAAATTTACATTTGGAAGTTAAAAAACAAACTTACTGTAACCGTTTATTTACAGTGTTGCGGTGAATTAAAAAACAAAATCATAGTTATTTTCCATTTACTGTTTTCAGGTAAAGTTACACAAAAGGTTAAATTACAGAAACTCTGTAATATTACAACTGAATGTTTATTTACAGTAAATTTACTGGCAACTTTTGCTGCCAGTAATTTTCATGCAAATTTACCAGATGTTTTCTAACATTGTATAGATAATTTGAGTGCTCGTTTTGAAGATAAGGGAGATGCTGTTGTATTAAGTAATTTATGTAAAATATTTGATGTAAATAGTAAAATCGATGGAACATTCGTTAATAACATTGTGGATTGTGTGAATCTGTTGAAAATTGATTACCTTGTCTGAAGAAATTATGTCATTTAGAAATTATATTCGATGTTGTGATACTACACTATATAATGTTTTCTATTCACAGGCATTAAGATTTTTAAAAATAACTTTAAAAAGGAACTGTTTCTCTCACGAATAAAAACTCTTAATTTTAAGTGCACGGCCAAAGGCGGATCACAATTACGCATTTTTATTTCTAAACTTCCATTTCTTCAACATAATAGGTTTGACATTTCTTATAAATATATTACTTACTACATATTGGATAATGATTCAATATAATTTTTATCTTCTATAAATGTCTAGTCCTGTTTGGATTATCGCCCTTATTATTATGCCTTTGTGAATACACTTATAATCTACGATTTTTTCTACGATTTCTTCAGCATTCCTGTTTTGCGTTTCATACGTGGGTTATTATATGATATTTATGCTATGGTTTGTACAATTACATGGTCTCAAAAACTTATAGTTTTTTTTAGTTTTTAACGTTATTTCATCTGGATTATCAGATGAGTGCTCGAACCAAAAGACCGTCATCTAACATGCCGTAACAGAGCTCTTATTTGCCTGGGGCGTGGTAGCTTTTGCTCTTCGATTAAAAGTAAACAGGGAATATTGCTGCAGTCTAAAGTTATTTGAGCAATTAGATGACGCCACAAATTCAAACACGAAGAACAGAAACTCCAAAACTCCTCAAACCCATGAAAATTATACTATTTTCAAATAATGATACCCCACCCACCCCATAAAAAGGGGGTAAAAGAAAAGACGAACCCGTCATGGATCCCACTTGGATCTGCGTCTCGATTTTGACAACTGCCATAAACTCAGTGTGAAATTGTACGATAAACATGATGAGTTTGACTTTCCGATTGTTAACTTTCCATTTATTAGTAGTAACATTCCAATATCACCAGCTTATGGAGTGTTTGTGTCTCAGCTTGTTCCTTTTATTCTGATTTTTTAAGTAGATCGAGGCATTTGTCATCTAAGCTTTAACTACAAGGACACGTGCGCACTAAACTTATAAAAACATTTAAAAGGTTTTATGGCCGTCATATGGACTTGATTGGTAAATATAAAGTCTCTCGCTCAGCTATTTTTCTAGATGTATTTAACTGACACGTATACTATTACTACATGTATCTCCCCGATTATGTCTACTCGGTGCTCACTCTGAGTTCCATTTTTTTCCGCCAATTTTTCATTTTAATTTATTAGCCAGATATTTTTTCCACCAAAATAAAATAACTTTTAAATTTTTTTTCAGGAATTTTATTTACATAAATACATAACAATATACATCTTACAATATACATCTTCTCTGCTTTGCAGAGGCCCATTTTTTAAAGGCTTTCTCGAAATCTGGGGTAACCACTTTACCAATACTAAGGACCATTAAATTACATAATGTGTTAGTTTTTAAGCAATTTCTATATTTGTTTTTTTATAATATTTTGTCTACGAAATCCTCTTTCACAATCTGCAGTTGCCACAGGAATTGTTAGCAAGCGCTTACTGATATCACAAATACTTGAGAATATATCATCTTTAGTTGCGGCAAATTGACAAATGGCAGTAATGGTTACATCACCTAAATCACAACATTGAACATCATTTCTAAATGACATAATTTCTTCAGACAAGGTAAAGGTATCAATTTTCAATAGATTCACACAATCCACAATGTTATTAACAAATGTTCCATCGATTTTACTATTTACATCAAATATTTTACATAAATTACTTAATACAACAGCATCTACCTTATCTTCAAAACGAGCATTCAAATTATCTATAACATTTACAACAAATGTATTACATTGTACATCTAATTTGTGCATCACCCCTTTGCTTGAAGCCATTTCTGATCCTCAACAATATATGAGGCTTCACCAAACTGATCAAGGACAATGTCACTTGGTATTAAGTTTTGTGAAATTAGGTCCTGGAGTTCCAGAAGCAATGGATTTCAACTGATCGATGGCGGATTGAAGCAAAGGGTTTACATTGGAAAACATAATATCATTTTTTTGATAACACTTACTTAATCTACAAAGAACAGCTAAAACATCAGAAAGAAAATATGTACGATAAAGGAATTTTATAGAAGTTATACTTTTAAGTAGACCAGCAATTTTTGGAGTTTTATCTTCAATTAAGACAGTAACTAAGTTAGAGTAATTTCTCAAAACTGCCTGAACAGCCCCATCAAATGACAACCACCGTGTGCCTGAAATCTGTTTGAATCTTGTACCATTTTCAGACATTATGTTTTAAATATATTTCAATCAATTTAGATTAGTCTACTACATCGTTAACACAGTTCATCGCGTGTATTTTGCATACCGATAGTTCATTGGGGATTCACGCTATTTTACCGACATTTTGGCTAATAGTTTGGATGCAGCTGTGGCGCCAGGCAGGATAAGCTTACTCTTCCGGACACATGTTACCACTGTTTGTCGTGTATTTTGTACACGGTGAACAGTCCATTTGCTGATTACACTATTTTGTCTATAACGTTTTTTAAGGACTTTGAATTCTGTCTAATGGTTTGCATTGTTCGTACTTGGTTTTATTTTATGGATGCACAATTACCGAGTTTGATACTAAACGACGTTTCGACGAGGATACTCTCGTCTTTGCCAAGCAAATGATACAAAAATGTTGTTGTTGTTTGTTACAGATGTAACTTCCAATACATTTATCATTATATTATGGACAGGTTGATTAAATTAAATTGTTTACACTTCGTGGGTTGAAAGTTAGTAAAAACATACAATCGGTTAACTCACGAAATAAAACGTCCTTGTATGTTAAAAAGTCATTTAAATGTGAATATTAGGCAAATATATACAGAATATGCAACAAAGATAACAATTAAAGTTTTAACACCTTTGATTAGGGGGCCATTAAGGACTAACCCCACACAAAGGAGAACTCATACGGGAATTAAAAGGAGCGGAAAGCTATTATTTATAAAAAGATCCGTGTTTTAACACTTTTAATGGAAAACCAATTAACCTGAGATATAGATAAACAATAATATAAAGAGAAGTGTGTATGTATAAGCGAACAAGAGTGATCGCTGATGCTGGTGTAAAAAAAAAAATGGTTGCCAGGCAACGAAACATACGCCAACAGCAGCTAAATCGTCCAAGCAGTCAAAAAGAGTTGTCGCATATTCAGTAATGATCAGAAAATCATTAGAATTTTGCTTATAACGTTTTTAGGACTTCGAATTTTGTCTAATGGTTTGGATTGTTCGTACTTGGTTTTATTTTATTTGGTTTTTATAAAGTTCTGTCCCATGCTAACGTTTAGTATACGAAACATTTAATATTATGGATTTAGCTGTTCAATTATCAAAATTCATTGAAAACCAATATACTTGTTTGTCTCAAGACCTTAAACTCTGTCCACAAGATTTTTCAAAGTCATCAAGGGCCATAACTCTGGCAGTAATTATCGGAAAACACTGAAAATTCATAGGCGTCTTCGGGGGCCATAATTCAGAAAGTTACGATCCGATATGCGCAAAGATCTTTTGGTTATAAACATGTATTTCAAGTTTCATCAAAATCGAAATAAAATTGTGACCTCTACAGGGTCCACAACCTTGGTATACAATATTTTTTTTTTACAATATTCGCATACAAGCGACAGCCATTATGTCCAGCAATTTTGGCCCGATTTTTGAACTCAACCTTCATTATGGTGTAACTGAGATATAATCAAACATTTTTTAAATCGGATAATAATTGTGACCTCCAGGGGGACAACGAACTATAAGATAAAAGGCGATTTTTCGGACAATCAGGGGTCATAATTCAAGACGTTACAATCCGATTCAGGTAGTTAGAGGTCAATATGCGCAAATATCAAAATTATAAAAAAATAAATATAAAGTTTTATCAAAAATAGTTCAATATTTGCATTCGAGGGGCGGCCATTTTGTCTGGCAGGTTGGGTCCAATTTTCAAAAAAATCACTCAAACTTATGGTCCAATGTTCGCGAATATCGAAAGGAACCGCGATCTTTTGGTTATAAATTTACATTTCAAATTTCATTAAAATCGGATTAAAAATGTGACCTCTGCAGGGTTCACAACTATAGTATATCATATTTTTTAAAATACTATTCGCGTATTAGCGGCAGCCATTTTGTCCGGCACTTTTGGTCCGATTTTAACGAAATTCGACCTCAACCTTCATTACAGTGTAACGGTGATTTAATCAAATGTTTTTTTTTTATATATCGATAATATTGAGACCTCTAGAGGCACCACAAGCTAACAAAAGTCGATTTTGCGTACAATCAGGGGCTATAATTCAGGAAATCACAATCCAATCTGCGCAAATATCTAAAGGAACCATGATCTTTGGATTATTAACATGCATTTCAAGTTTCGGATTAAAATTGTGACGTCCACAGGGTCCACAAGCTTGATGTACCATATTTTTACACTATTCGCGTTCAAGCGGCGGCCATTTTGTCTGGCAATTTTGGTCCGATTTTAACGAAGTTAGAACTCAACCTTCATTACAGTGTAACGATGATATAATCAAACGTTTATATTTAAGTCAGGTAATAATTGTGACCTCCAGGCGGACCACAAGATAATAAAGGCGATTTTTCGTACAACCAGAAGCCATAATTCAGGAAGTTACACTCCGATATGCGCAAATATCGACAGGAACCAAGATCTCTAGGTTATAAACATGTGCTTCAAGTTTCATCAAAATCAAATTAAAATAGTGACCTCTATAGCGTCCACAACCTTGATATACCATATTTTTACACGATTTGCGTACAAACGGCGGCCATTTTGTCCGTCAATTTCGGTCCGATTATCACGAAATTCGAACTCAACCTAGCTTACCCTGTAAACTGGCTAAACTGGCTAAGTACTGAAACTGAAGATATATATATAATGTATAATTAAACAGAACAAAATTGATAAGCACTGAAACGGAACAAAACATGGAAATAAATAAAGCTTGAAGTCCTGAAGGATAAAACTTATGATTAGAGCATAAATCTAGAAGAACGAAACCGTAAATATAGTAATACTGTGTATAGAAATTCAATACATGTGAACTATATTATGACTGTAAAACTGAATAAGTACTGCAAACCAAGATACATATGTGAAGTATATAACTAGACTATGAAACTGGATAATCACTGAATTTATTAATTCTGAAAGAAACCTTTTATCAGACTTAAACCTGGACGGGGGAAACCGTAAATATATTCTTCCAATAAAATGAAACCAATAAATGTGAAAAATATCCTCCTACTGTAAAATTGGATATGGACTGAATGTAAAGATATGTGCGACGTGTAATTAGACTGTGAAAACCGGATAATCACTGAAATAGATATAGAATTAATGTATAAGTTAGTCACAAGGCCTTGTTATAAATAGTCTGACATCACGATATAACCTGGGCTTGGTGCGTTTTATATTGATGGCCTCAAGAAGTTTCCTGGTTTTCTTCTGGCGATGATGTACTGCAAGGGTTCTGGTTTGGTCCCACAAGATTGTATGATGTCCGTTTCTTTGCTCTGCTACAGCTGAGGGATTGGTGGAAGCTAGTTACTTGTGCTCTTTTATTCGCACATCAAGTGACGCTTCGTCCCCCCCCCCCACATGCTGTGAAGGAGCATGATATTTCGTAAATACATCCTTTGGGCTGTGGTTTGTGTTGATCTACCATTCGCTTGCAGTAAATTCTGTACGGTTCTGCCGCTAGAGAAGGTCACGTCTATGCCCACTTCTTGTTTCATCAACCTTCTGATCCCGTAAGAGATTTTGCCGTGGAACGGGGTGGTTATTCTGATGCCGGAGTGGTCAGTATTGGGCGTTCTTGACTATGGTAGTGGTATGAAATGAAATGGGGTTTAACGTCCTACTCTTCTGCAACTTACCTGAGCTAATGAAAGACGGCCATACGCCATACAGTGTGCTATGATGGAAATTGTGCCCGGGCAGCGGCGCTACGGTCTACTCTTATATCGAATTCCAACTGCCAAGGGATCTTTTACTTGCACTCCAATGTGCACACGGGACCTGTTTTTCGTCCCACCCGAACGACTAGGCAGTTGTCCTTGCCAGGCCCTCCGTTCTGCCGGAAAATCGAGATGAACTACTTTCTCGGCCAATGCTGGGATCGAACACCCGACCTCCAGGCTAGCGAGTCAGCGCCTTACCCACTTAGCCAACGTGATCCCAACTATGGTAGTCGTGATGACGTTTCTTAAATGCTATAATTCCGCGGGTAAACTTCTTTCATCACACATCTTGGTGGCGCGTCTGGTTAGAGTGGTGATGATGGATTTCTTAATTTGATGTGAGCGACTTGAATTATATAAAATTGTAGAGAGTGGGTGCATATATGAACGCTACTTGGATGCCAACTCCAGCAAATTGTTACGTAGTAAGTTAAACGAACAGACAAGAACAGATTAATCGAAATATCGGTTTTACAATATTACCCAACAAGGTTCCAAATATATATAAACTCTTCTAATGTATACAAAATATGAGTAATTATAACATAATATGTATAAACCCTTAAATAATGGGTGTAATAAGAGCGACATGAAACACATCTTTATAGAACAAAGGAATTTTCTCTACTAACTTCTAAGTCAATTCCACTTAAAATATGGTAAAAGAAAGGGAGGTAATAATATAGGTCAAATTATAATTTGTATCTAAACTCCCAAACTCAAAAATGGAATAGCATAAAATATAACAGCTCACAATTTTTTTAATTTTTTTTTTTTTGGGGGGGGGAGCTACTGAAATTTTTGGAGGGGCTGAGGATGTGGCCGACCAAGAATACTCCCAAGAAATCATTATTTCATTTTTGGCGAAATATTTGGGGGCGCTAAGCTCACCCCCACCCCGTGGCTACGGCCCGTATGTTGGTCAAACTAGTAATATGATACATAACAAAATTCAGAGTGAACACATACTTAAATGATTTGATGTTATTCATCATTAGCTGCCAATTGGTGCATAGAATTCGGAGGGAACATTACTTGGATAATTTGGTGACTGTCATCATTAAATGCCAATTGGTGAATAAAATTCAGAGTGAACATAAATTCATAACATCCTTATCATAGTCATTTGGGTCATTTAATCTGACAAAAATAATGTGATAAAAAATACAATATCTAACACTTGTGTGTTTCAGCTAGGTCTATTATAAAACAATTACCGATATATATACAACAACTTTAGAAATCTGTCTTTACGTCATACATTATTATAATTAGCAAAGTTTGGATTTAATATTTCAATTTTTAACCATGACATGACTACTTCGTAAAACTAGATTTTTACAGATTATTCTTTTTTTTCATACTTATGTAAAATGTTTTGATTCTGGTTAATTTATAATTTCAGCGTGTATATTATTGTATATTATACTTATGATAGATATGTATGGTATAATGGTCGAGAGCGAGACTATAAGTAATATATTGATACTGCACCAGGCTTTAGCCGAATTTGGTTTCAATATATTACGCAATGTCGTCAGCTCGAGGCCATTAAACAACTTAAAATACAATAAAATACGTCACGTGAGTTCAATATTTCATTTAGTATAGATTATGTACGATTGTCAAGTTGCTCGTACACTGTTTGAAATAATGATACGCCACATCAAAGTACTACGTCACATCTGTATTGTAAATGTGTTTATTTCGCAGAATCGATAGTATTTAATGAATTATAATATTTTTGTTTAAATAGAAGAAAAGGAAAACAAAATCGGGTTACATAACGCAGAATAATGATAAATGCGACATTTTGATTAATTTCAAAATTGAGAGTACACATTTTTGTTCTTTGCAATTTAAATTAAATGAAAATGAGTTTAACGCCCTACTTCTCTGCGCCAACCAGGTTGCACTTTATAGCTGTTTTATTAAAGGGTCAATCCCGATAATATTTTGGAGAATAAAGCTGGTTAATTTTATGTTAAATTCCTCTACCTTAGGGTCAAGCAACTAACTCAATATATGTGATACGTTTTTGAACAACTTAAGCCTGCCAGTCTTCATCTCGAAATGGAGTTCGGTGCCCCAAGCTGTATTATGCGGTGATTTGATAAAACCAAACTTTTATTTTATAAAAACAATGCGTGGGTGACATTTACCTGTCGTTATCAAATACAGCACATGGGTCATTCAATGTATAGACCTCTAAAGGAACAGAAATCGATTATCAGGTAACCCAACGAAACAGTTCACCCGAGATCTTAAAAGGGTTACGACTCCGGATAAACAGTTTTGACGCCCACGTCCAGACGACTCAATATTTTGAGCTGAAATTTTGAGACAAGATAAATAAACGATTCCTTTAAATTGTGGCGCTTCAATTTCATACGTACTTTTATTTTTGACTCTGTTCAGATCGTGATGTATTTATATTTCTGTACATATGTTTATAATGCAGATGGAATTATATATACTACGACATGTTTTCGGATCCAACACGATTCAATTCTACAGCTTAAAGGAGCTAAATCGCTAATATTTGAGATCTAGAAATTGCCACAAATGGGTCGCAACGCATATAATAATGTAATATGAATGTATACAAACTGATTTACATTCAATCGTTTTCGTTTGTAATCTAATTTCAAATTAGTTATGTTTGGCGAAATACACCAGAAGTTCCTGTTTATTAAACGCCGTATGATTTGGTGCAATGTTTCTAGCCTCGTACCTCGCTCGAGTCTCTTGCTAGAACTGAGGTTGAAACGCATTATGGTACACGGTTCGTGTACCAATGGTGAAATGTTTATTTTGTTTTAAATATTGGATATCAAAAGCCCATCTTTTCCCGATAAAATGACAACATCAGTGTTGATTTAAATTGACAAATAATTGGTGTTTTGAATGCCGAGGACTCTGGACGATATTAGGGAGGTTAAGATTTGACCCCAGAACGAGAACGAGGTGACATCATTTGTAACACTACAGATAACAGACCATCAGCATAGGTTGTAGATCTTTTATTGAGAACATGGAATAGACATAGATCGGAAGGAGCTCTATTCAAGTCTGACTTACTGTAAGTTAATTCTGGCTTTATAAAGCATACAGCCATTAAGAATAATGATACATGACAGATTAACTTATTTGGAATTGAGAGTATAGTTTCTATAACTGCACTGTATCTTCCCTTTAATGTCGCGAAGTTCTGCCGAGTGTTAAACACATAGATCATGTGTAGGTTATAAATAACATATAAATAAATAAGATATTTAATGAGATCGTGCCTTTTGTCAAAACGAGCAGAGGTCATTCGTGTGTTGCCCGTAAATAACATATTGAACAGATTAGCAGAAGTTGTATATAGTTGAAAACGTCAAATATAATATAATGTCAAATCTAGCAAAGTTCTATGTAAAAATAACTTTGTCACATTCCTTCATCACCCATGAGTTATGTACCAAAAGGACATAACAAACACAATTGAAAACGTCCAATATAATATAATGTCAAATCTAGTAAAGTTCCATATCACTTTGTCACATTCCTTCATCACCCATGAGTTATGTACCAAAAGGACATAACAAACACAATTGAAAACGTCCAATATAATATAATGTCAAATCTAGCAAAGTTCCAGATCACTTTGTCACACATTCTGTGCATTACGTCATCATTTTTAGTGGGGTTTCTCCACGTCTGTTGTCAATCTCGGACGTGAAAACGACTTGAGGACGCCGAAGTCGTAAGTATTTTCCGAGTTTATATTACTAGTATTCTACGTCAATAAACATAAATTTTGTTACTGTTACGTGTTTACCAAACATGTACCGAACACACGTACAAAGTTTGAAGGACATGAGGCGTTGTTAAACGAAAATATCGTATGTTTTTGTTGGTATAGCAAAAATGACCAACAAATGTTTCAAAATGGCCGTTTGTGGTTCTTCTTGTCGTTTTTGTTTGTCTATGTTTTTTCACAAATTTTAAATTTCTATAAATTTCACACACCATTTTAAACAACTTAGCCTATTTATCATGCCCTTTTTATACATTTTTGGTGCATATTGGTGCTAATGCTATGTTTACAAATCGGCGCGCCACATACAAACAAAGGAACTCGGACGTAATTTTTTTTCTTAACCGCATTTTAGCGTCGAGGTCCACGAGTTCTCGGGTCAAATCTTAACCTCTCTATTGATTTTTTTCACACTGATTAACACGTAAAGGCCCATCTAATAACTGTGGTTTCAAATGGTCAATTCTTGAATCAAGCTGTCGATATTTCTTTACTACAGCGAAAACTTTTGGTACCACAGAATGTCTGGGATACGGTCCTTTCGACAAATTATCAAGCTTTAATAATAAAGACCAAGCTTATTAACGCACGCTGAAGAGTATTCGCTTATAACTGAGTGACGATGCGACTCCTTACGCTGTTTGTGTCAGAGGTACGGTAGGAAATAAACATCAAAATCACCGTCTAATTTTTATTAGTAGTGTAAATCCATAAACGTAAAACATCGTGAATGATAAGCCGAAGTTTAAAACAACAGTATAGATTTATGATTAATTAACGGATTATCAGTCTGTCGGCATTCCAGGAACAAACCAGAACATGACAACTACACCTATTGTACACGTAAAACAAAAATTTATATATAAAAAAAATGTAATTCATGTACATGTACTTGGATGAGATTTGACGTGTAAATAATGCTATACGATGTGCAAATTGACTATAAAGTCGCTAAATGTAAAATTAGTAAATCATCTCAAACCTTATGTACAGACGTTTTTTTAAAAGTTGTTATATAACAGTAATTGATTTATGATAGGCCTACCTGTTGACATTATCCCACATTTTCTCATTATCACACATATTAAAATTTGTCAGCTAAAATATTCCAGTTAGCGAAAACAAATATGAACATACAGAAATTATCATCGATTTGGCTGGAAAAAAATTCTACAACTTTATAGAGCATTTATATTATAGATTCTTAATTGTATGGGTTTTTGTTTTAATATTTAAATTCTATTTTATATCAGGCGATCGAAGTGAAAATAATTTTTGGAATAAAACCCGCATGTTATTCTTCAGTGCAGCTAGAACGTCAAATAATTTAAACAATAAGAGCAATACTCCAGATAGTTTTTCGGAAATCTCTAAACAAAGCAAATAATACAGTGCAGTGAGCAAAGAATAAGTTTACCGAGAACATTCCGCAGTACGAAGGGCTAAAATCAACGAGAACATTCCGTAGTACGAAGGGCTAAAATCAACGAGAACATTCCGCAGTACGAAGGGCTAAAATCAACGAGAACATTCCGCAGTACGAAGGGCTAAAATCAACGGGAACATTCCGCAGTACGAAGGGCTAAAATTCAACACTGATATATCGATCTGATTAAATCACAGAGACGATTAGTAATTATCCAACTGTTTGTTTCTTTTCCAGGGTAAAATGAAGACGTTAAAATTTTATGCTGTCATGGCCATTCTAGGAACTGCGGCTTGCTTATTGTATAGGCAATTAACAAATTGTGGTGAGACGGTTCCGGTACACCAATCTATGTCCAACCTACAGCCAGCAACTAGTCGCAAGGCCGTATCTCATTTTAAAGACGTTCCGGATATAACGTTAACAGTTAGAATGTCTAGCGTTGCTAATCTATTAAAATATTTTTATTGTACGATGTTGAGAAGTCTGACCTTGTATTGGTCAACAAGCCATCTAGGGAATCTGGTACTGATAATGGACAAAGAATCCAAAGATGATCACAAATTCGCAGAGAATCTTCAAAAATATCAGAAAAAGCTAGGAATAAATATTAGTTTTACTTACGAACCTCTGCCTAAAGACAAACGTGTTTTAACTACCGCGAAATCTCAACCGCGTGGCTACAATCGTCAACTGTATTCTAGTTTTATAATGGACGAATTCATTTCAACACCGATAGTAGCTTGGATTGATACTGATGGAAAATTTACTACCCCAGTAACCCGTGACAATATTCTTAACGGAAATAAACTGCGTGTAAAAGGAATGAATACGTTTCAGTATGATTGGTTAAGTAGGTGGAGCAGATTCACTGAACAAATGATCGGGAAGCACATGCCTTCAGACTTTATGACCTATTTCCCAGTGTATATCTGGAGAGACACAATAACCAATTGTAGGAATTACATCTTAAAGCATCTCAACGTTTCCACGATAGAAGAAGCTTATATTCGAGTAGGATCTACAGATTATAATATACATATGAGTCCAGTAAATACCATCATGACGTATGCCTATTATTTTGAAAAAGAACGATATGATTGGCATATTGACATTAGAGACGTAGATTTGCATAACTACCGCAAGCTACATAAGATTCCAGACCACGAACTGACTTCTACCGATATGTCACCTGATTTACACGTGGCATTGCACGAAAAATATTATAAAGATGATAAAAATATTATAAATCGTCAAGCTTATTGTGCAGCGGTTAATAACACGGTACTCAACATGACACAAGATATCCAAAAAATGTGTGAACCGTTTAAAACAAATGAAATGTGGGTATTGTTTGAATTCTGTAATAGAGTGAAACAAGAACACCTCACCACGTGGTGTAAAAATAAAAATAAACACTGCAGCTCTATGATAAGGGAACATTATGATAAAACACGTCTACTTGTGAATAAAGGCGTGTACAAGCTTGACCTGAAAAAAATTAAGGTTGTTGAAGAGGCTGCTAATTTTCACAAAATAAAGTGTCAGCCATTTCTGTAAAATTGACGGCCATTAAGTTTTTCAATGTTTAGATGACTAAAATTTACGGAAGGTGTAAATTCTATTTTTAATTTTGTAAACTAATTTTGTGAAATAATTTTGTAAAAAAAAAATTCTGTTTTAACTAATGTTGGGAAATAGTTTTTTATTCTAAACTAATTTTTATTTCTGTAAAATAGTTTAATTTTTTTAAATCAATTTTATTTTTGTAATCAATTTTTTATTTTTATTAGTTTTATTTTTGTAGATTAATTTTATTTTTGTAAATTAATTTTAGTTTTGTAAATTAATTTTAGTTTAGTTAAATTAATTTTAGTTTTGTAAATTAATTTTAGTTTTGTTAGTAAATAAATTTGGTTAGTAAATAATATTTATGTAAAGAGTGGGGGTGGGGGTGGCATAGTGGTCTATCGTGCCGCGCTTCGACCTCTAGCTGGCCAATCACCTCAGGCTTGTGGCTGTGGTTTCGATCCATGGTGTGAGCGTATGTGGCATGGAGATAGGGGCGCCTTCTCAACCTCGTGGGTTTCCTCCGGGCACTCCCGTTTCCTCCCACTGCTAAAGACCCTATGCGCAAGCGAATTATTGAAATAAAAATTTTAAAAAACTCCAAATGACCTAGTTTGTGTCCGAGTGGACGTTTAACCCCATTTTTCTCTCTCTCTCTATATTTGTAAAGGTTGAGGTACATTTGGCTCTCTTAAACTAAAGATTGAGCTGATGTTAATGTCGATGTACGATTTTATAGATGAATGGACACAAATAAAAGTATCAGAAACACTCTCGGGGGGCGGGGGGGACTAACTCCAATCGTTAGATCAGGGGCGGATCCAGAGGGGGGTTGGGGGGTCCATGGTTAAAAATGTATGTAGAGTTCAGCTAAAGACACATGGAGGTCCCTTGTTCGATCACTGGATTGACAGAGAAAGTCTGGATTTTAAGGCCTGTTTCCCATTTGTAATGATGCTGGACGGGGAGCATAGCAATGGACAACGAGATCCGGATCCGTATTCAAAGGATATCTGAAGTCTAAGATAGTCGTTTAACTACTAGCTGTCACTTCAATATACGTAACTTCCTGTAAGTTAAGGGCAAGTGGTATTCAAAGGCACTGTTAAGTATCAAATTTCCCCTTAAAGTTAAGCTGGTATTCAAAGGCCAGTTTAAGTGAGAAATATCGACGCTGTAGTAGGAGTCTTGTAATGTCGATTTTAAATTGAAACAAAAACTATGTCGCCGAGCGTAGTTGGCCTCAAACTGTTTTTTCGAGATCAGCTTTGATGTTGTAGCGCCATAATAGGGTTAAGGATATCTTTTCCGATCATTTATTATGTTCGTATTGCTTAATCATGTTTCCATGACTGTCATAAAAAATAAAGTTATATTCATTTGTTATGACATGACTTTATAGATATCAGAAATTATTTATACTACCACCAGAAGCAAGGCATGATTTATTTTTTTACAACTCATTCTCATATATACATAATCGATAGTATTTGTTTTGGAAAAGAATAATACAACATGCATCTTTCCTACATACAATGTACCGTCAATGCCAGGCCTTTGAAAATCTAAAAGGCAGGTACTTACAGAATGCCTATTAATTTCTCAAATGATAAATTTATAAATAAAACTGTATGATTTTTCCAGTCTAACTTAGAAGGAAAAGATCACTGTGTTTTGCTAATATGTTGTTTTCTATCCGTTATTAAAATGGAATTTAAAAAAAAAGTCTATGAAAACAGCCGTTCCGGCAATAAATGCACACTATCATAATTTATCCTAAATCATAATCATACTATTTTCATGCGTTACAATATAATATTTCGACAACAATTTTCCTGGTAATGTAAACTAAAAAAATAATAGAGTTAGTGATGCTCTTAAGGGGGCATAACCTGCTTGCTATGTTAGAAATTATCGATTTTTAGCAGTGGAGGGTATTCCATAAATTGAAAATTCATGTTATTTGGCGAATTTGGGTATTTCATAATTTAAGTGTGCAGTTAAGATTTTCACATATCCAAGTATATGTAAAATACAACCTTTGAATACCGATTTAAGGTAATACAGTCAGTTAAGTTGAAAAGTAAGTATTTTTACATAACCCTTAGAAAACCTTTGAATACGGACCGGTGTATATATATACGCTCCGTTGGCTCTTACGATTCGATGTAAGAGTATATCGCAGTGACGCTTTCCTGGCAAAATATTCCTCATAGCAGTCTGTATGGCTTATGCCCGTCTCCATTAGCCCAGTCGGAGCAGAACCATCGGACGTTAAACTCTGGTTCATATTAAGATTCAAATTATACATACACTGCTATTTCTACACACGTGACTACATGTTCTCGAATACACTGCATTGACAAGGGCATGTCCATGATTAAATTAGAATATTTTGGTCCTGCGGAATTTCAAAAGTAATACTGAATATTTTTACAAAAAAAATAGGTTGCCAGGCAACGAAACATACGCCCACCAGCAGCTAAATCGTCCGGGCAGTCAACAAGAGTTGTCGCATATTAAGTAATTATCAAAAATCATTAGAATTTGTTTGGTTTTTTATAAAGTTCTGGCCCATGCTAATGTCTAGTATACGAATTAAATCGGATAATAATTTTGACCTTCAGAAGGACCACAATCTAAAAAGGGTGATTTTTCGGACAAACAGGGGCCATAATTCAGGAAGTTAAGATCCGATGGGCGCAAATATCAAAAGAACTAAGATCTTTGGGTTATAAACATACATGTCAAGTTTCACCAAAATCGGTTCAAAGTTGTGACCTCTATATCCACAAGCTAAAAGCGTGATTTTTCGTCCAATCAGGGGCCATAATTCAGGATGTTACGATCCGATATGCGCAAATATCGAAAGGAACCAAGATCTTTGAGGTATAGACATGCATTTCAAGTTTCATCAAATTCGGTTCAAAATTGTGACCCCTACAGTGTTCACAACCTTGACATACCATATTTTTACACTTTTCGCGTACAAACGGCGGCCATTTTGTCCGTCAATTTTGGTCCGATTTTCACGAAATTCGAACACAACCTTCTTTATTGTGTAACGGTGATATAATCAGACGGTTTTTAAATCAGATAATAATTTTGGCCTCAAGAAGTACCACAAGCTAAAAAAGGCGATTTTTCGTACAATCAGGAGTCATAATTCAGGAAGTTATGATCAGATATGCGCAAATATCGAAAAGATCCAAGATCTTTGAGTTATAAACATGCATTTCAAGTTTCATCAAAATCGGTTCAATATTGTGACCTCTACAGTGTTCACAACCTTGACATACCATATTTTTACACTTTTCACGTACAAACGGCGGCCATTTTGTCCGTCAATTTTGGTCCGATTTTCACGAAATTCGAACACAACCTTCTTTACGGTGTAACGGTGATATAATCAGACGGTTTTTAAATCGGATAATAATGTTGGCCTCAAGAAGTACCACAAGCTAAAAAGGGCGATTTTTCGTACAACCAGGGGCCATAATTCAGGAAGTTATGATCCGATATGCGCAAATATCAAAATTATCCAAGATCTTTGAGTTATAAACATGCATTTCAAGTTTCATCAAAATCGGTTCAATATTGTGACCTCTACAGTGTTCACAACCTTGACATACCATATTTTTACACTTTTCGCGTACAAACGGCGGCCATTTTGTCCGTCAATTTTGGTCCGATTTTCACGAAATTCGAACACAACCTTCTTTACGGTGTAACGGTGATATAATCAGACGGTGTTTTAAATCGGATAATAATTTTGGCCTCAAGAAGGACCACAAGCTAAAAAAGGCGATTTTTCGTACAATCAGGGGCCATAATTCAGGAAGTTATGATCCGATATGCGCAAATATCGAAAGGAACCAAGATCTTTGGGTTATAAACATGCATGTCAAGTTTCATCAAAATCGGTTCAATATTGTCACCTCTACAGTGTTCACAATCTAAAAACGTGATTTTTCGTACAATCAGGGGGCATAATCCATGAAGTGACAGTCCGATACATGCCAATATCAAAAGGAACCGAGATCTTGGGATGATAAACCTATATTTCAAGTTTCATTGACATCGGATAAAAATTGTGACCTGTAGACTGTTCACAAACAACTGTGGACGGACGGACAGGGGCGACGACAATATACGTCCACATAAAAATGTGGGCGTATAAAAACCCGAATTGGCCTTTACGCATATATGCAGCCTCGTTTTGCTTTTTTCGTGAGTGACGCCAGGGGCTGTAGATTTCCCTATAGACGGTTATTGCAACTGAGCCTTGCATCCCGCCATTTTGACTAACTGGAAGCATAAACATGGCCAGTTGCGTTGCTTGGGGATGTAATAATAGCATCAACAATAAATAAGGAAGAACGTGTCATTTTGTTTTACATTTCCGAGCGATGCAACACTTAGTAGGGTCTGAATACAGCGATGTCAACGAGATGAGAAGTATTCGCCTTTTCTTTTATAGTATTAGCGTACACGCGGCGGCCATTTAGTCCGGAAGTGTTGGACCGATTTTCGCGAAAATCGAACTCAACCTTCAATATGGTGTCACGGTGATATAATCACACGTTTTTTGGTAAATACGTTACTAATTGTGACCTTAAGTGGGACTACAAGGTAAAAGAAAAGTCGATTTTTCGTTCAATCAGGGGCTTTAATTCAGGAAGTTAGGCTACCATTCGATATGCCCAAATACCAGGATCGCCCAGTTAAAAACATGCAGGTCAAGTTTCGTCAAGATCAAATTTAAAACTGTGTGACAAAGTAATTTATACATAGAGCTTTGCTAGATTTGACATTATATTATATTGGACGTTTTCAACTATATACAACTTCGGCTAATGTGTTCAGTATGTTATTTACGGGCAACACACGAATGACCTCTGCTCGTTTTGACAAAAGGCACGATCTCATTAAATATCTTATTTATTCATATGTTATTTATAACCTACACATGATCTATGTGTTTAACACTCGGCAGAACTTCGTGACTTTAAAGTAAAGATGCAGAGCAGTTATAGAAACTATAATCTCAATTCCAAATAAGTTAATCTGTCATGTATCATTATTCTTAATGGCCGTATGCTTTATAAAGCCAGAATTAACTGACAGTAAGTCAGACTTGAATAGAGCTCCTTCCATCTATGTCTATTCTATGTTCTCAATAAAGATCTACCAACTATGCTGATCGTCTGTTATCTGTAGTGTTACAATTATGACCTGTACAGGATCCACAACGTTGATATACAATATTTTTATTCTATGATCCGATTTTCACGACATTCGAACTCGACCTTCATTACGGTGTATAGGGGATATAATTACATAATTAAACTTTTGTTTAATTGGATAATAATTGTGACCTCCAGATGGACCACAAGCTAAACCAGATGACTAGCCATCAAACATCCCGACCTTCCACTTGTTTTGAAGAAACAGAGAAAAATAACTTCTTTATGCTATTGGTATCATATCTTGCAAACAGTGACACTGGTCCTAGTATTGTGGCCCTGTTTAGTAGATATTGCTCTCTATTTCTGAAAACTAATGACTGATTGCTATTTACTAGACGATTTGAGATAATTTACGACATGAAGCACTGGTTTTGAAAATTAGACTACATAGCAAATAGAGATATTTTGCAAGTTGAGAGGACTGCAACTCGAAAAATAAATCTGTTCTATATACATGTATATATATATGACTTTTATGTAATGTATAGCTGTTTGTATTGTTACAAAGTTCTGAGCTAGTCAACGAAAGAATAGTACATTTGCAAATAACCTAGAACAGGCATCATAATAAATATATACTATAATTTATGCAAAGTATCATTAGGATTGTACTGCAGACATTTACACTGGCATCTAAATGTTTTAGTACAATCCTCAACATTTATTCAAGTTTCCTCCTCTCTGAAACACTAATAAATGTACATGAGAGATTTTTAAAATTAATGATGAATAGTTGAATGAACTTTATGATGCACTACTACAGTAATAAGTCGATGTATGTACAAACCATCATGGTTTATCAAATATGACCCGGAATCAAAAATGTACACCAAAAACTAAGTCAATCTTGTTTCTATGGAAACACAAAAATATAAATAAACTACTATATTAATTTGATGTGTGTACAAAGTTTCGAAAGGATATCTTGAACGGTTTATGAGATATACACCAAAAACTAAGTCAAATTTGTTTCCGTGGAAACACAAAAAAATACAAATCCCAGAAATTCCTAAATAGCACAAGGCGCAACTACTGTAATAGGTTGATGTGTGTACAAAGTGTCAGAAAGATATCTCAAACGGTTTATGGGATATGCTCCGGAAACGAAATCGGGACGGGCGGACCCCGTTTCAATATCCCTCCCTAACTTAGCTCGGCTTGGTATAAAAGGGAGCCATGATTCAAGAAGTTATGATCCGATGGGCGCAAATATCGATAGAAACCAAGATCTTTGTGTTATAAACATGCATGTCAAGTTTCATAAAAATCGGTTCGTCAAAATCGGATAAGAATTGTGACCTGTAGAGAGTCCACAGACAATTGTGGACGGACGGACGTCCAGTTGCGTAGGCAGAATGAAATGGGATTTAACGTCCACTCGACACAAACTAGGTCATTTCGGCATTAACATACTTTTAAAATTTTATTTCAATAATTCACTTGCACGCAGGGGTCTTTAGCAGTGGGGGGGGACGTAGAGCGCAAAGAAAACATACGAGGTTGAACAGGCGACCCTACTCCCCCTGTCACGTAAAACCCCGGATTCGAAACCACGCCATTCAATGACAGCCTTTATGATACAGCCCGCACGTGCTTTTTTTAAAAAAAATTTTTTAACATTTTTATTCACATAATAAGGTTAACATATTAACAATTGTAAAGGCGATAAAAGATACAGGCAACGAACCGTAGTTACAATCTAATTTTTACATGTTCTGTTTTTAATTTATATTTTATCTACAATTTTAATCCAAGTTAAAGTTGTTAATTAAAGACATTGTATATAAACTCATGGCTTCGTGCTAACCATTCGGCCATCCACCAGGCCACCACCCTTCCCCGCATAATGCGTTCAAATGAAGATACTTAAAATAGTAAGTGCTGGATGACCGCACCACATGCAAAACAAAGTCTAACAGATAAACCTTATTTATTATCATATCTAAGTGTGAAAGCCCACATGACAGCATCACAGCTCTAGTTTTTATTTTTTATTACCATATCTAAGCGTGAACATCGATATGGCTCCACCACAGGTCTAGTTTTTATTATTATGTGTTTCAGGAACAAATAATAATTATCCAACTGTTTGTTCCTTTTCCAGGGTAAAATGACGACGTTCAAATTATTTGCTGTCATAGCCATCCTAGGAACTGCAGATTACTTATTTTATATATATTCAACAAAAAGTGGCAAGACGGCACCGGTACATCACCCTGTGTCCAACATACAGCCAACAAAAGCCCCGGTACATCAATCTATGTCGAACCTACACCCAACAACTAGTGGTAAGAAGACCCCGGTACATCAATCTATGTCGAACCTACACCCAACAACTAGTCGTAAGACGGTATCTCATTTTAAAGACGCTCCGGATATAACGTTAACAGTTAGAATGTCTAGCGTTGCTAAGCTATTAAAATATTTTTATTGCACGATGTTGAGAAGTGGGATCTTGTATTGGTCAAGCCAGCTAGGGAATCTGGGACTGATACTGGACAAAGAATCCAAAGATGATCACAAATTCGCAGAGAATCTTCAAAAATATCAGAAAAAGCTAGGAATAAATATTAGTTTTTTCTACGAACCACTGCCTAAAGACAAACGTGTTTTAACTGCCGCGAGGTCTCAACCGCGTGGCTACAATCGTCAACTGTATTCTAGTTTTATTATGGACGAATTCATTTCAACACCGATAGTAGCTTGGATTGATACTGACGGAAAATTTACTACTCCAGTAACCCGTGACAATATTCTCAACGGAAATAAACTGCGTGTAAAAGGAATGGACACGTTTCAGTATGCTTGGATAAGTAGGTGGGACAAATATACTGAACGAATGATCGGGAAGCACATGCCTTCAGACTTTATGACCTATTTTCCGGTGTATATCTGGAGAGACACAATAACCAATTGTAGAAATTACATCTTAAAGCATCTCAACGTTTCCACGATAGAAGAAGCTTATATTCGAGTAGCATCTACAGATTATATACATATGAGTCCAGTAAATACCATCATGACGTATGCCTATTATTTTGAAAAAGAACGATATGATTGGCATATTGACATTAGAGACGTAGATGTGCATAACTACAGCAAGTTACATAAGATTCCGGACCACGAACTGACTTCTACCGATATGTCACCTGATTTACACGTGGCATTGCACGAAAAATATTATAAAGATGATAAAAATATTATACATCGTCAAGCTTATTGTGCAGCGGTTAATAACACGGTACTCAACATGACACAAGATATTCAAAAAATGTGTGAACCGTTTAAAACAAATGAAATGTGGGTATTGTTTGAATTCTGTAATAAAGTGAAACAAGAACACCTTACCACGTGGTGTAAAGATAAAAATAAACACTGCAGCTCTATGATAAGGGAACATTATGATAAAACACGTCTACTTGTGAATAAAGGCGTGTACAAGCTTGACCTGAAAAAAATTAAGGTTGTTGAAGAGGCTGCTAATTTTCACAAAATAAAGTGTCAGCCATTTCTGTAAAATTGACGGCCATTTAGTTTTTCAATATTTCAGCGTTTAATATTTATTGAAGGTCTAAATTCTATTTTTAACTTTTGAAACTAATTTTGTGAAAAAAAAAAAATTCTTAACTAAATTTGGGAAATAGTTTTCTAAACTAATTTTTATTTTTGTAAAATAGCGCTTTTTTTATTAAAATGGTTTTATTTTTGTAAATCATTTTTTTTATTTTGAAAATATTTTTTTTTTTTTTTTTGTAAATTAATTTTACTTTTTAAGTACATTTTAATTTTATAAATTTTAGTTTTGTAAATTAATTTTAATTAACTTTAGTTTTGTAAATTAAATTTTAGTTTTGTAAATCAATTTTAGTTTTGTTATTAGTAAATAAATTTTTTGGTTTTGTATAATAATGTTTATCTAAAGATTGAGCTATATTTGGCTTTCTTAAACTAAAGATTGAGCTGCCTTTAGCTTAAATTTGGCTGTAAATATCTTTCTTAAACAAAAGTTGATTTGAATATAATCCAGAATAGTAAGCTGCGCGAAATTTTGTCCAAAGGGCCCAAATACCAGGAACCGCAACCATTTTCATGGGATTAAAATTTCAAACTTACATGGATGCCGTAGAGGACTACGCTAGATCATGGGCTAAGAGGGGAAGATGTTATCTCTGATATTCTCTCTGATTGGACTAAGTCTATTAGTCGTTTACATAAACGAAGAACATACATGCAACGTTTGTCAGTTGACACAAGGCCTAAGTCTATTTTCAATGATGTTAGCATTGTTGAAAATCTCAAAGCCTTGCATGACAAGTATGTCATTGTTCCGGCTGACGAAGCGTCCAATAACTTTGTGTTTATATGTAAGCGATATTATTATGACTGTCTGTTCAAAGAACTTAATTTGGGAAATCAATCGATAGTGCCACATATAAACGATCTACTCTATCACATGATAGAACCTACGAAGCGAGGCCGCTGTTGAGCGAGACTTGATCACCCAGTTCCTATGCACATATCGAGTAATGATAGGTTTATAAAGAGATTGGGCGATAGAACTAGTGAGTATTGTGAGATGGCCACAGATCACTAATTTATTCCCCATTGACTTTAATGTTAATTCTCGTCTCTTAGACCGGCTGTTACTTTTTCCCAAATATTCGTTGGGTAGAACGCTTTCTGCCACAGATGGAGCAACATGTGGCAAACTCTGGCCCAAAAGCATGTATGAGGTTCACGATGAAAAACTTGAGATACACAGGCTGGAAGTAGAGACAACTAAACAAGCAATTTTCGGCCCTCCCTTTCAACGTAACCAACCTCACAACCCTTGTATCCTTCCGCCTCAAAATCATGAATATTCACCAAAACCTGTCAGAAAATGTATTTTTAAACCCTTTTCTTCGATTATACACCAAAAAGTCAACAAAAATCGCCATGCAAAAGGGGAAAAAAGGGAAAGGGAGAGAAAGACTAAAAATAACTTTCGCCCTACATGAATATTTAGTGATCTGTGTCCTATATAGGAGTGAAACTTTAGGTATCACCAAAAGGCCTTTTTTATATGCTTCCCATATGTTCTGGCAACACACCGGTGAAAGAAAATCAAAATAAAAAAATAACTCTAAAAATGATGGCCCTTTAAGTATACATGCTGCTTTATGTACAACGGTGCATCTCAGGTCCCTGGGCCTTTTGTGCTAAAATTTAAAAATCTTTCTTATTAAAGGCAGAATTTGAGTTTTGTGAAAAAATAAGACAAGTTACAAACAAATTACACAGAAAACACTCATAATCTGGATTTTTTTTCAAAAATATACTTTTTTACTGCCATGTCATGAAAAATGTACAAAATTTACATGTAGTATCTTTAAAAAAAACAATAATTTTCCACTTTTTTAGATAGTCAGACTGGCAAGTAATATATTTTTGGGAACCCTGGACAATATGCAAACAGAAAAATCACAAATCAGGTGCATTGGTTGTAATTATAGAGGTCTGTACTGAAACATGTAACCCCACCCCCTAAATATGTCAATGACTGAATCAAACCTATCTTTGGTTGCATAGCTAACATTACCAAAGGAATCTGTCTAACAGCTATGTTTTACCATCCCTGGTTAATATATGTACATAAAAACTGAAATAGGTGCAATAAATATGAATTATGGTTAAAAATAGGCCTTGATGAAAGAAAATTGCCATTTTTGGTCTATGACCACCCTCTCTAACAAAAGGGTCACAGAATACACAATTTTAACTAATTTGGAAATAGTTCAATGTTTTCAACACCTCAAAACTCAGAGGCATCATACAAATCTTTATTGCAATTCTTGTGCTGAATGAAGATGTCTGGACCATTACATCAATTGCCTGGAAAAATGAAGTCAAAAAGGCAGTTATGAAAGAGTTGACAACATAAAAGAGGCCTGAAACGGGGCAAAATTAACATTTTACTGCTCTATAAGTAACATAAATGCAACAAACACCACCAATCCTAGATTTTGATAAGAAAATATTGACCATTAAGCTGACATTTACACATCTACACCAGGCAGGATACGCCCACATTTTCGAGAGATGGACAGAGAACAAGCAATACCGAAAGTGATTTTTCCTACATCTTTAAGTCCTGTATTTCATACTGTATTGGGAGCAGCCATTTAGTTGGTCAGTTCCAGTCTGATATTAATGAAATTCGAAACCGACAATAATTATGGTGTGACGGTACACAACCTAGAAATGTGACTTTTCATCAAAATCGGATATCAAGGTTGTGAACCCTGTAAAGGTCACAATTTTAATTCGATTTTGCTGAAACTTGAAATTCATGGTTATAACCCAAAGATCTTGGTTCTTTTCGATATTTGCGCATATCGGATTGTAACTTCCTGAATTATGGCCCCTGGTTATACGCAAAATCCCCCTTTCCTTAGCTTGTGGTCCCTCTGGAGGTCACAATTATTAAAAAAACGTTTGATTATATCACCGTTACACTGTAAGGAAGGTTGAGTTTGAATTTTGGGAAAATCGGACCAAAATTGACAGACAAAATGGCCGCCGTTTGTACGCGAATACTGTTAAAAAAATGATATATCATGGTTGTGGACCCTGTATAGGTCACAATTTTAATTCGATTTTGATGAGGAAGGTTGAGTTCTAATTTCGTGAAAATCGTACCAAAATTGCTGGACGAAATGGTCGCCGTTTGTACGCGAATAGTGTAAAAATATGGTATATCATGGTTGTGGACTCTCTACAGGTCACAATTCCGATTTTGATAAAAAGTCACATTTCTAGGTTGTGTACCGTCACACCATAATCATTGTCGGCTTCGAATTTCATGAATATCGGACTGGAACTGACCAACTAAATGGCTGCTCCCAATACAGTATGAAATACAGGACTTAATGATGTAGGAAAAATCACTTTCGGTATTGCTTGTTCTCTATCCATCTCTCAAAAATGTGGGCGTATTCTGCCTGGCAGTGCCACCCTATCTTTCTGTTTAAATTGTTGGCAAAATTGAGCCAACCCCTGTTTTGAACATTTTGTACAAACCCATCTGCTAAACATTATTAACTCAGTGTTGCCAATTTTCAATTTTTTTGTAGGAAAACTGGAGCTATTTCTAAACCTGACAAACTTATAGATCCCATCTAAGTTACATTAGCAATGGAAATAATATAAAAAAAGCGAATACTTAGCTTATCCTGGCCTCTGTGCGTGTTGCCTCGCTTGGAAATTTAAAAGAAAGTGACAAGTGCTTCCTTATTTATTGTTGGTGCTACTATTACACCCCCAAGCAACGCAAATTTCCGCTGTGGGTACTTACGATGAAAGCAAATAAGCTTCGAAACTGAAAACTGTTGGCAGGTTGAATTAACAGTTACAATATCAATGGGGAAAGTTTCATACGTTGAAGCAATGTTTGCAAATGGTTAGACATTCGTGGAGGGGTGAAATAAATGAGTGTACTTCGTAATATGTGATTCGAAAATTATCGATGAGTTGACCTTGAACTTGGCATTTGATTCGTGACATGGAAATTTGATTTACTCGCAGGCTTCAATGGAAATAAAGTGTATCGATAAACTAAATCGGATGGATTTATGGAGAATTGTCACAAACATATTATGATATTTGTGACTCAAACGGCTAATCTAGGTTGTAATTTTTCGTCGCATTTTAAAATCATTTATCAACTTTGAAATTAATACACCAAATAACCAATGTTCCGATGCCTAGATTTGACATGTCATTCTCATAGACCCACCCGTTCAAAGATACTTTGAAAATGATACCTACTCAATTAAATGATTTTTCCCCAAGATAAAATAGCTTTGGCTCCTAAATTTTTTGTTTTATTAACGCAAGACTTCATTAAAGCTCCAATAGCATTTTTTTAAGTTATATTTTTAAAATGTATTAAAATAAAGCCCAAAAATAGATTGAACCTATAAACAGTCCTACCTTGTTAAAGAATAATCCTATTAATCCTATAATTCAGTACTGCCAGTTGAGAAATTGGCAAAAATATCATTTTCAACTTCAAATTCAAACGTTTGAAGATGGCCGTCCATGGAGAGGAATGGGAAAACAAGGGAGGTAATTGAGTAACTATTACCTCAATCACCCTTTATAATGCCCAAAAAAATTTGCCCAGGACCGTATAATAGTGAGTTGACAACCTTTTGAGCAAAAGACATAGAAATAATTATGTTTTGACTTTCTTAGAAAATGTGAAATTGGAACTTTAAGAAATAATAATAAATTCATATTAAAATTTAATTTCAAATAGGCCTAGGCCTATAACATTTTTCAATAAACTCATTTGAGATTATTGATTTATCTCTTTACATATCATAACCCCTAAAAGTATGCGTAAATACTACATATGGTTTGCCTAGTATTATAGGCCTTTAGGCATTTGAAAACCAAGAGATGGGCCATATTAAACCTTTGTACACGAACATATTTTCTTTATAGATAAGAGGGTTCTTCTTTCCTAGACATTGGATATGAATAAATGGGATTCTTTTAGTGTTTAGTTCACTGGGGTTCGGAGTTTGTTTTTTTCTTTCTTGGAGTTCTAATATTGAGCGCCATCCAAATGATTAAATTGACTTACTATAAATTAAACGGGTGAAAAGAATCTGAATGAGAATTTTTTTGTGAATGATGTTTGGAATATTAAAATTATGTGACCCGGGCCGTTCACAATATTATCATTATTCAAATTATGTCGCAATATATGTAACAGTGTAGCTCTAATCAATGTTTGTTAATGTCTTGATTTTAAGTTAGGACAGGGTGACGGCTATCCTAAGTTAAAATTGATTTTAGTTAAAATTCTCCTTAAAATCGGTTTGTGAAACGCCACTATTTTAAATTAAGATTAGATTTTAACTAAAATATTATTTTACTGGATTTTAACTAAAATGCTTAAAATCCTTTTGTGAAACGCATCTATCTTAAGTTGGGATGAAATTTTAGTTTAAGACGATTTTAAGGAGATTTAAGTTTTTGTGAAACAGGGCCCAGATTCCTGTGATTTTACATACCTATAGTCCATCGGCCAACCATGCTATTTTGGATGCAGCTATGGCGAGTGTGGCGCGCCAGGCGGGATGAGCTTACTCTTCCAGACACCTGATACCACTGTTTGTCGTGTATTTTGTACACGGCGAACAGTCCATTTGCTGATTACACTATTTTGCCTCCACCGTTTTTTAGGACTTCGTATTTTGACCAATGGTTTGGATTGTTCGTACTTGGTTTTATTTTATTTCGACGCGCTACCCGGCAAGCCACTAATGGAAATATTCGATTTACCCACTCTGATACGTGCTGAGCCAATGAATCTCGACAAAGATCCGTATATTATTTCCAAAACGGCAAATGTTTAAAAAGACAAAACCCGTATCGGTTGAGAATCATTTCATGATTTAGGCAATGTTGAATATACTGTTAAAATAATATAATATCACGCAGTTCGGTTGTTCCATTAAACACTGAGGCGGATTCAATGGGGGGGGGGGCGTGTCGAGTTGATGTTGAACGGCATTTGTTTCTCTCTTAACTTTTCCCGCAAATTAGGTAAAGTTTGAGCAGTAATGCTAAACAGGTGATCACCACAGGTTCGCCGATCCAGGCGATTTAATGATCTCTTTACTCGTCGACCGTGTACGACCTTCAGAATCTTGTCGTTTTGAGAGATCGGTAAGATAGTTTGAAGCAAAATTATTCATGCATATTGAAATTTACCCGGTATACAAGAGGGATCCAGTGTAGTGACTGTAGAACTAGTTTGATGTGAAAATTGGTGTTTATTTTATAAAGATTGAACTCCAGACAGCCTATCGCTATCAGAAACGCAATTTAGGCAACGAACATCGTAAGGACAGGTCGCATTGTTGCGCCATTCTTGTAAATCATTGGTTTGTTTTTCATCACAGAACCGTACTGTACCGCACATTGGATGCTTACCGCTGGCCCTGGATTCATTCACTGATTTGATACTTTATGTCATGTCTGTATAGTTTGCGTCTTGTCAGCAGACTTTCTTTTTCGATTTTGTTTATCCGATTTGCAGCTTGAGTAACGATACCGTATTTAGATTAAAGCGGGAATTTCATATTTTCTAAGAGAGTCAAAACATATTTATTTCTATGTCTTTTGTTCAAAAGGTTGTCAACTCACTATTATACGATCATGGGCATTATTTTAGAGGCATAAATATCTGTGACACAAGAAATAATAACACAATTACCCCCCTTGCTTCCCATTCACCCCAATGGAATGGCCATCTTCAAGCGTTTGAATTTGAACTTGAAAATTATATATTTGCCAATTTCTCAATTGGCAATAGTGAATTATAGGATTATTCTTTAACAAGGTAGGACTGTTTCTAGATACAATCTATTTTAGGGCTTTATTTTAATACATTTTAAAATTTTAAAAATATAACTTAAAAATATGAAATTGTCGAATTTATGATTTTTACATATAAAAAATAAACCTTTTAAAACTTTTATCCTCTGTATGTGTGGAAACCCTATGCAAAATATGTGCAGAACATGACAGTTAGCCTTTAATAATGAATCTTTGCAACATTACTTATATCATACTCTCAAAAATACAACCATAATACATATATAATATAATGCATATAAAAATAATGAATCTTTTCAACATTACTTAAAGTGATAATTTCATTTTTTCTAAGAGAGTCAAAACATATTTATTTCTATGTCTTTTGTTCAAAAGGTTGTCAACGCACTATTATACAATCATGGGCAAAATTTCTTGGGGGTTTAAATCACCGACACATTAATTAATAACACAATTACCTCCCCTGTTTTCCCATTCCCTTCCATGCAATGGAGATCTTCAAACGTTTGAATTTGAAGTTGAAAACGATATTTTTGCAAATTTCTCAACTGGCAACAGTGAACTATAGGATTATTCTTTAATAAGGTAGGCCTGTTTATAGATACCATCTATTTTAATATATTTTAAAAATATAACTAAAAAATATGAAATTGCGTTTTAAATCATACTCTTGAAAATACAACCATAATACTTATATATGTATTATGGGTTGTATTTGATTGATTACGCACTGAAATCAATCTTATATTATCTAGTCAAATTACCAAAATATATGGATTTTATCAGAGTTAAAATGTCGTGAAACAGGCCCCTGATCAAATAAGAACATAGCTTAACACTGAATATGTCAATATATTCAATCCCCACCTTGTAATGCCAGATCCACACTAACAAATCACACCGATTAATTGAAACTTGAATGTAGTTACAATAACATAAAACCAGGTACGAACAATCCAAACCATTAGACAAAATTAGAAGTCCTATAAAAACTTTAATGGCAAAATAGTGTAATCAGCTAATGGACTGTTCACCGTGTACAAAACACACGACAAACAGTGGTAACAGGTGTCCGGAAGAGTAAGCTTACCCTGTCTGGCGCCACACCCACCATAGCTGCATCCAAACTATTAGACAAAATCTCGGTAAAATAGCCTGATTGGCCAATGGTCTATCGGTATGCAAAATGATATAATTAGTGTCACATACCAAGTAGAAACAAGGACACACTGTTCATTCACCAAAAGGGCGCCCTTTCTTGTATACAAACTGTCTGTATTCCTCATGGTTCCCTGTAACTAATAACTTTTTATGTTTTGGACCCGTAATCAGTATTGAATATTGTATCAGTACAGGAGATGAAATCGTAGTTATCTGGAGCAATATTAACATTGTGTAAAATGTAAAAGTATAAATGTATTCACATATCCATAACTTTAACTTTGTCGATAAAAAAAAATCAATAGTTATAATTTAAAGCCCCAATAACACTCTTGTTGTAACTGAAAAATATGTCCCAATCTTCATTCTGGTCAACAAATCGTATTATTTTAGAATATTCCAATTAAATGATGATATAAATTTCATCTTAACACACCTATTTTAAGAAATTGGAAAAATTCAACCAATTGATTTGAAAAGTCTAACGTAAACCTTTTCAAATGTGACTTGGATTTTAAAATATTTTCGAACCCTCTGGACAAGTAAAATAGGTTGTAATGGATAATTTACACAACAGGTAGGACACTTAAACATCTAGTACTTAGAATAAGGGTATTATTTATTTTCTGGAGCTACCAAACCAGCAAGAATGTTATTGTCCCTTTAACACAAAAAGGAATATACCTTAAAGTTAACAAAGAGGGTGCGGTACCCTAAAGATCAGGGCCCTGTTTCACGAAATTTTAACTAAAGATAAAATTCAGATTTTAGCGGATACTTCAATTTTGATTGGCTAAGAACTAAAATCAATCTAATATTGTCCAATCAAATAACTAAAATTCAGATCTTATCTTAGTTAAAATTTTGTGAAATAGGCCCCTGGCCTTAGAGCCCCGTAGGAGTTCTTGACAGAAAGATGGCTTTAAAGCATAAGGCTAGTCATCCAGTCCATTAAATCAAAATGAAAAGCTAACACAGGATATTTGGTTGTTGAAGGTCATAATCTATATCGAATTTGCACCGATATTTTTTTAGATATTCTTTTCTACGGAATTTCTTCCCACATCCGAAGAACGTAGGGTGATGTCGCTGGACATGACATCTTTTCAAAAAGACTTTCCCATATTCTATGCATGCTTCCATCTTGTTTTTGGAATGTGGTTGCTATGACGTCAAATGGGGTTTATTTAGTGTCTTGATTCCATTATATTCAGAAACATAACGTTTTTGGTCGTTACTTTTTGTTATGTTTTTATTGGTTGTTTGCAGTAGTTGCATATGGGATTGTAACTTCACGAGTTATGGCCCCTGATTTTATGACAAATCATGTTCTAGCTTAAAGGGGAAGACCAACGATTTTCAACAAGGTTTCCATAAATCTTAAATATATATTCAGAAAGAATCCCCTCTGTAATACAAGTAAAAAAGTTTTTGTAAGCGAGAAATTAATTTTTATTAAAACCGGAAGTGACATAGTTGGTTCAACACTCCCACTGGACTCTATAGAAAGCATACAGATTTGGCATAAGTTTACTGCTGTATTGTGTTCACGCCTCATCCTTGGGCCAAAAATCTTATGAAATGGACTGTTTGTTAGGATATTATAAACACGAATTTATGGTGTTTTAACGTTTAGTACACAAAGCCGTCGCGTAAATTCACTCACACTGAACAAGTACGTTGTGGCCCAATTCACCCCGCATGGCTAAATATTTACATCACGTGGTTTGATTGACAGCTTACATGTGACATGTATGTCGTCTGCTTCGGTGTTTTTATACGTGCTGAGTCTGCTGACAGTGTTTGTATTTATTTTAACGGAATTGTGACACATGCATATTCAAATAAATATATTAATTTCCAAAGTTTGTCAACGTCTGGCACCAACGTATTGTAATATAAGATATCTCTTCTATGGGTCTACGGTAATGCCGTATAAACATTCGAGCCCACTCATTCTCAAGAGGAAATAGAAGAAAAAAGGAAAAGCAGCTCATGTCGACATTATGTGCCATAATGCACTATAATCTTTGCCTCACATGCCCATAATTTTGGTCTGTTTATGTTGAAAAACGCTGTCATCAAGCACAAAAACATCGAAGCAGACGATATATATGTCACTTGTAAGCTGACAATCAAACCACGTGATGTAAATATTTAGCCATGCGGGGTGAATTGGGCCACAGCGTACTGTTCAGTGTGAGTGAATTTACGCGACGGCTTTGTGTACTAAACGTTAAAACACCATAAATTCGTGTTTATAATATCCTAACAAACAGTCCATTTCATAAGATTTTTGGCCCAAGGATGAGGCGTGAACACAATACAGCAGTAAACTTATGCCAAATTTGTATGCTTTCTATAGAGTCCAGTGGGAGTGTTGAACCAACTATGTCACTTCCGGTTTTAATAAAAATTAATTTCTCTTTTACAAAAACTTTTTTACTTTTGTTACAGAGGGAATTCTTTCTGAATATATATTTAAGATTTATGGAAACCTTGTTGAAAATCGTTGGTCTTCCCCTTTAAGGTCACAATTTTTATCCGATTAACAAAAAACATTGGAACATCACCGTAACACCCCAAGGTTGGCTGAGTTCGAATTTCGTGAAAATCGGATAAAAACTGCCGGACAAAATGGTCGCCCCTCGTACGCAAATAGTCCAAACATCTGATTTATAAAGGTTGTGGACATTCTAGAAGTCACAATTTTGATCTGCTTTTGGTGAAACTTGAAAGATATCTTTATAACCGAACGATCTTGGCCTTGTCAATATTTGCGCATATCTGGGGGCTAGCCGTAAGTGTGAACTGCGCTGCACAGGCTCGGACCTGTAGTGATACAGACTTCGCTCAAAATTGAAAAACAAACAATCAGGAATATATCTCAGACAAATCATTGGATAATGCCAGCATGAGTCATGATCTGCTATATGTTACAAGAAATATGAATATAAGCATATTCAAATGAAGGGTTATCTATACAAGTAACCATATCGGTTTGGTTTACGTTATAGTGAGAACCATTTTTAAAGGGACTATATCCTGATATGAACAGTCTTAAAAATAAAAATCCGAGTACATATGCAATTTAAGCGCCATTTGGACACGTAACCCATTTTTAAGATTTTTTTCGTTGGTGACACCGTTCTCTATTTCCAGATGAAGACTGACTGTTTAAGTTATTTTAAAACGTATCACAAATATTGAGTTAGTTGCTCTGAAAATGCAAAATAATTGACGGATATTGACCATGGCAACCTGCATGAAAATAACACAGAGCGCCCTAGTAGAATATAGATTTTTTGCCTCGGCTATACATTTGTTCATCTGAGTTTTTTTGAATAATTATATATTCTTGCACTAGTAGCTCTATAGTCCAATGCCACCTGCAGCCGCCTCTCCTAAGACGCCAGGATTATTTTTCTTGTATTGGGTGTCTACTGATACTTCATTTTTGTATTTTAGTGATTATTGGTTAAATATTAATTTACTCCGTGCTTCAGCCCTCTAATATGTAAATAGGTGGATGACTGAATGGTTAGCGCGTGCGTGTTATATCATAAGGTCTGTCATTGATTCATCTGGCGTGGTTTAGATTCCCCCATGGCTTTCCAACATCTGCTAATAGGAAATTTGGGAAATACATACAAACGCCCACATTTTGTAATATAGACAGAACAAGCCATACAATGGTGGGTTTCGTACAAAGAGCCATAATCCAGAATGTTACGGTCCAACAGGCGTCAATATCAAAAGGACCCCAGATCTTCCAGATATAAACATATTTCAAGTTTCATCAAAATCAGATATAAAATTTTTTGACTTCGAGCGGGTCCTTGACATGGGATCGCCGTTTCGATCCCTGATATCATTGGGGATTTTTTGTTTCGTTGTATTTCTCTGATGAAATGTAAATGTAGGCTAATTTTTTGATTTTCTAAACAATATTATCTCAATATTAAAATACAATTAATTTAAATAAAATTACATCTTACAAATCTGATACCACAAATGTCTGGTATGTGAAACAAAATTAATATTGATTTTAAGATACAAATGTTAATTTCAGTGTACAAATGTCGAAATACGGTAACAAAAGAATTTTAAGGACTATGAATTAAGAACACTAAAATAAGAGCTGTTTGGTCTTCAATATTCCAGCAGTAGCAGCAGCTCCGCTAGAGCACTTTGAATGGGCGAATGTAAGACAATTTACGTCTTAGTTTTATTCTGATATAAACTTTGTTATATCCCAAAACTGTCTCATATAATGGCTTGTGTGTGGTTCGACGGAGGGCTTGACAAGAACAGCTGTCTAGTCGTTCGGATGGGACGAATAACCGAGGTCCAGTGCACGCATTGGTGTGCACGTAAAGGATCCCTTGGCAGTTGGAAATCGATTCAAGAGTAGGCCGTAGCGCCACTGCCCGGGACAAATGTCCCTCATAGCACTCTGCATGGCGTATGCCCATCTTCACTTAGTCCATTTTAGGAGCAAAATGCAGTAGCACGTTAAACCCATTTCATTTCATGTGTGGTTCGACCCATATTTACTATAAACAAGTTGGGGGAGGGGGGCACATCGTATCTTCTGTATCCGGCCTCGTAGTATCTTCTGTATCCGGGGTAAGAATAATATCAAGGTATATTCTGTGTCTGACGAATGATTCCTAAAACTGGCTGAACTATAGTTTGTAGATGAATCTGAATGTGTTGAAAGACATTTTTTGTATCCAGAGTAAGAATAATATCAAGGTATATTCTGTGTCTGGCGAAAGATTCCTAAAACTGGCTGAACTATAGTTTGTAGATAAATCTGAACGTGTTGAAAGACATTACACCCTCTTTACTTTTACAAACTATTGTCTTAAACTTGTAACTACTATATTACCATGAACGGATGCTGAACAAGGCTGTCAACAAGATGGTGGACATCTAGTGTCAGTTAAAACTATGGATAAATTGGCAAATGTTTTGTCTCTTGCTTAAAGTGACTTATTAAGTAAGTAAACTAGTGTATCATCCAGTATCATAGAGAGACAAATATGATTATTCTTTAACAAGGTAAGACTGTTTATAGATAAAATAAAAACCAAGTACGAACAATCCAAACCAATAGACAAAATTCGAAGTCTTAAAAAATGTTATAGGCAAAATAGTGTAATCAACAAATGGACTGTTCATCGTGTACAAGATACACAACAAACAGTGGTAAGGCTTTATTTTAATATATTTTAAAAATATTACTTAAAAACATGAAATTGCAACTTTAATCCATTCAAAATCACGACGAACCGATGGTCTAGAGAGTTAATTAAGGGCTTGTCGTGTGACTAAACGTCTAAATAATACTCTATATACCATTTCAAACTAAAACGTAGACGTGCACAAATATAAACGTAGCACGAAACTTGGTGATCTTTAATGTATATTAGGGGGGGGGGGGACCCCACTTTCCCCACATTTGATTGTTTTGATAAAGGATCAGGTGGTTAGTAGACCCAATCTGTTTCACAGAGAATTACTTACGAATTATCTCTGTCACAGATGACTGTCTACAAAAGTTAATATGACGAACTCATTAAGTCTCGTCTATGTCATGCTTATCAGTGATTGTAGCGGCCAAGCGAATATTCACCGCGGGATCAGTTTGTAGTAGACCGTGGGGTAAGACTATAGTCTGTTTTAATTAATTAATATCACTCTAATTATTGTTAGTGGTGAACACTTCCCACTATCAGTAGATAGGGCAAATTAGTGAAGTCAGGTTACTAATAAATTAACATTGTCAGCTATTTTTATGTAATTAGTAATTTGAAATCAAAAAAAAATATTTGGCTTATCAGTTGATATATATAGCTCCTCCGAATCGCAAATGGCCATTCCAAAATGGCGAACGCTCTTGTTAACTTTAAATACATTGCTAATACTAAAGGTGGTCAGAATTTAGTGCTACATGGTTTTTAATTCAGAGTTAAGTCTAGAACAACACTGTCAACAAGATGGTGGATATCTAGTTTCACTTGAAACTCTGGATACATTGGCAAATGTTTTGTCTGTAAGTCAGGGTAAGTATTTGGAGAGGGAGAAAGGGCGTGTGTGTGTGTGTGTGTTTAGACGGACGGATAACATACAGTGTGCCACGGGTTCTTTAACGTGCATGGCAATGAGTAGACGGAACGTCTATATTTTGCTCATTGTCGGGTCATACGTCCTAAATCACTGACGAGGCGTAACCACGGATCAAACAGAATTGTGAACCACTCTCGAAGGCTGCCTTAGATTTCAAATTAATAATATGTAATAAATAATACACTCGGTGTATCAATTATTCAATTATTATTTTGTAAGAACAGGGAAGTTTTGTTAAAAATCGTCCATATCGGTATCCTGTTCAAACTAACAATCAATTCATTTATTGGTTGTGTACGCCCCTAGATAGCGATCGACTTAATTCATGTTATCGACCATTGCTTAAATCTGTAGTTAGTGTGTTTTCTTAATACTTGAAATAGCGCAACATCGATACAAAACATCGTGAGATGACACACAAGTAAATATTTGAAAAAATAAAAGTTGTTAATAATTCAGATCATAAACTTTATCGAATGCCTGCGATAAACAAATATGTATTAATGATTTATAACGATAGAACCAATCAATATCACCTAACCAATGCTACAACGTAATGATACATAAGAGATATCTCCCCCCCCCCCGTGTTGGTGATGCAGGATTTGTCTAGTCCTTCGGATAGAACGAAACCGAGGCCCAGTGTACACATTTGCGTGCACGTTGAAGATCCCTTGACAGTTGAAATTTATAATAAGAGTAGGCCGTAAGGCTGGCCCTAGGGGTGCTGTCGGGGCAAAATTGTCCTCATAAAAGACTGTATGGTCATAGCTAAGTCTTTTAAATTTTTCATATTGCATGAGGGCTTATCATTACAGGCCAGTGACTGCACAGGCCGCGGGACGCTAACAGTTTCGCCGGCACCGTCGAATCCATTGGTCTGATTTGATATTTTTAATTCTAAATGCATATAATACTTTGTCTTGACCGGTGACATATCGTATCGGTTTTGTTGGTCTGAATATGTAAATATTTGTATTTAACTAGTGATTGAAATGATTCATGATAATTTATTATACATTGGTGTGCAAGTCTTCAGTAGCCCATTTCGGCGAAGAAGAGTAGGACGTTCAATCCAATTTCATTTTATTTCATTTTCAAAAATATGTTGCGAGAAATTTACTCCAAATGCGATACCGATTTATGACTGTTCAATTTACTTCCCTATAGATTCAGAAGTCAATGTCTCACAACTTTTGAGAGACTGCTATTGACTATTTTATATATTTTATTGAGTGATCGATAACTAAATATTTACATTTGATAAGTAGAGTATGATATAATCTAGGTGTAGTAATGACCTATATAGGTTCAGAAGTCAATATCAGCCCGTACTTCGCCCAGATACTCGCGTTTATCAATACTACATTATATATTGTGATGGATTTAAAACGATAATGTCATATTTTCTAGGAAAGTCAAAACATAATTATTTCTATGTCTTTTGCTTATTAATAGGTTGTCAACTCGCTATTATACGATCGTAGGTATCATTCTGAACAATTTAATTTCATTCGACCAGAGAAAATAACACAATTACCCCCCCTCTCCCCTTGTTTTTCTATTCTCCGTGTGAATAGCTATGTTCAAACGTATGAATGTTAAGTTGAAAATGATTTTCAAGAGACGCTTAGGAAGCTGAACAATGGCATGGATGAGCGAAGTGAGAACATTGAGACCTAACCCAACCCTACTGGAGAAACTTTCCAGGGAACTGCGGTTTGGCCAAAAAGTAATAGACGGAGAGAATGCTGGACCTGGGCACGAAGATTAAGCCACCACGAGTCACCGAGTCCAGGCCACGTGCGTCAACAACTCCGACCACGGCCAAGAAACAGAAACCAAACTATAGCCCTCCGGTAACAGTGTCTGATTTAGAAAAGGTATGGAGGAAAACGCTGGAGCTCGATCAGCATCGAGTAACACCCACAAAAAACGACATGCTGACACGTGCGTAGATAGATTTTTTCAGTTTTTGGGTGCCCCCCCTACCTCTCTTGTAAGTATATTTAAAGTAGTAAAGTCTCTAACTCCGTATCATCCAAAATCTTCAACATTGGAAACACGAATTATTTGTCAATTCAAATCAACATTGATGCTGTGGTCTTACCGGAAAAAGATGGACTTCTGATATCCAATTTTTTAGACAAAATAAACATTTACCATAGGTACACGAATCATGTACCATAATGCGTTTCAGCCCTAGCAAGAGACTAGAGGAACAAGGCTAGACACATTGCACAAAATCAAACGGCGTAATGTAGTCTGAAATAACCAGACGCTCGAAACTGGCTAAGTTTTGAGACCACTGGCTTATTTAGCCGAACATAACTGATTTGAAATTAGAGTAAAAACGGAAACCATTGAATGTAAATCAGTTTATATACATTCATATTACAGTATTATATGCCTTGCGACCCACTTCTGTCAATTTATAGGTCGCAAATATTAGCGATTCAGCTCCTTTAAGTATATAAGTTTCCTGTGGACGTCTACTGTCTTCTCTACTCCCAGTAACAATATTTATCTGATTCGTGTCATAGGCACGTGTCGAGCCGTTACTCCCTGGATTGTACGAAAAATCACATTTTAAGTAGGTTCTCTGTCCATCTCTTGGGGTAATGTGTGTGTATCTTGCATGACAACCGCTTGTTATGTGCGCCATTAAAGCGCTTCGCAATGATTTATTATCATCATCATCATCATCATTATTAATGAAAAATGTATAAAACGCATAGGGTGGCATTATCTGAAGCCCAGTCTTTTTGCCCTCGACTGCGGCCGTTGAGACATTCCAGTTCATCGGGAAGGTTGGCATTATCTGAAGACTACCTGTTTTGCCCTCGACCTTTATTTCAATTAACTTTCGATTAAGCACTATCTGAACTTAGCTGCAGGCGAGACATCCCAGTTACTTATCGACTGAATGTGACATTAAATTTGTATAAGATGAACAATAATCGACTCAATTAAAACACAAACCGATAAAATAACATCTTAAAAATCAACCTAATCGATAGTGTTTTATTCAGTGTAAGGTATTGAATAACTTTTTTTTTCAGCTCGAAAAAGAGCTTATAAAGATGGACCTGGGTCGTACCGTGTGCTGTGAGGGGAATTTTGCCCGAACAGCGTCTCTACGGAATACTTTGATAGGGTTAATTAAAACGGACTTTCGCAATACAGTGTGCTATGAGATAAACTGTGCCAAGACAGCGGTTCAACGAACTATTTTTATTTCGAATTTGACTGCTTGGACACAAAAAAATAATGTTTTGTTTTGCATGTAGTGCGGTCCTCCTGCACTTACTATTAGATTCTCTTGACACCTAACCCTTGATGAAGGGATACGAATTTACAAACGCAGCAAAATCGAAGACCCCCGGGCTAGCTAACCAGCGCCAGCAAGGACAAAATAGAAAAATTCGACCAAGAACAGATATTCCGCTGATTGATCTGTTTGGTATATTAACTATAAAAAAATATTGAGAACACGAAATCGAAGCTAAATTACCTACTTTAGCACACGATTTGTTTGGATCAATTCTTCAGGCTTTTGGCTTTGTTCCATCAACATCCTACGCCAAACATTTAAAACTTAAAACACTCTAATACTACTTACACTCTAATAGTCTACCAGAGGCTTCTTAAAATACGTTTGATTCACGCTGTAATACACGGTTGAAGTGTGACAAACGTAACTACTGTTCTGTGATTTTTAATAGTGGTTTAATAATGCATTCACGTGGAATAGCCATGTTCCTCATAATCGGATATATCTGGGATAATTTGAAATTTTCAAATGGAGATGTTACAAGTTTATTGTGGTCGACTCACAGTTTTACGGAAATAGTAAATCTACGTTATTACCGCAGTTTAGGTCATTTGTCGATGATAAAATGTATTGGTTCGTGTACTAAGATGTTTGACTGTGATCAGATTTATATGGAAGATAAAGTATGTTATTGTTTGGCACCAGGCTATATACCATTATCAGACCCAGTGGTATCAGGGGAAGTAACTCTAACTAGTCACAACTATATATATCAAATATACCATGGTAAGACTATAATATTATTTAGACAAGTGTTTCCATAGTTATGGCCTTCTTGTCAACTGGTCAACGTAGATTCGGCAAAGTGTGTGACCGTGCGTAACTAACGTAAGAAAATTAATTGGTGTCTGGCCTTTTCTGACAGTGAATGGCCATTTTGCTCAATAATCCCAGCCAGAATTTGGCTATTTTTCAAAGTTGCGTTAAATTTAAAATATATGTTTAGAACTGAAATAAATGAACTACTATTAGTCAATCCCCACACTAAAAACAAAATAGTGGACGATGGCGGCCGCCTTAAAACTGTCATTGAAGACAGCGTCAATTCTATGAGTTGTAGATGTTATTTTTGTGAAAAATCATTGGAAAAGCGAGAAAATGTTGGGGCTGTACTTATTATATAGTCCGAAAGGTTGCAAAGGAAACAATGTAACGTGTCGTGGAATGCTGATGTTCACATTTTGTTTGTTGACCCCGTGACCTGTGATGTGTAGTTCACGTGATATGGATATAGTGGCTGCTGAATGTGTCTGAGATAATTCTCCGCATGTAGTGTGTCTCATATGTTCAGATTGAGTGCGTGACGTGAATACTGCTTAGTTAAAAGGGTTACGTGTCTGGATAAGCAGTTTTGACGTTCACGTCCAAACGACTGGATATTTTGAGACACCATTCCTTTATATTTTGGCCCTTAAATTTCACACGTACTCTGTTCAAATCGGGATAGTCCCTTTAAGAATAATTAAGCATTCTGTTTTCTTACCACCACTTTAGGTAGGGGGTTGGGATGGCCTAGTGGTCTAGAGTGCCGCGCTTCGACCTCCAGCTGGCCGGTCACCTCTGGCTTGCGGCTGCGGTTTCGAGCCCTGGTGTGAGCGTATGTGGCATGGAGATAGGGGCGCCTTCTCAACCTCGTGGGTTTCCTGCGGGCACTCCGGTTTCCTCCCATTACTAAAGACCCCTACGCACAAGCGAATTATTGAAATAAAATTAAACCATATGTTAGTCCCGAAATGACCTAGTTTGTGTTGAGTGGACGTTAAAACCCATTTCTCTCTCGCGCTCACCACTTAAGGTATTACTTAGCCTGACCACTTGACGTCAATACGCCGTGACGTCAAAATGACGCAGACCGGTTCAGATTTAAGCCTAATATATACATTCTGTTTTATAGATAAATTTGAATGTGTTGAAAGAAATTACACATACTTTACTGGTACAAGCTATTGTCTTAAACTTGTAACTACTCTATTATCCTGGACGGATGCTGAACAACACTGTAAACAAGATGGTGGACATCTAGTTTCAGTTGAAACTCCGAATAAATTGACAAATGTTTTGTCTGTAAGTCAGAGTAAGTATTTCGAGACGGAGTGAGTGTGTTTAAGATCCAACTCGACACAAACAAAGTTATTTGGAGTGGAACCTAAATGAAATGAAATGGGGTTTAAAGTGTGCTGTGAGACAAATTTTGCCCAGGCAGCGACGCTACGGCCTATTCAAATTCCAACTGGCAAGGGATCGTTTACGTGCACGCCAATGTGTCCCATTCGAACGACTAAACAGCTGTCATTGTCAGGCCCTCCGTTCTGCATCACTGACAACGGGAAACCACACCGAAAAATCTGGATGAACTTTCTGGGCCAATGCAGGGACGGGACACCCGACCTCCAGACTAGCGAGCCAGCGTCTAAACCACTGTGATCCCCTTGGAAAGGGAGAGGGTTTGTTTGTTGAAAATTGACTCGTTTATTTTGGGAATAATATTTGGGGACGTGGGATTGGATTTGAGCTAAGACAAATTTTCGTGAAAAGAATAATTGGATTTTCTCTGCATGACTGATAATGATCACATTAAAACTATACAGCAAATATAATAGCGTAGCTGGAAAGTTTATCAAATTTCAACTATATGGTATCAATACATGTATATCTGGTATTGTTATATTATGACAGGTTAGGGGCGCTTCGTGCCATCTTGACACATGAAACTGATTATTATATAAAACCTGTCTGAAACTGATTATTATATAAAACCTGTCTGTTATCGACACCCCTGATGTTCTTGGTAGCATTCCTTTATGTCATTATGTAACTTGTTTTATTTAACTGTCTTTGATAAGCAAACTCTACCGAATGATAAACCTGATATGATATATTAGCCAGGTGTCTAATAATAAGATATAAACAAAATAAAAACAAGTACGAACAATCCAAACCATTAGACAGAATTCGAAGTCCTAAAAACGTTATTAGGCAAAATAGTGTAATCAGCAAATCGACTGCTCCCCGTGTAGAAAATACACGACAAACAGTGGTAACAGGTGTCTGGAAGAGTACGCTTACGCTTTGTCTTGAAGGGTTTACAAACCCAGACATCGGCAGTCTAGACTAGGCGGACGCCTAGAAGGTACCTCGGTACTAGGCAGGTCTCGAAGTGATGAGACGAGGCGAGAGCGTCTGGATTTAGCACACTCGTGCTTAGCCAAGTTAAGACATGTCTCCCTCAATATAAGATTAGTTCTGGGGTCGTTATACACTAAGGTGTTTTGTACTTGATATGTAAGAAGCAGAATAAAAGTATTATTTAAAGTTACACAAGTGTTGTCATCAACAACCCGATTTGAAGAACCAATACTGTCACAGTATGATCAGAATGTGAGTCTGCCGGGTATGTGGGCTAATGATTATTAACATGGATTCTCGGACTGGAGTGACTCAAAAGTACCGAGAATGGTACAGCAGTGTACCTTACATCTTGAAGTATTAGAAAAACACACTAACTACAGATTTAAGCAATGGTCGATAACATGAATTAAGTCGATCGCTATCTTGATATAAGTATAACCAGATTGGTTACTTATCATACCTGCTGCGAGTGACATTCGAGTTCATCTCGTCTGGCAATGCCGAAATTTTTGTTTTGTAAGACCTCAACATGTATTTTTCAGACTTGTCTGGATTCTATACTGGCGGTTATCTACCACCCGAAGTGACAGATAACTCTACTTACAGATGGATGAGCCATGAACGGGTTAACAACAGCCTGTGGTTTCCCGGAGAACCCCAAGACACATATGTTGAACACCGTGTGGAACTTGGCAAAAGTGGTAAACTCAAGAACACTGGTGGCTTGAAAAATTCGGAATCTGTTTGTGAAATTCTGATCAACAAATTAGATTAGACCAATCCAGAAAATACGCGAAAACTAAATGTGTTTCTATTGAGCAAACCTTAGTATTTCAATCTATTAAAATTGATTCATTGAAATATATTTCAAAGAATAATAGGGCCTGTTTAGCCTTGTGGACAAACGCTTTGAGGGAAAGTTCGGGGATGTAGGTATCTTCTGTGGAATTAACATCAGGTTCAGTAATGTCCAGTTTAAAAATTCCAAGGATTCTTGTTCATTAAACGTGTGTAACATGAAATCAAATATTTCACAGCGAACTTCGGTACCGATTAAATCAGTATTGGGTTTGAAAGTGGTCATGTCCAATGCAACAGAGAGCCAAGCTAATGGCCTTCAAACTTTCAAATCCAAATTACAAACTCTAGTTGAACCAATGGAAGTTTTGATCTAGTCCTTCCATGTTGTCCTACTTAAATCTGGTTCTGAATCCAACAAGCACGGTTTTGTTATTGAAAAATACCCGACATTTTTTTTTACAGAAATACAACATGGTTACGTCCCTGTTGTAGAGACCGGTGTCCTGGATGGATAGCCCACGTATTTTACTACACCATTTCGTTTAATTTCGTCTTAGAAATATCATTTTAAAATCCAACAGCCAAGATACGGTACTTGATTAAGTGATAATAGTTGTTAATACAATGCAGGAGGTGGGCCGACATATTGTATTACTACGCGATTTAAACCACCTTATTACCCAATACAAATTTTACAGTAGGTATCGCTTGTGTGATAAATTACATAATATACTGAATAACATGAATTTGATTGGTCAGTCAAAAGGGGACTACATGTACTTTCTTTTATTTTAAAGAAACCACTTATTTTAAATAAAAAATGACCTTTTAAAAACTTTTTTTTATTTAATTGACATTGAGGAAATACTGGGTTAAAGTTCCAATTTCATATTTTCTAAGAAAGTCAAAACATAATTATTTCTATGTCTTTTGCTCAAAAGGTTGTCAACTCACTATTATACGATCGTGGGCAAAATTTCACAGGCGTTAAAATGGCTGACACAGGCAATAGTGAATTATAGGATTAATAGGATTATTCTTTAACAAGGTAGGACTGTTTATAGGTACAATCTATTTTAGGGCTTTATTTTAATACATTTTAAAAATATAACTTAAAAATATGCTATTGGAACTTTAATATATAGGACTTTCCAATGGTTAAATTGCTGTCAGCAAATGATGTATCACTACGCTGTAATGTAATTAGATTCAGTAAACGTGGAATATATACCAAAGAATTATATTTATTTATCTGTGCATGTAAGAAGAAAGGATTGGTGATAAATAAAACTCGTGTTTTTGAAGGCTTCGTTTTTTTTAACTGTATCAACATGTGTTTATTTTTATTTTTTATTTTTTGTAGATAAAAAAACCCCACTCACAGGAGATGCTCTATTTATTACTGTAGTAAACAGTATCTAGACGTGGATTAACGTCCTACTGTGAATTTTAACGTTCTGCTCCGGACTGGGCTAATGAAGACGAGCAGATGGCATCGTGTGTGCTATGGGGAACGATTTGCCCGGACAACGCGGGCTACCAATGAAAAGAGGGGACGGGACATCGATTTTTTACCTCATACGAACCACTATATAGCATTATTCTTTAACATGGTAGGACTGTTTATAGATACAATCTATTTTTAAAGGCTGTATTTTAATACATGTTAAAAATATAACCTAAAAATATGAAATTCAACCATTTATATTGTGCCGCCTTCATTGGCCCTGTCGGAGCACAGGAGTAGGACGATAACCATTATTTCATTTCAATAATATTGTGTGTAATATAATTCATCATGGACTCCCACACACAAGGTCCTTGGAGCAGAACAGTGTAACAGTAAACCCAATTTCGTATCCATGGACCACGATTCCGTGTCGAAAATAATATGTTGCAGATTTTGAAACAATTCTGCGAAAAGATCGCGATGATGTCCGTGATTGTGCACACATCGGTTTCCCTGGGTATTATTTTGTTCTCGCCATATCACAGACCCGTAAAGCAGCTATTCTACAATTTGTAGCTGTGTAGTGCTGGTAGAGAACTTATGGTCACAAAACCATGATACAAGACATCACAAACATCCTGGTATTGTCATCCCTCTCTTTCAGGAAATCGTGCAACGTCGATACAGGACATATTGGAATGATACACGGGTAAATATTTGAAAAAGTTTTTAATTATTCATATGACTCAAACAGTAGAAGATAAATAAAAGAAATTGAGAAATAAATGTTATCGAATGACTGATAAACAATTATTATTTATTCGGGGGCGGATCCAGGAATTTTTGCAGGAGGGGGTTTGCCAGTTAAGGAAATCTGCCATCCTCGTTTCTAAATTTCATAGACATACATACAAGTTGAGCTTTTTTAAAGAGAGGAATCATTATACGCCCACATTGAAATGGGGTCGTATATTGTCGCCGCCCCATCCATCCGTCCGTCCGTCGACAATTGCCTGTGGACGCTCTAGAGGCTAATGTTAAGATCATGAGACGAGCAAGCCTATTGTTTTTCAGCGATTTCCGATAATAACTACCTGAGTTATGGTCCTTGATCACTTCAAAAAATCCTGTGGATGCTCTAGAGACCAAGGTTAATATCCGATTGACTTCAAATTTATACACAGTGTTTAAGGTCATGAGACGAAGAAGCCTATTGATTTTCAGCAATTTTCTGGCCAGAGTTGTGGCCCTTCATCACTTCAAAAGATCTTGTGGATGCTCTAGAGGCCAAAGTGAATATCCAATTGACATTAAATTTATACACAGTGTTTAAGGTCAAGAGACAAAGAAGCCTATTGATTTTCAGCTCTAAAGGCCAAAGTTAACATCCGATTGACTTCAAATTTATACACAGTGTTTAAAGTCATAAGACTACGAAGCCTATTGATTTTCAGCGATTTCCAATAATTACTGCCAGAGTTATGGCCCTTGATCTCATCAAAAAATCCTGTGGACGCTCTAGAGGCCAAAGTTAATATCCGATTGACGAAGAATCCTATTGATTTTCAGCGATTTCAAATAATTACTCCCAGAGTTATCTCCCTTGATCACCTCAAAACCTTTGTGACGCTATAGAGGCCAAACTTATCATCCGATTGACTTCAGATTGATACACAGAGTTTAATGTGTTGAAACGAACAAGTATATTGATTTTAAATGAATTTTCATAACTGAACAGCTAAATCCATGATATTAAATGTTTCCTATACTAATTGTTAGCGTGGGGCAAAACTTTATAAAAAGCAAACAAATTATAAGGATTTTCAGATGATTGCATAATGAGTTGTTACTCTTAATCATATTTTTGTGTATTACAAATGTTTCATTACCCAAAAAAGTAAAAATATGCGACAAACCTTGTTGACTACCCGGACGATTTAGCTGCTGTGATTTAATTTCATTGATGCAAGGCATTACATTCTTTTTATGTAGCTGAGCAGGGTGGGGTTCCGACCCCCCCCCCCCGGATCCGCCCCTGTTATTACCGGTATGTAACGATTGAACCAATCAATATCATCATATACTAATCAATACTACAATATAATGATACAAATTAGAGATATCAATTGGTTTGTTTCAAAAGTCCCCCCCACTCCCCTTGTTTGCATTGCGGGCGGGGAGGGGTGCTGACAAGGACCGTCTAGTCGTTCTGATGTTACGAAACACCGAGGTCCCGTGTACACATTGACGTGCACGAACAAAATACCTTGATCGTTAGAATTCGATATAAGAGTAGGCCGTAGTGCTGCTGTTCGAGCACATTTTCCCTCAGTTTAGAGCTGAACAGCAGGACGTTAAATCCCATTTAATTACATTACAAAAAGAGAGTTATGTCGCGGGAAATTTACTTAAAATGCGATACCAATTTATGGCAGTTCCATTTACCTCCCTATAGGTTCAGAAGTCAATGTCTCACAACTTTTCGGAGACTTATGTTGAACTATTTTGTACATTTTATTGCGTGAGCGATAACTTAATATTTACAACTGATAAGTAAAATACAATATGATCTAGTTGAAGTAATGGCTAACATAGGTTCAGAAGTCAATATCAGCCCGTACTTCCGCCAAATACGGAGGGGGTTGGGGTGGTCTAGAGTGCCGCGCTTCGACCTCTAGCTGGCCGGTCACCTCTGGCTTGCGGCTGTGGTTTCGAGCGTGAGCGTATGTGGCATGGAGATAGGGGCGCCTTCTCAACCTCGTGGGTTTCCTCCGGGCACTCCGGTTTCCTCCCACTGCTAAAGACCCCTACGCGCAAGCGAATTATTGAAATAAAATTGAACCATATGTTAGTCCCGAAATGGCCTAGTTTGTGTTGAGTGGAAGTTAAACCCCATTTCTCTCTCTCTCTTTCTCTCTCTCTCTCTCTCTCTCTCTCCCAAATACTCACGTTTATCAATGCTACATTATATATTGTGATGGATTTAAAGCTAGAAGTTCATGTTTTAAAGGTTTTTTTTTTTTAATTTATTAAAAGATGGTATCTATATAAACAGTCTCACCTTGATGAAGAATAATCCTATAATTAACTATTACCAGTTAAGAAATCAGCAATGATATCATTTTCCACTTCAAATTCAAACGTGTTCCATGAGGGGTAATTGTGTTATTATTTCCGGTGTGAAAGATTTTTTTAAGAGTGGAAAATAATGCCTATGATCATATAGTAGTCAGTTGACAACCGTTTGAAAAAAGACATAGAAAATATGTTTTGACTTTCTTAGAAAATATGAAATTATCGCTTTAATTATACCTGTTGCTTTAGATCTCCAAGCTATGTTATAAAACACTTCACTTGTTATTTAAGGTTATTAAAATTATAGATTAACCGTTAATTGCCATCCCCATTATATACGGTATAAGAATTTTATCGATACACACTATACCGATGAGATGAAAGGTTGGTTGGTTTATATTATTTAAAGATATATTGGTTTGTTCGTCTTCATTAACCAAGAGGGAACAGAACAGTGGTACTTTATAAAAAAAACAAACACTTCATTTCATTTTCATTAGTTTGTGTGAAGTGCTTGTGTTTATCCATCATCATTGGAAGCCGAACAATGGGACGTTAAGCCCCATTTCCCTGAGCTTACATTTTAGAATTAGTTTATACTATTTTTGGCCAGTGGGAGCAGGACAGTGGGACGTTAAGCCCCATTAGATAGACATTTTGAAATTAGTTTGTATTATTGAACGTTAAATACAATTGTTTAAACAAAAATTGATATTGTCCTGTGGTTAGTCTCGGATTCACTTTGGATTATTGGATTTTAGTGTTTGACATATCTTCACTAGCTAATAAAAGAGCTGCACTCCTGACAAAGTAAATGCAATATTGCGTTGCTTTGAAACACAGTGACAGTCTGGATTTCATGTAACATGTTGTCAAGAGGTGGGGTTGACTTTTTTATTTTAATCGTACAGGAACACACATTAATAACAACCAATACAGGAACATAACCATTTATATTGTGTACCGCCGGTAGTCATTTCGGCCATCGTTCTCGTCTGCCTCCATTGTGGTGCACCCTCTTTATACTTTGAGCTTCCCAGCTCCTTCAATGGACAACCACAGCCCGTCTCATTTATGTCTTATATTAAAGCCACTTTATGCTAATTCACTTCATTACAGTTATCGAATTACCTATACAGAACAATGGATGCGTGACCAGTTTTATCTAATTAACTCTACATGAATAACTACCTGCCTCTATCCATGATTATACATTCACTAGTTGGACAGATGGTGTCTTTAGCTCAGAGACTACAGTTGCTTAAAATTATGTAACAACCTCCCTGCAAATGACATGTGCCGTTGCCTTGTTCTTTGAATCTCGTTCTTAACAACCATCTTGTTTGAAACACACTGACCGTGTGGACATCTCCTTAACGTTTATTTTCAACTTTCGATTTGTATGATGCTGGAATTAGCGTGTTTGTATGCGTTGTCTTATGCAGGCGGAACAATCACGAATTCGTTATGGTCGACTCACAGTTTTACGGAAATAGTAAATCTCCGTTATTACCGTAGTTTAGGTCAGTTGTCCAGGATAAAATGTTTTGGTTCGTGTACTACGATGTTTGACTGTGATCAGATTTACATGAAAGATAAAGTATGTTATTGTTTAGCACCAGGCTATGTACCATTATCTGACCCAATGATATCAGGGGAAGTAACTCTTGCTACCAACAACTATATACATCAAATATATCATGGTAGGCTTTTATTATTTACCATAAATGTTCATGGAGCGAAACTCGAATATAATATACATAATAACCGTAGGAAGGTAGACGTTATTTTATCGGTGTGAGACAGGAAGTTATTAGTGGTGTAGGACTCGGAGCCTGGAGAGGGACAATGTATATTCGTTCAGGTTGGACGCAAACCCGAGGTCACTTGTACACGTAAAATAACTCTTATCGTTTGAAATGTCATGTTAGGTTAGGTCGCTACGCCGGTGTGCTGACACAATGTCCTTCGTGATAAACTGTATACCATATGCCCGTCTTCATTGGCCCATATGGGAGCAAAAACGTAGGACGTCAAACCCTCATTCCATTTCATTTCACGAATAGGGATTAATATCATTTTGAACTGTTGAAAGTTAGCTGGCTCAGACATATGTTCTATGCAGCGGAACATGGATTTCTGTCGTCTCTGTAGATTCGTGTTTGTTTAAGGGGAATACCGTTTTTCTGGAACCCTGGGAGGTGGGGCAAGCGAAGAATTAAAATGAATTGTACCAAAATGAACCGGTTAGTGTATTTTTGATGTCAACCATTGAATTCCCTGGCAACGCCCAGATTATACATTTTGTTTTGTTACCATTTTGTAGATAAATCTGAATGTGTTACAAGACATTATACCCTCTTTACTGGTACAAACTATTGTCTTAAACTTATAACTACTCCATTATCCTGGACGGATGCTGAACTTTATTGTAGACAGAATGGTGGACATCTAGTTTCAGTTGAAACCCCGGAGAAATTGAACCATGTCATATCAACAAACAACAGTAAGTAATTCTTTACCTGTCTTCATAAATAGAGAGAGAGGGGGAGGGGGAGAGAGAGAGATCGATAAACATGCTTTATGCAAGAGATAAATCGGCCTGCAGGTCTTTCTTAGGCTTGAAATGTTATATAATTATTAATTTGACTTTAACCAACTTATCAAGACTATAATCACCCTTCAATGCTATCGCTAGCCTATGACATTTACTGGAGAACTAAGCGGTTAACATTTCTGCTTAGCCGCGATCTTCATTACTAAAGTAGGTAAGATAAACAGCATAGTCTCGATTGTCCATTGTTTTATTTAATTATCAATTTGTGTTAAGCAGCATATGGGATTCTAATCCAGGCAATACTCAAAGGCTAGCCGTAGATCTCAAGAGTTTTTTTCTGGTCTGGAAAAGTTAATTACTGATTAGACCTAATCACATAATCCAGGCAATATGCAAAGGCTAGTCGTAGATCCCAGGAGCTTATGCTGGTCTGGACAAGTTAATTACTGATTAGACCTAATCACAGATTATTTTAGACATTGTTCGAAAATACGGGCCTTAATGTCTAATTATAATTTCCGATAACATATGAAGCCCAGTGAAAGAGCTGTAGTAGGCAACTTTAGCTCTTGCATGTTTATGGTAATCGTCAATATCAGGATTGGTCATTCTTGTTTTTTTATGTTTTCAGATTTAGGTCACGTCTTTCTTGGCGGTTTCAGACCAGCGGAGGCTACTGATAATTCCGTATTTAGATGGATTAATCACGAACGTGTGAATAACTCCTTCTGGAAACCTACTGAACCAAATAATTTCGACCGTGAATCCGTTGTGGAATTATATTTATCTGGGAAACTAAATAATAGAAATAAAGAAGTGGAATTTATATTTATGTGTGAGATTCAAGTACATGGTGTTTTCGTATAAATTTTTTAGACTGTATCTTTAACAAAACCTTTATATTTTCGGTTGTTTGCACCAATCAAACTTGGTCAAATCTACAGTTTCTACATTTTTAAATATTTTTTGCTTTCCATTTTTGAGCGCGGTTTGTAGATTCTAGGGCGTTACAAAAGAACATTTAAGTAATCAGCAAATTATAATTACAGCCATAGCCTTACGAATGGGCAGTTAAATATTTAAGTAATAAGCAAATTAAAATTGCACACACAACGTTACAGACGGACATGCTGCTACCATGCAAATGACACACAACGTTGAAAATGGACATTTGTTGTAAATAACTACCAAATGACATGCATAGCGTCACTAGCGGACATTTGAGAGTGAGAAATGGGGTTTAACGTCCACTCGACACAAACTAGGTCATTTCGGGACTAACATGTGGTTTAATTTTATTTCAATAATTTCCTTGCGCCTATGGGTCTTTAGCAGTGGACGGAAACTGGTGTGCCACTAGGTTGAGAAGGCGTCCCTATCTCCATGTCACATACGCTCAGGGATCGTAACCACAGCCGCAAGCCAGAGGTGACTGACCAGCTAGAGGTCGAAGCGCGCCACTCTAGAGCACTAGGCCATCACAACCCCGCCTTGTCGACATTTGATTATAGTCCATTATTTTCAAAAAATAACGTAATGGCATCCAAAGTCAGTCTAATTAAAATTATATCATCATTTTGTTCTGTTTTTTTTTATTTGTTGTGTTTGCTACTAACCACATACATATAATACATTATAGCATGGACGTATTTTGTACACGATGAACAGTCCATTTGCTGATTACAATATTTTGCCTCTACCGTTTTTAGGACTTTGAATTTTGTTTAATGGATTCTTCGTACTTGGTTTTATTTTATGTTATATCTCAGTGTTAGTCAGATATGCATGGTCCCCCACGTCGTTGATGCAGACCAAATTTAAGTCTTTCGGTCAGTACAGCTGCCATGTTTGAAAATGGCGACCAAAATATGACTTTTTGGCCGTTAAACTCCTAAAATTATGTGAGATATGGCCTATAATATGTCTTTTCTATGATTTTCTGGGTTGTTGAGTACGATGTCATGTTCAAAAATGCAATTCTGACGACATGAAGTCTCGTGTGCACATGGGCGTGCACGTAAAAGATCCCTTGACAGTTGTAATTCAATATAAGAGTAGGCTGTAGTGCCGCTATCCGGGCACAATTTGCCTCACAAAACACTGTACGGTGTATGACCGTCTTCATTAGCCCGGTCGGAGCAGAAGAGTTGGACGTTAATCCCCATTTCATTTCATTTAGTCACGGTATTGCCCCCAACCCCCTGCCACAGTCGAGTTACACATTTATGATTAAAAAAGCGATTGTCAGCTACATGCACGGGTTAGAATCGATGCATGGTATGCCTCTTAAATTCCCCCTAAGTAATACATTAATTGATTTCTTCATGATCAATGATAAGCTCGGCTCCTGTTCCGTGTAATGGTTATAGCACCGGTCCATGAATTTTGTCAGTACGGAACGTTACGAATTGAAAGAATTTAAATGGAGTGACGCGGAATTCAGTCCTGTCACAGTTCCGTCAGTCCCGACAACTCAGGTGGTGTGAGTAGAATTGTGACGTAATGAAACACATAGAATAGGTGTCAGATGTTATGGTTGGCTGAGATATTTACTTATGCTGTCACTGCATGCGTTGTTGCCCGAAAGCCCGCATTTTCACTCGATTGTCGCTAATTTTATGATTCAATTCCGAAACGTTCGATCGAGTATCCCCGTAGTTACTGAACTATTAAAGGGAAATAACAGAGTAGGGTGTGTGTGATATAGTGGAGAGAGAGAGAAAGAGAGAGAGAGAGAGAGAGAGAGAGACTGGACCCGCGTAGTCTGCATTTGAGCGTATAGACGCGAATAGTAAACTATATTTGAGAGTCTAGACCCGGGAAGTAGGCTGCATTTGAGAAAGTAGACCGAGTAGTAGACTATATTTGAGAGCATAGACTCTAGTAGAATGTGCGTCCTCGCTGAAGAGAAACCCACCAGGCGTCGCCAGTACAAATGCGGTCCCACGTGACCCCTTGTCGATGGCAAATGGACGGTGTTTCGACGTATAGGGATTATATTTCCTATTAACGACAAAAACTAACATTTATCATCAGTTCGTATTGAATGTACAGGAAAACAATGCTATGCGGTATACAATGAGGTCACGTTGGACCCACTCTTTTATGAAATTATTCCCCTTTATCTCTAGCGAGGACCCAATTAGGCTGTATACCTGAGCAGACTGTATTTGAGATTATGGATCACTCGACCAGATGTTAAACTTGATTCTATTAGACATGCATGTATATGGCGATTTCTATCAGCATGAACCACATTTGTTCACTTCATACAATCCACAACAATAAATCTGAATACTATCGCACTTTCATTACAACCATTAGTCTGTGGGTATAGTTTAATAACATCCATTAGCTATAACCTGTAATAATGACACGTTTAATTGTCGTCTATCGTGTTGCTTTTATAAAATAATAATAAAATCACTGATAACCGATATTAGACCACCTTGTCAACACAAAATTGCCATGGATATCAGAGGTGGGTTAGAGGGGGTGGGTTAGAAGGGGTTGGAGGGTGCTATAAACAGAAGAACTACACTCGTGACTAGCCATAGTCATTGGATTCACAATTGATGAACGCTTGCCAATAGCACACTGACCACTGGGACGTTCAAATGAATAAATACTTTCCCTGAAAAATTGATACTTGCTTGGAAATATGTCGAAATTCTTCTGGTTCCTCGTCGGGATTCAAACTCTAGATATGCGTCGCTGGCTACTAGGATGTGAAAGGTACAGTAGCTAAACTCCCCACATCCGACGTGTGACTCATATTCTCCTCTCTGCTACATATTTTTATAGATTTTTGATCGTCTAGTATGTGTAATTCTTGTCTGTTGGCCAGGACTCACATTGTGCATATTCACCTTAATATCTCAGTAGTTAAGATGTTCGCCTTACCAGGAATAACACAACAACAGTTCATTTCCACATTTAATAATAAGTTACAAGCATAGATTATATTACAATATTTAAAAGTAACTTGTCTTTCTTTCAAACCCACTACTGTAAAAGTGTAACCGGTGTGGCTAGACCCAGGAAATGGTAGACTAAGAATTTAGCGGCAGTTTAAATCAGTCTCATAACATTGACAGTGGCTTCGAGGCAGCCTTTTCAATTACTGAATTTGACAAATATTACATAATTAAAATACTGATTAGTTACTAAGTCTGTAATGACAAGCTTTCATTAAAAATGAAAAATTAAACAGACTAAGCTTTGGTCTAACATCGAATTCCAACTGCCAAGGGGTCTCTTACGTGCAACACAAAAGTATACACGGGTGTCAGTTGTTCGTCCCATCCAAATGACTAGACCACTACCCTTGTCAGGCCATCCGTACTGCATCACGGACAAGTGGAAACCACACCGGAAAATCCCGATGAACTTCCCCGGCCAAAGCAGGTATCAAACACGCGAACCCCAGACTAGTGAGCCAGCGAACCCGAGGCTAACCAGCCAGTGTATTACCCACTCAACCACCGTGGGTCCCTGTTCGCCTTAAGGAATAGTTTATTTTCTACATTTCTAATTTGAGAACGATGACGGTTCCTTTACTACGTAACTGCAATTCTGTCTTCCATGTGTATCTACCGTTACAGCTACATTATTTGATTTACAATACACATTTAGTTTGACTGTAAATATTTGATGATTTGTGACAGTGATAGACGACCCTTCGATGATATCATTACACGTTAAACCATAGAAATATATACTGACGGGAATGTCCACGCGAGGAGTTTAGCGTTATGACGTTGTATTATGTTGTGCAGCGCCTGCGCGAAACATGTTTTGCACAAGTGACTTCCGGCATAACACTGTCCCGTATGAAGTAATGGCAGACACGAGTGATTTTCCAGAATTTGACGGCTTGATGATGCCGTGAATGAGGTAAAATTATGAATATAAAGATTACCCATTTGCTCTCAAAACATAAATACCCGATTTAGATTACATCGAGGCTTCTCAGATATCATAATAATATTTTTTTAATGACAATATGTAATTTTGTGCCGTACGTAAATATTCTGTTTCGCCATCATTATATTATTCAATAGACCTAACTTTTGGGGTTTATATAGTTTATTTATCGTCATAGGAATTCTTCTCAGATTTTGTTGAGTTTGTGCTACAGGTCATTATAATTAATATGGTGAGACTTACAATATTTGATGTTTTATCGAAGTGAAGATTGGCGAAAAACGACCCGTCCCAGCACACGTTTTGATTCGAGAAATACTAGGCCTACTGCAAAGTAGAACGTGATTTGTCAATTTGAATTAAGAAATGGACCAATTGATTTTAATGGTTGAGCTGTTGAGCCAATACTCACGCATTGTCGAATATAATTTATTTATTTTATTTTATTTTTTTCAGTTAATGGTTCTCCAAAGATTTGTAAAAATATAACAATAGTAATAGGAGGTTTCATGAGATAGGCCTACAAATAATCAGCTGTCAGAAACAAAGTCAGGTTATCAGGTTATGCAGCATTCACAGCATTTCTAAAAATAAAATAATTAATACTTGGCCTAAGATGTCTATGTATTGCTTTAAAAAAAAGTCATATGCAGAATACATCTCTCTGCATTTTGGGAAAAATAAAAATTAATACTAGGCCTATTGATAGTACAGTTCTGCATCATTCATAAGCATTGCATATTTGTAACCATAAAATAATATAGGCCTACTAGGCTTTGTGTTATATGCCTACCTATTTCTAAAAACTGATCAGCTGTCACAAAAAAGTCATGATATGCCCGCAGAATTCTATCAGCGCATTTTTATGAAGACTTGTAAAATGTAAATAATACTAGTCCTTGTGGTACATGCCTAGATATTTCTAAAAGTTGATCAGTTCTCAATAGATAATCAGGCAAGATATCGTACAGCATTTTGTGAGGATTTGTACAATTAAAATAATACTAGGCCTCATGATATAGACCTACCCATTTCTTAAGAACTGTAATTAGAGATATAAAAAAAGAAATGGGCACAAGATATTGTATTTATTTTTTACATTTGGGAGACAAAGTGGCACAGTGAGTAAGATGTTGTCTCGCTGATCTGGAGGTCGCGGGTTGCGGGTTCCATCCCAGTGTTGGCGATTCCAGTGTTCCTCGAGACAATTTCCTGATCTCCCAATTTGTGTGCGGCGCAGGAGGGAGGGCCTGGCCAGGAACAATTTTTTAGTTGTTCTGATTGTATCAAAAACCGAGGGCCTATATGCATGCACATAAAAGAACCCTTGGCATTCAAAATTAAGTGTATGCAATGGTGAGTTGCTGTCCAGGAAAATATTTAGAATTTTAGTTCATTTCAAATTTCTACATTCCAGGTTACATTGTAAATATTGTGGAAGCAACAAGCAAACAGATCTCAAGATTAAGTTTAGATTGGCACCAAGTGCATCATAGACTACCAAGAACATTTGTCGGTACAAAATAATTCGTAATGGAGATCATAAATTTGAAATATGAAAAATTGTGGATTTACATTTGATACAAGAGATCCACAAAATCAAAAGACATTATTATTTTTATAATGGCAATAGTGAACTAATCTATAATAAAAAATACTTTGTAAAATGATCTCTGTGTAATGGCTTAATGAAGTTAATGCTACAAAATTCAAATCAAACTTGATAAATTTTGTAGCTTACATGTACATATGAGAGCTGTGTATATTATCAGTTGAATAGAAATTGACTCTACACAAATATCAGGTTTAATTTATTGAGTGAAGAGAATTCAGGGAACCACGGTGGCTAAGTGGGTAAGACGCTGGCTCGCTAGCCTGGAGATCGGGTGTTCTATCTCTGCATTGGTCGAGAAAGTTCATCCAGATTTTCCGAAGTGGTTTCCCCTTGTCAGTGAATCAGGACGGAGGGCCTGGCATGTACAGCTGTCTAGTCGTTCGGATGGGACGGAAAACAAGGTCCTGTGTACACATTGGCGTGCACGTAAAATATCCCTTAGCAGTTGGAATTTGATATAAGAGTAAGCCGTAGGGTCGCTGCCCGGGCAAAATTTCCCTCATAGTACACTGTATGGCATATGCCCGTCTTCATTAGCCCATTTTAGGAGCAGAACAGTAAAACTTTAAACCCCATTTCATTTCCTTTCTGGAAAGAGAATTCATAATAAAGATAATAGTCGCTACATGCATACTAGTGCAGGTACGATATATTGTAGTATCAATGTATCATAATTCATTTTCTCATGACACGCATATTGAATCGCTAGAGGTTGAATCAATGGATTGCGATTCTTTTTCTATATCATTTTGACACTTTAATCAAGATTTTATCGCTCTTAATTATCCACTTCACACATTATTAGTAGGTTCGTATTTGGATCAATATCATGATACAAAACAGTTTTATTTCTTCAATATCATCGTGACTAAAAATATTAATTATTCATTTGTCCCATTTTTTAAATATTGACCTGGCCCCGAGTTCACAAAGCATTCTCAGATTTAAGAATTCACTCAACTTTTGAAGATTGTTTATGAGAAATATCTTTAACCCAGAAACATTAAAACAACAAAAGTTTTATAACGTAATATATTATTTTAGTTAAAATCATCCGAACAATTTTGAGAAAATTCTTAACTTAAAGCGAGAATTTCATATTTTTAAAAGTTTATTAAAATAAAGCCTTAAAAATAGATTGCATCTATAAACAGTCCTACCTTGTTAAATAATAATCCTATAATCCACTATTGTCAGTTGAGAAATTGGCAAAAATATCATTTTCAACTTCAAATTCAAACGTTTGAAGATAGCTGTTATATCGGGAAAATAGAAAAACATGGGAGGTAATTATTGTGTGATTATTTCCCGTGTGAATGAAGTTTAAGTATGGGAAATAATGCCTATGATCGTATAATAGTGAGTTGACAACCCATTAAGCAAAAAACATAGAAATAATTATGTTTTGACTTTCTTAGAAAATATGAAATTCTATACGTAGCTTTAAGTCTGAGAATGCTTAAGTCTGAGATATGAATCCCAATAAATCGCTATATGTATCGTATCCTTACCGTAGTGGTAAATATACCCAGCACTAATGTATACCTAGAACATTCGCCCAAATATTCAGTTACAGAAATAATTCACAAAAATCCATTGACTTCATTCAACATATTTATTGGAAATTTATAACTAAAGTGGTTGATGTACAGTTCTGAGCTACCGTAACTGTATTTCAATTCTTCACAAGATGTGTTTTAAAGTCATTTAGGCAATCACATAACAAGCCTGCTTTTCGTTCAATGCAAATAACTGTTGTGAAATTAGGATTTAGCAATGAATAAATCACTAGTTATTTAAGCCTAATATTTTATTGTCAGTTTTCCATGTTAGAAATTATTGGTTTAAAACTCCCTGTGGACATCAAAATAAAGCTCTTCAAGGTAAATACAATGGCGACTGTATTGGTGGTCTGAAAATAAAAAAAAAATATACATGTACATTATATTAGTATGTTTGAACAAAATAGGCCTATAGTGTTTATTTAGGAATTTCTGTGTCTAAAAACATTTTTTACATGAGTTATACATACATGTAAATTACAGATGGGATTCAAACTTCATGCCAAGAAAGTACATGTATCACATACACATCACAGTTCAAGTAGTTGGAATTGGCACAAGACTTTAAAAGTTTTTTTTTAAGGCTTCCTTCAACCAGAATTATTCACTTGATGTCCCTTTTAATTCTACCCAAACAAGGTCTCAATTTACATATTAGGCTAATTCATTCTTTCAGTGACATCAATCTAATATTTTATGTCTTCATGATTACGATTACCATGTTAATCTTCTCACAAAGAAATCACATTCAAAAACGAAATTCCACTAAATTAATAAATCCTGCTTAGGGAATGACTGGGTAACTCTGGCCCTCAGACCAACTGGCGGTGAAGAATAGATGACACAACAAGAAAACAAAACTAGCTCGATTAATCCTTACCCTCATTCTCGGTTCTTTATGTGGTATATCGTTCCGTTTAACTCCACTAACCTCTGAGTCAACTCATATGATCAAATTGTAAATGGTTTTATAATTGGTCCGTAGAATCAAGCTACAACGAAGAACACATGATATGAATTAGTGAAAACCCTGTGAATGGACCAAGAAGGTTAATGGAGTAGAATGGAAGGATACCGAGAATGCTTCCTGCATACCTTTCATAAATCATTTCTCACCTCCGATTAAGGCCAAGAAATTTTTCAGGGAGAATGCGAAGATCAATTTTGTTTATTTAGAATAAATATGTATTAATATACCGGTATATATATGTGTTCATTTTTTCCAAACAGGTCACTTGAATCGAGGTCTGATTATTTTTTTACATTTTTGTTATGTTTGCATATATGTTTACCCACATGATGCATTAATGAATACCTGACATATATTTGTATATGCCTACTGTTCTGCTGGTCTAATGAAGATGGGACGTTGTTATTAATTCATGACTAAATAACATTTTTTACAAATACATACATACAGTAATGTATCTCATTACACTGCCTATAGTATCAGAAATTAGCTGCTAGCCACCGACACTAGAAATAGAGTAGACAGAATACTATGTTACTACTACTAGAGGTGTAGGCCTAGTGTCCAGTCTTATAGTATACTAAATTTAAAATGTGATCTCCGATTCTGTTTCGTTTTTATTCCCACGAATTATTTAGATTAGAATACCGGTAGTTTAGAAATTAAAAATAAATATATATTTATAAAAAATACTCCGATTTTAACGTACCCCGATTAGACCTAATGCCTAATCCCGAGGCGATTGCATTTTTGTTTACGTTTAGGCCCATGGCCATAATAATTGTCGTAGTTAAAGACTCAACTTACCGGTACTTTACTGAAATAGTGAGTCTGCTGGGTCCTCCTTACTTGATTTTAACTTTATTATTGTTCAACCGTTGTGACATCTATTCTGGGTCTTTTCTCAGCAGTCGTGAAATGAGAGACCACAGTTTCTCGTGTGTTAAGCGAAGCATCCACCGAAAACACATTTGCTTTCCGGCATCTCGACAGTAACCGGAAGTAGCGAATGCACAACGGCATCATACGCAGCCGTCCCACAACATAACGCGATGACGTCATACAGTGGACATTCCCGTCAGTATATATTTCTATGGTTAAACATCGATTATCATTACATTTAGAAACTGTTGCTGTTAAATATATGGTATCAATTCTCGAAGAGAGACGGAGAGAGGTGGGGTTTAACGTCCACACAACACCTACTAGGGACTAAGATGTTTCAATTTATTTAAATAGCATGTACGTGCTAATCATTCTCCACCCCTACCACCCCACGGAGTCGGTCAATGAACTGTCTGTGCATCACCTGGGTTTTTTTGCAAAAATAAAAAAAAACAAAACAAACTAAACTTTTGTTGCAGATGAAGTCCAGTGACTTCCCTCATAGCACACATTTCCCTCAAAGTTCATTTCGATTTTCCGGCGTGGTTTCCCCTTGTCAGTGATGCAGAAGAAGGGACTGACAAGGACAGCTGCCTAGTCCCGTGTACACATTGGCGTGTACGTAAAAGATCCCTTGGTAGTTGGAATTCGATATAAGAGTAGGCCGTAGCGCCGCTGCCTGTCTTCATCAGCCCAGTTCCGAGCATAACAGTAGGACGTTAATCTCCATTCCATTTCATCTATTTTTTGGGAGGGGGGGGGCACGTTTGTTAAGTAAGTAGAACATTTATTTCTGGAATCTTTATGCCTGTGTTATGTTAAGTTAAAAAATACAGAAATTATTACCATACAAGTTATGTGATCCGGAATTTAACACCTGCTAATTAATTACTGGGATTCCAGTCGAACAATAAGTCCTATCCTAATGACCTTCGTTGAGGTACTCTTGATGGCTTGGCAGCTCTAGAAAATAAATAATAGCCTTATTCAAAGTACTAAATGTTTAAGTGTCCTACCTGTTGTGTGAATTATCCATTTCGCCCTATTTTACTTGTCCAGAGGGTTCGAAAATATTTTAAAATCCAAGTCACATTTGAAAAGGTTTACGTTAGACTTTTCAAATCATTTACAGTGAAATCCCGCTTAACGACCAACTCAGAATTACGGGTAACTCACGTACACGACCACATATTAAAAGAACCAATTTTTGTAGTTGAATTTTTCCATTTTTTTAAAAAAAAAAATTAGGTGTGCTAATATGAAATTTGTATCACCAATATTGTAAAAGAGTGGTATTAAGCCATTAAGCTTGAGGATGTACTGTAAAACCACCCCCTACATTGAAATGGTACCTTTCTTTTTAACGCTTTGTTTTAATTTTTAATGTACATAAAACAAAAATAGATTGTCGTATTTATTGTACCATTCATAGTCTGTAAAAGGTGTATAATTGTAATATAACAATAATGAAATAAAAGTACGAACAATTCAAACCATAAGACAGAATTCGAAGTCCTAAAAACAATGGTAGTGGCATAATAGTGTAATCAGCAAATGGACTTTCAATATGTACAAAATACATGATAAACAGTGGTAACAGGTGTCTAGAAGAGTAAGCTTACCCTGCCTGGCGCCACACCCGCCATATCGTTGCGTCTCTAAACCATTAAACGAAATCTCGGTAAAATAGCGTAATTAACCAATTGACTAATCATGAGCAAACCTTTAACAAGATAAACAAAAAAACGCTGGTTCGCCAACCCGGAAGTCGAGAAAGGTCATCGGGTTTTTTCGACGTAGTTTACCTTTGTCAGTAGTGTGGGATTCATTGGCGTGCACGTAAAATATCCATTGACAATTGGAATTCGATATACGAGTAGACCATAGTGCCGCTGTCCCGGCAAAATTTCCCCCCCGCGGCACACTGTATGGCGTATGCTCGTCCTCATTAGTCCAGTTCGGAGCTGTTAACCTGGTAATTTAAGTTTGAAACGATTTGAGAAAAAACGTTTTGTTAGAAGAAAGTCTACAATGACTATAGCAAGCCAGTAACCAGAATCTCGCAGATGAATGTAAACTTGGTGTCTTTATTTCTATTATTTAGTAACCCATTGTCATAAATTTCCACAACGGATTCACGATTAAAACTGTTTGGTTCATTAGGTCTCCAGAAGGAGTTATCCACTCGTTTATGGTTAATCCATCTATATATGGAATTATCAGTAGCCTCCGCCGGCCTGAAACCGCCCAAATATATATCCGGATAGTCTGCAAATAGAACAACCAACACATGGAATTAAATTATTATATTGTCGTAACAGGTGGAAAGATTGCCTTATATTATGCTGACGGAAGGCGTGTCTTTTATCGTTCCGGGAAAGATTAAATCATCAGAAGTACGGATTATCTTGTACAGTGTCGGGAATGATTAACTCCTATCAAAGCGACGGCAGAGTTACCTCCTATCTTGCTGCCATGCCGTCCCGCGGTTTACCCTCTATTACATTTCCGTAAAATGCGGATTGCGGAAGGATTATAAAATAAAATAAAACCAAGTATGAACAATCCAAACCATTAGTCAAAAGTCGAAGTCCTAAAAAACGGTCGAGGTAAAATAGTGTAATCAGGAAATGAACTGTTCACCGTGTACAAAATACACGACAAACAGTGGTAACATGTGTCCGGAAGCGTAAGCTTACCCTGCCTGGCGCCGAACCCGCCATAGCTGCATCCAAACTATTAGAGGAAATCTAAATCGGTCGAGGCAAAATAGTTCAGGTGGGAGAGGACGGATTATCTTGTACAGTGTCGGTAATGATTAACTCCAATCAAAGCGACGGGGGGGGGGGGGGAGAGATACCTCCTATCGTCTTGTCATGCCATCCCACGGTTCACCCACTATTATGCAGTCGGGTGGTATATCGTCCATTAAGCTATCATGCCGCGAAGGATTACTTTCTACCATGTTTCCGGAAGGCGTACCCCACGGCGGATCTGCTTACCTACTACAGTACCGCCGGAAGAGTTACCTCCAACAATTGCACCAGAGGGCGTACCGTCTCACAATGCCGCGTGAAGGTATACCTCCTTCAATTCTGCTGGAATCAGCTGCTTACCCACTACAGTACCACCGGAAGAGTTGCTTCCAAGAATGGCATCGGGAGGCGTACCGTCTCACAATGCTGCGTGAAGGTATACCTCCTACAATTCTGCCGGAACATTGGCGACAACAATACCAGCTGAAGGATTACCCAAGGAAAGCTTAGCCGAAGCAATAACACCAGCAGTGTTAAGTACGTAATTCGACGGTTGGAAACAATTGATTTATTTGGTTCATTTATGCTAACAAGAATAATAACTCACTGCTGTTAGTTGTCAACCTGATATGGTTCAATTTATCCGGAGTTTCAGCAGAAACTAGATGTCCACCATCTTGTCTACAGTGTTGTTCAGCATCAAGCCAGGTTAACAATGTAGCTATAAATTTAAGACAATAGTTTGTACCAGTAAAGATGGTGTAATTTCTTGTAACACATTCAGATTTATCTGTAAAACAAAACGGAAATATACCTTATCCATATAACATACGTCTATCTGAAGCGCAAACTCGTATAAGACTTCAATATATCCTTTAAACATGCATTATGCAAGAGCTAAATCTGTCTATTACAGGTCTTTCTTTAGGCTTGAAATGTTATCTAAATTGTTAATTAGACATTAATTAACTAATCCAGACCATAATCAAATCTCAATGGCATCGGATTTCTCTGATATTAAATAGATTAGGACAGGTCAGCCGTAATTTGATTTAAGCTAAAAATAGAGGAGCAAGACTTAGCTTCGAACAACCAGTTCCGTCAAACTTTCAAAGGCCAATTTCTTGGCTCGCAATAGAGTAATTTGAATGGAATTTTCATATTATTCATTTTACGTACATGTAATCTATTTTCGAACTATTATAGCAAGGATGGCTATCTGTTTATCTAAATCTTGCATATTGTATTTTTAAGTTCACCACCTGTTCTGTAACGACCTCAGGTTAAATCCATTTACTTTTCAGAGATTTTCTTCGCCAGTTAGCGATTGGCACCTTTTTATCAATCGAATCTGAGTTGTCGTTTTCATTCGAGTTCTATTGAATATGTTTATATATAAGCCAATTGATTTGCACTTAACGATGCATTATGTAAGAACAAAATCTACCTATTGCGCATGTTTCGTTTGATCTTAAATGCAGCAATTATTAATTAGACTAGACCATGATAATCAATTCTCGGGAACATCGAATGAGTGTGATTTTCAACGAATTAAAAAGATAAAAACTTTGTTTACTATATTAACACTACTAGGAATTGGAACTGCGGCAATGCCTTTCTTTAAACAGTCACAATTTCGCTAAGAGTAATGTACTTTTGACTGACATTTTTAATGTATTCCCTTATCGTTATGTAATTTTAAACTATTCGAATGAGAACGGTTAGCTCTTTATCTAAGTCTTACTGTATCGAAACTGTAAAATTGGCCAACCACAGCACTTGTTTCACTGGTCGCTCACAGGGGAAATATACGCGTGGTAACTGTTTGAGTCGGGATTCAATTGCAAGAGATAATCAGGCAAATACAATACACTTCGGTCAATTGAGTAATGACGCCATTGGCATTATTAATGACGTCGGCATCACTGCGTATTTAATAGAGATAACCGAAAAAATAGGATCGAGTAGATGGGTGGGCGGTGATATGAATAAGACAGTAAAGGGAGCCAACCAAGGTGTCAATTATAATAAACAATAAAAGCTTACCATGATATATTTGATGTATATAGCTGTGAGTAGTTAGAGTTACTTCCCCTGATATCATTGGGTCAGATAATGGTGTGTAGCCTGGCGCCAAACAATAACATACTTTATCTTCCATATAAATCTGATCACAGTCAAACATCGTAGTACACCAACCAATACATTTTATCCTCGACAACTGACCTAAACTACGGTAATAACGTAGATTTACTATTTCCATAAAACTGTGAGTCGACCACAATAAACTTGTAATATCTCCATTTGAAAACTTCAAATTATTCAAAATATACCCAAATATGAAGAAAAAATTAAAATCGTAGAACATATTTACCGGACAATAATCTATTACTTCATATATCATTGACAAATTATATTATTAACGCACACGTCTGACGAGCTTCCGTTCAACGGTGCGTGTTTCTGTGTGGCGCCTGTCTAGGGTTTGGTCCCCACTTCAAATATGACACGTTGATTATAATGACAACCCTCCCTGGTCAATAAACTTATCAACATGAACCCATGTTCAGTCAATACACTTATCCCATTTCAAGTACATGACGTTGCTAACATGGCAATTAAGATATTAATAAGCGATAACATCTTCGTATGAATGATTCGATTTAAAATACAACCAATAATACCTTAACTTCAGCTAAACAATACGGGAGTCCGCTCGGGTTAAATGTACTCGATGTACAGCCTTTCGGCGTATTTTACTATAAGTGGACAATATGACCCTTTCAATAATAAATTGATATTTTTATAATACATTAATCACCCGATTATCATTATATATAAATAATTCAAGTAGAACTAAGATCTAGTTTTAGAGTGGTTCCATTTTAACCACTGAAGTAGTAGAATTTAGCAACGACAGAATAAAAAGAAAATCGGTAATGGATTTTAGATAATATTCATACGATAAATTTACTCGTCTATTATTTTAGAAAATTAAAATTAATTTAGTTGAACAATAACGAAACGCCAATGAGAACTTGAATAGCCTATTAAAATATTTTTTGATGAATTTAAGCAGTCCTGTCAATTAACCTCGGCCTCGGGAAACTACGGGTTCGCAGCTTGTGACACTACGGTGCCACAGATGGGACAATGACGTCTAGGGCCTTTCTTTAGACTTCACGTTGTGGGACTGTGACACTACCGAATCGACGACTGGGACACTCTAGAGGCACGTACTGTGTGTCCGTACGGCCAAATCTTCTGTGTCAAACTGTCGTTTGTCTAGGTAGGACTTGACGTTGTGATCAATAAGACTTCAAACTCTTTTCTGTACTCTTGAGATATTCTTTATATGTTACAATAATATATTCTACAGCATTAAAACAGCTATTGTTCATTAGGTATATAAAATATTAACCACGATTAAAACCTATGATGTCTACCTGGCTATTTCGCCCAGCCGTCTCCCTCGGAACTTCTATAATGTCTTGTCTACGGTTTCATCATGACGGCTGCGTCCGGCCAGTAAGCCAGGCCAGCTCCCCGTTTCTACTTCCCCGTGGCTCTCTCAAATGTTGTATGCGTCCAGCCTGGAAGCCGGGCAGCTCCCGGTATGTACTTCCCCTTGGAGCTTTCGAATGATGTCTACGTCCAGTCTGTAAGTCGGGCCAGCTCCCAGGGTGAACTTCCACTTGCCTCTCTCGAATCGAATGTTGTCTGAGCGTAAATCAAACAAACTCTCTCCTATATAGAATGTATACTGTGCCAGCTATTTGGGCGGGACAATTACCATTTACGGGTAAGTGTTTCGTAAAGGCACCGTTTTACGTCAACTCTATTCTAGTTAATTGTACTAATCTGTGCACGTACGGACTGGACTTTAGTACGCTACTTTCCCGAAATGGATACTGACGTATCTGTCTGCGAGTTAGTCTAAGATAGTAGTAGAATAATGCAAGCTACTTCATTACCCTAGTTTTCGTCCCATACCATGTGGGTAACGAATTTAGATATTAAGCAGGTCATTAAGTCTATAGTGTTACATCATTTCCGTTGTGCAAAAACTGTTCAGGAATTTGTAATCGCTAACACAGTTACCAAGCATAGGCGGATCCAGTAGGGGGCGCGAGGGGCGCCCCCGCCCTCATTTTCGACAGTGCCCTTTTTTACTGCTGAAAGTGCCTCTTTTCAGACCCAAATATGTCCTCTTCGAACTTCGAACGTTTACTTAGACGAAAATGTCAGCCAAATAGCTCTTGGAATGTCTATAGATGCAGTGAAATGACGGATAATTGTCTTGGGACCCCCCCCCCCCTCGCAGCGGCGTGCCACGTCTCCGCGGTAAGTGTCCTCATTTTGCAGCGCACTCCCCTTTTCAAAATTCCTAGAAACGCCCCTGCAAAGTAGTGCAGCTTTACGGTTGTACTAATATTTCTCGATATATATATATATATATATATATATATATATCACCATGTCCTACCAGACAATACGTAATAAAACAGAACAGGAGTGCAATGCCTGTTGAAGACTCGATTTTACCTGCATGCTCTCACTTCAACTCGGTTTAAATCAACAATTGTCGGGCAATTAAACCTCTGCCGATTCACTCAGATATGTTTTCTTCTTCAATCCCACAAATCGATATCTTAGCCACTTGTCTACAATATTTACATTATTTTCGCCCATGGATTTAAACTATAGACTCAAATACAAATTAGATGATTTTTGTTGATTTTAAACGATTTTGAAACAAAGATTTCATGTTGAATGAACGTGAAAGAAAAAAAGTCCAACATACGCAAGATAAAATGATACAGGGGTTACAGTGATATAACCATAGTATAAATGACAAACAAGAATGTGTATCGTTTATTGGTAATAATAATATACTTAAAGCAAGAATTTCATATTTTCTAAGAAAGTCAAAACATAATTATGTCTATGTCTTTTGCTCAAAAGGTTGCCAACTCACTATTATACGGTCATGGGCATAAAAATCATTGACACAGGAAATAATAACACAATTACCTCCCTTTTGTCTTCCATTCAACCCCATGGAATGGCTATCTTCAAACGTTTGAATTTCAAGTTGAAAATAATATTTTTGCCAATTTCTCAACTGGCAATAGTGAATTATAGGATTATTTGGATTATTCTTTAACCAGGTAGACATAATCTATTTTAGGGCGTTATTTTAATATATTTTAAATGGCGTTGATTAAAGTGAGTGGAATTAGGAAATTCTAATGTACAAATATACCAAAATATCCAATTTACCCTTTCTTAAAAGTCGGTTTTTAAATAGAAAGTATATACCTTGTTCAATTCCTTTCTTTGATGGTTATTTTATAGGGATTGGGTAAATTAACAATTTGATCATCTTTAGCCTTTATATTAACTGGTACACCTGGTTCTAGTGAAATATGAACACGTTGACATAATGACGCAATGATCAGATGTAACTCTGGTTTCGCTAAAGGTTCTCCAAGACAAACTCTTCTTCCAGCACCGAACGGAAGCCAGTTTTCGGGTTTGGGTGCCATTTTGCCATCTTCGTCTAGAAATCTTTCAGGCTTAAATTTATCTACGTCTTGCCAATTATCTGGATCGTTCATTATGGCCCACTGGTTGATGAAAACGGTTGTACCTTCTGGAACGTCGTAACCGGCTGTAATATTATTTAAGATATTTAATTGTCAGCTTACACTGTCAAATTGATATAATGGACTTATGAACAAAAACATTTTTATATAATGTATATTATCACCCAATAACACATTTGACAGAGATATCGCTTGTGTGATAAATTACATAATCTACTGCGATATCTCTTTACATAAATTTGATTAGTCAATGAAAAAGGAACCACTTTCTTTTATTTTAAAGAAACCACTTATTTTAAATAAAAAGTAACTTCTTTTTTTTGTTAAATTAAAGAAACTGTTTTTATTTAATTGATCTCGAAGAAAATAGTGGGTCAATATATAGGACTTTGCAAAAGGTAATGTTTTCAGATTATAAAAGTGAAATCTATGCCAAAGAATTATATTTATTCATTTGTGCATGTAAACATGGATTGGGTGATAAATAAAATCTCCAACTCGTGTTTTTTGATATAAAAAATATCAACACTCGTTTTTCTACTTTATCAACTTGTGGTGATATTTTCTGATATCAAAAAACACTCGTAGAAGATTCTGTATTTAATAAAAAAAAAACCAAGTACGAACAATCCAAACCATTAGTCAATATTCGAAGTCCTAAAAAACGGTCGAGGCAAAATAGTGTAATCAGCAAATGGACGGTTCACCGTGTACAAAATACACGACAAACAGTGGTAACAGGTGTCCGGAAGAGTAAGCGTACAATGAAAATATAATATATATTAAAGTAGATAACGTACATCTACTTCTTTGTTTACGGTATATAAATACACAAATAAATAAATAAAAAAACGTCCAGTTAAAAAATATTCACTTTACTTCATTCTGACATACATTAAATCATATAAGCTAGCTGTCGCGTTCGTTCTTTCCTGGGGATTAACGTCCGCTTCCACCTAGGGTGATTTCGTAGACAAATTGTTTCCTAAGAAACTAGTCTTTCTCAGCCAAAGAAGGGAGGGCTGGGTTAAGCTAGCTGTTTGCCATCTATGTGTATATTTACATAATGTTTTCTTCTTCTCTTCAGTGTTTAACATCCGCACGCGCAGGGGTCTTTGCTGTGGGAGGAAACCGGAGTACCCGGAGTAAACCCACGAGGTTGAGAAGGCGCCACTATCTCCACGCCACATACGCTCAATAGTTAATTACATCTATAGTTATTAAGGAGGTGTAATTTCACTAAGGTTTGTGTATTCAACAGTTTTTGAGTAGGTGTTATGTCACTAAGATGGTGTGTGAATTAGAATCAGTCACTTTTATGCTAAAAGCGGTTTCTTTTATGGCTAGTAACACAGCTGCTAATTAATGAATATTATACTGTATAATTACTACTGCCTGTTCCAGGTGACACTACAACTCGACAAATGCCTGCCATGCCTTTAAATTTTAATAAAAATGGCTAACACTTTGTGACATACCTGGAATTGTCATCCTTGTGATTTCTCCCCTTGGAATAAATGACTAGAAGTCCGATAAAATCCAGTATTCTCTTATAAATTTCATGCATGTCGCATTAGGGTAGACAGGTACTTTATAAATTTGGTGCATTCGGTTAGAAATGCCTAGTGAAGGAAAATTCGCCCGTCAGTTTCGCGACAATAAAACTTATTACGGTTTCACACTTTGAAGCTTGTGTGAAACAATATTGTTTTTTTTTTGTTTTTTTTGTAAACAACATTTTATTTCATTTGAAAATGGATTGGAGAACTGACTGGGTCTATGTTGTTCAGATTGAAATGTTTTTTCTTCTGTTTCCACCTTGCTTATTTCACACAAAAATTCTCACTGGGTAATATGGAGTGCCTAGAAGATTAAAGCTATTTTGAAAAGTCGGAATATGTCAGAACCATCCGAACTCTCCGAGATAAGTAAATTGGTGTAAAAGGTTAGCCCTTATTTAAATTTGATTAATTATGTTTTCTGAAACATAAGAGCTCTGTTTGAGAGCCACTTGCATTTTTATTTTTTCGGAACACTTTTAGGGGTGAAATTTAGCTGCTGTTGTAAATAAGAAGGGCAAGACTGTAGTGTCAATATATTCGTTTTTATTAGCTCATATAGATATAAAAAAAATACAGTCCTCGGACAGAGGGCAATTAAATATTCAAGTTAGTGGGACAAACAACCGAGTTCTGGGATTCAAAAGTTATATAGTCTAATGGACCGAAACAACCAACTACCGACACATCCAAGTGGGGTGAAACGACTTAAAGCAAACCCAGCACCCCTGTCCACTTAGGCTCGTCCAGATAACTAGGCCAAACATGGCTCTTTCCAGAAGTAATATATCAACAAACCATGATTTTCACGAGAGAAAGACTATAAAGCTTGATCTGAATTTAGTTCTTACAGGACATAAAGCAATGGGATGACCATTCCAAGTATTTCTCGAAGTTTTAGCCATTTTAATTAAAATTTGAAGAACTGACAAGCAATTTTTGAGTTGTAGTATTACCGGGAACAGACATTAACCTCTGTATACCGACTACACACTAGTTAAGAGTTAGTGTCACTTGTACGAACTAATGGGAGAGGGGTTTTACATAGGCTAAGCCTGTTCCCCAATCCCATTCAGACATCCTGAATAAAATATTGTTTATAAAAAAATTTAAAAAATGACAAAATACCCATTAGTAAATGGCCTAGGTTCAATAGTATCAGGTTAACAATAAAAATGATTTTTTTTAAATAAAGCTAAGCTAGGGATTAAAAAATAACGAGCCCACTTTTGTCCAGCGTCATGCTGAGTATGCGTGCAGTTCTACTAGAAGATATTGTTCAAGTTGCAGTAAGTGGCATCTAACCATTCGGGACATTTTGGACAGGTGGCATCAATAATGTGTAAAACGTTTGATACCAGTCTATTCATGACATAGAAATACACCAATCAACGAATTCATTTAATTTACCCCCCCCCCCCTCTCTCTTGGCGGAAATAAATGTACAAAACATACCTATGGTAGTATCACATGACGTATTACGTGGAACACCCAGTGGCGCCACCGTTCCATATCTCATGACCTCGTGTAATACGGCATCCGTATAGGAAAGCTTCTCTCTATCAGACATACACGGATATCTCTCTCTACCTGTAAACGATCGTCAAGCAGGAGAAAACATTAAAGGCCACCGACTGGTAATTATTATTCAAATGTTGTTTTAATTTATTTATTTTAATTAAGGCCCCCGACAGGGAATTATTATTCAAGTTTTTGTTTTAATTTATCTAATTTCACGAAAATGACCTTGTAAAAGTGTATCGCATATCGAGGTTTTCGTCTCATCCGAAGGACTAGAAATCTGTCCTTGGCAGACCCTCAATCCTGCATTATTGACAAGGGGAAACCACACCGGAAAATCTTGATGAACTTTCTCGGTCAATGCAGCGATCGAAAAGTCCATCTACGTAAAGGAACTATCGTTGAATTGAATGAAATATGCACCGTTTTTAAAACACATTTCCAGCTCTCAAATAATGCCGTATTCTCCTCTAAAAGAATGTTTCATTGGTTGTGGTATTTGGTATTTATTTAACAGGAAGGGTCTGGTATCGGAAAACGATCCGTTTTCCAATTTGTAGGTTAATTACAGGAGTTTCTTCTAAAAAGAAATGTCTGAGAAAGGAAAATTCTGCTGGTCTGAACACAACGTTTTATATCTGAGGCACCCTGGTCGCCTTATGGTTTGGAAAAATAAAGGCTTTGCAGAATGTGGAGTTAGTAGGCCTTTATACATGGGTATTACAGGGATCAAATAGGTAATTGGATCATCCAGACATAGGACTACTGAATGTCTCAGTCTTCAAATATACAAACTAATAATATTGTTTTATTTCCTCACCACAAACAGAATCGACTTCTTGTTGTATTTTAGTTTGTATATCGGGATGAGCAGCGATCAGGAGAACAGCCCAATATAAAGTCTGTCTTGAAGTGTCATTTCCAGCTGAAATAAATGAATGAATGAATGAATGAATGAATGAATGAATGAATGAATGAATGAATGAATAAATCTTTTAACCATGTCGTATACAATGTCCGCTCTCCTGTATCATATAATACTAAATTGCTTAACTTCAGATTGTAGGACGTTAAACCCCATTTCATTAAATAAATACGCTACTAGAGGTCATACATAACCCGATTAAAGAAATGAATACTGGGATGAGTCATGCAACGTGCAAGGAGAGATATTCATTCTGATTAATACACAGATCCTCTTTCGTTTTGTTTTTTTATAGTTCAAAATGTCGTTTTTATTGTCTTTACTAAGCTAGAATCTTGAAGAATTGTTATAGAGTCCACGTTCTGGATGATGTGAGGGATTAGCCAATGAAAAGGACTGTTGGCGTAAAATGAACGGAACTGTGGGTAACTCACTAGAAACAGCAACGCTTATTGGTTAATCAAATGTCAGACGTCATAAGGTCAACGGCCGCTTGCATGATCTCCACGACAACAGGTCAGATCTACACGAAGTAGAGACCATCGATTGATAACAAAATGAAACAAAATATATATGAGAGACATTATGCTCGGTTTCTTGATAACCGATACGATCACCATAAAGCTTCCAAATCACTCAAATACATGTAAATCTGGGATGGTCGCTTGAAATATTATGAGGTGCTATAGTGAAGTGGTATTTACCAAGAAACACATCAAAGAGTGTGAGTGTGACATGTAAATCATTGAACTCCGCCATGTTGTCTTTGCCTTCTGTTTCAACTTCTTTCTGTGCTAAAAGGACGTTGTCAGTCAAATCAGAGATATTGTCTGAAAAAAAGGAAGTTATATGATATAAGGCTATTTGGAAATGAACTGAAATGGGCTAATCAAGACAGGCAAACGCCATATAATGTACTATGAGGGAAATTTGGTCTGGACAGCGGCACTATGGTCTACACTTATATCGAATTCCAACTGTCAAGAGATCTTTTATAGGCACGCCAATGGTATACCAGGAACCCCGGGTTTTCGACCCATCCATTCGACCAGATGCTGCCCTTGTCAGAACCTTACTCCTGCGCCACTAATAATGGGAAACCATACCGGAAAATCCTGATGAATTTTCACGGCTAACAACGCCATCAAACACACGATCTCTAAGCTAGTGAGCCTGCGTCTTACTTACTTACTGAGCTACCATGCCTCCATAATAGGCATACGACCACACAAAGATTAAAAAAGATGAAAATTATATGGAACAAATTTAATTGTAATAGGCCTACAAAAAGCGTGATGGTATATGAACAATAAACAGCTTTTCTGAGCAATGAATTGAAATGGGGTTTAACGTCCTACTGTTCTGCTCCAGCTGGGCTAATGACGACGGGCATGCATTATACAGTGTGCTATGAGGGAAATTGTGCTCGGGCTGCGGCACTATGATGTAAATCGGATTCCAACTGCCAAGGGATATTTTGCGTCATTGGCAATGTGTACACGGGACAGTCATCCTTAAAAGAATTTATACCAGGTAAGCATGGGTAATGGAAGCATATGTGTCAAGGGGGCCCGCCACAATCTGCACTGTGGTATTACAAGCCATAAGGCAGCCAACAATATTAATGTGACAGACATATTCTTAACACATTCTGGAATCGAATCTTCTGAAATGAGACAACAAATAAATAAGAGTTATCATTGTCTCCATATCAATCCTCATAACGATCCAACGTATATGGAATAATAGGCTACTAGGGGTTAATGTGGGGAATAGCCATGTTAAAACAGCTATTTTATTGTTGCTATTGGAGATATGATCTAGAGGTGTGTAATATAGGGCTAACCATCTTAAAACAGCTATTTTATTGTTGCTATTGGAGATATGGTCTGGAGATAACCGACCAATTCCTCAAATAGTAGGTTTACCTGGCTGGAAGTTTCGTCTGTGATCTTTCATATGTTTGTCGGCGTACTGGAATACCTCGTCGAAACTTTTGTAGAAATCTAGTAACTTCTTGGAAGGAAAAAGTCTCATTGGAGGTAAAATATCCTCAATGAGAATACCTCCACTCATTGATTCCGCTACAGCCTGTAAACTTCCCATTATATGTAAAAACTCCTTGTCCTTATATTTATAGCTGAAAATACAGAACATGGGTGGCAGGGAACCAGGGACAGGCAAATACAGCACATGTCTGGATTGAGAAACTAGGGTATACACAGACAAATATGTGTGGATTGAGAGCCAAGTGAATAAAATACATGTTCAGTACATCTTTGGGGGTAATGCTATACTTGTTACGTTAAGTCACAGTTTACAGGTTGTACCTTCGACTATCTTCATATGTTCATCCAAATATTACAGAAAACAACAGCAGGTGCGGATCCAGGATTTTTTGCAGGGGGGGGGGTCTAGGTTTGATAATTGCTTAACTAATTGCGCTCAACCGATAATTTGGTAAATTAGATTCAATTTGGTTCATTCTGGCGTATTTCCGAACAGGTCTAAATCGCCAATAAAATCGCATAAAAAAATGTTCAAGTCTGAGCAGGGGGGGTCCGGACCCCCTGGACCCCCCCCTCTGGATCCGCGCCTGAACAGTTTAGAAATGAAGCAGATAAACACAACGTATAAATTGAACCAACAATGGCAGCGTACAAATTGTGTCCGTCTATGCCGATGTCACAGGAAATGAAAATGCAATAAAATGGGGCTTACGTCCTACAATTCGGCTTCGACTGGGCTATGGGTAAAATTAACGCCGGGCTGTGGCACTATGACCTACTCTTATATCGAATTCCAACTGCGAAGGGCTCTTTTACGTGTATACACGGGACTTCATCCGAATAACGACAGTCCTCCTGCACCACTTCGACTGGGCTATGGGTAAAATTAACACCTGGCAGTGGCACTATCACTTACTCTTATATCGAATTACATCTGCGAAGGGATCTTTTACGTGTATACACGGGACCTCATCCGACGGTCCTCCTGCACCACTGACAAGAGAAAATCACGTTGGAAAATCGCGATGAACAATCTAGGCCAATGCATGGATCCAAAACCCGACCCCCAGGCAGTGTTTTACCCATTTAGTAATCGTAGCCCTCTGCATACATAAGGAGGAACACTATAGCAAGTACATAGACAGATATAAGTGGAAGTTATTAATTTGGAACAACTTATAACACATCCTCATAACGATCCAACGTATATGGAATAATAGGCTACTTAGTTTGCGATAATGCCCTCGGAATGGGAATTTACCTGGTACCAAAGCACATGCCCGCTAGAATATTCACTGTTGTAAAATATAAGAAAGGCATCGGGTCAAATGGCTCTGTTTCCATCATCATAGCTCGAACTGTCTCCGAGACGGCTTGTTCTATTTTGATGTTTATCGCAGCGCTGACCATAAACAACCTGAAACCAAAATAAACAAATCTAGAGAATTGTGTGTATCTAGACAAATGGTTTGTTTGATGACGTCTGAGAACTTTTTGTCAGACTTTGTTCATTGACGTCGACACCGAACAATGACCGCAACCAACTTATAAACCATGACCAAACTGCCTAATCTATGGTTGCAGGGCTCGAAAATACAAACTGGTCAAATTTTAACTTGTTTAAAAACCAGACGCATGAAAAATACCGTGCCATAACAATGTGCTAACCTGATTCCCCTTGAAGCAATTTTCCTTCTTAATTTCCAAGCCGTTCCATATCGTCCAAATGCTATATCCTGTCCGTTATGTGAAGGTTTCTGCACTAGAAGTAAAATCATGATTATCAACAATAGAAATATCTCTAGAAACGCATTGTAATAAGTGAATATTCACATGATTGTCACTATGAAGGAAATTAATTTGTGGTCTGACTCCATAATGTGCGGTATGAGGTATCACCCTTCAAGACAGAGGTACATGTAAAGTCGTTCCAATTAAAACATGATTCCGTTCTGTTCCACATACCCCTGGTTTAATCTTTTCAAATTATCAGCCCTTGATAATTATGCTTTGTTATCGACCAATCCCATACACCGTTAACTGCAGGGGAAGTTGGTAAAGGGAAGTAACTATCATCGCATACAGGAAACAGACCACCATTAATTTCCCATTGATTGCAATGTTAATTCTGGACTCTTTGCTCACCTTCAACTTTTCCCCAAATTTTCGTTGGGCGAAATGCTTTTCACTACAGACAGAGGAACAAATGGTCATGTCTTTGCACTAAAATTTGTATGAGGTTAACCACCAAAATTTTGGATTACACGAACTTGAAGAAGCGTACTCAAAACATGTATCTAGTTGTCGTACATATCACAGTAAATTTGATGGTGGTCTGCCTCCATAAGGGTAGGAGACTAAATGAGGAAGTCCAAATTATTCTAAATGCCTATTTATTAAAAACAAATTATATTAATGCAGACCGGGCGTTTATATCTATGTAGGGTCAAGCGTTATATTGAAAATCGTTCGTTCCCAGAGTTTTACGCCCATGTGATATCGTAGACATGTTATTCTGAATCAAATTGCCAAGTATAAGTTCAATAATAATAAACATAACAGAATGAAACATTTCAGACAAAGAACGAATAGTAGTAATAATAACAAAATTCAAACATAAAGAAGTTATCCATATTTCAAGTCAGCGAACATGCTACAGATTTCGATAATGTAATAAATTATAAATGAATTAAAAATATATACATTATTTACATCAATCATGCAATAAATGGACATGAATATGGTAATGGTTATCTACTCTTATAAAACGAAGGAGAAACGACGGGTTTGTAGACTGTTTATTGGTTGTTTCGTAAACTCTAGCTACGATCACGGCCGGGGTAGTGGAATCACTATGGAGGCAGACAATCATTAATTTCGCCATTGTCTTCAATGTTAATTCTCGACTCTTTGCCCACCTCCAAATTTTCCCCATAATTTCGTTATGCTGAATGCTTTTCACTGCAGACAGAGGCACAAATGGCCACCAAAATTTTGAGATACCCAAACTTGAAGAAGCATACGAAAAATATGACATGCCGTACACATCACCGTAGCCAACATGATAACTCCGTTATCCTGCCGCCTCAAAATCATGAATATTTACCCAAACCTGGCAGAAAATATTAATTCAAACCCTCTTCGTCCATTCTAGACCAAAAAATCAACAAAAATGAGCACGCAAAAGGGGAGAGGCAAAGAGACAGAGAGATATGCTATAAATAGACGAACTACAATCGAATTAACCCAGGGTATAGTGGAATATAGCCGAATGAGAACACTGGGCATACTGATGATGCAATTGAAAGGCCCGCCGCCCCATATTAAACACAAAATAAAAACCATAACGAACCTGAATACCGCGCTATCCGATCTGAATAATGAGCCGCTTTCTTCAATATGGCTTCATTGATGACATCGATACGATTTAAAACAATCACGGGGTATGGTCCTGAAACAGACAGAAAGAGTCCAGGAAGAACGTTAAAGCTAAACTCCGATTACAAAAATACAGAAATAATTAAAAAAAAAATACTGCCATACATAATCGCCATACTTGTTTTCAATTTGCAGAACAAGTATGGCGACTGTACGGTGTACGAAAACAGATGCAGGCCACGCCTACATCCAGTATACACTTTGTCAACCACACTGTCCACATCCGGCTAGCAATATTTCAACTACCAACTACCTACTGACTGAGCGGTTTTTCTCTATAAGTTCAGCTTTAAGTAGTGGATATTGTAAGAAGGATGAATGGTGGGTTGGTTGAACGGATGGATGGATGGATGGTGACATGATGATGATGGGTGTTTTTACCTAAATACAAGGTGAAGACCGGACCATACTTTTTAGATATTTTATGAAACACACGACCCAGGTTTTCTTTACTTGAGCTTAAAACTGAAATAAGAAGGAAATTCATACCAAAATATGGTAAACAGAAAGAAACAGTAAAATAATACATCGAGAAATAAATGATATAAACACAGGAGCCTAATTTACATAAACTTAAACTCTACATAGGCTAAAGGGCTTAAAATGTGGACTAGGATATTATACCAGGGGCGGATCTAGAAATTTTTGCAGGGGGGGTGTGTGTGGCGGGTGACAGGTTTCTGTTACGGAAATCGGACATCATCGTCTCTAAATTACATAGGCATACATACAAATTGAACTTATTAAACAGAGAAATCATTTTTATACTGATGTAGGATCACTTTGTGATGTAATTTCATTGATGCCAGGCATTATTTTTATGTAGTTGAGCACCCCCCCCCCTCCTCTGGATCTGCCCCTGTATGCATACATTATATAAGAGGTAAATTTGCTTATTACAGGTCTTTCGTTAGGCCTGAAATGTTATCTAAAGTATTAATTAGACATTCATTAACTTATCCAGACCATAATAAACTCTTGATGTCATCGCTAGCCTATGATGTTTACTGGATCATTATTCCATTCGCTGCTCAGCATTCTTTCAGGATTTATTCAAAACTAGGTCATTTTGGGACTAACATATGGTTTTAATTTCATTTCAATAATTCGCTTGCGCATAAGAGCCTTTAACAGTGGGAGGAAACCGGAGGGCCTGGATGATCGCTAAAATCTCCGTTCAGAGTGAATCAATTTGACTGAAATTTTCAGCGAATTACCTTTACACTATCTAGTTTTTAAGCATTGAAGTGAGAATTGCCATCTCTTTATCCAATTTTCCATAAAATATATGAAACTAAGTTGTCGTAGTTGTCGTGGGTAAAGCACCAGGGGCCGGTTGCTCAAAGCTCTGTTAACTTTTAACGATCCGTTAACATGGAGTAAACGGATCGTTAACTTTAACGGAGAGAAAGGTTGTTGCTGGAACCCCCGTTAACTTTAACCGATAATGAAGTTGACTTTCCAGCAACAGAAATTTAACGGACCGTTAACAAAGGACACATGAAAGATAACGATCCGTTAGTTTAACGGATCGTAAAAATAACTTAGTTTTGAGCAACCGGCCCCAGAACACTATTTATTGGAAAAATCGTATTCCAAATAATAAATTGTGTAATTCTTTTATGATTTCCAAATATAGGTACTTACATTGAGGACTCCCAATTAAGGGTAGGGCGAAGGGACCAGGCGGTAAACGATACCTCTTCTTAAAGAGAAGATAACCCAGGGTTCCTGTTACGGCTCCAACCAGTAAAGATCGTGTTATAAGAGATTTTGGTATATATTTGTAAACGTCATCCAGTATAAATCTAATCAGCTCGTCATAAAAATTCTCCAATAATTCTGTTAAAGTCATCTTTTGTTTTAGTAACACCTCTTCTGAAATATGAGTTAAGGGTTTCGTATGTTTATAGCTGGACTCAACGAAACGAGAGTGGGCGTTTATTGGATTAACCACGATTCGTCTCTTTAATTGAACAGAGAGCGACAAACAGGAGGGAGAGAGAGAGGGAGAGATAGAGAGACGTGGTGAGAGGGAGAGAGAGCGCAAACGAGGTCATTTAGGGACTAACATATGGTTTAATTTCATTTCAATAGTCTGTAGGAATGGAAGGCCACGGGGTTGGACAGGCGACCTACTCCTTGCCACGTACAACCGGGGATTCGAAACCACGCCAGTTAACTCAATGGCAGGCCGTATGATACACCGCGCGCACGCTAACCATTCGCCCATCCAACCCTCCGAGAGAGATACAGAGAGAAAGAGAAATAGGGTTTAACGTTCACTCGACACAAACTAGGTCATTTCGGGACTAACATTGCGCGTACGGGTCTTTAGCAGTGAAGGGAACGGGAGATAATCCAAGAGGTTGGGCAGGCGACCCGACTCCTTGCCACGTACAACCGGGGATCCGAAACCTCGCCAGTTGACTCAGTGGCAGGCCGTATGATACAGCGCGCGCACGCTAACCATTCGACCACCCCACCCTCATCCCCGAGTGAGAAACAGACGGAGAGAGGGGGAAAGATAGAGAGAAAGTGAAAGAAAGATCAGGCGTAAAGCCGTTAGCAGTGTGAGGAAACAGAAGGACCAGGAGAAACCCACGATGTTTGAATACTTGAAAAGTAACACACTAAGTCTATAGATGGAATGTAAACACCAATACTTTTTATTCAATTATATAAAGACAGCGTTGGTCACGTCGAGTGTTTGGGTGACCTAAAGCATGGGTTTTGAGGTGTCAAGGACTTGGGTCTCCAGCTTGATTTCATGGATTTAAAAACACAACATGTAATAAAATCACAGTTAGTTATACAAACGCTACAACGCAATTAAATAAAATAATATCGGGTTCAAGGTCCTGCTGTGCTACACCGACTATATGACACTGATCAGCAGTGAATATTCGCTAGGCCGCTACAATCACTGATAAGGATGACATCGACGTGACTTAATTAGTTCCCCATATTAACTTCTTTTGACAAATTAAATTCTAAAACATTTTTTGTATGTATTAGAAAAATAAGTAAAGACGTTTGAAGTATTTGTAGTTAAGAAGTATTTCTTATTAAGTGTAAATGGGTATTAAAATGAGTAAAAGGCACCATTTTTTCCCCTGAAATTCTCTCTGTGATACAGATTGCGACTATATATACTGAGCGCCATCGAAAACGTATCACTTAGTTTTTCGTATAACGAAAATCATCCTGTAAACATATCTTATTTATTTTGCTTCTTATTGTGAACAAGATTCAAATGGGAACACATTAATAACAACACATTTGTACACTTATGGATGTTTAATCTGTAGTCAAGGTTACAAAGTCAGAGGGTCAAAACCAAAAGTACGACACAGATGTCAGTAGCGCGTGTGTCCTCCGCTGGCTCTTACGCACGCTGTGCAGCGACGTTGCACATAATTAACCAATATTTGAAAGAAGGCCTTGGGCAAATTGTTCCATTCTTGGACAAGAGCAGCTTCTAAAGCAGCAATGATGTGCATCTGTGGTCTCCGATACAAACGGCGTTCAATCTCACCCCAGACATGTTCTATCGGTGCCATGTCCGGCGACATGACTGGCCAGTCCAAGACATTGATATTTTAGCAGTCAGGTAGTCCATACTGACACGGGCGATATGCGGACGTGCATTATCCCGTTGGAAGTGCTGAAGTTGTGGGTGCGCTCGAAACATCAGAGCAACAATTGGTTGCAAGACATCATCATGGTAGGCTACAACATCAACGCGACCCCTGCAAATGTGTAGGGCGGTCCGATGATGAAATGTGAAGCCTCCCCACACCATTACACTTCCTCCACCCCATCGATCCGTTTCGAAGACGCAGCAGACTGCAAGACGTTCCCAAAGACGTCTCCACACACGTTGACGGCCACCAGCGTGATAAAGATGAAAGTGACTCTTATCACTGAAGAGCACACTTTGCCAATCTACTCTTCTCCATGTCTGGTGTCCTTGAGTCCATATCAAATGCCGATGACGGTGATGATCCCGGGGGATAGCGCCAACATAAGGTCGTCGTGCACGAAGTCCTACTTCTCTTAGACGATGTCTGACGGTGTTGGCACTTACTGATCCATGTCTTCCGATTACTGCTGCATCCGTTCAAACGCTGGGCGGGATCTGTCACGCGGATGAGTGACCTGGATGTAGCGCTCTTGAGTCTGGGTTGTAACGCGTTGTGGACCAGGACGTCGACGGACACGTGTTGCTCCGGTAACTCGAACACGTTCCACCAACCTTACAATAGTAGACAGATGACAATTGAAGTGTCTGGAAATAGCACGTGTAGACATGTCAACGCTGGACATTTCCCATGGCTTCATTCCGTTGATTTTCAGTAAGTCTAGGCATCTCTAGCTCGATTCCTGCACACGTTCAACAACAAATTACGACAGGTTGGCGTTTCACAGCTCATGTAATGCACATTAAGTTGAAAACATGCTTTTAAAAGGTTCACACACAATGCTGCACGTGAATATTGGGTTTTCCATGTGCATTTCGTGCAATTTTATTTTGTGCACACCGGCCGATATTTTTTTGCGTTTGGGAGCATTGTGTTAAACAATAGTTCATAGTATTACATAATATTATACATACAAAACCACCGAGTAATAAAATATTTGGGAAAAAAGTGATGCGTTTTCCACGGCGCTCAGTATCAGATTAAGTAAATGAATCCTGGAGCTAACCGCAAGCGCCCATTTCCCAGTACAGTTGCTGTCGTTTGTCGATTTGTTATTGACGTAAACAAAATGACGTGAAATGGGGTTTAATTTCCTACTTTTTGCATCTTCTGAACTGACGAAGACGGGTATATGGGAGCAATTTTTCCCAGGCAGCGGCACTGCGGTCTACTCTTATTTCGTCTTCGAAATGTCAAATGTTAATTAATGAGACCCGAATGCTTACACGGGACCTCGGTTTATCGTCCCGTCCCAACGACTATACATTATCCCTTGCCAGCCCCCCCCCCCCCCTCTCCACTAACAAGAGGTGACATTGTTACTGCGCTGATTAATTAGTCAATGTTGGTTTCTGTTTATAAGCACGTGTGAATGTCTTGATTATTGTACCAAAACACTTGACGACATTTCGATGTGTTTATTGGCGATGTCGATGTCGTACATGTATAAATATAAACAAAGAACATTCAAGAGGTTACACACACAGGTTTACATACAAAATTCGGACTGAACCAAATAAAATGAAACGAAAACACAATTTACAAACTACATTATTTCAAGTAAAATTCAATTCCTAACAGTTTCTACCCTGCCCCCCACATTAAGAAATATTAAAACATACGACCTGTTGAAGTACGTTGTTTACATCACCAGTGGGAAAGTTATAATAAGATCACAGCTTGTCCTAAAACTATGCTAAAAGCATATATATATATATATTATGTGGTAATTGTGACCTATCACCTATTGTATCAACCCATTAGAAGGAGAGTACAACTTGTATGGAACACCAAACCTGCAACACTGAAATTATCTTCGCAACATTTCTGTCCATTTAGTGACGTTAAAGATTAAAGAAACGAAGGAAATTAAATTAACGTCCTACTCTTCTAACCCGACTGGGCTAATATTAAGAGGGACATACGCCATACAGTGCGCTATGGGGGATTTCTATCTGTCAAGGGTTATTTTACATGCACGACAATGTGCACACGGGACTTTGATTTTTCGCCCTATCCGATCGACTAGACACTGTCCTTGTCAGAGACCCTCCGCCCGGCGCCACTGACAAGAGGAAATCATAACGGAAAATCCTGCTGAACTTTCTCCACCATTCCTTGGATTCGACAGGCTATTATTTATACGTTGCCATTTGTCATGTTGCATACGTGTATATGAATGGGCCTCGTGTACGACCCCGTAGACATGATCTGTTTACCATAGTCTATAAATAGCACTAACGTATCAAGTTGTAGAACGTAAAGGGCCCTTTGGTCGCTAAAATCCGCCATCTGGCATTGGTTTGTCTTCATACTTTTGGTGCATGCCAATGTACGTCATTGAACACCAAAAACGGCCGATTTGATGTTATCCTCAATGCTGAGTTCGCCGGTGTCTTGCGGTGGCGGATAGCATAAAATCATTATCCCGGCGTAACGCAACACCATGACCGAGTAAAGGTACCACGTGACACCCAGACCAAGTTATACGTAAACGCGACTAACTGACCGAGTAACACGATTCAACACTCCGACCGAGCAACAGGACTAGGTGACACCCCGACTGAGTAACGCGCCCACTAGACCAAGTAACATGACAACGCGACACCCCGACAGAGTAACACGAAAACACGACCGAATAACAGGACAACGCGACAACCCGAACGAGTAAAACCTCAACCCGACCAAATAACACGACTCCCCGGTCGAGTAAATCGACAACCCGGTCAAGTAAACCCGATCGAGTGTAACGACAAAGCAAAACCCAGATAGAGTAACGCGATAATCCAATCGAGCAAAGGTGCAACACAGAGAATTTACTGTCCCCCTGTGACCCTTTAAATATCGAATTGTCCACATAAAATGGTGTCTTGCCACATTGCCAACGAGCTTAAAAGTGACACATATCGGCTACCATAAGAATGTCCTATAATCTGAACCTAAAGTGTCCCATTAACTGAACCACAAATAAATCTTTTTTTGTATGGCCTTGATATATGTTGTTCACGGTCGGGCCCGTATCTACAGGGGTGGGGGGAGGGCGTGAATTGCTCGCCGCACCCGCTCAGAAATTGCTAACAATCATTAAAGTATACACAGTTCCTTATATTAACCTAAAAAAGCTAATTTTTTTTGTTTGATTACTTACTTTAAAATGCTTATTAGACGACTAGGTAACTATATAGCATGATGATTACAACAGTCTGTTAGAATGACCTTTCCGAAAATTTCCTCAAAATGTTCGCCCCCCCTACCGAAAGGTAATGCCCCCCCCCCCCCGCTTAATGGTGTCTAGCTACAGGCCTGTTCACGGTTAACTTGACTTACACACAGATAATACAAATACAGGGTGTTTAACACAGAGGCGTTTTAAGGTTTATCATGGCGGAGACTGTATCAATATGAAAACCCTCTTTCGGGGGGGGGGGGGGTTATCGGAGGTCGAAAAATTTTGGAAAATAGAAATCATTTTGGTGCATTCTGACATGTATGTTGTACACGGTGAACAGTCCATATGTTGATTGCACTATTTTTCCTGATTACACTATTTTGCCTATACCGTTTTATTTATGGGGAATACCGTCGGTGTAGGCTGTCATTGATAGTCCATTGGCCAATCACGCTATTTTTACGAGATTTCGTCTAATAGTTTGGATGCAGCCGTGGCGGGTGTGGCGCGCCGGCAGGGTAAGCTTACTCTTCCGGACACCTGTTACCACTGTTTGTCGTGTATTTTGTACACGGAGAGCAGTTCATTTTCTGATTACACTTTTGCCTATAACGTTTTTTTAGGACGTCGAATTCTGTCTAATGGTTTGGATTGTTCGTACTTGATTTTATTTTATTTTTATATCCTCCAGGCCCTTCGAGACTGGTTAATCTGAGTGCCGGGGCCAAATTCGATACCCCTTAGAACCCCGAATGGGAAACAAATCACTTGTACGTATCGGCAGCTCAATCAAATAATAATTAATGGAATATGGTGGAGTGAGCCTTTTTTGCAAGATGCACGCGTAATCCCAGAAATATATACAGCAAAGAAATGATCGCCTCACCAAACCAGACCACAGTGGGCGGCCTAGCCATCTCTTTCCGGAATAGCTTTTCAGAAAAGGCGAATTCTTGATTGATGATTTTCATGCAATTGCAATGACTGCACTCTCATTCAGTAGTGGATTGACTCGGACTCGGGGCCCTTTCCTTTAGCCAGAGGGGCTCTTTTGTCAGACGTAGGGCCCTTTTCTCTGTCTTTAGGGCCCTCCCTAATTAGGGTATATTTTCATTTTTCTCATCGGTTTTTGCATTTTTTTCCGTTTTATTTTTTCAACTTCTTTGATTTTTTTCGCCTCAGCTATAAACCGCCTCTGGTTTAACATCCACTCAATGGGGACTAACAGAGAGAGAGAGAGAGAGAGAGAGAGAGAGAAATGGGGTTTAACGTCCACTCAACACAAACTAGGTCATTTCGGGACTAACATATGGTTTAATTTTATTTCAATAATTCGCTTGCGCGGATAGTGTCTTTAGCAGTGATGGCAAACCGGACAAATTCAGAAGACCGTGCTTGATAATACCTTCAATCCAAATTACCAAAAAAGTAACTTGTGGAAGGAAACTTTGCCAATACTACTTCAAAATACTGGAATAAATTACGAGTAGCTGTCCACATAGTGATTTACATAGCGATTAGCGTGATAATTAACAGAGAGACAAAGGGGGAGGGAGGATTTAACGACAGTTCGACACAAACAGTGCGCACGTGCTAACCATTCAGCCACCATTTAAATGATTATCGACACCCGAGTTAACCAAATGTACAGTTTGTTTTGTTCTGGGATAGTTGTTGTAGGAAATAAAATCCAGACTTACCTGAGGTTGGCGTATTCCTGTTTACCATCAATACCAGCCGTATTATTAATAGAACTACATCCTGGTGCATCTTTCTTAGTTATACCAGCTGTATTATCAATAGAACTTCAAGCAGGTACATCTCAAACTGATCCCGCAGTGAATATTCGCTTGGCCGCTACAATCACTGATAAGCATGACATCGACGAGGCTTAATGAGTACGGCATATTAACTTTTTTTCTCCGACAAATTAAATTCTCAAACATTTTTTGGAGGTAAAAGAAAAATAAATAAAGACGTTCGAAGTATTTGTAGTTACAAAATATTTCCTATTTAGTGTAAATAGGTATTAAATGAGTAAAATGCATCATTTTGCCCGAAGCAGTTAGGTGTTAAGTAAACATTGCACGAGCCGTTGAGCCAATGACTAATGTCGCGTGCAGTCAACGCACGAGTTGTGGACAGTCATCTGTTACAGAGATAATTCGTAAGTAATTCTCTGTGAAACAGATTGGGTACATCTGTCTTCGTTATACGCGTCGTATTATTAATAGAACTACGTCCAGTAATTTGTTTATATATTGTTCTTAGATAAAAATAATTGCATGGTTTGTGACATATGCAGTGGTAGGAAAACACTGAAATAACACAAACGCAACTTGACGGATATCAATCACAATTATAATCTCTTTCGGTTTCAAGCACAGGCTACACAACAAGCTATGAATGAACATTTAAACATAAAAATAAATAAACCCTCAAAGACAAGGTTCTTGGTTCACAAATCATTCTCAGACTTACGTTAAGAATTTACTCAAATTTCAATCACTGTTTATGAGAAATATCTTTGATCCAGACTTAATATTCTACTGTTGTCAACATAAAAAAACCCCAGGAAGCCGAGTAGTAATTGCTGCGGAGCATAATATGTACCAAATACACTACCACTATCAAAAATAAAAACAGCAAGTAACGTAGAGAGGAAAATCAAACCAGAAGTGAAGAAGACAGTTATTTAAATTATAATCTAATTAAAATACAGACCTATATTTCGTTTCGTTTTTTTTTATAGCCTACACTACGGGGATGCTCGATTCACAGTTCGGGAATTGAATTCCAAAACTGGTGTCAATCGAGTGAAAAGGAGAATTTCGGAGTACAACGCATGCGTCGACTGTATAAAAAGTATCCCAACCAATCATGACAGCTGAAACATATTTTTTACCTAGGAATACGTCACGATTCTACTCACTTCACTTAGGCTGTCGGGGCTGGCAGAACTGTGACAGGACTGAAACGCGCGGTAAAACAATAGTGGTCTGTACCCGTACAGATCATTTGGGTTGATTTTCGAATTACCTCCCTTTATCCATGTTTACATAAAATCCACTCAAATGTTAAATTATACTGGTAACATTTTTATTTATTTTTTTATTTATTTATTTTTTGCATACTCCGAGTCATCACACTGATCAGCAGTGAATATTCGCTCGGTCCCTACAATCACTGACAGGGATGGCATCCGTGAGGCTAAAGAGCCACCAATATTAACCTATTTTTCCTTATGTAAATTAAATTCTAGAACTTTATTGTTTTAAACATTAGAAAGATAAATAAAAGTGGTTGAAGGATATGTAAGTAAACAATATTTTGTTTGCTGTAAGTTTACTACCTGGAATTTTGGGCTATCACTATTTATCAGCAATGTCGCTATTGTTGTTTTTGTTTGACTATGCAGAAAAGTCGGGCCCATTTAAACATCTATGACAAGGTTTTAACCAAAGGAGTTCCACAAGATCGTGGACTTTTCAAAATAAATACATCGCACAAGAGTGTGGGTCAGTGGTGTTTTTTTTACCACAAGAGTTCCACGAGCTATTGAACGTGTTCAAAACATTTTTCCCATCTCTATATAACTGTGTGGTACTACATTCCACAAAATTTTGAGTTTGAGTAGAGTTTTTCACCGGCGTTCCAAAAGGAATTTGACATAAAAAAATCTGTATTTTCAAAGGTTTCTTCTTAGACCTCCCTGTGTGACCGTGTGGTACCACATTTCGCAAGAAAAACACCACAGACCTAAAACACTTGCTTTAAGGTTATCAGGTCTGTATGTTGAATGGAGAGAGGGGGAGAAATGGGGTTTAACGTCCACTCGAGACAAACTAGGTCATTTTGGGACTAACATATTGTTTAATTTTATTTCAATAATTCGCTTGCACGTAGGGGTCTTTAGCAGTGGGAGGAAACCGGAGTGCCCGGAGGAAACCCACGAGGTTGAGAAGGCGCCCTTATCTCCATGCCACATACGCCCACACCAGGGCTCGAAACCGCAACCGGAAGCCAAAGGTGACCGGCCGGCCAGAGGTCGAAGCGCGGCAATCTAGACCACTAGGCCATCCCAACGCCCCTGTATGTTGAATGGCATATTATAGAAACAGCAGCGAACAATTAGTAGTAAATTAAGGATTGGGGTTCAATTGTTTTATTACAATAATTAAATGAATGAATGAGGAAAATAAATACAAACTGAAAAGAAATAAATATTTTATATTTAAAATGCAGCTTTTCTCATATTATCAGCACATTTCATTTTGTTGTGTCAAAAGCCAAAGTATCCATTTACAACATTTAATAAAAAAGTAAAAATAGCAACATCCCAGTGCCAAACACACACACCCAGCGCACTGAAGAAACAAAGTTACTTTATCTGGTCCCCGTTCAACACCGTGTCTTGTGTACTTTTTCGCTCGCTCCCGCAATCGCAAATCCTTCAAATAGTCAAACTTTTCATCCTCCACCAGACTTGGTTTCCCCTCCCTCTCCTTCACGACCTGCACGTACATTTGCTTGGTGTAATATTGACCATTGTTAATCTGCATGGTTTGTCTGACCAAATTCATTATAACTCTGAGTTCTGGTCCGGGAACTCGGTTGTTAATTGCTGCAATCCGTCCACCTGCTTCCCGGATAAGCTGTTTGAGTTCAGACGGACTGTTCTCAAGATGCTGGTTAATCGTTGAACCATCATAATCCAGTGAATCATTACCGATAAAAACAAATACTGCGTATTTCATGAAATTCTGCCAAACCAATATTTGAGATGTTTGATTGTGTCCATCTCTTCCTGTGTAAATCTATCAATCTTCAGGACAAGCAGGGACACGTGCGGACCTGGTTGTGAAAGTTTTATACATCGTGTAAGTTCTTCAAATGTTTCTGTGGTCGACGTTTTGGTGTCAGCATTTCCTGGTGTATCAACAACAACCAGTTTGGTTCCATCTGCAAGTTGGGTCGATCCACGACGACATTCTGGTTTCAATGTATTGGAGCTTTGTAGAGGGGTGGATTTAAACTCTTCTCCCGAGCATATTGTTTCTCAGCGAACTTTTGCCTGTGCCTGTTTTCCAAGTAACACTAGTCTTGTATCTGAAAGATAAAACTAAAACAAGAAGACTCTTTAACACGATCTGAATGTATGATAATGAAAGGAGAAAGATAGTTAAATGGACATTTCGAGACTAACACACGGTTCAATTTTATTTCAATAATTCGCTTGCGCGCAGGGGTTGGTCTTTACGGTGACTATTTGTGTTCCTTGAAAATTTACGTCAACAGATAACGTCGGTGAGATATGAATTCGGGTTTTTAGTAATCCTCAAATTATTGCCGATTACATCGTGCCAAGGGGTCGACTGCGTACGATATCGTCTCATCCGAACGCATATACGTTGTCCCTTGCTGTACCCTTTGTCCTGCATCCCCTTACAAGGTAGAATCACATCGGACAATCCCTATGAACTATGTCGGCCAAAGCAGGGATCGAACAAGTGTTACTGAGTCACCGCAAATTTTCCTATTTTGAACTATCACACCAATTACCTAAAATCATGCGTTTTACTCTATACTTTTTATAAATCCTATATACTTTTATAAATCCTATTTATTTAGTTTTTGTAAATCTTTATACTTTTTATAAATCCTATATACTTCTGTAAAACCCCAAATACTTTTTAAAAATTCTTTTAGGTTTTTTTTGTTAATATATATACTTTATAAATCCTATATGTTTTTGTAAATCTGTATTTTTTTTATATCCCAAATATTTGTTTACAAATCCTATGTTTGTTTTGAAAACCCATATATTTTTTTATAAATCCTATATATTTATTATAAATCCTATATCCTCTATATTTATTATAAATCTATATGTTTATTATAAATCCTATATATTTATTATAAATCCTATATATATTTTTTTATAAATCCATATATTTTTTTATAAATCCTGTATATTTATAAATCCTATATATTTATTATAAATCCTATATATTTATTATAAATCCTATATATTTTAGTCAATCTATACATTTTTTATAAATCTATACATTATAAATCCATATATTTTTTTTATAAATCCTGTATATTTATAAATCCTATATATTTATTATAAATCCTATATATTTATTATAAATCCTATATATTTATTATAAATCCTATATATTTATTATAAATCCTATATATTTATTATAAATCCTATATATTTATTATAAATCCTATATATTTTAGTAAATCTATACATTTTTTATAAATCTATACATTTTTTATAAATCTATATATTTTTTAATAAATCTATTCATTTTTTATAAATCTATTTATTTTTTTATAAATCTATTTATGTTTTAATAAATCTATATATTTGTGAATAAATCTATATATTTTTTTTTTAAATAAATCTATATATTTTTTTTTAATAAATCTATATATTTTTTAATAAATCTATATATTTTTTTTTAGTAAATCTATTTATTTGTTATAAATCTATTTATTTTTTATAAATCTATATATATATTTTTATAAATCTATATATATATTTTTATAAATCTATATATATATTTTTATAAATCTATATATTTGTTTATAAATCTATATATTTGTTTATAAATCTATATCTACATATATTTTTTTTTTATAAATTTATACATTTTTTCGTAAATCTATATATTTTTTTATAAATCTATATATATATTCTTCTATGTCCTATATATATTTTATAAATCCTGTATATATATTTATGTCAATCTATATATTTTTTATAAATAATATATGTACTCTTTATATATGCATCGTGGGGGGGGGGATGGCCTAGTGGTCTAGAGTGCCACGCTGTTTTATAAATTGAAAGGTGATAAGCGAGATCTGAAGAATTTTAGACCTATTAACTTGTTGAATGTTGATTACAAAATATATTCTCGAATTTTAGCTTTAAGACTACGGTCAGTAATTAGTACACTTATCTCGCCTGATCAGTCATGTGTTCCAGGTAGAGATATTGCCAGTAATATTTCCTCGATTATAGACGTTTTAGACTTTGTAGACTTTGAAAACATACCATGTGATGCCCTTAAGGCATTCGATAGAGTGTCTCATTCCTATATTATTGCTGTTTTAAAACACTTCAACTTTGGAACTAACTTTATTAACCATGTTAAAACTTTATACACTGATGTACGTAGTTGTGTCAAGATCAATGGTCATTTGTCACGTTCCTTTCCCGTTACTAGGTCCGTCAGACAGGGTTGTCCATTGTCTGCGTTATTGTATGCCCTCATCAAATCCAATGCGAACATTACTGGTATTTCAATACCTGGCTCCCCCACCCCATCTCTTTTATATCAGCACGCCGACGACTGTACCCTCACCCTAGCTTATACTGATTCGATTATTAATACCTTCTCTCAGCTTGAGCTTTATTGCAAAATTTCCGGTGCAAAAATTAATGTCGAAAAATCCGAACTTTTACTTGCAGGCTCTGTTAAATATAATAATGTAACTCTAGCTGTAGATGTTAAAGTCATACATGACTGTGTCGAGATCTTAGGAATATATTTAGGGCCAAATTGTACCGCCTGTACACATAGAAACTGGGATCCCAAATTGTCTAAAATTAAAAATATTTTAAATATGTGGTCCCAAAGACACATTACTTTAATGGGGAAATCTATTGTTATTAATATGTTATGTATGTCAATTTTATGGTATCCATTAAGAATCTTAAACATACCGGATTACACTGTCAGTGAGATAGAATCAGCTATTAAGAATTTCTTGTGGTTTGGTAAAAAAAACTTAATAAAAAGCTCTACTATTCTTGGCACTCATGCCCAAGGAGGTTTAAATATTCCCAAAATAATCTTAAGACAAGATGCTTTTAGACTTGTTTGGCTGAAACGATATATTGATAATTCTATAATGCCGTATGGAAACATTACTCAATTACTTTTTAAAATCATATTATAAAATGTATTTAGATATAGAAGTATTCTCTATGGAATGTTTCAAAGGAGGTCTTGGACATATACCAATATTTTATAGAGCTTTGTTAATTGCCTGGAATAATATTAATAATGACACACGTATAATGCCTACTAGTTATAACGATATTTTAAATCAGCCTTTATTTGATAATCCACATATTTTATATAATGGTAAAACTATACATTTTGATTATTATATATTGCATAAGATTGTAATAATTGCTGACATATGTTATTGTGTAATACCGGGTTTTCTCCTTTTAACACATATACATGTACTAGATCTGTTTGATTCTGATGATAAAGACTTTAATTACGCAAAACTTGAAAAATGTTTTAATATTATTTGTTCGTCTATACCCCCAACTTGGTTAAATATTATTGATAATGAAAGCCATGTGATTCATAAAGAAATGTACTTATGCATCCCTTATGGAGATAGAACTATGCCGGTTGAAAATTGTACATCCAAAATATTTTATACTATATTAAGAGACAAGTTCTATCAGAAACCAACCAGTGAATTATTTTGGGACCTGTTACATTCTAATATTGTATGAAAAGATGTTTGGACATCTGTGTTTTGTTATTTTACAAGCAATGAATGTATTGAAAATGACTACAGAATCGCACATCATATTGTATACACTAATGAGAAATTACATAAATACAGACTTATTGATGAACCCTTTTGTACACTATGTCAAAGCAAACAAATTGAAGACATGAATCACTTATTCTTAACATGTTCTAGTACTTTAACATTTCGTGAATATTTAAGATCTTGTCTCATAGATTTTTATCCTGAAGGATTCAGTCCGCCTGAGTTTCATTCTCTTATTATGTTTGGTACTAAAGTTATTAAGGGAAATAAAAAGAATAATATACTTATTCTCTTACTTTCATTTGCCCGCCTAGCTATAATAAAACGTAGAAATATGTTTGTTAAAACTGGGAAAGTAATAGATGTTATCAAATTATTCATTAAATGTATCGAATCTCATTTTCAATACCTTTTGCTTCATTGCAATGAAAACCACTTTAGAGAACTGTTCGAGACATCTAATGTATTACGTATTGAGAAAGATGAAGTTAAATTACGCCTTCATCCCTAAAAATAAAAGGAATCGATTGGTCCATAACAACTTATTAAGTTTTGTATTGTAAAAATTAAGTGTAGATGAAAAAATTGTCTATAAAATTTCTTTCGACACCCTAACTTGCCTCGAGAATTTTCGTTAAGTTTCGCTCTCTTGAGGCCCACGTGGCTCGAAATTATTTAAATGGATTTCTTACTTCGGGTTCAGAGCGAAACCTTTTACAATGTAGAATTTTTTTTAAAAAAAATTTTTTTAAATTTTTTTTTTTCACGCTGAACTATATTGATTATATTAACTTATCACAGGTAACTTTTAATGAAACTACAAATTGATATATTTGTACTAATATATCAACGAGCATGTAAGTGTTTGGGTGGGGGGGGGGGGTAATTATTTATTTTATTTTTTTTAAACTGTAAATATCCTGTGAAATTAATTTTGTAGAATGAAAATAGAATTATGTATCTTATATATTGTATTTTGTCGGAATAAATATATTTTAAAAAAAAAGAGTGTCACGCTTCGACCTCTAGCTGGCCGGTCACCTCTGGCTTGCGGCTGTGGTTTCGAGTCCTGGTGTGAGCGTATGTGGCATGGAGATAGGGGCGCCTTCTTAACCTCGTGGGTTTCCTCCGGGCACTCCGGTTTCCTCCCACTGCTAAAAACCCCTACGCGCAAGCGAATTATTGAAATAAAATTAAAAACCATAAACCATATGTTAGTTCCGAAATGACCTAGTTTGTGTTGAGTGGACGTTAAACCCCATTTCTTTCTTATATATGCATCGTGGGACCAATTAGCGTATTGTTTATCCACACATTCAAATTCATGGAATAATTTCGTTCATCTTCATCCAAATCTTTTGCTTCATACATCATATATCTGTCCACAGATATACATGTAAACCCGAATTAATAACATCTATAAACCATGAATATACAGTCGGGTGTAGTAGAAACCCACTTGAATACACAGTCCATGTGTCGGTGTAGAGTAAAATCTTACCTGAATTCATAGCGTGTTATTTTTTATTAGCAGCGTCTAGTAATAAATAAGGCGTGCGGTGTAGAACGCTTAATACATTTTCTCCGACAATCACCTTATTCCTAGAAAGATGAAGGTTGAATTTATAGGCGGGGCTAAGTAATCCAAGTTCAAAGTTATAAGTAGGCTTAATACATTTTCTCCGACAATCACCTTATTCCTAGAAATGATGAAGGTTGAATTTATAGGCGGGGCTAAGTAATCCAAGTTCAAGGTTATAAGTAGGCGAATGGAAGGTATTTATAGGCGGGGCTTTATAGTGATTTCTAAGCGTTTTAATCTGTAGGAGGCGCATGTGTGAATGTAGACGAGATTAAATAAATCTAGTATAACTAAGTTAGAAATAGTCAAATCAATACAGTTATTCTCTGATCATTGGTGATTAAAGACTACAGGCTATTACCGGTAAGTCTCTTCAGCGGTTTAACCTCACTTTCCCCACATTTGATTGTTTTGATAAAGGATTAGGAGGTTAGTAGACCCAATCTGTTTCACAGAGAATTACTTACGAATTATCTCTGTCACAAATGACTGTCTACAAAAGTTAATATGACGAACTCATTAAGTCTCGTCGATGTCATGCTTATCAGTGATTGTAGCGGCCAAGCGACTATTCACTGCGGGATCAGTTTGTAGTAGACCGTGGGTGTATGACTATAGTCTGTTTTAGTTAATTAGTATCACTGGTGTTAACTTTCCACTCGAATTATTGTTATTGGTGAATACTTCCCACTAGTGTATTCAGTTTACTAATAAATTATCATTGTCAGCAATTTTGATGTAATGTAATAAACAAATAAACTACTGATATTTAATCACAGATTCCAAAATGGCGAAGGCCCTGGTTAACTTTAAATACATTGCTAATGCTAAAGGTGGTCAGAATTTAGTGCTAGATGGTTTTAAATTCTGAGTTAAGTCTAGACGTAATATTATCACATACTAGGAATAATTATATACGCATATATCAACTAAATAAATAAATATTTTTATATATCAAACTGTTTATAAATATTTACACTATAAAAATGTATTTACAATGTATTCATTTACTATGTTAAAGTGGCACAAACGTGTTGCAGACTATACTTTAAATCCCCTTAAACACACTTTGTTGGTTAATTAGCCATGGCCGGGTGGACCTAGACTCTTAATGTGGGGAAAGTGAGGTGTCCCCTCTTTAGCACCTTTGAAAGTTGTCAAAAGCGTGTAAACAATTACATTTTGTATAACCATTTCGCTAGATTAATAGACGTTGAAAACAAACTGTTTTTGGTATATCAAAATTTCACAATTTCAAATTTCGACGTTGACATTTTTCATGCCTACGACAAAGTTATTTACAAAACAATCTATTTCCTAATTTTTTAAAATTTACAAATTTGACCTAAATATAACAACAGCTTGTTCCATAACTAGAAGTTCCATTCAAAGTTATCGCATTTAATTTTGAGATATTTTCCTACCATTTTAGGTTGTTTTCCGGCATATTCATTTCATTTTCTGATCCATCTCGTTTTTAAGCGGCAAGATACCTTTCCTTTTATTTTTTCGCCTGGGTGAAACGTTTCTCGCAATATTTAGGCTTATAACTTAACTGGTTCTTTGTTCGATTTTAATCACTATTTTTTCTTGTTCGTTTTTCTTTTAAGAATCTTGATATAATCCTTGACACGTGACGATGAACATGAAAGCTTTCATATCTGCATGGAACAGGTGCAGATAGAGTTGTTATTTTTGTGTGTGTGTTTTGTCTACAAATCGGATTTCTATTTATACCTGCAATGTCAGGTTTACGAACGAAAGACATGGCGGTGCAAAGTCGTAACTTTGTGGATTTTTTGGCCTATTTTACTTATTGGGTACATTGACGAAATTCATTTTCATATCAATTTCACATGTTCAAATTTCAGAAACTCTTCGCTGTAATGTCGTTTCGAAAGTTGAGACAAATATTTTCATGAAATTTGAAATTTTCTAACTTATCTTCCCCTGCAGAAATCAAGAATCAAAATTTTTACAAAAATCGACAAAATATTGCCTTGAATTATTTTTCTGTACTAGCTTAGAAATTCTTGATGCGTATACATACTATGAAGATTGTCGTTCGAACCGGAAGTGCTGCCATCTTGAAATGTGAACAATCTTTAAGGCTTTTGCGATATTTTACTTATAGTAGGGAGTGGCGACAAACTTGTTTACGAGTCAAAATCCGTACTAACGGCTTGGACAGACGCGGAATAGGGTGGTGGCTTTGTAATGAATATATTTTCAAAACATTTTATGAATCCTAAATCACCGAATTTTAATGACAACAACTGTTGAACTACATAACTGTGACTAATTGACCTATTTTACTAACTATTTCGGATTTTGAATGAAGAGATTAAAGGTATACCGTCACAAACCAATTTCAACTCTGTGTTAATAACAGTTAGTTATATATATTCAGACCAATAATTCGAATATTACGTCATAGAAAACCATCATGACAACGTCTTGAATATTAGTACGATTTTAATGAATTTGGGAATGTAAGTAGATCGGATTGATCCAACTGCAATGTTGTCTCCCCTTCGAGACATTAAGGATCAAAATTTTAAAAAAAAATCAACAAACCGTACGTCAGATTGCCTTCAAAATCTATTTTGTACTAGATAATAAATTAATAATGCGTACACACAATATGGAGTTTGTCGATCGAACTGGAAGTTCCACCATTTTGAAACGGTAAAAATACTTAACCAATGGGCTGTATGACGAAGTCCGCCATTGGAACTATTTTCAGGATTCTCGGATTAGCACCAATGTTGCCCATGGCACAAGTTTGATCACTTCTTTTAAAAAGCGGCTAGTTTTCCTAATAAGTAAACCGGCGCCGCATCATATTGTAGAGGCGTAAGTACATATCACTTACCGTCATACTGCCAAGGCTAGATGTAGTGTAACTGAATCTACCGAGGGTTACCGAGTGAATACCTAAGGTTTTTGCGGTATTTTACTTACAGACATAGGAGTTACATTTTCTGAATCCTTGAAGGAATGCCCAAAATATTTTGACAAACAAAATAAAAATGGTTTATGCGACTTCATTAAATTTAAGATAAAGGAATTTTCTATAGGATATTCCAAAAAGAAACAAAAACTTAAAAAAGCTGTAAAAAAAAATTCTAACTGAAGAACTGGTCAAGCTTGAATCCCTTATCAGTAAACAGGAACCTTGTGACGACAAAATTATCGAAAAACTTTATGATCAATATACTGAAGTTAAACAAATATTAGATAACATTTACATTGATGAGACACAAGGAGTAATTATTAGATCTAAACCAAACTATTATGAAAATGGTGAAAAAACACAAAATTATTTTTAAACTTAGAAAAAGATAGAAAATGTGCTACGACAATAAATAAGCTTAAAAAATCAGACGATTCTGCTATATTTGACCCCATTGAAATTTCGGATGAAATATTTCTATTTTATAAAAATTTATATGCGTCGAGAGATACGTCTTTTAAAAAGGAAAACAGTTTTATAACAAATTTTAGACCCGTAGAAAGGCTAAATGAATACCAGAAGGATTTATTTGAATTCAAAGTTTACTACTTCGAACTTCAGAAGGCCTTAAACTCGTTTAAAATAAATAAATCTCCAGGAAATGATGGTATCACAATTGAATTTTATCGACATTGTTGGCCAGATATTTATGTATTATTAGTAGACTCGTATAACTGTAGCTTTGAAGAAGAATCTTTATCCGTAACACAACGTCAATCAGTTATTAAACTCATTCCTAAGGGTAATAAAGATAGAAGATGCTTAACTAACTGGAGACCCATTACGCTTGTTGATGTCGATGTGAAGTTGATGAGCAAAGTTTTGTCTATTAGATTAAAACCATTTTTGAACCAATTAATACACCCCAATCAATCCGCGTTTATACCAGGTCGCCACATTCATGAAAATACCCGTATTATCTCCGACTGTTTCGATCTTGCGAAACAAAAAAGAATAATAGGCTTTCTTCTGGCTATAGATTTCCAAAAAGCCTTCGATAGCATAAACCATAATTTTTTAATACAAGCTTTATCGTCGTACGGTTTCGGACGTAACTTTATTAGATGGATAAAAACACTTTACAAGAATATCACCTGTTCTGTAATAAACAATGGATTTACAACACCCTATTTTCATGTAAAACGGGGTGTACGACAAAGCGATCCAATGTCATCCAATCTTTTTAATTTGATCATAGAACTGTTGTTATGCGCTATTAGAGACGATATAAATATAAATGGAATAAAATTTGGTCAAAAATCCATAAAAGTTGTAGCCTTTGCTGACGATATAACGGCATTATTAAAAGATTTTAGCTCTGCACGACATTTGCTTGAGATTTTGAGACTTGTCGGTTTAGTTTCGAGGCTTATAATTAACGTTAATAAAACAGAAGCAATAGATTTAAATAGCTGTGATATGAATTTAATGCAAAAATTAAAATCAACCGGTATAGTATTATGCGAAAAATTTATAAAAATCCTCGGGATCCATTTTTCAAAAGATACTGAAATTACTAGTGAATTAAACTTTAGAAATAAAATAAATGAAATAGAACAAATATTAAAAGTATGGGATAAACATAAATTATCTTTAATTGGAAAAATACAAATAATTAAAACATTATGCATTTCAAGAATTCTTTATCCGGCAACTCTACCGGATTCTACTATTCAACAACTAAACTCAATTTTTTACAAATTTATATGGAACGGTCCTGACAGAATAAAGCGAGATATTCTTATACAAAACAATAAAAATTGCGGATTAAAAATGATTGCCTTAAAAGAACTCCTAATATGTAATAGCATTTTATGGATTAAAAAAAATTACCAGTTACCAATCCAAACATGGCTCATACCATATGAATTGATTATGGCTGAATATGGTGGAAATTTATTACCTGCATACAACTTTCCAGATAAGTTAAATCTAAACATTCATTTTTTATAAAAAAAAACCTGTATGCCAACTGGTATACAATCTACACAACGCACATAAACAACATTGCCCACACTGAAAATCAAATTATTTTGAATAATACAAATATAAAGATTAATAATAAAATTATATTTTTAAAATTTCTTTTTAACAATAATATTCGGTACGTTAGTGAATATTTTGATAAAATAAATAAGATCGATAATCAATATTTAGAAAAACTTCAATTTATCTTAAAAGGAATAGAAAAGAGTATCTTACAGTACGCACAGGAAGCGAGCGAACTTGAAAGTGCGGTAGATACAAATTTTAATTGTAATAGAACTCCCTTGGAAGATATAAATACTAATTTTTACAAAATATATAATACCCATTTTCACAACGTAAACTTAAAAGATATTTATGATATCCGAATAAAAGCAAAGTTCAGCTGGCCATAAGCCATTAAAGAATGGGAACACATTCTAGATACAGAGTTAGGTGATTTAGACGTAGAAAATATATTCAAAATAATAAACACTGTATGTCTTGGTACAAAACTGAGGAGTTTTGAATACAAATATCTCCATAGGATTATATTCACAAATGATAAATTAATCAAAATTAGAAAAGTTGATAACACACTCTGCACTTTCTGTGAATCTAATATAGAAAATGTAGAACATCTCTTTGTCCTTTGCCCATTTTCACAAATAATATGGAATCATTTTCATACTATCCTAGATCGTGGTAATATAAAGATAAATATAAAAACACATATAATACACCTTGGTCTAACTAACAAAACAAATTATATAAGTAATACTGAATGGATTTTCATTAATCTTGTAATTATTTTAACTAAATTCTATATATATCGGGCTAAACTGCGAAACGAAATGCTCAATATTAATAAGTATGAAAGCTTTTTAGTAGAGCACGCTAAAATGGAGATTGAGATATCTCCAGAATTATACACAACGTCCAGATTCTATGTGAATGTTAAAAGAAGATACATATTATTACGTTCACTCATTTCGCAGCGAAACATTCTATATTATATATAACTAATTTACATCTGTAAACAAACTGGAAGGTAGAAGGATTTGATACATTTATCTTTAATTCGACTCCGCCAATTCGTATATACCATGACTATAAAGTCTAACCTACTATACCCATTCAATAACTATTATTTCTCCAATTTAGAAATACATTTTTTTCATTTTTTAGTGTTACGACAGACGATGGCTACTAGCGGCATTGAAGGTGAGTGGACACATATGTATCTGTATTCAAAAATATTAGCATAATGATTTATGTTTTTATGGTAAACAATGAAGAGATTAACGGTATACTGACACAAACCGATTTCAACACTGGGTTAATAACAGATGGTATATAAGTAGTTAGGGAGGCAGTGCTCCCTCTGGGGTTCATTTTTATCCGCCAATTTTTCATTTTAATTTATTAGCCATATATTTTGTTCGCCCCCAAAAAAGAACAAATATCTATTAGATTTTTTCAGTATTTTTTTTTACATAAGTACATGCAATATACATATGATATTACAATTTACAAAATTATTCTCTGCTTTGCTGAAGCCCATTTTCGAAAGCTTATTCAACATCTGGGTTAACCACTTTTCCATTACTTAGTTACATGTACATGTGCATTAAACTGCACAGTGTATTTGATTTTAATGAATATCTGTATATCTGAAAATTTCCATTCATCCTTAAAAGATTTACCCTTTCAGAAGGTGCTTAAACAAACTAGATAATCGAGACTATATTGTTTATTTACCGACTTTAGTAATGATGATCGCAGCTAGGCCTAAAATTCAAAAGCTATAATATTTCAGTCCTGAGTGGAGCCATTGGACTGAAATTTCCAGCCTATTCTATTCACGTTATCTATTTTTTTAAACTATTATAGCGAGAACTGACAGCTCTTTCCGATCTCTCATAATGCCCCTTTACGAGTTTTTTTTTCGAAATTTTTCTCTGTCGCGAACTTTTGAGGTAACCTACATGTAGACCTTTTGGCTATTGTAGAAGTTGATATCGCTTCAACATTCAAGGATGTAATATAATTAGATGAACGAGAGCTGATTATGTCAGTATCATCAGTAGACTTGGGGCATTTTGTTTGTGACATTTGAACTACTGAAAAAATCTGACATTCCCCTATCGGACCTTGACGAATGCTGTTCAATCTTTCGCTTAAGAACCTTGGCATGTGATTTGATGATAACTGGCTTCCTGTGTTCGCAATTATAAACTGTAGCAACACAACTGGCTTCATTTATTAACGAGTAACAAGGAGTAAAACAAAAGATAAAACAGTCGTCATAATTCAATATTCCCAAACAAAAAAGCCACCGATTTGTATTTGGGGACAAAAAATTAAATCTTTTGTCTCTTAATTAGTTTATTACTACTCTGACTGTATATACTAATCAACACTAATCCGAGACTGATCAAAATCCAAAATTTTGTAAAAGCGAATTAGACACTGTTATAACAAAGACTGAAATACGAGAATGTATACAAAAACTAAAGCCGAATAAAGCGTCGTCTGGCGATAATATTCAAAATGAACTCCTAATACACTGTAAAGACGTTCTGATGCCTAATTGAAATTTTTAAAAATAATCGCAATTCGGGAGGCTTTCCTTCAACGTGGGTCATAGGAATCTTGGTGCCAGTGTACAAGAAAGGGGACCCAAATAACTACAGGGGGAATATCTATTGTTTCGTGTCTAAACTGTTTACTTCTATCCTGAATAATAGCTTGCTAAAATTTGATAAAAAATATAACATAACAACTGAAAAAATGTAATTACGGTAGATGCAATGTTTGTTCTCCAAGCACTTATTAATCGAACCCTAAAACAGAAAAAAACGTCTATACTGCTGTTTCGTGGATTACAGTAAGGCATTTGATCTGGTTAATAGGTACAATTTATGGCATAAGCTTATTCAAAAGGGAATAGGGGGGTAACTTTCTGATTGTAGTCAGATCTCTATATGAAAAAGTTAGGTGTTGTGTGAAATTCGAAAATGGCGTATCAGATATATTTCAGTGTCAAAATGGACTCTTCCAGGGCGAGGTTCTCTCCCCTGTCCTATTTTCAATGTATTTGCATGATTGCGAGTCTCATCTACTAGCAGACGAATGTCCGACTGTAGATATACAAACGTTAAATTTGTTTATGATCACGTATGCTGATGACAAGGTTTTGTTCTCGGAAACCCCAGAGGGGCTACAAAAATTATTAAACTCTGTGTGTACTTATACACAAAAATGGGATTTATCAGTAAATATTTCAAAAACAAAAATTGTAATAAAACTTCGTCTATTTGATATTTTAAACAAGAATGCCATGAAAAAATCATCAAATCGTCAAAATGTCATATATACAAATATAGTGTAGATACTTTTACACTCCAGTTTTACCTAACTAAATCGATAAATATGAAGTATATACGTGAAATAACACGAATAAATCTTTCTTGCCACAATCTAAATATCGAGAGAGGCAGTTATGTTAAGACAGTGAAGAAAGATAGATTATGTATTTTGTGCAATAAACTAGATGTCGAGGACGAGTATCATTTTATCCTTATTTGTCCCAGATACAAAGACCTGCGAAATAAATTCTGTTTTGTATGTATTGTTGTATGTGTGTCTTACCCGATGGGTTTTTTGACCTAAGGGAATAACGAACTAGAACTAGAAAATAAATTATTGATAAAAACATTAATTATTGAAAAAAAAATAATAAAAAAAATAATTATTAAAAAAAATACTTAAAAAAGAAAAACATTAATAAAAGAAAAATTCATTAATAAATACATAACTTAATAAAAAAAAAGTAATAAGATTATGAATAATGAATTAGATTGTAGATTATTAACTTAATTATAATCACCTAAATGACGAAATAACCATTAGCTATGCAGTTGACTGGAAGGGATTTTAGTACATGTGTTGGGGTGGGACGGCGACGAGAAAGACGCAAAGCGGCGCTACGCGGGGTCCATGCGCGGTACAAATAAATCATTTCGCGAACCCATATTCTTATGATCAAGTACATCCGATGACCTCTATCAACCATTCAAAATACGTAGTAGTCACACGATCATTTGTAAATCGCTTAAAGTGCTGTAGTGGGCAACGTCCCGCATCGACCAAACTGCCGTAGGCAAATACACCAGGGTGCCGCAGGGTTCCACCCTGACTCCTATATATATATATATATATATATATATAACCTTTTACTATATATATTTAAAGCTACTTTGGTGGTAGATGTTCGAAATAAAGATGTTTTAGCTTCATCTTTATTAAGCTTCATCTGACAAATGCTACCAATTCCAACATTGGCAGCATTTGTCTGTAGAAGCTTAATAAAGCGGAAAGTACTCACAAAAAGCCGTGTTGGAATTGGTAACATTTGTCTGATGAAGCTTAATAAAGCGGAAAGTACTCACAAAAAGCCAAGTTTTATTTCCTAAAACATCTTTATTTCGAATAAATATATATATATATATACATATATATATATGTGTGTGTGTGTGTTCCAAGCAGGTGATCTCCTATTGTCCTTCCGTGTTGCTCTATTATAAGACTACCAAATCTCGTCGATATCTTACTTAAAAGGGCGTTATGTAAGATTCAGATAAAGTGTTGACTGTTTTCGCTATAATAGTTGATCAGCGGTTGCAGGGCACGATACGCGAAGATTTTGCAATAGATGGAAGGAGACCACACTAAAAACGAATTGTGACTCTTTGTACAACCAGGGGCTTTAATCAAGGCAGTTAAGGTCGATAAGCACGTGTATGGACAGGGACCGAGAACTTTTGTATATAAACACAAACTTGGTATTACACACTTTTCACGACATTCGAACTCAACCATCATTATAGTGTAACGACGATGAAAATTATATCCTTTAGAGGGACCACAATGTAACAAAACAATATATGAGGAAACATTAAAATAAATGAACTTGGGTTTAACGTTCTACTATTCTGTTCTGACTTTGCCAATCAAGACAGAGATCAGCAAACCAAGATGGCGGGTCATGATATACATTTAATAAGATATTGTTTTCATGAATTATAGATTACAGTTCTAACCGGGCGTGCTTCCTCTTTCTAGAACATATGATGTCACTTCTCATTTCAGGGGTTCACACACCTTACAAAGTTGTGTTGTACTTTTGCATTTCCTGATTTCACTCTCGATTTACCAGAGTGTTATGACAGTTACGTTCTATTTTTCAGAAATTAGGGTGGTTTTGGTCGGGAAAACTGGTCGAGGTAAAAGTGCATTAGGAAACAGTTTACTTCGTTCTAAACGCGCTTTTAAGTCATCAGTGTCGGGAGGATCGGTAACATCCAAGTGTAGTATCAATCATCTGGATATGCAGAATGGCAAGAGGTTGGTTGTAGTTGACACGCCGGGTTTATTCGATACTCGGGTTAGCAACGCCAAAACATCAAAAGAATTGGTTCGCTGCATTACTCTTGCAAGCCCTGGCCCACACGCCTTCTTGTTTGTTCTGAGTATTGACAGATTTACCAAAGAAGAACTGGACACGGTAGACCATCTACAAAAATTGTTTGGAGACGATGTAATGAATTTCGTTATCGTCGTCTTTAACAACAAAGACGCGTTAGAATACGAGGAGAAAACCCTTGAAGAGCACATACAATCATCGCCACCAGAACTACAACGTTTAATCTACAGATGTGGCGGTCGAATGATAACGATTAATAACCATATTCCACCTAAATCGAATGAACGCGATGTAAACGCAATAATAAGTCTGGTAGAACAGGTCAAGCGGTCCAATGGAGGTAAATATTACACGGAAGCAATGTTTGAAGCAGCCGAGAAGGTTTTCCAAAATAGAGTAACAGAACTGGAAGCACAATTGGCCAAGCAGGGTATACAACTAAAGGAGTATGAGATAAGAGAGAAGGTTCAAAAGGAGATCGAAGAAAATGATGGTATTCTAGTAACAGTCGCTAAAAGTATAGAGAAGGTATTTACCAAAACCGGTAAAGCACTTAAAGGTGCATGGAACACGATAACAAGCTTCTTTTAATAACAAAGCATTGCTGATGGTTTAACTTTGTAGTTTGTAAAGCATTGAACTATTTCATTTCGTTAATGGGTGGTGAATTGTAAGAAACGAATGTATAATTTCATATTTGTAATAAATAGTGCAGACATATTATATTTGTCTTGCTGTAGATATATACAGAAACATGGTTGCATGGTCATAGTTGCTTTATCCATCCGAAGTTAAGTAATAAATGAAATAGGGAAATTTGTACGTACATTCGAAATTTGGTAGGTCATTTCGGTAGAAGGACGTGATATATATATATATATATATACTATTTCAATGTTCCGCTTGGGTATATGAGATCTTTAGCAGTGGGATTAAACAAGGGGACATGGTTAAAACCTACTCCCTATCACGTACACGTGTGGGACTGAAACCACGCAACTCGAGTGAATAACAGGCCCTGTGATCTAAAACTAGTTGAACGACACAATACCACCACTCTATATCTTATGCTATGTTCGTACTATGATTGAAATCGTCGGTTTAATCGTGGTGATCCTATCAGGTCTAGTAACATATATTGAGTTCAGTCGTAGCAAACGTTTTGGCCGTATAGAAATGTATCCGAACATACCAGATCGTGGACCCAAATAGGCGAGAGAGAAATGGGGTTTAACGTCCACTCGACACAACTAGGTTATTTCGGGACTAACATATGGTTTAATGTTATTTCAATAATCCGCTTGCGCGTAGGGGTCTTTAGCAGTGGGAGGAAACCCACGAGGTTGAGAAGGCGCCCTTATCTCCATGCCACATACGCTCACACCAGAGCTCGAAACCACAGCCGCAAGCCAGAGGTGACCGGCCAGCTAGAGGTCGAAGCGCGGCACTCTAGACCACTAGGCCATCCCAACCCCCCGGACCCAATAGGGACCATCGTAACGTATCGCACCTCAGTGGGAATCTGGCATTAGCAAGGAGAGATACACTCTTCCATCAATATGCCAATGGGACCGTCTGCGTAACAACAAAACAAGATAAGATGTCAAGGAAGTAAATTAGTTATTCTAAACTTCATGTGGTGTGTCAAAACAAATTCGGTTGGTATCTTGTTTAGGGAGGTACTGGTTCAGATTTCTGCAAGAGCTTCTTAGAAATTGGTCACTCATAGATCTCGCCCTTAACTACGAGATCTGACTAAAAGTACTACGCCTGAAAAGGGTAGATACTTGGATTGAAACAAACTTTTGTCACCAGCAAACCATTCGACCACCCAACCTCCCTTTGCTACGAGCAAGTACAATCATTGAATGAATCAGAGACATAAGAACTGCAATTGTAGACTATCTTGTGAATCTACACATTGAAATCACCAGGAATGGACGAAACTGGCTACACGGCAGTCATCAAGTACCTGCAACTAAAATGAAAACCCAAGCACACATACATGCTGATATAGTCTAAACTGTGGAGGGCAACGCCACTTCCTTTTCCACAATAAAGAAGTGGGCTGTGGGATGAAAACGTGGCAACGACGCTTGTCACGGGAGGCCATCAAAAGCAAGCATTACCAGGGTGCAAGGCATGGCGATGGCTGATCGACGCTTGTCCACTCGACATATGTCCATGTATTGAGAGATTTGAGCATATTATGGCCAACGGGTTGGGAATGACAAAGTTTTTCCAAGATGGGTGCCAAAAGCTCTTGGCAGTATCAGATTTCAGACATCCCGAGAAAAGCGTCCGTCCGTCCACAATTGGTTTTCGGACAGTCTACAGGTCACAATTTTTATCCCAATTTTGACGAAACTCAAAAAAGAGCGTTATCTTCCAAAGATCTCGATCGAATTTCAGGAAAATCGGATCGAAACTAATCCCCAAAGTGGCCGCTCAGTGTACTAAAATAGTGTTAAAGTATGGAATATCGAGGTAGTGACCCCTCTAGAAGGCACAAATTTTGATGAAACTTAAAATATAATAATAATAATAATATATCTAAAATTGTGCTCGCGCAACAATACTAATTAAAGTTTCTATTGCCCTTGGCAAGTCGTTCAATTCTGGTCTTGGGAAGCAGTGGTGAAAAGCAGAGTTTTATTTGTTGTGTAAATACATGCAGTGATGATATTATTCGAATATTGTGAGGGAGGGAGTTCGACAAGTAGGGTGCTGCAAACCAAAAGATCGTTTGGTTGTTTCGAGATGTATCGGCGGTATTGTCAATAGGTTTTTCTCCGACGACCTCAATGTTCGGATGCATGCATACGGTTTCAACAAATCTGTAGGATATTTTGGTGCCATACCATTTAAAACTTTGAAAGTAAGCTGTAGTATTTTGAACTGTAGTATAGTAATGGAGAGACAATGGGAGGGTTTCAAGCATGGTGGTATGTGTTGGTTCTTTCTGCTACCCATTAACAATTTTGGATTCCCTGTATCTGATTGATTTGATATTCTGGTATATCCATAGACTTCGGCCCCTTTCGATATTCGAGCTTATCCGACCGTAACAATTCTTTCCCGACTATTCAAAAGCCAATTCTTATATAACCACCATTACACCGTAATGATGATCGGGTTCCATTGTGGTGGGAATCGGCCCGAAACTGCCTGACAAAATGACCACACCTCCTACGCAAGTAGTGTAAAAGTATATAATATCAAGGTTGTGGACCCTCTAGCGTCAATTTTTCTTACGATATAGATGCAACTTAAAATATATGCTTATATCCCAAAGATTGCAATTCCGTTCCATATTTGCGCATTTTAATTCGATTGAAAAAAGCAGAATTCATATGTATCTGCGTTAAACCATAATCGATGGGATAATATTTTTTCGATTTTCATAAACGTACTATGTGTATTTTTTAATGGTCGAGAGCGAGGCATTAAGTAATAATAATAATTTATTCTGTGTCAAAGGCCCCCGGCCTAAAGTACAAGTATAATATAGTATGATAAAGTTAATCATATAAAATAGTTTAAATAAGAATACAGACATCAAAAATCATCAATATAGTACAAACAATCAGCGGCAATATAGGTTGTTAAATATACATTATGTACAGACTTGTTTAGGTTTGTTTTATCAATTTATCTCTTAATCTCATTCTCCTCAGTACGTATTTTCCAAGATTTTCACACATATTTTCATTTGACACAATATATTTAATTTAAAGCCCCAATAACACTCTTGTTGTAACTGAAAAATATGTCCCAATCTTCATTCTGGTCAACAAATCGTATTATTTTAGAATATTCCAATTACATGATGATATAAATTTCATCTTAACACACCTAATTTAAAAAATTGGAAAAATTCAACCAATTGATTTGAAAAGTCTAACGTAAACCTTTTCAAATGTGACTTGGATTTTAAAATATTTTCGAACCCTCTGGACAAATAAAACAGGTTGTAATGGATAATTTACACAACAGGTAGGACATTTAAACATCTAGTACTTAGAATAAGGGTATTATTTATTTTCTGGAGCTACCAAGCCAGCAAGAATGTTATTGTCCCTTTAACTAATACTATCTTTCCGGTTGTTGAAAATTTCTGGTAAAAGTGTTGTTCCTAGATTTGAGTATAAAGGACAGTTAACAATAAAATGGGCCTCATTTTCAACTACCTCAATGCCTATTGACGAGCGGTATTTACAAATTCTATTTATTCTTTATATATTTTGCCATCAACCGGTTTCTATTTCAAGCTTGTGATTTCCACACCGAAAACATAGTAGTGCCGATTTATATTCGTTTGTTATGTTTTCATTTAAATAAGATTCAAATAGAACTGATTTTTATATACACCGTATATAGTGGAACTAATTTCAGACGACCAGGTTTGTACATAGTTATCATGTACTCTTTGTTTAAATATATTTATAAACATTTTAATGTTTTCGACCCCTTGTTGCTGCCAAACATATCCGAATCCATACTGAAATAGAATGTTTCTGACGTGTGACGCCCATGTTATACGACCGGCTTCATCTAAGGCCGCGTTTCTCAACCTGGGGTGAATTCACCCCCAAGGGGGGAGTGGCTCGCGTCCAGGGGGTGAATGACCACACTCCCAGTAACTTTAAAAATGATTATATAAAGGTTGTGCAGTTGAGATTAGCACTCTCAAACACTGTCCCGAGAATAAAAAAAAATCGCTTCCGACAATCAAAGGAGCAAATTTCGCACTGAACTGGAAACAACGTATTTTCATTAAAATATAAATTTGGTGATTATTGAATCTCATCTTCGATCCGTATTCATTCCATATTCAATGTCAATGTGGTCATGGGCTGCAGGCCCGTGCAAGGATCTGCGGTTCATGTCGGATGGCTTCTATAGAAAAAGGCCATTTTCAAGTTCCTATGAAACGCCTGAAGAGTGCCTGAAATGGCTGGAAATCACATTTCCGGTCTCCAATTTCTAAAAATTTCCTAGGGGGGAGACCCCCCCCCCCCCTTGACCCTCCTCGACGGGCTTCGCGCCTTTGACGCTCGCGGTGACCAACTTCGCCGGCCACGGCTCCGCGGTCAGTAACCTCCTCAAATCTCTGGGGGTAAATGGGTTGGTTGAGAATTCATTTAGGGGTGAGACACGTGGATCTAAGGAATATAACATTGAGTAACAAGACTTCGAATATCTGTTATTATGCATAGTTAATATTGATAGCCGGTACTTAATATCATTTACAAAAAACATAATATATAATGGGCCTCGCCCGGTTTCAACATATACATAATTATAACATGTTGGTGTTTTAAGTTTCATTACAGATTTACAATATTTAGTGTGAACTGTTTCTAATAGCAACATAGGTTAGTTTCCAAAATTTCAGAACCATGGCTTAAAATAGGAAGCACTACTTTATCAAATTATTAAAAAGCTGTGGTAATATTAACTTTGAACCTATGTACAAATGCTAACAATAAATTTGAGATTTGTCTGGCTTGCTGAGCTAGTGTTTCGGTTGCGGGAAACCATGATAAAATAGGCGTAACCATTAAAACCAGATACTTATAGTGTGAAACAATTTCTAGTATTTCCCCTTTGTACTTCCAAACTACACTTTTTCTAAGGTTGCCTCCTCAGTTGAAGACAATTACTTTAGTTTTGGAGAGATTAAGTTTCACACCATACTTAAAGCAGAATGTAGCAATACAATCAATTTGTTTTTGTAGACCAAATAGCGTATCTGAAATGCCATCGGCGTATAAAAGTGAACAAATGTTATCACAAATTGGGTTAACAAAGACTCTTTTACAATTTTCTGATCCCTGCAACAGTGATAGCTCATTTCGGAAAAGGGTAATTAAAGAGGACTTAACATGCGCCCCTGACGAGTCCCTAATGTACATTCAAACATACCCGTAGTATTAAATTGGTCTAATTGAACGCACAAAGATAATTGTGAATACATTACTTTGACTAAATTTAGTAGTTTACCTTTTATACAATTTTGATTAGGGAATAATACAATATTTTATGTTGTTTACAATCAAAGGATGTAGAAAAGTCGACAAAAATACAATTCAATAATATATTGTAATAACAAGTGGACCGCATGACCCGAGTGTTTTTACAATATATTACACAATGTCTTCAGCTCGAGACCATTAAACAACTTAAAATACAGACACCTGCATGTGCTTTTACAGTGAAATACGTCACACGAATCCAATATTTCACAAATAAAAGTACGATTGGCAAGTTGCCCGTACGATTATTTGAAATAATGGTAGTAGTGGGGCGGGTATGTGAAATATGTGTGCACTTCCGGAAAGAAGCCTGAACATTTGGCCTTGGGGGGTTTTAGGTATGCTGATTTCGAAAATGACGCGAACTACGACATCACTCAAGCTGTTCCCGCCAAAAATTGAGAAATTCAAAATGGCCGCCATAAAACACGTTCTCGTCGATGAAATTTATGTAAGTGCCCCGATTTCAATGATCTTGATGTCTATACCTATGTTTTTGAGTCCAAGGAATCCAGTAAAATACAAACGAAGACTCATAATGGTCTTCTTCATATTGTTTTCAAAAAATGGTCTTAATTCTAATCGAACGGATGTATTATATACACCTTCTCCTTTGCTAAACGGATATCAAGAATTCGTTATGTTCTGTTTCAGTGGAAACTAGCTTATTAAAATCTTACATCACTGATAGAAAACAGAGTATTTATGTGAATGGCATATCATCCTCACATAGATCGCTGAGTGGTTTTTGATATAAAAAAAAATATCAACACGGGTTGATAATGTAAAAAAAGCGAGGCTCTGTCGGGTTTTTTTTAACTTTATCAACGAGTGTTGATATTTTTTGATATCAAAAAACACAAGTTGGAGATTTTATTTATCACCCAATCTTTTCTTACATGCACAAATAAATAAATATAATTCTTTGGTATAGATCTTATTCTTTGGTATGAATCTAATTACATTATAGCGTAGTGATACATCAGTTTTTTGACAGCAGCTTAGCTATTGCAAAGTACTATATATTGATCCAGTATTTCCTTCAAGGTTAACTAAATAAAACCAGTTTCTTTTTAACCAAAACAAAATCACTTTTTATTTAAAGTAAGTGGTTTCTTTGAAATAAAAATAGTAGTTCCTTATTGATTGACCAATCAAGTTCATTCATTCCACTTATGTGCGAATGATACCCAACTATATACCTCATCTAAACATGCAACCCATGACATTGATGCAACGATGTTGAAGGCAGAGAAATGTATTTTAGAAATTAAAACCTGGATGACAGAAAACTTTTGAAAAATCAATGACGAAAAAACTGAATTCATAACTATTGGTTCAAAAATTAATTTACGAACTTTACTGTATACCGGAAAGCACCATGTTACACTGAATACCTGAAAACACCAGGAAAAACACTAAATACCGGAAAAGACCCTAAATAGGTAACCCACAGCCGGGCAATTCTACATACCGAAAATTAACTCTAACCTTTAAATACCGGAAAACAATCTAAAGGATGTATAAGATTTTGCTTTTAACGTTTAAATGTATCCATAATCTATCGTCATCATATCTTTCTAGTCTTTTACACTACATTCAGAAACTTACGGTCTGCAGCAGATTAATATATTTCTCAGTGGCTCCTCCTAAGTTGTGGAATAAGATCCCATATTGTATCAGAAGCAGCACTTCATTATCTATTTTTAAACACGCTTGAAAAGCATTTATTTAATATTGCTTTTAAATAATTGACAATCATTTTATTGTAAAGGGCGCTTACATGTAAATCTACGGTAATAACAAGCCAACAGTGAGGCTGATATCCCCCCCCCCCTCCCGAAATCCCAAAATAAATAGATGACACATATTAATTAATCGCACATTTATTTTTTTTTCAAGTAATCAAACTGTACACGAAGTGTCGTCCAAAAGTGTTTTATAAAGAAAAATGCTAAAACCGATGAGAAAAATGAAAATGTACCCTAGTTAGGGGGACCCTAAAGGCAGACAAAAGGTCCCCCACGCTTGACAAGAGGTCAATCGTTTCTATACAGTTACTGTCGAATCCATTACTGAATGAGAATGCAGTCATTGTATTGGCATAAAAATCATCAATCAAGATGAACCTAAGTTATCTTGTCCCAAAGTATCAACCAATCAAATTGCTTATCTCTGCCTACCTTAAGCAGAAAATGCTCATCTTCGAACTCCATCACCTAATAAGCATTAGTCTCGGTAAATCAAATTGCTTATCGCTCTGCTTACCCTGAGCAGAAAATGCTCATTATCGATCTTAGTCAAGGCATTACTGTATTGAAACTGTACACCAAGTTTCGTCACTCTCACTTTATTCGAACTAAAGTTATCGTGTCCCAAAGCATCAACCAATCAAATTGCTTATCTCTGCTTACCCTAAGCGGAAAATGCTCATTTCGAACTGCATCAAGGCATTGACTTAATAAGCATATACACCAAGTTTGAACATTTTAACTCAATTAATTGTGTTCCAAAGTCTCGACCAATCAAATTGCGTATCGCTCTGCTTACTCTGAGCAGAAAATGCTCATTATCGAACTTAGTCAGGGTATTACTGTAATGAAACTATACACCAAGTTTCATCACTCTCACTTAATTAGAACTAAAGTTGTCGTGTCCCAAAGCATAAACCAATCAAATTGCTTAACTCTGCTTACCCTAAGCGGAAAATGCTCATCTTCGAACTCCATCAAGGCATTGACCTAATAAGCATATACACCAAGTTTGAACATTTTAACTCAATCAGAAGGAGAGTTATTGTGTTCAAAATTCTCGACCAATCAAATCGCGTATCACTCTGTTTACCCTGAGCTGAAAATGCTCATTATCGAACTTAGTCAAGGTATTACGGTAATGAAACTATACACCAAGTTTCATCACTCTCACTTAATTAGAACTAAAGTTATAGTGTCCCAAAGCATCAACCAATAAAATTGCTTATCTCTGTTTACCCTAAGCGGAAAATGCTCATCTTCGAACTCCATCAAGGCATTGAACTAATAAGCATATACACCAAATTTGAACATTCTAGCTCAATTAGGAAGAGAGTTATTGTGTCCCAAAAAGTGTGACGGACAGACAAACAGAAGACAGACAGACAGACGGACGAACCTATTTTAATAGTCACCCAACTTTCTTCGAAAGGCGGGGGACAATAATATGTGTAGTGTAATGGCCGAGTGTGAGACGTTAAGTAATACATTATATTGATATTGCGCGAGAGCGATAGCTAGATGACAATATCTATCTATTACGCAATGTCTTGCACTAGACCATTAAACAACCTAAAATACAGACACTATCCAGCACATGCATATCAATGAAATATGTCACGCGAGTCCAATATTGCAACTTAGTTTATATAATATACGCTTGACACGTTGCCCGTTATAATGGTATGCCAACACAAAAGGAATACGTCACATCTGTATTTTAAAATTATCTAAAAAGTATTTGCAATTCATAACAACCAAAACAAATGGAGTTCGCATAATATAGCATTTGTCGTAATAATACAAAGAACCTACGACACACATGAATAACATTCTTTTTTTCAAAAATTACGCACAAAGGTAGCACACATGTCTAATCAAAAACAGTACCAAAAGCATTTCTCCGAAATAAGATAAAAGATCATTTCCCTCTATTATTTGGTGGAATTCTACCAAAAGTAGATTGATTATACATTCTTTTAAAATTACAAAAAGAGGGCAGCAAGAATTATTCTTGATGCACCAATTGAAACTCCGTCCAGCTCTTTATTTACTAAAATTGGTTGGTGTCCCCTTACAAAGATGATTCTTTGTAATAAATTGTCTTTTCGTTCAAAATTATTACATTTAATAATTCGCTCTATCTAAACTCATATTGTATTGAAAAATCTCTTGTTTCAACAACTGATATCATGCTCCTTTCACGGGCCAGTAAATCATCTTTCCTTTCGAAATGGAAAACGGAATCCACGAAACGTACTTTTCATTATTCTGCATGTCTATTATGGATTAATCTGCCTGGACACAAAGATGTGTGAAAGATTTAACGCAAAACTCATTTATATTGAGTAACGAAAAACTATAATATTCCACTGATGACATACTTATTATTTTTCGTGTGTAACTAAATTGCAGGTGCATTCTATCTTATTTTGTGTGTAATTATAGTGTTCTTCCTATATTTTACGTGTATACGTTTTGTACTAGTTTAGGAGTGATTTACTAACCCAAACTTTTCACTTTGGAATGTTTGTAACTTATGGAAGACTAGTTTTGTTTTTTTTAAAAATAAGACGCTTCATTAAACATGCATTATGTAAGAGCAAAACCTGCCTATTGTAGGTCTTTCTTTAGGCCTGAATTGTTATAAAAACCATTAATTAGACATTAATTAACCTATTCAGACAATAATCAACTCTAGCTGTCGGGGCTAGCATGAGATTTTTGTTGGATTGTTGTTTGATTCCTGAAATATTTTCCTTCGTGATTTACCAATACAAATGGATAACCGAGACTACTGGTTTTGTCTTCCCGACTTTAGTAATGATGACCGAGGCAAAGCGCAAATTGCCTTTATAGTAGCTAGTTTTTAACTATTGCAGTGAGAACTGCCAACTCGTTATCTAATCTCCCATAATGTATCTTTAAATAATGTTTTTGTTATTATTATCATTATTATTATGCCAAGATAATTCATTTTTAAAAACCCAAACGTTATTTGATTAATCGCTAACATTTGGGGCCTAGAAATTGACACAAGTAGGTCGCAACGCATATAATACTGTAATATGAATGTATAGAAACTGTTTTAAATTCAATGGTTCCGTTTTTACTCTTATTTCAACTCGGCGAAATAAGCCAGCAGTTTTAATAGAATGCAAATTTCTAGCGTCTGGTTTTACCAGTCTACATACGCCGTTTGATTTAGTGCAATGATGCTAGATGTCTTGCTAGAACTGGTGATGAAACGCATTGTATTACACGAATCGTGTACCAATTGTAAAATGTTTACTTTGTCTTAAATATTGGATATCAGAAGCCCATCTTTTTCCGGTAAGATCATAGCATCAATGTTGATTTGAATCGACCAATAATTCGTATTTTCAATTTTTAAGATTTTGGATGATATTGAGTAAGAGACTTCGCTACTTTAAGTAGAACAGCGTGTTGGAAGTAACACTGGAAAACAATAATCGACACTCAGCTGAACTACAATCATGTATCTTCTTTGATTGGCATTTAGTAATTGAACATATTAACAAAAGACGAGAGCATCCTCGTCGAAACGTCGCATAGGATCAAACTCAGTGATTGTGTATCCATAAAATTGTACCTTGTGTTACAATCATGTAGAAACAGGATTTGATTATATCTCGCTATATATTCAACACATATTTCGATTGACACACGCATAATTATTGAAAGGGACATATCACTATTACGAAATGCAATATGATAGACATACAGGTTACTGTGGTCTATGAGTCACGTAATGAATAATGTCTATTTTGTAGCGTAAACAATTCAATTCAAGTCTGTACCATCATATTAAGACACCTTAGACAATTTCTACGAAATACTGATTAAATATCAGAGCAAAAGAGTACGAAGTTAAGCCCTATTTCATTTCTGATTGAATATTACACGTATTGTCAAAGAAACACTCCCCAAACAGCCGCGCTTTATATATCATTGACATGATATTTATTATAGAGTTTTAAGATAGCAGCTACTACCTAAACGAAGAGGACTGTCAATAAAGAAGGTTTTATTCTAAATTAAAGAAAGTGGCATTTAAATTAAAGAAATGTCATTTACTATCAAGTCCGAAATTGTACAAAAGCATTACATTCGATGCACATTTTTTGGAATATAATGGAATTGAAAGTCCTACTGTTCCACTCCGACTGGTCATGCGTGGACAACAGACAACATCATATGTAAGTTTTCTCCATACATAAAAGAATAGTTAAAGTTGCTAAGTCTCTAACTCAATATCATCCCAAATCTTCGACAATGAAAACACAAATTATTTGTCAATTTAATTCCGCTTTGATGTTGTGATCTTACCGAGAAAAGATGGACTTCTGATATCCAATACTGAAGACAAAAGAAAATAATTATCAGTGGTACACGAATCGTGTACCATAATCCGTTTAAGACCCACTTTTAACGAGGGACTTGGTGGTGCATGGAGAGCATACGCATGGAGAGCATACGCAATAATGTAGCCTGGAATAACCAGACGCTAGGGATTGGCATGCTATTGAGACTTCAGGCGTATTTCCCCGAACATAAGTGATTTGAAATAGAGTAAAGACGGAAATGAATGAATGTAAATCAGTTTATAATCATATTTGGCATTGTTTATTTATGAGATTATAGTATCTGTAACTGCACTGAATATTTCCGGTGAATTAATAATATGTTTAATATGTGTGTAGTCCGTAAATAACATATTGAACACATTAGATATTTTAATAAGTCCGTGCCCAGCAGAAGTTATATACAGTTGAAAACGTCACATCTAATATAATATCAAATATAGCAGTTCTATGTATAGGTCACTTTGTCATAGTTGTTTCATTCTTCAGAATATAACAGACTTTTGGCAAAACAGGATGGCCACATACAATCAGGTCATTTGTAACATCAAGTTTAAACATTCTACCTCAATCAAAAGCAGAGTTGTTAATTTCCAAATTCTTGACCAGTAAAATTGCTTATCACTCGTTAGCCTAAGCCCAAAATTCTCACCGTGGGACTTAGTCAGGGTAATGATATAATGAAACTATATTCGGAGTTTCGTCAATGTCTCTTCATTATAACCAAAGTTATCGTGCCCCATAGCATCAACCAATCAGATTAATTATACGTGCTTACAGTAAGCAGACAATGTTCATTATCGAACTCCATCAAGGCATTAGGCATTCACCAAGTTTGAACATGCTACCTCAAGTAAAAGTCGAGTTATTGTGTTCCAAAGTCTCGACCAATCAAATTGCTTACCACTCTGCTCACTCCCAGCAGAAAATATTAATTAGGTAACTTAGTCAAGGTATTGGTGTTGTAAAGCTGTACGCCAAGTGTCCTTACTCGCACCTAATTAGAACTAACGTTATCGTGTCCCGAAGCATCAACCAATCAGATTGCTTATCTCAGCTTACCCAGAACGGATAGACAGACGAACCCATTTTAATAGTCCAGTTTTCTGAGAAAGGCGGGGGACAAAAAAGCGAAAAGAGATAAAAATCAGAAATGTACATATAACCAAAAAAAAAACGTCTAAAAGAAAATATTTAGCCACAGGGTTAAGGTATGTTGGAGTAGAAAAATGCCTCTATATCAATTTATTTATAAAGATGCTCTTCAAAAACATCAAACTGACCGATCAGCATTAAACATTGCCCACTACTATCTCTGAGCAGGATGACACCAGGGCGAATGATTTAGCTCTCAAAATTGAGGTTTTTCTTCTGGAAATTAAATTGTACAAAACAATAAAAACAAAAGTAACGTTCTGGGTAGTGAATCTGGATAAACAAAACCGTTCCAATTTAGTGTGAAGAAATACATATGGGTAACATGAGAAAAAGAGTTCAATTTTGGCCGAACCAGTTTGTATTACGACGTCCGATGTAATAAAACGCACCTGTTATATGAGCTATCATGGACGTGACATAATACATAAACGAAAATTATTTTTTTAAATGATACGTTGTAAATGCTGACGTAGAATATTATACTGAATGTACATGTACATAGCTTGGAAGCAAATTGTGTAATTTACTGTGTCATATTGCATATACCGATATTTTTTTTTTTTATGCTTACCGCACAAGAGAAATAAAATGGTTACATCTTGTCTTTTAATATCACACATTTGTGACAGATAAGATATTCCAGTTGGCAGGAAAAACATATCAACTTTTTTGTATAAAAAGTATGATCTTTTTTTGTGGGAAACTATTCAAAGCCAGTGTGAAATTTGGAAGTAATAAGTATCAACATATCCACAGAAATATATTCACCAATGATAAATTGTACCCTCTATTCAATTGACATTGTAAATGTACCGTCGCACGGGTACATCGAACAAAGGCCATCAGTTATTATGTCTTCATTAAACCGCAGTTTACATTAAACTTCGTATCATTTAAGCCCTTTACCAAACTGTATGCAATTTTTATACGCCCACATTTTCAACGTGGACGTATTATGTCGTCGCCCCTGTCCGGACGGACGTCCGTGTCCACAATTTGTTTGTGGACTCTCTACAGATCACAATTCTTATCCGATTTTGACATATAGGTTTATCCCCATAAGATCTCGGTTCCTTTCGATATTGGCATGTATCGGATCGGAACTTCATGGATTATGACCCCTGATTGTACGAAATATCATGTTTTTAGCTTGTGGACCCTATAGAGGTCGCAATTTTAGACCGATTGTTATGAAACTTGACATACATGTTTATAACCCCAAAATCGTGTTTTTTTTTCGATATTTGCGCCAATCGGATCGTAACTTCCTGAATTATGGCCCCTGATTGTGTGAAAAATCGCCCTTTTTAGCTTGTGGTCCCTCTGGATGTCAAAATTATTATCCGATTTAAAACAACCGTTTGATTATATCACCGTTACATGGTAATGAAGGTTGAGTTCAAATTTTGTGAAAATCGGACCAAAATTGACAAACAAAATGGCCGCCGTTTGAACGCGAATAGTGTGAAAATATGTTATATCAAGGTTGTGGATCTTATAGAGGTCACAATTTTGAACCGATTTTGATGAAACTTGACATGTATGTTTATAACCCAAAGATCTTGGTTTCTGTCGATATTTGCACCCATAGGATCGTAACTTCCTGAATTATGGCCCCTGATTTTCCGAAAAATTGCCCTTTTTAGCTTGTGGTCCCTCTGGAGGTCAAAATTAAGATTTAAGAAACCTTTGATTATATCACCGTTTCATGGTAATGAAGGTTGAGATCGAATTTCGTGAAAATTGACGGACAAAATGGCCGCCGTTTGTACGCGAATAGTGTGAAAATATGTTATATCAAGGTTGTGGACCCTATAGAGGTCACAATTTTGAACCGATTTTGATGAAACTTGACATGCATGTTTATAACCCAACGATCTTGGTTCCTTTCGATATTTGCGCTCATTGAATCGTAATTTCCTGAATTATGGCCCCTCATTGTACGAAAAATCACCCTTTTTAGCTTGTGGTCCCACTGGAGGTCAAAATTATTATCCGATTTAAAAAACCGTTTGATTATATCACCGTTACATGGTAATGAAGAGTGAGGTAAAATTTCGTGAAAATCGAACCAAAATTGAAAGACAAAATGGCCGCCGTTTGTACACGATTAGTGTGAAAATATGTTATATCAAGGTTGAGGACCCTACAACTTCCTGAATTATGGCCCCTGATTGTCAAAAAAATGACCTTTTTTAGCTTGTGCTCCCTCTGGAGGTCAGAATTATTATCCCATTTAAAAATCCATGTGATTATATCACGGTTACATCGTAATGAAGGTTGAGGTCGAATTTCGTGAAAATCGGACCAAAATTGACTGAAAAAATGGCTGCCGCTTGTACGCGAAGAGTGTAAAAATATGGTATATCAAGGTTGTGAACCCTGTAGAGGTCACAATCTTCATTCAATTTTGATGAAACTTGAAACACAAGTTTACAACTTAACAATCTTAGTTCCTTTCGATATTTGTGCATATCGGATTGTAACTTCCTGAATTATGGCCCCTGATTGTACGAAAAATGACCCTTTTTTTAGCTTGTGGTGCCTCTGGGGTCAGAATTATTATCCCATTTAAAAAAAACTGTTTGATTATATCACCGTTACATCGTAATGAAGGTTGAGGTCGAATTTCGTAAAAATCGGACCAAAATTGACAGCTTTTCTTGTCAGGCCATCCATCCTTCATCACTAACAAGGGGAAACCACGCCAGAAAATCTAGATGAATTTTGTCACCCAATGCAGGGATCAAACACCCAACCTCGAGGCTACCGACCCAGCATCTTACCCACTTAGCAACATGATCCCCAGTCGAATTTGAAGCCTACTGAAATGAACCTTTATAACCCAAAGATCTTAATTCATTTCAATATTTGCACATATCAAATTCTAACTTAATGATGTAGGAAAAATCACTTTCGGTATTGCTTGTTCTCTATCCATCTCTCGAAAATGTGGGCGTATCCTGCCTGGCAGTGCCAGCCTATCTTATTATTGGTATATCCCCAATGTTATGTGCTTACCCAACTTCTTGGGATATGAGGGAGTGGGGACGACTGGTTAACACGTGCACGCTGTATCACAAGGTCTGTCATTGAGTCAAATGGCGCGGATTCAATTTCTCCTAAAATTGAATCATGTGTAAGTCCCGAAATGACCTAGTTTGTATCGAGTCGACGTAAAATATTCCATTCCCCTCTCCTTTGGATATGCAGTTTACACATTCCAAAGGTTAACAAATATGAAGAGCCCCCCCCCCTCCCTACTTTTTAATATTTTGTTGTTAACAGGAAGTACATTGACGATGAATATACAATCAACATTTATTCGTTTACATTCCTGTGTATACATAGCGACAACCAAGGATTAATAATATGAAATATGTAAATTGAAATGCAATGGACTCTTGTCAAATCCGAAATCGTACGGGAATACCCAGTTTTCTCAAAACCGGAAATATACATGTAGTAACTTCGTAAACCGGAAGTATTATTATCTATAGCTTCTAATCACCAGAACGTTATTCCCTTTCGGTACAATCACAATTTTATTACATATGCGTTTTGAATAGGTCGAGTCTGTTGTTAATTTATGTTTTTCGTCGTCTTCAGTTGATCGCATACTTGTATTTTCTATCACGTGTCTATTGATAATCTGTCGTTTTATGTCCAGGTCGTCCACTCGGCAGATTCCGGTACCCTACATCTAGATTGTACCGGTAAATGCCGAGGTTTGCCGAATTGGTCGTCGTCGTCGTCACGCGGTTCGGAGAGATCCGTAAATGGTGAAGAAACTTAGGTTAATCAGGTTAAATCGGCATGCGCAACGATTGTTTCTAACAGGTGCTAGGAATATTTTTACGACTGTGAATTCGTCAGTATTCTTGAGTATTTATTTGTCACAACTGTCTTTCAAGAGATTATTAAATTATCAAAGTAAACAACAAAGACCGACGCGAGCGAGTTTTAATCTCACCGATAATTGATTGGTGATTGCTTGTTTATCTCTTGTGTCTTTACACCGGTCGAGTCTTAATCCCACTCACCGATCGAAGGCCGAATTATACAGTGTTGATGCAATAGAAATCATGTTACGGCACGGCTAATTGATGTCGTAATCTGGAACATACAGAGTCCGGATTAACCAGAGATTTTTTGCCAAAAATCGGGACATAAATTTTCGGATTTCACAGAGTTGCGGAGTAATCAGAGATCAGATTTTACAGCGTCCACTGTATAACAATTTCCGGATATCCGCTTCCTCTTACATGTTTTCAAGAATGCCAAAATAAATAGTCCTGATTTTGGGTTGATTTGTAGAGCGATGAATGTGATTAAGGTAGTAATTATCAAATAGTTAATAAACCATAGCATTAGATATAAATCAGCCCCATGGATACTAAATATGACGGTTTTGTTACCTTTTATGATTTCCTAAATATTTAACCAAAAAAGTGACCGCCTCCATTGTAACGTGTTCTGTGATTGCAATTTGTGAGTGCGACCCCAAATGAATTTCTTTTTTTATGCGACGAGTAAACTACCGTTATCCATTGACTGATGTGTTCCAAAACAGAATTTATTTAAACAGAATTTATTTGCAATCTTCAAGCTTTATTTTTATGTCTGGAATGTCAAATTATACAAATAGGTCAACTTAAGTTCAAATAAAGCTTGGGGAAACGTTAACGAATGTCAAAACAAAAGTGACTTTTCTGTTTTGTGGCGTTCCATGTTTGGTACCGATATTTATATTAACCATGAAATCAAATATGATGTCTGTTGTCTGGTATATCAACGCGACCATAATGCGTTACCCGATGTCATGTTCGCTGGTCTAAAATGTACAACATTTAAAACACTTCTACCTTTTTAATGTTTATACGCAATAGTCATGACCGCGCTGTACTCTAGTATTGTTTTCCTCCCACTGCTGAAGACGCCCAAGCGAATTATTGAAATAAAATTTAACCATGTTAGTCCCGAGATGATGTAGTTTAAGTCGGGTGCACCTTTGACCCAAATCTCTTCCCCTCTTTCTCGAGTCGAGTGGACGTTAAACAACCCCCTCACTCTCTCTGTGTCCCCTGGTTTACTCCCACTGCTACAGACCCCCTACCCGCAAGAGAATAAGCGACATACAATTGAACCATGGCTTAGTCTCAAAATGACCTACTTTGAGTCGAGTGGACATTACTCTCTCTGTCTCTAATAGTGTCCGCTGCTGTATACCACAATTCCTCTCGTGGCACTGGGTAGTTTTGACCTGCCACACGATCTCAAAATTACGCCTAAAAAAGGACATTTTTTTACACGTTACATGTAATAATTCTCATCGGGTAATAGGCCAAGCATAATATGTAATGCATTCTGAAACTAGATCTTTTGTTTTCACTCATAATTGATACATAAGTGATATTTCACCGCACATTGATAAGAAGATCACTTCATTTCTTTTTAAAAAGAAGGTGCCTATCTTTATTTTTTTAGATTTATGGCTCTGCATTCAGATAGATAACATTGATTTATTAAGTTAAAATAGCCTTGTGCAAGAGCAAAATCTGCTTATTAAAGGTCTTTCTTTAAGCCTGAGATGTTATCTAAATAATCAATTAGACATTAATTAATATATCCAGACCATAATAAACTCTTTATGTCAAGGCTAGCCTTCGATGTTGGCGGATTAAATTCTTATATGCCGCTTAATGGCCGTTGATAATTACATCAATCAAGTGGATAATCGAGACTATGCTGTTTATAATAATGATTTGAGTAATGATGACCGAGGCTATGTGAATATTTCAAACGCTTTTTTCTCGGCTAATAGAGAATCAATTTGACTGAAATTTTCAGCAAATTATCTTTACACTATCTAGTTTTTAACTATTATAGTGAGAACTGCCATCTCTTTACCTTATCTCCCATAATGTAACTTTAATTGTAAATCGTCGTCTGCATTCGGGCAGGTTGACTTTTCGGGCAGACTGGTAAAATTAATGAAAAAAAAAATTTCATCTACTTATCAAAATAGAGTGCCCGAAATTTTATAAAACACTAATTTTACGGGCTGGTATAGCAGCAAAAAGCGTTTGCGACCGTCAAATATTCCAAAATTTTCTTGGGGGTCATACAAGGTCAGCTCCACTTCTTCGCAGAATTTCGTCAAATAGCAAATTACGATTTAAACAAAGTCCCGAATGGTAGTGGTGGATAATTCATATCGGAAAATAAATCAATAATTTGAAATAACCAAGCGAATATAACTCTTGTCAACATTAAAAACAAATCGCCGATGTTGCACAAAAGCAGTGTATTTTAACGTGCAGGAGAATGGATATATCTTGTGAAATATAGCACGCAGGTACAGTGTGATGTCAGGTTATAATAAAGGATCATCTGGGGTTGTAAGTTTATATAAATATAGTGTCATCACTGTAAATAGTTTTCGGGATTTTTTCAACTCGGGTCACCCTACCAGATGGGTGATTTGCGTCCTGGATGACTAATGACGATTCTAACGGCGAATTTCGTCTAAGATGACTCCAATGTCTCGTGTAACCGCTGGTCATGACGCGAGACATAGCGCTTCGGTCAACTATATCGACTGGTTGTAGAGAGAAACCTATCTTGCTTTTCGCTGTAAAGGTGTAACACTTTTCAAAACTTTCGCATAGCGCACTTTTATCACTCTGTGTGATGATGTCATATCTATGCAATTAAATTTACATTGTGCAATACTTAACAGCTACATACTCTGTTTTCTTACCCGAATTCACATGCGTGGAATTATGCTATTTCATAACGTCTATATTTGTCCCATACTTGAATTCACACATACTTTTTAGCATGGTGTGTACAACATGTGTTACGCGTTCTTGTTTAACAGAATCTGTATAAACAACTTTTGACGAACTAGGCCATGGCCGATCATTACGAAAAAACTAGGCCATTACCGGTCATCCAGTGCAAGATCAACAAGGACAAGGTCGTCAACAACTGAGTCATCATGAACAGGATTAAGTGTATTGTTTTAGGTTAAATTATCCATCACAAAATGTATTCAATTCCACTAAATATTGCAGGCGGCCAACGATAGCATCATCAAGCGTTCATTATGGTCGGTCTGGATAGGTTAATTAATAATTTAAATAACACTACAGGTCTATAAGAAAGACCTGCAATAGGCAGATTTAGCGCTTGCATATTTAATCCGTACGTAAAATCAGTTATTATGGATGACATAGATTTTGATAATGCATTTCACCAAAATCTAAACTGTGTTTTTAGACGCCCTTTTTCTATGTTAACGTTTCCAAGAATAGGGATATACACACTTTAACGGGTCACAAATGTAGAATACGAATACGACGTGCTCGTACGGGGAAACAATGAAATAAATAAATATGGGTTTAACGTCTTACTGTTCTGACTTTGCTAATTAAGACAGAGATGAGCAAACCAAGATGGCGGGTCATGATATACATTGAATAAGATATTGTTTTCAGGAATTATATTTCTTAAAAGGGTGTGCTTGCTCTTTCTAGAACATATGATGTCACTCTCATTTTAGGGGTTCACACACCTTACAAAGTTGTGTTGTACTTTTGCATTTCCTGATTTCACTCTCGATTTACCAGAGTGTTATGACAGTTACGTTCTATTTTTCAGAAATTAGGGTGGTTTTGGTCGGGAAAACTGGTCGAGGTAAAAGTGCATTAGGAAACAGTTTACTTCGTTCTAAACGCGCTTTTAAGTCATCAGTGTCGGGAGGATCGGTAACATCCAAGTGTAGTATCAATCATCTGGATATGCAGAATGGCAAGAGGTTGGTTGTAGTTGACACGCCGGGTTTATTCGATACTCGGGTTAGCAACGCCCAAACATCAAAAGAATTGGTTCGCTGCATTACTCTTGCAAGTCCTGGGCCACACGCCTTCTTGTTTGTTCTGAGTGTTGACAGATTTACCAAAGAAGACCTGGACACGGTAAACCATCTACAAAAATTGTTTGGAGACGATGTAATGAATTTCGTTATTGTAGTCTTTACCCGCAAAGACTCGTTAGAGTTTGAGGAGAAAACCCTTGAAGAGCACATACAATCATCACCACCAGAGCTACAAAGTTTAATCTACAGATGTGGCGGTCGAAAGATAACGATTAATAACCATATTCCACCTAAATCGAATGAACGCGATGTAAATGCAATTATAAGTTTGGTAGAACAGGTCATACGTTCTAATAGAGGTAAATACTACAATGAAAAAATGTTTGGAGCGGCTGCGGAGGTTTTTCAACTAAAGGAGTATGAGATAAGAAAGAAGGTTCTAAGGGAGATCGAAGAAAACTATGGTCCTCTAACAAAATTAGCTAAAGGTATAGAATCAACTGGAATAACACTTAAAGCTAGCTTGGACGCGATCTTTTCTTAATGGGCGGTGGATTGTAAAACTTCCTATTTATGATCAATAGTGTAGATATTTCATATTTGTAATAAATGCTCTGTGAACTTACCACTTGTCAGTATGGTTAATTAAATCCTTCGTAAATAATATAATCGATCTGAAAGGACAATCACATGTTTAATTAAGTCCTGGGTAGCCCATTCGACGATAAAGGACAACCTTCATGTTTAATTAAATCTTAAATATCAAGTAGTAGCATCATACGATAATCAATTTATGCGTCATTTACATGTATATGAACATTAAGCACCTTGTCTTTTAACAAGCTAACAATCTCAAAGTGCCTACACCATATCATGTGCTGAAATGCAGTAAGACAAATGAAATGGGGTGTAAAGTCCTACTCTTCTGCTCCGACTCGACTAATGCAGATGGGGTAAGGCAGTTATGTACAGAAAAGGACACTATATGTTTGGTCATAGTTGCTGTTACAAATCATGCGTCGCGAAACAAAGGAGATAAATGAAATTTAACGTCCCTTAGTCGTGTGCTGTAGCTATACAGAAATATCGTTGCATGGTGAAAATAGCACTACATATTTGGTCATAGTTGTTTTTTTCTATCGTGAGTCAAGTAATAAACGAAATAGGCAAATTTGGACGCTCATTCGAAACTTAGGCCATTTCGGTAGCAGGACATAATATAATTATATTTTAATGTTCCACTTGGATATAGGGTATATTTAGCAGCGGGAAGAAACCAGGGGACATGGTCAAAACCGACGCGGTTATGCAAGCAAATCTACACCCGGGAAGAAACCAGGGGACATGGTCAAAACCGACGCGGTTATGCAAGCAAATCTACACCCTATCACGAACACGTGTGGGATTGAAACCACGCCACTTGAGCGAGTGGCAGGCCTTGTGATGCCTCCGCCACCTTTCGGTCTCTTTTCACGACACAATACCACCACTCTATATCTTATGCTATGTTCGTACTATGATTGAAATCGTCGGTTTAATCGTGGTGATCCTATCAGGTCTAGTAACATATATTGAGTTCTGTCGTAGCAATCGTTTTGGCCGTATAGAAATGTAGACTAGATACAATGCTATCGTAAGGCCCACGTCAGACCGGATTGGCGTCCTTGATAAAGATGTTCTTCTAAACTTGATATGTCAAACAAATCGGGGATTCGAAACCACGCCAGTTGATTCAATTACAGGTTTTATGATACAGCGCGCACGTGCTAACCATTCGGCCATCCTACATCCCCTTTCGGTTGGTATCTTGTTTAGGGAGGTACTGGTTCAGATTTCTGCAAGAGCTTCTTAGAAATTGGTCACTCATAGATCTCGCCCTTAACTACGAGATCTGACTAAAAGTACTACGCCTGAAAAGGGTAGATACTTGGATTGAAACAAACTTTTGTCACCAGCAAACCATTCGACCACCCAACCTCCCTTTGCTACGAGCAAGTACAATCATTGAATGAATCAGAGACATAAGAACTGCAATTGTAGACTATCTTGTGAATCTACACATTGAAATCACCAGGAATGGACGAAACTGGCTACACGGCAGTCATCAAGTACCTTGCAACTGAACGGACCAACCCCAACATGGATGCATGTCGAAATTGTCTCCACTTTAGCGGACGAAGTCCCTTGCTTTTCCACAATATAAGAAAGAAGTGGGCTGCGGGATTTGAACGTGGCAGAGTCTTGATAACGACCCGCGTTCGCGTTATGGAAGGCCATCAACAGAAACCATTCAAGAAAACATTACCCGTGTGCATGACATGTTGATGGCTGATTGACGATTTCCCACTCAACATATGGCCAGGTATTGAGAGGGTGTAACACTATCTTAGTGATAACAAAGATCAGTTTAGTAAATACATGATTTGTTTACATCAGCTACATACATACAACAATACAGGAGCTTAAACTATACAGAAACTAGACTACGACAAAAACACACACATAACTATATTACATCCATCCTTCTGCCAAGGCAAAGACTGAACTCGGGTGAGTCCATGTACTGTCTCTCGTCTCCGCTCATTTGCGTCTCTGGTAACTACAGGAAACACATGGTCTTAAGAACCCTCGTATAGCTAACTTTGCAAATTTTTATAAAAAGGGATAATTTCATATTTTCTAAGAAAGTCAAAACATAAATCAAAAGGTTGTCAAGCCACTGTTATACGACCATAGGCATTTTTCCCACGCTTAAATTCATTCACATAAGAAATAATAACACAATTACTCCCTTGTTTTTCTACACACACCCTCCTGGTATAGCTATCCTCAAACAGATGAAGTTGAAAATGATATTTGTACCAATTTCTTAACTGGCAATATTGAATTATAGGATTATTCTTTAACAAGGTATGACTGTTTATAGATACCATCTATTTTAGGGCTTTATTTTAATATATTTAAAAACTATAACTTAAAAATATGAAATTGTAGCTTTAATCAAGAACGTTGTCACTACGTGTGGAAGTTATTAACTCAATTAGAAGTAGAGTTATAGTGTTCAAAAGTTTCGGCCAACCAAATTGCTTATCGCTCTGCTTACCCTAAGCAGACAATGCTCAGTATCGAACTTAGTCAAGGTATTGATGTAATGAACTATACACCAAGCTGCACCACTCCCACTTAATTAGAACTAAAGTTATCGTGTCCCAAAGCATCAGCCAATCAAAATGCTTATCTCTGCTTACCCTAGGCAGAAAGGCTCATCTTCGAATGTCATCAAGGTATCGGCCTAATAAACACGTACAAGTTTGAACACGCTAGCTCAATTAGGAGGAGAGTTATTGAGTCCCAAAGAGTGTGACGGACAGACAGACGGACGAACCAATTCTAATAGTCCCCCACCTTTTTCGAAAGGCGGGGGACAACAAATGAGAGTCTCTATATTATCCATCATGTATTCTATATGTTCTATATTTATGTATGTATGTATATATTTTTATACATAGACATAGCATGTTCCCCAATCCTAATTCAGGTTTAATGAATAAAAATTTAGTTTCGAAAAAAAGTTACAATTTCGAATTTAGCCTTTGACGTTTTTCGTGCCGACATAGTTCTTTAAGAAAAATCGCATTAACATCGTTAGTTTTTGATCGATTTTTAAAATGATTATTTTTTCTTGTTGAAATTCTTTATATGACCCATGGCAGGAAGTAACCGTGAATATGAACGCTTTTATGTTGGCTTTGCAGATCTATTTATTATCATTATTATTATTTACAACCGTTTAAAAATTCTGACATGATCCCGACAATGTCAATGAGTCCTATATTTTATACTATCATGAGACAAAATAAGTTATATCTTTATTATTGTATTATGTACAGTTAAAGTCGACCTACAACCAGCCGGGACTAATCAACCAGAAAAATACAAATTGATGCCCTGTGTAGATGCAAGTCAAACCAAAGTATGATGTTGTGTCACATCTAACTGCCGTGGAGGTTTGGGTGCATTATTCAAGGATGAATACAGTGAACTTAACTAAAAAATTGATGCCACTTTTGTCTTGGAATTCATTGATGAAAATGCCATGTCATTCTTGTCGTTTTGTTTCCAAATTTTATAGGCAATATTGCGCGTATCTTGGATACAAGTACATTAAACATGACGTCATGTCACGTCTTATTGCCGAGAAAGTGTTGGATACATTATTCCACGATCAAGACAGTGAACTTGGGGAATTTTTTGACTCGGATTTTAGTAACAATGATGAACACATAGACGACACCTTAACAGCAACAAATTCTGTTGGGGGGTTTAGTGTGAATTAATTAAATTTGGATGACAATTCCTGGTCACTAGGACATCTGAAGTACATCCAGATTTTTCGGCGTGGTTCCCCCTTGTCAGAAAAGCAGGGCGGGGGGGGGGCTGACAAGGACAACTGTCTAGACGTTCGGGGGGAGAGAAACCCGGGGCCCCGCGTACACATTGGCGTGCACGTAAAAGATCCATTGGCAGTTGGAATTGGATATAAGAGTAGGCCGTAATGCCGCTGTCCGGCCAAAATATCCCTCATAGCACACTGTATGTCGTATGTCCGTCTTCATTAGCCCAGTTCGGAACATAACAGTAGGACGTTAATCCTCATTTGGTTGGTAGGTAGACGAAGTGATGTATCTTCATACCGTAACTAAATTTCACAAAATGGATGATGAAAAAGGCAGGTCATTTTTCATTGATTTATCTCAATAATGCATTCAATGAATGAATAAAACTGCGCTTGAAAGTTTTTGTGCATCAACCGAGCTAATGAAGACGTTTGGAATATATTCAAAGAAGACATCGATCATTAAAACGAATGAAATGGGGTTTAACATCCTACTATTTTGCTAATGGAAGACGGCCATACGCCAGGCAATGTGATATCAAGTAGTCATTTATAGGAGGAGGGGTACATAAGCTAAATATAATTGTAATGATTACATAAGGTAAATGTAATTATAATGATTACATCAGCTTAATGTAATTATAATGATTACATAAGCTTAATGTAATTACATGTATTTTGATTACATACGCTAAATATAATTATAATGATTACATAAGCTTAATGTAATTATAATGTTTACATAAGTGTATCTTGAATGGCTGTTATTTAATTATATAAGCTCAGATAGGTTCTGCAGATAAATTATAAACGGCTATATTTTGATAACAGTACTTATTTAGAGAAAAATTAGTCCAGTGGTGTAGGTCAAATAGTCTTTATTTTATTGTAAGTTCTTTGATAAATACTGAATGATTTATAAGCTGATATTTGTATCAAATCATATTGCATTTCTTTCAGATATTCGACTAGTATTATTAGGAAAGAAAGGTGTAGGTAAAAGTTCCCTAGGGAACAGTTTGCTTGGGCGTAAAGAGTTTAAATCCACCCAGATGCAGGGCACCAATACATTGAAACCAGAATGTCGTCGTGGATCGACCCAACTTGCAGATGGAACCAAACTGGTTGTTCTTGATACACCAGGAATTGCTGACACCAAAACGTCGACCACAGAAACATTTGAAGAACTTACACGATGTATAAAACTTTCACAACCAGGTCCGCACGTGTTCCTGCTTGTCCTGAAGATTGATAGATTTACACAGGAAGAGATGGACACGATCAAACATCTCAAATATTGGTTTGGGCAGGATTTCATGAAGTACGCAGTATTTATTTTCACCGGAAAAGATTCACTGGATTTTGAAGGTTCAACGATTGACCAGCATCTTGAGAACAGTCCGACTGAAATGAAAGAGCTTATCAGGGAAGCCGGCGGACGGTTTGCAGCAATTAACAATCGGGGTCGTGGCCCTGACCTTGAAGTAGATGTTAAGACCATAATGACTCTTGTAACACAAACCATACAAGTTAACAAGGGTCAATGTTACACCCAACAACTGTACCAACAGGCTGTAACGGTGCGTGACAAGCAACCAGGTTTGATGGAAGATGCGCAATTTAATGACGAAAAAGATTTGCGAATACGTGAAACATTGAAGAGATACAGACAGAAAGAAGACGAACAGAGAAAAAGTAAAGGTGTGTATGAAATTGTTATTTCCTGTAATATTTGCTTTTGGACAGTTTTGCAGGCTACTGTTTTTCAACCTTGTACAGCGTGAAGTTATGTCAGAAATATAAATAAAATAAAACCAAGTACGAAAAATCCAAACCATTGGTCAAAATTCAAAGTCCTATAAAAACGGTCGAGGCAAAATAGTGTAATCAGCAAATGGACTGTTCACCGTTCATTGATGAGATCCATAACAAAATCATAAGCTTCCCATGAGTTCCCGGAGCCACAACTATATCACCTGTATACATTCTACCATTTGAATTGCAAGGTTTTGATACCATACTTATCAGTTTTAGTTTAGGAATTACACCTTTTGTCACTTGATAAGTTTCTCGGACGGTCGGGGTGGGGTGAGAGGGTAGCCACATGGAATGAAATTGGCGTTGTCATTCAGATGAGAAAATGTTTCGAAATCTGTCACATGGCATGACAGAACCCAAAAAGGGACACTTGCGACTGAATCAGAAATACATGTAAGCTTTAACAAAAACAGACGATTTTCTAAACAAATAAATACTCTCAATTCTCCAATTACGAAATCTTGATGAAAATAGAAAATTCGTATTTTTATCTCGGTAATCTTTAGTACAGCGATTTGGCTCCACGGTCAATACAATAAAAATGTTATCTCTAATATAAAATCTCAACAGGAAGTTAAATGTTATATTTTAATCCAGACCTTTGGTGAAATTTTCCGGCATTGTTCGGCAATACAGTTCGATCTCCAACTAACCAGGAGATCATTGTTACTAAAATCCGAGTCAAAAGGTGTCATCAAAGTCCAGCTGGGGAAGTGTTGGACACATTATTCAACGACGAAATCAGTGAACTCAACTTAAATTTGATGACAGCTTGTGACTATTTTCACTGTCAGTAACATCCGAGGCAAAAGTTGAATAATTTTGTGCAACACTTCCTGGACAATTAGACGTGTCATGATATCACGTTTTATATATTGTTTGCGACGAGTGGACGTTAAACCCAACTTCCCTATCTCTCTCCCTCGCTCTCTCTCTATATATATATGACGTCATAGACTATTGTTAATTCAATTATTGTTTAATAAAACGCCTGATGAGCCGCTATCGCGGTGAAAACGTTAGCATAAAAATGTAGTTTTATTTTGCCATCTTTAATTTCAATTATATATTACCAAAGAGCAGCTTTAATTAACTATTCTACAATATATATATATTTGACAGTGTGGGTCACATACATAAATTGTACCAGCAAGGTTTTTCAGATCTTTTCAAGTTTCTGTTTGGGCGCCTGTGTGGCTCTAACCCTTCTTATATAGATTCATGATGTCTTTTTTCACAGATCTCCACATTGAAACCATGTTATCAGCGAGTCCGAACAATGGTATGTACATTACAATAAAATACATGATTTCTCAATACCTCAAATTATATATATTGTATTTTTTGTTACCGTTTAGTAAGTCTAACACATCTACGAGACGAGCATATTCTTTCTCCGTTGCGGACGTGTGGTAAAAATTCCCATTTCGGTTCAAATATCCAGAAATTATATTATTATGTTTTAGTACGTGAATAAGGAACTCCCGAATTTTGGGATTGTTTGAATTTTGAATAATTACACGTGTGTTTGTTCTATCTTCAGAAATTAGGATCGTCATTCTTGGTAAATCAGGAGTGGGTAAGAGCTCCCTGGGAAATAACCTGATACGGAACAACTGCTTCCAGTCAAGTTCTACAGGAGCATCAGTAACGTCCATCTGTCAATTCGCCCATAATAAGCGTAATGATGGCAGTACACTATGTGTAGTGGATACCCCCGGCCTTTTCGACACAAGAAAATCCAATTGGGAAACAATGACGGAAATAGTTCGATGTATTGGACTGTCGTCTCCTGGTCCACACGTTTTTTTCTTTGTACTCAGAATCGGCCGATTTACAAAGGAAGATTTGGACACAGTAGACCATCTAGTAGCCGTCTTTGGAGAAACAGTTGTCCGCCATGTTGTTGTCATCTTCACTGGAAAAGATTTGCTTGAACATGATGAGATAACATTATCTGATTATCTCAAGTCCATCCCACCGGAGCTCAGCCTATTGTTACAACGCTGCCATTCACGTTGCGCTGCTATAAATAACCGTGCTCCTGATACCCAGGCAGATATTGATGGGATAATTAACTTGGTGAATAAAACCATACAAGAAAATGGTGGAAACTACTACACTGGAGAAATATATTTAGCCGCCGAAAAGACACTGAAAGAGAAAATGAAGTTCATGGAAGAAGAAGGGCGTAAAAAAGAAAGGCAATACGCTGAACGTGAACAAAAAGAAATCGCAGAGGGAAAGCTGCAGAAGAGAGAGAAGCTAAAGACTGAGTTGGATAAACATACGAGTTCCGATTCCCGTAGTGCAATGCGGGAGTTGTTAGCAGCTTCTGATGAAATCGTTGCAAGTCTTGTTAACGCAGTTGGTCCAATTATCGCTACTGCTTTAGCCAAAGTAGCACAGATGCGCTGTACTATTAGTTAGATCAATAGTAGAAATACAGTCAGATCTTTATGTTGTTTAGTTAATTTGGGAATTAATGTCAGTACTATGATATAATCGAAACCTAATATTGAAATAGGGATAAGTAAGAGTTACCGACTGAGATAGAGGAAGATTCAAGTTGGATGAACATACAAGCTCATGCAAAATTTACACCGAGACCGCGAAGCGTTGGAGATTTTCTGCGCACGATGTGGGTGCTTATCTAACTTGAACCCGAGGTCGATAACTGGCTTACACAATGGGTATTTTATATAAGAAAGGGAATGAAAATGGACGCAATTTTATCACAGTTCCTTTATCACCCACAATCGCTTTACCCATTCGTCTATAACAGTTACCAATACGTTATTTTGTACTTCATATAGTGTAGTTTACTCAACAGATTGGATTGGGGGGAGGGGGGCTCAGTAACCTGAATATAGCCAGTGTATACCTGTTTATTTACGATGCATACAAATCAGATCATTCCAAAGGGAGGTTTTTGAAATACGATTTTAAGAAATTTGGATTTGTATACGGATAAATGTTTATAAGCCTATTTGCTGATTTAAGGTTTTCGACATTTTTATACGCCCACGTGTCTATATTGTCGTCGCCCCGCCCATTTGCCTGTCTGTCCGTCCGGTTTCCACGACTTGGAGGCTACAGTGAATATCCCATTGACTTTAAATTTATTTGAAAAAAAAGCATATGGAATAGTAATTTAGTTAGAATATACATCCAGAAAGATGACAATGCATATCTAAAAATAAATGTCCAAACAGAAATTATATCCCAGTTTTCTAAGTTTTGTGTATTTGTTCTTTACACTATTGGGTGGGTTAACTAGCTGATGTTACTATGGTGAACCGTTACTATTTCACAAACTATAAATCATTATAACAACATTTATTTATCGTTTTAATTACGTATATAACGCGATGTTTCTTGTAAATCATTTTTAATACAGTGCACACATTAAAATGCCTGGTCTGCCCCCCCCCCCCGGTTAGTATGTTGGGGGTGTTCCTCTATCATGAACACCTATTTTTCCTCAAATGGCCACCCGTGCACGTGCTAAAACAACTCATTACAGGTTGATCAGTCACCTGAACACCGAGTTAAAACAATAGGTCTAGTGTAGCTTCTATTTAGCCAGAACAGGATTTAGTTGGTGCAGGGGAGAACTTGCTGTTTCACATCCTGGGCTACGAAACGTAAGCTTCAGCTTGATAGATAGTTTGTAATAGTTTATGTGTGTTAACTTGCACCCGACCCATTCGTTCCGTAAATAACCTGCACCCGACCCGACCCGTTCGTCCCGTGAATTACCTGCATCCGACTCATTCGTCCCGTGAAATACCTGCATCCGACCCATTCGCCCTATGAATAACCTGGATCCGACCCGTTCGTCACTTGAATAACCTGCATCCGACCCATACGCCCCATGAATAACCCGCATCCGACTCATTCGTAACGTGAATAACCTGCATTCGACCCATTCGTCCCGTGAATAACCTGCATCCGACCCGTTTGTCCCATGAATAACCTGCATCCGACCCGTTCGTCCGGTGAATAACCTGCATCCGACTCATTCGTCCCATGAATAACCTGCATCCGACCCGTCCGTCCGTTGAATAACCTGCATCCGACTCATTCGCCCCTTGAATTACCTGCATCCGACTCATTAATCTGCATCCGACTCATTCGCCCCTTGAATTACCTGCATCCGACTCATTAATCTGCATCCGACTCATTCGCCCCGTGAATTACCTGCATCTGACCCGTTCCTCACCTGAATAGAACTGTCCTTGGTGAGTTTCGTATGGCGATAATTTTATTTTTACCCCCACCCCTTCTATAAGATTTCTGTTGTAGAAAAGTGACGAGGTTCCATCTGGCATTTTTAACGTGGAAAAGAACTTGTGACAATATAAAAATATATATACTAGAACGCACTTAAACATACATTATGCAAGAGCTAAATCTGCCTATTGCAGGTCTTGCTTTAGTCCTGAAATATTGTCTAAATAATCAATAATTCATTAACTTATCCAGACCATAATCAACTCTCGATGTTATCGCTAGCCAGCGAAATTTACTGGATTAGGATCCGAAATATGGATAATCGAGACTATGTTTTTTTTTATCGTAGCGACTTTAGTAAAAATAATCGAGACTAGGCCGAAAATTCAATGGCTAAATTCTCGTTTCAGAATGTATAAATTTGTCTGACATTTTCAGCAAATACTTTTTTACATTATCTCGTTTTTAAAAACTATCATTTTGTTTAAATTCCTTATTTCACTTGCTCGGAGAGGACTTCAACCGGAGGACCTGGATGAAACCCACTCGACAGGCGACCCTACTCTTTATCACGTACAAGTGGGGATAGAAACCAACCCGCTTGAATCAATGACAGACCTTATGATTTCATGCGCATGCTTTTACCAGAAAATATTGCACACGTTTGTAATGAAAGGTAGACAAAGACTCGCAATCAACAACTAAACGTAACAACAACAGTTGTTTTGAAACTTACTTAACAAAAATATTCCTTAAAAGCTTAAGTCATTATACTTGGTTAAATTGGCATAATATTGTTCTCAGTGGAAAATCTCTGACATAATATCACGCCAGATGGCTACACTACATGAAGATCTGACCAGTTGTAGTGGAAGGTTTCGTCAGAGGTTATGCAAGCGGTATCTGACAATATGGCATCAGACGTTGATTAATCAACAGACCGTTTCATGGGCTAATTTCTCACATCAATAAGAACACCTGTTACATAACAACTCTTACAGATCCTAGTGCAGTGAAAACAAGTAAAAACGAAACGAAATAGGATCTGTGCTTTAATCAGATTGGCCATGAATGTTATAATGTCAACAGTAAAGGTTCTCAATGGTGGTTTATGTTCATAATTAAAGGCATACATTACATTTTAATGTTGATTCGCTCAAAAAATAAAATATTGTAAATTACATGTATAATAGTTCTGAAACTAACTCTACAAAAATATTTCCTTGGGGTCATATGGGGGTAAATTAAAAGGGTTTCGAATAAATATGTCCTGAAAATACACTATCTTACCTCGTGATCTAAAATAAATACACCTTTTGAATTTGTAATTGCTTCATTTCTTATCAGGTAATATATAGAATATATTTATATAAAAAACGACCGGTTGTGTGTCAGATAACATTAAATCCAATCTTAAAGATACAGACCTGACAGTTCTTGATATAATTGTATAAAAATAGATAATTCAAAATTAATATAGAGAAAATTTCATTCAGTGTGACATTATCACGGTTTGTAGCTTTGACCTACTTTGTTCATTATCGTGGCAATCTTATTTGTTGATTAGGACTCAGTCTCGATACTCCATTTTTAAACCAAATTATTAAATGTCGATCTTAGAGAGTTGATAATAGGCTTGCCATGTGAATAAATGTCTAAATAATAATTAATATAACATTTGAAGCGAAATATGATACGGTATTCAGATAAGGGCCCTTCGCGGTCTTTGCTCCAGCGGCCTCTTACGCCATTCCTCAGACTTGGTGTCGTATTTATAAAGGCCTCTACTACATTTGCATGGTCTAAAACATACTGAGTTGGTGGGTGGATGGCCGAATGGTTAGCACGTTGTATTGTAAGGTCTGTCATTGAGTCCATTCCCCGGTTGTACTGTGACAAGGTGTAAGGTCTCTAAAGAGCCTACGCGCAAGAAGGGATCTTTCCTAACGAGTTCTGCGGGAACTTCAATCACGTCCATCTGTCAATTCGCCCAGGGTATGCGTAATGACGGCAGTACATTATGTGTAGTGGACACCCCCGATCTTTTCGACACTAGAAAATCCAATCAGGAAACAATGACGGAAATTGTTCGATCTATTGGATTGTCGTCTCCTGGTCCTCACGTTTTTTTCTTTGTACTCCGAATCGGCCGATTTACAAAGGAAGATTTGGACACAGTAGATCATCTAGTAGCCGTCTTTGGAGAAACGGTTGTCCGCCATGTTGTTGTCATCTTCACTGAAAAGATTTGCTTGAACATGATGAGATGGCATGACATTTGACTCTAAACTATCTTGGAAATCTCATATCGACGGCCTTGTAAATCGAACATCTAAAACACTCAACATGATGAAATATATCAGAGGGACACAATGGGGCGCAGACAGAATCACACTTATGCTAATTTACAGATCACTAATCCGTTCGGTAATCGACTACGGGTGTTTGGCCTATGCCAACGCAAGTGACACTCAACTAAATAAACTAAACATAATACAAAACAAAGCACTAAGACTAATAACAAGAGCCGCCATAGGAACCAAAACAACTGCCCTATTACAAGAGATGGGAGAACTCCCGCTTGATCTCAGGCGGGAGGAACTGTCGCTCAAGTACTGGGGAAAACTGCAAATGCTAGAAGAGAGATGTCCAACATACAAGTGCCTCAATCAATTCAAACGCATAGGCTTCAGGAAAAACACCCGTCCTATGACATTCGGACAAATGACAAACGATATTTTAAACAAACATAGCTTGAAAGGTACAATTATACGGAAAAAAACTTATCCTGACACCCCACCATGGAAACTAAGAAATCCAATCACCAACACGCAACTAAATAGCAGTACAAACAAACATGTAAATCCCATAGAAGCTAGAGCTCTAGCACTTCAACTGATAAACACCGAATGGGCAGATCATCTCAAAATCTACACAGATGGATCCAAAAATACCACACAGGGGTCTACAGGGTACGGCATACACATACCCAAAGCAAAGCTAAACATCAGGAAAAGGATACCAGAACACTGTTCTGTGTACACCGCTGAACTGATGGCCATTAAAACTGCACTAGAATGGCTAGCCACGCAAACGCACCAAAAAGCCGTAATCCTGACCGATTCCCTGAGCAGCGTTAAATCTATAGAATCAGATTTTTCAAAAAGCAGGCAGGACATAATCAGTCAAATCAGGGATATTAATCAGAAAATTAAAAACAATGGAAGGGAGGTAGTCCTCGCTTGGATCCCCTCCCACGTCAATATTCTCGGCAACGAAAAAGCTGACACACTAGCCAAGGAGGGGACGTCACTAAACGAATTTGACTATTTAGAATATAGCAGCCAGGAATTTACAAGCATAGCTAAAACAAAGATCAAAGAAGCATGGAAAACCCGTCTACAACAAGAAAACACCCATCGCTATCAAATAGATAGCAATCTTGTCGACAAGGTTTACATCAATCATCCTTCCATCAAAATATGCAAACTAATCACTAGGCTTAAAACAATAAATGTAATTAAAGATTTCACTTATACACCAATAAAATGCCCGTGTGGACAAATTGCAACCACGCCACACCTGCTAATCAACTGTAATCAACTATACAATGAACGTCAACCAATGATTAAAAAACTAACAGAGAGAGGAAAAACTCTCTGTCTTAAATCCCTACTTTCTCCATCACCTAATGACAGATACTGGACATCTCAGCTAATCTGGGACTTTGTTGAAAAAATAGGAATGACAAAATACATATAACAAACAGAACTAACCAATATCAACACAGTAGAACGAAATCGCAAAAATGTCCCCTCGAGGGAAGCGCAAATCGTTCTACGACATAAACAATATCACATTAAAACTAATTAATCAAGCACATTCACACAAATCACACAGTAGGATGATGAGTAAAAACGTCCTCTCGAAGGAAGCTCATTCATTCTACACCTCTAATAATACTTGGCAGCAGGGTATTGGCGCAAAACTGTCCCCACCGAGGGAAACGCTACATACCCTGAAAACTCAATGGATTAGCTTTATCTTTATTCGACTAAACAAGACATTGATTGTAGATCATAGTAAATCACCATGTATGATTTATTGTACTTTATGAACCTTGAATAAAAGTAGTTTATAGATCATATATCTTATTATCTCTTGTCGACTAAATAAATATTGATTGTAGATCACATTAAGTTAACATATATGCCATAATGCATTTATTACCTCTTGTAAGTAAAGAACATTGTAACTGATTATCTATTAATAAAGATTGACTGTATAAACACTTACTGTAAACTTGAACGGAATTCAACACCCATAGTATGATCCTAAAAAAGAACACCACAGTATATAGGGAAACCATGGAAGATCGACAACTGCTCCAGTCCTTTCCATGACTCAATAAGTATCTTTAAAAACTCTTTACTATTACTGTTTTAAAAATCTAAATACCCCCAATATTATTCAATACTAATACCCTCAAGATTTATTCTACTCTAAAACCTTAATTACTATTATTATTCTTATCTACCTAATTATTCTTATTCTCATTATTGTTTAATTCATATTATCTTCTCTATTATTACTCATTTTGTTTTATTCTTATTATCTTCTCTATTATTATTTTAGGCCCCCCCACCACCAACCCCCCAGCCCCCTAGAAGCCTTACTCGACGAAATCATAACACATATCACTGTAAGACCAGATACTATTTTTTTTCCTTCTCTCTTTTCAGGCGCTGGATTCTTCCTTCTGAGAACCAACAACAAAGGAATGAACCATAGAAACAAAATTCAAAACAATATTGTTTAACCGGACAACATATCCAAATGGAAGGAAGAATGGACCAGGCCCTAAAACTCACCACCAAGCCCCAAGGAAGAGTTGCACCGCCCTGCCATTCGACCGGACAGAACGACCTGACCAACCAAATTAACAATAGATATAGATATATATATATGTTCGTCCACCTTCATGTCTGTAAAATGTATGTATACAAATGTCTCTGTCTGTGTAAATGTTCGTCCATGTCCATATCTGTTCTATCATATGTCCATGCACCTGTTACCTCACGTCTCGTCTCTGTATATTCGTTGCACATATATATCTATTAAAATCACCTAATTAATCCACACTAATCCACTAATCACGTTGTAAATATTATCACCATGCACATATAACACGTAATTGTCTGCGATATCACCTCGGTGGAAGCGGACGTTAAATAAAACTAATTCACAATGATGAGATAACATTATCTGATTATCTCAATGACAAGTCCATCCCACGGGAGCTCAGCCTATTGTTACAACGCTGCCATTCACGTTGCGCTGCTGTAAATAACCGTGCTCCTGATACCCAGGCAGATATTGATGGGATAATTAACTTGGTGCATAAAACCATAGAAGAAAATGGTGGAAACTACTACACTGGAGAAATATATTTAGCCGCTGAAGAGGCACTGAAAGGGAAAATGAAGATTGTGGAAGAAGAAGGGCCTAAAAGAGAAAGGCAATATGCTGAACGCGAACAAAAAGAAAGGGCAGACAGAAAGTTACAGGCGACAGAGAAGCTAAAGACTGGACTGGTTGAACATACGAATTCCGATTCCCATAGTATTCGGCGGGTGTTTGTAGCGAATTCTGATGAGCTCGTTACATTTCGTTTTATCGTAGTTTGGCTCAATTCTTGCTGCTGCTCTAGCCAAAATAGCACAAAAGGTTTAACATCAACTAGAACGCCTGTTACATAACAACTCTTCCCGATCCTAGTGTGGTAAAGACAAGTAAAACGAAATTTGGAACTATAAAAAACGAAACAAAATAGGATCTATGTTTTAATCAGTGTTTTATGTTCATAATCAACGATACACATTAGATTTTAAAGTTGATTCGGTCAAAATATAAAATATTGTGCATTATATGAGTTCTGAAACTAACTCTACAAAAATATTTCCTTGAGGTCATATGGGGGTAAATTAAAATGGTTTCGAATAAATATGTACTGAAAATACACTATCTTACCTCGTGATCTAAAAAAATACACTTGTTTGTATTTCTTATTGTGTCAATTCTTGTCAGGTAATATTGAATATATTTATATAACATACGACCGGTTGTGTGTTAGATAACATTAAATGCGACTGAACATCTTTAAGATTAAAATATACAGAACTGACAATTCTTGATTTCATATTTCAAAAATAGATAATTTAAAATTAATATATTGAAAATCTCATCCTGGGTGACGTTATCACTATTTGTAGTATAAAAAGATTGTTCATTACCGTAGCAAGACCCAGCCTCGCGCTTCTTTATTTTTAAATTAAATCATTAAATAAAGATAGTAAATTAATTCGTTTATATCTATGCCATCCGGTGGTCTAGAGAGATGATTAGAGGCTCGTGTGAATAAATGTCTAAATAATAATTTATATATAACATTTCACTATAAACCTCATCATGCCTCGTTCGGTAGTTCGAGGTAAAATAAATGCCTCGTTGTCTGCAGTTCCAAAACGAGGTTTTTTAAATTGCCCTGTTTTTGGAACGAGGTATTTTGTTCAGAACGAGGCTGGGTAAAATGCCCCGTTTACTAAACGTGTATTTTTTCAAGAAAGTTTTTAGCGGTATTTGCTATCAGCGAATACGTAAAAATCAAAATTTATGTTATTTAATACGAAAATAAAACCAGTCCAAATTATGATATTATAATCAAAGAAATAGAAAAGATAAGAATACACGCCATACCATAAATTATTTTCGCATTATTAATACCCATCTGTCTTAATAATAAAACGTTTTAATTAAATTTTAATGTATGAGGTGTGCTTTATTTCCCATTTAATTGACAATTGGTATAAAGCCGACAAATTTATCGCTGTGCGTTTATATAACTTTGCTCCAATAATATTTTGTGCAATGTTATGGGGTTTCAACAGAAACAGTCAATGCTATGGTCAAGTTATTTTTTTACAATAAATATAAAAAAAAATAAACTGGCGTATTGGAAATATGAGATGAAATTTAATGAGGTTTTTTTATTGTTGTTGTTGTTCTTGGCGTTTAACGTCCGCTTCCACCGAAGGTGATATCGCAGATATTTTTTTCATTTTCATTATCTTAGCGCACGTGATGTATACTGTGATTGTCAAAGAAAGATTTCGAATATTGTGTAGGACTATGAGAACGGAGACATTATCCCTTATCTCCGTGCTATTGCTTATATTCTAGGATTGCAAATACTTTATTATGTGTGTTTCGTGCTAGTGCTCACAATCCCGGATTGTAGATACTTTATAATGGACGGTTTATGAATCTGAACCATCTTAGACTTCGAATAATAATATTTTGTATTTAAAGTAAAAATAAATTTTGCATAAAAAAAGGAAGTTTTTTTTATGTTATTGTTTTATATCTGCTTATTATTGTTCCATTCTAGAGGCTTAGACACTTTTTCTGAGAGAGAGAGAGAGATGGGGTTTAACGTCCACTCGACACAAACTAGGTCATTTAATAATACGCTTGCGCCTAGGGGTCTTTCTTTTGCAGTGGGAGGAAACCAGGGGACCTGGAGGAGAACACCCACGTGGTTGGACAGACTATACCTCCCCCCCCCCCCGCCCCCAAATTAAAAAAAATAACCAGTCGTTAAAAGTTAACGAAGGTTTGAACAACCGGTCCCAGATAAACAAATTCGTACATGATGATTTGCAAGCTGGAACCAAATGAGTTATAGGGTGTCAAAACAATAAGCCAGTTTGTTTTATGTTCTACTGGAAGTTTCTGTTCCTCTGATTCTGTTATCTTCCGCATAGACCCAAACATCCAATCAGTCTAGTGTTCTACGTATCTGGTTTGGCTTTTCATCTGCAAACGCGTCTATCAAATTCGTCCTATGCCCACGAGTTTAAAGGATTTTAATGTGACTAATGTCTTGCAATCTTGAAGAGCAACAAAAGAAATCTCGCTCGCTCCTTTGTAACATCTTTAAATTGTTTAGCCATTTTAATAGTTTTGATGTGTTGTTACAAAGTGTCGCTTAACCGTGTGCTATCAGTACTTTTCATACGGTGTTAGGCAGACAGTTACGTCCAGTCGTTCCAGTGAATGTTCAATTCCCCGAGAATTTCAACTTCTTCGCGTAATCTATACTATCAGTTAATACGTATGTAGGTTAGACTGCACCCAATAAAAGTAACATCCATGTAGATACCAAAATAACGTTCAGAGAAAATATGTTTTATATTTATCTGAATTAAAACTTTTAGGATCATAATAACGCATATTAAACAAAAACAACTTTAGCCTACTACGTCATTCTTGGGAGATGCTCTACGTCAATAATATGGAAGCGTATAGGGGTCCATTTATTTGCTGTATGTCAATAATATGGAAGCGTATAGGGGTCAATTGAGTTACGGTATGTCAATAATATGGAAGCGTATAGGGGTCAATTGCACAAAAGATGTCAAAATATTATATGTCAAAATCTTGTGATCGTTGAAAACGTTTTAACCTTGAGTTAATGGAATCAATGCCCCGTATTGTGTCATTTTGTTTCAAATTCGTATGTTTGAGTTGAGATTTTGCGATTCCGCAGGATTGTAAGCATATGCAGCCATTGCGCATGCCGATAAATAGCATTTGTTGACAAAACGTCAGCATAGCAATATCATAACAAAGACGTGCTCATTTAAATTGAAACGAAATGGGTTTAACGTCCGAATGAAGATGGCACTATGTGGCCTACTCTTATACCGAATTCCAACTGCCAAGATCGCACACAACATGGTGCATTGATTAAATTAACTCAGTAAAAAATGTCTTTGTGGGTTAAAATTATTTCAATTCTTACAATATATTAACGTATGACCTTACGAATAACATCGTGGTATCTTTTGTGTTGTTGGCCCATATACGCTTCCATACTTTACTACACGCATACTACCGACCTTTTGACAGTGTGCACAACTTATTTAAATTGTTTACAAGGCTAAGCACGCCAGACAGCATTACACATGTATGATTGTGCACGCTAACACGAATAAACATGGATTTTCATAACACAGGTTAGACGTTTAATTTATTTGTTTTCTAAATATTTTCGTTTATGTATTTGTATGGGGAATTACTAAATATGCCACAAGAATTAGATACGCTTTTAAATTTATTCCGGGATAGAAAAAGATTAAACTTCGTTCAAGGGAATGCTATTTTGTTATCTTGCGATCTGTAAAGCTAATATTGGACATATCTCTAAACAATTTTGACCTAATATACCTCCTGCAGATGGCATGGTTTTATTTTCCTGCACTTCTAAATATATACAAATATTATGCGATTCACTCAGATTCGTGGAATTTAACGGAGAACATAGAATTTGAATACAATTATGATTTTCATAAATACAGGAAAATAAAGTCTCAGTTTTAGACAATAAGAATTCCTTTAAAAATCCAATATTGTGAAGTATGAATATCGACTAAAATATTGTTCAATCCATTCATTATTCACAAAGTTCTGTTGTAATAAGCAAGCAGCCATTTGGATCTGGGCGAACAGAAATAACAGGCACTTTTTAATTTGGATTGAATCCAAGCTATGTACCAATGTACACATTTCATATTTTAGCGAAAAATGCAATTGGCGTACCGTTTCTTTTGATAATAATACTGTTCACTCCATTTTAACTACCTCGGTATTTTATAAAATTATAATGGCGAATAAAATATTTCATAGAAACCCATTGCAGATTCAGGATTAAAATCACGTTTTGTTCCACAGTTCATTTCAGTATTGAAAAGACACTGTCTTCGATGCATAGGTTTAAAACGTTTTCAGTTTTGTTCCACAGTTCATTTCAGTACTGAAAAAAAAACACTGTCTTCGATGCATAGGTTTAAAACGTTTTAAGTTAGGGTTACGCAATATTGGTGTCTGCACCATATTACATTTAAACTTCCGTAAAAAGAAATATAATGAGCTTAGTAGATAGTACGTATTTTTAAATAAGAGAAAAAGAGAGGGCAAGAGAGAAACCGGAGGGGGGGGAGGGTATATTTATTTTAATAAATATTAATAATAAACCCACCCAAACAAAATTTTGCTTCCATGTTGGATCGAAGTTCGTACACTATAAAAAGTTTTAAAATCAAAAGTATTATTGAAAAAAAAAAGTTAAAGGTTTTATTGCATAAAAATCAACAGTATTATTACATAAAAATCAAAAGTATTATTGAAAAAAATTAAAGTTTTGTTGCATAGAAAAAAGTCAAAAGTATTATTGAAAAAAAAAATCCAAATATTTATTGAGGAAAAATGAGAAAGTTTATTTGTTTTAGAATTCCAGGAATTAATAAACTGTAAATTTTGTAAATTATTAAAATCCCCTGTAATGATATTATTTGGGGGGGGGGCGCTCCCTCCCTCCTTGCAATGGTATTCACGCCCACTCTCACCCCCATCCCTCCCATGTAATGATATTGTTTTCTGGCTAAAACACAAAAGAAAAATTGGATAACAAAAAGCTTGAGGGTTTCTTTGAGGATATTAATATTTTTAATTATCATTTATGCTTCAGATATGCGACTAGTTTTACTTGGCAAGAATGGTTCTGGCAAAAGTTCGCTCGGAAACAATTTGCTTGGGAGAAAAGAGTTTAAATCTACGTCGCTACAGAGCTCTACCACCTTGAAACCAGAATGTCGTCGTGGATCGACCCAACTTACAGATGGAACCAACCTAGTTGTTGTTGATACCCCAGGAATTGCGGGTACTACAAAGTCGACCATGGAGACATTTGAAGAACTTACACGATGTATAGAGCTTTCACAACCAGGTCCCCACGTATTCCTGCTTGTCCTGAAGATTGATAGATTTACACAGGAAGAGATGGACATAATCAAACATCTCAAATATTGGTTTGGGCAGGATTTCATGAAATACGCAGTATTTATTTTCACCGGTAAAGATTCTCTGGATTATGATGGTTCAACGATTGACCAGCATCTTGCGAACAGTCCATCTGAAATGAAAGCACTTACCGCGGAAGCAGGCGGGCGGTTTGCAGCAATTAACAACCGAGTTCCAGGACCAGAACTTAAAGCTATAATGAATTTGGTCAAACAAATCGTGAAGATCAACAATGGTCAATATTACACACAGCACCTGTACCGTCAGGCGGTAATGGCTCGTAAAGGACAACCAACTCTGGTCGAAAATGATCAGTTCAAAGATGTAAAAGATCTCCGAATACGGGAAATGTTGAGGGAGCAAACAAGACGACAAGATACAAAGGGAAACAATCCACTATCTACTGCCACACTAATCAATAATGCTTGGTATTATCTAACCAGACCAATAACATATATTTGTGATTTTTTTCGTAGGTGAATTATCACGCTGATCATCAATTATAATACCGTTATTATTTTTTTCTTCATGCTGGGGAGGGGGGGGGATGATTAAAATACAGATCCATATTTCGTTTCGTTTATTTATACTTATGATGGCCTACATGAAGATCGTACACGTTGTAAAGGGAGATTGCATCTGGGGGTGATACGACCTGTGACGTCAGATATTGATTAATCAATCAGTGTTGACATTTCTAGTGGATTACCCACTGTTTCGTCCATTAAAAGGCCCAAGACCTCGGCGTAACAGAACGTTTCATTGGCTTACCCTTAACACGTCCATTCAGAGCACGTCAATGATATCAACCATCCAAGATCTTAAAGTGCAGTAAAGACAAGTAAAACGAAATTTTGAACTATAAAACGAAACGAAATAGGATCTGTGTTTTAATCAGATTGCAAGTAATACGGTTTTAATAGTACAGAATTATAAAGATTTACTATAATATGAATATGGACTGATTATTCCGATTTACAAAAACATATTGCTGTTTTCTTGACGCTTCTTTGACGTTTGGTACATTAGAAATATTAATTAAATAATATAACATGCTTAAATTAGAATAATATTTACATTGTGAAGTAAAATTAAATAAATTTGGAGTTGTTGATTGTGGTAGAGTTAAAGAGTTAGTCCCAAAATGACCTAATATGTGTTGAGAGAAATGGGGTTCAGCGTCAAACTCCACACAGACAAGGTCATTTGGGACTAACATTCATTTATTTTTCAATATTTCGATAGCAGTTAGAAGAAACCGAAGGACCAAGAGAAAACCCACGAGGTTTGACATGCGACCCCACTTTTTGTCAGGTACAACCAGGGATTCGAAACCACGCCAGTTGACTCAATAACAGGCTTTATGATCAAGCACGGAGGTGCCAACCATTCGGTCATCCACCTTGGAGAAAAGGGATCAAATTTTTAATTTCATAGCAGTTTAGTTTTGGGTAATACTGATTATATTGCCGCCGAGGGATAGGGGGTGTAAAATGTCTTTCTGTAGAGCAATCATTGTATCACAGGTGAGATTTTCACCCCAGTCAAGATCAAATCCCCGTAGAAAAAAATCTAAACGGTCAACTCCCTACCAAGTTATGATGGGGTGATTGTCAAATGTGGTCCCCATTCAATAATTGTGCCAATAAAGATTGTATCCAGCGGAATGTTGAGCAAAAATCTACAGCCTGTGATGTTACAACCATTTAAAATTGAGGTCAATAAGCAAATAAGTACTAGTCTGAATCCCAATGAAACTTGGGGTCAAAACTGTGGTTATCTCCCTTTCACCAAGTAGACGGGTTGGAGCAATCTGTTTCACAGAGAATTACTTAGGAATTAACTCTGTAACAGATGAGTGTCCATAGCACGTGCGTTGACTGCAGTCATTGGCTCAACGGCTCGTGCAATGTTTACTTAAAGGGACAATAACATTCTTGCTGGCTTGGTAGCTCCAGAAAATAAATAATACCCTTATTCTAAGTACTAGATGTTTAAGTGTCCTACCTGTTGTGTAAATTATCCATTACTACCTATTTTACTTGTCCAGAGGGTTCGAAAATATTTTAAAATCCAAGTCACATTTGAAAAGGTTTACGTTAGACTTTTCAAATCAATTGGTTGAATTTTTCCAATTTTTCAAAATAGGTGTGTTAAGATGAAATTTATATCATCAATTAATTGGAATATTGTAAAATAATAAGATTTGTTGACCAGAATGAAGATTGGGACATATTTTTCAGTTACAACAAGAGTGTTATTGGGGCTTTAACACCTAACTGCTTCGGGCAAAATGACGCATTTTACTCATTTTAATACCCATTTACACTTAATAGGAAATATTTTTTAACTTCAATTACTTCAAACGTCTTTATTTATTTTTCTTTTACCTCAAAAAAATGTTTGAGAATTTAATTTGTCGGAGTAAAAAAGTTAATATGCCGTACTTATTAAGCCTCGTCGATGTCATGCTTATCAGTGATTGTAGCGGCCAAGCGAATATTCACTGCGGGATCAGTTTGGGGTTGGAGCGATAAAAAGACATTAGGCATGGAATCCAGTGGCGTTTTATCCCTCGTCAATAATTTCAATTTTCGACAACAAACATCCGTCGGGAAAACACACACACACGAGACTCTCCTCGCCCTCGATTACTCTGCTGGTCACACATCATGTGTAATGGAACTGTGCGTTAATGACAAGTCAGCTCTAACTGGGCCATATATATCTACGCTAATTAATATTCTGTAATGTCGCGTAAAATTGTCGTGTTAAAATGTCGGGTTATCGGCCATCTTCTTCCTCTCAATATAAACTATGTACAATGATCCTAGGGTTGGTCAAGAAAGTTCCCCGGGATTTTGCAGCGTGGTTTCTCCATGTCGTTAGTGCAGCCAATCGGACTATTGAAGATACACAGGGGTTTGGGTTTTTCCCTTCTACACAACTAGACACTATCCTTTGTCAGAACGTTTGTTCTACCCTACTGACGGACTAGACAGCTGTCCCTTTCGTCCTGCACCACTGATACAAGGAGACACCACGTTCGAAAATGCCGATGAACGTTCTCGGTCAATGCAGGAATCAAACCAGAGAGAGTGGGGGTTTAACGTCCATTCGACACAAACTAGGTCATTTCAGGACCAATATGTGGTTAAATTTTATTTCAATAATTCGCCTGCGCGTAGGGGTCTTTAGCATTGGTAGGAAAGCAGATAACCCAGAGAAAACCCACGAGGTTGCACAGGCGACCCCACTCCTTGTCACGTACAACCGAGAAGTTGAAACCACGTCGGTTGACTGGCAGGCTTCATGATACAGCGCGCACGTAATAACCATTCGACCCCCCCCCCCCCCATGGCTCCTATAAGTAAAGAAGGGATCGCACCGGACATAAGACAAACCCACGGACAAGACACACAAAACAAACTGTTAAAAACAAACTGGGCTTCGCAATCCTGAAAAACAAACTCGGAACAAGGGAGATAAATAATCCACTGGAATGCTTTCTGTTGGTCAGTTGATCTGTAATGGATAAAGCTTTAGTCTGGGGTTATGTTGTCGTCTAAGTAATATCTATTCGTGGCTTACACAACAAAAACGCCCTGAACTTGTACATGGAAAGTATTAGTCTCTTTGTTAAGATACATATTAATTCGCGATAGTATTAAACCCGGATAAACAATTATAAAGGCCTTGATTTCAGTAATTTACAGTTCTTATGGATACCATCCACCGATTTTAAACGTGACAATATTGCTTTTGTAAATCCATGACTCTGTAATGTGTGGCTACTTTTTAAAAACGAAACGAATTAAGGAGAGATCAAATTTGCAAGTTGTAATCGGGGACTTTTTCTATTATTATCGTTTTCTCTTATTGAGTGGTAGTCGCTTCTTTTTTGTGAAATCATATAGATCACACCATTACAATACAGATGGTCCGGATTACACCATTACAATACATGTGGCTCGGTGCCCTCTTCTTCATTATAGCCAGGTGGGTGCATATTCCTGAAGCAATGGCGCGAGAAATCCCTCTCTTACCATTGCTGGATAGAAGTCATATTCTTGAAATTGGGCGGGGCGTGTCTCTTTTTAACGTCCAATCAAATCCCTCCTCTCTTCTCGCATTCGGCATAATTTTCAAAATGGCCGACGAAGAAAACATGTTGGCACTGGATAATCGAGCATAATAAATTTCGCGGGTTATGACGTAAACAAATCGCGATTGTCACTAGATACATTGCGGTAACATATTTTGAGATCTGGTTAACCCCGATATTGTTTGTTACAATGTAGGTCATTGGTTGGTAATGGCACTACTGACCAATAATAATTTAGCACAACAATGTTCACTCAAGATAGCAGTGTGAAGTGGATTAGTTCTAATCAAACGAAACACTGCGCAGGAGTATGGGTGGGTGTAGAAACGAAGGAAGTTACTGAATAATTAACTGGGAATATGTATTAAAGGACTGATGATGTACACATGGAACTGAACAGTGTTTGTATCCTCGACAATCCATCAATAATGCAACCGATAATACTGTGTTTCTTTCTCCAACTCCTTACAACGGATATGTATTCTTAAGAAACAGACACAAAACCTGTCTTTCATATAAATCATGCTACCCACGCCATACCAAAAATAATATACCTTTTCTTTAGCTAGAAAAATATGCAGCTCTGGGCTGTCAGATTTGGAGAGCTAAAAAGACATTTATTGAAACAGTATTACCCCCTCGAGGTAATAGAAGTTGGGATAAATAAGGCTTTGGCAATTGATATCCAAACACTGAGAGCTGGTAAAGCAAAAGACAGTTCTGATAATATCATTACCTTTGTCGCTACACATAACCCCCAACATCCCAACTTATTTAAAACAACGAAATTTGATAATGTTTCATTAAACATGCAGTATGCAATAGCTAAATCTGCCTATTACAGGTCTTTCTTTAGGCCTGAAATGTTATCTAAATTATCATTTAGACATTAATTAACTTATCCAGACCATAATAATAGACATATCTATAAATGTGCACAACACCTACAAGTAAAATTCCAAATTTTTCCCCTTATACCACGAAAGATAAATTAATGGAAACGCCTTTTATTACTAAATACGTCCATTGATTCAATAGTCAGTAAGAAACAATTTGCAATTATATTCGTTATTTTCTTAAATCTATCCCAGGATTGTCTTCCAAGGGGGGGGGACGGTTAGCATACCGTGCGTGCTGTATCATAAAGCCTGTCATTGAGTCAACCGGCGTGGTTTTAAATCCCCGGTTGTACGTGGCAAGGGAGTAGGGTCGCCTGTCCAAACTCGTGGGTTTTCGCCGGGTCCCCCGGTTTCCTCCCACTGCTAAAAAAAACCCTACGCACAAGCGAATTATTGAAATAAAATTAAACCATATGTTAGTAACGAAATTACCTAGTTTGTGTCGAGTGGACGTCAAACTCCATTTCTCCCTCCTCTCTCTCTCTCTCTCTCTCTCTCTCTCTCTCTCTCTTCATCTTTATAAAATGACACTATTTATGAATAGCCCCAAGACTATGGACTACCAAACAACTCTTTATTGGGTGCTCTTATTTCTTAATTCTTTATTCATAGTCCTTAATTCTTATTTCTTCATTTGTTGTCGTATTTCGACATTTGTACACTTAAATAACATTTGTATCTTAAAATCCATATTTGTCATATATCAGATTTGTAAAATGTATTATTGTTTAATTTAGTTGTATTTTAACATAAAGATAATTTTTCATTAAAAAATAAACAAAAAATAGTCTACATTTACATTTCATCAGAAAAATAAAACGAAACACAAATCTCGAACAACTGTTTTGGCATATTTTACGGGGTTAAACTAAAACATCACACCAATACAATGTTTATCATGTTTACAGACAGCGGTCTTCCCCAAGAGGCGAAGAATCATGGCTTACCTTGTATGGACCCCCATCCCCCACGTAAGAAAGGTTTGGAATATTTGACGGCTGCAAACACCTTTTCCTGCTTCAAAATGATCTAATATATTAAGGTGGCTGACTGCAATTCCAATCAATCGTTTACACCCACAAGGACGGGAAAATTAACTACCACAAACACGTATTTCTGCTATTCCAGCCTGTGAATACAGAAACTTCAATTTGGTCAAATATAGCCTACCTGGCTGCCTATAATTCCAAATAACCAATCAATCGTCGTTGAGTTTGGGGGCTTACCCTCCCGGAAAAAATTTTGAAAATTTAAGTACCGCAAATGCGTTTTCTGCTATTCTAGCAATGGTAACCAACGGTTTTGTAACCGAAATCCTTCTCTGAATTCCAACCATCCAATTTACACTATTGCAGAATGATTCACTGATAATAATCGATGCCCGATAAATGTCGCACAAAGTAGAGTGACTCCGGACAAAATGTTTTAATCAATAGTCAACCCAATACAAGTTCGTGGTATTCAATTAAAGGGACAATCCCGATAAGAACAGAGTCTCAAAAATTAAAGTCCGAGCATTTACGAAATTTATGGACCAAAATATAGAGACATGGTGTATTTACCTTGGCTCAAAGTTTCAGCTCAAAATATTGAGTCGTTTTGACGTTAATGTCACCAACACTGCTTATCCGGACACGTAACCCTTTTAAGATTTCGGGTCAATTTTTTGATTGGGTGACCTAATAATCAATTCCCGTTTCTTGAGAGGTCTATACAGTGAATGACCCATGTACTGTACTTGATGACAAAAGGTAAATTTCACCTACATATCATTTTTATAGAAAAAAGTCTGGTTTTATCCAGATACTGTATAATACAAAGGTCTCCGTTTCCAGATGAAGACTGTCAGGTTTAAGTTACGTACAAGCATATGACACATATCGGGTTAGTTGGTCGGCCTTGGGTAATGGGTTATAAGGGATTTTAACACAAAATTAAGCAGTTTTATTCCCCAAAAAGTTATCGGGGTTGGCCCTTTAAAGAAAAGTAAAATTAGTGTTTTATTAGGACTCGGTGACAGTTAGGGAGGCATAACTAGAAATGCCGGGAGCAGGTTTACGGACAGCGGCCAGTTTCCTCCCCATGTGTGACGCCCATGTTCCAAATACATTTCTCGAAAAACATTTCTCGAAGTTCATCGAACCGGAAAATTATGACGACATGAGCGGAAATCAACCTGGCATGCAATAAGTCACCATACAATAATTGGGAATCGAGTATAAGCACATGTCACGTGCAGCATGACTTACACGAAAATCCTGGAGACCACATTACCATCCCAGAAGTCAAGTTGCGTCTTTGAGAACATTACCTGGCTTAAATTATGTGTTTGGGAAGGAGCCTTATTGCTCAGGTAAAGTTGGAGATGTGATCACAAATACACAATACAAACACTTGGCAAGTTTTATGCATTGCATCTTTTCAGGGTAACATACCAACCTGGCGTTTCTTTTGCTGCTTAGTATATATGATGAATGTTTGTGTACCTTATTTCTTTATAATTGTTTTTAAAAGAAATTATCTCAAATTGTTGAAATGTTAATAAATGTTTGACGAGTGATTTCAGTAGATGTATAGGTATCTCTAGATCGATTGATTTAAAACTGCATCCAAGTAGATGCCGTACACGTTACAGATAACAAGCAAACTGTAAAGGTTGGCACGTTTTATGCAATACGTCTATTCAGAGTAATATACCAACCTGGCGTTTCTTTTGCTGCTTAGTAACATACCAACCTGGCGTTTCTTTTGCTGCTTAGATGTTTTTCCTCGTTTTACACCCTCTTTGCATCCGTAAGCGCAGTGGGACCGGGCCTTTACACCTCTAAAATATTACGGTCCTTAAATGAAATACAGACACAAATGTACATGTTGAAAACCGCAAAGGAGGGGGGGGGGGCTAGTAGTTTAGAGTGTCGCGCTCAGGGGCGTGGTGAGAATGAGTTCATGAGTAGCCATACTCATGCGCCAAAAAGTTTTTGCGCCAAAATCACAATCAAATTACTCAAAAAATGAAAAACATTTGTAAGTGGAAAAATTGTTTCATCTGACCCAATTAAAAAAATTTTGAAAGAGTCAAGTTGGAAAATTTAATCATATTTTATTACCGTATTTCTTGTCTCGGATTGCTGGAGATTGCGTTTCTGGGCTTCTAATTTTCGAAATTTTCCCGGGGGGGGGCCCGCGGTCAGTAAAAGGGTTTTTGTGCCAAAATCATTTTTGTTACTCATAATTTCTTCTCAATAATTGCCCTCACCACGCCCCTGGTCGCGCTTCGACTTCTAGCTGGCCCGTCACCTCTGGCTTGCGGCTGTGGTTTCGATCCCTGGTGTGAGCGTATGTGGCATGGAGATAGGGGCGCCTTCTCAACCTCGTGGGTTTCCTTCGGGCACTCCGGTTTCCTCCCACTGCTAAAGAACCTACGCGCAAGCGAATTATTGGAATAAAATTAAACCATCTGTTAGTCCCAAAATGACCTAGTTTGTGTTTAGTGGACGTTAAATCCAATTTCTCTCTCTCTCTTTTTTAACGACTATACAAGTAAGATCATTCCGTATCTTCGATGATGCTATATGGGACTACTGACTGAACCTCTTTTTTTACGGTGTCTGTCTAGATGGTTCACAACACTTATTTGCGTATAAAATCGGGTAAAATTTGATTCGATGTTTTTAATAGATGGCGTATTTTGGCATCTGAAATTAACAAAAATTTATACTGTTAAATGGGGAAAGAAGGAACTTTCTTTATGTCGTGGTTTCGAATCCTAGCTTCTACCTGTCTAGGAGTAGGGTTGCCTGTCCAACCTCGTGTGTTTTCTCCGGGTCCTCCGGTTTCCTCTGACTGCTAAACACCCCAACGCGCAAGAGCAAATTATTGAAATAAAAATAAACCATATGGTAGAACCGAAATGACCTAGTTTGTGTCGAGTGGACGTTGGACGGTACCCCCTACCCGTCTCTCTCTCTCCCTCCCTCTCTCTCTCTCTCCCTCTCTCTCTCTATCTCTTTAATGACATATATATTCGCCAATTTGCTGATTCCGACATCCCAGTCAGTGCTGAATAAGGATGTTAAACTATATTTCATTTCCTTTGTTTAGTTTCATAGATACGTCACGTCTGTCACCCAATCCCATTCCGATATCGCGAACAAAACATTGTACTCAAAGATACACGACACCTTAGGTCAATAGACGTCCAGTTTATCATCTTATCGCAAGCTGACAAGCCTGGACAATCAGATATTTTGATCGAGACTATAACATAATAGACATGTATTTCTTATCAAGAAGCACAAGAAAACAATTTGAACTCTTGATAAGGTCGAATATATTTACGGTAAGCAATACATACTTTTACATCTTGTTTTAATTACATTAATTACTTCTAGGGTCTGTAGGCTGACTGATACTGCTGATAGAATATTAGAAATTAAATGGCGACTAATTAATATTAAATCAAACATGACCGAAAATATCATAAAATTTTCTTGGTCCATCGGTGTGGATGGTCAGGCGAGTGGGGGTGTGTCTGTCGGTTATTCATTTGGAGATTGGGATTGGTTTTAACGTTCACTCGACACAAACTATGTCATTTCGGGACTAACACATGGTTTAATATGTAGATAAGAGGAAACCGAAGGGCTGGCATAAATATAGATCTTCACTAGTTAAGGCATAGTTCACATTACATTCACGGTGTGTAATATTTTGCCTTGAAAACTCATTAAACCACAAAACGGAAAAGCAGAAAATGAGTCTAAATTTATTTTCATACACTGCTTTTACTTCCATACCTTGTTTTCATTAATGATCCTTTGATTTCAAAAAAGGTTCTTTTTTATCGCATGTAACAACATGTTCATAATTCATTGAGGATCCATTGACAGTTGGAATTCGACATGAGAGACGGCCATAGTGCCACTGTTCGGGCAAAATTTTTCTTATAGCACAGTCCATGGCGTGTTCCCGTCTTCCATTAGCCCAGTAGGAGCAGAACAGTAGGACGTTAAACCCCATTTCATTCCATTCGTGTGTAATATTATAAATAAAGGATTTACTACCAATCTAACATAAAGTATCATAAAAAAATATCCATCCAAAAAATAAACTATGGATCCTCAATAAATAAATCGGTTTAAAGCCATAAATATATTTTATGATTCCATAAGTTTTATCAAAAGGCCCATACATAAAGTCGTTTGAAAATTATCGCAATAAGGTCGCTGCAATATTTACTTAGGAACTAAATCAAACAGAAGCGAACCCGTGTGAAGGAGGTCAATAAGAGCAAGTCCAACCTTTATCTTATTGCACTATTAAAGGTACAATAACACTCTTGCTGGTTTGGCAGCTCCAGAAAGTAAATAATAGCCTTATTTTAAGTAATAGATGTTTAAGTGTCCTACCTGTTGTGTAAATTATCCATTACATCCTAATTTACTTGCCCAGGGGGTTCGAAAATATTTCAAAATCCAAATCACATTTGAAAAGGTTTACGTTAAGCTTTTCAAATTTTGTAGTTCAATTTTTCCAATTTTTTAAATTAGGTGAAATTTGTATCATCAATTAATTGGAATCTTGTAAAATAATACAATTTGTTGACAAGAATAAAGTTTGGGACATAATATTCAGTTACAAAAGAGTGGTATTGAACCTTTAATTCAGAAATATTTGCATGAGTGGTTGTATTGATCTGGCTATGAATATAACGATTATATGTTAAAACAACGCTATATAAATAGACTTTATCATTATTATCTATGAGACGTTATTTGATTAATAACAGGTGCATTGTGGAAGATTAGATACCGAGTTGGCAGTTCTCACTATATAATAGTTCAAAAATAGATAATGTAAAGGCAATTTTCTGACAATTTCAGTCGAATTGATCCACTAAGAACCGCGAATGAAGCGAATGAAAGTTCCGCCTAGCCTCGATCATACTTACTAAAGTCGGTACGACAAAAATCATATTCTCAATTATCCATTTAATCATTAAATCGTGAAATAACGTTATGCAGCAAATCGAATCATAATCCAACAAATATCGCAGGCTAACGTTGACATCGTGAGTTTTTATGGTCTGGATAAGTTAATTAATGTCTAATTATAATTTCCGATAACATGTCATGCCTAAAGAAAGACCTGCAGTAGGCTGATTTAGCTCTTGCATAATGTATGTTTAATGTTTCAATAATACGCGAAATGATTAGTCCAGAAATTAATTAGTTTGTGTCGGGTAGTTTCAGACGGGAAGCGGCTTTACATGAAGAGAGGTCGTGTAATATTCAACTTTTGAGCTCTTTTTCCTTAATTCTTATACACTGTAACAAAAATATCCGTGAAAAAACGGAAAAAATTCCGGAAACAAAAATTACCAGGAAAATTTTATCCGTATTTGTTTTTCCTTTAATTTACAGAAATTCTCTCAATTAACATAAATTCCATTTTCAAATACAGAAAAATATCCTGGTAATTTTAATTTCCTAGAGTCGAAAATGATCAAAATTTCATTAAAAATTGACGTTATATGCGTGTGCGAAATATCTTTATTTATAATAATAATAATAATAATAATAATCACTTTATTTCAAAAGGGTAGAAAATTAGGCCTTGGGCCTTTCTTACGTTTTGCCCTTATAACAACAACAAGCATGCATAAAATCCGGAACAACCGTTTTACATAATGATATAAAACATAATAGATGTGATGTTTGATAAATGTGAAAATTATTTACACTATGAGACGTATGAATAGTACATGGTCAAAAATAGATATGAATAGTATTATATAAAATATATGTACAGGGAAACTGATGACATAGATCTATAATAATATGGATGTTTCCGCCGAAGTGCTATCGCTGATGATATTTTTACGTAATCTCTTTCCGCTAATATAAGAATATCCTCATGGAGAAAATGGTGTCTAACAACTATTAATGGTCAGTATTAGGACCAGTTAGAAGCTTTCAGATGTAAGTTACGATATTATCAATTCGCAGATATGTTAACTCTGCCATAGAGACAAACCGGCTTATACTGGCCAATCGGTTATATTATCCAGATTCAAGCGTGCTGGGTTACCTGACAATACAACCTTTACCCGCAGTGTATGAGAATAGACTTTATAGATCTGCGAGCGTGCTCCCTTGTGTTAGCTTAACGTATTTTAAGGATTTCTTATGCTGGGGTGCGTAGCTCTAATACGTCGAAGCACACAGCGCTCTCACAATAATTGTTATTCAAGACGCTTTAATCTATAAGAAACATAAGTACTAATTATTTGACGTCGATCTGGGTTTATTAACGAATGAACATAATTGTTCGTATTTCGTCTCTTATATTTATACCCAGTCGTTATCGCCAACTTAATATCTTAATAATAATTAAACTAGAAATATTTGAACATATACATGATAAGGGTTAAACATATAATACAAAATGTGATATAAATTAACATATTTACATTACTGAGACGTAACTCAAATATAGGTACATACTAAATCAATGACTAAGATGCATGTTAAGTAATATTAAATTATTTTAAGATTGCTGTGTAGAAAAGGTTAATAGATAAGACAGTGCGTCCAGATTAGAACGATCAGGGTTCGGAGTAAAGATTAACTTATCCACTTTAAAGCAATTAATCAATTAAGATAAGTAAATACACGTATATCAAAATATGTACTATAACAGATCTTATAAATAATGGAAATTAGATATACATGACTATTAATATACCAAACTTTACACAATATGATCTTTCATATTATGGTTAATAAACTGAAATGAATACTATAACATGATAAGTATTAGGAATGATTATATATGTATTCGATTTCTTATCGTTGCATTTGAAAACAGAAATAGTCCGTTATATAATGGAACAAAACATTCTATCCCTAAATTTCACGTAACTTTCCTGTCATTCCACCGTTTATTCCGTAAAATAACAGAATTGAGTCCGTTATAGAAGGGGAATAAAATATTTTATCCCTAAATTTCACGGAAATTTCCTGTTTAATACTGAATATTCCACAGAATTACATAAAACACGTAATTTGAAGAAATAATTCACTCTTTTAACACAATTTCTCAAAAAAAATCCTTCGATTAAAAGAAAAAAGTTGTTAAACTACGGAATTCGGCGACATAAAAATTGGAATTTTGTTTACAGTGTAGAGAGAGGGTGAGAAATGGGTTTAACGTCCACTCAACACAAACTAGGTCATTTAGGGGTTAACAACATGGTTTAATTTTATTTCAATAAATTGCTTGCGCGTAGGGGTCTTTAGCAGTGGGGGGAAACCGGGGGAACCGGAGACAACCCACGAGGTTGAGAAGAAACCAGTGATTGATATCACATAGAAATTGTGTTCGGTTTAACGTTTTCCTCGACCACTAAAAGCTATTTAACCCTTAGAACCCGAAATGCCGCAAAACCGGCTTGACGTTGTATCGCATATACCCGAAATGTCGGGTTTGCGGCTTGGGGCGTGTCAAGCTCTAATTACGTTGACGTCATAATTAATATGACGTCCTGTAAATCCAGGGAGGGACCACTGATCTAATAATAACTGGATACATAGAAACATAGAAATATATAAATAGACTAGAATGGCCGTCACGTGATCCGCGACATGTAAATATTTCCGCCATGTTTGTGCATTGATTATTGACGTCGCGTGCGGTGAACTCAATGGATCCAGCTTCGTTTCACGTTACGCTTAAAAGAAAGAAAGGTCGAAAAACAACCCATTGCCATACATATTCACGGGTTTTGCAGTACCAGTTTGTAAAATTTAATATCTCCATTCTCTAATTTAATGGAATGACTCGCGAGGCAGTCTTTAATATATATATATAGCCACGGTGAAACAGTACATAACATAGCATAGGCTAGGCCTACATAGATTAAAGATGCCAAATGCCATGTCAAAATGAACCTATTTTCATCAACAAATTAAAGACACTGGGTGGATGGATGGATGGGCTATGAATTGTGGTATATTTTTTTTTGTTTGAAATTATGGAATCTCGATGATCGACATGCAATAATAATAAGGCCGCTAAGTCTCGCGACGATTTCTTTGGTAATCTACTCTAGGGGTGACATGCAGTATGCACCCAGCAATTGAGCAATGGCGAAAAATACGATGCCTTGAAAGGCATTGAATGTGAATCAATGACGAGTTCGCGGTACCAATTACTTTTGTTTTACAAAAGAAAAATAACAGATATTTTAGTTTGTTTATCAAGGTATGTAAATCAATTATTTAAACATATCCTAATAAAATATTTCACATTATCTCGAAATAGTACTAGTAGGCTCTAACTAAGTTACTAAGCTTTGGTTTCACAGTAGTTGTTTTTGCGGTAGGTAGCGGTCTAAGTTAGATTTGTTTACAAACAAACCCCATTACCAGTACATTATTCCTCCGCCTGTACATTTAGTGCTTCGAGAAATTTAAATTTTAATGTCTTGATTGTTATATAGAGCTAAAACAATTATTCCCACGGGTTATAATTCTAAATACCGGTAAAATGCAAACTTGGAAAATAAATTATAGTAGAAGAAAAAATTCTAAAAAACTCGAGTACGTACGCTCGTGTATCGCGATCTCCCTTGAGAATTTTTTGACAAGTTACTAGTTACTACATGTATGTGTTTTATTTCAGCAGATTGATGAATTATAATATGATGGTGAGGAGTTTCAAGTTTTTAGCGCAGAGAGGATAGGCTAAAAATGGCCGTGTAACGTGGAAGGTGTTCTGAATCAAGTAGTACTACGACTACTAGTGTAGGTAATTTGTCAAATAACGAATATGGGCGAATATTAAAATATTTAATTTTACTTAGGCCTATATATTCAGTATAATTTAGTAGGCCTACCTGTTTGCATTTTATGGTTTTACTTGACAGACCTATCTCACGGCATTTTCCGAAGATTTATAAAAATAAAATAATATTAGGCCCCATGAAGATTTTGCATTTTGTGAAGATTTGTAAAGTTTAAATATTTGGCCGAATGATATAGGCCTACCATATTTTTAAAAAATGACCAGCTCTCTCAAAAGTCTTGATATGCAGGCTAAATATCCCCCTGTATTTTGTGAGGATTTGTAAAGTTAAAATAATATAGGCCCACTAGGCCTCATGAAATAGGCCTACCTATTTCTGAAAACCGTGAGCAGCTGTCAAAAACAAAAAAGCCACAATATGCAGGCAAAATACTCACAGTATTTTATGAAGATTTGAAAACTAAATTAAAAAAAATACTTGGCCTTGTGATATAAAGAAAAAGGTGAGCATTTCACGATGTGCAGGCAGGATATCTCACAGCAGTTTGTGAAATTAAGACAATACTAGTCATCATGATATAGGCCAACCTATTTCTAAAAAAGAAAAAAAAGTGATAAACTATCAAAAAAAATTAAATAAGGACACACAATATGTGGAGTATTTAATTTGTTTGGCAGCACATTTGTCTGATATTTATTACATTTTCTTCCAGGGGTGAATGAAAAGGGAAAAACCATTGTGACAGGTTATACCATAATGTTAATTAAATAGAACTTGTTTTTCTGTTAAAGGTAGATACAGTTCTATTTGTGTCAGAATTCTAACACAAGTTAGCCATACTTAGCAAAACCCACTTGACCACTTAGGCCTACCTTAGCAGTAATTACATTATGACACTGTTATATACCTCTAACTAACATGATTCCTTTCCCTGTATTTATTTTACAGTGCTATCATGTAATTATCTAACAAGATGCTGGCTTGCTAGCCGATAGGCCACATGTTAGATGTTGTTGGCCAAGAAAGTTTGCCATTTTCTGTTGTGGTTTCCCCTTGTCAGTGGTGCAGGACGGAGGGCCTGACAAGGATAGCTGTCTAGTCGTTTGGGTGGGACGGAAAACCGAGGTCCAGAGTAAGTATTAGCGTTTACGTAAAAGATTGATTTGGCAGTTAGAATTTTATATTAGAGTAGACTGTAGCAAAATTTGCCTCATAGCACAATGTTTGGCGTAAGCTGGTATTCTTCGCTAACAGGGGTCACACGGTGGCTAAGTGGGTAAGACGCTGGGTCGCTAGCCTGGAGGTTGGGTGTTCGATCCCTGCATTGGCCGAGAATGTTGATTCAGATTTTCCGGCATGTTTCCCTTTGTCAGTGATGCAGGACGGAGGGCCTGACAAGGACAGCTGTCTAATCGCCCGGATGGGACGATAAACCGAGGTCCTGTATACACATTGGCGTGCACGTAAAAGATCCCTTGACAGATGGAATTCGATATAAGAGTAGGCCGTAGCGCGATTGTCCAGGCAAAATGTCCCTCACAGCACACTGTATTAGCCAAATTCGGATGTAAAACTATTTCATTTTGCTTACTAACAAGGAAATTTTGAGTTTGAATCCGGTGTTCATCGAGAAAATTTCCTGGCTTCATCTTTTGTCAGTGGTGCAGGACGGCGCATCCGGAAAGGAACAATGTCTAGACATTCTGATGGGATGAAATATCAAGGGTCTGTTGGCATGCACGTAAATGAACCAATGACATTTGGCATTCGAAATAAGGGTAGGCTGTGGAGCTGCTGTTCAGTTAAATATTCTTAATTTTATTTCATTTCAATTTTTCTACATTTCAGATAGCATTGTAAATATTATGCAAGCTGCAAACATACTGATGTTTGACAAGAAGCATATTTTGAAATAGAGAGTGAATTAGATATTAAGACAAAGTTTGGATTGGCACCAAGGTCATCTCTCATAGACTACCCAGAACATTTGTTGGTCTGCGAATCAGAACGAAATAATTAATTTTGTTTTTTAATGGAAATAATAAATCTGAAATATGAATAGTTGTGGATTATAAAGCTTATATGTTTATTTACATTGCAATATAATAGAGGCCCACAAAATCTAAAGACTGTACTATGCTGATTTATCCCTATACATTATAGGCAAGGAGTAGGGTCGCCTGTGCAACCTCGTATGTTTCGCCAGGTACTCCGGTTTCCCCCCACTGCTAAAGACCCCTACAAGAGAGCAATTAATTGAAATAAAATTAAACCATATGTTAGTCCCAAAATGAACTAGTTTGTGTCAAGTGGACATTAAACCCCATTTCTCTCTCTCCCCTATACATTATAGTTAAAACTGTGAAGTTTTTGTGACCTTGAAAATTTGCTCAAGAAATACACCATAGTTGCATTAACACATTGCAAGAAATGTTTCACACATTTGGTAATTTACACGATCAAAGAGAAACTTTACCAGATACATGGCAAAAGTAAAGTATGACATTTTCATTCACTGTGTACATGTTAAGTTTTCATTACCAATTGTTGGATAAATTGAACTTATCAATGCATTTATGTAGCCCAGTATGGTAGTAATATACATTTGTTAGTGAATGTTTAAAATTAAAAGGCACCTAAAGCTACATACATGTACACATAAATTCAATAGAGTTTCATTGTAAAATGTCATCATAAAGGGGGGGTGCAAGTCTAATTCAATTCAAAAGTGAAAATTTTTGCAATTTACAGAATACATGTACACATGAGAGCTATATGTGAAATAGAAATTGACTTTTACACAAATATCAGGTTCATTTCATTGAGTGAGGAAAATTTATAATTTCATGAGTAGATAAATAGTCTCTATACCAAGTACATTCTCCCAATATTCAGTCAGAAAGAAATATTTCACAATAATCCAATGATTTCATTTAATATATTTATTGAATTTTTTTTCAAAACAAAGAAATATGTAATTAATTTACAGTTGAGATTTAAATGTATTCAAATTCTTTACAAGAAATATGCATTTCAAAGTCATTCAGGCACTCACATAAAAAGCCTGCTTATCGTTCAATGAAAACTTTTAAAATTAAGATTTATGAATGAATTAATTTTATTGAGCAGTGACGATGGTTATTTAAGCATTATTCACATTGTCCTTCCATCATGTTAGAAATTTATCTGTTTAAAAATCCCTGTGGTCATCAAATGAAAATTCTTCATAGAAGTAGAAGTAAATACAGTGGCTGCTATATTGGTGGGCTGAAAAAAAAATACATTTTAATTATTATTAGTATGTTTGAACATTTAAAATTTAAGGAAGTCTGGAATAAATTTACAAAGTAGGTTCGTTGACAACAGCCAATCAATCAGTCATCACTCCCTTAGTCTCACTGAAATTACAAACTTAGGAAGCTTCGTCGTCAGTCCAGGAAAGCCTATCCTATCGTGAATTTGAACTAGGCCTAGTAGATCTACGGGTGCCAGTGGAAGTAGGCCTACGGTCCATGGTAGTGTATTTTACTAGTATTACTACGGTACTACTAAAGACTAGGCATAGAAATATATGACTGGATAGCTCATGACGCAATCAACAAATGACGTTGCTTGAAGCCGCACTCGTTGTCCTTTGTCTCCACTATAAGTACGCGCTTTGTTTACAAGTAAATTCGACGAAAACATTAACAACAGAACATTATATTTTGTTGACGACATTGTTGGTGCTTTATATAAAATAAATTCACAAGGGTACAACATTGATTTTATTTTAAAAGTGCACATTCTCATTATAAAATGTTTTGAAGCGAACCACACATTTGCCATAAATCAGATTATAACTTTAACATACCATTGAATTTATCAATTTCTATAGGCCTACAATAAATGATAGAGTAAGGTTTGGAAAAAATAAAATCATCTGACTAAAAAAAAAAAAAAAAAAGATGCCACCCTTGTTTTTTGTTAAATTATTGTTTTCATTATGGATTTTAAAAATGTTTGGAAATCAGCCAGTTGTATTCATCCAGAATTTTCTACTATATTTTAAATATTTATGAATACCAAGATTGTATCATGTCCTTTGGTAAAAAAAGGGCATAATATCTATAGACATGTAGGGTCCATGATAAAATAGTAAAAGTATGAGCCGTATTTACACTACCGTTGTCTTTGCAATGGCGCATTACAATATTCAAATTTAAATACTGTTCAGCTATTTTTTTTGTGTGTGCACATCTTTATCCTTAGAATATATGTAATTTTGATATTTTATAGCTTTTTTCTGCATATGTACATCTAAACCTCTATTCTACTTTCTTTTTTACCTTTTACTATCTTTGTATAATTTTCCCATTTTCTTTTTCTACTATTCAGTATTTTAGAGAGAAAAAGGGTCAATATCTAAAGAACAGTTATTTTATGTTGTATTATATAATATTATTAGCTTCATAGTCTGTAATTCTAGATCCTAGATATGTTAGTCCCAAAATGACCCCATTTCTCTCTCCTTCAAAACACTACTTATATTATAGGCCTATATCCCGTTTTCTCCTTTACAAATTACAATTCTGTGTTTTCAGTGTTAATTCCAAAGAGAATAGCACAAATTCGTCTTTTTTTAAAAATATGGGATTACATTACATAACTTTATTTTACAAGCCTGTATCCCATATTCTTCTACACAATTTAAAATTCTGTATTTCAATGTTAATTAAATACAAAACAGTCCAAATTTATTCTTTAGAAATAGATAAAATCCTTATAGGGCATTTAGTAACTGAAAATATGATAAATAACTCAAATTAATATGGATAACAGTCAGTGAGTAATTTTGGAGGGAAAAAACTCATGTATTGTCCAGTTATTTTTCTTTCTTTTGTCTTGTGGTCAGTATAATCTGTAATTTTAGAGTCTTTATTTTTTTACAAAAAAACAAACCTGGGCTATTCACATATAGGCCTATATTTACGTCTGATTTCTAGTAATTTTAGAAATGTTCAAAGATATAATATAGGCCTGTAATAAGTTATTTTTCTTTATTTGGTCTATATAGGAATAAACACCAGTCAATTGCATAGGTCTATCTTTTTTCTTTAAAAATAAATTACTTATATTATAGGCCTATGTCATTTTTTTTAAAAATTACTTATATTATAAATTATAGGCCTATATCATTTTTTAAAAAAAATACTTAAAGAGTTTTGACCTATATCCTATTTTTTAAAACAAATAAATACCGGTACTTATAGGCCTATATCATACTCACATTCTCGCCTTTACTATTTATAATGTTGTTTTTCAATGGTAATTTCAGAGTGAATAAAAGCACAAATTAATTTGCAATAAACAATTTATATTTTCATCAATATACAGGCCCACTTTATATACCTTTTTTGTCTTTACTTTTCTGTAATTTCACAGATAATTTTAGAGGGGGGAAAACTAAGATTTGACGTTAGTTAGTTATTTCATTGGCATTTTGGACAGAATAATTTGTAAATTTAAAGTCTTTATTTTAAAAATTATAGGCTATTCACATAATAAAAGAATTATAGGCCCATGTGTTTATGATATGTGTCTATCTTCTTTTATTACTTCTTTTTTCGCTGATGTTTAAACAAACAAAAAGGGAAAAAAATAAAAATGAACGAAATATAATCAATATACATACATATAACAAAAAGAATTCTTTTTTTCTATTTTGTATTCTCTAATATCTTTTAAAATTTAAGGATTACATGAGGTAATTGTATGATAAAAAACCCTTCCATACCTTTGGCAGGCCTACATCCTATTTTCTTCTTAAAAGAATCTTACTTATTTCATAGTCCTACCTATATCACATTTTCTTTTCTACACTTTACAATTTTGTATTTTCACTGTTTATTCACTCATCACTGTCCAAATTTATTCTTTAAAAATACAAATAGGCCTATATTATTATAGACTATTCTGTAATTTCACAGTTAATTCTAGAGGACAAATCACAGCCCGGATGTAGTGATTATTATTTTTTTTTTAATAAAAAGGCTATTCATATATAGGCCTAAATATGTATCCAATTTCTTTTTTGCTCTCACTCTTTAAATCAAAGTTAATAGCAAATGAATAAATATAAAAAGGATAAAATACATATAACAAAAAAAAAACCCAAGGAAAAAAAAAGAAAAGAAAACTTGAAGAACTAGACTATATTAAAATACATAAATATGATTATGACTCTTGTAGTTAGCCTTATGATAGGCTTATAAATAGCTGTGTTTGGCCTTTAATGCTTAATCTATAAAGCCGATCTGTATTTATTTGCTTTTCTTTTTAACCGTGAATTCACCACATCCCTTCCTTTATAACGTGAAAAGTTTCATTAAATAATAGGCCTGATTTACCATGCAACCATGATTATGATGAATGTAAAGATAGACCAAGGTATGCCCACGTAAAACAGTAATTTCACGTTATAAATTTTTTTATTTTCATAAACTGTCGGCACATTTCATTCAGGACAACTTTTTATTAATTTTGAAAAGTTAGGATTATTTTAAAAACTTATAACGGTATTAATATTATCGAAGTTTACTTGAGGTAAATAACATTACGTCAACGGTAGAAACAAATGTTTTGCGAGGTTAAACATGGCAGAATTGGTACTTCCGGTGACTTCACACTTCTCAGCCAATGAGCTATCCAGTTGTTATATAGATCAGTGGGAGGGACGTGCAACACCCTATGTAAAGTCAGTGTTCAAAGGGTTAAAGATAAGGTTATGCAAATAGTGTAAATGTATGATATATCAAGGTTGTTATAACCCAATCGATATTCACGCAAACCGGGTCGTAATGTCCTAAATTCTGATTGTACGAAAAATCATTTTTTCTTCAGTCTGTTCTTTATCCACCATGAATATATCCTTTATAAATAATACTATACAACCCAACAATATACAGAAGTGAGATAACTTCTTAGACCCATTTCTACATCAATAGGCCACATTTTCTTAAAAGAGAAAAAATTTCCATATGTTAACTTCTTAGCCTAGGAAATTCGTGTACTTAAATAAGTTCATATGTCTAATCTATACAATCCAGATAAACCGGGGTTTGATCCATATAAGAGGGCATATTGATTTTTTTTTTAAATTTTGATCATGAAACTGTGATGTGGCAGATTGAACCACTGTCAACGGGGTACTTTGATAATTTGTTTAGCCTAAGAAATTCTTGTATCTACAATCCATATAAACATGTGCTTGATCCATTTTGAATTTTTAAAAAATATCTTTGAAAATAAAAACAAAAGATTTAGAATACTAGTTTATCCAACTCTGTAGGCCTATCGTATAAAAGGAATAAAACTTGTTCGAAACTTGGCTGTGCCATGCATGGGCCCAATGGGTCTTCAGGACTAGAGTCGCTCGTCAGCAAATCAGGCTGTCTGAATATTGGACCAACTTTTGTTTGAATCACTACAAAAGTTGAATTGATCCCACCAAACTGCCATCTTATGTGCATTTTACGGCAATTTGTAGGAGCCTAGGGAATCCAGACTCCTGCTTGTTTCGATCGTTGCACCGATGTTAAATCTGTGGATATTTGTTTTTAACTATACACTGCTGATTGTTTGCAGATTCATTAGACCACTACGAAATAAGTGAGTAGGTTTAAGATCTAAATCCAGATCTATGTTAACATAGAATTTTTATCGGTGTTCAATTTCCCAATTATTTGGTTAAACCTGGCCCGACTATTTTGTAAGAGGGATACACTGAACCATTACGGTCAAGTGGATTAAATTATGTTTTGTTTTTTGTGGGGTTTTTTTTTTTGGGGGGGGGGTGAAAGATAAGTTAAAGATTAATTTAATTGAATCTGATACACAATACAATAAAATAAAGAGATCTTCTAATAAAAACATTTGATATGAAATGAGGACAAACATGTATGTGAACAAAGTGGTTCAATGTGCCCCGGTCTCCCCTATAGAAGGAATAAAAACAAGGGGCTGTACGGAGTATTTCTATTGTTCCCGTGTTCTCTTATCTTATGACACTTAATTACTTTATTGAATCGTCAGATATCCTCTGACGGTCCCATATAACACCTTTTTGTCTTCGAAGGAATTATTAGTGAGCAGAAATTTGGCCGTTTATCTGTCACCACTCGTCACTTCAGTCATTCACATGGAGAGATAACTCGTGTTTTCCTTTGGCGTTCGTCACTTCCGATTTGTGAATCCTTTATTACTCCTCTATCGTAACAATGATCTCTGTGTTAAAAGTATATTTGGAAAGTGTTTAATCAGTTCTATCACATATGTGATAATGACTGGCACCAATATTGTCCTTTAAATTTGAAATAGAAAATCAAATATTGTAGTGAGAACGAGGACTTGGAGCTTCAGTTATACTGGCTACATCATAATGTGATAACGCTTGTAGGCGTGGTCATTTTACTTATTCTGAACGCCTTTCTTTATCGTTCCCTTTAATATCTAAGGTCTACTCATTGTTTTATTTAGAACAATAACTAGAGGTGACAAGCTCACACAAACCTGATTGCTGTAACGGACGACATTGATCTAACCTCACAGTCGATTTGTTTGTTTGCTATAATCAATTTACCAATACATGTATATCGATTTAAATATTGTTTTTTCAGAATACATACATACTTGCTATGATGTATCCCAAGTCTCCTTGAAGAATCTAATATTGTTATTGAATGTGATTTCAGATATTGACCCCATTATTGATCCCATACTTTTGCGCTTCTATGTTCTAGAAATTCCTCAATTTTAACACCAATTTTACTTTTGAAAAAATTATATTAGACAATAAAAATTATCTACCTTTCTTTTTCATTTAGAAAAATTATTTTAGAAAATAGAAATGATCTACCTTTTCGTATTTTCCTTTTCAGAGTAAGATGAAAACGTTGAAATTATTTTCCCTCGTGGCCATCTTGTTAACAGTCAGTTTTATATGCTTTCATCAATATATGCCAAATACACTTCTACCCACTAGTGATCAGGCTGCTCCGGTACGTCATCCTATGCCCAGCATACACTCAACAACTGGTCGCATGGAGGCTCCGGCGTATCACCAGATTCCCAGCACGCATCCGGCATCTAGTCATATGAAGATCCCACAATTTAAAGACGTTCCGGATATGACGTTAACAGTTAGAATGTCTAGCAATGTGGCTAGTCTTTTAAATTATTTTTATTGTACAATGTTGAGAAGTCTGACTCTGTATTGGTCTGGGCAACTAGGACCTCTTGGTCTGATACTGGACAAAGAATCCCAAGATGATCACAAATTCGCAGAGAATCTTGAAAAATATCAGGAACATCTAGGAATGAATATTAGTATACACTACGAACCTCTACCGAAAAATGAACGCGTTTTAACTGTCGCGAAATCCAAGCCGTCAGGCTACAATCGTCAACTGTATTCTAGTTTTATAATGGACGAATTCATTTCAACACCGATAGTAGCTTGGATGGATACTGATGCTAAATTTACTACCCCAGTGACGCCTGAAAATATTCTCAACGGAAATAAACTGCGCGTGAAAGGAATGAACACGTTTCAGTATAGTTGGATACAAGCTTGGGACAAGCTAGGTAAAAAAATGATCGGGAAGCCCATGCCGTCAGACTTTATGACCTTTTTTCCTGTGTATATCTGGAGAGACACAATAACCAATTGTAGAAATCATATCTTAAAATATTTGAGCGTTTCCACGATAGAAGACGCTTATATCCAAGTAGGATCACAAGATGTCGGAATTATGAGCCCAGTAAATATTATTATGACGTATGCGTATTATTTTGAAAAGGAGAGATATGATTGGCATATTGATATTGGAAATGTAGATTTACAGAAATACAACAAACTTCGTTTGATCCCAGGTCACGAATTAACTTCGCCTGATTTAACACCCGATTTCCACGTGACATTGCACGAGAAATATTATAAAGATGATAAAAATATAGTAAATCGTCAAGCTTATTGTGCAGCGGCTAATAACACGGTACTCAACATGGAACAAAATATAAAACAAATGTGTAAACCGTTTAAAATAAATGAAATGTGGGTATTGTTTGAATTCTGTAATACAGTGAAACAAGAACACCTTACCACGTGGTGTAAAAATAAAAATAAACACTGCAGTTCTATGATAAAGGAACATTATAATAAGACACGACAACTTGTGAATAAAGGTGTGTACAACCTTGACCTGAAAAAAGTCAAGGTGGCTGAAGAGGCTGCCAAGTTTCATAATATAAAGTGTCAGCCATTTTTGTAAATTATCAATTACCATTATAATAGTGCAATGTCTTAATAGCTGGGGGATATTCCTGAAGAAATGGCCCGCGAAATTCCTCTCTGGCCATTTCTGAATTGGCTTCTGATTCTTGAGCTTTTGAGGGAATGTGTCTATTCTCTCGTTCAATCAAATCTATCCCACGAACAGCACTATGGCAACCCTTTGTTTTAGTTTAGGGTCTTCCCTAACACTGTGATCTAAAGTGTTAAAAACGGAGAAAATATTGTACGTCTCCAAACCGGAGGCGGATCCGGGGGGGGGGGGCTTATTTTCGACAGTGCCCTTTTTTATTGCTGAAAGTGCCATTTCTCATCAGACCCAAATATGTCTGTTCCGAACGTTTACTTAGACGAAAATATCAGCCAAATAGCTCTTGGACCAAGGAAATTTCGGATAATTTCTTGGGGGAAAACGCCCTCTCAGCGGCGGTCCCCCTTCTCCGCGGTCAGTGCCCTTTTCAAAATTCCTAGATCCGCCCCTGCAAACAGTAGCCTATTGTTTACATTTTTGTTTTGATAGCCTCGTTTGTTGTTACAACAGAGAAGTGGTACTATACAAGGAAGGCAACTACGACAAGTTGAATTCTCTTATTTTGAATTTTGATTGGTATTCTAAATTTTATTGTCTTGAGATAAACCAGGCTTGTGATCAGTTTTACCATACACTGAACTCATTTATCAATGAGTGTGTTCCAAAAAGGAAGGTAGTTATCAGACCTAATGACAAGCCTTGGTTTAATTCTGAAATCCGTAAAGAAATTAGAATAAGAGATAGACTTAGGAAACAGGCTATACGTACAAATAAGCCGAGTGATCTCGCTCATTACAAATGCCAACGAAACAAGGTAAATAACTTCAAAAAAATACTTAAATCCCAGTTCAACGAAGATATCAAATCAAAACTAACAAATCCTAACAGTTCTCCTGGGGATTTTTGGAAATCAATTAATCGTCTTTTGTTTGATAAGAATAGTGTTATACCACCCTTAGTATCAAATGATAGTGATACAATCGCATACTCTAATTACGAAAAGGCCGAAATATTGAACTTGTTTTTTGGATCTGTCTCCGATAATATAGATTCCACCGATCCCCCTCCGTTTGAAAGAAGAACAAACTCAATACTAGAAATACCTGAAATATCAGAAACTGAAATCAGGGATATAATAGCAAGTCTTAACACAAAAAAGGCCAATGGACCGGATAAAATCAGTAGTCAATTGTTAAAATATATTTCTGAATCTATTTGTATACCCCTTAAACTTTTATTTAACAAGTCGTTAGCGGTAGGCACATTCCCTTCGAAATGGAAATATGCGAATATAATGCCCCTATTTAAGAAGGGCAGAAGAACACATGTTGAAAACTACAGGCCAATATCATTATTGAACTGTATCAGTAAAATATTTGAAAAAATTGTTTTCAAGTATTTTTACAACTTTTTCCACACTAATCAATTGCTGAATCGTTTTCAGACAGGTTTTAGACCTAAACATGCCACTGTTCATCAACTTATTGAAGTATATGATAATATATTATCAGCCTTAGATAATAAAGAGTGTTCAAGCTACGTTTTCTGTGACATCTCTAAAGCATTCGACCGGGTTAACCACGTACGTTTGTTACAAAAGCTTTCAAGTTACGGAATTTCTGATCCACTCACAGCATGGACACGCGATTATCTTACGGATAGAAAACAAACCGTTTTTGTAAATAATGCAAATTCAAAATATATAACTCCAAAATCCGGTGTCCCTCAAGGTTCTGTTCTTGGGCCGTTTTTGTTCTTGATCTACATAAATGATATACAAGATGTATTACAAAATAAAGCAAGGTTATTCGCTGACGATACTGCAATAGGGTGTAACAAAATATCCGTAAATCACATAGAGCGTTCATTGAACAATGACCTTTCTAATTTACACGATTGGTCCAATGCGTGGCTTATAAAATTCAACCCTTTAAAAACTAATTTTGTAAATTTTTTTCCTAAATGTCATGAACAGTCACCTAAACTTATTTTTGGAAATCAAGTCTTATCAAGTGTTGATCACCATAAACACCTTGGTGTAACCTTATCTCGCGACTGCAAGTGGTCTGAACACATCGATCGCATATGCAAATCTGCGTCAAAATGTTTAAATATTCTAAGAAAAATTAGATATTCAATTGATAGAAAATCTCTAGATATTATATATAAAACTCATATTAGATCACTATTTGAATATGCATGCGAAGTTTGGGATGGGTGTAACATCAACGATTCTGATAAACTAGAAAAGATTCAGTTAGAAGCAGCTAGAATTGTGACCGGTCTTCCTAAATACGCAAGCAGGGAGTCATTATATTATGAGACAGGTTGGACCGCTCTATCAAAGCGCCGTGTTATTCGCCGGCTCTCGCTCTTTCATGACATTTTAAATAATAGGTCACCGTCATATTTAGTCGACATACTGGCCAAGCTTAATGTGACAAGGCACAATCATAACTTAAGAAACAACCAAAACATCACTATTCCATTATGTAGGACCACTCAATACAAAAAATCATTTTTTCCTTCTACTATAGCCGATTGGAATTCATTGGATATAACTTTAAGAAACGTCAATGACTCGAAAGAATTTAGATCAAAACTGAAAAAGAAATACAAAAATAATCATTCCTCTCCTAATTATTATATTTATGGAAATCGCTTTGTAAATATCATCCACACTAGACTGCGTCATGGGTGTAGCGTGTTAAATCATGATCTGTATAGGGTAAAATTAATTCAGAGTGAAAAATGTGAATGTGGTTGGCACGACGAAAATGCGCAACATTACTTCTTTCAGTGCAAGCGCTTTTCGGTTCACAGGAATACACTATTACATTCCCTAACTGATTTCAAAATCACCGACGTATCTGTGTTACTATGGGGTGACGTGGATCTGCCCGAAGAAAAGAATACTTATATATTTTCTCAAGTTCATACTTTTATAACATCAACTAAACGATTTGTCTAACTACAATTATACTATTATAATAAAATTATGCGTATACTAGTTCCTGTGCACTCTTTGTATGTATGTTTTGTTTATTTTGTACGTGTAAATGTGATAAGTTCATATTCCACAAAATAAGAAGTGTTATTTGTTCAAACATTGCATTTATATACCATAAAATGAAATATATTAATGAGTAGTTCAATGAAATGAATTTAACTTTGTATCTATCATTTGAAATATTCTCATAAATTAATATTTTTTAAGGAGAAGACGTTTATAACTTTTGTTTAATCCTTTTGTATTATACAATGACATGTCGATGCAATAAAATATGTTGTTGTATTTTCTAAAAGCCGCCAGGCTGAAGATATTCATTTTATGTACAATAATGAGCATTTATCTGTTATTGATGAGTTTCAGTATTTTGGAATAGTATTTTCTAGAAAGGGCACTTTTCATGTTAATAAATCTAGACTTGTCCAACAAGCCAGAAAAGCTATGTTTTATGTATTACGTAAAGCTAGAAAACTGTATTTACCGATAGATATATTATTACAATTAGTTGATGCTATGATTGCTCCTATATTGTTGTATGGCGAAGAGAGTTGGGGGTATGAAAATAATGATATAATTGAATCATTGCATTTAGAATTCTGTAAATATATAATGAAACTTAAAAAAAAGTACATCTAATTGCATTGCCTATGGAGAACTTGTTAGAGTGCTAATGTGCGTTAGTATTAAGGCGAGAATCGTTGGTTTTTGGAAACGTCTTGTCACTGGTAAAGAGGAGAAAATATCTCGTACATTATATGAAATATTGTATCGACTTGATTCAGGGGATGTTTATAACTCTAAATGGTTAAATTGTGTTAAAGATATATTAACTGAATGTGGTTTTGTTAATGCCTGGAATAATCAAAATGTAGATCCGAATTGTAACTTGTCTAAAAATGTGAAACAGTTTTACCATAATTTGTTTGTAAATGATTGGAAGGCTAAAACGTTCAATTCAGCTAAATGTTTAAACTATAGGATGTATGTTTGGCTTGGAAAATTATTTAACAACATTGCCTTTCGATTTAAGACTTAATCTATGTAAATTTAGATGTGGTAGTCATAGATTACCTATTGAATGTGGTAGATTCTATAGCAATGATAGATCAGAGAGAGTTTGTGATTTATGTAACAATGAAGAGCAAGGGGATGGATTTCATTATATATTTAACTCTACCTTCTTTAATTTTGAACGACAGAAGTTTTTACCTGCAGATATATGTAAAATTAAAAATACAATGAGTTTTTCCGAATTAATGAATAGTAAAGACAAGTTTGTTATTATTTGTTAAGCTAAATTTTGTGAAATTGTTATGTCGGTCTTCAAAGAATAAGGTAAATTACCTTCCCACTTAATCACACATAAGTATATATGTTTTTTCATGCATTATATTAATTGTTGAATTTTGTTAAATTATTGTACTATCATGCCTCATGCGAGGCCTTTAGTGAAATAAAATGTTGCAAATGTTTCAAACTGAATATCGATATTATTCATCTTCTCATGACCCCAGTGCTTTACTGTAACCGTTTTGGATGTTATATATTTGGTTTTTATTCTGTATGCTATGTTTTTTCATATTATGCTTATGTCTTTCTTTTTCATGACTTTATTTTTGTCTTGTTTTGTTACATTTTTTGAATATTTATATTTTAATTTTAAAATTGTCATAAAATATTATTAATAATGTATATCGTAATATATTTTTTTTTAAAATGTATCTCATGTTTTTTAATTGATACTAGATTCGGTCGTTTCTAGATAATGTCTGTCCTGACGATCAGAATCATTGGGGTACTGGACGAGACCTAATCGCCCACCCCTTCCGATTCTAAGGGTGGGAGCGCCCCACCAAGGCCTCAATCCATGGCCATGGTTTCCTTTCTCCCCACGGCAAAGGTGATGGATTTTGTTGCATGTACCCGGGTGGGGGAGAGGGGAGAGAAAATAAATCTGTTCAATTATTTGAAGCAAGCAGTCATGACAGTTTGCATGCATTATGCATTCTTTAATTATCGTTAAACTCAAATAGACATAACCATGTATGTGCTGTAGTACAAAATCCAGTTCAGTGCCATTGTACACAATTTAAAGACCTCCCGGATATGACGTTAACAGTTAGAATGTCTAGCAATGTGGCTAGTCTTTTAAATTTCTTTTATTGTACAATTTTGAGAAGCCTTGCTTTGTATTGGCTAAGTCAAGTAGGAACTCTTGGTGTAATACTGGACAAAGAATCCCAAGATGATCACAAATTCACAGAGAATCTTAAAAAATATCAGAAACAATTAGGAATAAATATGAGTTTTTAAAAAATATCAGCAACAACTAGGAATAAATATGAGTTTTTAATACGAGCCTATGCCTAAAAACAAACGTGTTTTAACTGTAGTGAAAGGTAGATCACACGGATACAATCGTCAATTATATTCAAGTTTAATTATGGACAAATTCATATCAACACCGATAGTAGCTTGGACAGATACTGATGGAAAGTTTACTACACCAGTAACCCGTGACAATATTCTTAACGGAAATAAACTGCGCGTAAAAGGAATGAACACGTTACACGTTTCAGTATAATTGGATACAAGGTTGGGACAAGCTAGGTATAACAATGATCGGGAAGCCCATGCCGTCAGATATTATGACCTTTTTCCCTGTATATATCTTGAGGGACACAATAACGAATTGTAGAAATTACATCTTAAAATATGTCAACGTTTCCACGATAGAAGAAGCTTATATTCGGGTAGGGTCAACAGATTCTTTTCATATGAGCCCAGTAAATACTATTATGACGTATGCGTATTATTTTGAAAAAGAGAGACATGATTTGCATATTGATATTAGAAATGCAGAGTTACAGAAATACAACAAACTTCATTTGATCCCAGGTCACGAAATAACTTCTCCTGATCACGATTTAACACCTGATTTCCCCGTGACATTGCACGACAAATATTATAAAGATGATAAAAATATAGTAAATCGTCAAGCTAACTCAACATGGAACAAAATATATAACAAATGTGTAAACCATTTAAAACAAATGAAATGTGGGTATTGATTGAATTCTGTAATACAATAAAACAAGAACACCTCACCACGTGGTGTAAAAATAAAAATAAACACTGTAGTTGTATGATAAAGGAACATTATGAATAAAGGTGTGTACAACCTTGACCTGAAAAAACTCAAGGTGGTTGAAGAGGCTGCCAAGTTTCATAATATAAAGTGTCAGCCATTTCTGTAAAATGTTGTGAACTTTAACTCTCTAAAAGTAATGTCGACTTAAAATAGTTGAATTCCGATCAGATATGACCTTCTGTAATATTTTAACTGATCTAGTTTGTGTTTTTAAATTAAATCGATTTGAGTTCAGGTTTTATATTTAATATGAGTTCATTAATAGTGGTTGTGTTCCAAATTAAATCGATTTGAGTTCAGGTTTAATATCCAATATGAGTTCATGAATAGCGGTTGTGTTCCATGCTATATTATGTCCCTTAACCCAACAATACCAATCTGGCTAAAACATATCCTATTTCTTTTCGTTTTTATAGTTCAAAATTTCGTTTTACTCGTCTTCGCTACAAAATGACCTGGACGAGTTGTTATCATTGACGTGTCCTGGATGGTGCAAGGGATTAGCGAGAGAGAGAGAGAGAAATGGGGTTTAACGTCCACTCAACACAAACTAGGTCATTTCGGGACTAACATATGGTTTAATTTTATTTCAATAATTCGCTAGCGCGTAGGGGTCTTTAGCAGTGGGAGGAAACCGGAGTGCCTGGAGGAAACCCACGAGGTTGAGAAGGCGCCCCATCTCCATGCCACATACGCCCACACCAGGGCTCGAAACCACAGCCGCAAGCCAGAGGTGACTGGCCAGCTAGAGGTCGAAGCGCGGCACCCTAGAAAACTAGGCCATCCCCCCCCCTCCTGGGGATTAGCCAATGAAATGATCTGTTACGGCGAGCTTTGCACGGAACTGTGGGTAATCCACTAGAAATATCAATACTGATTGGTCAATCAAATGCCTAACGCCATTGGGTCAAAAAGCCTCTTGTATGACATCTGGCGCGACCTATCGCTAAAACCGGTCAGGTTTTCGTGTAGTGTAGGCCATCGGAAGTAAGGGGGGGGGGGGGGTATGACCCAATGGGGTTTCTCCGGTTTCCTCCCAACCCAATTTCATTATTTTTTTTATTCATATGTAAACCCAAACTATTCAGAAATTCTGAATATAGAAATCATATACAAATATTTGACACTAACAGATAAATAGGTGAACCGTATTATCTCTTGACAAACAATAAAATGGTTGTAGTTTTTACCACATGACCAAACCGTTCTATATAATCTAAATCTGAGCCATCCCAAGACATCAAAGGTTGATTATGGTCCTGTCATGTTATTAAATGTCCAACATTTAGGTTCCAACGAAACACTCGCAATGGGCAGTATTAGCTCTTGAATCATGCATATTTTCAAAGATCGGTTATTTAAAAATGAATTTTGAACGAACATATGTCAACATGTGCTTACTCCGTTACCATGGATGGGTGGGAATGTGGGTGTGTCGATATCTATCAATGTGTTATTATTAGTTTGGACGTTGAGTAATCTAAGATACGCACGAAATGTTCTGCGAAACCAAGCTGATTCGGATCATGGCTGATTCGGACCAAAAGTAAAAGCTGATTCGGACCACATTCTAGTGTGATTCGGACCACTATACAAGGCTGATTCGGACCACACGATAAAAAATACTAGAAACTGAAATTTCGATATTAAATTAAAAAATATTTTTTTTATCTAGGCTATAGTTTGACTATAATATGTGCTTTTATGTACGTCAATTTATGTTTATATTCCATTTTGTGATATCACATTTACTGTATTAACACTGAATATCTCATTAATCTAAAAAAAACCAAAATATTATACGCAATTATTTTATGAAATTAAAACATGCCATTTTTTAAAACCCCATAGCTTGTTTTCGAATCCATACTGTATTGTATGTGTAATTATATGTTATAGAAATACGGTTTAAACCAATTTATGTTAATTTCAATAAGTCATACAAATTGGAAAGCCAACACCAGCAATACAATAGCAAAACGGACATCTGTTATTACTAGTAAATGATGCATAGAAAAGCAATCAAAATATTTATCCTACCTTGTTCAGAAAATAAATATAAAATAGATTATAATAGGTATATATCGTGGAAATGTACATTGAATATTATTAAATGAATCTTACTAAATGAAAATATTGTGTTAGTGCTTCCTGGGTTTTATTCTGTAAAATGTGATTTAATTAACTGTCTCGGCTAATTGGTTAGAATACTATATTATTATAAATATGATGGAAATGAACTAGTTTTGCACCTGTTGTCTCAAACGTCATGTCCTGTTATTTATTATCATCTGTTCATATATATAAAAAAGAAAACCTAATTGTCCTTTTTTCCACTAATCACATCGTAAATAATTTCACCATATAACATGTAATTGCCGGCGATATCACTTCGGTGGAGGCGGACGTTAAATAAAGCTATTTCACAAATATGAGCTCAATCACATCCCTGTTCTTTGAAACTTTTAGTATCAATCTGATAAAAATACTGATCCTATTTCGTTTCGCTTTTATAGTTCAAAATTTCGATTTACTTGTCTTTACTACATTAGGATCCGAGAGACTTCTTATTTAACTCGTGTTCTGCTTGCAATGAGGGGTAATATGTAAAGTTCAATAAGCTAGTCGGTGTGAAAGGTGGCAACACTTTTCTAACTTAAATACAACTATACTATTACTTGAGAAATATTTGCACGAGTGGTTGAATGCATTTCATGGTTATAACCACGACTATATGTTGAAACAGCGCGATATAAATGGAATTTATTATCTGTAAGACGTGTAGCGATGTCAAGTCGACACGCCTTGCATAGTTTAGTTCTGGTTTACATTTATTGTTATCCTTTAAATACGAACGCGGTATGAACATATTGGTCTAATGACCTTAGTTTATTATTGTAGTAGCCTCCCTTGTTTGTCGAGATTATCAAGCTCTTGTATTTGGTGAGCACGTGTGTGGACGTTGATAATAAAGATGGGGATGAACTGTGATCATGCTTTATGTAATTATTATTTGGTCCTGGTTAGCCTTTAACACCCCTACAAGTTACGAAGGAGTGGGCCATGTGGACAGGAGCCCTGAAGTCGTAATAGATTTTATTTGATTGAATGTCAAGAGCCTGAGGCAGATTTACCTGATGAGAGGTCGTAGGGTATTCAAATTACGTAGCGTGCAAGACCTAACAGCTCTTAATTCTTAATTCATAGTCCTTATTCTTCTCCATTTGCTGTCGTATTTTGACATTTGTTAACCGAAATTATCATGTGTGTATAAAAACGGTATTGTTGTTTTACAAATCAGAACTGCAACATCCTGGACGAGACTTGGTGAAGAAAATGACTTGTAACAATTACTTGCCATGAAAGTAATGATATCAATAGAAACAGCCGTAAAACAAATCTATTGTTGACGATTTTGAATAGCAGGAAAATTTAGCTTCTTGGTTAATATAGCACCATTAGAAATAACGTTCGTTTTATTTTTTAAATTGCTTTATCATTAACTGTACCGTTAGGAATAGGGGTGGCATCTTTTGGATATAAGTAGTCAAATAATATACCTGAAAAACTTTCGTCAGCAAGAGCATGATACTAGCAGTAGTTTCATTTTGCTTTTACAAGGTTCTTAAAACAATTGTTGAGTTGCCCCTACTAGCGTATTTCTAAATTCAATTTCTTGTTCCAGCTTTTTGTTATGTTTCTTGATTATCCCGACCTGTCAATCAGACGTAGAATGGTCGGTAGACTGGTTAAGCTAGACTAATTTCAAAACAAGGGCACGTAACCTATCTTTTACTCAAAAGTATCTGGATGTTATGGACGACACTCAGAACCATTTTTCAGTCTATTATTTATAGATAGTTAAATGCTTATTAAGTACAACATGATCGTTTATTTAATGACTATAAACGTGTGAAACTGATTTCAGGCTTGGTATATATATAAATATCGTGGCGTAATTGTCGAGATATTTGGAGAAGTACACTGGAATTAACCACCTGTGTCGCACTTTTGGTTTTGACCCCTCTGACTTTGTACCATTGATTACAGATTAGACATCCGTAAGTGTACAAATGTGTTGTTATTGATGTGTTCCCATTTGAATATTGTTCTTCACATTAAGAAGCAAAATAAATAAGATATGTTTACAGGATCATTTTGTTATACGAAAAACTAAGTGATGCGTTTTCTATGGCGCGCAGTATATATCAATATATCGATTAAATATTGCTAATGTGTATCCCAAGTCTCGTGGAAGAATCTTATAATCTTACGTAGGGTAGATAATGGAGTAATTCTCCCCTTAACGCTTCTATATTCTAGATTGTAGACAGTACATAGTTCCAAATTTTTAACCACAATTTAAAATTTTAAAAAATATTAGAAATTAGAAATCATCTCCCTTGTTTTTCTTTCTTTTCAGAGTAGTATGACAAAGTTGAAATTCTATTCCCTCGTGCCATCTTGTTAACAGTCAGTTTTATATGCTATCATCAATATAGACCAAATATACATCTACCCACTGGTGATCAGGCTGCTCCGGTACATCACCCTGTGTCCAGCATAAACTCAACAAGTAGTGATGAGACAGCTGCTCCGGTACATCATCATATTTCAAACACGCACCCACCATCCAGTAGACGTGGTACAAGGGTTAATCAGTGAACTGGATGTATGACATGGGTTGTTGACGTTTGGGAAAGTAGGTCGAGGGGAAATGTGTAGGGAGTGATAGTTAGATGTATTATGAATGGTTAGAGTGGCTGTGGTGTTACGGTGAAATACTATGCCGCTACCGTAACACCACAGCTTTATGATTTGTTAGACAGGATTGATACCGTAAGTCCGACAATAATAAATAAACTATTTCTGATTTTAATGTTGTCTTTTCCCACCGGCACTGGCCGTACGCCAACAACTGAAAATAGCTGACGAAACAGCTAGGGCGTCGATTGTTAGTTCGCGTACAACTTGAAAAACCGAATGTCGTACGCCATTGTGAAACTGAAAGTAGCTGACGAAGACAGTTAGGGCGCCGATTGTTAGTTCGCGTACAACTTGAAAAAACCGAATGTCAGTATGGTATTTCTGACATAATTGGTTATCGGTGACCTGAAAGCTGGTAATATCGACTCGAAGCGAGTAATCTCGACTCAAAAGTATAGTGTATAACCTACTTACTGTCTACAGTCGTCGCTAGTCTTCCTTCATGATTGTTTGTGGACGATTTACTACTCAGTAAGAAAGCCTGTGCCCAAAAAGAGTTCTCTTCTGTTGTTATTAGTATAATGACTTCCTCATGTGCGACAGGTTCGTTTGTTTTTAAAAACACTGTTTTTCGTTCCAAAAAATAGAAAAGTAATTTTTTACCAGATGATCATGGTTTTTCACCGAGACTAGATAATTTCTCTCGGTGTAAGGATATTATCGCTTCTGGATAAATTCATACACTGTTGAGAAAATAGTCCCATTGGTTTGCTTAGCAGCAAATAGAACGGGAATAAACTCTGTACTGAAAAATTTTCGCGTGATCTATATAAACTGTCTTCACACACTCGATTTATAATTAGCGATATACAGGTACAGTGGCAAGTGTTATGCTTCTCAGGCTAATACCTCAAAAGTACCTCCGCGCAAAACCCTGATTTTGGTACATGCAAAAGAAAAAGAAATAGTGCCCGTGCGCGTGCCAGTAATAGGAAAACTAAGAGTTCGCGCATAAAAATGCACGAACGTACCAGGCGCGATGTCATCTAGTCATATGAAGGTGCCACAATTTAAAGACATTCTGGATATGACGTTAACAGTTAGAATGTCTAGCAATGTGGTTAGTCTTTTAAATTATTTGTATTGTACAATGTTGAGAAGCATGACTCTGTATTGGGCAGGTCAACTTGGAAATCTTGGTCTGATACTGAACAAAGAATCCTAAGAGGATCCCAAATTCGCGGAGAATATTCAAAAATATCAGGCACAACTAGGAATAAATATTAGTATATACTATGAACCGTTAACCACAAACAAACGTGTTTTAACTGTCTCCAAATACAGATCACGTGGCTACAATCGTCAACTGTATTCTAATTTTATTATGGACGAATTCATTTCAACACCGATAGTAGCTTGGATGGATACTGATAGAAAATTTACCGCTTATATTGAAGTAGGATCACAAGATTCTGGAATTATGAGCCCAGTAAATAGAGACTTTTGGCAAGCGTAACTTCTTAGTGCGTATCGCGTATCCGTATGGATTTTGTGTGTGACGTCATCAATGTGTGTGTATTTCTCATACAAGACGGTCTGGTACGAAGACAATAACACTACAAGTGCAGTTTTTATACGCACACATTTTCATGTGGACGTATTATGTCGTCGCCCCTGTCCGTCCGGACGTCCGTCCGTCCGTCCACAATTTGTTTGTGGACTCTCTACAGGTCACAATTCTTATCCGATTTTGACGAAACTTGAAATATAGGTTTATCCCCAAAAGATCTCGGCTGCTTTCGATATTGGCATGTATCGGATCAAAACTTCATGGATTATGGCCCCTGATTGTACGAAAAATCACGTTTTTAGCTTGTGGACCCTATAGAGGTCACATTTTTGAACCGATTTTGATGAAACTTGACATACATGTTTGTAACCCAAAGATCTTGGTTCCTTTCGATATTTGCGGCTATCGGAATGTAATTTCCTGGATTATGGCCCCTGAATGTCCGAAAAATCACCCTTTTTAGCTTGTGGTCGCTCTGGAGGTCACAATTATTATTCGATTTAAAAAACCGTTTGATTATATCACCGTTACACCCTAAGGAAGGTTGAGTTCGAATTTCGGGAAAATCGGACGAAAATTGCCATACAAAATGGCCGTCGTTTGTACGCGAAGACAGTTAAAAAATGGTATATCAAGGTTGTGGACTCTGTGGAGGTCACAATTTTGATTCGATTTTGATGAAACTTGAAATTCATGGTTATAACCCAAAGATCTTGCTTCCTTTCGATATTTGCGCATATCGGATCTTAACTTCCTGAATTATGGCCCCTGATTATACGAAAAATCGCCTTTTTTTAGCTTGGAGGTCACAATTATTATTCGATTTAAAAAACCGTTTGATTATATCACCGTTACACCCTAAGGAAGGCTGAGTTTGAATTTCGGGAAAATCGGACGAAAATTGCCATACAAAATGGCCGCCGTTTGTACGCGAATACTGTTAAAAAATGGTATATCAAGGTTGTGGACCCTGTAAAGGTCACAATTTTAATTTGATTTTGATGAAACTTGAAATTCATGGTTATAACCCAAAGCTCTTGGTTCTTTTCGATATTTGCGCATATCGGATCGTAACTTCCTGAATTATGGCCCCTAGTTATACGCAAAATCCCCCTTTCTTTAGCTTGTGGTCCCTCTGGAGGTCACAATTATTATCCAATTTAAAAAAACGTTTGATTATATCACCGTTACACTGTAATGAAGGTTGAGTTTGAATTTCGGGAAAATCGGACCAAAATTGACAGACAAAATGGCCGCCGTTTGTACGCGAATACTGTTAAAAAAATGGTATATCATGGTTGTGGACCCTGTATAGGTCACAATTTTAATTCAATTTTGATTAGGAAGGTTGAGTTCTAATTTCGTGAAAATCATACAAAAATTGCCGGACGAAATGGTCGCCGTTTGTACGCGAATAGTATAAAAATATGGTATATCATGGTTGTGGACTCTCTACAGGTCACAATTCTTATCCGATTTTGATGAAAAGTCACATTTCTAGGTTGTGTACCGTCACACCATAATCATTGTCGGTTTCGAATTTCATTAATATCAGACTGGAACTGACCAACTAAATGGCTGCTCCCAATACAGTATGAAATACAGGACTTAAAGATGTCGGAAAAATCACTTTCGGTATTGCTTGTTCTCTATCCATCTCTCGAAAATGTGGGCGTATCCTGCCTGGCAGTGCCAGCCTATCTTTATGTCTATGATTCATTCAATGGTTTTACACATGTTGGTGCCTAATTGGTCTATCCTTTTAGGGCTTAGAACTTTTCAGTCAGTCCCCGTAAGACAGATTTCGCTCAAGATAACCACAAAATGAAGGGCGTTATTGTAATTATGATACCTATCTTGACAGTGATCCACATCGGAATGTCGGTATAGTCTGTCTGTTGATGTCATGCGCTAGAACGTCAAATGTTTTTTAAACCAATGACAAGGGCGATAACTCGGATGGAAGTTAATAACGGAAGTGTGGTGTAATAAAAAATAAACTAACAATTATAGGTCCAACAAGAAAAACAGAATAGATACTTCTGGAAAACAGCTACTATAGTGTATACTAAAGCGACGTTATGGAGAAAATATATATAGACAAAACGTCGACCTAAAATATACTAGTAGCAATATTCCACAAGTATGTGTTTTTGTTGTTTCTGTATCCAGTTACTAAATTATAGTTAAAGTTTAATAATACAACAATTTCAGTATTGAAAAAATAGATTTAATTGTTCGACTAAAAATTTTAATGATACAAGCAATATGAAAAAAAATTAGCCCAAATAATTTAATTGTTCGACTAAAAATCTTAATGCTACAATATGAAAAAAAAATATTGTTCGACTTAAAATTTTAATGCTACAATATGAAAAAAATATAGATTTCATTTCATGAAGAACGTAGAAATAAAAAAAATCATTTTTACTCAATATTAAAGTGATAAAAGCCCCCTTAAAACATTTACAATACAAATTATTTAATGATTGTTTAAAACTGTTTAAAGCTCAATGACTGGTCTTAACTGAAAATAAAATAAAATTTTTAGTAGATACTTCAATGTCATACTAAAATTGGGATTTAATCTCAGATAAGATTTCGTTAAACCGGTCCATGATTGCGATTTCAAATATTCAGAGATCCATTGAAAGTATTTATAACGCACATAAGTTATAATTCTATAATACTACTCAAACTAATAATTTTATGATCACTTAAACTTGTTGAGGTTCACACGTCGGTGGCTGGTCGAGCTTTCAGATATTCAGAGACTCTTGGTAATGTTGGAACCAGCTTGAAATTGGCCGCTAATTTTGGATACTTAGCTAAAATGTCTGGATTCTGTTTGACAACATGTTCCAAAATATCAAAAACAGCCAGATCCGCCCAGGTCAGCTAAAATAATACAAAACTATAATTTACATATTGATAGATGTATGAACAATAAAGAATATTTAGGGCCGTAGCTAGCGTGGGGGTGGGGGAGAAGCAGCTGCCACCCTTGGAACAAATGGACAAAGAACTGGTTACCCCAATAGGCACCTTTGGAGCCCTTTCCATTGGATGCAATATGAAACGAACGACCCACATGATCGCCCCCCCCCCCCGCCTCTCCTTCTCCGCTAGCTACGGCTCTTCTATTCACTGTGGTTGGAAGGAGATGTGGGCCTTAGTGTGATGTGGTAATGAGTATTTACTGTGTGGCATTTTATTGTGCAATGTATATATATATACATGTGAAGTGTATTTCAATCTCTTTTTTTTTAACAAACCATCAGCTATGTGATTAAAGCTATCGTGAATCCTATTAGATATTTACATTTTTTTTAAGAATACAATGTTTTCATTGACTCAGCTAAGGATTAATCGGGATATTTAAATATACGTTATGTACGATTAGATAAGGAGTTGGTGGTTCTAACTATAACTGTCAAAAACTAGATACTGTAAAGGGGGTATGCTGAAAATGTCTGTCAAATTGCTTCACCCTGTAGCGGTGAAAACCTTATTTAGATTCTAACCCACATTATACTTGTTACTACTCTCACAAAAATTAACAAAGTCTCGATTATCCATTTTGCATTTAATCACCAATGGACTTTATTAGCAGATCAGAATCAAGTCCAATGAAAATAGGACAGATTAGATAGCTCCGAGAGTTGATTATGGTCTGTTCGTGTTAATAAATGTCCTATTAGTAATTTAGATAACATTTAAAGCCCCCCCCCCTCGGATCCAGGATTTGGTCGGGGAGGGGGGGGGCACACATTGGAGCAAAGGGTAATATGTTGCAACCTTGGATTGTTTGGGGGGAGACAATGCGTAAATCATGTTTATATCATCTATTAAAGAGCAGATATGTGAACTACAACAGTAACAAAGCAAACGAAAATGAAAATCAACTATGTCGCTGGGGCTGACAAAAGGGCCCACATTCGTGTTCACAGTAATACAATGTACTCTTATTTCAAATTACAGGTGTCTGTGGTTCTTTTATGTGCACGCTGATATCCTAGGTTTTAAAGTTCAACCGAACGACTAATCGCTGGTTATGGTGATTAAATGGGTCAGACGCTGCCTCGCTAGCCTGGAGGACGAGTGTTCCATTTTCTTTTTAGCCCAGTTCGGAGCAGAACAGTAGGACGTTAAACCCCATTTCATTTCATTTTCTTGTCAGACTGACAAAGACGGCAAATACGCTGGGGCTGTTTGAGGTACTAAACACCACGATGGTTTGCGCAAGGGGAATAGTTCCTGGTACAAAAACATCATGGTGGATAGCGTTAAAGAACAGTCCCATCATGAACATCCGAGTGTGTAGCGATAGAGAATAGTTCATCACTCGGCAAACCTCGGCAAATTCCGTAACCTCCAGAACCTACATCTAACCTCGGCTATATGACGAATTCCGCCATATTGGAACTACTTTAAAGGTCCCGGATGAAACATGGCTGCGCCCATACCGAACACAAATTGTCGACCGATCCAGCGGTAAGATAATGACGAAATTACACTTCTATTCTGAGCTAAAGGAATGGATAAAAAAATAATATATTCTACTTTCATTGATAGACATAACGTTGGATTTTATTGGTTGATAAATAGATGAGTTAAGGCGACTGTTATCTTTATTTTACATAGGTTTCCAACGAACAGGTTGCAGCGCGATCGGTTGAATAGGTCGCTAGCCGAATAGGTTCCCAAAATAGCGTCAAGTTTTCCTGTTAAAGGAAACCGGTAGCCGCATCGCAAATGTATGGGCGTAGGTACATATCACTTACTGCCATACAGCCGAGACTAGATGTAGGTTCCGAAATCTGTCGACGTTTGCCGAGTGAATAGTTCATGGTACACAAAACTAAGGGAGATAACTCCGGATTTCCTAGGGGTTTTTTTCGAAAGTAAATTTAACTTAAACCTGTATTTTGTCCCAGTAACTTTTGTGTGTCACAATAACGCTAGCGACATAAAAGTAATAAAAAAACCTAATAATACATAACTAATAGGCTGGTAGATGGACGATTTTTGTGGGAACAAATTCCCGGAAAGATGATTTGTTGTTTTTCTGTTTGGGGTTGGTATGTAGCATTCCAGAAAAAAAGTCTCCATGAATCGGCCATGGGGGGGGGGGGGGTTGTTACAGTACTTTTTAGTTTTGGTATTGTTCTAAACATCCTGCTAAGAATCCACATTTTTGATGTGTGAAATCAAACAAATGTTTTCTATATTGGCAATGCTGTAGGTTCTTAGCAGGATATAATTTAGAACAATACATTGGTATTAAGGCATTTTCAGATACCAAAACTAAAAAGTGCCGTAATTTTTGCTCCCCAATCCGATTCATGGAGACTTTTTTTCTGGAGTACTACAGACCAACCCCTAACAGAAAAACAACAAATCATCTTTCCGGGAATCTTTTCCCACAAATTCATATTTTCATATTTCTCCTGCTAGCCTGTAAGTTACTTCATGCATTATGCATTTTCTTCTGAACAGCCCAGTCAGTTTAGTTAATCAACTTTTTAAAAATAGAGAGAGACAGAAAAGGGGTTTAACGTCCACTCAACACAAACTAGGTCATTTCGGGACTAACATATGGTTTCATTTTATTTCAATAATTCGCTTGTGCGTAGGGGTTTTTAGCAGTGGGAGGAAACCGGGGTGCCCGGAGGAAACCCACGAGGTTGAGAAGGCGCCTCTATCTCCATGCCACATACGCTCACACCAGGGCATAAAACCACAGGGGTGACCGGCCAGCTAGAGGTCGAAGCGCGGCACTCTAGACCACTAGGCCATCCCAATACCCCTTAAAAATAGATATCAAATCAAGGACCTGCAAATTTAATACCATGGGTGAGCGAAATCTACCCAATTTTGGTGATCAGTGGACAAAAAATCGTAAATATAACTCGTCTATCACCTTATCGCCGACCAGAAAACCTCCAGAGCTTTTGTTTTTCTCCACAAATTGTTCCAGAAAGCTGAGAGCAGCCGGTAATTGTTCTTCTACCAATTTCTTCTCTGCTTCAGCCTGAAAAGAAAAAGATATAATAGAAGATTTGCATGTGTCTATTTTAATTTAATTATTCACGCCAATGGTAATAAGAAACGACTAACATCCGACGAGGTTTGGAGGGCGCGACAGGAAATGCTTTAACATAATACTTTTGTGTACCCACCGGTCTAATGGGTAAGCGTTTTTTTCCATCCACTGGAGCCTGGTCTTATGACGTCATATGTGGATTGTGGGTTAGAATAAAGGTTAGGATAAGGGCTGTGGCCTGCAGATTTCATCACAGTCTCGATATGTAGACAGGGCTAACCCTAACCCTAACCCTGGGCCAATCCACATATGACGTCATAAGACCAGGCTCCGGTGGATGGAAAAAAACGTTTACCGGTCTAATGGGACCCATCTTTTCGAAACTCCGACGTGCAGGATTGACCATAGCATTCGAAGACTAGACACTGTTGCGTACCTTCCGTAACAGGCTTTATCATCCACAGGTTGCACGTTACCCCCTCCCCCTCGCCTCACCCGGCGCATAATGAAGCATAACAATCAGATTCCATACCTTCTTTACTGGGTCATTTATGTGGTAAACATCACCAATCATTTCTCGGACCTGGATGATCTTATCTACAATCGTATCTGTTAATAATTTCTCATAGTTATCTCTACCATCCAGACCTAAAATGACGAGAGAGAGAGATGGGGTTTATTTCAATAATTCGCTTGCGCGTAGGGGTGTTTAGTAGTGAGAGGAAACCGGAGTGCCCGGAGAAAACCCACGAGGTTGAGAAGGCGTCCCTATCTCCATGCCGCATACGCTCACACCAGTGCTCGAAACCACAGCCGCAAGCCAGAGGTGACCGGCCAGCTAGAGGTGGAAGCGCGGCACTCGAGACCACTAGGCCACCCCCCCCCCCCCCCACAAGATGACGAAACAATATTTCTGCTTATTTATGGGTGTATACTATCACTAGAGTCTAGAGTGGAATCAGGGTAAACAGAGATAGCACTTCACATGCTGTAAATATAACTTAAAAGGGGGGCCGATCTACAGCTCCACCTCGGCTCCACCTTTCCGAGTAAAGGGAAACAATCCACAAACGCAAAAACAAACAGGAAAACATTTCCCAATATTGTTTATTTTCGTGTTTAAATCACTCCATAAAGTTAACAGGCATATTATTATTTTAACGACTCCTGCATTGGTCGAAAACGGTCATCTAGATTTTCCGACGTGGTTTCCCTCTTATCAGTGATGACAGGACGGAGGGCCTGACAAGGACAGCGGTCTAATCGTTCGAGTGGGACAAAAAAAACCCAAGGTCCCGTGTACTCATTGGCGTGCACATAAAATATCGCTTCTCAATTGGAATTTGATATAAGAGTAGACCATAGCGACACTGCCCGGGCACAATTTTCCTCGTAGCACACTGTATGGTGTGTGACCGTTTTCATTAGCCCAGTATATTATTTTATTATCCAGCTTTGCTCTTTACGTGTAGATGTACAGAAAGTGAAAACATATATACAATGTGTAAAAAAAATAATAAAAAAATCTAGTAAGGTACAAACTATAATACTTACCAAATTCACGAGCTAGATATCTGGATATTACAACACTCTCCGCAAACATCCGACCATCAACTTCTAACACAGGTAGCTTACCTGCTGGTACAGCTGTAATTCGTACAACAGAAATTATTAGCCATTTGAACTGAAGAACAAGATAGTCCGTCCCTATTCACTCGTCCATTTGCTGCTTGTCACTTTTCGACAAAGGGGATGCTCGGTTCACAGTTCCGGAATTAAATTCTCTAAATTCCAAAACTCGTGTAAATCGCCCAGTTTCCTACCACACACACGATAATTGTAACAATTGTTAAGATAAAGAAAATAACCTGGTGTGTGGACGTTAAGTTCCAAAACACGTCATTCAAGGCTTATAAACCATTCAACAACACAATCCACCGAGAAAGAGGAACAGTAATCAACTCTCCTAGATGAATCAACTAAAGGACAACCCAGTTATTTTGAATAAGGAAATCGACACGTTTTTAAACAGTTCCGATTAAATGAACACTTCATCATGGTCCGGTATCAGAAAAACCGAGGATTAGTATACACACTGGAGTGACGCAAAAAGGGTAAAACTGCGACCCGGGTAACATTTCTTCATTAGCCCAGTCGGTGTATACCCATCTGTTTCTATATTCTAGAAAATAGCACCTGTTACATGCTGCTAGTAACTGTTAAATGTTTCTGGACTGAAAACGCAAGATTTAAATATGCCTAGAAAATAACAACTTCCACATGACAATGTTAACATATTATTTCTAGAAAAATAGACCTTTTCTACTTACTTGGTTTGAGGGCTGCCCAGTCTTGGTCATCCGCTTCAGGTCCAACATCTTCGTATTCAACCCCAGCAGCTGCAAACACCAATCTAGCCAACTCTCCACGAGCTCGATATTTTTTAAAGAAATAGTATTTATATTTTGGTGGCATTTTGTTCCGACTGATCCAACTTGGTGTATAATTATTGTCCTTATAAAGATTTATGGAGTGGAGATACGGTGGTCGAGTTTATCCTTGTCGGTCTTCTGAAACCTTGTCTTTTATTCAGCCACAACCAACATGTGATCAGCTTTCTGATGAAATATATTGCCTTATGAAATACGTTTTGACTCTTACACAATAATCCTAGATACTGCACCTAGATTCTGTGTGTGTTTAATCGTGTTGACACAATGCACCACGTGTACCGTATTTACTTACTACTTAAGGTTGAATATCACTGATTTAGGTCAAGTTACAGTTACACGGCGAATGTACATACTCCAGTGTTTGTCTAATAGAGAGAGAGACAGAGCTATGGGGTTTCACGTCCACTCGACACAAACCATGTCATTTCGGGACTAACATATGGTTTTTAATTTTATTTCATTAATTCGCTTGTATGTAGTAGGGGTGTTTAGCAGTGCGAGGAAACCGGAGAAAACCCACGAGTTTAGACAGGCAATCCTACTCCCTGCCACGTACAACCGGGGATTCGAAACCACTCCAGTCGACCCAATGGTAGGCCGTATGATACAGCCGAATACGATAACACTCATAAGAGCGCATAAATAGCCATTGCCCGTGAAATTCTCTACACATCTATCAACTATTACAGCCATAAAAATCCTATTATTGACATTTTAGTTATTACAGCAGCTTTTGGTTCGGTGGGGGGGGGGCATATTTTGGTTCAGTACAAAAAATATCAAAAACATGATACTAGCAATAGTTTCATTTAACTGTTGGGTCATGCCAGGTCAACTGGAGCAAATTTCGGAAAGTTGGGAACATGACCCCCTCCAAAATATTATGAAAAAATATATGGCCTTAAGCTAACAAATCCAACATATTTACCTCTCAAGTTTAGAAACCAATTGAGATGTGGCCATTTTAAATTAGGGTACTGCAACTGGCTATAAATTGAATTTGTTTTTCCAGGTTTATTTATCGTATTAAATAACATAAATTCTACTTTATACAAATTCGCTGATTGCAAATGCTGTTCATAACTATCTTGAAAAAAACACGTTTAATAAACGAGGCATTTTTACCAAGCCTCGTTTTGAACAAAATACCTCGTTCCAAAAACAGGGCAATTTAAAAAACCTCGTTTCGGAACTCCAGACAACGAGGCATTTTTTTGACCTCAATTTGGACAGAAATGCCGAACGAGGCATTCTGAGGTTTATAGTGTTAATATCTAAGTAGTGGTGGAATATTGTGCACGAGGCAGTTTATGCTTAATCTTCTTTGAGAGGTTCGCACTATTGTACGTGTAGGACAGTGCATATACAAAACGATACAAACAGAACGGAAGTAGACACGAACGGGGATGGGGTCGTGCTCATGATCGCCAGGTAGTGTGCTATGAAGGACGAAATTGTGCCTGGATAACGGCGATCCGATTCAAGCTTCTTTGCCGATTCAAAGGTAATGAAGGGGGTGGGCTGGATGACCGAATGGTTAGCACGTGCGCACTGTATCATAAAGCCTGTCTTTGAGTCAAAGGGCGTGGTTTCGAATCCCCAGTTGTACGTGATAAGGAGTAGAGTCGCCTGTCCAACCTCGTTGGTTTTCTCCGGTTTCCTCCGACTGCGAAAGAACCCTAAAGGCATGCGAATTAATGAAATATAATTAAACCATATGTTAGTCACGGAATGACCTAGTTTATGTCAAGTGGGCGTTAATCCCCCTGTCTGTCTATCTGTTTTGAAATTAATGTCCAGCCAGGATAACATCACCACTCCTAAAACGTATCACCGTGATAATATTTCACATATTAACGACATGAAATTAAAGTAAACTAATAGAACCATTAGACAATTCATAAAATCATTTATCGACCCAATATATGTGCAGAAGAAAAACAAATCTGATATGTTCCTAATATCACGACATTGACACCAGTACAATAAACCAGTTGATTAGTTTTGAATTCCCAGGTTGTTATAAATCAGTTCATTAGTTATCACTTTGGCTTTGCAGTGTTTTGTAAATTATTCAGTTATTATGCACGGTGAATTAGGTTTGATTCTGTTGTCTGTAACAAACAAACGTCCGTCGTTAGTCAATATTTAGTCGTATGTGAGTGTACACAAGATATGTATTCAGCTTTTGTAAATTGTGGTATTGTCTGAAAAGCTATAAATGTTTCTGATCTCTGTGACTGAAGTCAGTTGCTATCTGGATTTGTTATTGTCTGACAAGGTATAAATGTTCCTGACCACTGCGAGCTGAAGTTAGTTTATTTAGATTCTGTTATTGAACAATTCCTGCTGTAGTTAGCTTTTATCTGAGCTGTGTTGATCTGTGCGAGCTGACGCCCCTTTACCCGGACACTATAAACGTATGTCATAATTGATTTGTGACGTAAAGTAATTTGTGACGTAAAGTAATCTGTGACGTAAAATGAAGTGATCTGAACTTTTGTTTTGGAAGAATACTGGAATATCTACCTTTCAGTGATTGCTAAGGATAGCTTTGTGAGTGCTTTTGATTAGCATTCAGCAAGATTAGCGTTTTAGTAATTTGAACAAGAAAATGATCAAGTTAAACATTAATCCGGTTTACGTGTTTATGGGTATTATCATCATCACTCTACACCACACCAGCAGCATTACCACACTCGGAGCCACTCCGCCCCCTCCAGCCAGCAGTACTACCACTCTCGGATCGACTACCCCCGGTCCAACAAGCAGTTCTAACACTTCGGGATCGACTACTCCCGGTCCAGCCAGCAGTACTACCACACTCGGATCGACTACCCCCGGTCCAGCCAGCAGTACTACCACTCTCGGATCAACTACCCCCGGTCCAGCCAGCAGTACTACCACTCTCGAATCAACTACCCCCGGTCCAGCCAGCAGTACTACTACTCTCGGATCAACTACCCCCGGTCCAGCCAGCAGTACTACTACTCTCGGATCAACTACCCCCGGTCCATCCAGCAGTACTACCACTCTCGGATCGACTACCCCCGCTCCATCCAGCAGTACTACCACTCCCGCATCGACTACCCCCAGTCCATCCAGCAGTACTACCACTCTCGGATCCACTACCCCCGGTCCATCCAGCAGCACTACCACACTCGGATCGACTACCCCCGGTCCATCCAGCAGTACTACCACTCTCGGATCGACTACCCCCGGTCCATCCAGCAGTACTAATACTCCAGTATCAACTACCCCCGATCCATCCAGCAGTACCAACACTCTCGGATCAACTACCCCCGGTCCATCCAGCAGTACTACCACTCTCGGATCCACTAACCCCGGTCCAGCCAGCAGTACTACCACTCTCGGATCCACTACCCCCGGTTCAGCCAGCAGTACTACCACTCATACCATGTACAAGAAGTACAGCCTTGATAATAATGTGAATATGAATTATAATCTATCATACGAAGACATTTCGCCAATTGAATGTGGACGCCGTTGTAGTACTATATCCGGATGTAGACTGTTCAATTACCAAAACAACTCATGTTACATACTAAATATGGTAATTCCTGGACGTGGATCAGTGACTGTGAATTCTATATATGTAGATGTAACTGTGAAAGGTATGTTTAGGTTTATTTCACGGCTTGAAATCAAAATTAAAAAAAACATAATAAAATATAGAAGAGTACAAAATAACACCGGTCTTAAAGGACAATGAAATTAATTGTCAGAAGATACAAATGCATGTTACAGAAAATTGAGGTTTTATTCTAAAGTAACTGGAATTTTTTATGGTTTTCAAAACCGGTAAGCAAGTTATATGCCAAATAGTTATACCCTAATTAGTTACAAGCAAACTAGTTCTAAGTCACCGAATTACTAGTCACCCAGAAACAAGTCATTTAGTTACTAGTCACCCAGGAACAGGTCATTTAGTTACTAGTCACACATGAACAAGTCATTTAGTTACTAGTCACACAGGAACAATTCACTTAATTACTAGTCACCCAGGAACAAATCCCTTAGTTACTAGTCAACAGGAAAAGTCATTTTGTTACTAGACACCCAGGAACAAGTCACTTAGTTACTAGTCACACAGGAACAAGTCATTTAGTTACTAGTCACCCAGGAACAAACCACTTAGTTACTAGTCACCCAGGAACAAATCACTTAATTGCTAGTCACCAGGAACGAGTCACTTTGTTACTAGTCATCCAGGAACAAGTTGCTTTGTTACTACAATGTAGTTGAGTCAATTTGTTACTAGTCACCCAGGAACAAGTCACTTATTTACAAGTCACCCAGGAACAAGTCACTTAGTTACTAGTCACCCAGGATCAAGTCACTTTGTTACTATAGTTGCCCAAGGAACAAGTCACTTAGTTACTAGTCACCTAGGAACAAGTCACTTAGTTATTAGTAACTTAGTTATTAGTCAATGTGTTTTCAGTAAAATAGTTATAAGTCTATAAGATACCAGTCAATTAGTTATACAAGTCCATAAATTAAGCCAATTAGTATAAGTCTATTGATTACAAGTCTATAAGATATCAGTCAATTAGTTACAAAAGTCCATTAAATTTTATGGTGAGAGTGTATGGGCGTGGTTAGGACGTGCGCGCTGTATTATAAAGCTTGTCATTGAGTCAAATCGCGGGGTTTCGAATCCCCGGTTGTACGTGACAATGAGTATGACAGAAGTTCTGGCTAAGTTTTCTACGGCACATTTGTCTTTTTTTCTACAGATAAATGTGAGTTGCCTGGCTACACTGCTTATATTGGTGGATTATTTTGTATAAAAGTTGTAGAACAGCCATCAATTGATTGGATGACATCTAATACCACGTGTAATCAAGATGGCGGACATCTTCTCACCATGAAATCTGTTGTATTAGATGTTAAGAAATACGTGTTGGAGACAATCAGCCTATTAGGTAAGATGGCGGATGGTTTATATTATCAGGTACAATCAACCTGCCAGGTAAGATGGCGGATGTCTTATATTAAATGTGATCAACCTGCCAGGTAAGATGGCGGACGTCTTATATAATTAGATGCAATCAATAAACATGTTTTAGCTATGGTCGATTGCTGTATTTTAAATGAAAGTAATCATATGGTTTATTTTACTAGGGATTTCATACTGGATTGGTGGTGATGATTTGGATGTAGAGGGGGCGTGGAAATGGAGTGATGGGTCTCCAATTATATCGGACGCATGGTCACAAGGAAACTCCAGTAATGGCGGAGATTGTTTGATGTTACACAATCTGGCTTTTAAAGATGCAGAGTGTAGCAGTATCCTCCCCACTCTTTGTGAACAATCCACAGTGTTTAGTATTTGATGTAATGTAGCCATAATGCTTGTTGATGGAAGATCGTTATATTAAAAGACTAGTATGTTATTTTGAATCTTGTAATTTATAATACCCATCATTTTGTGATTATTTCTATCATGTATCAGGAGTCGGGGCATACATCAGTTGGGCTGGTTGGGGAAATGAAACCAAGCCGGGTAGTAGAGAAACCTTTATTACATAACAGCTGATGTACAAGTGATGTATTCAAGGATGAGTTACCAGAAATAACTTTTCTGGGCATGCGCGTACATTGAACCAATCCATACATAACAATTTCCATCGTAATCGGTCTTGTCATTGGTGCGGGATCGGGGGGGGGGGGGGCTGGCAAGAGTCAATGTAACGGAATATCGTATGGTGCCTGTCGTTGACGAAAACACGAGGTTCTGGAATTCGATATAAGAGTAGGTCGTACGGTATTTATTTAAGAGTCTAGCATCATTTCCATCTTAACCCGTTCGTATTTATGTCCACCATAACTCTTCTGTTTTCATCTAAACCACGTTTGTTAGAATAATGCTTGTGAACCACATTTGATATTATCTTGCTAGACATGCTATCAACAACATAGGTTATTGTATATTATTATTAATAGATAGCCGTGTTTTTCTTCTTTCACATGATACTTAATGCCTTTATAAAATATTTACAATATTAGTATTTGTTTGTTTCATCACCGACGAAATGATATTCTCCAATTGTCAGGAGATGAGTCTTTCATGCCTCGGTGACGTCTATTATTATTTTCGGGGGGGGGGGGATGGCCTAGTGGTCTAAAGTGCCGCGCTTCGACCTCTAGCTGGCCGGTCACCTCTGGCTTGCGGCTGTGGTTTCGAGCCCTGGTGTGAGCGTATGTAGCATGGAGATAGGGGTGGCTTCTCAACCTCGTGGGTTTCCTCCGGGCACCCCGGTTTCCTCCCACTGCTAAAGACCCCTACGCGCAAGCGAATTATTGAAATAAAATTTAAAAATATGTTAGTCCCGAAATGACCTAGAATGTGTTGAGTGGACGTTAAACCCCATCTCTCTCTCTCTATATATATATATATATATTTTCTCCATTTAAACATAGGAAATGAAATTGGGTTTAACGTCCTACTGTTCTGGTCTGATCTGGGCGATTGAAGACGGTATTTAAAATGATAATTGCCCAAATCCAGCTCATTTGGTTCCGAGATAGTAAGCAACATTAGCCTTGATCGGCCCTTCGCTGTTTCTTGGACACTATACGACTCGTATAGTTCTTATCTTTATTGTCGGAAGTCGGAAGTGAACCCGCCAGTTTGTAGGCCAGTTTGTTATTTCTGAAGACCCTCACAGGTTTTCAGAATCGACAATTATCGATATTAGAAATGTAGAGTTACAGAAATACAACAAACAATTCATTAAAACGGGATAACGAAGATGAGCGTCATGCAATGTGCAGAGGGCAGAGGTCAAAATGTCGCGCTTTGCGTCAAGGGTTTGAATTTGTGCGCCTCTCTAAAGTTGAGTTTTTTGATTTAAACATTAAGTTATTTACAGATATCAAAAAGGATCAAACACTGGAGTTCTTGCAGCCCCCTCTCAAATGGAAAACACCATAATCATAAGTATAATGTTCAACCACTGTAAAAGATTTCTCATAAAATTTGGAGGGGGGGGGAGCTACGGAATTTGTTTGTTTTTTGTGGGGGGGGGGGGGGGGTACGGAATGTTTTGGTGGGGCTGAGGATGTGGCCGGCTAAGAACATTCCTAAGAAATCACTATTTTTGACGAAATATTTGTGGGGGGGGGGGGGCTAAGCTTCTCCCCTCCCACCGGGGCTACGGGCCGGATGACTAACACATCTCTGTTTCCCACTGGGCTACCGTGGTTCCATTCAGGTCGAAGAAGGATCCATTATATTTCAGCAGCAAACAAAAAGTTACAATAAATATTAGTTTTTATTGGTGGTAATAAGACTGGTATCATATTAAATGTTAATCTGATTAAGACACACATCTTATTTCGTTACGTTTTTTATAGTTCAAAATTTCGTTTTACTTGTCTTTACCACACTAGGCAATTAGCCAATGAAACGGTCGGTTACGGTTACGGCGATTTCTTGCCGTTCTCTGTACGTCAACATTGATTGATTAAATGTATGTCCCCTGTCGCGTCCTTCCAGTACAACTAGTTAGATCTTCATGTAGTGTAAGCCATCGAAAGTATAAAAAAACGAAACGAAATATAGATCTTTATTTTGATCAGATTGATTAAAAGTAATAATAGAGTAGAACGGTTCAGCCAACGGTGGTTGCAATTTTTGCACATATCTTGTCAAACCTTCAGAGGCGAATATCGCCGCTTGCAATAGCGTAATTTGAATAAAATTCTCGAATTATCATTATTCATTTTACATTATCTACTTTCGAACTATTATAACAAGAATGCTTAGCTCTTTATCAAATATATCTTTAAATGTAATCCTGATATTAGAATTTAATATTAGCGGGTGAAATATAAAACCCATCTGCCTGTCTCTCGTCACCCATTGAACATAAATAAACACCGGATATATTAACCTCCCCGAGATATTTATCTGTAAATTGTTCATACAATCTTTTATCTATGTTAGCTGTACCCATTCGTCTTGATACGGGGCGAGATGTCTTCATGATCGTCATATGAGGGATGAATTCGTGTTGGTCTCTAATTTCTATGCCTTCGTGTCTTAAACACATTGATAATTGATCGACGAAATCTAGAAATCCATCCGGATATTCGATTTTTGCATACACGACACGACTGTAGAAATTAGAAACTCCATTTAAAACAAGGGGTTGTGCAGGCACTGCATCCTTTAACTCGTCACGTATTGACTTTAACACCCTACACGCCGAGTCTACTTGTTCTGGTGTATCCAGTCCTAATGTACATAATGTCACGTGCAAAGCAGAAGGTGGAATGCAACATTCTCGATACAGAGGCTGATTTGCTAAAATATTATCTTGAATTTCGCTCGTGACTTCCTGTACAGCAGAATCGGTAACACGAATAGCCAGGAAGTAATTAGGGCGCAACTTATCTTGCCAGTATCCAGGATGTGATGTCATAGGATTGGTTGTGTTTGTTCCTATGGTTACTATTATTCCATCGTCACTATCAGAATCACTATCGCTGTCGTCATCATCTACTTTCTCATTGCTATCCGTGCTGGGGAGTTCGGTAGCTTTCTCAGCTTTACACTTATCTAACTCCTGGTCATAGTTTGCGATGATGTCTGTTATTTTTGTTCCGCTACCGAGCGAACCGAACACATTATCCAATCTCGCCAGTTTATCCCACACTTTGATGTCCCTATATTTGAAATACTGTATCCGATGTTTGGGTATAGCCAGCACATTATAATCCACGGAAGCGATGTCCTCCCATGAAAAGGCTGTGAAATATTTCTCCTTTATGCCCAGAAAACGATCCAGATAACCAACCAGGAAATCTTCCTGGGGTAAATCAGAATCCCACTGAATCCGTTTAACGACGTCATCAGCTGTTTTCATAGAGGCTAATTTCTCGACGGTTACTTTATCCTCCCTCGGCTTCTTCTGTTTTTTCTTGTGTTTGTTGCCCTTGGGCGATTTTTTAGATTTCCCCAACCCGTTTGCTTTTAACCACGTCTCGGCTTCATTTGTAAGGCTTTTCATCATTGGATTATTCAAGTATACATTGGTCCTGGACTGTAATAATTCTTGAAGTTCACGGACATCGTCCTCCTCCATGCATTCAGCCCGAATAGATATCTTTGGAGCCGTTTTGGGGTATGAAGCTGCAATGAAATAAAATTTTTCATTTCGTACACACCACTACTAAAGATAAGGAACCAATAGATAATAGACGATATTCGGGGTCTAGGAGAGAGAGGGAGAGAGAGAGAGGGGAGTACCGTTAAACTCCATTTCATTTCACAATGAAGCAAATAGCCAGTTATTGAATTTCCCGTGAAAATTCGCCAAATCTAGAGTTGAATTTGTCACGGATCGACAATTCTGTCACGTGCACCATACAGATAAAGAGATCCGGTTGGAAGAATAAATCGATATTTATTTGATGGAACACCAACTTACTTGGTAACTGAAACTTTATGGTTAAATCCATATCTTTTGGTTGTAAAGTAACACTTCTACTATATACGTCACTTCCTTTCTCAACAACTCGACATCTCCCTTTAAACTCTTCTTTTATTGACGTCACTTCCTCTTCTTGTAGTTCAGACATATTGATAATTGTGACAGTGGATTCTGCCAGGGTTTAGATGGCGGTTACAGGCCTGGAAAAATTAAAACAAATGAATGTCACATGTGACATAATATGACCCCGAATTATGTATTAAGAGAGAGATTGGGTCTAACATCCACCCTACACAAACCAGGCCATTTCGGGACTAACATATGGTTTAATTTTATTTCAATAATTAGCTTGCGCGTAGTGTTCTTTAGCAGTGACTGATAATTGAGTCCATATATTCAAACCCATTTTGTTGGACAAATATGTGGGATCGACTGATTGAAACTTTAGAACTGAAATAACCAATAAAATAAATTCTAAATATTTACGGACTGTCCTTGTTTATTGATCAGTAAGACGGCTTTAGTCTCAGTGAAAATACTCTATTTACTGAAGCAACACTTGACTATGGTGCTGTCTATGGAAGCAAGAAATAATCGCCCCTGGTAACATGGGTGCCGTATCGCCATTCATTCCAAAAACATATATAAATGTAGGCTTCATATTGTATCCATCTTTGTTTGTTTCAAGTGGACCTTAAACCCAACTCCCTCGCGCTCTCTCTCAATATCATTAATAAATAGAATAATTCCATTCAAAGTACAAGCAGAAAAATAATAATTTAAAATCACGGTTATTTTCTATACCCAGGTCAAGATTGTGGTTATTGTGAGTTATTGTGTCACATACGAATGACACTCTAAATATCTTTCCATCCGTCGGCGTCACCCAGAACAAGTGTTTGACACACCTCATTCTACAACCATTATTGTTATAGTTGATATCGGTTGTGTGCTGGATGTCATGTACTGACAAGTTCTAGAACAACAAGTTGACCGTTTCGATGTACCTTATTAATGTTTGATATTGAACATTTACTTACCCGTTGGTTTCCCTGTTGTGTATGCTGTGTTGTACGGTGATAGTACGTTAACACAATTATATATACACGCCTATAGTAGTCTATAAATAGACATGACTTTACTACTCATGGTGCAATATACTATAGTCAGCATTACCCAGACACAATTAATATACCATAGTCAACATTACCCAGACACCACCACTACCGATTAACACGCTGAACAATGAGGTTAATAATGATACGTCCATCGTATTATTCTCGGATAATTTGAATAGGAAGATTACATTACCAGTGTATGAGGCGATGGGATATTAAGGGTATCCGTGTCATAAGGCCTTAAATACACAGACCACAGACACAACATATAATTTACAACCACTGTGCTTGCATTTAACATTATTTTACAACCATTTTTTTGTGTAACCTTTCATTTGTGTCAATTGCTAGGTCCCAAATACTAGTGATTTAGCTCCTTTAAACGTTAGCTTTCATCTTGTATTGCTGGTTCAGTGTATTGTAGCCTAACATCATTATTGCATGTCTTATTAAATTAAGACTGAGTCCAAGTAACTTCTATGTGATTTATTAAACATAGATAATTCAACAAACAAGATAATTCAACAAACATTTACAACAAAGAGAGACATCCTATCCGTTATTAATCATAGCTCAATCTACGTTTTCGTCGGTCTGGTCGATTTGTCCGATTGAATGGAAGGGCGGTGCAACTCTTCCTTGTGGCTTGTAGGTGAGTGTATGACCTGGGCCCTGTTTCACAAAAACTTAAGCTAAAATCACTAAAATAGATTTTAACTAAAATCAAAATGAAATTTTAAATTTTATGCGTTTCACGAAGATTGATTGTAACTTAAAATGCGATTTTAATAGATTTTAGTTAAAATCGCCTGCGCCCGCGCAGTGCACATTTCTGCTGCGGGTACTTACGGTGAAAACAAATACGCTTCGAACCTGAAAACTGTTGGCAGGTGGAATTAACGGTTGCAATATCAATGGGGAGAGTTTCATACGTTGAAGCAATGTTTGCACACGGTCGGACATTCGTAGAGAGGTGAAATAAATGAGTGTACTGCATTATGTGCGATTCGAAAAGTATCGGTGGGTTGGCCTGGAACTTGGTATTTGATTCGTGACATGGGCATTTTATTTACTCGCAGGCTTCAATGGAAATAATGTGTATCGATAAACTAAATCTAGGTTGTAATATTTCGTCGCATTTTAAAAGTATTTATCAACTTTGAAATTAGTACACCAAATAGCCAATGTTCCGATGCCTAGATTTGACATGTCATTCTCATAGATCCACCCTTTCAATGATATTTTGAAAATGATACTTACTCAATTAAATAATTTTTCCCCAAAGATAAAATAGCTTTGCTCCTAAAATGCCAATTATTTTTGTTGTTTTATTAACGTAAAACTTCATTAAGAAATGATAATAAATTTATATTAAAATTTAATTTCAAATAGGCCTAGGCCTATAGAATTTTTCAATAAACACATTTGAGATTATTGATTTATCTCTTTGGTATTTACATATCATCATAACCCTCAAAAGTATGCGTTAATACTACAAATGGTTTGCCTAGTATTATAGGCCTTTAGGCCTTCTAAAACCAAGAAATGGGCCATATTAAACCATTGTACACGAACATATTTTCTTTATAGATAAGAGGGCTCTTCTTTCCAAGACATTGGATATGAATAAATGCTTTTCTTTTAGTGTTTAGTTTACTGGGGTTTTGAGCGGTTTTTTTCCTTGGAGTTCTAATAATATGGAGCGCCATCCAAATGCTTAAATTGACTTACAATAAAATAAACGGGTGAAAGGGGTTTGAATGAGAATTGTTTTTGTGAATCATGGTTGGAATATTAAATATTATCACAATATTATCATTATTCCAATTATATCTCTATGTCGCAATATATGTAACAATGTAGCTCTAATCAATGTTTGTTAATGTTTTGATTTTAAGTTAAGACAGGGTGACGGCTATCCTAAGTTAAAATTGATTTTAGTTAAAATTGTCCTTAAAATGGGTTTGTGAGACGCCACTATTTTAAGTTAAGATTAGATTTTAACTTGAAATATTATTTTAGTGGATTTTAACTAAAATGCTTAAAATCATGTTGTGAAACTCATCTATCTTAAGTTAGGATGAGATTTTAGTTTAAGACGATTTTAAGGAGATATAAGTTTTTGTGAAACGGCCCAGAACCATTCCCCCTATCAGTAATTATGTTATATAATGAATAAATGTGGTCTGAACATCCTCGATGTGTCCTGAAGCCATTCTGACAATCAGATATAAAATTGTTAAATTCTAACCCTTTATTTAATCTAGTATGTGTTTAAAACGATGGTTATCCAAGGGTATAAAGAGCTCGATGACACCTAAATCTCTTAATCCAACCACCTGTATAATCTCTTAATCCAACCACCTGTATAATCTCTTCACCTGTCATGTACTATAATCTCTTAATCTGCCGCGTCCTGTTAAAACAATGTCCACGCCCTGCGACCTTACCGGTTAGACCTGTGGTATTCAACCTTTTTTTTTTACCAACGGCACACTTTGGGCTATAAAGTCTGAAGGCATGTGCTTCCCGATCATTTGTTCAGTAAATTGGTCCCAACTACTTATCCATGAATACTGAAATGTGCCCATTCCTTTTACACGCAGAGGGGGGTTGGGATGGCCTAGTGGTCTAGAGTGCCGCGCTTCGACCTCTAGCTGGCCGGTCACCTCTGGCTTGCGACTGTGGTTTCGAGCCCTGGTGTGAGCGTATGTGGTGGCATGGATATAGGGGCGCCTTCTCAACCTCGTGGGTTTCCTCCGGGAACTCCGGTTTCCCCCCACTGCTATAGACCCCTGAGCGCAAGCGAATTATTGAAATAAAATGAAATCATATGTTAGTCCCCAAATGACCTAGTTTGTGTCGAGTGGACGTTAAACCCCATTTCTCTCTCTCTCTCCTAACAAAGGCAACAAAAGGGTTCTCAACTTGATTCTGGCAGGGTTTAGTGTACTTTATAACATTAGCGAAATCTCATCCTGTCGTAAAGTTCTGTACTAGTGCATTCACCATTCAAAACAAATCTCAAGAGGACATATCAGATCTTGGCATAATTCCTGATGGTTGATCTATTTAATGGCAAATCGAATGATACGCTATCATCACTGTGCCATATCATTTTGCACCACGAAACAAGATTTCATAGCCAACGTGTGTACTCTCAAATTATGGTATGGACGGGGATGACAAATGTAATGGATAGGTGTGGAAGCAGGGAAATGATTAGTTAATTTAAATTATGACCCAAAACAATGCCGTGCTTGGCGAACTCTTGGAAAATGTCCATTACAACTTTTCGGGGGGGGGGGGGGTAAGTTCTCTTGATGCAGACGCTATGGATCCCCCCCCCCCGCACTGCTGTATGTAGCCCTTGTCAAACTGGAAATTGTGACAATTCAAACAACACGCAATAGGTCGATACTGAGGTAGGGGATTACACTCAAATCTGAACGCTCTGCAACATATTCTATGGACATGGGCATTTGTGCATTAGGTGATAGTGGACAGCTGAAGGTCATGAATTCAATTTTGTAATGATTGAACAGCTCAGTACCATTCAAAGTTCTCTTAATTGTGCTCCTTGTCCCCCAAACATGGAGATAGACATTAAGATCATCAAATTTGAGTCAATAGTTATGGACTCTTTGGTCATTTGGAGGTGTTGGCGGCCATTTTGAACATAATATGCCAACATCATTTTTAATGATCTTAATGTGTTCTTTGCTCCTACAGGAACCTAGGAAAAGACACCAAAATCATCAAATTTGAGTTGATAGTTACATAGTTATGATCATTTTAAGACGTTTCGGTGGCCATATTTGACGCCACCTTGAAAAAAGCACTTTTCCGGGGGTCCTAATTTGGTAAACGTTTAGTATGTTATAAAGTACACTAACCCTGCCAGAATCTGTTGCGAAACCGTTTGTTGCGATTTTTGGGGCGTTAAACTGTATGACCTGGCTACTAGGATTAAAATTTGAAATACCCGTTGCCCCAAATTAGCTTAATATGTTGTTTGGTGTCATGGTTTTATTCCAAGCAGCATTAAAAATTCTAGGCGTAGTTTTGTCTATAATATGATCAGCGATGAATTCTGTACATAATCTATTATAACTATTTTGCAAAGGTCCGAAAATGCCCTTGTTCAATGGCTGAGTGGTATGTGGGGATAGGGCCAATATGTATTGCCCTGGCCTTAACCAGTAATTCTGTTACTTCGTGTGAGCCATGGGTATCTAAAATTAATAATTGCTACCGCTCTGGACCGCAGTGTTTAAGGAACACGTTGTTGAACCTGGCCTAGGATGTCATTTATCCAGGCCCTCTCCTGGTAAGTCCATATTGTGCCATCAGGTGCATCTAGGGTAGCAAACCCGTTTAAGCACCGGTTAGTTTTGCCCTGACAATTAACATTGTCGGCATACATGCACCTGTTGCATTTACACAGCCTAAAACAGAAATGTTCTCTCTGTTAGGTTTTTTTGGCAATCACTTTGACCGGGTCGTGCTCATATGACATGCCTGTCACAATTTCATATTCTATATGGATGTTCCTGGAGGTCGACATCCGAAATAATTGTTCCAAGTTCTTGGAAATATTTATGTACAACTACTTTATTCAACATTCGCGACCTGGATGTGGATAATTTTTCTGGCTTCCCTAAAGTAACCTCTGTGAAGCGGCTTTTAAAATTCCTCCACAGGTCACAACCCGGAATGCCTATTGCAAATGATGTTCAGGTATTAGTTTGGGCTGCTAGAGCTGCTTTTTTGTAACCCCGAACCCCTTCTCTGAAGCATCCAAACCATTTCTTCGCTATTTCCTCTTCAATTTTCCGGGGGAGGGCAGTTGGTTTACCCGGCGTGGCATTGAGGCAAATCCTGTCTGACACATGGTCAATGACTGTGGTTTGGGGGAATATAAATTTTTTGCTTGCCTTTCGGTTTGACAGACCGTTTTTTAACAGATTTTACGGCGTCTTTGGGTCGTATCGCATAATATATTTTCAGAATTGTGTGACATCCGGAAATGTAAATAAAATGATTATTTATTAGGTATTAACTTTTGCCTATGTATAAACTTTATTAATATTAAAATCGGCTTAATACAAGTCTTTCTTTAGGCCTGAAATGTTATCTAAATTATAAATTAGACATTAATTTTCTTATCCAGACCAAACTCTCGATGTTAAGGCTAGCCTTCGATGTTGGCCGGGTTAGACTCCTATATGCCGCTCAACGGCCATCGATAATTAAATTACAAAAATGGATAATCGAGACTATGCTGTTTATATTAATGATTTGAGTAATGATGACCGAGGCTATGTGAATATTTCAAACGCTTTTTGCTCGGCTAATAGTGGATCAATTTGACTGAAATTTTCAGCAAATTACCTTTACACTATCTAGTTTTGATTAAATCAAAGGATCGCTGAACCATTCAAATCTCTTTAATATCGGAGAAATCTAATGCTATTGAGAGATGATTAAGGCCTGGACCAGTTAATTAATGTCTAATTAACACTTTAGAAAACATTTCAGGCCTAAAGTAAGACCTACAATAGGCAGATGTGCTCTTGCAAAATGCATGTTTAATTTTCTAATTCATTTAAGGATTATTTTCCCCCAAAAGTAGTCTAATAATAAATGAATACACTATAATATGTATTACTATTGTTATTATCAATTATTTATTATCGGCAAAAAATGTAACGTTTAATGAATAAATTGTGTAATCATTAGGCCGGTCGAATTTCCCCCACCCCCAAAAGTACGTTAGTCATAATTCCACCACTTGACAATTTTTATCATAAAACTGAATCAAAATTGTGTTTTGATTAGAAATTATACGGGTTACATCCCACTTAAGAATCTCAACCATACAAATCAACAATATGACCCTGTTGATATATGATTGGTCGTTGTACTTGGTGGTGGGCGGTGAACAAACTTGACAGACACCGTGACAAAACGCGATGCTCCTTTACGATAGGCCAGTAAACAAAGATAACGATTTCTGATTGGATGTAAATATCACGTGAGCGGAACATCAACAATAACAAAGCGCATTATCCAGGGGCCTATTTCACGAAATTTTAACTAAGATAAGATCCCAATTTTAGAAATTTGATTGGATAATATTAGATTGATTTTAGTGCTTAGCCAATCAAAATTGAAGTATCTACTAAAATCGGATTTTATCTTAAGTTAAAATTTCGTGAAACAGGGCCCTGGTGGATATGCAAATGTCGATGAGAACGATTTCTGATATCATTCCGTACAATCTAGGCTTGGTTTCTCATTAACACCATTTATGTTGATTAATATTTTAATTCCTGGGAGTATCTAAAATGCCCATGCAGTTTGGAGCAATTTACTTGCAATAGATCACGACATAATGGAAAAATAGTGCAGAGTAAATTCGAAAAATTGCTAATTAATGACCTTTGACCTCTTCTTAAGTGGTCTTTCCACCAAAATTACCATTTCTTAATTCAGAGCATATTCTTCTATCAAATACCATTGAAGCGGAACTTGCACCTTCCATGTTGAATACACTGATATTTTCTTTTTTTTTGGGGGGGGGGGGGGGGTACTATGTGTTATCTTACAACGGCGGGGGATTATGCGCCGAGCAGACTTATAAATTGAAATAGGAAAAATTGATTGTTGATTTGATGTTTATTCCGCCATTCTACAAAGTCAACCTCGAAACCAGGCTCTCAATATTCGATTATCCAGACAAAACATTATATCGTTGTGATTAACCAGACTTAAGTAGATATTTGAGAGTTATTAAATAGAAGATATAAAATACCCCTGGCGAGAAAAAAAAAACAAATATTATTTGTTTAATAAAACCCGATGATATCTACTGAAGTGGTTAAGATTACATAAATAAAAGCAAAGTACAAGTACGTAAACAATAATGAGACAATAGGACCATAATAACTATAGCATAAAAGCATTGGATTTGCATTTGCTTACATAATGAAGGTATCCGAGTTATATGTACTCTCCCTTGACAAAATCAGAACAATTAACCAATCTAATAATAGAAAGCTATTGGGTGACAATGCATCAACATGCAGAAATAGGCCATTATGACAACTACTTGAACTAGGTAAGCAACAATTAGGAAAAGACATCACATACAGAATATCCAAATGCGATAATATACTGACTACTGCAGGTAGTACGCGAAGACTGCATGAATAATAAACATGTGAAAAATGGATAATCAGCAAGAAAATGATCATTATACAGAAAGGCAAAATTATTTCAAAAATCAACATATAAATGAAAACCATAATTTTTTTTAAGGCAAATTTATGGAAAGAAAACAATGTCAAAAATGCAACTATGAATGCAACCACAACATTTTCCAGGCAAAATTATGTCAAAAATGCAAATGATTACACAATTTTCAGGCAAAATCATGGAAAGAAAACAGTGTCAAAAATGCAACTATTCAAAAAATTACACAATTTTAAAGTTAATGTCATTGTCTCAACACATTATTGGATGTTAAATAAAAGGCGGTGGTTTTATTAATATGGCATGTTTAGCTTTAGTTCAGCTCTGAACGTCGGTCTCATTACACTCACCCTGAACGTTCAGGGACTGGCCCATTCAATCAATGTCGAAAATAATTTGACCCCCAATTTTACTGGGCAACTTTTCACTGCTAAACGATGGGTGTCACTCCGTGTGGACGCGTGTACAGTGTAAAGGAACATCTCAGTGAGAAAATAAGATCTTGCTCATTTCGCTAGAGTCAGTATGAGCATCACAACACGCTGTGTCATGGTGGCGAAAGGGTAGATTGATAGGAGGGGACGTATTTTAAACAGCGTGTTGTTTCGCTCATACTGAGTCTAGCGAGGTAAGCAAGGTCTTATTTTGTCACTAAGATGTTCCTTTACGTCCACACGGATTGACACTCCGATGTTTCGCAGTGAAAAGTTGCCCAGTAAAATTGACTGCGGTTCAAATTATTTTCGACATTGATTGAATAGGCCAGTCCCTGAACGGTCAGGGTGAGTGTAATGAGACCGACGTTCAGAGCTGCACTAGTTTAGCTTTAGCATTAAGCTTGGATCCAGTGACCCAAAAGGATTTCTGAGCAGGTTCACCCACAATATGAACTAAATATTCTTTTACACCAGTGAGACTGACGCACTGTCCTAAAACTCTCTTAATCTTGTGGAAACCACTGTCACTGAGGGAAGAACTAAAGACAATCGGTCTGATCCGATTCACGATAACGCAAAGGTTTACGAATTGTGCGAACTGGTCTGGCACACGGTTTAGACAATGTGTTACTTTATGTCCTTCACTAGAACACTCTTGCTGTCATTAATTGGAACCGGTAAACGCGAATGTGCTGTAACACTGGATTTAATCGACAATTTAGGTGATTGCTTTGGAACATTAATTAAAGTATCTGTACCTATAGGTATTTTTGATTTCGCATTACTTTTCTGAAATTACTTTTCTGAACATAAGAGGTTGTCACTTTATCAGGAAAATATGGCATAGGATTAGGTGAATGCACATAGGCCATTTTTAAGCGATCTAAATGAAAACACGACACAATGCGATTAGTTACAGGATGTTTCAAATCGACCAAGTGATCACTGCGGAAATAATGCACAACATATGGTCCAGAATAACAATATTGTAACTTCTGTCCAGAGCCTTTAGGAGTAAATAAACATAGTCACTAGCACTGACTTTCAGCGGATTTGTCTTTGCATTGGCACGTTCTAACATGCTACATTGAGCTTTGCGAGTATTAATGCACCCCTGTGCTGTTGCTTTATGGAGCTGTGCATATCAACTGGAATGGTCTGTAGCGTAGCATAGTATTCGTGAATTGACCAGTGAGTATCCTGTTGCAGCATGCACAGAATTGTTAATGGAAAACACGACTGAAGACATTTTCATCCCATGTATTGCGATTTTGAGACACGAATGGAGTTAAACGCTCTGCCAAGGTACGATGTGATCTTTCGCAAGCACCTAAGCAATGATGCACGAAACTTGGCGTAAATTCTTGTTGAATATCTAACAGACGACACACTTCTTTGGTTCATCGCGAAATAAACTCACTGCCATTATCACTAATTAAAGTGTTGCAAACGCCATAGGTTGTGAAAAGATCAAATATAGCAACAACGCACCACGTAATTTTTTTTTGGAAAATGGGTTGAAGCGCTTGATGGTCGCATTCTACGACAAATTGGCGGCCTGGAAGATAAGGTGCACAGTCTAGAATTGCAATTGTCATGCCAAGTAGTTCTAATTTCGTGGGGCTGTAAGACCTCTGCCACTTAGAAAGACTTTTTGATCCAAATTTAACGATGCGCGTTCGCGGTTTTTCATCCGTGTCGTTAGGAAATTCGGATTCTGGATAAATCTGGTACAACATGTATCCGATGCCTAAACTTAAAGAATCAACACTGAGACGAAAAGGTATATTGTAACGAGGAAATGCAAGTGCTTGAGAGTTTAATAATAACGATTTCAAACGGTCAAATGCGTCTTGTTGCTCGGATTGCCAAAGGAAAAATGTTCCTTTTTCCGTAAGGTTTGCAAAGGATGAGTTACAACACTATAATTGGGTATTAAAGCTCCAATAGCATTTTTTTAAGTTATTTTTTTAAAATGTATTAAAATAAAGCCCAAAAATAGATTGAACCTATAAACAGTCCTACCTTGTTAAAGAATAATCCTATTAATCCTATAATTCAGTAGTGCCAGTTGAGAAATTGGCAAAAATTTTCAACTTCAAATTCAAACGTTTGAAGATGGCCGTCCATGGAGAGGAATGGGAAAACAAGGGGAGGTAATTGAGTAACTATTTCCTCAATCACCCTGTGTCACCCTTTATAATGCCCAAAAAATTTTGCCCAGGACCGTATAATAGTGAGTTGACAACCTTTTGAGCAAAAGACATAGAAATAATTATGTTTTGACTTTCTTAGAAAATGTGAAATTGGAACTTTAACTTCCGGAACCAATTAGTTAAACCCAGAAAACGTCTAAGTTCTTTCACAGATGAGGGCTTAGGATAGTCCATAATAACATTGACATGGCGACTAGGCGGAGTGATTCCTTTACTCGATATTTCGTGGCCTAAATAAACACATTTACTATGTGCAAACCCACATTTCTTGGGATTAAGCTTGAGTCCAGCTGATTTTAAACGAGTGAAAACTACAGTTAAGTCAGCCAAATGTTGTTCAAACGTAGCACTGTGAATCAAAACATCATCCAGATAACAAGGTACAGACGAAAATGTCAACCCCCTGGAATACTTTGTCCATCAATAACTGAAACGAATTAGCGGAAGATTGCAATCTCATAGGTAGTCTTAGAATTTTAAATGTTCCGAAACATGTGGCAAAAGCAGTATATTTGGAAGAATCAGGAGCAAGGGGCATTTGAAAAAACCCTACTCAAATCAATGAACGAAATAAAGGATTCAGTGATTTCTTGTCAATCTGTGAGTTTAAGTACCGGAAATCACAACAAAATCTATACATTGATAGAATTGCCCTGGAACGGCATTGTCATTAGGCTTAGACTACTTGGAGCGTTTAGTGACCAAGGCAATCGGACTGGTTATAGGAATATCCTCAGTTTCGCTGACACGACAAATGACACCTTGTTGCATTAATTCTTCTAGTTGATGTTTTAACACTTCACGTTTGTCTGGAGATAAGCGATAGGGACGCTGGTGTTTTGGAATGGCACCAGGTTTTAACTGTATCTGATGCTGCACAAAATCAGTTTTCCCAAGTTCAGTTTTTTCTGGTGTAACATATATGTCACTAAACTGATAAAGACAGTCCTGTAATGACTAAGTTCATTACTAGAGACATCAGTTGTAGAAAAATCAAAATTGTTGCAAAACTGGGTCTTATCATCACTTGTATTGACAACATGATCAATATGGTTGAGTTCACCCTTGGCGATTGGTGAATGACGTTTGGAGGACGGAAGATAGTCTTGATCAATAACACTAAAGTTTGCTAAACGACACCCTTTAAATAAAGTTATGGGGGCTGCGGTCAAGTTTAGTATTTTCAAATGCGTGGTGTTCTGACGAGATATAACCGAAATACTCTTACAAATTAACACATTTTTACGACAAAGAGTTGGATGCACAATAGATATACCCTGTAAACCATGAGCCAAATCTGGATTAACACGACCCCATATAATTGATTCAGAGTTTGGAGGTAGTTCAACTGTTTTTAAATACTTGACACGAGACTGTAAGGTAGGTAAAGGTTTACTGAAGTCTAATAAAACACGATTATCGCGAAGAAATCCAGTTTCCAGAATCAAGGGTTGAGACGACTGCTTTAACACAAAAAAGTCAATAGCTCTAGATTTACTAGTCGATGTTTAAAGCCGAACTGATGTAACCCCCGAGGACATCGACTGGTTTACCATCAGCTAGGTGAATGGTTGCATATGGCAAATGTTTAACTGTAGTCTTGACATGTGAAGGTAGTGTCTTATATAGATCAGCTGCTAAAATATTGCCGGAACTGCTACTATCCAATAAAGCATACAACTTCAGCTGATGAATTCGTACTGGTAAATATAATAATTTTCCGCCTTGTTCAATGTTTAGGCGATGAGGAAGAGCACGACTGGAACAAAAGTTTACTGATTCCTTTCCGAGGGCCTGTGCTCTGGAGCTCTTGGGGGCTGCAAGTTTCCCTGCTGTTGAACATTACGTAGCTTGCAACGATAGGCTGTATGTCCACACTGTTTACAATGTAAACGGTGGCTGAGGCGAGGGCTGAGACTGAGATATAGGCATCTGTGAGAACCTCTCTGTCAGTGCAGGAACTTGCTGTTGTACGTTTACAAAATCTGAGTAGCTTACAGATGGAGGGTTAGAGGAAAACTGTTTCCTATCGCCATGATGATGTCTTGTGATGCAAGGATTAATGGTTTTATCACCCGAACTGTCATAGGTACGTAGTGAACTAGGCTGACCCAGGATTGGTTCTTGACGTCGATAACCACAAGCTTCTCCAAGCTTGGCTGCAGTGATTGCATCTTGCAAAGTCTTTGGCTGTCCTGCACATACAAAAAAGGCTAAATGTGGAGGCAAAGCATCTATAAACCTCAGCAAAATGTCATAATCAGGCTTTTGAAGACGGGTACCAAGATCTAACAACTGACCACTAAATTCTTGTATGGAGAAACCAGGGTGCAATGCTGCAGTATTATAGGCCTAAAACTGTACAACTCGATCACTCTCAATAAAACTATGACGAAATTTAACACACAGTGCGCTCCATGACATTTTGTCGACTGGAGATAGGTGGGTGAACCAAGTGCGTGCTGGACCAAGTAGTTGTAGGTGAAAAGCTGCAATTTTCTTACAATCAGTGTCTATTTCTTCTAGCAAACAATTCGAATCAAAGGCAGAAATGAAATACTCGGCCCCCTGCGTACTACCATCAAAATGCGGCAAAAGATTAATAAACCTGTATTGGTGGTGAACTATAGAACCGTCCGAACTCAATTCATCGGATAAATTCTGGCGTTGACCATACGTAGGTTGATCATACGTAGGTTGGACTGGGAACCAATAGGGATCGACAGCAATGGAATCTTGTAAATACATGTTATTCTTAGCACTTGCTGGATTGGTAAATGGAGTAGAAGACTGCAAATTCATGTATATGGCTTGACTTGACTAAAGTAATGCTAACTACTTGTAGGCCTAGTAAGTACTGAATGAATGGTGAGCATAGGCATATCATATAGTGGTACCGCTACAGAACGTCATCAGATTTCCCGAGGTATGCCTGGATCGGGGTACACCTAACTCTTAGTATGATTAGACATTTAAATAATGTTGATACATGTATATTCCACATTTAAGTCTAAATAAACTCATACATTTCACTGGATCAGAATGAGAATTTTTTGCCATTGGGGTATGTCATTTGATTTGGATCTTTTTTTGCCTGTTACAGGATTGGAGTTATATGGAGTTTTGAACATATTAATAAAATATCCCAATGAAGCTAGAGGCTACATACAGCTGTAGCTGAAGACACTTTTCAATCAGCAGATATGATACAGAATATTTATCTTCCAAGTTTTCTTCGGATGAGTTAGAAAAATCTGATGCAGAAATGGTTATTTACAATTTCTGTAAATTCTAAAACAGTTGAGAGTAAGTTACCATTATTTTATAAAGTAGGGCTGGAGGTTGCAGGTTGGCAGAGTAAAAGAGTAAAAAGAAACTGATGTATAACTCGGGATTTCAACAGAATTCCTCCCAATGACCTTGGGTGGCAGATGCAACCGCTCAATTTAACATGATGTGAATGTTGCATTAGCTTTCTGATTGTGACTCATCAAACATTCCCAGCAAAACATCTGATCTGGATAGTGTTTATTATGTTGATAAATCCATGTTAAATTTATGTGCTACATTGATGACAACTGAATCGAATGTAACAAAGTTAAAAAAACAAGCCAACAGTCAGGCTGATGTCCCCCGCCGAAATCCCAATATAAATAGAAGACACATATTAATTAATCGTACATTTATTTTTTTCAAACGTATCGAGCAATCAAACTGTACACGAAGTGTCATCCAAAAGTGTTTTATAAAGAAAAATGCTAAAACCGACGAGAAAAATGAAAATGTACCCTAGTTAGGGGGACCCTAAAGGCAGACAAAAGGGCCCCTCTGGCCAAGGGAAAGGGCTCTCGTGTCCAAGTCAATCGTTTCTATACACTGTTACTGTCGAATCCATTACTAAATGAGAATGCAGTCATTGTATTGGCATAAAAATCAAGATGAACCTAAGTTATCTTGTTCCAAAGCATCAACCAATCAAATTGCTTACCCTAAGCGGAAAATGCTCATCTTCGAACTCCATCAAGGCATTGACCTAATAAGCATATACACCAAGTTTGAACATTTTAACTCAATTAGAAGGAGAGTTATTGTGTTCCAAAGTCTCGACCAATCAAATTGCTGTGCTTACTCTGAGCAGAAAATGCTCATTATCGAACTTAGTCAAGGTATTACTGTAATGAAACTATACACCAAGTTTCATCACTCTCACTTAATTAGAACTAAAGTTAACGTGTCCCAAAGCATCAACCAATCAAATTGCTTATCTCTGCTTACCCTAAGCGGAAAATGCTCATCTTCGAACTACATCAAGGCATTGACCGAATAAACACATACACCAAGTTTGAACATTCTAGCTCAATAAGGAAGAGAGTTATTGTGTCCCAAAAAGTGTGACGGACAGACAGACGGACGAACCCATTTTAATAGTCCCCCAACTTTCTTCGAAAGGCGGGGGACAATAAAACAATAAACCAGAAAGACTGACCTGCCGAAAAATTACGAGAGATGTTTTTTACAATAATTTTAATCCACCATTTTTATTTTTCAGACAGCAAAATAAGTACACCCTGGATTAATCCAGACACACTGGAAGAACTAATAATCACCTTGAACACTGGCCATATACTGCAGGCTTTACTTGGCAACCCACGGATACCATCTAATATATCTTGTGGGATTATGACTTTTGACCATGTGTCAAATGGACTAACAACTATAAATACTTGTGCATCCTTCATATCATTTTCAAACCTGAAGCTATTTCAAACCTATTCAAGATTTGAAGAAACCCTACTTCTGGTTGTAGTTGGGGCCCATGGTTTTGGAATAGTATAATGGATTAAACTTGTATAAATATGTGTACTGTATGTGTAGGTCATGGAGGTGTATATATTGACTAGAGTGTATGGTGGTCACGTGATCGCGTGCCGACTATGGAGCTTGGCAGCCATTTTACAACCGGGAAGATTTAGCCTGCGTTGGCATATACCAATATGTCGGAAAGTTGTTATTATTTTGGTAAATTCAATGTCATACGAAAAGGGAGTGGATTATCATTTCATAAGTAGGCATGATAAGTTATTAGTGAAATAGTGAATTAATAGATACGGTAAAATCATGATAATTGTGTAAAATAATTAAATAAACACGACGAGAAGACGTCGAACACTCGAAGCTTGACCGAAAACCCGGTGGGTCCATTCACTTAATTTATTAGTACTGATACTTTTATTATGTAATGATTACAAGGTCCGTCTGTTAAGCAAACCTCCAAATTAATGTTTTATTTAATTATTCGAAATTTGCGCAAATTATAAATTATACACACATGCGGCTTTGTACGAAAAATATCGCGGGGAGTAAGTCTGTTTATTGGAGTGGAGTGTTTAGTCACAGACATGCACTCACTGGCCAGTAGTTGCTTTGTTATCTTTTAGTTTCACTCCCTCGGATTTAATTAATTAGGACGACATTGTGTTCACAGATGTACAGAATGAAATAAAGCGAAAGTTTCTTGCAATATCAGTTTATGTTTCTTTTATTTTCTTCAGAAAACCCGCTTTAAACCCCCGAACTAATTTTTAAAAAAGGAAGGTTAATTATATTAAGGACAAATAAGTGAAAGTCTTGAAAACTTCATTCCCCGAACAAATTTTGTAAAAAATAAATTTTTAATTAGGCCTAAATTTTTTTTTTTTAATCGCTGCTGCTACTACGAAAATCTCATCAAGAGGTTTGTCTTTTTATTTGTAAAATTTAATATACCGCCGTATTTTTCAAGCAAAGAAATATCAGACACCAGTTCATGGAAATTGAAAACCAGATAGGCCTACTAAGGCCTTGCTAGTCCTGTTTATATTTTCTTTTTTTAAAAAAAAAAAAAAAAAAAAATCCCATCGGCATCAGATATTATTCTACTGGTAAATGATAGAAGTCCTAGATTATTTTTAAAATCTATTTTATTTCTTTATTCATCATCTGGATGACGCTATTTATTTTAGAGTATAGTCAGTTATCTCTGCAAATCACGCAGAACATTCATTTCAGATCGTTCAACAAATTATTTAGATCTATCCAAAATAAAGTTTTATGTGAACTGCGGGTAGCAATGTTCAAAATTTTGCTGAATACTCTATAGATATCTGGACATTCAAGGACGTTCACTTAGCCCAATTAATAAAATAAACATGATTTCGTAGTTCTGCGCACAATTTACACATTGCCACGGTGACTCTTAATAAATAAAGCCCCCAAAATATGCCAGTTGACCAAAGCGATTTTGCTTTTAGGACTGTAAGGTAAGACCTTTCAATCATCATTTTTTTTTTTTTGTTGGTTGATATTGTTGAATTAGAACTGCTTTTTAATGGAGTTACCAACACTTCGTCATTCTATTTCCCTTTGTTTACATAGCGTTCATCCGGGCACTTCCGTCATTCTTTCCCGGTTGAAACATGGCGGCCGGTCTCCAGTGTCGGCCCACGGCGTTAACGTTACGTCAATGGGGATCACGTGACCACAATACACTCTAGTCAATATATACAGCTCTATGGTGTAGGTCTATCTTGTCGACATCCCTGCCTGTTCGTCCACACACAGTTTTTGTAAAAACTTGTTCCAAATGTTATTGAGTGTAAAATGTTATGAATTCGAAGTTGTGCCTTAATATTTTGGATAGATACCGAAACCTTGTGCATTCTCTGCTGGTCAGACGTTTTATATGCCAGCATTATGACGTCGCTAATTTTTTCATGACGTCGGCTGTTCCAGTCCACAATTTATTTGTGAACACTCTCCAGGTTACAATTTTTATACGATTTTGACGAAATTTGAAATATAGGTTGATCTCCCAAAGATGTTGGTTCCTTTTGATATCGACATGTATCGGACCATAACTCCATAGATTATGGCCCCTGATTCTAGGAAAAATCATGTATTTAGGGTTGGAACAGTCTATGTCACAATTTTTATCCGATTTTGATGAAAATTGAAATATGTGTTTATAACCCAACGAACTTGGTTCATTTCTTTATCCACACATATCAATTCAATTTTATTAGTTTTTAAAAACTGTTCCAACATACCACTGTCGCTGCATAATTAAGACTATGAAATGAGTGAAAATCGGACCACAAGTGAATGACATAATTGTGCTCAATTTGTTCACGATTACTATACACTGGATGATTGAAGCTAGTAACACGTTGAAGATCTATTGTCTTTTAAAATATGATGCATCTTTTTAATAAAATGACCACTATGTAGAAGAATAAACTTAAAGATCCCCGAGCAACAGCAAGACAAATAGACTGTAGGTAGTAGAGATTGTTTAATAGCACAACGTTTCGGGTGGCAGTATCCTTTTTCAAGTGATGATTTAAATGACCCTGCGACGCCTTTATATAGGAATAATAGACATGACGTCACAGGATCTAAGAATTAAAGTACAATGATTGGTGGTTATAAATAGAAAATGTACAAGGATCGTTAAATTTAATTATATACATAATGATTAAAATATTTACATAAAAGGTTATTTATTTAGAATGATTGTGAAAAAAAAATTGGGGTGGGGGGTATTTGCATTAAATAAGGAATTTTAGTTATACAAGTAATTTGTATAGGAAATTTTAAAATTAATTTAGTTGTTTAAGCTTCTATGAAAAAATTATTTAATTAATCCTTAAACATCTGGTGGTCTCGGTGGTGGTGACGTTATATTCTCTTCCTAAGTTGATGGGTACGTTGATGGTTTGTTGTGGTGAGGAATCTCTTCCATTGCGGTAGTTTTGAAACATCGATTTTCTACACTTAATATGTGTTTGTATCCATTGATATAGATAAATCTAGGCCGGGACTCGAACGGCCGAATCCATTCTGCCGGTGGCCGGCCTCTTCTACTGGAATATTAAGTACTGTGGTGGTTGTTGTGTGAGATTTTTCTGGATAAGTAGTAACTGGTGCTGGTTCTGCAGACGAATCGGTGATTCTTTTGGAAGTATTATACTTTAAGCCGGATATTCTTTTCTTCTTAAAAGTCTTGATCTTGTGTATGTTTCGGATGTGCCTTTTTCCATTACTGGAGTTACTAAAGTTGTCCTCGCAGAATGGACAAGTAGGGGGGTGTTCGCCGTCCACCTTGTCTTCGTCTATTCAGGCGCGGATCCAGGATTTTTCGCAGGGGGATGGGGGTCTAGGTTTGATAATTGCTTAACTAATTGCTGTGCCCAACACCGCCAGCGCCGAAGGCGCTCAACCAGAAAAATTTGGTAAATTAGATTCAATTTGGTGCATTCTGACGTATTTGCGGAAGTTAATTTCCAAAATTACAGGTCTAAAAATCGCCAATACAATCGCACAATTTGCTTGACATCTTATGCAAATCACACTGGTAAAGAGAATGTCAGATATACTGTACTTTGGCAGTTGAGTCTCCTGCCTTATAAATGTTGTAAATAAAATAAAACCAAGTACGAACAATCCAAACCATTTGACAAAATTCAAAGTCCTAAAAAATGTCTTCTTTGTATCTGTTTTAATTACTGTAGAAATGTGTGAGGAAAGCAAGGTTTTATTTTCTTTCTAAGATGTTCCTTTATAGTGTACAGGCGTTCACACGGATTGAAACCCCGTCATTTAGCAGTGTAAATTTGCTCAGTAAAATTGGCTGGGGAGCCAAATGTTTTCGCCAAGGAATCAATACTAGAGTACCTGAACGTACAGGGTGAGTGTAATGAGACCTATGTCCAGAGCTGAACTACTAAATTAGGTGCCCGCAAATGTTACGTGTAAAATAGTCTAGTCCATCTAACCGAAAAAAAGGACCCAACCCAAAACAAATTGCCTCAGAATTTATTTTGCTGGTATGCATTTCAGTAAGGTCTCCTGCACACCATACTAAAAATACTGTTATCTTCAGTTAATTGTGATCGGTTACCACAAACGATTGGTGGCTAGATTCGGGTTAATAAGGTGGCTGCAAATATCCTAAACTCTCCGTCTCTCTCTGAATTACGTTTTTATATGTGCTACCATAGCTGTTTGAAATTCTTGCATCAATAAGGATTTAGATTAATACAGTGTTGTTCTAGACTCCCATTCATTATATTAAAAAGAGGGAGGGTGGGTTTACATAGGCTAAGCCTGTTCCCCAATCCCATCAGACAACTTGAATAAAAATATTGTTTATAAAAAAATATATTTAAACGAAATTTCAGCGTGTTTAATTCATTATATAAAATGGACGTCACATGGCGTGTTTGATTTCTCTCTTTACAAAGCTCTAAAGATATAAAGGGTCATTTTCAAGATTAAAAAAAGCAAATGGTGGATCCCACCCGCGTGAAAGCAAGGACGTGGAAATCTCATACGTCAAGAACACAATAAAACAACTCGAAAATGTAAGACTCGACAACATAGATCAGAGAGAGTATCATTAAAGGGATAACAGCTGGTCCCAAGTTTTTCTGTGTTCTCTGTAGGTTTAACAGCGACTGGACAAGAAAGTGACGAAACTAAACGTGGGTGTAGGTATTGACATTGAAATAGTGCAATGTGAGTAATCGAGTTTGGACTTTTGTACCCAAGGGCCACCATTATGTGTTAGAAAATAACATGTTCGGCCTTGTTGGTGTCGAGGCTAGTTTTCAACAAGATGATGTCACTTTACCTCGCCCTTCAGAATTTAGGACATGGACAATCCAATTTTTTTCCTCTTTTCACGCAATTTATATCCTTTGGTCAATGTCGAAGAGTCTGCAGTGAGAACAAATACACTATATGTTTTAGGAATTGGATTGTATTTGGACTGGAAACATTACAACAGGTTAAGATTATGTTATATATTAGTAAGTACAGGTTAAGATTATGTTATATAATAGTAAGTACAGGTTAACATTATGTTATATAACAGGTTAACATTATGTTATATAATATTAAGTACAGGTCAAGTGTTACAGGCTAAGATTATGTTATATATTAGTAAGTGCAGGTTATAATTATGTTACATAACAGTAAATACAAGTTAAAATTATGTTATATAATAGTAAGTACAGGTTAAGATTATGTTATATAATAGTAAGTACAGGTTAAGATTATGTTATATAATAGTAAGTAGAGGTTAAGATGTTATATAATAGTAAGTACAAGTTAAGATTATGCTGAAGTACAGATTAAGATTATGCTATATAATAGTAAGTACAGGTTAACATGATGTTATATAATAGTATAAGTACAGGTTAAGATTATGTTATATAATAGAAAGTACAGGTTAAGATTGTGGTAAGTACAGGATGATGACACTACACACAAAACAAACGGACAAAGGCAAACCTGCGCACAAAACAATCTACAAAGATATTGCAAGAAATAAACAACAAATATCGAATCACGTGAATGGCTATGGGGGCCAGTAGTTAGCGTCCACTATTCTGCACTGTCTCTGATCTGTAATGGTACAGACTTTTCTCAAAATCAGATTTGTGTATAATTTAGATGAAAGACATGTTGAAATAACATGTTGGTACGGTGGTCGCCACATTTGAATGGGGACATTTTGTGAGTAAGCGCCCACTGCGCTGTACATATCTTGGACTTAGTGTTAACAAAATTAATAATACGCAATCAAATAATTCTAGATCTTCAACAATTAAAGGGACAATAACATTCTTGCTGGCTTGGTAGCTCCAGAAAATAAATAATGCCCTTATTCTAAGTACTAAATGTTTAAATGTCCTACCTGTTGTGTAAATTATCCATTACAACCTATTTTATTTGTCCAGAGGGTTCGAAAATATTTTAAAATCAAAGTCACATTTGAAAAGGTTTACGTTAGACTTTTCAAATCAATTGGTAGAATTTTTCCATTTTTTTAAATTAGGTGTGTTAAGATGAAATTTATATCATCATTCAATTGGAATATTCTAAAATAATACGATTTGTTGACCAGAATGAAGATTGGGACATATTTTTCAGTTACAACAAGAGTGTTATTGGGGCTTTAACAAATTTAACATCGAGAGCACCAATCTAATTGGTCTACATTTCTTTTTCACAGATAAATGTCAACCTCGTACTACAAGTACCGTCATTGAACTGCATAATATCCCTCAGTGTCAGGCAATGCTCGTTATCATCAAAATTGTTTGGATTACCCGGTTGCCATTGTTCAGTTTCTATTTGAGATCCGTCGCCCCATCTCCAGTCACCCTCTGTTTCTAAATCATTACCATCAATCCAATATCGATTACCTGGAAAATACAGATTAACAAAAAAAAAAACAACATAAGTTTACGGCACGAGTGCTTTAACCGTAGAGGTAAAGTAAGGGTGACCTCTACCATTCACATACGTATAGAGGAAGAACAATACAAATATCTATATACCTTTCCAATGAACAATAAAAACCCACATCTAAATTGATCAATTCCCTAGTGGACCTAATCATCTAAACACTGTTGTACTGCTTGATAGAAAAGACTACATACAATACATAGCCACATATGACAAGTATATGTTATAAATATCTTAAGGGTAAAGCCTCTGATTAGATATCAGCTAATAACATAAGCGAACCCACTTCTACGATACAAATAAATAGGGTATAGTTGACACATATAAAATTAAAGATTGTGTAACATAAACATAATCAATATATACTTATTCAAATCAGTAATAAGTAAAAATCGATTTCAATCTTAAAGTAGAGTTAGGTCCCCTTGTTTACTCTAATTATCATTAAAATTGACTCTCTCTCCCAAAAATACTAAATTTATCCAGGCACATGCAGAATATAACCAAAGCAGTGTACGGCAAGTTAAATTGAATGTTACCCCTACAAATAAATATCATTGCCTATAATATACGACGCCGTGACATTGTGGGTTTTCTCCGGGTCCTGGTTTCGCGCCTCTGTTACAAACCCCAACGTGCAAGCGAATTATGGAAATAAAATTAAACCATTTTGGTCCCGAAATGACCTGGATTGTGTTGAGTGGACGTTAAATTCTCTCTCGCTTTCTCCCTCTTTAAGATCAACTTACATAAGATCCAGGCACGTTATGAGGAGATCAATATTAATAAAGAGTTGTCTCCCATTAAATTATTATTTAGTTCTCTTTGTATAAACGGAACAGTAGGTTACTAAAGCCATTACAACTCCATTGTATTAACATGTTATTGTCTACTTCACTCTGTATTTGTATTACCAGAACAATAGGTCGCTGAACCCATTACAATTTCATTGTATTACCATGTTATGGTAAATTCAATACTATTTCATGATACCACAAGCGAGACTCGATCATCTTCGAACAAAAAATATTCCGGTTCATGTGATTATTAGATCGATATAAAAGAATGAATTCGCACTGTGGGTCACTGTGGCTAAGTCATTTATATAGCGCTAGTTTCACCAACGATGTTCAGAAGCGTTTTATAAAACAATGAGTACCATCATAGACCAGCAAAACAAAACGAAAAACCAAATAAAAGACTATAAAAAGATGCAATATAATAAAATAATATACAGTGTACTGAGCGTCATAGAAAACTTATCACTTAGTTTTTCGTATAACAAAATGATCCTGTAAACATATCTTGTTTTTTTTGCTTCTTATTGTGAACAATATTCAAATTTGAAAACATCAATAACAACACATTTGTACCCTTATGGATGTTTAATCCGTAATCAACGGTACAAAGTCAGAGGGGTCAAAACCAAAAGTACGACGCAGATGGTTAATTCCATGCTACGGTGTATCATAAGGTTCGACATTGCGTCAACTGGCGTAGTTCGATTCCCTGGTTAAACCTGGATAGGCGTCCGCGCGCCTGTCCAGCCTCGTGGGTTTTCTTCGTGTCGCTCCCCCATCTAAAATCCCCTATATACGCATAAGCGAATTATTGCAATAGAATTGAACCATATGTTAGTCTCGATAACATCAACACCCGGTTTCTGAGACATAATACTCCATAATGACCGACCCATCTAAATTCACTAGACTGTACATGACTTCCCTACTCTCAACACCAACAAGGAGGTACATCAGAATAAAAAAAAAAACCGTCGCCATTGTTACCAAAATTTAAAATGACTTCCCTACTCTCAACACCAACAAGGAGGTACATCTGAATAAAGAAACGTCGCCATTGTTACCAAAATTTAAGTGGACGTTAAAACACATCTAACTTTCCCACTTCCTCATTTTATATGGGGGGGGGGGGGTGGGATGGCCTAGTGGTCTAGAGTGTCGCGCTTTGACCTCTAGCTGGCCGGTCACCTCTGGCTTGCGGCTGTGGTTTCGAGCCCTGGTGTGAGCGTATGTGGCATGGAGATAGGGGCGCCTTCTCAACCTCGTGGGTTTCCTCTGGGCACTCCGGTTTCCTCCCACTGCTAAAGACCCCTACGCGCAAGCGAATTATTGAAATAAAATTAAACCATATGTTAGTCCCGAAATGACCTAGTTTGTGTTGAGTGGACGTTAAACCCCATTTCTCTCTCTCATTTTATATGAGTAGTCCCTCAGAACACAGTGTATGCCTGTCACCATTAATATGCCAGCAAGGTCGATCCTCGCCAGCGGTGGTGCAATTAATTTGTAAATGCCTCAAACTAACCTCCATCTGCCTTTATCAACACCTCTTTCTTCAAAAAGAAATCATCAGACTTCATACGGAGAAGTTGGCAGCCATTTTCAGTACAGGTGATGTTTGCAGTTGTCCAGTTCTGTTCAACATGGAATATTTTTATACAAAACTTTCCACCAAAAAGAGGATAATCTGGTATAGAACAGTTTTCTGTTGTAAAAATAAAACACAAATGATACATAATTAAAAGAAGAGATATATTATAAACATTTAGTGCAATAGATGTCAATGGTTATTCGCGATTAACTACACGGTCGTTATTTAGTATTAACAAGTAACAATAATTGATAAAACGATTATATATTTGAACGTTTTATTTACGATTATGTAAGATTTAGATAAAGAACTAGCCATTCTTGCTATAATAGTTCGAAAGTAGATAATGTTAAATTAATAATTTGAAGATTTCATTCAAATTAGTCTATTGCAAGCGAAGATATTAGCCTTTTAATGATGGCAGACATGTGCAACAATTTCAACCACCGTACTGGTTGATCGAAGCTAAGTCTCGTCCTTCCATGTTTGATTAAAACAAAGTATCGCTGAACCGTTGTAATATTTTTAACTTCACAGAAATCGGATGCCATCGAGAGTTGGTTAAGTCCTGGATCAGTTAATTGATGGCTAATTAATACTTTAGAAAACATTTCAAGCCTAAAGAAATACCTGCAATAGGCAGATTTAGCTCTTGCATAATGTACATTTTAAAAAAAAAATGTTTTTATATCTTGAGAGGTCTTCAAGCGAAAAAGGTGACTTTTCGTACCACCCGATATATGTCAGTACCGAAAGGAACCGAGATCTGTGGAATATGAATATTACATATATTAAGTTTTATCAGAATCGGAAAAAAATGCGTTCCACAACCATGGTATTGCATGACGTTACACTCAACCCGGGATCGCACCCCTGGTTTGAATATACCACAGATCTTATAAACAACAACCAACTCATTCAACCAGTGAAATTGTCTGTTAGTTTATTTTAGACTTTGGACACGATTGAAACGAGTTTATAACTAATGCTAAAAATGCATGATGTAGATCTTAATTGTGGCTTCAATGTTATATAAACTATCATTCTAATATTTATTCACACGACAAGCCCATACTCCGCTCTCTAGGCCATCGAATGGTAGAGACGAAAATGGATCCGAACGCTCGCGAAGCTTAAAAATTTAACGATAAAATGGCTACCGAGACTAGTTCAGAGTAAAGAAATTTGAATGTAATTGTCAATATTTTTATTATCATTTTTTGAACTTTTATTGCCAGAACAATCAGCCCTTTGTCTAAATCTTACATAATGCAAACACACTGGACGTTGCGGTATTGCAGAAGTTGATCTGGTGCACGACATATTCCTGAAGCAATGGCCCGAGAAATCCCTCTCTGGCCATTGCTGGAATAGCGTCTGTTTCTTGAACTTATGCGGGAGTGTGTCTATTCGTTCCGTTCAATGAAAGCTAGCGCTTAGGTACAGCAACATGAAAGCCCTTCGTTTAATCTGGCTCTTCCCTAAAATTTTGGACAGTGATTTAAGGTATTAAAGACGGTGAAAGTATGTTTGTTTCCAAGCAGTGTTGTTTACATTTCATTCGACTTGATACCCTCGTTTATCACGCAATTAGGTTTACTGCAGTATTCTGCTATGCACGGGTTAATTGGGCATAATAAAATCGTGAGCCATGACGTAACGTTATGTAAACATATTTGGTCCAATATTGGCACTCGTTTTAAATGTAAAGCTTTTGTAGGGCAGCTAGTGATTGGTTTTTAGTCGGACTAAAACAACAATATCTATTCATAATAGCAGTGTGTAGTGGGATTACCTCTAATCAAACGAAACGCTGCGCGGAGTATGCAGGATAGACAATCCGTTGTATTTTACCTCTCCAGTTCTCCGATCCGTATAATGTTGTAATATTCACGTATGATGTGCCACGCGAATTTAGAATATAACAATTTGTGGATTCATAGTGAAACAAGTTACATCCATAGGTGGACATACACAGCAGCCCACATTCGATAACATCAACACCCGTTTCTCAGACAGAATACTCCATAATGACCGGCCCATCTAAATTCACTAGACTGTACATGACTTCCCCAGTCTCAACACCAACAAGGAGGTACATCAGAATAAAAAACATCGCCATTTTTACCAAAATTTAAATCAAGATGCAATGGCACAAAAAGAGATAGCTTCGGTGTGGCTTTGTTTCGCTAATAATGACGAAGTTATGTGCATACCTGTTAAACAAAGTGTTTTTATTGATTCTAAATATTACAGATCAGCAATGCCATCGAGAGTTGATTATGGTCTGGTGGATAAGTTACTTTGTCTGATTATTAATCTAGATAATAGTTAAGGCCTACACTGGATATGGGCGTGATGGGGTGGGGAAGGCCTACTGGATATGTCTGTGATGGGTAAGGGGTAGTCAGTGTTAAAATACAGGTCATAAAATTCGCGATACCATGCTATCTATCACTAAATTACGTCCATTTCTCCTTAAAAAGTATGTAATTTTTTTTACTGACACATTACGATTAGCATACCTTGAAAAACATCGAGTTGTAAGAAACACTGGTAAATGATGGGGGTAGGGTGTTCGAGTAAAAATACTGGTCTAAATACGAAATTCCAGATACCATATTACACATCACTGTAGGGAGTGTTTAATACGGAATTCCAGTTATTGTGTTAGATATTACTAGAAAGTATGTTTCTATGGCATATTCATGATTACGCAAGTCGTCCAGACTATTTCTTATAGTGTGCCAGCTTAATTTCCTGTTATTGTTCGTTGAATATCCTAATAGTGTGAAGGGTTATAGTGTGCCGTGTTTCCGTATATGTTAATAAGTCACGTGATATCCTACATATACATATCAAAGTTGATGATGTGCGAAAAATGCTATGTAGAAAGCGTGAAGGACAAATGAGATGTGGCAGAGCGCAAATATAAAATGTAGTGAGAGCGATGTAAAATATAGACACATCAATAAAAGCATTTTCCCACAAAACATTTGTCATTTGACACTTTACATTTGATGTTTCACATTTAACCCTTGCCTTATAGGTATTTTGACTTCATCATTATCGGTACATGGTCATTGTCGTAGATAACTTACTATTGGCAGCGACATTCTTCCATATACTTGAAGAGTTTTTTTTATTTGTATAGATGTGATTCGATCGGCAATTATAAAATTAAACACGATTTGTTTTATTCAGCAAGCGTTTTTAAATACATTTTTCATAGATTTATTAGTTTGAATATGTTTTTAGTCCAAGTACATTATCAAGTCACACAGTGTATATGCGGTAAAGTAACTTTAAGGAGAGCATAAAATCAATGAATGAAATTGGTGGAATTATGAAGTTAATGAGAGTATGAACTTAATGAATTCTTTTTAATGAAGGCACGGAATAACGACCTGAATATGCCGATCCCGTAACATAAAAAAGTACTTCGCTGATCTATCCATCCGATAATTCAGTGTAGGGCGGCCTTGAAATAAACTAGTTAGAACACCTTTGTTCATGTGGGTGACTCTAATGGACTTGATTGACTCTAATGGACTATTCCGTTTCTTGCATGTACAAGCGGTTAATTTAGTTCACCACATTTAGGTTTAGAATCATATACACCCTGTAGTCTATTAAAACAGAACATTTTTAAAATTTATAAGAAAAACCCTTTTCTAAGCCCCGTTATTTTCTCTATCACTAGTCATGTAGTGCTCTCTATTGTGTACTTTGTAACATGCAATTCAAAAGTCTTCTTTGAATTCTGAAATAGCTTCCTACATCTTATACGGCTAATCCTAGAAGGGGAGGGGGGGGAGATTTGGGGGCCTTTTTTTTAAGTTTAGTCTCTCTCATTAAAATTCTTACAGAGAGTCATTTCTCTTCTATTTTTGTTCACTCAATGACAAAATGATCGACGGCCAATCGTGGTAGCGTTGCTCTTGGTAAGTTATATAAGTACGGACAGTAACATTATTGTACTGTTCTAAAAGCCACCGGTAGCAAGAGACTTGAAAATAGTCTGTGAAATTTACTTAAACAATAACAATAACTGAAAATATTACAATAACAAAACAAATATATTATTAAAAGCTAATGAAGACCGTCATACGCCGAACAGTGTTGTACGAGGGCAACTTTGCCCGGACAGTAGCACTGCGGCCTTTTGTTATATCGACTTCCAAGAGGGCTTCTTTTACGTGTACACGGGACCTCGGTTTTTCAATCTGTTTCACAGAGAATTACTTACGAATTATCTCTGTAACACATGACTGTCCACAACACGTGCGTTACCTGCAGCGCGGCGTTAGTCATTGGCTCAACGGCTCGTGCAATGTTTACTTAACACCTAACTGCTTCGGGCAAAATGATGCATTTTACTCATTTTAATACTCATTTACACTAAATAGGAAATATTTTTTAACTACAAATACTTCAAACGTCTTTATTTATTTTTCTTTTACCTCAAAAAGATGTTTGAGAATTTAATTTGTCGGAGTAAAAATGTTAATATGCCGTACTCATTAAGCCTCGTCGATGTCATGCTTATCAGTGATTGTAGCGGCCAAGCGAATATTCACTGCGGGATCAGTTTGCGGTTTTTCGTCTAATCCGAACGACTATACGTTGTCCCTTGGCAACCCCTCTTCTCTGTACGACAGACATAATATGGGGAACCAAGGTGAACATCCCGCTGACCTTTCCCGATCACCACAGTAATCGAACACAGGCCCGCAAGGTCAGCGTCTTACCCACTGAGCCATCGCGGCTACCGAAAAAAACATTCATTATTCATAATCGAGAAAGTTTCTTCATTTACATTAAATATAGATGTTTATATTAAAGTTAATGGTGTAGTAATTAAATTTTAGGCGTCATGTGGCTACAGGGTGGATATAGATGTAATATTAAATATTTATACAAGACCATGGCAAAACAAAAATAAACAAACAACAGATGATTACGTTGCATTGACATGAAATGAAATGAAATGGGGTTTAACGTTCTACTGTCATGCCCTGTGCTTTGGCAGTGAATTAGGGGGATGGGATGGCCTAGTGGTCGAGGGTGCCGCGCTTCGACCTCTAGCTGGCCGGTCACCTCTGGCTTGCGGCTGTGGTTTCGAGCCCTGGTGTGAGCGTATGTGGCATGGAGATAAGGACGCCTTCTCAACCTCGTGGGTTTCCTTCCTCCCACTGCTAAAGAGCCCTACGCGCAAGCGAATTATTGAAATAAAATTAAACCATATGTTAGTCCCGAAATGACCTAGTTTGTGTTGAGTGGACGTTAAACCCCATTTCTCTCTCTCGCTATGTGCTTTGGCAGTGAAGTAATGTTTGTTTCCAGTTTAACCCGCCTTGAAAGCCATAATGCACATGTAGGCCCATAATTATTTTTCTGAATTAAAGTTAACAACAAAAGAAACATTTTGTGAAGATAGTCATTACATAACTAAACCACAGATTCTGAAGTCCAAACGTTGCGCGTTTACAAATAAATCGTATAGACGTTTTGCACCATAACGCTTTGAATTGAGTTAACCGCTTATCTTGAAATAACCCTCTTAAAATTAAATGACCTTAAAGGGGCAATCCCGATAAGAACAGGGTCTAACAAATTAAAGTCTGGGTATTTATGAAATTTATGGACCAAAATATAGAGGCATGGTGTATTAACCTTGTCTCAAAATTTCAGCTCAAACGTCAACACTGCTTATCCGGACACGTAACCCTTTTAAGATTTCGGGTCAATTTTTTCATTGAGTGACCTGATAATCGATTCCCGTTTCTTGAGAGGTCTATACAGTGAATGACCCATGTACTGTACTTGATAACAAAAGGTAAATTTCACCTACATATTATTTTATAGAAAAAAGTCTGGTTTTATCCGAAAATACAACGGTCTCCATTTCCAGATGAAAACTGTCAGGTTTAAGTTATTTACAAGCGTATCACAAATATCGGATTAGTTGGCTGGCCTTAGGTAATAGGTTTTAAGAGGTTTTAACACAACATAAAGTAGTTTTATTCCCCTAAAAGTTATCGGGATTGGCCTTTTAAGGTAAGAACTCCTTTATGTTGAGGGTGTTTTGCAACAATTGAGTTAAACGTTTATCTTGCAATTAAGTAAATACGTCAGACTTACCTTGAAATAATTGTTTCTTTAGCAGGAATTTTTAATTGGCATTTAACTGAATAAACCCTATTCAAACTCCATTGTTCTATTTCGTTAAGTCAGTCAATGGTTGATTCCTGAGTGATCAAACTATCTGAGTTGGTCATGTAGTCAGTAGATTTCGATCATGTATCTTTCCATCCCGAACCTAGTAACAATATGATTCATTACAAGTCGAACCACTTGGTTGTGCTTATTAGTGTTTATAATTCCACGACGTAGTCTGGATTCACCGCCTATACATTTTCGTGGGTTTTGTCCAGAGACCTCGCTGCTAAAGACGCGCATGCACATTTTTGAAATAAAATTGAACCATACAAGCTTCACGCTCTCACTACTTTGCTTGACGTATTGTTTTACGAACCTTCGCTCGGACCATTTGGTATGCTGACATATTCTCCAGGGAAAGGTGGTTCTTTAGTCGTCCGAGGATACGATCGCGCAATTCAAGAGTCGATTTGCAATCTTCTTTATACCATGGGTTATTGAAACGTTTTGATGTAGTCGTGGTTGAATAGTCTGCTCAGCAATATCTTGCAGAATGGAAGTGAATAAGGCCATGGGTTCATCTGCATCTTATAACTCACAAAGATTCGAAAACAGCCCAATCTCTACGACCATTGTATTTTTGTATTTTGTATTTTTGAATTAATAATTGGATTTTTTTAAAATTTGGTTTTACACCACGTCAATTCCATTGAATATTGAAATGTATATCGTCAAGGATATATTACTTTGGAAGCTTTAGTCGAATCTACATGGGCATCTACTATTGTAATACCTTTCTTGAGATCAGCATCTCCATATTACCTGCTGGAGTCGTTTCTCTTTTTGCCATACTGGGCACTCACGGGAATATGCAAAGTGTTTTCCTTTACAATTGACACAGGAGAAGTCTGATGTCTTGTGACAATATTTGTTCTTTTAAATCAGGTTCTTGGATGACAACACTGGTGTGACTTCAAATATAATATTTTTATTCTTCTTACATATTAGGTACAACCATCATAATGTAAACGACCGTAGAACTAACTTAAATGGAGGGAGTCGAATGTCTTAGCTTGGCTTAGCATGAGTGTGTTAACTCCAGAAGCTGTCGTCTCGTGCCAAGGCGCCCATGGCCTTCGCTCAGTCCTGGCCGGACCTAACTCCTAGCCCTGCCTGGACCTGACTGACCATTCGTTTATGTTCTGAGTTTATAAACGTATTCAAGACAAAAGAGCTCATTAGACACCTGTCTAATGTATCATGCATAATATCAGGTTTAACATTCAATATAGTTTATCAGATAAAGTTAGATAAGACATGCCAACAACAAGTTCTAGTTACGCAATGACATAAGGAATACTACCAAGATCTCCAGCCGAGTGCTGATAGCAACAGGTTTATGTTACAATCACTTACACGTATTTTGATATGGCAGGACGCTTCTATGACATATGTCATTGTGTAATATTCTAGCCAGCGCTATCGTGACCAGTAGAGCCACAATGAACGCAGGTCGATGTACACCTACAGACATTTATGCCATGTCCATACTTTTGGCAATAAAAACATCTAAGTGAATTCGGCAGTGTGAAGTTAGGTGAGGCCACAATGAGCGCAGGCCGATATACCCCTACATACATTTATACCGTGTCCATACTTTTGGCAATTAAAACATCTAAACGGATTGGAGATATACGGATCAACAGGTATATTAAAGTAACCTGATTTGATACATTTTGACAATCCCGGACGCTTAAAAGGTGAGTTGGATTCACTTGTGAGGATATAAGTGCTTGTTGGTATATTCACATCAACCTCACTCCTTTTGAAGAGATTAAGTATTTGGTGGTGTCACCCTATTAGAAATGTTAGCCACGGACTCAGATTTTAAAAGTAAATCTGAATCTTTTTCCTTGAAACATTCTACGAAGAATGTTCCATTCCTCAAGTTTTGTAACCGATTTCGGTTCACTTGCGAGACCGGCGATACCTTTAGAAATGGCAATGGCAAAAACTTGGACAAATCAACTTCAGAGGGGCTCTGTATCAAGAGGAACCTCGGCCATGTTCTTGAATATTTAGATGAGCTACACGAAGCATCGTCATCATCTAATCGGGTTGTGAGTTGAATGGGGGATCTATGAAATTAAATTCAAAATTCACTTGTCGTTGCCCCCCACCGGTTAATTCCCGGTCTACTAGAGGACTAGTGCGCATGGCCTCGGGGATGGGCAATAGGTATACTCAAGTCGGAAATATATTGAAATAAATATTGATTTACACGAGCCGCAGGGTGGTTGGGATGGCCTAGTGGTCTAGAGTGCCGCGTTTCGACCTCTAGCTGGCCGGTCACCTCTGGCTTGCGGCTGTGGTTTCGAGCCCTGGTGTGAGCGTATGTGGCATGGAGATAGGGGTCTTTGGCAGTGGGGGGAAACCGGAGTACCCGAAGAAAACCCACGAGGTTGGACAGGCGACCCTACTCCTTGCCACGTATAAACAACCGGGGATTCGAAATCACACCAGTTGACTCAATGGCAGACTGTATGAACAGCGCGCGCACGCTTACCATTCGCCGGCCCCCCCCCCCCCAAGAAAGCTTATCATTTGTCCACCCCTCCTCCCCCCTCGATGGCTGATACTGAAATAGATTGAAACATAATCGCCATTTATTATTTTACCGTTGCTACAATAATAAACAATATGTTCCACACCTTGGCAAAACGTCAAATTATGCCCGTCCAGAATAAAATAATTTAAATGAAATTTTTAATATATTGATGATTAGTTATCTATTTTTCAACTTTTAAAGCTAGAACGATCAGCTCTCTATCGAAATCTTATAAAATGTATCTTTGAGTCTCCAGCAGAGGCGGATTGGGCCGGTCGCTCGATTGCCAAAAGGGCCGGTCGGACAAAAAATGAAAAAAATAATTTTGTCCAATTCCTCTTTAAAAATAACCTTTTTCTACTGAACATTATATGGGGAGGGGGTATTGGACCGGCCATGGAGCGATGATGATCATGTTGTGTGGCCGGTGGCTTTTAACGGGCCGCCACGCCATCACTGGAGTCTGGAATTGGCCGATATAACAGACTTTCTGGGTAGGATGTGCCTAGTGTTGGCCATAATTCGGAATCCTGCAATTTTATCGGATTCACCCGACACTGTCGCCAGCAAATTTATTAATTATTAAGTCACCTGCATCCTGTTTGTGGGGATACGTCAGGATCATGTGTATATTCATTTCACTTAACATGGAACAATGTACAAATTGTATACATGGAAAATTAAACAATGGTGGTTATCGACAAAGTACAAATACCCTTCATTTGGATAAATCTTGTAGACGCTAAAGTTACTAAAGTTGTCGCACGAGTAAGTCATATAGTGAAATAATTGATTTATTTAAGCGAAATTAATTCTTGTAAACAAAATCTTATTTCTTTAGAACGAAATATTATATCATTATTATTATTATTATTGTTCGATTTATATAGCGTTTCATTACACATGACTGTTTCTAAGCGCATTCACAAATCAAAAGTTAAAAACTTTTTTGAAAATAAATATGTTTTTAAGTTAGTCTTATATCTTTATATCGTTGATACGAATTAGTTATTTATTCGTCTTAAGGATATTTTGCTACACAGAAATATTAATTCGTTAAAGCTCGGAGACGCCATGGTCTATTCTCTTGAGACAAAATAGTTTGATTTAAAGTAGGGCGGTTGGATGGCCGAATGGTTAGCACGTGCGCTCTGCTCTGTATCATAAAGTCTGTCATTGAGTCAATTGCCGTGGTTTCGATTCCCAGTAGGGTCCAACCTCGTGGTATTTCTCTGGGTTCTCCGGTTTCCTCCCACTGTTAAAGATCCCTACGCGCAAGCGAATTATTGGAATAAAATTAAACCCTATGTTAATCCCGAAATGACCTAGTTTGTGTCGAGTGAACATTAAATACCATTTCCCTCTCCATCTCTCTCTGATTTAAAGTGTATCCCTTTCCAATGCGTCACGCCAAGGTTTTCTGCAAGGTTCGTCAACTAATGATCCCAAATGCGTCACACCAAATTTATAATCAGGGGTATCGAAGATCGGGACTAGAATATTCCAAACCGTGTCGCCATATTCTTATCGAGAAAGGAAGCACAATAAAAAAGTACAGATGAAGACTGAATAAACTAGATACTAGAGATTGCAATTCCATTGAGCCGTCTCGCGTATTTCGCCAAACATATCTGAAATTAGATAAATCAATTTATATACATTCATAATACATTATTATATGCTTTGCAGCCCATTTATGTCAATTTCTAAGTCTCAAATATTATCGATTTAGCTCATTTAAATACACCCGATTTTTCGGATAATTGTAACATTTGATGAAAAATACCGTTGATTAATAATGATTTTGTATATTGACGCCGCGGTTTTGTCCAATCGGACACGCTATAATGATAAACACATGCTTCCCATTGGCTATTACAAAACCACAAAACATATAAAACATCTCTTTTTAAATCTTAGTATCAGACTGAACAAAGGTGTAAAGGGAATGCTGTTAGAGGTATGGCCGGTTCAGACAATTAACAGAGCTAGCTATCAACTGAAGAGGTAAGTACATAATTATTTCAACCATTTTTATACATTAATCGTAAGTGAATATACGCTAGGCCGCTACAATCAATGGCAGGGGCAGATAGGGAGAGAAATGGCGTTTAACGTCCACTCGACACAAACTATAAGTCACACTGATCACCAATGAATAGACAGGAGGTGGCATAGGTGTGGCTTAAAGGGCTAATCCCAATAATTTATTTGAGAAGAAATCTGCCTTATTTTGTGGTAAATCCCTTAAAAAACCTCTACCTAAGGGCCACGCACCTAACTTAATATTTGTGATGCGTTTTCAAACAACTTCAACCCGCCAGACTTCACCTGGAAATGGAGACTGCGTGCAAAGCTGTATTATGTGGTGTCAGGATAAAATCGGTCATTTTTTATATGAAAATAATGTGTAAGTGAAATATACTGACATGTTATATATTTCCCCTTTATCATCGACTTTTGAAATGTTATATCAAAAATGACCGGTTCTTTCTTAAAATCTTGACTAATGCCCTTGTTTCACTTTGAGGGAGTCGCGGTGGCTAAGTGGGCAAGACGCTGGTTCACTAGCGTGTTCGGGTGTTCTTTCCCTGCATTGGCCGAGACGGTTCCCCCATGTCAGTGATGCAATACGGAGGGTCTGACAAGATCAGCTGCCTAGTCGTTCCGATGGAAAGAAAAACCGAGGTGCCATGAACACATTGGCGTGCACGTAATATATCTCCTGACAGTTGGAATTCTATATAAGAGTAGGCCGTAGTGCCGCTGTCCGCGCAAAATTTCCCCCTTAGCACACTTTTTGAGCCCTACGTCACATTCGAAGGACTGGACAGCTCGTCGTCCTGCACCACTGACAGGAGGAAACCAAGCCGGAAAATCTCGATTTTCCGTCTCGTTTGCCCTGTGGCAAACAAACGAAAATTAAAGCCTTTTTGTAAAACTCGGACGACGTAGATCTAAAACATGGTGTTCGAACTCGCTGTCGTGAGAAGAGAGGGCGGACAGTCTTCTCCCTTTATCATAGTAAAATCAAGTTAAAAAAGTAGGTCCGGCTGATTGATGATTGGTGTCTTCAGTGCGGTAGAAACGAAAACCGTGGCGAAACAGAATCCGCTTGCGTTATGTCGAAAACAATACATAACTAGACACGTGGACTATTTACATATTTAACAAAACTGTTCGTACGACTATTTCCATATAGTTAAAATTGTTTTAAGTCTTTTAAAACTGTTCATCAAGTTCAAACTAAGCGATTCGATGATAAATATTTGGTATAAAACATATTCAAAATTATTAATGTATCAAAAGTTTGCTTCAAATCCTTCTCAAAACATTGTATTGACCAGTGAATACCCCTGCTATAAAACATCTATTTGGAGAGTATATTGCAATTTGGCATCTCCCATTAAAGTTCTTACAGGGAGTAGTTCGTCTTTCAATTTATTGCACATACTGATAAAATGTGACCGCATTCGCTTTTCACTGGTTAATAGCTATGGTCGGTTATTAAATCTTTAGTTCTCAATCTTGTGATTAACCCACAAATTGTGCGCGGTGGGTGATTGACCTCCGTCTTTACAACTAGATCCTTATTCAATTTGGATATAAACGTGTTTCTCCTCCCAAATCATTTTTCCATTTTAGTTTAATTTTAGTATTAGCAATGTTATTAAATTCCTGAACGCTATAATATAAGCCTTTGTTGCGTGCAAGATTATCCACAGACCCATTTGCTACTATTTCATTCCTGTTACCACTGTTTGTCGTGTATTTAGTACACGGTGAACAGTCCATTTGCTGATTACAATATTTAGCCATGACTGTCTTTTATGAATTTTGACTAATTGGATTGTTCGTACTTGGTTTTATTTTATTCCATTTTATTAACGTGCAATTTGTTGTTTATTTCTTTTGTAGTAATCCAATTAAGAATCATGGCTTTTAATACAACATTAGATACTCTGGAACCATTTGGAAGTTCATTCACCATAATGAATTTTAGTCAGGTGAATTCTTCAGTAGATGACCACGATTCTAACAACAATAATGCTGTTGGCAGTGGAGGCTTCATTACAAAAGATACCGTAGATGCCATTAGATCGGTGATAAATTGTTATTTAATTCCACCGGTTGTCATATTTGGACTGATTGGTAACGTATTGAGCTTGATTATTCTCGGTGGCAAGAAAATGCGACAGTTCAGTACCAACATTGTTCTTGCCTACCTGGCTTTTATAGACACGTTGTTACTGTCGATTGTATTTTTGAGAAAGATACCATGCCTTGTAGCTAAAGCTGATCCAATCACGGCACAAAACATTGATTATGTAATGCTTGGCGCACCTTTAATATTGGAGTTCATCACTAATCGTACATCCAGTTTGCTGTCGTTGGTTATATGCTGTGAAAGATTTATTGCCGTTTTCAAACCTATGAAAGTCAAATTGTGGGTAACTCCTAAGCGAATGATATTTTCTGTAGTAGCTGTTACAGTAATCGTAATCGGCCTTGTTGCAGTAAACTTTACTTATTCGACAGTTAGTTTTTATTATGACAACACAAAGAACAGGACCATGGCTCGTTTAATATACCAGCCATTTTATTTGAAGAACCAACAATTCTTTAACATTTACAACAATGTATTTCTAGCCGTAGTTTTGCGAATTTCTCCCATGCTTTTTATAACAATGTTGACTATAGCCATTATCACCCAGATGCGTCGAAGGAAGAAATGGTTGAAAGATGTCACGCATGCTACACATAACTCAAATACAGAGAAGGAGATTCAAGCGATGACCAAGATGTTGATGACTATTATCTTTATATACATTATATGCCTTCTCCCTGGAAGTATTTCCATCACTACATCACTGATAGATAGACGGTTCACAGCGCGTGGAGAATTCCGTAATGAATTACGCGCAGTTAGCTCCATATCGTCGTTTCTTTCGGTCTTGAACTCGTCGGCTAATTTTGTAGTATACATAGCGATGAACAAAAAGTTTTCAGATATTCTTGTTCGGATGCTGTGTGGCTTCCGGACGAAACATCGAAGAGGTGACCATGGAAAAGTCGAATCGAACGAAACAACAAGCAGCACTTTAAGTTCGATAAGTATCTCGAAGGACTTAAAGGAGCTAAATCGCTAACATTTGGTACCTAGTAATTGGCACAAGTGGGTCACAACGCCTATAATTCTGTAATATGAACGTATATAAACTGATTTACATTTGATGGTTTCCGGTTTTTACTCTAATTTCAAATCCGTTATGTTCGGCGAAATACGCCAGCAGTCTAAATCAAGCGCAAATTTGATTTGGTGCAACGTGTTTAGCCTCGTCCCTCGAGTCTCTTGTTAAAACTGTGGCTGAAACGCATTATGGTACACGGTAAAATGTTTATTTTTTGTCTTAAATATTCGATATAAGAGTACGCCGTAGCGCCGCTGCCCGGGCAAAATTTCCCCTATAGCACACTGTATGGCGTATGCCCGTCATCCATTAGTCCAGGTTAGGTGCAAAAGAGTAGGACGTTAAACCCCATTTCATTTCATAATAAATGGAGAAGTGCTTTGTAACTTTCATCAAAATAAACGATCATTTAATTAGGCGCATAGAACTTATTGACCCTCAGCTGGTTTAACATATGTGGTATTGACTTTTCAAGAAAAGAAAGACGAGCAGGGCTTAACTCTCATTCAAGTCAAATTAGTCCATTTCGGAACCATCATATGAATTAATTTTATTTCAATAATTTAAATGCGAGTAGGGGTCCATTGGCATTAGTAGTAGGAGTAAACCAGATGACATGGGGCAAACCCACGAGGAGGGACAGCCAACCGGATAATCGAAACCACGCCAGCTGCCTCAATGATAGACCTTATGATACAGCGCGCACGCGTTTACCATTCGGCCACCCACCTGTATTACCTCCCACCCTTGACTTTTCAACTCTGCATATACTTCTGTTGGGCTCGAATTGTTATAGAGAGAGAGAGAAATGGGGTTTAACGTCCACTCAACACAAACCAGGTCATTTCGGGACTAACTTATGTTTTTTTTTAAATTTTATTTCATTAAGTCTCATGCGCGTAGGGGTCTTTAGCAGTGGGAGGAAACCGGAGTGCCCGGAGGAAACCCACGAGGTTGAGAAAGCGCCCCTATCTCCATGCCACATACGCTCACACCAGGGATCGAAACCACAACCGCAAGCCAGAGGTGACCGGCCAGCTAGATGTCGAAGCGCGGCAGTCTAGACCACTAGGCCAACGAATTGTTATAATTAAACGTGTAATTAATCTCAAGGTGGTGCATCAGACGAAGAGGAGAGTGGTGTATGGGCTCTCACTCGAGTTCAGCCACGGCCATGGCAGAAGAGCAGAATTCTTGTCGCAAAGGTCTGTCATTGAGTCAACTGGCGTGGTTTCGATTATCCGGTTGGCTGTCCCTCCTCGTGGGTTTGCCCCATGCCACCTGTTAATGCTATCGTTTATATTCCTGTTTTAATTTAGTCCTTGTTGTATTTATGTACCTTATATTCTAGTCCGATGTAAATAAGCCCTATATGTACGAAATTGATCTCTGTTATCAATAAAATAGTTTTACAAATATTTAGTCCTCTTGGTGTATATGTTTAGATGGCACAAAAAACGAGGTCCCGTGTATACATTGGGATGTAAAAGAATCCATAATGATTGGAATGCATTTCGTACCAAAAGGGGGGGTGGGGCGGTCTAGTGGTCTAGCGTCCCGCGCTTCGATCTGAGCTGGCCGGTCACCTCTAGCTTGCGTCTGTAATTTCGATCCCTGGTGTGAGCGTATGTGACATGGAGATAGGGGCACCTAATCAACCTCGTGGGTTTCCTCCAGGCACTCCGGTTCCCTCCCAACTGCTAAAGACCCCTACGCGCAGATGAATTATTGAAATGAAATTAATCCATATGTTAGTCCCGAAATGACCTAGTTTGTGTCGAGTGGACGTTAAACCCCATTTTTTTTCTCTCTCCCTCTCTCGTACTAAAAAACTCTGATTTGCAGATATTTTGAAGAAACGAAACAGTATTTGTGTTTTGATCAGTCGCTGTACTCTTATAGGTATCTTTATTGATCACATGTAGATAAATATACCTATGGCAGTATCGAAACTTTGCATGTAATAAGCCAGGTAATGTTAGAATTACGGACATTACCATTTCGTTCTTTGAGGAATTAGAACCTGATAATTACTTCGATTTTTAAATTAGAGACATATCTATTCAATTTTATTGATTAGCTCAATGAACTACAGGAATGTGTCAATTTGTCTACAATAAACAAGACAAGTCACAGAGAGTGAGAAAACGGGTTTAACGTCCAATGGACACAAACTAGGTCATTTCGGGACCAACAAAAAATTATGAGAAATCCCCAGAGGTTGAACTGTCGACCTTACTCCTTGTCACCTACAACCGAGGATTCGAAACCACCCCACTTGACTACATGAAATACAACGCCTTACGATAAACAAGAAATTTATTTCAGAATTGCGGTTTGATAACTGCGTCCTATATAACTCTATGATCGATTTGGGATTCTCTCCTCAATGACATCAACGCCAAGTCCGTGAGATTTCTTAGCTACAGTCTCTAATGGATTCTTAAAAGAAATGTTATAAATCATTTAATCCAAAACCCCATAACGGAAAGCTAGGTAACACTGCAAATTAATAAGGTACGTTCAATAGTTGTAACAATGCTAAGACAAGCGGTTTTCATGAAAGCTAAACCCACATAATACGGACGTGTTGTCGTGTATTTTGTACACGGTGAACAGCCCATTTGCTGATTAGACTATTTTGCCTCGACCGTTTTTTGAGGACTTCGAATGTCGACTAATGGTTTGGATTGTTCGTACTTGGTTTTATTTTATTTTTATTGTAAGTGATGAGCTTTTATATTTTAGGACTTCGTCTCATGGGTGCGGGGCCGGGCGGGGCTGGACTCTTCCACCTGTTATATTAAGCGTCTTCTCTTCAATCTGGTGGAAAGTTGAATCCAGATGTTGTTCTTGGTGTTTAACGTTCGCTTCCACCGACGGTGATATCGCAGACATGTTGCGCGGGGGGTTTTCATGTGGGAGGTTGAGAAGGCGCCGGACCACGTGCACTCACACCAGGGATCGAAACCCTAACTGAAAGCCATAGGTGACCGGCCAGCTAGAGGTCGAATCACGACACTAGACCATCCTTTTTTTAATCTAGTGAGAAGCAATTACGTCAGCAATACAATAATCATTACTTATCACCCTTACTTTCAGTTTATTCTTATAATTAAAAAACATCAATAGGGACAAGCAAATGAATTAAAGGAGTGTGGACAGGTTTCTGTTTCATTAAAGTTTAATGACTAGTGCCATCCAGTGCAGGAAAAAAACAACAACAATTACTAACAACCCACTTGAATTATTATCTTCCAATCAAAAAACGAGACGGTTCGATATGGGTTTGTTTTTCGGATAATTGGTGCGTTAGACTTTTCAACGATGATTAGCTATAGAAGAATAAAAATAATGGCACCGATTTTCTTATGACGGCATACAATATATGCATGATATTATGCATTATTGACTTCATCCGGGTACTTAGATAAATTAATGAGTTGAAATGGGGTTTAACGTCCTACTGGTTCGCCCCGACTGGGCTAATGAATCCCGGCATACGCCATAAATGTGCTACGCGAGCAATTTTGCCCGGACAGCGGCGCTACGACGTCCTACCTTTTTTTTTTATCGAGTTTCAACTGTCAAGGGATATTTTACGTTCACGCCAATGTGTGCAAGACACCTCGGGCCTTCCTCATACAAGGTCCTGAGACCTGCACAGGACCACTTTCCGGGTTTTATTGTCGGATCATGGTTTCCGGTGTTGTGGGGTCCGTGAACATTTCCAGAATTTGACTTCGCATAACACAACGTCACTCTGATACTTTTATAACCAAAATTCCCAATACAATCTTCTGATATTCACAAGGCTACCAAACAGTTTTTTTTTCAAAGAACGCACATTTCAGTTTTTCAGAGTACTCATTTTAGATTTTCAAAGCAAGCATTTCAGATTTCCAAAGCACTCATTTCAGATTTTCAAAGCAAGTGTTTCAGATTTTCAAAGGATTTATTTTATTCAGAGGCACGCCCGTCCATGTAACCACTTTAAAATGGGTCCTGGTCCTACATGCCTGACTAGGAGGAAAAACGCCTGGAAATCTCGAGTCTTACAGTAAGGTATTTATAATTATAACTCGTATTTACAATCAACCCGGGCTCGAGTCTTACAAACTTGTGGTTTAATATGAATTGACAGTGACAACTCCGTTCAAAATAAAATAATTTGACTGAAATTTTCAATATTTTCTTACAACATTGTATTAAACTCTTAAAGATACGTTATGGGAGATTTGATAACGAGTTGGCAGTTCTCACTACAATAGTTAAAACCTAGCTAATGTAAAGGCAATTTGCTGAAAATTTCAGTCAAATTGATCCACTATTAGTTTAGAACTAAGCGATTGAAATTTTCGCTTAGCCTTGGTCACCATTACAAAAGTCGGTAAGACAAAACCAGTAGTCTCGGGTATGCATTTTTAGTGGTAAATTACGAAGGAATATATTTCAGCGAATCGAACTACAATCCAACAAAACTCTCATGCTAGCCTCAACATCGAGAGTTGATTATGGTCTGAATAGGTTAATTAATGTCTAATTAATAGTTTTTATAACATTTCAGGCATAAAGAAAGGCCTACACTAGGTAGATTATTGCTCTTTGCATAACGTATCTGTAACTAACGAATCTTTAAGCAACTCTGTCCAAATACTCAACAGTAGGCTACCGTATTTGTAAGAAAAAGGCATTAGAGGACGTGGATCGAATTAAGCTTAAAAGTGTACGATTTGAAAGAGAGGGAGAGAAATGGGGTTTAACGTGCACTCGACACAAACTAGGTCATTTCGGGATTAACATATGTGTTTTAATTTTATTTGAATAATTCGCATTAGCAGTGGTAGGAAACCGGAGTACCGGAGTGGTCAATTTACATATGTTCAAAACTATACCATCTTAAAACGTATGGGTCATTCCATATCAAGCGTGTCAATTTTCAGAAATTTGGGAAATGTGGAATGATGGAATGACCCATACGTTTTAAGAAAAAATATATGTTATTCTACATGTAAACTCTAGAAAGTGTGCAAAATTTGTGGTCTGTAGCATGGAAATTAACTGAGATACGGGCACTTGAGTTTCAAGAGTTACTAACAAGTTTTCGAAACAAAATACGTATTGAAGAGTTGTATTGAAGAACTCTTTGTGTAGATTACCAATCTGCAATCCGAATACAGGTGAGTGGTAGTGTTCGCATGATTTTTAGCCATGAAACCCAACACAAATTTAGTGCAATTGTATATTGTCTCCAAGAGCTACAAAGTAATAGATATAGACCCACAACCACACCAAACAAATCTCTGCCAGAAATGCAAATCAGCAACTGCATACGGTTCATTACATGTCAAGTTGTTAAATTCGATTTTCAGAGAGCGTTGTGTATCTGGCCAGTACCAACGTATCATTAGCAGTAAAAACGCACTTGGGTGGTCCTACTAATGTCCCAGATTTTGTCTGTCCAAATCAATTATTGTCCGAATAGCAAATCATCCAAATTTGGTGCCTATTATTCTATGAAAATATATTTTTCGAATTTTCGAGGTCGGTATCAACTGAATAAATCTAATATTTCGAGGGGATGTATCTGGGTACTAACCCATCTCACGGAAAAAATTTAGTCCAAATCCCTGACCCAAGGTTTGTCACCCCCTGGACGGTGCTCTCGCGGATACGCTCTTAAGTATAATTAAATGATATAATTAAATCAACCTGTCCATAATATCATATTTATTGTATTGGATATTAAATCTGTATATAAACAAAAACAACAACGTTATCTTCACCAGTGCCGGACAGGTTGGCCTTAGCTCATTAAAAAAAAGTGGGCCTAAGCCCAAAAAGAAAAAAGAGAAAGGAAGGTCTAAAATGCTTGGAAAATGGGTTTGCGGTTGTCAATTTTCAAAATTTTCCTGGGGGAGAATCCCCGACACCACTCGCGCGTCGTCGGTGCGTACTTGTGTGCACCTTGGTCAATGACCTGGCAGGTGGACCTTCGACTCACCAGTCCGGCACTGATCTTCACATAACAAATTACTAGAAACGTTTTACACAGTTTGAGAGACAATGAAATGATAAGGATTATAATCCTCTTATGCCAATATCTGTTCTAAACCCTTCGGTGATCTCTCATTAACCAACGTATTGTTTCCATTGAACAACGGTGCAACTGGTGCCATGTGTATAATGGTCAGGTTAGTTAATCCGCTGATCGCTAGTTGTGTTTACTAGTGTTCATTGGGGGTCATGGTGGCTAAGGCCCTGGCTCGGATATTCGATCCCTGCATTGGCTGAGAAAGATCATCCGGCGTGCTTTCTCCTTGTCAGTGATGTAGGACAGCTGTCTGGTCGTTCGGACGGAATTTGACATAAGCGTGGGCCGTATGCCCGTCTTCATTAGCCCAGGTTATGGGCAGGACACTAGGACGTTAAACCCCATTTCATTTCATTTCTAGTGATCAGTTGCCTGCCATATAATTATAGTGAGATAATCTATCAATGACAGCTGATTTCTTTAAGCTGTCTTCATATATTTTCTTTTATTGTATATCATTGATGTATGTTCAGTTATCACTGGATGTAGATTGATCTTGCTTGGGTTTTTGATAAAAATAGTGACAGTTGAAATCCTCCACATACGATTTTTTTTTTGGTATGTGTCTAATTATCCTATAATAATCACCTTTGTTTGTTTTTGTGGCTGGTGGGATATAGATATTGACTATTGTTAAAGATAGGTTATTACCTACGACAATGTTGATTGCCATTAAAGGACAATTTTCATGGGTGTCAGGCATTATCATATGTGGTATGTGATAGACCTGGTTAAGCACGTTCCAGATATAATTTTAACACAGAGACCATTACTTAAACGGGCAGATAACAGCAGAATTGTGCAAGACAGCCGCCAAAATTGCCACTCGAAGTTGAAAAATGTATATAACACAGAGACCATTACTTAAACGGGCAGATAACAACAGAATTGTGCAAGACAGCCGCCAAAATTGCCACTCGAAGTTGAAAAATGGCCGCCATCTTGGATTTTCTATTTGCCAATCGGACAGATTTGATTAGTATCCCTTGGAGAACAACTGTGCCAAATTTGATGTTTGTATGATCATTTGCACGATTCTTTCCCAAAATTACTCCTATGTGCTCCACTAACTACGATAGATGCGTTATGCAGCTTTCACGAAAAGGAAATACTGAATGTCAAACGAAAACTTCATAACGCACCTATCGTAGCGATGATCTCTGTGTTAATATTACATTTGGAACCCGTCTAACCAGTTCTATCAATTAGGTGATGTCTGACCAATTTTGTCCTTTAACTCTAATTTGTTTTTTTGACTTTCTATGTATCTGTGGAAAGGAATGTTGTCTTACGTTAAAAGTCTTATTACCAACATTAGAAATATTTTTTTTGACATTTCGCCCTTTTGTTTCAAAACATTACCAACTCTTTTTTAATTATCCACGTTAGTGCTTACGTTAAAGGCTCAATACCACTCTTGTGGTAAATTTACAATTAATAAAATGTCGATTGTTTAAACCTCCGAGGGTCGTGAGAAATAGATGAAAGCTAAACAATCCCTCTTATTCAATTTAATGCATTTGCTTTCATTTGGGTTAGGATGGACACAAAAACAAAAGTGTTAGAATGGATCTACAAATGTTACGATGAATATAAACACAGAATAGTTAGGGTGGACATACAATTTTTACGGTGGATATAAACATAGAATAGTTGCGGTGGAATACACACAGGATATGGTATCATAAAATTCAAAATTAATACGATTATCGTACATCAAATAACATTCTTAAATAGGAGGATCGTAAATCATAGACCAAACACTGTGGACTGTTCACAAATAAATGGAAGGACATTGCCACACTCTGCACCGTTAAAATCCAGATTGTGTAACATCAAACAATCTCCGCCATTGCTGGAGCTTCCTTGTAACCATGCGTCAGATATGATAGGCGATCCATCACTCCATTTCCACGCCCCCTCTACATCCAAATCATCACCACCAATCCAATATGAAATCCCTAGTAAAATAAACCATTTGATTACTTTCATTTAAAATACAGAAATCGACCATAGCAAAAATATGTTTATTGATTGTATCTAATAATAAAAACCGTCCGCCATCTTACCTCGCAGGTTGATTGTACTGTACCTGATAATATAAACCGTCCGCCATCTTTCCTGACAAGTTGATTGTATCTGATAATCTAAACCGTCCGCCATCATTCTTGATGGAATGAGTGTACCTAATAATATAAACCGTCCGCCATCTTACCTAATAGGTTGATTGTCTCCAACACGTATTTCTTAACATCAAATACAACAGATTTCATGATGAGAAGATGTCCGCCATCTTGATTACACGTGGTATTAGATGCCATCCAATCCAATGATGGCTGTTCTACAACTTTTATACAAAATAATCCACCAATGTAGGCCGTGTAGCCTGGCAACTGACATTTATCTGTAAAAAGAAGATACGATGGATGAGGTCTAATATGGCAATTGAGCATTATGTCAGTGTACAACCTTGCGCGAGCTCGGGTGTTCATCTAACTTGAACCCCTCTGTCTCAGTCGATAACCCTTACAAATAAAATAATACCAAGTACGAACAATCCAAACCATTAGACAAAATTAGAAGTCCTAAAAAGCGGTAGAGGCAAAACAGAGAGAGAGGGGAGAGAGAGAGAGACAAAAATGGGGATTAACGTCCACTCGACACAAGTAGGTCATTTCAGGACTAACATATGGTTTAATTTTATTTCAATATCAATAATTCGCTTGCGCGTAAAGGTCTTTAGCAGAGGGAGGAAACCGGAGTACCCGGGGAAAACCCACGAGGTTGGACAGGCGACCCTACTCCTTTGGACAGGACCCTACTAACCATTCGGCCACCCAACCCCCGATAAATTGGAGATCGTGTCACTTAGCATTAAAGTATATATGTCATACAATAATACCCCAAAACAAATGTTAGCTAATGTGAATTTCAGAATAAAACTGACTGACGTATACTGTAATGTACATTTAAAAAAACCGTGTTTCAATTCTAAGCAAACCTTTTTAATCTTAAATCTGTAATGAACCGTGTACTAATTCTAAACATACCTTCCACTGTAACATCTACATATATAGAATTCACCGTCACCCGTCCCATTCCAGGAATTACCATATTTAGTATGTAACATGATTTGTTTTGGTAATTGAACAATCTACATCCGGAGATAGAAGTACAAAGGCGTCCACATTCAATTGGCGAAATATCTTCATATGATAGATTATAATCCATAAGCACATTATTATCAAGCTTGTAGTTCTTGTACATGATGTTATTCGTGCCAAGGGTGTTGATTCTGGACGAGATACTGCCTCCAGTAGTTGGCCCGGGGGTAGCAGTGCTGGATTGAGGGGTAATTGGTGTCGGGATAGAAGTAGTTGTACTGCGGATAGTTGATTTGGCTGTAGTAGTGCTTGAATCAGGGATAGCAGTGATGGGACCGGGGTAAAGACTATTGGGACCTAGGATAGCAAAGATGAAAACGACGGTAATTGGTCTAGGGGTAGTTGTGGTGGGACCGGGGTTAGATGTGCTGGAATACGGGTTAGTTGGCCCGGGTGCAGATGTAGTTGGACCGGGGGTAGATGGTCTAGGAGTAGTAGTAGTAGTAGGTGGGCCGTGGTTAAGTGAACCGCCACCCTTAAAGCTGGTAGTGGGGCCTAGGGTGAGGAGGATAATACCCATTGACGCATACAACTGATTAATGTGTACTTTGGTCGGCATTGGCATCATTTTCTTTTTAATCTTGATTCAGCTTCTTCCAACTCACTCAATCAACAAGAGAGTCGATGAGGCTCAAACTGGCATTTGTTAATTTCTGTTAATATACACCAACAATCCTCTATCGATCTAACAATCACCGCAAGGTTAATTTCAATATAATAATGATTGCATTTTTTACTACCAAACGCACATTTACCAAAACTTTAGATCAATTCACTTTACATCACAAATCACTTCACGTCACACATCACATGATGTCATGCGTTTACACAATTTCTAATATTTATGTAGGGAAACGTCGACTTTACGTCACAAATCACTTTACGTCACAGATCACACGATGACGTGCGTTTACACAATTTCTAGTATTTATGTAGGAATATGTCGGCTTCGAGAGATCGGCGACTCATTCCAGATATAAACCAATTTCAGCTCGCCTAGATTAAAAACATGTAGCTTGTCAAATAATAACTTCAGCTCGCGTAGAGCCGCAAAATATAGCTTATCACCTTAATATACGAGGTCAACTGACTTCATACAACAGGTATGTATGAACCGTTTTAATTGTTTATTACAAAATATACTTATAACTGCAGAGGGAATAATACTCAGTAAAGGGTGAATAATTTAGCCATCAATGGGTTCTGAATAAAAGACATTACACTACAAAACAATTGAAGATTGGGAATTGAAATTATCATTAATTCATTAATTGATTGTGCTGATGTCAATGCCATGATATGGCAAAATCCTTTTATTAAAAGTTGAATACACGTGTTTTAAATGTAAAGTTATTTGGGTCGACGCCTGATAAATCCTAAAACTGACGGTAGAGATATCAAATTCCATCATTGATAGTGGAGAGCCGTGTCAACCTTACTGGGAGAGGGGGAGAGAAATGGGGTTTAACGTCCACTTGACACAAAGCATGGGTAATGAGCAGTAGGAGGAAACCGGAAGACCAGGGGAAAACCCACGGGTAACCCTATTCCTTGTCACCAGGCTTTACGATACAGCGCGCACGTGCTAACCATTCCGCCACCCCACCCCCACCCGTATTAATAGAGAATCTCCTACCAGTCTATTGGATACCAAAAATATCAACACAAGTCGATAAAATAAAATAAAAAATACGAAGCTCTGCCAAGTTGTTTTTGTATTATTTTATCGATCAGCACAAAAAACCGAGGGGAAGTAAAAAAAATAGGCTCTATCGAGTTTTTTCTTACTTTATCGACGAGTGTTGATATTTTTACATCAAAAAAGACGAGTAGGAGATTTTATTTATCACCCAAATATAAAACACAAATATAAAACTTTGGTAGCGACTTCACTTTAACTGAACCTGGTTAAATTACGGCAGTGATATATACACCAGATCTTCCTACATAAATCTCCATACAATTATTGCAAATAAGAACATAAATTAAAACTTTAGTTCTAAAATTGATGTTATCATTAATTCTAAACGTATAATTAGTATAAGAAAGGGTGAATTTTGTAGTAGTAATCATATGTTGGCAACATTTGCAAAGTGGACTGTGGCACTTGGAAGTAGAAAAATTTCCATTATTACTAGAAGCTTTAAACTTATATCTTTAGTGAGTATTTTTTTAATATTGGGGGCTGACGTTTTCTATCAGTTGCCTTGAAATTGATTTTTAAGATTATCATTAGAAAGGAGAACATTCTTACTGTCATAAATATGCTGAGGAATATATGTCGAAATAAAGGTTATGCAAGTAGAGATGTTCTGTTCTTTTGGTGTTCTTAATGCTTCAGTGGTTAGACCCCTAGCATTTACAATACCACCTATGTTGAGGCTGTGGGGAGCCACCACAGATGTGGATCTGCAGTCCCTGTAAAAACAATCGTCCATATAAAATACAAAGTCGACTTTTAGGTATATCGAGACGTCGGTGGCACCTCCATGGGCGAAATGCCTCTCCTATCAACCCTTTCTAGGTCAGCGCCTGTCCCACAACATGACACAAGAGGGTTCGTTTTGGTCGCCCTATCCACGTTTGATAGGGCCTTTTCGGTCTTTTGGGGCGCTCGAGCCCTGGTGTGAGCGTATGTGGCATGGAGATAGGGGCGCCTTCTCAACCTCGTGGGTTTCCTCCGGGCACTCCGGTTTCCTCCCACTGCTAAAGACCCCTACGCGCAAGCGAATTATTGAAATAAAATTAAACCATATGTTAGTCCCGAAATGACCTAGTTTGTGTTGAGTGGACGTTAAACCCCATTTCTCTCTCTATCTTTTTGTGCGCCGCCACCAAATGACTTTATTAGAGATTCTCGTTCTGGTGGCCCAATCAAAATGGCCTTATTGGTGTTTCGGACTAGTTCTAGTTTAGACCATAAGTTTCTTATTCTGGCGTGTTTAACATCAAAATGAGAAATAGCGCCATCGCAATTGACACACAGTATTGTGGCTTTAAGTGCGTTGATAACGGGTTTGCGGCAGTCAAATATTCGAGGGGTTGGTAGGGGTGATGTCTGGGTGTCGCCGCTCCGCGCTCAGTAACTCGGTTATTATATTTGCGCCCCCTGCCACCACTCTGCTGCACCTCCACTTTTAAAATCCTACATACGGCCCTGAGCCAGACCATGATAAACTCTTGATGTCAACGCTAGCCTTCGACATTGGCTGGATTAGAATCGTATATGCTACTTAACGCTCATTGATACATAATTTAAAAGATAGGCTGGCACTGCCAGGCAGGATACGCCCACATTTTTGAGAGATGGATAGAGCACAAGCAATACCGAAAGTGATTTTTCCTACATCATTAAGTCCTGTATTTCATACTGTATTGGGAGCAGCCATTTTGTTGGTCAGTTCCAGTCTGATATTCATGAAATTCGAAGCCGACAATGATTATGGTGTGACGGTACACAACCTAGAAATGTTACTTTTCGTCCAAATCGGATAAGAATTGTGACCTCTAGAGAGTCCACAACCATGATATACCATATTTTTACACTATTCGCGTACAAATGGTGACCATTTCGTCCAGCAATTTTGGTACGATTTTCACGAAATTCGAATTAAACCTTCCTTACGGTGCAACAGTAATATAATCAGAGTTTTTTTTTAAATCAGATAATAATTGTTCGAGAGATAGACAGAGAACAAGCAATACCGAAAGTAATTTTTCCTACAATCAAAGGCCATAATTCATTAAGTTACAATTTGATATGCGCAAATATCGAAAAGAATAAAGATCTTTAGGTTATAAACAAGCATTTCAGGTTTCATCAAAATCGAATTAAAATTGTCACCTCTACAGGGTCCACAACTTTGACATAGCATATTTTTACACTGTTCGCGTACAAACGGCGACCATTTTTTCTGGCAATTATGGTCCAATTTTCTCGAAATTCGAACTCAACCTTCCGTAGGGTGTAACGTTGATAGAGTCAAACGTTTTCAAATCGGATAATAATTGTGACCTCCAGAGGGACCATAGGCGATTTTTCGGACAATCAGAGGCCATAATTCAGGAAGTTACGATCCGATATGCGCAAATAACGAAAGGAACCAAGATCTTTAGGTTATTACCATGCATTTCAAGTTTCATCAAAATCGAATTAAAATTGTGACCTCTACAGGGTCCACAACCATGATATACAATTTTTTAACAATATTCGCGTACAAACGGCGGCCATTTTGTATGGCAATTTTGGTCCGATTTTCCCGAAATTCAAACTCAACCTTCCTTACGGTGTAACGGTAATATAATCAACCGTTTTATTAAATCGGATAATAATTGTGACCACCAGAGGGACCACAAGCTAAAATAAGGTGATTTTGCGTATAATCAGGGGCCATAATTCAGGAAGTTACGTTCCGATATGCGCAAATATCGAAAGGAACCAAGATCTTTGGGTTATAACCATGAATTTCAAGTTTCATCAAAATCAAATAAAAAATGTGACTTCTACAGGGTCCACAACCTTGATATACCATTTTTTAACAGTATTCGCGTACAAACGGCGGCCATTTTGTATGGCAATTTTCGTCCGATTTTCCCGAAATTCGAACTCAACCTTCCTTAGGGTGTAACGGTGATAGAATCAAACGTTTTTTTAAATCGGATAATAATTGTGACCTCCAGAGGGACCACAAGCTAACAAGGGTGATTTTTCGGACAATCAGGGGCCATAATTCAGGAAATTACATTCCGATAGGCACAAATATCGACAGGAACCAAGATCTTTAGGTAATAAACATGCATGTCAAGTTTCATCAAAATCGGTTCAAAATTGTGACCTCTATAGGGTCCACAAGCTAAAAACGTAATTTTTCGTACAATCAGGGGCCATAATCCATGAAGTTTTCATCCGATACATGCCAATATCGAAAGCAGCCGAGATCTTTTGGGGATAAACCTATATTTCAAGTTTCGTCAAAATCGGATAAGAATTGTGACCTGTAGAGTCCACAAACAAATTGTGGACGGACGGACGTCCGGACGGACAGGGGCGACGACAATATACGGCCACATAAAAATGTGGGCGTATAAAAATGAATAATCTCCCATAATGTATCTTTAAGTTGCATCATCAATGTCATGCTTATCAGTGACTGTATCGACCTAGCGAATATTCACTGCATGATCAATGCGACCCATCCTTCCCTCCCACACGAATTGTTGAAATATCGAATTATTATGTCTTATTCCCGGACCGATTTTATCTGTATCTAAAGGACCTTAACTCCTATTGTATAATATAGTTCTGCTAAAAGAACGTCGTCTAAAAAATCTGATGTAAGGTTCCTTCGTGTAAAGGTTCAATGATTCTTCTGACCAATGATCAACGATATTATTTTGTTACACCATGCTTCAGTGAACATCAATATAATACAGAATACAATAAACTAATTATATGAATAATTTCCAAGTGAATACAACATTCAAATCCAATCATTAAATGATTCGTTTAGTGCCGAATAGTACATGATTGTTTAAGCATGGCTGCGCTCGGCGACAATTGAACTATACATAATACATGCAAACTGTTGCACGTCATTTATGTCCGTCACAAGATATCAATAAATAGTTTTTCTTTCTTCTTGTCAGCGTTCCTGAATATGCTATATTATTCATCATCTTTGACGTCGCTAATAGCGACGGTTGTTTTAAGATCTTCCAACCTCGTGGGTTTTCTCCGGATGTTCCGATTTCGTCTTACTGCTAAAGACCCCTACGCGCAAGCGAATTATTGAAATAAAATTAAACCGTATGTTAGTCCCGAAATGACCTAGTGTGTGTCGAGTGGACGTTAAACCCCATCTCTCTCTCTCTCTCTGTGTTTTAATATGTGATGTTGTCCTTTGTCAGATCCTTTGTTCTCCATAACTGACACCTTGAACTTCCTTGGTCAACTTCCTTACTGCAACCTGTGCGATTATACCGCTTTCTCACGGCGGGCTCGAAACGATCTCTCTGAGGTTATGGCGGTCATCGGTGAAACAGCGGCGCTCTATAAACCACGCCCATAAGAGTTCTTGCCACACGTCTTCTACGAGTGTACGTGTATCTGGACTGCACGTGCGTTTCCACCACGTGATCATGACGACATACACCCTGATGTATGAATTTTGGATTTTAAAAGCAAGTTGTACATGAAAATCATGATCGCCATAGGCGAGTAATGCAAGCTTGGTAGCCGCACCAAGGTCGTATTAAGAACTCTATAAACGCAGTGGTAACATCATAACTTTGACATATGCACAGTGGTAGCTATGGAAGCGTATAGGGGTCAATAGCGCGATAATTATAAGGTTATTTGTCATTGTAACATGCTTAAGGGTGAATCTTGCGTTTTGATTGGTCGATTAGACACTGTCGATTGGACAATAACACCCCTCTGTTTTAGCAAGGCGAATAACTGCGTATAAATATTACAGTGCACTTTTTTTCATTTTGTCCTCAGCCATCTTCCTCAACTCAAATTTTTATTGGCAAATATCTTCATGAAATTCTGCTCAAATGACCATCACACTATTTTCAAACTTCATCCTTTATACAAACACATCTCTAAAATACATAAAACAGAAGAAAATCAATCATAAATTAATGAAAACTGTTTTCAGGCAACATAAATTATTCGTAACTAAGCAGTGTGGACAATTTTGTTTTTTGCACCCCGCAGTGTTTACTTTAAAGTGGAAATTTTAAATCAAAGTTTGCTCAAATTCTGAATAACACGATCCGCCTGACAATGAGTCATTAGTCAAAAGAAAGTGTTTGGAAATATAGTAACTAGGGAAGGTGAAATAACAGCTGAGAATAGGCCTAGAATAACGGGAAATTATGCCAAAATTGACAATGATTAACAACACGTCAGAACGATATACATAGCAACCACGTGAATCCTAGGCATCGCATAGTTTTATAGGGTATTTTGAGGGATGTATGTAAGAACTGCTCTACTCCGAACAAGAACCAGCAATAAAATTGTGTTGACAGTCTGCAAATAAAATAATAAAGGCTAAAAACTCACCCATGTTATCACAAACTGCGAAAACGAAGCCATCATTGTTGCCAAGAAGAGTTACCTCTGTGTAGTCTCGGTTAACAGGCCGTAACTAATTCGTTCACGACTGGCACTGCCGGTCAAAAAGACAACACTAAGGCTAATTAACATGACACCGGCACGTGAAAAGGATATCAACCAACTTTCTTTAAATAAAAAAACTACACAGTGGACATTAATTCCGAACACATCCCCCTCCTTGATATGACCAGCAACAATAAAAAAGATAAATGTAAAATAATGAATGAATGGACAAAATCAGGTTAACTAATGATACACATGGTATCGTCACGAGTTCGGTTCCGAACAAAGAATTTGTGCGCCTTTTCATTGCAGCGTCCGTAAACCTGTTGTGCGTCATCAGAGGGTGAGATCTGATATAGTCCCTAGGGTCGATATCAGACGTCAGCCTCTGATGACGTCACAACAGATCGATACGTTTCATAACATGCATAGGAGATCAAAGGAAATAACACCCCAAGGTATCAAACTTGCCTTTAATATCCAATAATCTATAAATATTAGTCAAATTATAACTGTCAAACTTCCTTGAACGAGCTATTAACCTATGAGGTAAATTCCAGACTGCGTATCTACTATCTATGAGCAGCACTCGACCGCAGAACCTGGTCTCAAATGTCTACTGGGTGTATCTAAACTGTAGACAATGGTGAAGTGTCTAAAATGTTAGTCATACTTGACTTATCAGCAGCGTTTGATACTACCTATAGATCACGGACGACCTCTGCAAGGCCTTGAATGTGATTGAGGAATCTCTTATAATGTCCGTAATTGGTGCTGACCACATAGGCGTTAGGGGTCAATCTCAATTGGGGCACAGAGTTTATATGCCCAAAAATTTTCTTTGTAGCCACAATTTTCAGAATGAATCAAACATTTTTCAAGACGAGTTTTCCAAAAAGCGATGATGATTGTTTATTTTTAATTAATTACACAACAATATAAATTTACAACATATGTTAAAGATGGGTTCCCAACAAAGTATTTATCGGGTGGTTATTGCCAATAAAAGTATGGCAATTTTGGTATGTATGGAAAGTAGAGAGATCCAATCTTACTAGAAAAATATTGGATTCCCAAAAAATGTAAGGATTCCCCTAATCGACAGCCCGTCGAAGGCTGCACAAGCACATTGGGCGCTTTGTGTACATGTTGATTAGAGGGTCTGTTTCAACCCTAGATACTCAGCTTATGAACCAGTTATATTCCATCATATTCGAGTCAACTTTCCACCTGTCATAAAACGGAAAAAAGCAATTCAAAAGTGGATGGATAAAAACCCGTCGACTGGACCTATGCCACCCTTATTGCAATCAAGCAGATTCCTTATCTTTGCTTACCTAAGCAGAAATGCTCATCTTTTGAACTCCATCTAGACAATTGACCTAATGAACGCCCACATCAAGTTTAAACATTCTACCCCAATTCAGGGGCGGATCCAGAGGGAAGGGGGGGGGGGGTCCAAACCCCACCCTGCTCAGCTACATAAAAAATGTTAATGCCATGCATCAATGAAATTAAATCACAATGTGATCCTACATCATTATAAAAATGATTTCTCTCTTTAAAACGCTCAATTTGTACGTATGTCTATGTAATTTAGAAACGATGATGGCAGATTTACGTAACAGGAACCTGGCAAACCCCCTCCTGCAAAAATTCCTGGATCCGTTCCTGCAATTAGGAGGGCTGGAACTAAGCGATCTCGATTATCCAGCGTTAAGCAACATTTAGGTTTCTAATCCAGCCATCATCGCAGTAATTATCGGGAATCGCTGAAAACCAATAGGATTCTTCGTCTCACTAATGTAAACATATATCAATTTCGAAACAATCAAATGTAGCCTATAGAGTGTTCGCAAGAAATTGTGGACAACTTTCGGGACGACGGCAATATACGACCACATTTCTAATGCGGGCATATAAAAATAAGTCTTAGTGACGCATATAATCGATTATAATGTACAACGTAATCTGAATGTATATAAAATCTTTCTGATTTTACTGTAATTTGTAATAATAAAAAAATGTCTTAAATATTTGATATCAGAAGCCCCCTTTTTCGCGGTAGGATCACAACATCAATGTTGATTTAAATCGACCAATAATTCATGTTTTCAATATCAAAGACTTTGGATAGTAACATCGAGTTAGATACTTAGCTACTTTAAATAGTGTCATATTGTGGTACATGTATAGAATATATCATTGTGGTCTGAACCCTTATGGTTAAGATGCCACGAGTTGTCTCCCTTAGTTTGTACTTCTTTTGTTTTTGAGTAATAATGCGATACATTGGAATTCTAACATGGAGGATAGTTGGGTTTTAATTTCACTCACATGTTACCGTGTAACATCCCTGGATCCAACGAGCGGAACATAACATGGTGGAGATGCAAAAACATCCTAAACCTATTGGAATTCCTTTCTTTGTATGTTCATCACCAAACTATGGAATAAATCAGATTTTACTGACTCATTGAAATGTACATCAATCAACACGTGCTTTCCTGTGTGCCATGTGCTTTCCATGTGCTTTTTCAGAATGGACTTATAGCAATACTGCTTGCCTGTGATGAAACTTTCTATTTTTTTGATGAAAATTTGAAGTTATTAGTCAACTGATGGAACTTTTAATCAATATACTATCATTTTAATTTTGAGAATTTTCATTGTGTTGTGAATTTACATTTACAATATAATATACACAAAGATTAAAGAATCAGACTAAAATCTAAGGCTACCCATTTTTGATTATTCGGTTCACGGATCCGCCGACGACAGTTCAAAACTGCCGCTGGGAAAATAAAAAATGCGTGTGTTTTTTTATTTTTATTTAAACCGCCGAAGCATATAACGAAACATGATTCTGAAAAAAATTGCTTACAATTACATCGAAGCTTTTTTTTGTTTTAAAATACCGCCATACCGGAGTTTTGGCAGATTATAATCACGGCAGTCACTTTCTGGTAATATTTTACGACAGTATACGAGCATGGCTCAGGCGGGAATTAACCAATTTGCGACTTACGGGCACGCCGATTTCCGTTACCTCGTGGTGACACGAAAAATCGGATCAACAATAATAACATTGAAGATGGCTGCCGAGTCGTCTTCGCCTCCGATTAGTGATACGTTAGTATAACTTGCGGGAAGAAGAAATCTTTTCACCAACTGGCTTCACCAAATATCGGCGAATTCGTCGCCACGGCTTTGGGTAGGATATAAATAGAGATAAAATCAAGGAGATCACAGCTTCCACAAAACCTGACTCAGACCATACTACACTAACTATGTCCGCGGTCGTTTTGGTTCGAGATTTCGGCTGTATATATCTCGTCGTTACATTAAAAGAAGATGAGATTAGAGAATACTGTCCCGATATCATATTATAACAGTCGATCAAGTCGTCAAGAATTTTCTCCAAATCACCAAGACGTTTCTCCAAGACGTCAAGATTTTTTTCAAAGTCGTGGGAATCGTCAAATTCTCTGTCACTACTGTGGTAAGCCTAACCATACTTGGCGCTATTGTTTTGTCCGCCAAAGGCACATGGCCGACAAACGTAATCAGGATTTTTGATACAGGGAATTTGTTCTATTGCTCCGAATAAATTCCCGATGTCATCACTGACCAAACCTTTAAGCATTCAATTGGCAAAACGTAATTATTGTAAAGGTAATTTTCCTGATGGACATTCTGCTTTACTTTTGTTTGATAGTGGTGCTACTCGATCACTAATCTCGTCATTTACTATCGAATCATCTTCATATCTCAGTAGTTTACCTCCTCATAAATTAGAACAATCACTAAAATTTAGAATGGCTAATGGTCAACTCATAGTTTGTTCTCATTCGCTACAAATTGAGATAGTTATTCAAGGTCATACTTTAGTTTTTGAAGTGTATATTGCTTCCAATCTCGTTGGAATTGATTTAATTATTGGTCAAGAGACATTGGCAAAGCTGGATGCCAACCTTAGTTTTAATAACAATGTTTTGCATTGTCGATCTACCAACATTTCATTCTCAACATCCAATTCAGTATATGTCAAACCCAATCAGCAACGTTATGTTACTGTTCATGGTAAAATTCCAAGTATTTTTCGTAATCGTGAGGTTTTAATGACTTGTAATAGTAAGATTAATAGTGCTTGTCCTTCAACATTTCTTATCAGGCTAAAAAGAAATAGTGCTGTAATTCCAATATGTAATACAACCTCCAAGACATTACATATTCCATCATCTAGACCGATATCCTATGTTTCTATACATGACATTTTTGTTTGTGACTCTATTAATATATCTACAGAATACGAGTCTAATTCTACATCTGACTCTTTATTTCAGTATACAATTGACCTCACCAAAAGTCTTCTAACAGCCAGCCAGAAAGACAATTTCTACCAGCTTTTGACTGAACATAAAGAAGCATTTAGCTTGAATGGCGAAATCGGCAAATGTCCCAATATCCAAGTTGATATTGACGTCACTACCCTAAAACAGAAGAAGAAAAACGCATAGTTGATCAAGATTTGCAGAAATTAGTTAAGTTAGGATTGTTAGGAATACCTGCAGTTGGTAGTCAAGCATACACATCACCGGTACTGATTCTTCCAAAGAAGGGAACCAATGAAAAGCGTGTTGTTGTAGATTTCAGATATTTAAATTCACGGATTAAACGCTTAAATCATCCGTTTCCACTGTTGACAGACTGGAGAGAATTGGGAACTCTTCACCTGCTGTTCTTAGTTGTTTAGATCTTAAATCTGCCTCTTTTTCTCAGGCCCAACAGTACACAGGCATATCTTCGTACTCCGGTGGCAAACATTACTATTTTAAGAGACTAACACAAGGATTATGTATATCTCCTGCTGTTTTTCAGTCAGCAGTTGATAATGTCTTATCGACTATTCCAGGTAGTTACGACTTCTGTATCGCACACCATGACGATATAATTGTTTCTAGTCATGATGCTGATTCTCATACAAGACTATTAAATCTCCTTTTTTAGGCCCTTATTAAACATGGTTTAAAAATTTGCCCATGTAAATGTGCATTTTTTCGTCAGGAAGTTACATATATGGGTCATAAAATACAACTTGGTTCATAAGGCCTAGTAACTATTCAACCGTTGTCAGATAGGTGTAAAGCCATACAAAATCTTCCCAAGCCTAGGTCAACCAGAGATGTACGAAGATTTGTAGGTGCTGTCAATTATTTGTCAAACTTCTTGCCCAGTTTGCAATCTATATTGCAACCTCTACATAAGATATCCAATAAACGTTCAGTTTTCAAATGGTCAGAAGCTCAAGAAACAGCATTCACTAAAGTAAAATCTTTGTTAATAAAGCCACCTGTTCTTTATATGCCCTCTGGCACCGGACGCTTAACTCTTTACAGTGATTCATCTCGATTTGCAACAGGATCCTACCTTACTCAAGTCATTCAAGGTCAAGAACGCCTGTTAGGATATTAATCGAAACGGTTACCAAAAGCTTGCGAAAGATATTCAGTCACAGAATTAGAGTTATTTGGATTACTCATAAATATTTCCAATTTTCAGTATTTATTACGTGGAGTAGAATTCGATGCATACGTAGATCATGCAGCCATCATTCATCTATTTGATTCAAAACGTGCACCTTGTACGAATCGACTTCAGAAACTTTTAGTAAAACTCTCCCATTTTTCCTTCAAAATCGGCTACAAAAAGGGAAAGGAGCTAGTTCTTGCAGACTTTTTGTCTCGTAATCCCCTTGAAGATTACTCCGAGATAGATTCAGTTGTTCCTACAGCATTTACTTTAACAGAAAGACCTGTAACTCGTCACTGGGCAAAACAACAGAACATGCCCATTCAGGATCTTCATTCCTCTAGACAAAAGTTATCTTCCTCATCTACGACCAATCCTCCAGTTTCAGTAAATCAACAAACTCTTAATAATTTTCTAGGTGATTCTGAAGATAGATCTAATGATAGACAAGCTGTTCCTACTTCGAAGTCTGGCAACCAGCCTCATGGTTTTCAACAATCAACTCAACAAGGGTCAACTCCTTTGTCTGTTCACGTACAACCATCTGCTCTTACCGATGAACCTCGACTTGTCGACCGAATACTCGACTCGGACTCACCCAATGTTGAAATACCTATTGAATTGTGCATGCCTCCTCGTCCAGTGCAATCAACTGCGTATACAACAAGAGACATCACCTTTTTTTAAACCCATGTATGACTATTTATCTCATGTTATACTTCCGTCCAACCGCACAGCAGCCGCATCGGTTAAGAATAAATCTGACGAATACATTCTCTATGATAATGTCCTATTTCGTCTTTTTATTCATAAGGATGAATCATTTACTCTCCAGTTGGCAATTCCTGAGTCGATGTGTTCTAATTTAATCAGTATTTACCATGATAACATTTTATCCAGTCATCAAGGTATTACCAGAACTTACCTCATCATGCGGAAACTTTTCTATTTTCCACAAATGTTTCATACCATAGCTCATTATATTAGCAGTTGCCATTCATGCCAACAGTTTAAACCAAAACCAGATAATGTTCGCATTTTCCATCCGCGAATACCTACTGAGTTTAGAACATTCGATAAACTTTGCTTAGATTTTAAATCCATGCCAGCTTCACCTAGTGGATTCAAACATTTAATGGTGATATGCGATGAAATAACCAGATTTATATTGTGTGTTCCATTGAAGTCTCTTGATGCGGAAACTATTTGTGAGGCTATCATCCAAAAGATCATTTGCATTTTTGGCCCTCCTTCAGTATTAATAACAGATGCAGCATCCTCTTTAACAGGAAAATTGGTATCTATTCTTTGTTCTACATTCGGAATAGATCACAAACTAATTAGTGTTGCAAACCATGGTAGTTTGTTGGTTGAAAGACATATTAAATCTGTATCTGATCTTTTCAAATTTAATCTCAATCAATTTGGTACAGATTGGGTTAGGTTCGTTCCTACCAGTTGTTATGCATATAATTCGTTTGTTTCACCACAACTTGGAAACCATAGCCCATATCAGTTAGTTTTTGGAAAGGAACCTAAAAATCTTACTTCTCTCAACTGGAACTTTGACAACAGTGTTTGTAAATCCTATTCAGATTGTCACATTTGAAACAAAAGTTTGATTCTATGTTTTCTACTATTTTAGATTTGCAAAAACGCAAACAATTAAGTCAGAATGTTAGTATTTCTCACAGTCTCAGTACTAACCCAGTGTGTGGATTAGGACAGTTTGTTTATGTTCTGAAACCTTCTTCCTCAGCTTTAACCTCCAGGTCCAAGAAAATCAAAGCTGAATGGTGCGGACCTTTACTGGTCCACCAGATTTTGGATCGCACACATTATGTTTTAGCCACATTGGATGGTAGAGTATTGCCTGATGTCTATTCAATTAATCGGCTTAAACCTTGTTTCATACGAACCAATGAGCCAGTAAAGAGATTAACACATATTGACCAATTACGTAAACAATTAGGTAAATCTGAAACTAGCAATGATTCGTCTGTATTGAATGCTAAGGATAGTTTGTATCTATTTACTGATGAAAATGGATATAATTTGCCTGAATTTAATGATAAGTTTATTACTTATGATAGATTTACTTCTTCTATTGATGTTAATAGATGTATACCTAATCAAACTATTGCCTCTTTATCTATGTTGTCAACTCCTCAAATGGAAGAACAACTCAACTACTTGACAGAAGTTGTGAATGATAACAATTTTATTGAAATTAAAAGAACAAGATTTAAATTTGGTAAATTTCAATTGCTGGTCAATTTTAGCCCAAAACAACAACAGTGTTTTGAATGGATTAATATCGATAATAATGTTGAGTTTTGTAATATTGCTCATGAGTTAATTAATGAAAATACTCTTCAAGTAACTGGTAATCTCCATAAATATCTATGTAAATATTTTTAGAATTGTTCCTTACACAATGTGTTTAATCTTGTATTGAAGGTAAACCTATTTTTGCTATGTATCATACACTCCTATATTATGAGACTCTTCATAGTTAAAATTAGATCAATATTGTTATATGTATCTAATAGTTGGATAATTTGATATACACTTGTATGTTAAAGAGATACTATAGTATTAGGTTGGAGCACAATCAAGTTTGGTTTATAGAGAACATTTCAAATTGGAGTTATTGTTGGATTTCTATGTATATTATAGATGACATGTAATTTTAATCATTGTTTTACTATAATCAACATTCCATATTGTTCTTGTGCTACTTTCTCATTTTGGTATCATCCCTCATTTTTCTTCTCATGTATATTCAAATTTTCGTATTGTTGTGTGAATGTTTTTCTATTTATATTCCATTTTTTTTTCAAAAATTCCCTTGGAATTTTGTTTTATCGCGGGGGGATGTCATATTGTGGTACATGTATAGTATATATCATTGTGGTCTGAACCCTTATGGTTAAGATGCCACGAGTTGTCTCCCTTTGTTTGTACTTCTTTTGTTTTTGAGTAATAAAGAGATAGATTGGAATTCTAACATGGAGATTAGTTGGGTTTTAATTTCACTCACATGTTACCGTGTAACACCCCTGGATCCAACGAGCGGAACATAACAATAGGGACCGAGATAACTATTATCAGGAATTGTTGAATTTTAATAGAGTCCGAGATCTAACCAAATTCAACATTACCAAAATATTATAAACATGTCACAGGATGGAATAGGCAAAAGAATTTCTAGACGTCTATTTCCAAATTTAATTGGGACCTATGTCGCAACTGTATGAAAATTCGCGTGAAATGTTAGATATAGTGAAATTTTTATGTCCCAACTTATTAGAAATGAAATGAAATGGGGTTTAGCGTCCTAATCTTCTGCACCTAACCTGGGCTATAAGGAAAATTTTGCCAGGGCAGCAGCGCTACGGCCTACTCTTCTATTTATATCGAGTTCCAACTGCTAAAGGATCTTTTACATGCACGCCAAAGTGTACACGGGACCTAGGTCTTTTTTCCAATCTGAACGACTAGACAGCTGTCTTTGTTAGGCCCTCCGTTCTGCATCACTGACAGGGGAAACCACGCCGGAAAATGAACTTTCTTGACCAATGCAGGGATCAAACAACCGACCTCTAGGCTAGCGAGCCATTTTATAGAAAATGTTCAAAATGTTTTAGGTCCCCGAGATCACACATATCTGAACATCTGTTTGGAGTGTTAACAATGATTTTTAAAGCTTGCCATTTGGCCCAAAATTTGTGGAATGGATTAAAGAATGAAATAGGGTTTACCATCCTACTTTTCTACACTTAACAGGCTAATGAAAAAGGGCATGTCATACGGTTACTATGAGGAATTCTGCACATTTAATACTTGTAAGTTGGAAATCATTATCAAAATTAATCAGTCAGCTTTAAATTGGAAACAAGTACAATTAGATGATTTGATGTGAAAGAAATTATTGTTAAATACACAAGAGTAAATGATATCTAGGTTACAAGTTGCATGCTTATAGGATCAGTAGAAAATCCACATCAAAGTTAAGACATTTTAGACAAATGACAAATATCAACAAGTATAACAGACCATTTTTTTCTGAGCATTAAAAATGTAACATAAAACATTTGATATCACACAATAACCTTATAGTATTATCGATAAAAAAAAATCTAAGAAAAACAATTATTTGTTGAAGTCTAATGAGAGCATTAAAAATGTAACATATAAAAAAACTTGATATGATACATAATAAACTTGTATCACCAAGAAGAATACAAGAAATACAATTGACGTATAACACTAAACCATGCAAAAAGGCCGGCATTGGAGATATTATACATGGGGATAAAGAAAAGTGCCCACCGACATTTTGTTATGATCATTTGAACAAAGGTTTTAATGCTGCTTATACTGATTAATTCGTTTGAACGGAAGAATGCTGGAAGTATGCCCTAATCAAAGTATAACAGACAAAACAGACCATGCATGACATGAGAGCATTAAAAATGTAACATAAAAAATTTGATATATCACATAATGAACTTGTATTATTAAGTTAAGACATTTTAGACAAATGACAAATATCAACAAGTATAACAGATCATTTTTTTTTCTGAGCATTAAAAATGTAACATAAAACATTTGATATCACACAATAACCTTATAGTATTATCGATAAAAAAAAATCTAAGAAAAACAATTATTTGTTGAAGTCTAATGAGAGCATTAAAAATGTAACATAAAACAACTTGATACGATACATTATATACTTGTATCATCAAGAAGAATACAAGAAATACAATTGAAGTATAACACTAAACCATGCAAAAAGGCTGGCATTGGATATATGCTGGATGAATGCAATTGATACAAGATCAATATCGTAATAATATTTGCCTACTATTAATGAAATGAAACTATATTATATTGAAATTGTAGACCTAATTACAGCTAACTGGAAAATATTGATCAAATTAAAACTTATTGTACAAAAAAAGTAGGCTATCGTAAATCATTCAAAATCAATAATTAACTTTGTCTTATAATCATAAACCCTGTTGTATGTTGTCGTCAACCTGTCATGTCCCCCTTAATGCCCTAATCAAATATGTGATTAATTTGAAATTTAAAAATTTTAGCCTTCAGGTCCCCCTTAATGCCCTAATCAAATATTGAATTTATTCGTATGATATTGATTCTACAATATGGGCAGCATTTCACTTTGGAGCTTTCCAGTTGTACTGAACACACCATACAAAAAGTATGTCAACAGGGCACCAGAAAACTATTTTTTTCTCGATCGTGCAGATTTTGGTATTCGTATTGTTTTTTAGATGATCGTCATTTATGGCAAGGTTTGGGGGCATTTGTGTGGAGCTTTTCACCACAACAATTCCACAAGATATTGGACTTAAAAAAAAAAAAAATTTTCTCCAAAATTATTTCTCAGACCCCCTATATGCCTTTTTTTTCGCTACCGCCGCCGAAGTGTTCTAAAGTTAACGAAGAGTCTGACGTCGGCTCCTCTAGACGAAATGAACTTGATGCTACGATTAACGATTCAGATGCTGATACCGTGACAGTTCCCGAAATCAAAATTGGCCTATTGTACACGCGAAACGGAAATTCAAAGAAAACTGGAAATTTGGCAACCCTTAGCTTGTCAAATTTGATGTCAGTCATATTAACTAAAAACCAACCTGATCTCAATACAACATTTATAAAATGGGCTAATAATGTAAATCAAAGGAGAATCTTGTAAATTGTAAATATGTTTGTTAAGAAATAAAAAAAAAATTATGTTATTACAACATGTGTTTTTTATCATACATTTTTGGCAGATAAAATATTCAAGTTGGCGGAAAAAAAATACCATCATTGTTTTACGTAAAAATTAGGATCCATTTTGGCGGAAAAAAAATGAAAGCCAGTGTGAGCCCTGGTGGTACCACATTCAACAAGATTTTCGACTTAGAATAATTTTGATAGTGTTGTGGGTCTGTGGTGTTTTATACCACAAGAGTTCCACATGATTTTGGACTTAGAAAAAAAAAAATTTCTCCAAAATTTCTTGTGGAATTGATAGTGTTGTGGGTCTGTGGTGTTTTATACCACAAGAGTTCCACATGATATTGAACTTAGAAAAAAAAAAAAATTCTCCAAAATTTCTTCTCGGCCTGTGTGGTATCACATTCCACAAGAATTTCTACTTAGAATAATTTTGATAGTGTTATGGTTCTGTGGTGTTTTTTACCACAAGAGTTCCACAAGATATTTTTTTCTCCAAAATTTCTTCTCAGACCCTCTATATGCCTACTGGTACCACATTCCACAAGATTTTCGACTTAGAATAATTTTGATAGTGTTTTGGATCTGTGGTGTTTTTTACCACAAGAGTTCTTCAAAATATCTTCTCAGACCCTCTATATGCCTGTACCACATTCCACAAGATTTTCGACTTAGAATAATTTTGATAGTGTTATGGGTCTGTGGTGTTTTTTACCACAAGATATTGGACTTAGAAAAAAAAATTTCTCTCAAACCCTCTATATGCCTGTGTGGTACCATAATTCACAAGATTTTCGATTTAGAATAATTTTGATAGTGTTTTTTACCACAAGAGTTCCACAAGATATTGAACTTAGATATTGATCTTTTTTTTTTTCAAAAATTTCTTCTCATACCCTCTATATGCCTGTGTAGTACCACATTCCACAAGATTTTCGACTGTGGTGTTTTGTTTACCACAAGAGTGCCACAAGATGTTGGATTTAGAAAAAAAATCTTTTCTCAGACCCTCTATATGCCTGTGTAGTAGTATCACATTCCACAAGATTTTCGACTTAGAAAAAAAAATAAAATGTTCTCCAAAATTTCTTCTCAGACCCTCTATATGCCTGTGTGGTACCACATTCCACAAGATTTTCGACTTAGAATAATTTTGATAGTGTTATGGGTCTGTGGTGTTTTTTTACCACAAGAGTTCCACAAGATATTGGACTTAGAAACAAATCAATTTTATTGGACTGGTGTCCACGAGATATGGAACTAGATTAAAATCATTTTTTTTTTCAAAAATTTCTTCTCCGAAACCCTATAAGCCCGTGTGGTACCACATTCCATTTTCGACTTCATAGAGTGTTTTGGGTTAGTGGTGTTTTTTATCACAAGATTTTCACAAGATATTAGACTTCCAAAAAAACATCTTTTTCCAACATTTTTTCTTAGAACCCCTTTATGCCTGTGTTTTACCACATTCCACAAGATTTTCACCCTATATGCCTGTGTGGTACCACATTACACAGGCTTTTCGACTGTCGACAATAATTTATAATGATACTATAATGCTAACAATAATAATAAAAACTTTAGTTTTTGGTGGAGCATATTTATTGTCCCCCCTACTAGCAACTACACAGTAACAATATTTATACATATTTACAAAGTGCATATATATAATCATGTAGCATAAGTTTTTTTAAGGAGAAATATCAAATGAACAAATAAATGAACAAATTGTGATATTGTGGGTAAGACAGAGCAGTTCTTTGGTAGATGCTTGTCTTCTTTTTTTTCTTAATATTTATTGGAAAGGGGGCTATATATATTAAAAATACATCACTAATAGTCAATAAGCAACAATTGGCAATTAGCCTCATTTATTTATTAATGTTATTTAACCTATCTCATGATAATCTTCCATTCATTGTTCCCATTTGGTTACAAGGAATAAACAATTATCAAGGAATATATTGCTTATAATATGGGCGTTGAATTCGAAAGATGACGTGCTCTAATTTTAGTAAACTAAACTTTAAAAAAAAAAACCAAACATATATATACATTATTTACATTTAAAATGGCTATCTAGGTGGACTTGCAGTGACGTCTCTTGGGCAATAAGGGACGTCTTCCTTTTCGATAACACTGTGTCACAATTGATTTCTTCTTTTTACCAGCCTATGTAAGTAAAAAAGGTGGTGAGTTTTGGACATTGCGCACACAATCTTCTTGAATCTGCTTAACCAGGAAAAAGTTTGTTCTGCTGCCATTGTATTTTTATTAGTTAAATCGCGGTACATTTCATTAAATCGATCAGGGTGTAGCACTGTTTGGCATTCTGGGTTTTTATGGTTTGCTATATGTAGACACAATACACCATTTACAAAATGGGCTAATGTAAATCAAAGGAGAATCTTGTAAATTGTAAATATGGTTGTTAAAGAAATAAAAAAAAAAATTATGTTATTACAACATGTGTTTTTTATCATACATTTTTGGCAGATAAACATTCAAGTTGGCGGAAAAAAATATCATCATTGTTTTACGTAAAAATTAGGATCCATTTTGGCGGGAAAAAAATGAAAGCCAGTGTGAGCCCTGAGACAGTCTATTATTTTATTATTTTTTTTTCCACATTTTATCAAACGGTTTGGGGAGTGGCAGTTTGCAGCTCTCAGTTTTTTTAAATTACACATGTTGTCATAAGCTAGAAACAACCCACCCCACATTGCTTTTGGTATATTGCGGACCGTTAGGTACAACCAAGACAGTATGAATATAAACACTTGCCCCATAGGTTCAGACCTGAAAAATCAAAGAAAGGTATATTAGACATTCATCCCAAAATAGTTTATATCCGTTTCAGGATTACACTGCGATATGGCATTTATTTAAGATAATGGGATATGATTAAATCTGATAGACCACATACTTATAGAGCTAAAGACAGCATGAAAATGAAAATCACTATTTCAACGCAATAATCTAAAAAATATATTTAAAAAATTTAAGTGGAACCTACCGATATAGGGGGGTCCACATATCTATGTGACCACCGCCCCGAATGACAAACTGGTGCCCACGCGATAATTTTCGTAGAACACGCCTTTCACCTAAATCCTTTGAGCAAGCATTATCTCTCTGGACATCAGGGGCACATGCCGAACTAATTTCTGGTATCGACTTCGACTGGTCGGATACAAATTCAAGTCCACCTAAAATTAAATGACAAATTAAAGTTATTTAAACATACATTATGCAAGAGCAAACTCTGTCTATTACAATTCTTTCTTTCGGCCTGAAAATTATTAATTATCCAGACCATTATAGACTCACGATGTCTAGGCAAGCCTTCAATGTTGGCTGAATTGCAATCCTATATACTGCTGCTAAACACTCATTGATAATTAAATTTAAAACTTGATAACTGAGACTATGCTGTTTATCTCACTGACTTTAGTAATGATGGCCGAGGCAGGCTGAAATTTCAACCCGTTCACAGTGGATCAATTTGATTGAAATTTTCAGAAAATTACCTTTACACTATCTAGTTTTTAACTATTATAGTGAGAACTGTCAACTCTTTATCTAATCGCCCATAACGTATCTTTCATTAAATTCCGTGACAAAAAGGCCCATATAGTTAGAGTGTGAATATGGCGCTTTACTGATATGTATTAATGGTTACTATCAATATTCTATGCTTTGATTCAGTTGAACTATTATTAGCTGACAATTACCTTGTGTTTCAATCCCAGACTGGCCTTGATTAGGATCTTGTGGTAAAAAACACCACAGACAAATAACACTATCAAAAGATGTTTTTCTAAGTCCAATATCTTGTGGCACTCTTGTGGTAAAAAACACCACAGACCCAAAGAAAAGATTTTTTTCTAAGTCCAATATCTTGTGGCACTCTTGTGGTAAAAAACACCACAGACCCAAAACACTATCAAAATTATTCTAAGTCGAAAATCTTGTGGATTGTGGTACCACACAGGCATATAGAGGGTCTGAGAAAAAATTTGGAGAAAATTTTATTTTTTTTTCTAAGTCGAAAATCTTGTGGAATGTGGTACCACACAGGCATATAGAGGTTCTGAGAAAAAATTTTGGAAAATTTTTTTTTTTTTTTTCTAAGTCCAATATCTTGTGGCACTCTTGTGGTAAAAAACACCACAGACCCATAACACTATCAAAATTATTCTAAGACGAAAATCGTGTGGAATGTGGTACCACACAGGCATATAGAGGCTCTGAGAAAAAAGAAATTTTGGAGATTTTTTTTTTTTTTCTAAGTCTTGTTGCACTCTTGTGGTAAAAAACACCACAGGCACAAAACACCATGAATATTATTCTAAGTCGAAAATCTTGTGGAATGTGGTACCACACAGGAATATAGGGGGCCTGAGAGGAAACTTTTGAAAAATAAAATTCTCTCCACTATCTTGTGGAACTCTTGTGGTAAAAAACACCACAAACCAAAAACACTGAGAAAAAATTTGGAGAAAATTTTATTTTTTTTTCTAAGTCGAAAATCTTGTGGAATGTGGTACCACACAGGCATATAGAGGGTCTGAGAAAAAATTTTGGAAAATTTTTTTTTTTTTCTAAGTCCAATATCTTGTGGCACTCTTGTGGTAAAAAACACCACAGACCCATAACACTATCAAAATTATTCTAAGTCGAGAATCTTGTGGAATGTGGTACCACACCGGCATATAGGGGGTCTGAGAAGAAATTAATGATTTTTTTTTGATTTTTTACTAAGTCTAATACCTTTGGATCTCAGGGGGTCTGAGATGAAATGTTTGAAAGGACACAACAGAATAAAATTTTGTAGAATATATTTTCCCGACACAACAGAATAAAATTTTGTAGAACAATAAAATTTTGTAGAATATATTTTCCCGACACAACAGAATAAAATTTTGTAGAATATATTTTCCCGACAATTTACACTATTATTGTTCAAGCAAATTTTTCATGGTCCACTTTTCAAAACGCCCCCAAACCTTGCCATGTCTACCAATTTGAATGAAACCTGAAACGACAATTATATAATAAAATCAATCCAATTACATGTGAATGACAATGTTGAAATATGGGATTAAGTTCATTTTCAAGGCTTCAGCTAATTAAAAAATAGGTTGCCAGGCAACGAAATATACGCCCACACAGCAGCTATATCGTCCGGGCAGTCAACAAGAGTTGTCGCATATTAAGTAATTATCAGAAAATCATTAGAATTTGTTTGTTTTTTTTTTATAAAATTCTGCCCCATGCGAACGTTTGGACACGAAACATTTATAATTCTTTCTAAAATTGGATAATAATTGATACCTCTAGAGGGACCACAAGCTAAAAAAGTCAATTTTGTGTACAATCAGGGACTATAATTTAGGAAGTTACAATCCGATATTATCCGTTGAATATCAAACGGAACCAAGATCTTTGGGTTATTAACATGCATTTCAAGATTCATCAACATCAGATTAAAATTGTGACCTCTAAAGGGTCCACAACCTTGATATACCATATTTTTATAGTATTCGTGTACAAGTGGCGGCCATTTCGTCTGTCAGTTTTGGTCTGATTTTCACGAAATTCGTACTCAACATTCATTACACTGTAACGGTGATATAATCAAGCGGTTTTTTAAATCTGGTAATAATTTTGACTTCAAGAGGGACCACAATCTAATATAGGCGATTTTTCGTATACAATCAGGGGCCCTAATTCAGGAAGTTATGATCCAATATGCGCAAATATCGAAAGGAATCAAGATCTGTAGGTTATAAACATGTATTTCAAGTTTCACCAAAATTGATTTAAAATTGTGACCTCTACAGGTTCCACAACCTATATACCATATTTTTTACACTTTTCGGTACAAGCGGCGGCCATTTTGTCTGTCCATTTTGTTACGATTTTCACAAAATTTGAACTCAACCTTCCTTGCAACGGTGATATAATCAAACGGTTTTTTTTAAAGAAGTTACTATCTGATTGGTGCAAATATCGAATGGAACCAAGACCTGTGGGTTATAAACATACATGTCAAGTTTCATCAAAATCGGTTCAAAATTGTGACCTCTATAAGGTCCACAACCTTAATATAACATATTTTCACACTATTTGCGTACAAACGGCGGCCATTTTGTCCGTCAATTTTGGTCCGATTTTCACAAAATTCAAACTCAACCTCCATAACCATGGAATGGTGATGTAATCAAACGTTTTTTTTTTAAATCGGATAACAATTTTGACCTCCAGAGGGACCACAAGCTAAAAAGGGCGATTTTTTGGACAATCAGGGGCCATAATTCAGGAAGTTACGATCCGATGGGCTCAAATATCGAAAGGAACCAAGATCTTTGGGTTATAAACATACATGTCAAGTTCCATCAAAATTGGTTCAACATTGTGACCTCTATAAGGTCCACAACCTTGATATAACATATTTTCACACTATTCGCGTACAAATGGCGGCCATTTTGTACGTCAATTTTGGTCCGATTTTCACGAAATTCGAACTCAACCTTCATAACCATGGAACGGTGATATAATCAAACGTTTTTTTAAATCCGATAACAATTTTGACCTCCAGGGCAATTTTTCGGACAATCAGGGGCCATAATTCAGGAAGTTACGATCCGATGGGCGCAAATATCGAACGGAACCACGATCTTTGGGTTATAAACATACATGTCAAGTTTCATCAAAATTGGTTCAAAATTGTGACCTCTATAAGGTCCACAACCTTGATATAACATATTTTCACACTATTCGCGTACAAACGGCGGCCATTTTGTCCATCAATTTTGGTCCGATTTTCAAAAAATTCGAACTCAACCTTCATAACCATGGAACGGTGATATAATCAAACGGTTTTTTAAATCCGATAACAATTTTTAACTCTAGAGGGATCACAAGCTTAAAAGGGCGATTTTTCGGACAATCAGGAGCCATAATTCAGGAAGTTACGATCCGATTGGCGCAAATATCGAAAGGAACCAAGATCTTTGGGTTATAAACATGCATTTCAAGTTTCATCCAAATCGGTTCAAAATTGTGACCTCTACACTGTTCACACGCTAAACAACGTGATTTTTCGTACAATCAGGGGCCATAACCCATTGAGTTACAGTCCGATACATGCCAATATCGAAAGGAACCGAGACCATAGGGTGATAAACCTATATTTTAAGTTTCATTGAAATCGGATAAAAATTGTGACCTGTAGACTGTTCACAAACAATTTTGGACGGACGGACGGACAGGGGCGACGACAATATACGTCCACATGAAAATGTAGGCGTATAAAAATCGGATGTAATGGGCGTCTTGCCAACGGGATTTGGCGAATTGTGAACGTAGTCAGCGTAGTAGCATTGCCTTATATGGAAAGCGATGGGCGGAGTTAAGGCGTCGCGATAATTAGCGAGATTTCAACTGGCCGGTGTCATGGCGGCTTGCACATTAGAAGAAACACCGCTAAGAAAATGTAAAACGCATTACCACAAAGAAAGATAGGTTGCCAGGCAACAGGGGCCATAATTCAGGAAGTTATGATCCGATATGCGCAAATATCGCAAGGAACCAAGATCTTTAGGTTTTAAACATGTATTTTAAGTTTCATCAAAATTGATTTAATTTTGTGACCTCTATAGGATCCACAACTTTGATATAACATATTTTCACAATAATCCCGTACAAACGGCGGCCATTTTGTCTGTCAATTTTGGTACAATTTTCACGAAATTTAAAATCAATCTTCATCACCATGTAACGGTAATACAATCAAACGTTTTTTTTAATTGGATAATAATTTTGATCTCCAGAGGGACCACAAGCTAAAAAGTGCGATTTGTCGGACAATCAGGGGCTATAATTTAGGAAGTTACGATCCGATGGGTGCAAATATAAAAAGAAACCAAGATCGTTGGGTTATAAACATGCATGTCAAGTTTCATCAAAATCAGTTCAAAATTGTGACCTCTATAGTGTCCACAACCTTGATATAACATATTTTCATACTATTCGCGTACAAACGGCGGCCATTTTGTCCGTCAATTTTGGTCCGTTTTTCACGAAATTTGAAGTCAACCTTCATTACCATGTATCGGTGATAAAATCAAACAGGCTTTTAAATCGGATAATATTTTTGACCTCCAGAGGGACCACAAGCTAAAAAGGGCGATTTTTTGGACAAATATCGACAGGAACCAAGATCTTTGGGTTATAAACATACATGTCAAGTTTCATCAAAATCGGTTCAAAATTGTGACCTTTATAGGGTCCACAAGCTAAAAACATGATTTTTCGTACAATAAGCGGCCATAATCCATGAAGTGTCGATCAGATACATGCCAATATCGAAAGCAGCCGAGATCTTATGGGGATAAACCTATATTTGAAGTTTCGTCAAAATCAGATAAGAATTGTGACCTGTAGAGAGTCCACAAACAAATTGTGGATGGACGGACGTCCAGATGGACAGGGGCGACGGCAATATACGTCCACATGAAAATGTGGGCCATGTGGACGTATAAAAACTGTTTGGTAACTCTTTTAGTTGTCTAGTCTTCACTATGTGTGATAGGATTTATTTCAATGCAAACAGTAATGATAAGTGTTGACAATTGTACGTTTCAACCTGTTTGAACTTGTGACACTCTTCTTTATTATAACATTGAGCAGACATTGCATTATTTCAACTTCCTGTTTCAAGAGCTACCCCCCTTAGAGCAGATAACATATCTAATTACATGCTTTTGTTTACTTCCGACTCTAATTGGAAACATTGTTTTTAAAATAGTGTATTTGTCTTTAATGTATAAGGGAGAGAAATGGGGTTTAACGTCCACTCGACACAAAATAGGTCATTTTGGGACTAACATATGGTTTCAAATTTTATTTCAATAATTCGCTTGCGCGTAGGCGTCTATAGCAGTGGGACCATATATGTTAGTCCGGAAATGACCTGGGGGGTTGGGATGGCCTAGTGGTCTAGAGTGCCGCGCTTCGACCTCTAGCTGGCCGGTCACCTCTGGCTTGCGGCTGTGGTTTCGAGCCCTAGTGTGAGCGTATGTGGCATGGAGATAGGGGCGCCTTCTCAACCTCGTGGGTTTTCTCCGGGCACTCCGGTTTCCTCCCACTGCTAAAGACCCCTACGCGCAAGCGAATTATTGAAATAAAATTAAAAACCATATGTTAGTCCCGAAATGACCTAGTTTGTGTTGAGCGGACGTTAAACCCCATTTCTCTCTCTCTCTCTGGAAATGACCTAGTTTGTGCCGAGTGGACGTTAAACACCACTCGCCTTCCATACTCTGAGACCACTTTCCTTTGCCGTATCAGCGCAGTAAGGACGCCAACCCGGTCTGATGGGGGTGTAACATGAGACAAGAAAGTAAGATAACGTTTATATTAACTATGTACACCTAAACCTGTTGACTTATTCAGAATACAATAATCACTTGTATGACACAAAACACTCTTTATCTATTTAACACTCGATTCTATTGACAAATATTGCTATTATAATATGAATACCAACACTCGACAGTCAACAAACACAGGATAATATATATATATCTGTTATTAGACCACTATACACATAGTTGTTAGTTACACAAGATCGACGTCCATTGAACTATAGACTTACAGGTAATATTTTTAAATATTGATATTATTTACGATGAAGTCTGATAATATTTATCGTTTGTGTATTTAATATTTCTGATTTAATCGTTTATTTTATTTTTAAAGGGAAATGAAACGAAACGAAATAGGGTTTAACGTCCTACTGTTCTACTCCTAAACTGGACTAATGAAGACTGGCATACGCCATACAGGGTGCTATAGGGGAAATCTTCCCCGGGCAGCGGCGCTACGGCCTACTCTTATATCGAATTCCAAATACCAAGGGATCTAGACAGCTGTACTTGTCGGGCTAATTTAAAGGGGTGGATTGGTCTACCTCGTTTGCTTTAGATAATAAGCTTTGATATCATGTCAAAGGGCGTGGTTTCGATTCCTACACTTGCGCGTCGCAGGGTTTAGGGTCGCCAGTATGTAAATTCCTGCTAAAAACTCCGAGCTAATTGTTGGAATATAAAACTGGCCGATTTGTTAGCGTCAGGATGACCAAGTTAAACTCCTTCTGTAACACATTGTTATGATGAAATGAAATAGGGTGTAACGTGTAACTGTTTTGCTCCGAGCTGGGCTAATGAAAACGGGCAGTGTACTATGAGTGACATTCCTGGTCAGCGGCACCTCGGTATGTAGGCCATAGTATCGCTGCCCGGGCCAAGTTTCACTCGTAGACTAGAAGACTGCAGGTCCGTTGTCATTAGCCCAGTATACTAGTTATTATTTGATTAAAGTCTTCAATAAATCTGATTGTTGTTACAGATATAGATTGATTATCGCGGATATTGATTGATTATCAGGGATATTTATTGATTATTACATATATTGATTTATTATTAATAGATATTGATTGATTATTGTGACAGTATTTCGTTCTTTAAATCAGGTTCTTTGATGACAACACTGGTATAACTTATAATAATACTTTTATTCTGCTTCTTACAATATTAGGTACACACATCATAATGTAAACGACCGTAGAACTAACTTATATGGAGGTAGTCATGACTTAATTAGCTCTCGTCTCGTCTCGTCACGTGCCAAGGCGCCCATGGCCTTCGCTCAGTCCTGGCCGGACCTCTCTCATAGCCCTGGCAGGACCTAACTGACCATTCGTTTCTGTTCTGAGTTTATAAAAGTATTCAAGACAAAGGAGCTCATTAGATACCTGTCTAATGTATCATGCATCATATCAGGTTTAACAGTCAGTATAGTTTATTAGACAAAGAAAGTTAGACATGTCAACAACAAGTTAAAGTTACACAAGGAAATAAGGAATGCTACCAAGATCTCCAGCCGGGTGTTTGATAGCAACAGGTTGATGTTACAATCACTTTCACGTATTTTAATATGATAGGACGCTTGTATGACATCTGTCATTGTCTAACATTATCCCCAATATTGATTGATGATCATCGATATTGATTGATTATCACAGATATCGATTGGTGAACACCGACATTTATTGATTATCAAAGATATCTATTGATCTCAGATCTGGCGCTTTCATAAAGCTGAGGATGTCGAAAAGGTGCATCTGAATTTTTGTAAACGACTACTTCAAACACGTAATAATACCTCCACTGTTATGGTATATTATGAATTGGGTCGATATCCACTTTCAATAAGAAGAAAAATTCGAATATTCAAATACTGGTTAAAGTTAATTAACACAGACAATATAATTCTTAGACGATGTTACAACGATATGTGCATGAACATTGATAACTGGATAGATAATGTTAGAAAATAATTATTTAGGCTCGGATTAGGAAGTATTTGGGAAAAAAATGGTCTTGGAAATTCTAAACGCACATTGTCTGTAATAAAACTTCGTCTATTTGACATTTTTAAACAAGAATGCCACGAAAAGATCATTGAATCGTCAAAATGTCATATATACAAATATATTGTAGATACGTTTACAATCCAGTTTTACTTAACTAAATCGATAAATACAAAATATATACGTGAAATCACACGAATAAGACTTTCCTGCCACAATTTAAATATCGAGAAAGGCAGGTATGTTAAGACAGCTAAGAAAGATAGATTATGTATTTTGTGCAATAAACTAGATGTCGAAGACGAGTATCATTTTATCCTTATTTGTCCCAGATACAAAGACCTGCGAAATAAATTTATAAAACAATATTATAGTAAAAACCCAAGTGTTTATAAACTAATACAACTTCTTGCTGCTAAGAACACCACAGAATTAGAGAATCTAGGTAGGTTTCTATTTCAAGCAAATAAGAGAAGATCTGAACTTATCATTAAAATATAATCACCTCTAAACCTTTTTGTACATCTCATTAACATACTCTCCCTTGTACATTCTGTATATATTTCCTTTTTTTGTATGTTTTGTATGTATTTTTGTATGTGTGTTTTACCCGATGGGCTCTTGACCTAAGGGAATAAAGAATAGAATAGAATAGAATAGATTATCACAAATATTGATTGATTATTAATATACATTGATGATCACCGATACTGAACTTGAACTTTATATATTGATTAATGTTCACATACATCGATTGATTATTAATATATATTGATTATGGTCATCGATATTGATTAATTATCCCCAATATTGATTATTATAGATATTGATTGATTATTGATAGATAAAGATGTTATCCAAACATAAAGAAATCCTACAACAAGAGAAAACAAGTTTAACAGCTTTATTGAATACAGTTGATTTCCCCCATGTTTTACACGATCTCGTTCAACAACAAGTTATCAGTAATTATATGAGGAGTGATATATTGGTTAGTATTCCCCCATACTCCGCGCAGTGTTGCGTTTGATTAGAGGTAATCCAACTACACACTGCTATTTTGAGTGGATATTTTTGTTTTAAATTTTGATTTGTCAGTAGTCCGTCTACCAACCAATCACTAGCTGCCAATATTGGACCAAATATGTTTACATAACGTTACGTCATGACTCACGATTTTATTATGCCTAATTAACCCGTGCATAGCAGAATACTGCAGTAAAACTTACTGCGTGACAAACGAGGCTATCAAGTCGAATGAAATGTAAACAATATAATACTGTTTGGAAACGAACATACTTTCACCGTTTTGAATACCTTAAATCACTGTCCAAAGTTTTAGGGAAGATACAGATTAAACGAAGGACTGTCATGTTGCTGTACTTAAGTGATAGCTTTCATTGAACGGAAAGAATAGACACACTCCCGCATAAGTTCAAGAAATAGACGCTATTCCAGCAATGGTCAGAGAGGGATTTCTCGGGCCATTGCTTCAGGAATATGGTATCCCCCCTCTCTCTATCTCTCTCTCTCTCTCTCTCTCTCTATCTCTCTCGTTCTGTGTATGTATTTAACCATTACTGCAGTACGGAAAAGACCGAGTGGAAGTTACCCCGTCTCTTCCTCTCTCTCTCTCTGTATGTATCAGATGTTTTATATTGCTCATAATTCTAAACAGTTAACAGCCTTATTAAATTATTACCGTTCTGTGAATATTGAGTTAACGGAATGTCTACTTATGGCTCTCTGGTCAACTTGTTCAAATATTGTTATGATCAGGATCTTTTCGACACATGTCGTACAACCTTTAAACCTGGAAGTTGTTGCGCTTGGGAATTATCAACTTGCATTTACTCAGACTTCAATCTGACTAAAATACCGATCTTTATTTCATTTCTTTTTTTTAAATACTTTCGATAGCCTACACGTGTAGTAAAGACAAGTAAAACTAGACCTGCATGCAGGAATGACGGGTTTCAATGGTACCACGTTACCCTTGAACATGACGTGTAGTAAAGACAAGTAAAATGAAATTTAGAACTATAAAAACGAAACGAAATAAGATCTGTGCTATAATCAGATTGTACAGACTTTCAAGTTCGTTTTGCTTCTGGGGAGGACCCGTGCGGGCCCGTATCTACAGGGGGCCGCGGGGGAGGGGGACATGGCCCCACGCGTGAAATGCTCGCCCCCCGCTCAGAAATATCTAACAATCATTAAAGTATACACAGTTCCTTATTAACCTAAAAATACTATTTTTTCTGTTTCAATACTTTTTTTAAATGCTTATTAGACACCTAGGTAACTACATAGCATGATGATTACAGCAGTCTGTTAGAATGACCTTTCCGAAAATTTCCTCGAAATGTTCGCCCCCCTACCGAAAGGTAAACACCCCCCCCCCCGTTTAATGGTGTCTAGATACGGGCCCGGACCCGTGTACGTACCCTAATGTACAATAATCACGTATATTCTGCCTTTCATTGTTTCAAAGCATTCGATTAGAATTATGATTATTATGAGATTAGATTTATTTAAATATCTCCACCGTAACAACCTGCTGACTCTCTGCTCCCCACGTCATTACGGGATAAGGGACTTCATAAGGCCAGCTCATCGGTCACGAGATGCAAACAGGGCTAGCGCTAATTCCAGTTCAATAACATAACGCTGGGCCTAGCCCTTACGCCGGCCCTAGCCCTTATCACGAACCAAATTTCCATCATCCTAGGTCAGTGCCTATGTGGAGACTTGACCTCTCTCCCAAATTCTTAAACAGAACCTACAATCTCTTCGAAATTCACGTGCCTTAACCATCATTTACATCTCAGTGACCTTGATAAAATTGAGCTGACCTTAACAAATAGATTTTGCCCTTCATGATAATATCTACAGCAATGATACGTCATTAGTGACCAACGGGTATTGTTACGTCAGCAGAATCATATCGGATGCTTTTAAATGACCTTTAACCCTATAATCTCCATGACATTGATGCAGCCTACTTGTGAGTATTATAATAAATCTGACAACTCCATTGGTCTAGACCCATTTTTAAACAGGAATCATATGTTTTTTAAAAGTAATTATTCCGTTTTAATTTATCTTCAGTGTCAATCACCACAGCATGAGCAGATATTTCTTCTGGTGGATATCCTGGCAACATCTGGTGATAAATCATTTGATATCTTCTACCAAATACTGAAATCACATGGTTATAAAACTGCTGCAGCATTACTTAAACCAAATGACATTGAATTAGTTGAAGTGGATGATGACGCTGATGATTTGCTGTCACCGCGGTTTATTGGTTATAACCACAGAGAAGTTACAAGATATGAAGCCAGTTACAGAGCTCGAGCTGTAGCCAGGGCCAAGGCCGAGAAAGAATTTAGAGTGGACAATGATCTCCGATTACGAGAAAAGCAAATTCGAGCTTTAACAGCTGGATATGAGGCACATTTACGACGTAGAAATACCGGTGTTGCTGGGTTTGATATTTATAATAAGATCGAGTCTGTATATTCCGATCTACCAACAGGTAAATACATCATTTTATGTTGCACATTCTTCTCTAACTGTGGGGATCACGTGACTAAATGGGTAAGACGCTGACTCGCTAGCCTGGAGGTCGAGTGTACGATCACTGCATTGGCCGAGAAAGTTCATCCAGATTTTCCGGTGTGATTTCCCTTTGTCAGTAAAGCAGGACGGAGGGCCTGGCAAGGAATTGCCAGTCGGAATTCGATATAAGAGAAAAGTAGGACGTAGCGCCACTGCCCGGGCCAAATGTTCCCTCATCGCACACTGCATGGCGTATGCCCGTCTTCATTAGCACGGATTAGGCACTGAACAGCGGGACGTTAAACCCTATTTCATTTCATTTCTTCTATACCAAATGACAGCACCAGTAATATTATTGGTTTGGCTATAAAAGATGATGGGTTGGTTTTATTTTAGCTGTCGTTTTTAATTGCGAATTCGAATGTAAATCCCTCCTCTCGCCAGCAATGATTTCATGACGATTACCTCCGAATGATAATCTGATTACAATAGAGATCTCTATGTAGTTTTTTTTTATACTTTCGATGGCCTACACTATATAAAGATCTGACATGTTATAGTGGGAGGTCACGTCAGCGGCTGTTGATCATATGACGTCAGACATCAATTAATCAATCAGTGGTGACGTTTCTAGTGATTTACCCACAGTTCAGTGGACCAAAAGGCTACGAACTCGCTGTAACAGACCGTTTCATTGGCTAATCACTCATATACTCCAGAACACGCCAACAATAACAAGATTTGGAGAACGCTAGATCAGAGACGGTCCTACGCAAATTGTGACGTCATATGTGAATTGTGGGTTAGGGTAAGGGTTAGGCTTGATCATGGGTTAGGGTCAGGGCTAGCCCTGTTTATATCCCGGGACTTTGACCAAATCTACAGGTCCTAGCCCTTACCCTAACCCTAACCCACAATCTATATATGACGTCATATGTGCTAAAATGCGTAGGACCGTCGCCGATCTAGCGTTCTCCCTCTTCCAGATCATCTTAGTGTAGTAAAGACAAGTAAAATGAAATTTTGTACTATAAAAACGAAACGAAATAGGATCTGTGTTTTAACCCGATTGTCCCGAATGACCACGGTAGGCCGTTGGGAAGCCGGTCCATGGTATATGGAATTTTAGAAAGAGTCATATTTATTTAACTTTGTAATAATTGAACACCCATTGTAAACTCCACTTGGTTGTCGACGAGACGAATAGTTTGTTTTAGCATTTTGTCACTTGTGCACGTAGTATTTTTTGTAAGCATTGCTTACATCGCCATTTTCGTGAGGATAAACAGTAATCAACAATGACGGTGTTTTGCTATTTCAGAATGGCCTGTACCCGAGCGATGTCATTCGAAGTATTATAAATATATCCAAGTTAACACAGATACATGTAAAGATATGATACAGAAATACAACACATCATCAACTGGTCACCATAAACAGGTAAGACAATTCTTTCATTAGGGGGGGGGGGGGGGTTGTGATGGCCTAGTGGACTATAGTGCCGCGCTTCGACCTCTAGCTGGCCGGTCACCTCTGGCTTGCGGCTGTGGTTTCGAGCCCTGGTGTGAGCGTATGTGGCATGGAGATAGGGGCGCCTTCTCAACCTCGTGGGTTTCCTCCGGGCACTCCGGTTTCCTCCCACTGCTAAAGACCCCTAAGCGCAAGCGAATTATTGAAATAAAATTAAACCGTGTGTTAGTCCCGAAATGACCTAGTTTGTGTTGAGTGGACGTTAAACCCCATTTCTCTCTCTCTCTCTCTTTCATTAAGAGTTGGAGATTGGAATGGCTGAATGAATAGTAAGTGCCTCTATATCATAAGGTCGGTCAATGGGTCGGGGGTCACGGTGGCTCGGGTGGGCAAGACGCTGGCTCGGGTGGGCAAGACGCTGGCTCGGGTGGGCAAGACGCATGGAGGTCGGGTGTTCGATCTCTGCATTGTTCGAGAAAGTTCATCCAGATTTTCCGGCGTGGTTCCCCTTGTCAGTGATATAGGATGGATGGCCGTCTAGTCGTTCGGATGGTTGTAAGAAAATCGAGGTCCCGTGCACAATGGCGTGCACTTAAAAGATCCCTTGACATTTTGAATTCAATTCAAGAGTAGGCCGTAGTGCCCCTGCGCGGGCCAAATTTCACTCATAGCACACTGCATGGCGTGTGCCCGTCTTTATTGACATTAAAGACCTTAAACCCAGTTTCAATTAATTTCTGTGACCGAGCCAACTGGCGTGGTTTCGATAACCTGGTTGTACGTGACAAGGGGTAGGGTCGCCTGTCACACATCGTGGGTTTTCTCCGGGTCCTCAGGATTCTTCCCACTGCTAAAGACCACTTCCCACAAGCGAATTATTGAAATAAAGTTGACCCATGTGCTAGTCAAGAAATCATCCACCCGGACCACCTAAGCCTACTTATTTAACTATGTTTTCCTCCCGCCCCAGCTAAACCTACTACATTTGTTTAACTCGTTTAAAGGGACAGTCCCGATAAGAACAGAGTCTCAAAAATAAAAATCCGAGTACATATGAAATTTATGGACCAAAATATAGAGGCATGGTGTATTTACCTTGGCTCAAAGTTTCAGTTTAAAATATTGAGTCGTTTTGACGTTAACGTCAACACTGCTTATCCAGACACGTAACCCTTTTAAGATTTTGGGTCAATTTTTTGATTGGGTGACCTAATAATCGATTCCCGTTTCTTGAGAGGTCTATACAGTGAATGACCCATGTACTGTACTTGATAACAAAAGGTAAATTTCATCTTCATATCATTTTTATAGAAAAAAGTCTGGTTTTATCCAGATACTGTATAATACAACGGTCTCCATTTCCAGATGAAGACTGTCAGGTTTAAGTTATTTACAAGCATATCACAAATATTGGGTTAGTTGGTCGACCTCAGGTAATGGGATATAAGGGATTTTAACACAAAATTAAGCAGTTTTATTCCCCCAAAAGTTATCGGGATTGGCCCTTTAACCTGTTTGCACCAACTAAACTTACTATAGTTATTTAACTCGGCGACCCCCACCCCCCTCCCGCACCACCCAAGGCTACTGTTATCCTCCCGCACCAGGCAAACCGACTGTATTTATTGAAACCTGTTATCCCCCGTCCAAGCTAAGCCAACACTGTGGTTTATTTAACTCAATATGTTTATATCCTATAGATCTATAAGATGTCGGCAGCACCTCGAGGTTATGTTCTGGTTATAAATAATAAAAACTTCCCTGCTAATGACGAGGGGCAGGATAAGACAAGACATGGTTCAGATGTAGATGTAGCAGCTCTACAAGTTTTATTTAAACAGTTGAATTTTACTGTTGATGTACGATCAGATTTAACAGCCCAGGTAAAATAGGTTCAAATAATTTACACACAAATATCGGATGGATGTGGCATCACCTACAAGCAAAAGACCGCTGCTATTCCATCTGGTGAATGTGGAATAACATTCCATCTGTTATTGCTATGGAATAACACAACGTTAATATTTTCGCTGTTGTTGATTTGGTGTGGAATAACACACCGCTGGTATTCCCTCTGTTATTGGTGTGGAATAACACACTGCTAATATTCCCTCTGTTATTGATGTGGAATAACACACTGTTAATATTCCCTCTGTTATTGATGTGGAATAACACACTGCTAATATTCCCTCTGTTATTGATGTGGAATAACACACTGCTAATATTCCCTCTGTTATTGATGTGGAAGGACTGACAGCTAATATTTCCTCTGTTGTTGATGTGGAATAACACACCGCCATTAGGGGGTTGGGATGGCCTAGTTGTCTAGAGTGCCGTGCTTCGACCTCTAGCTGGCCGGTCACCTCTGGCTTGTGGCTGTGGTTTCGATCCCTGGTGTGAGCGTATGTGGCATGGAGATAGGGGCGTCTTCTCAACCTCGTGGGTTTCATCCGGGCCCTCCGGTTTCCTCCCACTGCAAAAGACCCCTATGCGCATTCAAATTATTGAAATAATGTGTTAGTCCCGAAATGACCTAGTTTGTGTCGAGTGGACGTTAAACCCCACTTCTCTCTCACTCACCGCCATTATTTCCGATTGTTTATGTGGAATAAAACATAACATTTGCCGAATCCTGTCCGCATCAGTCTAATAGTTAGTCATTATGAACAAAACAAAAACTTCCAAAGGTTTCTTGAGTTGGGTTCGGATTCACCAGGTTCTGGGCAAGTCAACAGTTTAGATCCTTTTACACATTTAATAGATTGTTTGGCATTCAATGACGATTCATATGAATAACTCCAATCACTTATATTCCATGTCTTCCAGAGGTTCGAAATAACGGAATTTCACTCAATCTGATTAAAACACAGATCCAATTTCGTTTCGTTTTTTATAGTTCAAAATTTCGTTTTTACTTGTCTTTACTACTCTTGGATCTGGAAGACTTGTTATTTAAGTCGTGTTCTGCCTGAAATGAGGGGTCAGCCAATCAAATGGTCTGTCGAATCGACCGTTTGACCTTTTCATGCGTGGAACTGTGGGTAAATATTACCAGCGGATAGAAATCAAAACAAAACAAAAGTAGATTTCAAAAAGCATGGCGGTCGCTAATTGGTTAATCGAATGACTGACGTTATCGGGTCAAATGTCCCGTGCTTGATACCTGACGTCATAGAACGTGAGCTCCCACTATAACTTGTTAGATCTACATGAGTGTAGGCCATCGAAAGTATAAAAAAACGAAACGAAATATAGATCTATATTTTAATTAGATTGAATTTCACTGTTTGGTAAATGATATTTACAGGAGATGAGAGATTCATTGATTGAATACAGTCAGATGAACCACACGCAGTATGATTGTTTCATCTGTATCATAGCATCCCATGGTGATGATGATGGAATAATGTGTACAGATCGTCATACAATACCACATGAAGATGTCTATGAATATTTTGATCATGAACATTGCCCAACTTTAAAAAACAAACCAAAGATCTTTCTTATTCAAGCTTGTTTTGGAGGTTAGATGTTTTATGGATCAATCTAATTATTGTCACGTCATTATTTATATTTTGGGATGTGGACACCGCTTCTATTGTGCAAAAAGGGGATAGGATGACCGAACGATTAGCACTTGCATACTGTATCATAAGGACTGTCATTGAGTCAACTGGCGGGGTTTCGATTCCCCGGTTGTACGTGACAAGATGTAGGGTCGCCACTTCAACCCAGTCGCTTTTCTTGGGAGAACGCTAGATCGGAGACGGTCCTACGCATTTTAGCACATATGACGTAATATATAGATTATGGGTTAGGGTAAGGGCTAGGACCTGTAGATTTGATCAAAATCCCGAGATGTAAACAGGGCTAGCCCTAACCCTAACCCGTGATCAAGACTAACCCTTACCCTAACCCACAATTCACATATGACGTCACAATTTGCGTAGGACCGTCTCCGATCTAGCGTTCTCCCTTTTCTCGGTGTATTCCGGTTTGAACCCATCGCCAAAGACCCCTATGCAGACGCAAAGTTTTAAAATAAAAAAATGAACCATGTGTTAATCCCGAAATGACGTATTTTGTATCGAGTGGGCGTTAACCCTCCCTCTCTCTCTCCCGCCCTCTCTCTCTCTCATCTCTCTCTCTTTATAATAATAATCTGTATTCACGAAAACCATCAGGTTACAATAATTCATTCAACGTTTCTCTCCTCCCCCCCTCTCTCTCGTCGTCTCTCTCTCTCTCTCAGTCGAATAATTATTATTTTTATGACAGGTAATGAGGGGAGAACTTCGGGAAGAAATTCCTTAAATACTCAGAGAAATCATGAAGGAGATTTCTTCGCCAGTGTGTGTACGATGCCAGGTAACGTATTTGGGGATTTCAATTACAGATTTTTACAAACAAGATCCTGATATGATTATCTGTCTTGAAAATGTTAAGTCAGTGGTACTGTATCCACAAATAAAACCCACACAGTAGAATCACCCACACAGTAAACTAATCCATAAAGAAAACCCACACATTACATCAATCTATAAATAGAACCCACACAGTAGACCAATCCATAAAGAAACCCCGCACAGTAGACCAATCCATAAATAAAACCCACACAGTGGACCAATCCATAAATACAACCCACACAGTAGACTAATCCATACATAAAACCCACACAGTAGACCAATCCATAAATAATACCCACACAGTAGAATCACCCATAAATAAAACCCACACAGTAGACTAATCCATACATAAAACCCACACAGTAGACCAATCTATAAATAAAACCCACACAGTAGACCAATCCATAAATAAAATAAAATAAAACCAAGTACGAACAATCCAAACCATTAGGCAAAATTCGAAGTCCTAAAAAACGTAATAGGCAAAATAGTTAGGCAAAGTAGTTTAATCAGCAAATGGACTGTTCATCGTGTACGAAATACACAACAAACAGTGGTAACAGGTGTCCGGAAGAGTAAGCTTACCCTGCCTGGCGCGCCACACCCGCCATCGCTGCATCCAAACTACTAGGCAAAATGTAGGTAAAATAACGTGATTGGCCAATGGACTATAGGTATGCAAAATGCACGTGATGAACATTGTTAACGGTGTAGTAGACCTAATCAGAGAGATAGTAAATAGGATACGCGTCGATTAAATATATCAAGAATAATAGCTGAGAGCGACATGTTATATTACCAATCAAGTCAATATGACGGCCATAAAACTTTTTAAAGGATTTTATAAGTTTAGTGCGTAAGTATCCTTGTAGTTGAAGCTTAGTTGACAAATGTCTCGATCTACTTAAAAAATCAGAATAAAAAGAACAAGCTCTCGCGTAACGAATTAGCTGAGACACAAACACTCCATAAGCTGGTGATACAGGAATGTTACTACTAATAAATGGAAAGTTAACAATCGGAAAGTCAAAGTCATCACGTTTATCATACAATTTAACACTGAGTCTATGGCAATTGTCAAAATCGAGACGCAGATCCAAGTAGGAAGCGTAATTGTCACTGTCAGTAGTATTTTTAATTTCAAGCTCATCAGGATATATGAATTCTACATAATCACTAAATTTAGGATTATTCAGTGATAGAACATCATCGATATACCGATAAGTAAAATTAAAATGTCTGACTAGTCGTTTATTTGTTTTAACTAGTGCCTGTATGTATTCGGCTACCCACACAGTGGACCAATCCATAAATACAACCCACACAGTAGACTAATCCATACATAAAACCCACTCAGTAGACCAATCTATAAATAAAACCCACACAGTAGACCAATTCATAAGTTAAACCCACACAGTAGACCAATCCATAAATAAAACAGACGATATTTGTTCACAGCAATTCAACCCATTAATAATTATGCAGCATACTAAATGCAGTACTAAAAAGAAAAGGCAATGAATTCCCCAAATGTAACTCAAGTAATAGAGTAGTTTAAGACAAAGCCCTTCCCGGAGATAACCCAAGCAATATAATACTATAAGGCACGCGCCTGCCTTTTTGATACCGTAAAAGGATATAATGAGCAGTACAGCAGCTCCAATCACAATGGGCAACCCCACAGTGGAGTGAGTGTAACAATTTCCCGCCAATATGTGTTCGTTTGACGCTAAAGTTGGACTAACAGTATTTACTCTGTTTTCTTCTTCTCACAGATTACCAGTCTTTAAGAGACCCTGCGTATGGTTCCTGGTTTCTCTTCACGTGGATTTACGTCATAGAGAAATTCTCACATAAAAATCATCTGATTGATCTATCGACGAAGGTAATTCATTTTATTTTCTTTATCATGAAATGGTCGGTCAAATGTCAATAAGCAGTAATAAATTAATTCCACTGGATGTATATCGTCCTTGATTTTGAATGGTTAGTACGTGCGCACTGTTATCATTAGGTCTGTCATTGAGTCAACTGGCGTGATTTCGATTCCTCGGTTGTACGTGACAAAGAGTTTGGACGCCTGTCTATCCTCGTGGGTTTTCTCTGGGTCCTTCGAATCCCTCCTATTGCTAAAGACCCCATACGCGTAAGCAAATATTTGAAATAAAATTGAACCATATAAGTTCCTAAATAACCATGTTTGTGTCGAGTCGACGTTAAACCCATTTTCTCCCTGTAAAAAAATGTAATTTTGCTCAACTTCCTACTGTTCTACTCGGACTGAGCTAATGCAGAGATGCATACACCATACATTGGCTTTGAGAGAAACTCAACACAGACAGCGGCTCTGCTGTCTACTCTTATATCGAATTCTAACTGCCAGTGGATCTTTTACGTGCACGCCAGTGTTCACTCGATTGTTCGCCCCTTTCGAACTACTATATCTATCCCTTTACAGGCCCTCTGCTCTGCACCACTGCCAAGGAGCAATAACTGCAAGTTTAAACTGTATATTTGTGAAATTAGTTTTTTTTTCTTTTATTTCAGGTGATCAATCTCGTTCAACAATTTGGTTTTAAAGATAACCAAACGCCAAACACCACGACTTGGTTAACAAAAGATTTGTATTTTTTCCCTGGTTTATATCAGGCGAATAATCAGGGTAATACAGTGGAATAGAAGGGTTATATCCCCTACCGATACATATATATATATATATATATATATACATCTGGGGTTATATATACATCTTGGGTTTTATACGGCCTATTGATATATACATCTGGGGTTTATACGGCCTATTGATATATACATCTGGGGTTTATACGGCCTATTGATATATACATCTGGTGTTATAAGACCTACTGATATATACATCTTGGGTTATACCACCTTCTGATATATACATCTGGGATTTATACGGCCTATTGATATATACATCTGGTGTTATACGACCTACTGATATATACATTTGGGGTTATACCACCTTCTGATATATACATCTGGGGTTATATAACCTATATGTAGTTGGTATTAGCGCACTTTCCGAGGTGTATTGGTGAAAATCAGGACAGTTTGGGTCGAGGGTCCCAGCCGCGGCGCCCAACCAAAACTTTCCTGATCTTCACCGATACACCGAGTAAAGGTGCTAATAAGTCACTTACATCACATTTCTATCGAGTATTGTGGAGCGAAATGTGAAAAATAGTATTTATTATCGTAGTCGCGTCAAGCGAAATATGACAATACTTCCTGCTCTTTCATTTATCCCTTTCTGTGCCACTCATTACATTTCATAGCAGAATGATTTCGCATATAGGAGAAACGACCCGAGTAGTGTTGCATTTCCTCGTGCATTTGTTGCGTTAACCTGAGCGTAAAACAGTCACGTGTTTGCTTAGACTGCACTCCACAGATGTTGGCGTGAGCAGATCAAACCACATCGTCAAAACAACCTGTGCATCGACTGATGGTTCGTCCGTTGAAATTTATCCATAGATTCTTGTTCTCTCGATTTTGTCAATTGTTAGGTACATTTGTTAAAAGTTGTTTCAGAAATAAACTTTGAATTTGGCACTGCATTTTTAATGTATTTGAGTGTATTAGGGCTACGTATTCGAATTCATCGGGGGGTTATTGTATTACTGCTACACCGTAATGAAGGTTGAGTTTGAATTTCCTAAAAAGGGCCAAAAATGCCAGACAAAATGTCCGCCGCGTGTAAGCAACTCGTGTAAAAATATGGTACATCAAGATAATGAAACACTGTGGAGGTCACGATTTTTAGTCGATTTTGATGAAACCTGAAATATATGATTATAACTCAAAGATCCTGATTCCTCTTGATATACAGGGTTGTAACTTCCTAAATTTCGTGAAAATCGGACCAAAACTGCCACACAAAATGACCGCCCATACAAATATGGTATATTATCAAGGTTGTGGATCCTCTGCTAGAAGGCACAATTTGATGAAACATTAAATTTATGGTTATATTACAACAATCTTGGTTTCATTGGTTAATCGTACAAACCCAAACGTAACTGCCTGGATCATGGCCCCTGATTGTTCGAAATGTCACATTTTTATACGCCCACATTTTCATGTGGACGTATTATGCCGTCGCCCCTGTCAGTCCGTCCGTCCACAATTTGTTTGTGGACTCTCTACAGGTCACAATTCTTATCCAATTTTCACGAAACTTGAAATATAGGTTTATCCCCATAAGATTTCGACTGCTTTGGATATTGGCATGTATCGGATCGAAACTTCATGTTTTATGGCCCCTGATTGTACGAAATATCTTGTTTTTAGCTTGTTGACCCTGTAGAGGTCACAATTCTGAATTCATTTTGATGAAACTTGACATGTATTTTTATAACCCAAAGATCTTGGTTCCTTTCGATATTTGCGCCCATTGGATCGTAACTTCCTGAATTAAGTCCCCTGATTGTCAGAAAAATCGCCTTTTTTAGCTTCTGGTCCCTCTGGAGGTCAAAATTATTATCTGATTTAGAAAACCATTTGATTATATTTATATCACCGTTACCTGATAATGAAGGTTGAGTTCGAATTTCGTGAAATGGCCGCCGTTTGTACGCGAATAGTGTGAGAATATGTTATATCAAGGTTGTTGACCCTATACAGGTCACAATTCTTAACCGATTTTGACATTACTTGACATGTATGTTTATAACCCAAAGATCGTGGTTCCTTTCGATATTTGCGCCCATCGGATCGTAACTTATGTCCCCTGATTGTACTAAAAATCGCCCTTTAGCTTGTGATCCCTCTGGAGGTCACAACTATTATCCGATTTTTAAAAACGTTTGACTATATCACCGCTTAACTGTAATGAATGTTGAGGTCGAATTTCGTAACAATCTGACCAAAACTGCCGGACAAAATGGCTGCCGCTAATTCTCGAATAGTGTAAAAAATATGATATATCAAGGTTGTCGACCCAGTTGAAATGTAAGTTTATAACCTAAAGATCGCGGTTCCCTTCGATATTCGGGCACATTGGACCATAAATTCCTGAATTATGGCCCCTGATTGTACGAAAAATCATGTTTTTTTTTAAAAAAAACGTTTGACTATATCCCCGTTACACATTAATGATGGTTGAGTGTGAATTTCTTAAAAATCGCTAATTGAACAGCTAAATCCATAATATTAAATGTTTCGTACAGAACTTTATAAAAACCAAACAAATTCAAATGATTTTCTGATAATTACTTGTTTGCTGCCTGGACGATTTAGCTGCTGTATGGGCGTATGTTTCGTTGCCTGGCAACCTATTTTTAGCTAATGGATCCGCTAGAAGTCACAATTTTGTATTCGATTTTTAAAAAAAAGGTTCCAGTATATCACCGTTACACATCAATTAAAGTAGCTATGTCTCCAACTCAATATCATCGAAAGTCTTCGACGTTGAAAACAATCGAAAGTCTTCGACGTTGAAAACACAAATTATTTGTCGATTTAAATCAACATTGATGGTGTGGTCTTACCAGGAAAAGATGGGCTTCTGATATCCAATATTTAAGACGAAAATAATTCTTTTACCAATAGTGTACGAATCGTGTATCATACAGCCTTTCAGACTCATTTTCAGCTAATCTGGGGACCCAAAGAGCAAGGCTAGGTATACTCCACATTACATCTCAAACGGTGAGCATGCGCAATAAATACTTTGTAGACTGGAATAACCAGACGCTATATATATTGTGATTCAATTGAGACTTCTGGTGTACTTCGCCAAACATAACTGATTTGATATTAGAGTAAAAACGAAAACGATTGAACGTAAATCAGTTTATATACATTCATATTAAATTATTTTATGGCTTGCGACCCATTTGTGTCAATTTCTGGGCCCCAAATATTAGCGATTTAGCTCCTTTAAGGTTGAATTCGAATTTCGTTAAGACTATGTAATACGAAGGATGTGGACCCTCTAGAGGTCACAATTTTTATCCATTTTGATGAAATTTAAAATATGTCTATATTCCAAATGTCTCAGTCTTTTCCCATATTTGCGCACTTCAGATCATAACTATCTGGACTATGACCCCTTTTGATTTAAATTGTTCTCTATCCACCTCTTGGAAAAATGTGGGCGTAACATGCCAAACGAGGGGCGGCCATTGTATCCGATTTTCGTGGAAATTGAACTCCACCATCATTGCAATAGGATGTAGCGGTGCTATTTTCACACTTTTGTTTAAAATTGTGACGTCTAGAGGGTTCACAACCTTGATATTCAACACTATTTGAGTACGAGGGGCGGTCATTTTAATGGGTTTTTTTTAATCGGATAAAAATTGTGACCTCTAGAGTGAGCACAAGATAAAAATGCGATTGTTCGTACAATCAAGGGTTACAAACATACATATCAAGTTTCATCAAAATCGTATAAAAATTGTGACCCCTGGAGTGTCCAAAAGCTACAAACGCGAGTTTCCGTACATTCAGGGGCCCTACTCCATGAAGTTATAGTGCGATACATGCCATTTTCGAAAATAACCGAGATCATTTGGAGATACACCTATATTTTCAAGTTTCGTTAAAATCGGTTAAAACTTGTGACCCGTAGAGTGTCCACAAACAATAAGTGAATGGACGGACACATAGACGGGCAGGAACGACGACAATAAATGTCCACATGAAAATACTTTAACTGTACATGTATAGTATTTTTCTTCTAGGTACATGTATTGTTAATTCTGATCTAACTATAAATAACTTATATGACTGCTTCCCGTAATTATTAACGACAGTTGATGACAGTTAACAATAAACACAAGATAGTCCTTATCGGGCTGGATATAATACTCTACATGTTTCTATTAATTTCTTTAGCAGTTGTAACCCATGGTAACAACTTGTTTAGACTACTACACAATAGAATGGTATGAACACAATGATAATTTCAATTGGATTACCAATCTTTTCATTTGAATGAAATGTCCCGGGTGTTAATCTGTTATAAATTTTAAATTTCATTTCACATTCAACAAAGCATTCAATACATTGGCTGTGGCTGTATTCATTATTTACACTTTTTACGTTATTCGTATACCCTAAATAATACAATTCACGAGATCAATACGGCGGGTCATTCGACACAAACTACATGTAGATTATTTCGGGACTATCATTGGTTTAATTTTATTTCAATAATTCGCTTGCGTGTAAGGGTCTTTAGCAGTGAGAGGAGCCGGAGAAAACTAACAAGGTTGGCAGGCGACCCAACTCCTTGTCACGGACAACGGGGGATTCAAAACCACGCTTGTTGACTCAATGACAGGCTATATGATACAGCACGAACGTGCTAACCATTCGCCCCCCTCCCCCTATTTCATTTTGAAGTCGGACTGACACCAAAACTAAATCGTCCGAGGTAGATTGTCGTTGATGTTTTACTTGCGGTACTATGTACCTACCTCCATACAAAAAGGCAAAAGTAAGTTGTTTCGGATGTCTCGCTTAGGTGGTAGTGTCTACTACCAACACTGCTTCCAAGAACGTCAAGCAAACCTTCATTGACGAGTGGTTGCGACATATATCTGTCGATCAAAACATGTCATTGCCATCAGACCAAGAATTAATTATTCTTAATGTAAAACTTTATTTAAATATTAGACTGACTTTTTTTATCTTAATCCTATTTAAAATATAAATTGTAATCATCAAATTTGACTTATGAGATATCGCTTTATATGAATTTGATTCGTCAGTTAAAAAGGAACTACCCTTTTTTTACTTTTAAAAAACAGTTCATTTTTTTTTTATTAAAAGTAACTTTTGTTTTTACTTAAAACGACCTGTTTTTATTTAATTGACCTTGATGGAAACACTGGATTAATATAAAGGACTTTGCAATAACTGAATTGCTGTATTCAGGTTTAGTAATAGTGAAATCTATAGCAAACAATTATACTTATTTTTATTTTTTAGCATGTCAGGAAGGCCTCGTTGTGATACAAGAGTTGTGAGATTGGTTACATTGAAAAGGAGATATTCTTTGTATTCACAGTTTTAACACCTTAGTGACATAACATAACACCCGGTTAATGACTTCTGCCTAATGATTGCCTCCTGATAAAATGACGTCTTTGTTGTGCTTGTGTCGTATGTATTCATTTTTATCACCCAATAACACATTTGACAGTAGATATCGCTTGTGTGATAAATTACATAATCTACGCAATATATCCTATCAACGATTGGAAAAAGGTCTCATTCTGGTTACTGTTACAACCACCATATACTCCTCGTAAAGTTTAGTTTGATTAGAACTACCTCCTCTACTCACTGCTGCAAAGAAATTACCTCCACTACTCACTGCTGCAAAGAAAGCAAATTCTTGTTCCATATTATGACTCGCCAATAGTCCGATTAACAATCAATAGCTAACTGTGTTTACTTAACGTTACGTCATGACTCACGATTTTATCATGCCCAATTAACCAGTGCATAGCACAATATTGCAGAAAAACTAATTGGGTGACAAACGAGGCTTCAATTGAATAAAATGTAAACAATACTGATTTGAGACGAATAACGCCTTTCCCGTTTTTAATACCTTAAATCACTGTCCAAAGTTTTAAGGAAGACCCCGGATTAAACGAAGGGTTGCCATGCGGCTGTACTTGGGGTAGATGTAAATGAACGGGAAGAAAAGACATACTCCCTCAAAAGTTTAAGTATCAGAAGCTAATCCAGCAATGGCCAGAGCTGGGATTCTCGGGCCATTGCTTCAGGAGTATGCAGCCATCACATTATTTCAAATTAAAGAGATATATTGACAATGATAAAATATTTACAATACAATTAACGGTTAAATAGTTTTATTCACTATAAAATGTGATGCAATCGGTGAATGCACCACAATATACACAGTGCCAAGCTTAAACAAAACGAAGAAATGCTATAAGTAATATATAATATAAAACCAAGCGCGAACAATCCAACCCAATAGACAAAACGGTTCAGGCTAAATAGTGCGTAGCGGAATATTCACGACATCTTGGCCCGTCATCTCGAAATGAAGTCAGTTAATACCCAGAGATACCCTACCCAAAAAGAAAAACAAGACCCTACGCTCAAGCGAATTATTGAAATAAAATTAAACCATATGTTAGTCCCGAAATTACCTAGTTTGTGTCAAGTAGACGTTAAACCCCTCACTCTCACTTCTCTCTCTGTCTCTCTTTCAATCTTAGATGAACCCACAACTCCCAATTCAGGGGAAACGTGATAATTAGTGTGTACAGTAACATAGAGGTTGGATTTGTTCACCTTTGACACAATCCGCCGTGCGGCCATACTTATTAATTCTACTGATTGCTCCGGAAGTATCAAATGTTTGAGAGTGAGCGTTGTAAATTAAGGTGGTGTCGAACTCGCCCGATCCCGGATTTAATAAAACAGAAATTTTAATTATGTATATTTTAAAACCATTAGAGTGAGCAGAAAGATTATCGAGATTTTTGCTTGTAGATTTAAATATTTTGAAGTCATTTATTTTACCAAGTTGAACTTTTGAGCACATTTTATAATACTTTAATCTATTATTAACTTCATTTACGAAGAACTGCACACTTCTATCGCGAAATTCAGAGTTTTCAGTCATTACATCTTCTTCTAACTTACAGACGCACCAGTGTGGAAGGATTCCAGCATTGTCACACGTTCTATAGTCTGGGATTTTTTCAAATAGACTTATCCCCCTTTTTGTCGTGGCGTCAATATTCCCCGTTGGTTTACCGGAAAAATATATAATATCTTTCAAAGTTTCATAAATATCAAAGTTTGATGTCAATCGCCTTGTATTATGCGATAGATTATTCACGATTTGGGGATATTTTTGATGAAACCACTTCGGAACTGCGACATACATCATGGGCATTCGTTCCTCCGTTTTACCTATAAACGTTTTTACAAAATCTCCAACACGAAAGCCGTGATCACCAAAGAATACCAACACAGTTTTGTTAAAAATTCCATTATTTAGAGCCTTGTTCAAGATTTCAAAAAAATCGTCGTCGGCGGTATATGCGTATTTAATTGCCTCATTGTGGGTCAGGCGTACTGCGAATGAAAAGGCAAACGCTGGTCGATTTCTAAACGTTTTAAAAAAGTCTAAACCGTGTTGAAGTATGATGCTTGTTTCTGAACGTTGATGGACACAGTTATGGTTATTGTTCCATACATCCAAATCGTTTTCAAGTGCTATAGTTAAGGGACGTAAATAATAATCAGTTGGCAGTTTTTGGAAACCACCCATGGTGTACTGGAATGTTCCATAATTTGGAACACTTTCCCCAAATAATGCTGAATATCCAGCCTGAGAGAAATTCTTCCAAACGATATTTAGATCATCAGCCGGTGTTTTCGTGGATTCGTTGATATTCAGCCTTTCAAATTCCTCTTGGACAAAATGTCCCGTTAATATCGGCACTAAATTGACAAAAGAATTGGCAGCCACTTTTGTGTAACCTTGAAAGTCAAATGCCCCGAGTTTATTTAGTAAAAAATCTCTTGTTTTAGGCATATTTCGGATATGGTTGAGTCTGGACATAGATTCTATACCAATCATCCAGACATTCATCAATTCACTTGGTCTATTTCGCGCTTTGTGTTGGTCCAATTGCTTATCCAATTCCTTAATTCGTTTTGTTTTGGGTATAATAAAAGCATGGTAATTTCTATAAATTACAATTCCATTTATATCAAAACATGTGACTTTGACTTGATCATGTGTGACATTTACATTGTCTGTGAATTTGGTTGATTCGGTGAAAATAACTTTGCGATCGGAATTAGAATCCCTTTCTATACCCCTGTATTCACAATGAGAAAACCTTGCGAAACGCATCAGTTTCTCCGATAATCTTAGTGTAAGCCCTTCCTGACTTGTGTATGTGTCTGTCATCGTGCAGGCATATTTCGCTCTATATTTAAAGAACCTTTTAATGGAAATGCTGAATGGATTATAATCTGGTATTTTACACCCAGTTGTATTCACAAAGAAACCCGGCGACAAAATGGGGAATACTTCCATCGGAATCGTTGTCCAGAAAGTCCAATAAAATATTCGAAATATAATCGAAAACAGAATAATGCCGAAGAACACTTTAAGAATTTGCCGCTCCACGTTGTGTTTGATTCCTATTCTTTTACACCACACCATCTGAAAAATACAAAAAAAGAAACAGGAGCAATATTTGGTGCGAGCATCAATGTGTTCATGTGAGCATATATGGTCGTCGTGTCGTCTGTTTATCTTAAGCTCCAGGCTGACACTTGCACGATTCCGTGGCACGGATTGGCACGACTCGAGTCGGCACGACACCGTCCGATTTGCGCAAACTGGTCTTACCAATGCGAGAAGTGCGTAAACAATGCGTAAACTATGCGTGAACTCGTCGTGCCAGTTCGTATCAATGTGGACATTGATGGACACGACAAAATCGTGGTCGAAAGTCGTGCAAGTGTCAACCTGGCTTTACATGCAGTGCTTGGAATAGTGGGATTTCTTATTGTTACATATGTCCTTTTGGCCACTATATCGGCTCACCGCTAACTAAAGCCAGGCTGACACTTGCACGACTTTTGGCCACGATTTTGTCGTGCCCATCAGTGTCCACATTGACATGAACTGGCACGACGAGTTCACGCATAGTTTGCGCATTGTTTACGCACTTCCCGAACTGGCACGAAGAGTTTGCGCAAATCGGACGGTGTCGTGCCGACTCGAGTCGTGCCAATGCGTGCCACGGAATCGTGCAAGTGTCAGCCTGGCTTAAGTTTGCTAGTGTTCTACTGTCACCAAAATCATCATGTTGGAGAATCAGCTGATCTTCCTTTAATTACATTTACTAGTGTTCATGATTATTTTTTTCAATATCAATAATATATGTATACGTATACTTAATTAACTTTATATCCCACGTATAAATTGGCTACAATTTTTGATACAAATGAGCTGGGTTTGGAAGCTCACCAGAGAGGAGACGGAAAGCTCATAGTGTGGTATGACATGTCATAAAACCAGCCCCCATGGGATTTGTTGTTTTGGGTTGCTTAGGGACCAAGCTATCCAAAAATGTTAGGGTTTATATTTTCCAACCCCTTTATCGCTCTGTGAGGGGCATTTTTGTATTCGGGACCCGTCTGAAAGAGAACATGGCTATCTCAGCAAATGGTTGGATTTTCATGATCTAATGTCCATTCTCGTGTTTTGTCATCATGCCGATCCCATGTATGATAAACTTATAAAGCGATTGGAAGTATTTTTCACTGACTTACAGTAGGGAATACCAATTTCCGATGTCAAACTCAGATTGATTTCAGCCAATAATCTTTGGATTTTCATGCTCTAAATTTAATTCTGTTTTTTTTTTTTCATCATGCCGACCCCATCTATCCTTATATGATACACTTAAAGCCAAATGGGAGTCGTTTCCATTGACTTCCGGTGGTAAATACCAATTTCCGGTGTCAAACTCCGATTGATATCAAGCAAATGGAAGTAGTTTTTATTTCAGTTCAGAGAATTCTATCACGCAGTACCACTTTTTGTGGCATCTGAAGCATGGCAAATGATTCTTGCAGTCACTTTTGGGTCATAAGAATGTTCTGCCATGAGATTCAAGACCAATATGATGTTTGTGACAAACAAAAAGAAAGCATAACAAACAAACCAACAGTGAGGCTGATGTCCCCCGCCGAAATCCCAAAATAAATAGATAACACATATTAATTAATCGCACATTTATTTTTTTCAAACGTATCGACCAATCAAACTGAACACGAAGTGTCATCCAAAAATTGCTTATCTCTGCCTACCGAAAGAAGAAAATGCTCATCTTCGAACTCCATCAAGGCATTGACCTAATAAGCATACACACCAATTTTGAACATTTTAACTCAATTCGAAGGAGAGTTATTGTGTTCCAAAGTCTCGGCAAATCAAATTGCTTATCGCTCTGCTGCTCATTATCGAACTTAGTCAAGGTATTACTATAATGAAACTATACACCAAGTTTCATCACTCTCACTTAATTAGAACTAAAGTTATTGTGTCTCAAAGCATCAACCAATCAAATTGCTTATCTCTGCCTACCCTAAGCGGAAAATGCTCATCTTCGAACTCCATCAAGGCATTGACCTAATAAGCATATACACCAAGTTTGAACATTTTAACTCAATTAGAAGGAGAGTTATTGTGTTCCAAAGTCTCGACCAATCAAATTGCATATCGCTCTGCTTACCCTGAGCAGAAAATGCTCATTATCGAACTTAGTCAAGGTATTACTATAACGAAACTATACACCAAGTTTCATCACTCTCACTTAATTACAACTAAAGTTATCGTGTCCCAAAGCATCAACCAATCAAATTGCTTATCTCTGCTTACCCTAAGCGGAAAATGCTCATCTTCGAACTCCATCAAGGCATTGACCTAATAAGCATATACACCAAGTTTGAACATATTAACTCAATTAGAAGGAGAGTTATTGTGTTCCAAATTCTCGACCAATCAAATTGCGTATAGCTCTGCTTACCCTAAGCAGAAAATGCTCATTATCGAACTTAGTCAAGGTATTACTATAATGAAACTATACACCAAGTTTCATCACTCTCACTTAATTAGAACTAAAGTTATCGTGTCCCAAAGCATCAACCAATCAAATTGCTTATCTCTGCTTACCCTAAGCGGAAAATGCTCATCTTCGAACTCCATCAAGGCATTGACCTAATAAGCGTATACACCAAGTTTGAACATATTAACTCAATTAGAAGGAGAGTTATTGTGTTCCAAATTCTCGACCAATCAAATTGCGTATAGCTCTGCTTACCCTGAGCAGAAAATGCTCATTATCGAACTTATTCAAGGTATTACTATAATGAAACTATACACCAAGTTTCATCAATCACACTTAATTAGAACTAAAGTTATCGTGTCCCAAAGCATCAACCAATCAAATTGCTTATCTCTGCTTACCCTAAGCGGAAAATGCTCATCTTCGAACTCCATCAAGGCATTGACCTAATAAACACATACACCAAGTTTGAACATTCTAGCTCAATTAGGAAGAGAGTTATTGTGTCCCAAAAAGTGTGACGGACAGACAGACGGACAGACAGACGGACGGACGGACAGACAGACAGACGGACGAACCCATTTTAATAGTCCCCAAACTTTCTTCGAAAGGCGGGGGACAACTAGAAGTCAACACTGATGCTGTGACCTTACCAGGAAGAGATACTGTTCTGCCATGAGATTCAAGACCAATATGATGTTTGTGACAAACAAAAAGAAAGCATAACAAGCTAGAAGTCAACACTGATGCTGTGACCTTACCAGGAAGAGATACGCTTTGCCATTGGTACACGAATCGTGTACCATAATGCGTTTCAGTCCCATTTGCAACAACTGACTAAAAGAACGAGGCTAGAAGTTATGTCAAATGGTAAGGCCATTCTTATCTACTTTGTAGACTGGAATAACTAGACGCCAGATTGAGATTTCTGGCGTATTCGCCAAACATAACTGATTTGAAACTAGAGTAAGAACGGAAACGATTGAATGTAAATCAGTTTATATACATTCATATTACATTATTTTATGCGTCGCAATCCAATTGTGTCAATTTCTAGTTCCCTAATGTCAGCGATTTAGGGGAGATCACGTGGCTAAGCGGTTAAGGCGCTGGCTAAGTGGTTAAGGCGCTAACCTGGAGTCAGTGATGCAGTACGGAGGTCCCGACAATGACAAGTGTCTAGTTGTTGGGGTGGGACGAAAAGCCGAGGTCCCGTACACATTAGTGTGCAGGTAAAAGATCACCGCTGCTCAGTGATAATTTCCCTCATAGCACACTGTATTGTGTATACCCGCCTTCCATTAGCACAGGTTAGGTGCAGAAGAGTAGGACGTTAAACCCCATTTCATTTCATTTTTAGCGATTTAGCTCCTTTAATATAGCTGAATCCATAAAACACACACAGTAAACATGGCTGCCACCTTTACATAATGACTACAACTTACACATGACGGCTTGCCTTTTAAAACATGCCAATATAATACATGTCACCCTAGTCTAGTTTACAACTAGTCACTTTTTTTACAAAATTTTAAACTCAAATGGTGAAAAAGGCATATTGAGTTTCGCTTCATTGTAGACATTGTGTTGTAGTTGCACATGCTCTTCACACAAACCCTGGGGATCGGGGCAGAGAAATAGATAGATGGAGTTTAATGTCCACCCGACACAAAATAGTTCTTTTCGGTCCAAATTTATTACAATTCGCTTGAGCGTGGGGGTCTCTAGCTGCGGGACGACACTAGAAGACCCGGAAAACCTCACGAGCAGGCATCAGTTGAAATCACGCCATTTTGTCTCAATGCCATAACTTGTGATATAGCGCGCAGCGTTAAATCTTTGGGATGACCCTGAGAGTTAAACCTTTGGACCCCCCCCCCCCTCAACACACACACACCGAACAATGGCATAAGCTTACCTTTCTAGATGATACTAATAGGTCTAGACTAATTCACAATTTACCACTAGTTGGTGTTAAAGTACACAGTTGATCCCTATATCGTCACCTTTTATATGTGAGTGAGTCGGGTAATATAGTCAATATGTTAATCTGAATTATTGTGTTTACTGCTTTTTATTTGCCGTCTGCTCTACACCGCATATTAATTTTTTATCGTGTATTCATTTTATCAATGTCGTTGTAACTGAACTCGCCGAGAAGGTTCATTCTGTCTGCTTTCTCCACCAATTGTCGAAGTGTTGTTTTCTGGGGGTTGTAAGGACGAAATAGTTAAAATTGTACTTTTTTAATAAACGAGTGTCCCAAACTGACTAACGGTCACAATAACGAGATAGGGCGAGCCGGTCGGTCACAAGGCTGAAGTTACAGTAGAATATAGAACATATAATTATATTTGATAAGAAATGTTAAATTGTCATAGGAAATAGATTTTTAAATACAAAAGAAGATATGGACATAACCAGAACGTACCAGACACCAGAAAAAATTACGAGGCCGAAAACTTTTTAGCAAAACGGCTTTGTCGGCAAACATCTACAGAAAATGATTCTAATCGCATCAATTATGCTACTAAGTGTACTATTAAATAATATATTTATTCGTAAGTACAATACTTCGAATTTTGACTAATGTTTTGGATTGTTCGTACTTGTTTTTTTTTTTATTACAAAAATAAATATATGTCTATAAACTTAATTTGTACACAGGTATTCTAATATACAGTTTAGATGTTCTTTATTTTCTTTACGTCTATCAATAAGATAAATCATATCAGAAATAGCACCAGCGCTCATATTAACATCAGAGTTAGCATTATTTTTATCACATCGAACAACTTTGGACAGAATGCAATTAATGTTTGTTACAGGAATATCATATTTACAGATGTTGTATTTAAAACAGATTAACTTTAAATAATTACAAGTGCTAGAACAACTTATGTTGAGAGCTAGTAGGCCACTAATGTTAGTACATTCATTAACACTTTTGGGAGATATTTTAAAAAAATTTAAGAAATCTTTTGAAGAGTTGAACATCGACGTTAGAGTCATTACATATAAAATGGAGTAGGTTGCTGTGTGTGCGGGGGTGCAGTTTGTATAGACGCATTATTGATTTTCTCCATGTACAATAGAAATTTTCAATGCTATTGTGAGATAAGTCCCACAGTTGACAAGCGTACAGAGGCATATACAAAGTTTTAAACAACTTTTAAACAACGAATATCAGAATGAACATGTTTGAAACTAGAAAACACTATGTTGAACCTGGTTAAAAACTTACTGATACATTCATTTATTTGATCATTTTTGTTATAAGAACATGAATATAGTTACCTAAATGTATTTCTGAACGTGATATTTGTATAACTTGATCATTAAACGGTATTCTCTTGATTTAACATCTGTGTTATTTGAGCTGAATATTACAAGTTTACTTTTTTCGGGGTTAAAATCAACACAGTATTCTTTAGAGAATTAATTTACTATAAGAAGCATTACGGCTTGGCGAAGTTAGAGTTATGTCATCAGCATATGCAAGAGCACCGACAAATACGTGTCCAATATGGCAACCCAACTTGCTTTTTTTAGCCTGGTCAGTAGCTCATCTATATAGATACAGAATAATATCGGAGAGAGAACTCCACCTTGTTTCACGCCATTAGTGGTATAAAACGTGGGACTTATGCAATCTGCCCATTTTACTCTCACTTTGTGACTTATATATGAATTTAGTAGAAATCGAGTTTCTAGCGGACATAAGCCCTTGATAATAGCAATCTAAACAATTTAACATATTGAATCCTGTCAAAAGCCGAAGACGCATCTAAGTACGTGACGTAAACATCAGATTGTTTGGAATTATAATAACTGATAGTTTCATTCAACACAAATGAACAATGTGATGTCGAGTGATTACTTTTATAACCATATTGTAGGTCAGATGACTTCAACACAGAACAGTTACGTTTAAGCAATATTTTGTCAAATAGTTTGCCCACAAGACTACTGAGGGCGATACCTCTGTAATTTTTAGAACTATTAAGGGATTTTTTTCCTTGTTCTTTGGTATTGGAATGATTGTTGAGAGTACAAAATTATGTGGAGTAAACCCATGTCTAAGCATGGCGGTCAAAACAAAAGCCAAATGGATCAAATAAATATGGGGGGCGTTGCGTAAGTGCTCGGTTGATTGCCCATGATTTCCATTATTTTTTTTATCATACTTGAGCTTTTTTACACCCTCATTAGCAGATACAGTATGACACTAGGTACATGTATTGTTTTGACAGTATTCTATCTTGTTATTAATATCACCAATTAACTCTTGCATTTTGTGACTTTGAAATGATACACAATTAAATAAATCTTTATATTTGTTAAAAAATACAGAACTTATTTCTTTAGGACCAATTTTACCATCAATGTTATTACTGATACAAGATTTTCTGCCTTTAATCTCTTTAGTTTCAGTCCAAAAGTCCCTATGTTTGTTATTAAGAGTAGACTCGGCCATTTTATTAGCACTTATTGTGTCTTTTTGTGCCATGGTCGATCTTAGAGCGTAATGGTACTTTGCCCTTGTTCGGTTTCTGATAACTGCACATCACGTGGTCGACCATTATCTTTCCATATGGTATGCCATAAGATAGCAGTGCCAGTTTCCCTAAACGACCTAACGTCATCATTCCAACCAGGAATTGTTTTTTTGGGAGAGGGGCTTTTGCGTATTCTATGTGGTATAGTGGACTTAGCACTATCGATACTGAGAAAAAGTAATTTTTCAAAATAATTTTCAATGTCGTCATCATGATCTGTACAGTAATAATTATTACAATACTAAGTATTAAGTTTACAACTAAATAAAATGAATTCGCTCTCTTTCCTTAATATGTAGCTATCAGGGGGTGGATGATATCGCGTATCCCCCTCTGATCACCCAATCATCGGTACGATATCTCTAGTAGGGACCTTTCGCATCGGTACGAAAAGGAACACGTCATTAATTCGTGTGTACTTGTGACGTCAATCCGTAGTTAGTGTTCGGTCAGTAAAAAACGTTACGCGTGTGGAGTTGGATTCACGTAGGTATGCAAACGAATATATTGAATTTTCCACAATTTTTCGAGGCCTTGTGTATATTGTTGATTGTATAGAGACTGTAGACTGTGCTCAAATGCGGTATTCTGCTTGATTTGTTGTACATCTACCTAAAAATCGACTGAAAACTTTGCCTGGTCAGAGAGGTTCATGGCATGGAAATTAACGCCATCTAACTATTACCTAACGTCGGATTCGTGTTAGAGGATACGAATACGAAATCGTAAACGTTTTGGTGTTCGTTTTCGTACCGATGCAGAAGGCCCCTATTATCGCTTATTGAATAAAGACAAAACATCCAATCTGATTAAAACACAAGTCTGTAAAATCGACCGTTTGACCTTTTCATGCGTGGAACTGTGGGTAGATATTACCAGCGGATAGAAATCAAAACAAAACAAAAGTAGATTTGAAAAAGCATGGCGGTCACTAATTGGTTAATCGAATGACTGACGTTAGATCTACATGAGTGTAGGCCATCGAAAGTATAAAAAACGAAACGAAATATAGATCTATATTTTAATTAGATTGACTGCGCAATCTGATTAAAACACAGATCCAATTTCGTTTCGTTTTTTATAGTTGAAAATTTCGTTTTTACTTTTCTTTACTGAGTGTAGGCCATCGAAAGTATAAAAAACGAAACGAAATATAGATCTATATTTTAATTAGATTGACAAAACATCGTGAAGATGTGTTATATCGTGTATCACACGCGGCCATTTTATACATGTTTTTTTTTATTTTAATTTGTTTCTTTACCTACTACTGTGCGGGTGTTGGTGACATGGTGCATGGGATGTCGTGACATGGCTGGTGGGATGTCGTGACATGGGTGTGGGATGGCTTAACATGGTGGGTGCAGTGGCGGCGCCAAGGGGGGGGGGGAATGGGGTTGGTAATCAATACTTTCCACGGTGATTAAATCCCACATCGGCACTCAGTCATAGACTTTTATAATGTTGAGTGATTTCTTACCAAGCCCATCCTGCTGTGAACCTAGTTGAGAAGTGCTTTTTACGACCCTCAAAGGTTTTCGGTACAGGTTCAACGCGGCGAGATATGCATTCACTTGATACACTCAATCCGTTCGTTTGACACCTACCTCGTGATTTGGCGACGAACATTATCTGGTGAGCTCTATTTATCTCGAAAACCAGTGTCTGAAATGCTACCTGACTGTATTCACAAAATATAGTGGCGAAAATATTCATTCACTCACTCCGCCCGTTTGACACTTTCCACGCTGGTCGGATAAACTAGTGGTTTGGCGACAGGCGGTATCTGTTGAGCTCTATTTATCTCGGCGATCAATGCCTGAAATACTGCCAGGATGCATTTCGGGCCGTCTACTTTTAAAATTATTGGGGAATTCGTTGAGTTACGCAATTCCGTTCATTTCACAAAATATAGTGCCGAAAATATTCATTCACTTTGAGTCACTCACTCCGCCCGTTTGACACTTCCACACTGGTCGGATAAACTAGTGATTTGGCGACAAGCTCTATTTATCTCTACGATCAATGCCTGAAATACTGCCAGACTGTATTTCGGGCAATCTACTTTTCAAATTATTGGGGACTTCGTTGAGCTTCATTTGACCAGGCCACAGACGACATCCGATCAGCTCTATTTATCTCTACGATCGGTGTCTGAATACTGTCAAGCAGCATTTCCAACAGTCTATTTTTCAAACTTGTCGGTGGGAGGTCCCCCATACCCTCCATAAGTACTCCCTACTTTGCGCTCGTGATTGGGATTCGTCGAGGTTCGCAAGTCCGTTCGTTTGACACTTTACCTAACGATCATTGCCTGAAATACCACAAGGCCACATTTCCGGCAGCCTGTTTTTCAAACTTTTCTGCTCGTGCCTTTGCCCCCTTAACTTTGGACTTTGCCCCTCCAACCACCGACAGCTGGCGCTGCGACTGGGTGGGTGGGGTGGCGTGGATAGTTATGTTGCCATCAAATGAAAACCAGATCTTTTTTTTCTTTTTTCCAATGATTAAAACAAGATTAAGTGTCAGAGTTGATTTTACAAAATCCAATGAATCTACAATTTAGGTTTCTGCTTAAATCAAAGATTTTTTTCATTTAACTTTGTCTTCTACTTTGTTTTACCAATAATGTGGTCATTTATTCTTTTTTCTATTTTTCTTTCCATTTTTCACGAAGATGATATCAGCGCCTGACTTCACGAAGATGATATCAGCGCCTGTCAGCAAATGAAATGGAGTTTTACGTCCTACTGTTCAGCTCTACTACGCTAATGATCACGGGCATACGTCATACAGTGTCCTATGGGGAGAATTATTACCAGACACCGGCGCTATTGTAACAAAGTTGTCTATACCTTTCATAAACTGAACATTCATTTTGGTACAAAGAACTGTATGACCTCTGTTAGATTTGATATATTATAGTGGACGTTTCTTTTACTCTCTAAACTTATTTAAGGCACGATCTTATTAACTATATAATTTATTCCATATGTTATTTGCAAGCTACATACGATACGTAAACACGCCATAGAACTTCCTTATTTGATGATCCCTCCTGTCCATCTTCCCTAAGTGTTGGAGGCTTTATATACAGTAGTATACTCACAGTTGGCAGTGACGACAAGACAAGACAACCAGAGAGAGAGAGAGAGCAGACGACATAGACCGGCGTATGGACTCGCCCGAGTCCAGCCGCTGCATTGGCAGCGGTGCAGAATGGTAGATACAATATAGTTAGATGTGTTCCTGTCGTAGTAATTGTTCCAGTATATATAGACTAGTTCCTGTAGATGTAGATGTACGCCTATTTTTGTATTTGTTTTAAATTCTGTTCCCGATGTAAATAAACCATATATTTACGAAGCTGACTCTGTAATAGCTAAAATACTGTTACACTAGGGCTTATATCTAATTTCAACTATCAGAGGTCGAACATGTACGCCCATTTGCACACGGACATTGATTTTCTTACCATCCGAACGACCATACGTGTACCTCACCAGTTCTCCATCCCGAAAAGTTCACAAGTGGTCGAACAATGCAATGGCAAATGAACCGTCTACTGGATGAGACGGGAATCCGTGTGGTACCTTGCAAGCGGTTGAACAAATGAGCTGTTCAAGGAAAGAGAGACCACATCGACTCAACATCACCATGAGCTAAACACATTTTTGGATTTAACTGTGCAGAACGTTGAGAGAAATAACATATGATTCAATTTTGTTTCAAAACTTCGCTTACGAGGTAAGGATTGTTCGCAGTCAGAGGAAACCAGAGGCTACGAGATGGACAAGCGACCCTACTCCTCGTCACGTACAACCGGTGAATCGGAATCAGTTGACGCAATGACAGACCCTATGATACAAAGCACGCGGGCTAACCATTCGGCCTCAACCATGAAATAATATTAATTTTCTTATCGATATTCGGCCATTATGAGATCGAGGCTAGTGTGCCTTATACGTTCCTTGAAACTAAGAACATTAACCAGCCTGCAGTCAAATTACATGGAGGCAGACCACTTTTAGTTACCCCATTGACTGCATTGTTATTTCTGGTCAATCTCGTTCCCAGAGGCAGCCGCGGAGCCGAAGGCCTCTGGCACATTAGACCGTCCATTTTTTCCAATTGTTTTCAAACCTAAGCCCCGCCCATTCTGACCTCTGATTGGTCAATCTTTTTGGGTCGATTTCTCGAAAACTACAGGTCGGATCGTCGTTTCGTTTGTTGTAAAATGATCCTTTAGTCAAAGTCAACTCGCTGATATAAAAAAGTGTATCCTAAACGAACAAATTCAAGTTTTTGTAAAGATCTATTTTTCTACGCGTGGGTATATTTTTAAGTGGTTCGGTCATCCAGGCACGTAAAATCGGGGGCATACGACGCAAATAAACGAGAACTTTCGCGCGTAGGAATTACATATCATTTTCCGGGAAAATGGCTACCCCGATTCACCAGAGAAATTCCTTCAAAAAATTTTCTGGTTTCGAGATTGATTTCTGGCCTCTTTCGTTGGGCTTTTCACTACAGACATATGATCATTTCTATGCCGTACATATTACCGTAGCCAGGCCGATCAACCTGTCATCCTTCCGCCTCAAAACCACGAGTATTTACCCAAACCTGGCAGAAAATGTTAATTCAACCCTCGTTGTCAATTCTAGCCCAATAAAATCAACAAAGAGACAGAGATAGAATCACTATAAACAGACGAACTACTGCTAACGACCCCTACGTGTAGGGGAATTATTGACACAAAATTGAACCATATGTCAGTCCCGAAATGATGTAGTTTGTGTGGAGTGGGCGTTAAACCCAATCTCTCTCTCTCCCCCTTCCGCCCTCTCCAAACGCATTGAAAATACGTGATATTTGTCATTTGAGGGGGGGGGGGGGGTCAAAGCTACAAACACATGCATTAATCGAAATATCGTCGAACAAACAAAGTTATGGAATACTTGACGGCACTCCACTCTAATCCTATCCATTTTTGCACATAACTGTCACAGAGTTTCCGACTTTTATAGAATGCTAGGATAATCCCCCAGGATAATCCACCCGGTCAAATTCCCAAGGTCTTCAACTCGATTTTAATACCTTTCGTTGAATGGACAAAATTCTCTCCCCCTTCCGCCCTCTCCAAACGCATTGAAAATACGTGATATTTGTCATTTGAGGGGGGGGGGGGGGTCAAAGCTACAAACACATGCATTAATCGAAATATCGTCGAACAAACAAAGTTATGGAATACTTGACGGCACTCCACTCTAATCCTATCCATTTTTGCACATAACTGTCACAGAGTTTCCGACTTTTATAGAATGCTAGGATAATCCCCCAGGATAATCCACCCGGTCAAATTCCCAAGGTCTTCAACTCGATTTTAATACCTTTCGTTGAATGGACAAAATTCAGTCGAGTTTCTAAGAATTGTGAATGTATTATATAAATTGAATTTCATTTCTTCTTGTTAAGCTTTACATGGCCTCAATCTCTGTCATTACGTTTTACCGAAAGAGCCCCCCCACCTCCAACCCTACCCTCAGGCCTCCACTGGATTTTATCCGATAATGCATCTGTCTTACTAAGACTAAATAAGCATTGTTTTATATCCAGGCGTGTTTAACTAGTAACAGCAAAACAATATTTACAAATGGACAATAATAGAAGGGTAACAACAGGCAGATTATTAATAAATGAACAATAACGGGACGATAACAGCAGGTGGAATATTAATAAATGGACAATAACAGAACAGTAACAGCTGGTGGAATATTAATAAATGGACAATAACGGAGCGATAACAGCAGGTGGAATATTAATAAATGGACAATAACAGAACAGTAAAAGCAGGTGGAATATTAATAAATGGACAATAACGGAGCGATAACAGCAGGTGGAATATTAATAAATGGACAATAATAGAACAGTAAAAGCAGGTGGAATATTAAAAAATGGACAATAACAGAACAGTAAGAAAGTAAGTAATTGTAATTGTTTATTATAGTGTCACACACTGCATACAAGAATATATATACATTACATAAAATATACATAAAATAACAGCAGTGTCCAGTCCATATCGACTTATGAGACACTTTTCTCTAAAATTAAATCATTAAAAATACTAAATAATTAAATAAAATTAATAAAGTAATAACATCGATGAATTAATAAAATACATTCAGATTAATCTTCTTCTTCGTTTTAACATGTTTAAAAGACAATTAGCAAGAGTAACATTATTTTTCATTTTTAAAATACTTAAAAACATTTCTTTTAAAGATATATTCTTAACGTCCTGATTTGTGAATAGTTTCTTCCGGGTATTAGAGTAGACATCACATTCAATTTAAAAGTGGATTTCGTTTTCTATACACGAAGAGCACAAAGGACATATGCGATTATTTAGGGGAATTGGGGGTTTAGAATATCTACATGTTTCTATTGACAGAGGAAGAATACCACATCTAAGTTTGCTTATAACACCTATCTGGGATCTGGTCATGACACAAATAACATAATCCTCAACTTTTAGATCTTTTTAAAACAACCTATACGTTCTTAATTTATTACCATTTGTACAGTTTCTATCATCCCACAGTTTTGAAAACCACCTAGATTCATCAGTAATAAATAATTTTTTAACAAAGATTTAAAACCAGATTTACTACCGTCACATAAATTAAGCTCGCGCTTTACATTTAAATTTTCTGCTAACTTTAATACCTTCCTTTCCCACGATATTGGACGTCTTTGAGACCATTTATGGACTTTATATAATAAACGATTTCTATCGCAGTTTTTGAGCTTTGTGAATAACCTGAACACTTCAATTCCTTGCTTTGTCGGAGAACTGACCCAACCCATATCACCGTAAGAAGCTACATTTGATGCTCTCTTGGGAACTCCTAGAAATAATTTACAAGCACGTGTTCTCACATTATTTATCACACTGTGTTCAACTGTACCCCATATAGATGCACCATAGAGTAATATTGGCTCCACTAGAGATTCATACAGTTTGTTATATACAGAATATGTCATTCCCCCCAAAGCATAATATTTTGCAGTTAAAAACAGTAACAGCAGGTGGAATATTAATAAATGGACAATAACGGGACGATAAAAGTAGGTGGAATATTAATAAATGGACAATAACAGAACAGTAACAGCAGGTGGAATATTAATGAATGGACAAAAACGGAACGATAACAGCAGGTGGAATATTAATAAATGGACAATAACAATAATAAACCTTGTCATTGAGTCAAGTGGCGTGATTTCGAATCCCCGGTTGTACGTGACAAGAAGAAGAGTCGCCTGTCTAACCCCGGGGGCTTTCTTCGGGTCCTCCGATCCTTCCACCATTGCTAATGACCCCTACCCGTGTGTGAGGCGAATTATTGAAATAACATTAAACCATATGTTAGTCCCGAAATAACCTAGTTTGTGTCGAGTGGACGTTAAACCCATCCCCCCCTCTCTTTAGAAGATGATATAATTTATAACGGTGAAAATAATAAACATGATAAAATATTCATAGTGATGAACTTAAAGGGTAATCACTAATCTTAAACATATCGGCCTGTTGCGGGTTTTCTTTAGGCCTTAAATGTTGTTTAAATTATGAATTAGACATTAATTAACTCTCGGTGTCATCGCAAGCCTATGATATTTACTGCATCTTACTACGACTTGACCTAATTTACCTGTGAATACATCGTAGAAGCGAGACAGACCCTAGAATCAGTCAGCATTAATCTAAAGCCCGGTCCATACCGCTACGATTTGCCCAGACTCTACCCAACGCAACGTCTTGTCTCAGATAATCAGTGCAGTGTGGACAGTCCCACGACCACGATTCAATCGATTTCCGTCGCGTCGTGGCCCGTCGGCCCGACTGAGCATGTTCAATCGTGGTCGGATGCAGTTGGATGCAGTAACCCATCGTGTTTGTGTGGACCCTCACACGACACGATCAATTGTCTTTCTGTTGTTTAGCCGATCAGAGAGTAGCATTTAGTCATGTGACGGTGCAGCTCATGTGCAGCACATTTCATTTTACGAGCAGTCAACTTCAGTGGCATCTTGGCAAAATATAATGTCACTTTTATGCTTCCGGTTTACTTTTGGAATCACTCGCTAGAGGGAAGTGGCGTAACTCACGACACATAAGAGTCTTGTCGGGTTCTGTGTAGTCTTAGCGGTATGGACCGGGCTTTAGTCTTTAAAACTGTGCGAATACAACAATTAATGTCCACGTAATGAAATCTTAAAAATCTGCTTATAAGAAAATAAAAACCAGTTTAAAAAGAGTGTTATTTTCACCATCGGACAGTTATATTTATTCCACGGCTTCGTAAACTTCTTGGTGGTCAACCGGTGATTCGTAGTCCTCTTGAACCGGACGCTTGGAGTTGCGTTTATTCCGGAGTTGGTAGTCTGAAAACAAGCAGATATACTTCCATTAAGTTTGATATGGCATGTAAGTCTACAGTGGAGGGAAATATTTAGATTTCCATCTAAAGTGATAATTTCATATTTTCCAAGAATGTCAAAACATATTTTCTATGTCTTATGCTCAATAGGTTGTCAACTCACTATTATACAATCGTAGTCATTATTTTCCACACTTAAACATCTTTCACATCTGAAATAATAGGACAATTACCTCCCTTGTATTTCCATTTCCCCCATGTTATAGCTATCCTCAAATGTTTGAATTTGAAGTTGAAAATGATATTTTTGCCAGTTTCTCAACTTTCTCAAAAATTCTCTCAATTTTTGCCAGTTTCTCAACTGGCAACAGTGAATTATAGGATTAATAGGATTATTCTTTAACAGGGTAGGCCTGTTCATAGATACCATCTATTTTAAGGCTTTATTTTAATATATTTTAAAAATATAACTAAAAAAAAATATTAAATTGCCGCTTTAACACGGTACTGGATGGGGGTTAATATCTTTGTTATCAACACAGAATGATTAAATGAGTATAAAGCCCGGTTCACACCGCCACGACTTGCCCAGACTCCGCCCAACGCAATGTCTTGTCTCGGACAATCAGTCCCCCGACTCTAGCGATTTCCGTCGCGTCGTGTCCCGTCGACCCAACTAATCATGTTCAGTCGTAGCTGAATGCAGTCGTAACCCTTACCTTGTTAACCCAATCAGAAGGTAGCATTTAGTCATGTGATTGTACAGGTCATGCGCTCCTTGATTTCCTGCTAGAGGGAAGTGGCGTAACTCACGACGCCTGTGTGGACTGGTACCGTGAAGTGAAGACGCGATCCGATTTTTTTTTTACAACTACCCAAGACGCTGAGTCCTGTCGGGTTGTGTGGACTCTAATATGTACACAAGACTCAAGGCAAAGTATAATAACTTTGTATCGCTTTCCATTATGTTATTCTTCTATGGTCAGCATCATTTATACATTCCATTTGGATGCATCATTTATTTATATATTCCATTTGGAAACATCATTTTGAAGTGTCATTTATTTATTTATTTATTCCATTTGGGAGTTTTATTTATTTATTCAATTTGGAGGTTTCATTTATTTATTCCATTTATTTATTCCAAATGGGGTTTAACGTCCACTCGACACAGGATATTTCATTTTGGGACTAAGATATCGTTCAATTTTATTTCCATAATTCGCTTGCACCTGGGGGTCTTAAGAAGTGTGTGTGTGGGGGGGGGGGGGGGCGGAGGACCCAGAGAAAACCCACGACCCACGAGATTGGACAGCGACCTACTCCTTTCATGTATAACCGGGGATTCGAAACCACGCCAGTTGACACAATGACAGACTTTATGATACAGCGCGCACGTGTTTACAATTCGGCCATACAGCACCCCCCCCCGCTTTCCATTTGGAAGTTTCATATATTTATTTCTGTCATGATGCTCAATACTGGTTTATCTGTGAACTATTTAACTTTTTTTTTGTATTTCGGGTGGTTGGGGTGGCCTAGTGGTCAAGAGTGCCGCGCTACGACCTCTAGCTGGCCGGTCACCTCTGGCTTGCGGCTATGGTTTCGAGCCCTGGGTGTGAGCGCATGTGGCATGGAGATGGGGGCGCCTTCTCAACCTCGTGGGTTTCCTCCGGTCACCCAGGTTTCCTCCGACTGCTAAAGACCCCTACGCACAAGCGAATTATTAACTGAAATAAAATTGAAACCATATGTTAGTCCCGAAATGATCTAGTTTGTATCTCTTATTTGTATTTCGATAAAAGACATATAAATTCCGTGTTTACCGTCTGCCTCTTTCTTCTGTGTAGTTCTGAAAATAAGAAGGAAACCAGCTATTTATTTTTGACTGTACAATATACATGTATGTAATTATAGCCCTAAATCTGTACGTAGTATATTAGTAAAAACATATTCAATAGCAGTTTGTCTTTTGTAGCTAAGGAGGGGGGGTATCAGCTTTCAGTAGCAGTTAATGACATAGCGAGTCATTTACGAGAACTGGTATGGAAATGAACTTGCCTTTCGTAATGACCTGGGGTCGGTTGCTCAAAACTAAGTTATTTTAACGATCCTTTAAACTCAAACGGATCGTTATCTTTGTAACGTGTCGTTTGTTAACGGTCCGTTAAATTTCTGTTGCTGGAAAGTCAATTTCATTATCCGTTAGCTAACGGATGCATTAAAGTTAATCCCCCCCCCCCTTTTCAAAATACCTAGATCCGCCCCTGAACAAGATGGAGGGTGAGAAGTATCACTATTTATGACGGACGACGTTTATTGAATCTATAAAATTAAGTATAGACAAGAGATAAAGGGATACTACACGATACAACCGAGAAATGGCCTCACAAAGCCTGGACCCGGGTTGATAAAATATTGTCAGAATCAAATTAAGAATTTACTCCAAACTGTTCGCCGTTGCTTAACTAAAATATAGCCCTTTATAAAACATTTAATCAGACGCGGATCCAGAAGGGGGGGGGGGTCCAGGGGTCCCCCCCCCCCCTGCTCAGGCTTGAAAAATTTTTATGCGATTTTATTGGCGATTCAGACCTGTAAATTGGAATTTACCTTCCGGAAATACGTCAGAATGAACCAAATTGAATCTAATTTACCAAATTAATCGGTTGAGCGCACTTTGTTAAGCAATTATCAAACCGAGACCCCCCCCCCCCCTGCAAAAAATCCTGGATCCGAGCCTGCATGTGTTGTTTTAATGTATCAGATGCATGTACATCAATAAGAAACTATGTGCAAAGTTTCGTGATTCTGGATCAAAGATATTTCTCAGTTCAGTTCAGTTAAAGATACATTATGAGAGATAAGATAAAGAGTTGGCAGTTCTCACTATAATAGTTAAAAACTAGATAGTGTAAAGGTAATATGCTGAAAATTTTAGTCAAATTGATCCATTATGAGCCAAGATCGAAGCGGGTGAAATTTTCGCCTAGCCACTGCCATCGTTGTCATTACTAAAAGCATTAATATAAACAGCAAAGTTTCGATAATCAGCGTTTAAATTGAATTATCAATGGCCGATCAGCAGCACATGGGGATCTAATCCAGCCAACATTGAAGGCTAGCCTAGACAGCGAGAGTTTATCATGGTCTGGATAAGTTAATTAATGACTAATTGATAATTAAGATAACATTTCGGGCCTAAAGAAAGACTCGTAATAGGCAGATTTAGCTCTTGCATAATGAATGTTTAATATTACTTACCTATCGTAATTAGTGGCAGTATCATACACTAAAATAATAAAAAACATATTATAGACAAACATAATATTGTTATATCAGCAAATGATTTCTACTAAAAACATATTTGAAACATTAACAAATTAATGTAAACTATATCATAATTATATAATAAAAAAACCACCACATATAATTATATTATAAAACAGTCATAACTATATTATAATACAGACACCATGTATAACTAATACAGGCACCATGTATAATTATATTATAAAACAACCATAACTATGCTATAATAAAGACACCATGTATAACTATATTATAAAACAGCCATAACTATACTGAACGCCATAGAAAATGCATCACTTAGTTTTTCGTATAACAAAATGATCCTGTAAACATCTTATGTATTTTGCTTCTTATTGTGAACAATATGCAAATGGGAACACATCAATAACAACACATTTTTACACTTATGAATGGTTAATCTGTAATCAACCGTACAAAGTCAGAGGGGTCAAAACCAAAAGTACGACAAAGCTGGTTAATTGTGCTGCACAGCGCGCGTAAGAGCCAGTGGAGGACACACGCGCTACTGACAATTAACCGTCTTATTCGTACTTTTGGTTTTAACCCCTCTGACTTTGTACCGTTGATTACAGATTAAACATCCATAAGTGTACACATGTGTTGTTATTGATCTGACCAAGTGTGCAGTCAGTCTATTCAATCAATTCTAAAACAACCAAATCTGCTTTCTGAGATTTCAGTGCTATGTTGCTTAAACTCAAGATAAAAAGAAACGCTACACAAATAAGAAAATATTTTTGGCAATTGTTTTAAAGCCTGAAAATAAATTTTGAACGTTACCCGCCGTGATTTTTAACATAAATTTAACCCGCAGTGAATACTTACTTGGAGGTCTTCTAATTCGTATGATGACCATGGCAACACCAAACACAATGAGGGAGGCAACTATACCAACAGCTACACCGATGCCTATCAATGCACCGACACCTAGCGGTAAGTCATCTGATCGAATGGCTTCTTCATGTTCATTCTGACTGGTGGTTCCAGACAACACATTCAGCTTGAACGCAAAGATGATAGCATCCGACCCGGCGCCAGTTATTCGCACTATATACACCCCTTCATCTATTTGATGGACGTTTATTATCTTTAGTGCGGGACTATCTATACCTTCAATCCTATAACCATTCAACTGTCGTTCAGTTTCGCCTATTTTCTTGTACCATAAATATGTTGGACGTGGATAACCGATTATCTTCAAATTCAATGTAGCATTAGAACCAATCGTAGCGTTAACCACTTTATTAGTTTCCTTTTCTAATATTCGAACGTCACCTTATAATGTAAATAACAACATTTATATAGTTCAATGTTTTAAATTAATGGGAAAACCAAGTAAACAAAACTATTATTAAAATAATGTAAACTCTGGTACATTATATTAAAGATGCATTTTAGGAGATAAGATAAAGAGCTGGGCCCGGTGGCTCAAACCTAAGTTATTTTAACGATCCGTTAAACTCTAACAGATCGTTATCTTTGTAACGTGTCGTTTGTTAACGGTCCGTTAAATTTCTGTTGCTGGAAAGTCAGTTTCATTATCCGTTAGCTAACAGATTCATTTAAGTTAATCCAAGAGAAGACTGTTTGTTCATTAGCTGAATTTAAATTTGTTTAATTTCAATGTACATGTATAACAACTTCATAGAAGTTACTATTACTAAGGAACTGAAGACCGCGAGACAACTGTGCAGTCTTGCCACGGTAAGACAAAACAAAACATAGTCTCGATTAACTATTTCTTGATTTAATCAGCAGCAGTTAACCAGGTTCTAATTCAGTAAATGTCACAGGCTAGCGATGACATCGAGAGATGATTATGGTCTGGACACGTTAATTAATAATTTAGGTAACATATCAGGGCTAAAGAAAGACCTGTAATTGGCAGATGTAACTCTTGCATAATGTATGTTTTAATATACTATAAGGAGCCTGTAAAAAGCTGGTGAAGCAATAACTACAGCCTGGTTGTATATGTAAGATGTGTCTGGCATATTAGGAACAACTAATCATCCCTTGACTAACAATATATAATTTATTGATTTGTTTTTTCAACAATATTTTATTTATAAATTTAAATGTATCGGGGAACAGGTATAGTCTATAATTATAATTTTTCTCCAAATATAATATATTGTCGCTGTGAGTGTAAAAACTAGTTGACTTACTTTCAGGTAAAGGTGTGTAGTATATGTATAAGTATATTTATATAGTATATAGTATAGTATACTTACATCCCACGTTGATATTCAGTAGTTTACTATGCATTGCACCATAATCATTAGACGTGTTACAGAAGAAATTATAATCTCTACATTCAGCTACTGTTATAACACTTAACGTCTTCAATGATGAGTTAGTGACGTAATCGATAATTTCCTCTGTGCCATATTGATATCTGGATATAGATATATTCACAGGTAGTTTAGATGTAGAGGTTAGGGTACAGGTGAGTGTTATGTTGGTCCCTTCGTTGACAAGTTTCGGACTTGGTACAAACGTATTGACCACAGCTCTGTCTAAAATATAAAAACCATTGTCCATTCAGACCAGTAAACATGTCCTGAACAGTCTAGTTGATGTGTCATGGGTTTACCTGACAGATGAGAGTTGTAATGGTCTGGATAAGTTGTTGATGATTTAGATAACATTTCAGGCCTAAAACAGATCTGCTAGTTCGTGCAAAATGTATACGTATATTTAATGCTTTTTGTTTAGACAGTGTATAATAATGGAAATACAATACGAGACCATCGCTAACGCTGCAATATACGTCCAAATTCCTATAGTGTATAGATACTGGTGTAAACAACCATAATCCTCACAGTGTTTCGTTTGATTATGGCTAATACCACTTAACACTGCTCTAAAGGAAGCAAATTTCTGTTATAAATCATAACTGGCCAATAGTCCGATTAACAAGCAATAGCTAACCGTGTAACAATATCATTACGCTTTCAACAGAGTTCCAAAGTTTACATAAGATTACGGCATAACTCACGATTTTGTTAGGTTTCATCCGGACACTCCGGTTTCCTCCCACTCCTAAAGACCCCTACGCGCAAGCGAATTAAGTATCAGAAGTCAACCCAGCAATGGTCTAAGAGGAATTTCTAGGGCTATTGCTTCAGTGTATAACACGGGTACTATAAAATACACTTTATATCCAATTTACCTTTCAAGCGAAAATAGATTAAAGAATAATGTTACCTTTAATGGTTATTTGGTAGGTAGCCGTATCAACTCCATGCTTGCAGGTCCACAATACGTTCTGAGAACTGGAAGTTACCATAGTTTTAACAGTTGACGTACCAGTCGTAGTGTTAACATCATAGCTTACAGCTTGAGCTGCTGCAGAACTACCAATAGAACATATACCAGCGCTGTACGGCGAGGAACATGTAAAATATTCAGTTGTTGTATATAACCATTTAATCTCGTCTGTTATGGAGCCGATTTCACATGTAAGTTTAAATGGTTGATTGTATGACAGGTGTGTTGGATCACTGATAATACGTATACCTGGAATAAGACATGCATTAGATACAGTTAAAGAAGGAAAGCATATACTACATCGTGTACGACATTAGTCCTTACTTATAGCTAACTGGAGGTACGTCATGCACCCGGATTTCATATGACGATGGTTACGTTGAAGAAAAGCCACGAAGTTGGACAAGCTCTCCTACTCCTTGTTACGTACACCCGGGCGGAGAATCGAAACCACGCCAATTGCCTCGATGACAAACCTTACGTAACAGCTTGCACACGCTACCCCCCCCCCCCCCCTGAAGTAATATATCTTTAAGTAAGTAATGTATTTTACCTTTAGTTATCAGTGCAAGGCATCCAAGCGTTACAACACAAAGTACTGACATATGACCAGATATCACCATGGTGATAAACCTGAAACAATAAAATAACGTCACAACAACAAAAATAAAATAAGATACAGTTACAACACAATAGAACCATGGTGATTAAACTAAAACAATAAAATAACGTTACAACAACAACAATAAAGTACAGTTACAACACAAAATACTGACAGATGGCTTGATGTAACCATAGTGATAAACCTAAAACAAACTAAAGTTACAATAACAACAATAGTAAAATAACGTTATACTATTAGGGGTGTGTGATAATCGTCGATGCATTTGGTACGGTGTTCAAAACATGTGGAGAGACGTGGAAATTAATAACCCCCATGTACATACCCCCTGAACACGGGTGCCCCTTAATGTGCCAGAATATCAGTTTTTCTGCCATTTCACCACTAACAAGTTTGTTTAGAATGCCTTTGACAGGTTCTTAAGTAGGTTTTCATGGTCTATAAGTCTCAATATGACATTAATGACACGAAGCAATCCAATATGGTGGCAATCCAATATGGCGACCAAAATGGCGTCGGAAATATGTATTTTGTACTTTTCGACTAAAATGTTGTAATATGTCGACTACTATGTTTTTGAGGTCGTATGATTTCAAACAAAGAAGACACCACTTACAACGTAATTATCATGTGGTGAAATATTCATCAATTCGAATACGGTTAGTATCATTATTTTGGCAAAGTGCAGCTATCTCGAACTGAATGCAAATTACTCATCATTACATCTGCTTAACAGCTAAGATTGCTTAGGTAGACCTTCAAATTGGCCCCGTAAACAGATTACCTTAGACCAAAACCCCGACCTGCAAGTAATTTACGTCAAGAATCAAGAGCATTCAACTGGGTGAGAAAATGTTGACCATTTGATTAACCAGTTAGGGATATTGAATGAATAGGAATATTTTTATTGAAAAATGTCCCGTTTTTGTTGCCGATAGCGCTAGTTGATTCCTCCTGAGATGGAAGGCCACGGTCTATCCCACAAACAGGGTGCAGGTGACTTAATAATAAGTTAATTTGCGGGTGACAGTGTCAGGTGAATCCGAAGAAATTTTCGTATGAAATTCGGAATCCCGATTGCAGGATTCCGAATTCCGGCCAACGCCCAGCACACCCGGTCCAGAAACTCTATTATACCAGCCCGGTTTATGCTCCAGTGATGGCGTGGCGGCCCGTTAAAGCCACCGGCCACATACAACATGGTCATCATCGCTCCATGGACGGTCCAATACCTACCCCCCACCATCATGTCATGTTCATCAGAAAAAGGTCTTTTACACGCATTGGACATTTTTTTTTTTTTTTTCATTTTTCATTTTTTTTCCGACCGGCTCTGGTTTGGGTCACGAAAAGTCTCCTCTACATAGCCATCAACAAGCACAATTTATTAAATAATGCATGGACTTCTTTTTTATAAAACATTTTATTTGTAGGTACTGTGCAATTATAAATTAAGGGTTTATTTTCAATTTTATATTTTCGTACGCTGTCCGTTAAATGTCTGCCTAGCAATAATGGTGACAAATATTAAATGTCAAGACTTCCATGAGGTTTTTTTTTCCTGTCACACGTGATATTGACGTTAATTGTTTTTGCAACATGGCAGATCTTGGCATTTGGATACAAAGATAAAAATCCGTCCTTTTGATTTTATGATACGGGAATTAAGAGAGAGAGAGAGAGAGAGAGAGAGAGAGATTTGTAAAACAGATATTAATTTGAAGACAGAAATTGTAATTTTAGTGCACAAATGTGGAAATATGACAACAAATACAACAGGAAATGATAATTAAGGGTTATGGATTAAAAACTAAGAATGAAGGACTGTGAATAACGAGCTTTTTGCTCTCACGTAGTTTTACAAATGTTTAAATGTATAGGTAAATAGCTTACAGTTTTATCAGCACATTATATATACGTGATGGGAGATTAGATAACCAGTTGGCAGTTCTCACTATAATAGTTAAAAACTGGATGCTGAAAATTTCAGTGAAATTGATCCACTATGAACCGAGAATTGAGCGAATGAAAGTTCCGCCTAGCCTCGATCATTTGTCGGTACGACAAAAATCATAGTCTCGATTATCCATTTAATCATTAAATCGTGAAGGAAAGTTATGCAGCAAATCGGATCATAATCCAATAAATATCGCAGGCTAGCGTTGACATCGAGGGTTGATTATGGTCTGGATAAGTTAATTAATGTCTAATCAATAATTTGTATAACATTTCAGGCCAAAAGAAAGACTTATACATTAGGCAGATATAGTTTTTGCATGTATGTTTAAATGGGTTATACTTATCAACAGAATGTATACTATGCACTACAACCTCTATTCGGATGTTACTGCAAAGTTCGTGATTCAATATTACAAATGTTATTGCACGGTTCGTGAGTCTGTATTACATATTATTTACAATTACTTTACGTTCCCGAGCTCACTATATTCATGCGTGTAGAGTAATGCAGATTGACCAGACGGGTGATATCGCGAACAATCTGTCTTTTATTATCTTAGCACACGCGCAGACGTCTTTCTTTTGTGTGGTTCGGGGGTGGAGGGTAACCCCGAGTAAACTCACGAGGTGGATAAAGCGCCCCTATCTACAAACCACATACGCTTACACCGGGGATCGAAACCACAACCGCAAACCAGAGATCAACGGCCAGCTAGAGGTCGAAGCGCGGCACTCTAGACCACTAGGTCATCCCAACCTCCCTCACAATAACCACCACGACGGGGAATAGATGGGGCGGTTATGCAAATTCAGTGGAGCCAAAATACCATCGATATCTTTTCTTGTCAAGAGGGTGTTAACAAGCGTCGCATTTTTTTTAACCCTTGTCGGTGCACTTGGGGTCTCCGTGGACCCCATGCTCTTGTTTTATAGTGTTTTGTAATAATTACTGGGTACTGCTTTCTGAAATTTAGTGACTTTGTCTCCAATATATTTTTAAACATGGCGAATAGATCGGTATTCATCTGCTTCCCACATGAAGAATTATGTTACATGCCAAACAGGCCGACCGCTTGAAGGGAACAAAGGGGTCCAATCGGACCCCAAACTTACAACTCGCAGTAGGAATTTTGCTAATGTGTTTGCTGCCTGATACCATATTGCGTATGCCAGACTATTCTCTCTTTAAACATCTGCATGTTACAAATACCCAAAATTAAATGTTGAATTCCAAAAATTCTATGGTTTTTGTATCAAGCATGAATCGCCATTTAACCATAACATAGTACACAAAGTAGCAATTTTGTGAGTATTATTAAATCTGTTCAAAATGTCACTAAAATGTTTTTGTATAATAATTTAGTTGTTTTTCAGTTGTCAAATATAAATGCAAATAAAAACTTAACCGCTGCTTTTAAATTCAAATACATCTGTACGTTAAAATTTTGAATTACAACTGGGGTCCATACGGACCCCTTGTTACCTACTATGTGATTCTCACCACGTGCACCCACAAGGGTTAAATTAAAATATGTGAAATAATGAAAGGAACCGGTGTGTAACAATAGACGGAAACCAGATATAAGGTTATTATGTATCTCATATATTGTCTAGTAAATAATAAACTTCGACTTTAAATATAGGAGTCTATCCACCCTACAGTCAGACAAGCGTGACGAAATATGTATATATAAATCGCTATATTTCTAAATCTTTTACCGAGAATTTCAAACTCATAAAACTGAGTTTAAAGGAAATGATTAATTTCCACCCGTCTATATGCGAGGATTTGTTCGGTTATACCGGAACTCTATGAGGATATACTGTCATTGAGTCAAGTGGCGTGGTTTCGATTCCCTGGTTGTACGTGACGTAAAGTACGGTTGCCTGTCCAGCCTTAGCTTCGAACAACCAATGCAGTGGTTGAAATTAGTGCACACGTCTTGTCAAAACCTCACAGGTGGATATCTGTTATTCATTTTACATTATCTATTTTTTAACCATCATATCAAGAATGACTAGCTCTTTATCTCAATCTTACATAATGTATCTTTAGGTAAGCTTACCAACATAATAACCCTAACATTTCCCAATATGACCTCAGTGTTACTGGTATTAAATCAATATGTGCATTAAAGGGACAATCTCGATTATATGTTTGAAAAGCCTTTAAATCCTTTGAATTATAGCCGATCCAATCCGTGTAACACTATAGACTTATTTTAGTGGTAAGAAGGGTGTTCTGCTTAAAATATAAATTCTTTTCCTACATGATGTGTGACGAAATCTAGGGTAATGAAGTAGCTTGCATTATTCTACCAATATCTTAGACTAACTCGCAGACAAATGTGTCAGTATCCATTCCTGGAAAGTAGGGTACTATCGTCCAGTCATCTCGCGCACAGATTAGTACAATTAACTAGAATAGTGTTGATGTAAAAAGGTGCCTAAACAAAACACTTACCCAAAAATGGTAATTGTCATGGCAGTGTGAAGTTAGTCCGATTTTCGTTTTTCGTTTGTTGATATTGGTAAATATCGAAAAACGAGCGACTACTCGTTTTTCGATATTCAAACTTGAATATCAAAAAAGCAAATTTGATGGTTATATATCTGCAGAATGTCTCCAAAACACATTTTATTAAATACTGTTTCTAAAACGAACTAAAGATGTCATAAATGAGGATATCTGATCAGTGGATTCACATAAAAACTGCTCCTTCTGCTTGTTTTTGTGATATTGGCGAATTAAGAAAGCTTTTTTTAACTAGCTGCTGATGTTGTCTGTTGTCATATATACCTTTTTTCAAATCTATTTTATACTCTATATTTAACAGATTTTAACTTTTGTCATTTCTATTTCTATAGTTTAGATCAAATTTATTTTTATATTTTATATTTAACAGATCTTATTTTTGTTATTTCTATTTTTTTTTTTTTTTTTTTTTTTTATATTTTATCACATACTTGTGAGTGTCATATTTTAAAGCGCGCCTGAATCACTGTTGTAGAAGCAGCGCTATAGAAATATATGTATAATGATAATAATAATAGATGACGCATTATACTTTCTATATAAGCGGGCCCGTAGCCAGCTCAAAAAATGGTGGTGGGGGGGGGGGCTACTGAATTTTTTGGAGGGGCTGAGGATGTGGCCGGCTAAGAACACTCCTATGAAATCATTATTGTTGGCGAAATATTTGGCGGGGTTAATTCGATTTTTTTTGCCCCCCCCCCCACCAGCCGTGGCTACGGGCCCGTACATAAGAAAAAGCTCGTTTGATTTACGCTCAGACATCATTCGGAGTTCACAGCATAGCGTGAACATCATGTATAACTATCAAGAATTACGTAGCTCTTGCCACGTTTAAGCCGATAGGTCTGAGTTATTAGAAAGGATATTAAACTTAGACCATGGATATTTTAATAACTCCTAAAGTACTATCATAGATATTGTAGTTTTCCTGTATGTAACCGCCGTAGTTATATAAACATAGTAACAACATAAACGGTGTACTGTTTCATTTAATTAAAGACTGGAAATAATTGATGTACCCCATATTGCTACAGTCATTCTTATTTCTGTCCTGACACAGGATAGTGTCACAGTCGAAGAAAGCCCTAGACGTCATTGTCACATCTTGGACACCCGTCGGTCTTCATCTGATAATGTAGACCGGTGTCCAAAGCTGTATTTATTACACGTGTCTTGATAAAAAAAAAACACCCCAGACTTTCCCTTTATAAAAATAACGTGTAGGTGAAATTAAGCGTTCGTTACCAAAAATACAGCACAAGTATCACACATTATCGTGACTTCTAAATAAACGGCAATGGATTATGGGGTCACCTAATGAAAAACATTTCCCGAAATCTTAAAGGGCTACGTGTCTGAATAAGGTGTTTTGATGTAAACATCCAAACAACTCAATATTTTGAGTTGAAGTTTTCAGACAAGGTGAATACACCCCCACTTTATATTGGCGCGTTTAAATGACGCACCTACACGGACTTTTATTTCTGAGACTCTTATTAAAATCGGAATAGTCTCTTTAAAGTCTGTAGAGATTTGAGCCTTCGTTTTTGGTTCTACTCCGAGTTGGTAAAGAAATAAAAACGAGCATACGCCATGCAATGTGCTGTTAGGAAAAACTTTTGCTCGGACATCGGCGCTACGGTCTACCCTTATATTGAATTCCAACTGTCCGGGACTCCATGTGTACACCCGACCTCGGTTTTTCGTCCCATCAGAAAGATTATACGTTGTTCCTTGTCATACCAACCGTCCTACACCACGGACAAAGGGGAACCACGCGGTAAAATCCCGAACTTTCTCGGCCAACGCAGGAATCAAACACGGGGCAACCGGGGATCGAATGACAAAAGAACATGGGCATAATCCATACAGTGTGCTATGGGGCAAATTGTGTCCGGACTGCAGCGCTGTTATATCGAATTCCAGCTGTCAAGGGATCTGTTACGTTCACACCAAATGTACACTGGACCTCGGATTATCGCCTCATACGAACGACTAGACAGCTGTCCTCGTCAGGCTACTCAGTCAAAAGACACTGGAATGTTAGTAATAATCGTGTATAACCATTACTGAGTAACTCAATATTCTTTTGGATCTTGTGAATAGCAGTTAGATGTCTAGGACATAAATATATTTATATACCCATTCGACCCCCTAACGACTATACACAATGTCCTCTAAACCTGTCATTATTAGCCGAAACAGAGCAGAACGGTAGGACGTTAACTCCTTTTCATTTGCATTTCAAGAAATATTTATTGACATAAATTTCATGAAATCACTTTAAATTCAAAACGAAAATAAAAAGAGACGGAGGAAAATATTTTGATTTGAAAGATTATAGATTCAAGACATTTAAAAATACACCCAAAACTGATCCCGAAATTTGGCATTTCAATTAAATCTATTATTGAATGTTGACAGGGCAGAAAACTTGTTGTATCTCTTTTAAAAATAAAAGTATTTTTTTTGGGTTTTTGTGGCTGTAATATAATAATAGTAAGTGCGGGAGGGGGGATCTGTACCACACATAATTTACACAAAAACAAATACACGGACAAGACATCATACTCAGAAACCACAAATAAACAAACAATTCAAAAAGAGGTATTTAGTGGAATCGAGGTATATTGAATACATTTATAGACTCATAAAATGGGGTGTTGTATTTCGTCGCTTTGCTGGCGAACTGGCGAATCTGAAATATTTAAGTATTGAGAATTTTGCGTTTGAAATTTGCGCTCTGTTGTTATCTCTGTAGCCATCAAATATTAACATTTATTTATGATTTAATATTTCATACATATACATCAGGAAACATGACGCCATTTACATATAACGTTATTATTTTGAATGGGCATAGAGATAACGACAGAGCGCAAATTTCAAACGCATAATTCTCAATACTTAAATATTTCAGATTCGTCGGTTCGCCAGACAAGCAACGATTTGTCTTAAAGGAGTTTTAGTCAACCCTTTTGTCTCATCACATTTATCATACAGGTAATTATGTACGTATCGCCCACCTGTACAAGGCTAAATAGGCACAAAAATTAAAATATTGATACATAATAAAAATAGAATAAGTTTTACCTTGTGTATCAATCAGGGATGTGGTAATGATATTAAAACAACCAGGAAGTTGTTTACAGTGGAAATATGAAGCAGGTCAAGGTTGAACTATCAGGCGTTATATTTAAATATATACCGGTTTATATATATAATTATAAGTATGATATATCCCACGTTGAACAACGCATAGCAAATACAAAAAATAAATATATAAACAGAAAATAGACGTGCACACGGGCGAACGGGTGGACGGGCGCACAAGTGAACGGTGGAGCGAACGGACCGACGGACAGGCGCGTCCGAACGGATGGACGAACAGGCGGGCAGCTGGACGGAAAAGCGCACGGGTGAATGGTAGGGCGCACAGATGGACGGACAGACGCACGGGTGGACGGGCTGGCGGACGAACGAGCGAACGGATTGACGAGCCGCGTGCGTAAGAGCGAACGGATGGACGGACAGACGCATTGGCGAACGGACGGCCAGGCGGGTGGGTGGACGGACGAACGAGTAGAAGCACGGGCGAACGGACGGACGGATCGGCGGGCGGATAGGTGCGCCAAGGTCGTGCATTTGTGGGTTGATCTGCGCTTTGCAAATATGCATTATCATTATTAAATGGGGTGTAAACGTTCTACAGATGCTGTCATGAGGGACATTTCCCCTATTCTTCACAACGTCCGGCTGTCAAGGGTTTTTTACGTGCACGTCCCGTGCCAGACCATCGACCTGCTCCTTCAGCAAGGAGGCAACTGCGCCAGAACAACACTTTATTAGAACCCACGACTAGTCACTTTATGGTGTTCAGCCAATTATTGACCTATCGGTCAGGAAAGGGTTAATGATTAATGAGGAAAGGGTTAATAATCGGACGCAGCCGTCAAAATGTGAATTTCGTGACTGCGTATTGGCCGCAACCCAACTAAATCGATTGATCTGCTATACATTGTTGGTTCATTTTAGGTAGATTTAAAATGACTTCGTCCAGCAAATAGGATGACATTAACCCGATTGGAGCGTTTACTAGGGCTAATCCCAAATGCGCGCCTGTTTCTTTAAAGCAGGGGGTCACGGTGGCTAAGTGGGTAAGGCAGCGGTTCTCTACCCTGGAGGTCGGGTGTTCTCTCCCTGCATTCATCCACATTTTCCGGCTTGGTTCCCGCATTATACACATTGGCGTGTACGTAGAGTGGTCCGTAATGACGCTGTCCGGGCGCAAATTCGTTCATAGCACTCTGTATGGCATATGTCCGTCTTCAGAGGCCTAAAGTAAACCATGCGACAATATTAATACTACCAGCACATAAAATGCAATATGGAAGCCGTGGTGGCTGAGTGAGTAAGACGCTGACTCGCTAGTCTGAATGTCACATGCTCAGTACCTGTATTAGCCGAGAAAGTTTCTTGGAATTTGAATACAAATAACGACAACAAATTGCAATAAAAAGGAAAGGGGAGGTAACTGATATACAGAGAGAGAGAGAGAGAGAGAGGGAAATTGGGTTTAACGTCCACTCGACACAAACTAGGTCATTTCGTCGGGACTAACATATAGTTTAATTTTATTTCAATAATTCTTTAGCAGTGGGAGGAAACCGGAGTGCCCAGATGAAACCCACGAGGTTGAGAAGGCGCCCCTTATCTCTATGCCACATACGCTCACACCAGGGCTCGAAACCACGACCGTAAGCCAGAGGTGACCGGTCAGCTAGAGGTTGAAGCGCGGCACTGTAGACCATCCCAACCCCGCAACTGATTACAACTGTTGGTGCGGTGTCACAGTAATATTGTTAATGTAGATATGAAGCGTCTTTTTCATGATTTGTATGTGTCCATGTACTGCTCCAACTGTTGAACGTCTTTGCGATCCTTTTTATAAAGTTGTTCAGATTATATTTCGCGGCCAATGTGGATAGATTATCGAGAGTACATGACAGGAAGATTCTACAAGAACAAAACCAACTTCGACAATACAAACATCAAAGTAAGACCTAAAAAGTTCCACGGGATTTTCGCCGTGTCAGTGATACAGGGTTGATTCTCTGGACAAGTAGAGAGATGGGGTCATTTTGGGACTAACATATGGTTTAAATTTATTTCAATAATTCGCTTGCACGTAGGGGTCTTTAGCTGTGGGAGGAAACCGGGCGACCCAACGAAAACCCACGACGGGTGACTCTACTCCTTGTCACGTACAATCGAGGAATCGAAACCATACCAGCTGACTCAATGACAGACCTTACTATAGCGCACCCATACGCTAACCATTCAGCCATCTTCCCCCTGCACATTGATGAGTCGCCCTGAAACCCTAAGGTCCTGTCTACACATTGGCGTGCACGTAAACGATCCATTGACTCTGTGAGCTCAATTGTTTTCTCGGAAAGATGTCTGTTATTACACACGACATGTATGCCTTAGCCCTGTTATGGTCATGTGAAGAGGTTTCGTGACGTCAGAACAATTTTGTCCCAATCAGATTAAAACTCAGATCCTATTTCGTTTCGTTTTGTAGATCAAAATGTCTGATCCGATTTCAGCAAGTTCGTGCGGAGAACGCTAGATCGGAGACGGTCCTACGCATTTTAGCACATATGACGCCATATATAGATTGTGGGTTATGGTTAGGGTAAGGGCTAGGACCTGTAGATTTGGTCAAAGTCCCGAGATGTAAACAGGGCTAGCCCTAACCCTAACCCATGATCAAGCCTAACCCTTACCCTAACCCACAATTCACATATGACGTCACAATTTGCGTAGGACCGTCTCCGATCTAGCGTTCTCCAGTTCGTGCTCGCTTGGTGGAGAACAGGAAGGCGTATTACCAATTTTCTTTTATTTCAGATGCCATTATTGAATTCAACGTCACTTTAATTGAGAGAGGTCATTTTAAGAAAAGTGAATTAACACACGGTACAATTTTATGGATACACAATTACCGAGTTTGATACTAAGCGGCGTTTCGACGAGGATACTCAGTAATTGTGCATCCATAAAATTGTACCTTGTGTAAATATGTTAAATTACTAAATGCCAATCAAAGAAGAAAGGTAAATTATTTTGCATCTTCAAATGTATCGATGTGAATAGTTACAATTGATACTAGCTATATCTATATAAATACATCAGAGGGTTTAGGTCAAAGACCCATAGATCCAAATCATAATACAATACAGTACGGTATGGATGGATTTAGATGCAATAGGGTTTAACGTCCTACTATTCTGCTCCTGCTGGACTAATAAAGACGGGCATACGCCATACAGGGTTCTGCGAGGGAAATTGTGCCCGGGCACCACCACTATTCCCACTATCAAGGGATCTTCTACGTGCACTTCAATGTATATACGGATTTATATAACTACTTTATAGCTATACAATAATCCTATATACCAATATAAATACGTCATAGTTACAATAACCATATATACCAATATAAACACGTCATAGTTACACAATAACCATATGCAATTATAAATACGTTATAGTTACAAGAATCATCTTCTGATAGGTCGAGGATAGAAAAGAACCGATCTAAATATCACGTGACTTGAGTATATTTAAACTCTGTCGTATACTTTCCTGGTTGTAAAAATTACATCTGTTGAAACTTTACCTGCTTTAGAATCAAGGTAGGTTCGATGTTTATTACTGTTTATAGATAAGTGATATCTAGAGAGAAATGGGGTTAAACGTAAACTCGACACAGACTAGGTCATCTCGGGAGTAACATTTGGTTTTAATTTTATTTCAATAATTCGCTTGCGCGTATGGGTGTTTAGCAGTGGGAGGAAACCGGAGGAGCCGGAGTACATCCACGAGGTTGGACAGGCGACCTTACTCCTGACGCGCAAGCGAGTTATTGAAATAAAATAAAATGAAAAGAAATTCCAGTAGCAATGAAATAATATTTGAAAAAACGTGTTAAAATTCATTGTATAAAGAACATTCATATGGGTAAGATAATTAAAAGATACTAAATCCATAAATATGAGAAAATATAGTGAAGTGATATTGTTTTCAACTGGTTTCTAAACTTATTTTGGTTTATTCGCAGGCGATAAGCAAGAATTCGTGTCATATAACGCCCGGAGGGGTTTTACATTAGCTAAGCCTATTCCTCGTTTCCAGTCAGACTTCCTGAATAAAAATATTGTTTATTTTAAAAAACAAAAATTATAATTCCATTCTTGGCGACATCCAATTAAATCAATGCACAGATCCTGTTTCGTTTCGTGTTTTATAGCTCAAAATTTTATTCTACATATCTTTACTACACTAGGATCTGGAAGAGTTGTTATATAAGAGGCATTCTAGTTGATGCGATGGATTAGCCAATGTAACAGTCTGTTATGACAAGTCCTTGGTGTACTGTGTTCGGAACTGTGAGAAAATCCCTAGAAACGTCAATATTTGATTAATCAATGACATCATAGGTCAAAAGGCGATCGTACGACCCCTGACACGACCTTCCACTACAACTGATCAGATCTTGCTATACTACCCTCTAACTTAAAGGTGGGGGAATGACCTAGTGGTTTAGAGTGCCGCGCTTCGACCTCTAGCTGGCCGGTCACCTCTGGCTTGCGGCTGTGGTTTCGAGTCCGGGCCCCGAGTTCACCAAGCATTCTCAGACTTAAGTTGAGAATTTACTCAAAATTGTCCACTTTATTTTAAACAAAACATAGCCCGTTATAATAATTTTGTTGTTTTAATGTATCAAATACATCAATAAGAAACTATTTGCAAACTTTTGTGTCTCAGGATCACACATATTTCTCAAAAACCATAATAGAAATTTGAGCAAATTCTCAACTTAGGTCTGAGAATGCTTCGTGAACTTGGGGCCTGGTGTGCGCGTATGTGGCATGGAGATAGGGGCGCCTTCTCAACCCCTACGCGCAAGTGAATTATTGAAATAAAATTAAACCATATGTTAGTCCCGAAATGATCTAGTTTGTGTTGAGTGGACGTTAAACCCAATTTCTCTCTCTCTCTCTCGCTCAATCTCTCTCTCTCTAACTTAAAATCTTTTTTACCTCTTCTCTTTGCATTACTATTTCACCCTTCAATATCATTTTCCCTCTACCCTACTACCCGATATATATATTAGCCTATACCCCTGTAATATTCGTGTGTAAATTGTTAAAAAAATTGATTACATATTTGTCATTAACCGTGTTATCTCTATTAGCTGTATTCATAAAATACATTAATACTGATATAACGATGTTTCCTAGATGGTTGACCGCATCTGACTAATCCATACGGATTTCCCGCTTTACCATTTTCCTCCTAGGCCCGAAATAGGAAATCAAAATGTGACGAAAAGATATGTTGTGGAAAGCAAAGGGAATTCTAATTATTATTTGGTATTATATATGCTTATGAACCGTGCAATAACACCTGAATAGTTGTTGTATTGCACAGAGTACATCAAGAAGGAAATATGACTATATTTTACAATTTCCACGTTATTGATTGTGAACATGATACACTGTAACCCTAGGAAAAAGGGAAAACACAAATTCGATAAATTTAAGCAAAATTTCAAAATAAATTCAAAATAAATTCAAAATAAATTCAAAATAAATTTAACAATAAATTCAAAATAAGTTCAAAATACATTTACAAATAAATTCAAAATAAATTTACAAATAAATTCAAAATAAATTTACAAATAAATTCAAAATAAATTTACAAATAAATTCAAAATAAATTTACAAATAAATTCAAAATCAATTCAAAATAAATTTACAAATCAATTCAAAATCAATTCAAAATAAATTTACAAATAAATTCAAAATAAATTTACAAATAAATTCAAAATAAATTCAAAATAAATTTACAAATAAATTTACAAATAAAATTACAAATAAAATTACAAATAAACTTACAAATAAATTAACAGATAAAATTAAAGTGAATTAACAGATAGAATCAAAATGAATTTAAAATAAATTTGAAGTAGATTTATAAAAAAAAATACTAAATATACAAAAAAAGAAAAACCAAAAGTAAATTAAAACTAAAATTATGTGTCAGTAAGTAATGGTAAATAATGGTGATACGGGTTTACCATAAATAATGGTGATACGGGTCTACGATGAGTAGTCTAAAACGGGCCATGAGTAATGGTGAAAAGGGGCCTACCATTGGTAATGGTGATAGGGGACTACTATGGGTAATCTACCTTAATGCTGATAGGTGACTATAATGGGTAATGGCGAAATGGGTCTACTATGTGTATTGGTGATAAGAGGATACCATGAGTACTATACCTTGTGTAATGGCGATTGGGGTCAACCATGTGTAACGGTGTTAGGGCCTATCGTGTGTACTCTACCATGTGTAATGGCGATAGGGGTCAACCATGTGTAACGGTGATAGGGCCTATTATGTCTACTCTACCATGTGTAATGGCGATAGGGGATTACCATATGTACTCTGCCATGGGTAATGCCGATAGGCGGTTAACATGGGTTATCTACCATGAGTAATGGTGATATGGGACTAATATTCAGATTGTTTGATATTCTCATCACCAAATGTAAAGTCTCGTATGAATATTGCATTTACTTTATGTCTTGTGGTTTGTGGTTAATGCCTAATGACGTTTGTGTTTAATGGCAAACGACGTTTGCGATTACTGCCTAATGACGTTTGTAGTTAATGCCTACGTTTGTGATTAATGATAATGACGTTTGTAGTTAATGCCAAAGTACGTTTGTAATTTATGCCTAATGACGTTTGTAGTTAATGCCAAAGTACGTTTGTAATTTATGCCTAATGACGTTTGTAGTTAATGCCTAATGACGTTTGTGGTTAATAATACCAAATGCCGTTTGTGGTTAATACAATATAATACACGTATTGGTATTTAACAATGCTGGGGTACTATCAGTATATAAATGAATAACCGGTCTACAATTCAAAATTCCGAGTGCTTATAATTGAAAGTTTGCCTGTATTTATTTACTCACAAATAAGATTTTGAAACTTTGAATCCAATGTCGTGAGAATGTAAACATGGACATGAAGGCGATAAGACACCGTGTCGACTTGTTGGAATTACCGTAAACATTCATTATACAAGAACTAAATCTGTCCATTGCAGGTCTTTCTTAAGGCCCGAAATGTCATATAAACTATTAAACTAGCATTATGCAAGAGCAAAATCTGCTTATTACAGGTCTTTATTTAAGCCTGAGATGTTATCTACATAATCAATTAGACATTAATTAACATATTCAGACCATAATAAACTCTTTATGTCAAGGCTAGCCTTCGATGTTGGCGGATTAAAGTCTTATATGCCGCCTAATGGCCGTTGATAATTAAATCAATCAAGTGGATAATCGAGATAATGCTGTTTATATTAATGATTTGAATAATGATGACCGAGGCTATGTGAATATTTCAAACGCTTTTTTCTCGGCTAATAGTGAATCAATTTGACTGAAATTTTCAGCAAATTACCTTTACAGTATCTAGTTTTTAACTATTACGGTGAGAACTGCCATCTCTTTATCTTATCTCCCATAATGTATCTTTAATTAGACATTTATAAACAAAACAAGACCATAATCAACTCTCGATAGCATCGGATACTCGAGATTTTAACTAGATTAGAACGGTTCGCCATTTAAATATAATTTAAAAATGGGAAAGTGGGGTTAAGTTGCGAATATATTAATAACCTGGGCCCGGTTCCTAGAAAATTCTTAAAGTAAGCACAAAGTTATGCTTCACTTTTTCATACTTAACTGCTTTTGGTATGCGAATTACATCATAAACTACAAACAATGGCAATTTGGCTCAGAACGAAGTAATCTGAATGAAATTTTTAATATTTCCTTCTTTTATCATCTATTTTTGAATTATTAAAGCAAGAATGACGAATTTTTTTTATTAAACTCTTAACTAATGTATCTTTAAGGAAGATGAAAATATTGGTAGGAGAGAAATGGGATATTTTATTGAGCTGTAACTGTATTTTATTGTTGCTGTTGTAACTTTAGTTTATTGTTTTAGGTTTATTACCATGGTTATATCAAGCCATCTGTCAGTATTTTGTGTTGTAACTGTATCTTATTGTTGTTGTTGCAACGATTTTTTTAATTGTTTTAGTTTTATCACCATGGTTATATTGTGTTGTAACTTTATCGCTATGGTTATAGTGTAGCAACTTTATTTTATTCGGCTGTAACTGTATTTTATTGTTGTTGTTGTAAGGTTTTTTTAATTGTTTTAGTTTTATCACCATGGTTATATTGTATCGTTACTGTATCTTATTTTATTGTTGTTGTTGTAACGTTATTTTATTTGTTTTAGTTTTATCGTGTAGCAACTTTATTTTATTGGGCTGTAACTGTGTTTTATTGTAACTGCATTTTATTGAGTTGTAACTGTACTGTATTGTTGTTGATGTAACGTTATTTTATTGTTTTAGGTTTATCACCATGGTGATATTATCTGGATATCTGCCAGTACTTTGTGTTGTAACACTTGGATTCCTTACATTGATTACTAAAGGTAAATCAACTTATCTGTCATCGTTACTTGAAGATACTTTATTTATTCTACGGAACGGACGACATGAAATAGAATTTAACGTACTACTGTTCCGATCGGACTGGGCTAATGAAGACGGCCATACGCCATACCGTGTGTTATTGGGGCCATTTTGACCGGGAAGCAATTCTATGGCCTACTCTTATATCGAATTTCAACTGCCAAGGGATATTTTAAGGGACCTCTGTTGTCCGTCCCATCCGAATAACAAGACAGTTGTCCTTGTCAAGCCCTCTTTCATACAGCCCTGAAATGGGGAAACCACGCCGGTATATCTGGATGAACTTTCTCGGTCAGTGCAGGGATCATACACCCGACCTACAGGCTAGCGAGCCATCGTACGCCGACGAGAAAATACACAAAGTCGCCGGCAAACGTGAACACAACGAGGGAAAATGTACCAAAATATCTCAAACTGGAACAAAGTCACGTTCTCACAACTTTCCAGGACAGATCGCACAACCTTGGCGTTTACTTTGACCATGTCTAAAACAAACGCAGTGAGTGGTCGATCATTTGTGTTATTATCTGGCTTTTTTCACGTTTATGGAAATCCCGAGACAATTTTCTGTCGCCGTAGCAGCGCAGTAAAACGCCACTCCGGTCTCCCGTAGGTGTTAAAGTGTTCAACGTAACCATCGTCATATGAAATCCGGGTGCATGACGTACCTCCAGTTAATTATAGGTAAGGACTAATGTCGTGCACGATGTGATGTATGCTTACCTTTTTGGGCTGTATCTGGTGCATGTTTTGATGGTGTTTTATTCCAGGTATACGTATTATCAGTGATCCAACACACCTGTCATACAATCAACCATTTAAACTTACATGTGAAATCGGCTCCATAACAGACGAGATTAAATGGTTATATTCAACAACAGAATATTTTACATGTTCCTCGCCGTACAGCGCTGGTATATGTTCTATTGGTAGTTCTGCAGCAGCTCAAGCTGTAAGCTATGATGTTAACACTACGACTGGTACTTCAACTGTTAAAACTATTGTAACTTCCAGTTCTCAGAACGCATTGTGGACCTGCAAGCATGGAGTTGATACGGCTACCTACCAAATAACCATTAAAGGTAAAATCATCCTTTGAACAGGGATAATGCAAAAGCTAAATCTGCCTATTGCAGGTATTTCTTTAGGCCGAAATGTTAGCTTAATAATTAATTAGACATTAAACATACATTATACAAGAGCTGAATCTGCCTATTGCCTGAAATGTTATCTAAGTTATTAACAAAACATTAATTAACTTGTCCAGGCCATAGTCAACTGTCTATGCCATCGGATGCCTGCGATATTTAGCGGATTGGAATGTATATTGTCAAGGATAATTAAACATAAAACTCGATAGTTTGTAATGATAATCGAAGGTAGCCTAAAATTAAAAATATGATATTTTGGTTCATCATAGTGGATTAATTTGACTGAAATGTTCATCATAGTCCAATTACGTTATCTATTTTAACTATTCTAGCGAGAAATGGCCACTCTTTATCTAATCTCCCCTATAGTATCTTTAATTTTATTTCGCTTTAAAATATGTATTTCATGGTAGGTGACACTACGGCGTCTGATGTGGCTGTCGTCTAGGCGTTGCTGCGGACTTCACGTTGTGATATCAATTATTTCAATCTTCAGTGGGATCAATTCAATTGAACCTGGAACATTGTTATGTTGTTACTATGTTTATGTATCGAATGCAGCAAAGTCCAAAGGTTACATACAGGAAACTACAATATCTATGATAGTTACTTTAGGAGTTATTGCAATAACCATGGTCTAAGTTTAATATCCTTTCTAAGTTAGACATAACGGCTTTCTTCGTTACCCTAGTTTTCGTTACACATCATGTAGGTAAAGAATTTATATATTAAGCAGAACACCTTTTGTAGAACTAAAATAAGCCCATAGTGTTACAGGTATTCTTAATATACAATAACTACAAAAGAAGCATTAAATCGTTTTTTAAATTTATTTTGGCTTATAATGTAAAATTATTTGTAAGATGTATTTTATAGTATTCTTGATGTATCTGCTGTAGGGTCCACTGCTTGTTGGGTCCTATTCTTGTTGCATCTACTCTAGGAACGTCACTACTGTATGATTTGTTGGTCCTATCCTTGTAGTATCTACTCTAGCAACTGTATGATTTGTAATATCCTATTCTCCTTGTATCCGCGATAGGAGCATTACTACTGTGTGGTTTGTTGGTCATATTCTCGTTGCATCGGCGATGAGAACATTGCTACTGTGTGGTTTGTTGGTCATATTATTCTTGTATCTGCGATGGGAACATTACTACGGTGTTGTTTGTTGGTCATATTCTCGTTGTATCTGCTGTAGGAAGGTCACTACTGTATGGTTTCCTATTCTTGATGTATCTACTCTAGGAACTGTATGATTTGTTATGTGCTATTCTTCTTGTATTTGCTGTAGCTATATGATTTGTTATATCATATTCTTGATGTATCTACTCTAGGAAATATATTATGATTTGTTATGTTCAATGCTTGTTGTATCTAATCTAGAAACTATATGATTTGTTATGGCCTGTTCTTGTTGTTTGTTTGTTCTGGTCTATGTTTTGTGGTGCAGATATCCTTCATCATCTGTCAGGTAAACCCATGACACATAAACTAGACATGTTTACTGGTCTGAAAGGACAATGATTTTTATATTTTAGACAGAGCTATGGTCAATACGTTTGTGATAACAAGTCCACCGCCGACACTTGTCAACGAAGGAACCAACATAACGCTGACCTGTACTCTAACCTCTGCATCTAAACTACCAGTGAATATATCTATATACAGATATCAATATGGCACAGAGGAAATTATCGATTACGTCACTAACTCATCATTGATGACGTTAAGTGTTATAACAGTAGCTGAATGTAGAGATTATCATTTCTTCTGTAACACGTCTAATGATTATGGTGCAATGCATAGTAAATTACTGAATATCAACGTGGTATGTAAGTATACTATATAATATATACTATACATATACTATACATATACTATACACATGAGGGTGGGGGGCCTAACGGTTATTGTGTATGCACTGTATCATAAGGTCTGTCATTGAGTCAATTGGCGTGGCTTCAAATCCCCGGTTGTACGTGACAAGGAATAGGGTCGCCACTACTAAAGACCCCTATTGAAATAAAATTAAAAACCATAAATAACTTAAAGTACCGAAATGACGTAGTTTGTGTCGCGTGGACGTTAAAGCCCATTTTTCTGTCTTACTATACACCTGTTAAAGGAGGGTAAAGGAGGGTAAAACAGACGCTTTCTAAGAGGGTCATTTGGTCCTGCCCCCCCCCCCCATTGGCGTGTGGGCGCCGTAAAAAACGACCGACTGATATGTGCCTTAAGGGGCATCACTATGTGATCATACTACTACTACTACTTGGTGTTTAACGTCTGCTTCCACATAAGTCATATCGCAGACAAGACTTAAGAGAGGCGAAGGTGATTCCTGTTTTTTTAGAATATGATTTTGCAATCTTTCCATTTGGCTTTAAGCCATGAATGTGTGATTATAATCAAGTGTATTAATTTATAATTGAAAGATTGTCATATTTGGTTTGGGGTGGGGGCGTCTTATGTTTCTAGTGGTGCCATGTCTAGTCATTCAGATTGGACGAAAAGCCGAGGTCCAGTGTACATATTGGCGTGCACGTAAAAGACCCCTTGGCACTTGGAATTAGAGAAAAGTGTAGGCCGTAGCGCCGCTGACCGAGGAATTTTTCCCTCGTAGCACGCTGTATGGCGTATACCCGTCCGTCTTCATTAGCCCAGTTTAGGGGCAGAAAGAGAGAGATGGGGTTTAACGCCCACTTGACACAAACTAGGTCATTTCGGGACTAACATATGGTTTTAATTTTATTTTGATAATTCGCTTGCGCGTATGGGTCTTTAGCAGTGGGAGGAAACCGGAGTACCCGGAGGAAACCCACGAGGTTAGGAGCAGGAGAGAAGGACGTTAAACCCCATTTCATTTCACTTTTGAAATTCGTTACGGGGCTGTCTATTTTCTATTTTAGTGACATCGTCTACTATGTTAAAGTATGATTGTAATCATCATGATTCACAAGTTGTTGACAATAACTTCCTCAAAATCTGGTTAACCCAACAGGAAAAAGATCAACATTATTGTAATATTTCCTTAATAATCAATTTAATCTGAATTATAATCGTTTGTTTACATGTTTTCCCTATTGTTAGTTAAATCCGTGGTTGTACGTGGTGAGGAGTAGGGTCGCCTGTTCAACCTCGTGGGTTTTCTCCGGGTACTCCGGTTTCCTCTCACTGCTAAAGATCCCCTAAGCGCAAACGGATTATTGAAATAAAATTAAACCATATGTTAGTCCCGAAATTACCTAGTCTGTGTCGAGTGGACTTAAAACCCCACTTCTCACCCTCTCTCTCTCTCTCTATTGTTAGTTTAACAAGATTGAAAATTTATTTTTTGAAATATTTTATTATTAAGGCTATGTATAGCATGTATATTCGTTTTTATTTATAAATATACAGGGGGTGGGGGAGATTGGATTTAACATCCACTCGACACAAACTAGGTCATTTTGGGACTAACATGTGATTCAATTTCATTTCAATAATTCGCTTGCGCATGGCGGGGGTGGGGGACCAGGAGAAAACCTACGAGGTTGTAAGGCGACCCTACTCGCGCGGAATCGAAACCACACCAGTTGACTCAATGACAGACCATATGCGCTAACAATTCGGCCAACCACCCCTTCAAATATAAGGCCAATTTCGAATATTGGACAAGGAAATTAATAATGTGGTTAGCGCTACAATTGTTTCTGATGTTACATTAAATTTGAAGATAATCGGTTATGTACTTGTTTTTTGTTTTCAATTATTTTTTAATTCAACAACATTGAATGTCATTTTATCTATAAATTTTGTTATTTACATTATAAGGTAACGTTCGAATATTAGAAAAGGAAACTAATAAAGTGGTTAACGCTACGATTGGTTCTAATGCTACATTGAATTTGAAGATAATCGGTTATCCACGTCCAACATATTCATGGTACAAGAGAATAGGAGAAACTGAACGTCAGTTGAATGGTTATAGGATTGAAGGTATAGATAGTCCCGCACTAAAGATAATAAACGTCCATCAAATAGATGAAGGGGTGTATACAGTGCGAATAACTGGCGCCGGGTCGGTTGCTATCATCTTTGCGTTCAAGCTGAATGTGTTGTCTGGAATCACCAGTCAGAATGAACATGAAGAAGCCACTCGACCAGATGCCGAAATGCCGAGTTCTGGAGCCGCGATGACACCATCAGATGACAGGGTAACGCGAGCAGATGACTTACCGCTAGGTGTCGGTGCTTTGATATGCGTTGGTGTAGCTGTTGGTATAGTTGCCTCCCTTATTGTGTTCGGTGTTGCCATGGTTATCCAACGTTTAAGAAGACCACAAGGTAAAAATTTAAAGATCCATTCCCTTGTACAAACTTTGTGATTTGATCATATATTCGGACAGAAAAAAAATATTCAAAGTAACCAATCTATCAAAAATTTGCTCCAATTCTCTCAAAAAGCATTGTGTATTTGCACGTTCGCTCTACATCATAAAATCTGTCACTGAGTCATGTCGAATGGTTTCGAATTTCCGGTTGTACGTAACAAGGAGTAGGTTTGCCTGTCCAACCTCGTGGGTTTTCTGCGGGTCCTCCGGTTTCTTTCCACCGATAAAAACCCCTACGCGAATTATTGAAATGCAATGTTAGTCCCGAAATGACCTATTTTGTGTCGAGTGGATGTGGAGGTTAAACCTCCCCCTCTCTCTCTCTCCCTCTCTCTCGCTCTCTCTCTCTTTCTCTCTCTCTCTCTCTCTGTTATATTTAATGTTGTTGTAAACGGTGATGCTAATTATTAACTTAAAGTTCCAATAGCATTTTTTTAAGTTATATTTTTAAAATTTATTAAAATAAAGCCCCAAAATAGATTTAACCTATAAACAGTCCTGCCTTGTTAAAGAATAATCCTATTAATCCTATAATTCACTATTGCCAGTTGAGAAATTGGCAAAAATATCATTTTCAACTTCAAATTCAAACGTTTGAAGATGGCCGTCCATGGAGAAGAATAGGAAAACAAGGGAGGTAATTGAGTAACTATTTCCTCAATCAACCAGTGTCACCCTTTCTAACCCCCCAAAATTTTGTCCATGATCGTACAATAGTGAGTTGACAACCTTTTGAGCAAAAAACATAGAAATAATTATATTTTGACTTTCTTAGAAAAAGTGAAATTGGAACTTTAAGATAAGCGGGAGTCACGGTGGGTAAGTGGGTCAGACGCCGGCTCGTCTGTCTGGAGGTCGAGTGTTCGATCCCGGCATTGTCTGACAAAGTACATCGGGATTTTCCGATGTCAGTGGTGCAGGAGGAGAGTCTGACAAGGACAATTGTCTAGTCGTATGGATAGCACGAAAAACCGAGGCCCCGTGTATACATTGATCGCTTGGCAGTTGGAATACAGTATAAACTAGGCCAAACTTTCACTCATATTATATTGTATAGCGCATGCCCATCTTCATTAGCCCCGTATAGGAGCAGAACAGTAGGACGTTATCATATGGGTGCTTAAGATTACGAGTTAGTTTTATCTGAATATATTTTCTTGTTTTTTTTAGTGACAAATCCTGCCCATAATTACGATAGGTAAGTTAGATTAGTTGTAGTTATTGCGATAGTTAAGTAGGATCACGTGTATGTGTCTTGTATGTTTTTACCAACTATCAAACACATGAAGTGTAAATAACTTAATTTAATCAATCATAACAAAACCACTTATATTTGATTTAACGAGTTTTCTGTGCTAGCTTGTCTATGGGAGATTAGAAGATTGGGCAGATAGAGTTAGTAGTTTTCGTTAGTTCAAAATAACGTCAACAGAATATGCTGAAAATGTCAGTCAAATTGCTCTACCGAGTTTTAGGCTAGCCTCAATCATCATTACTAAAATCGGTACGATAATAAAAAATAGCCTCTACTATTCAATTTTACTTGGAATTGCTTTTTTAAAAAAAAAAATGTATTCCAATCTGCTAAATATAGCAGCCTGTAGGACTTTAAACCCCATGTCATTTCTTTTCAAATATCTCACTCTAACGATGGCGCCGAGAGTTGATTATGGTCTGGATAAGTTAATTAATGTCTAATTAATAATTTGGATAATCTTTCAGGCCCAACGAAAGACCTACAATAGGCAGATTTAGCTCTTGCATAATGTATGTTTAAGAGACATATTTGTATAAATGGCTGATTTTTTTTTGTATTTTCAGAACTACCACCAAGAAACTTGATGACGGTAAACTTTAAATTAATATTTTTGTTGTCTAAATAGAAAACAATTACCAGGAAATGGGTAGAGTCATTTCGGGACTATAGCATATGCTTCAATTTTATTTGTATAATTCCTCTGTGTGTGTTGGTCGTAGCAGCGGGAGGAAATCAGGGTAGCCTGAGAAAACCCACAAAGTTGGATGGGCGATCCTACTCCTTGGCATTACAAGCAGGAAATCAAAACCATGCAACTCTCGACTCAATGGCAGCAAGGGACACAAAATGCGTTTTCGGCCATTAAATTATCAAAATGTTCGTTAATGGCCCTCTTTGGCACTCAATGATGACTGGTGCAGCAGTTTGTAAACGGGGAATTTGTTAGAGTAGTTCAGCCCCACCTCAAGATTCATCGTGTCCGTACGCCTATGAAGACAGGCCGTATGTGGTCTAACATACAGGCGTTATTATACTGTTCGCGCACCGTCCCCTTTTCCCTTACCGATATGTTACGATATTAGACATATATCTGTTATATAGATCAGCAATGATACGCACGTGTGCGCTGTTTCAACTGGCGTGGTTTCGATTCATCGATAGTACGTGACAAGTACGGTCGCTTGCCCGACCTCGTGGATTTTCCCCGGGCCCCCCCCCCCCCCCCCGATTTTTTTCCACTGCTAAACACCCGTACGCGAAAGCAAGTTATTGAAATAAATTGGAACCATTTACCAGTCCAGAAATTAGATAGTTCTTGCCGAGTGGACGTTAAACACCATCTCTCTCTCTTTCTCTCTCTCTCTCTCTCTGATTGGTTTTATAAAGATATCAAATGAACAATAACATACCTCTAAACAGATGTCTATCACCTAATGAATATAATTACTGCTCTGTTTATTTTCAGAATACAAACTTCCAGATAAACGCAACCCCAGACCTCCGGTTCAAGAATACTACGAAGAACCGGTTCACAGCCAAGAAGTTTACGAAGCCGTTGAATAACCCAAAGCCGTTACCATCTCAGAGAAACGATGAGGTGAAAAGTGTTCTCGTGGATGCTGTAAAATTGGTGGACAGTGTATATCTATTGTTTTTATGGTCGACATTTTTTTTTACAGTCGGGGGGGGGGGGGGACTTTTATCTACCTCCCCCCTCCTCCTTTGTTACGGACCTGGAATAAACCCCACCCCCATATTTTTGTTTCAGTTGTCACCTTTCTGTTTATTGATTAACATTATTCAATGAAATTATTTACAATGTTTCATTTTTTTTTATTATTAAATTTCTTTTAATTAATTATTCGCGAGTTGTATAATCTATTAATATACAGTATACAATGTATTTTTTTGTTTTTTATTTAATTATTAAATTTCTTTTATTTATTATAGTTTGATAGAATTATTTCTGCTGATCATATGTTGTCATTGTGGCCCGAAATGGAAATTTCTTGGATCCTGTTTCGTCGAATAATGTATAAAATGCACATGTTTTATCGGAAGACACGATGGCTAAGTGGGTAAGACGCTGGCTCGCTAGTCTGGGGGTCGTGTGTTCGATTCATGCATTGACTGAGAAAGTTCATCGGGATTTTCCGACGAAGTTTCCCCTGTCCGTCGTGTCGTGCAAGATGGAGGGTCTGACAAGGACAGCTGTCTTGTTAGGGTGTGACGAAACCCCTTGGCAGTTGGCCATAGTGCCGCTGCCCAGGCAAAATTGCCCTCATATCACACTGTATGGCGTATGCACGTCTTTATTAGCCGAGGTAAGGTGCAGAACAGTAGGACGTTAAACTCCGTTTCATTTTTTCATATTCCTCGACACCCATAGGCGTACGGACTCGATGACAGTTAGGAGGGCAGAACCCGAACTGCCCGAAAAATTTTCGGGTTTACAGACGCCCCTCCCCCCTCAAGAAAAATTCTGGAATATTTGACGGCTGAAAACATTTTCCTTCTATTTCAACCCATGAACAAAGCAACTTCAATGTGATCTAATTTAGTTTAATTAAGGTGCCTGACTCGAATTTCAATAACTCCTTTACAGTCCACGAAGACGGGAAAATTGTGAAAATTTAACTGCCGCAAACGCGTCTTCCTGCTATTTTAGCCTGTGAATACAGCAACTTCAATTTGGTCAAATACAGCCTACATGCTGACCCGAATTCCAAACAACCAATCAATCGTCGCGGTATATGGGAGCCTCACCATCCCGGAGAGAATTGTGAAAATTTAACCACCGAAAATGCGTTTTCTGCTATTCTAGCCCGTGTAAGTAACTCCAAAAGAATCAAATGGTTTTGTAACCAAAGTCCCAATCCGAATTCCAACCATCCAATCAGACTGTTGCAGTTGCATTCACAAATACTAATCGATGCCCGAAAAATGTCGCACAAAGTAGGGTGACTCCAGACAAAATGTTTTAATCCATATTCAACTTAGTACAAATTCGTGGTTTTCAACTAAAAGAAAAGTAAAATTAGTGTTTCATTAGGGCTCATGGACAACTGTAAGGGAAGCAAAACTAAAAAAAAAATTCAAGTTTACAGACAGCTGCGCCGGTTTTCTTCCAGAAGCGAAGAAGCTGAGCTGACCTTGCATAGACCTCCCAAGAAAATTTTGGAATATTTGACGGCCACAGACGCGTTTTACTGCTATTCCAGCCCGTAAAGTTAGTGTTTTATTAGATTTCAGGCACTCTATTTTGCCAAGTAGATGAAATAAATTTCCCCCCCCTTTACCTGTCTGCCCGAAAAGTCAGCTTGCCCGAAAGTTAGAAAGCTTATATACCTCTCATTACGGGTTGTGAGAGAGAGGGAGAGAGAGAAATGGGGTTTAACGTCCACTCGACACAAACTAGGTCATTTTGGGACTAACATATGGTTTCAATTTCAATAATTTGCATGCGCATAGGGGTATTTAGCAGTGGGAGGAAACCAGAGTACCCGAAAGGAAACCCATGAGGTTGAAAAGGCACCCTTATCTCCATGCCACATACGCTCACACCTGGGATCGAAACCACAGCCGCAAGCCAGAGGTGACTGGCCAGCTACAGGTCGAAACGTGGCACTCTAGACCACTAGGCCATCCCAACACCCCTATCTCCCCAGCAAATTGTAAACTGATCTATAGACTTGTATATACAAGCAATATATTTGTTTTAATATGCTTTTTATTGAATCTTAAAGAGTAAATAATATTCTATATACATCTTGGTGAATATGAACATACATTAAATAATAATAATACCAATATCACCTCTCTCCCATACATCATACTAATTCTCTTCCTTGGCAAAACCTGCAAAAATTTCCTATTTTGTTTTCAGGGAAAAGTTATTTGAAAACCAAAAGTACTTGAAAGTGCTCTTTTCATTTAAATTCTTAAGTTACACGATTCAAGATGCTATTTATTTTGTCAGGACGCAGAAGAAAAGAAAATCCAATTTTCTGTGGCCCAATATAAATTATATTTATAATGTCCTGGGCCTATCATGACAATAGTTGGCAGGTTTCGATTAATGCATTTGTAAATAACAAGCAGACCCTAAACTGCTGTTCCAGCTGTCCTGTCTGAGGGTCGCAGTCAATCAAACTGACCCTGATGAAGTCCTGTTCCAACTGTCCTGTCACAGTGACTCAAACAGACCCTGAACTCTTGTTCCCACTGTCTTATCACAGTGAATCGAAGAGACCCTGTTCCAACTATCCTAACACAGAATCAAACAGACCCTAAATTCCAGTTCCAGCTGTTCTGTCTGAGGGTCACTGTGAATCAAGCAGGCTATTATTTATCCTATGATTTAACGATGAAGCAGAGAATATTGCTCGACTATAATACAACTTATAAAACTTAAAAATTTAATGCTTATGGCTGTCATCATCGCACATATTACAGAAGAAAATATACTTCATATCTGGCAAGACTGTTCTTATCAACAATATTAAACTCATTTCTATTCATTTCTCTACTGAATTCCATCTTGCAGAAAATGTCAGTGGCGTTTTCTTTGTGAGCATTTCTACGATGCTCTATAAAGAGATTATTATTCAGGAGCGATTTGACGGAAGATTAATAATAAAAAATTTCAACTAATATGAGAAGATCATGTGACATGTTATATCCATGATCATGTGACATGTTATACCCATCGTCAATCATGTGACATAACACCTAGAGGAGAATTGGGGTATAACGCTCATTAGACACAATTCTATTTCAAAATTTTTTAATTGGTTTCCATAATAGCGGTCTTTAGTATTGGATGTAAACCCATCCACAATAACATTTAGAAGAGAACATGAGTGAAACAGGGTTTAACATCCACTCAACACAAACTAGTTCATTTTGGGACTAACACATGGTTTAATTCTATTTCAATAATTTGTCTCTGTGTAGGGGTCTTTAGTATTAGATGGAAACGAGTGATCAACCCACCACCCCACTAATCAACATGTCTCTATAGTAATGTGGGTGGGGGGGAATTTTGTACACAAATGGAAGATGGCTGGTTTTTATATTTCAATCTATTGTTTCATATTTAAAGTCTATGATGGTTACTTTCACAAAACTTAAACTCTGTTGTTTTAATGTTCATAGTATTTTAGTATTGGGGGATTTCTCATATAATGTTTATATACGATTCTGTAACTCTGGCACAAACTCTGGCACAAACATACATTGTATCTATTAGTTCAGAGACATGTATCAATTCCTGTCACCTTCGTATAGAATCTTCGACCACCTTTCATCATCCACGCGGATCAACATTTGTCAGCTAGTATCAAGGTGCATCATTCATTCACGCGTACCAACTTTCGTCAGCTTGTGTATCTCTGTAGAATGTTGGTCATGCAGATCAACATGTCAGCTTGTATAGAATCGTGTTCCACAATTCATCGTCCACGCAGATCAACATTGTGTATCTCTGTCAAATCTTGTTCGACCTTCTATCATCCATGCAAATCAACATTTGTCTGCTCGTGTATCTCTGTTGAATCTTGGTTGAACATTCATCATCCACGCAAATTAACATTTGTCAGCTTGTTTAGATGTATCTCTGTCGAATCTTGGTCGACCGACCATTCACGCCAGCAACCACTTCTACTGTAAAACCACATGAAATAAACATGTCCAGAACACCACATGAATTAAACATGTCCAAAACTAGAATTTAACATAAACACTTTAAACATGATTCTAAAGTTATTTAACAAAATGTCACATGAAACGTCTCCGTCACGTCGCATTGCGGGTAATCTGCGATTGGTCCATTGATGAAACTTCCACGGCCTGAGTGGCATCAGGAACTTCTGTTTTTAATGTTATTGGTGCCATAGCAACTTGAACGTTTTGTTGTACCCCATCAGTTATTGATGCTAAACTTGTAGCCACTGTCTGGTAAACGGAAGCAGGAATGGTTACTATGCCTACAACAGAAAAATATCATTCAATTTTATTTAAATGCAGTCACGGCATGATACATGTTGTGATTAAGAGGATTAGTAGGTCAATATTTATCAAGAAAACAACACGCTGGCCTGTGTGTAAAATAGCTTTATTTAACGCCCGCTTCCATCAAAGTGATATCGCAGACAGGTGCCCTATTCTGGAAGCAATTTTATATAAGCATTAGGTTGCTCATTACTGTACCCAATTTATTCATATAATTCTCTTCATGGTTGTATATAAGAATTATGAATAAATACTTTTCTTAATCAACATGTATTGCGATTGCGAGTCTAGAAAAAATGAAATGCGGTTTAACGTCCTACTGTTCTGCTCCTGAACTGGGCTAATGGAAGACGGGCACACGCCATACAGTGTGCCATGGAGGAAATTTAGCCTGTGCAGCGGCACTACAGCCTACTCTTATATCAAATTATAACTGCCAAGGGATCTTTTACGTGCATGCAAATGTGTACACAAGACCTTGATTTTTCATCCCATCCTAACAACTAGACAGATGTCTTTGTCAGGGCCTCCGTTCTGCACCACTGACAAGAGTGCTACGATACTATATGTATTGCAATTCAGGAGCTAGTATACGATTCATGCAACGATTCATAACCAGATCAATATTTACCAAGAACAAAACAGGAAGGAGATAATTTTTAGTCCTGCTGATGCCGAAGAAGTAAAAACTGTTTTTATTTCACGATATTAAAAAAGGACCAAAACAATTTTCAGATTGTGTTCTGATGGATAATGTGTGATGTGGATAATTAAGAGTGACAGCGTCGATCGATCGTAAGCCTACCTCTGACAAGTTCATTTTATAATTTTCAGTTGCTTATTTTTGCTTGTTGAAGCAGTATTCGAAAACAATCAACTTAGTTCACGATAAAAATGAATGATCTGACATGGAGTTTCAAGTCTCCCGTAATCTGGAAAAACCTAGTAACACTGTTGAATGTAGTTTTGAGTAAACAGAGGAAAACTGTTTTGTTAAGCTACTGAATATAAAACCAATTTTATTTTGTCTTTTTAGATAAAGATAATTAGAAACCCTTTCGGTGAAGGAGAAAAAAAATTATTATTATATACATGTGTACTAAGTTTAAATATGGGTCTAACTCAATTTTCACCAAAATTTGACTTGCTAGGTTTTTCCAGATTATGGGAGAAGTCCTACCAAGCAAATTAAGATATTGTGGCAACCTGTGGACAATTGTCATATTGCTACAGTCAAACTCAAATTTCGTGATAATAGCACTGAATAATAAAATAGATCATGGCTGCTCATTAATGTACTGATCCCGATTCCTGATTCAGGGAAGAGTCATTTAAAGTCTCAACAATATTAGTTGTTATTTGCCATTAGCTGTTATATATGGGAGAGTGAAGGGATTCATGGAGTTACGATTCAATAATTAGCTTGTGCATCGAGGTCTTTAGTGTTGGGAGGCACCAACCCTACTCCTTGTCACGTACAACTGGGGATTCGAAACCTGCCGGTTGACGCAAGTCAATGACAGGCTTTATGATACATCGAGCACATGTTAGCCGGAGAGTGATGGAATTTCTGGAGTTACGATTCACAATAAATAAATAATAACCTCCAATAGAAGCGTCACCAGTGAGAATAATTTGTCCGTTCTGATTAATCGTAGCTCCCGATAACGTGGCCACACCACCTTGACCGTCTGCCATCTCTACACTGACAGGCGTCATATGATTACCGATTTCCTGATTAGTTGCTACGTCAGCCAATGTTTGAACAGCTTGGGTTGCTTCTTGCTGCGTGTGACCGGGTATCTGAAGAAATAAAATAAATCTTGATGTTAATATTAATAATAGTCGTAATAGAAGTGAACATTTGTTTGCCTGGACGGCCATAAACAGCAAGATCATATCTTTCTTTGTTTTATCTCTAAACATACATCAACAGGAGGTTTTATTTTAAATTTTAAAATCTGACTAGAAAAATTAACGGCACAAAATACGATCGAATTCTATGACATGAAGAATTTGAAATTCAATAGAGGACTTCTCCCTAAACTTCAATGAATAATGTCACTAATTGGTACCATAGTAAATAACAATGTGGAGGGGGAATAACTAAAAAAAACGCTACTGAAAATTTCGGATTTTAAGAGGATTCCTCATTATGCCTCTATAAAAATTTGATTTCAATAACTTGCTTGCACGTAGGGGTCTTTAGTAGTGGGAGGAAACCGAAGGCCCAGGTAAAAACCCATGAGGTCGGACCGGCGACCCTACTCCTTGTCGCACACAATCCGGAAATTGAAACTATGCCAGTTGAGACAATGACAGACTTTATGATACAACAGCTAATCATTTTGCCATACACCTCACCCCCTCCTCTTCTCTATAAAGTTCTAATACTTACGGCGTGTACTACAGTAGCTTGAGTACCATCTGGTAATGTTACAACAGGGTTACCATTGGGCCCCGTTTCTATATGTATAATGGATACGGTACCATCAGGATTATTAATAGTCTGATACATGGTACTGGCGTAATTAACCGTCGCTTGTTGTACAACACCTTCGTTAAATACACTCAATAAATCTTCACGGCCATGATGTTTATAACAATTCTTTACAATAGTACGTAATGCTTCCGTCCATGAAACCTGTTGATAGAGTGATAACAACATATCATATTTATAAACAAACTCACAGATTGAAACGCATTTAACATGCTACTATTCTTGCTGAAACGGGATAATGAATGTGCTAGACTAAATGATCCTAGGTAATAGTGTTTAACAACCTAAATTGGTGTTGATTGGGATCACAGGCGCTGGAAGGGGTTAAAATAAAATTTCTTACTACTGCCAACGAGACTTTATTTGATCATTAACAGCTTTAGTTTTAGTTACACGTCTTGACCAATCAAAAGCAAGGTCTTCTCCAACGCAACGAGATTGATCTTATTTCACGTTACTTCCGGTTCAACAAAGTTGATAATCGCCAAGTGATAGCGCTTCAGATTTGATTTGTAATTAATAACGCTGTAAAATGACCAATTTTATTACATAGGAAGATGTATAATGATCAAATGGACAGACAGGGTTAACAACAATACACACCCACATGAAAACATATAAAAAGCCATTTACAGTGTAACACTGACATATAGTAAGTTGGTTTTTTTTTTAATTAAATACAAATTGTGACCTCCAGAGGATCGATCAGCTAAAGATGCTATTTTTTTAACAATCAGGGGCCATAATCCAGAAAGTTAAGGGCTGATACACATGAATATGGAAAGGAACCAAGATTTGGGGGATAAAAACCCATATTTCTACTTTGGCCAATATCGGATATAAACTATGACCTGTAAAATGTGAAGGAACCATGTGTTAGTCTCAAAAATAACTCTTTTATGTCTTCATACGAAAATGTGGGCATATAACAATTGCAACCAAATAAGGAACTTACTCGTTTTTTCTCCTCGTCCGATCTAGCATCCGACCTGACATTAGCCCATGGTAGATCAACAGGCCACCACGCAGGACGACATTCTGGCTTACCCCAACCAGGTTTACTGCGACCTGTAGAATATTTCAACATCTCCGGTATAAAGTTACGCAGCTGGGCCTGAAAATAGAAAATAATACCGTACACAACAATGTTCAGTTATGGTCCGATATTCAAATATCGAAAGGAATCAAGATCTTTGGGTTGTAAACATACATTTCAAGTTCCATCAAAATCAGATAAAAATTGTGACGTCTATAAGTAGCCACATGCTAAAATTATGATTTTTCATACAATCAGAGGCCATAATATGATCAAATATCGAAATGAACCAAGACCTTACGGGAGATAAAACCTATATTTCAAGTTGCATTAAAATTGGATAAAAATTGTGACACCGTCACACCGACAGGGGTAAAGACAATATGTCCACATGTTGGTGTATAAAAACAAATCATGACTGGAAAATGACAGCAACCACAGGAACTGTCTGAATTTATATTTTTCTTCCAAATCTGCTTCAAATTCCACTTGCCACATACTCCTGTGGATGAGGAATGTTCTCGTCCGACGCGACTACCATGTCCGTGTATTGACAAGGGAAGTAACTGCAACATACCTGATGCATTCTTGCCTGAGGCAACTACAATGGGATATATTAACAAAGGGAAGTAACTGTGACATCCCTGTGTCATTTTTGTCTGACGCAACTACAACACGATGGATTAAGAAGGGAAGTAACTAATATCCCTGTGTCATTCTTGTCTGACGCAGCTACAACGGGACGTTTTAACAAGGGAAGTAACTGTAACAAACCTGAGTCATTTTATCAACTTGAGTTGGTATACCATCAATAACTAAGGGAGGTAACTCATGTAAATGTGACGTATCAACACCAGTCTGCGGTGCTTCTTGTTGTAACATGGCTTCTAGATCTTGCATCACAGCTGTTTTAGTACTCTTTATCTGGAATATAACAATACAATATTTCTAAATACTGGTTGAATAATATAACAATATAATGGTTGAATACTGTAACAATACCGTACAATGGTTGAAAACAATATAATATAATGGGGTTTGACATACTACTGTTCTGCTCCATACTGAGCTAATGAAGACAGGCATATGTCATACACTACGGCCTACTCTTATATATCAAATTCAAACTGTCAAGGGATCTTTTACGAGTACACGGAACCTCGGTTATTCATCCCATCTGAACGACTAATCAGCTGTCCTTGTCAGACCTCCATCCTGCATTACTGACACAGGGAAACCACAACGGAAAATTGGGATGAACTTTCTTGGCATTACATTGATCGAATACCCGACCACCGGGCGAGAGAGTCAGTGTCTTAACCGCTTAGCCACCGTGGCCTCCTGAGCGTGAATAGAACCGTGATATAATTAAATAACGCCAAACAACATGTTTTAGCTATCGTGATTGATTGGCAGAATTTGCTTTTTAGCCCTGCATCATTTTTTACACTTGTCATTTTACGTAGGATCCGTATAATTCAACAGGTGAATGTTTAACAGATAGAGTATCCACAAACTGTGTACCACCTATTTTCTCACACGTGCAATGTTCGCAAGAAGATCAGCGCAAGATCAGTGGAATAAAGTCCGAACATGAGTTATTTAGAATATTTTTTAACCACACTAACGATGTCCAAAACAGTAACTTGTATTTTCTTGGGGTTGAATCTTCTCGCTTCATATTAAGTTTGGTTAAAATTCTCAATATATAAATATAATTTTCTAGAGGCTGAGATTCGAAAACTTACATTTCTAGAGGTCGATATCCAAAACCTTACTTTTCTAGTGGCTGATATCAAAAAACTTACCACGTTTTCTAGGGGTTGAGATCCAAAAACTTTAAATGAACTGTTTGAACTATTTGGTCGTCCAGGTGTACAACATAAAACAACTGCCTGTTGTCCTACACGTGTCGTATATTCTTCTATAGTGTTCTTTAATTTTCTACAATAACAAAACAACATGTGAAAGATACATTATGGGAGATTGAAATTTCCACCTATCCTCGATCATCATTACTACAGTTAGTAATCAAACAGCAAAGTCTCGACTATCCATTTTTTTTAATTTAATTATCAATGCGCGTTAAGCAGCATATAGGATTCTAATCCAGTCAATATCGCAGTCTAGCGATGGCACCAGGAGTTGATTATGGTCTGGATAAGTTAAGAAATGTCTAATTCTATAGTATTCCTTAATTTTCTACAATAACAAACGCAACATCTGAACAACTCTAATTCTAAAGTATTCTTAAATTTTCTACAACAGGGAGATAGAAATGGGGTTTAACGTCCACTCGACACGAACTAGGTCATTTTGGGACTAACATATGGTTTAATTTCATTTCAATAATTCGCTTGGGCGTAGGGGTCTTTGGAAGTGGGAGGAAACCGGAGTACCCTGATTAAAGCCAGGAGGATGGGAAGGCAACCCCCTACTCCTTGTCACGTACAACAAGGGATTCGAAAATACGCCAGTTGACTCAATGACAGGCTTTATCATACAGCAAGTTTCTGCTAACCATTCTGCCACCCAATTCCACATTTTCTACAATAACAAAACAACTTCTTAACAACTCTAGTTCTAGTATTTTTTAATTTTCTACAATAACAAATGACATCTTAACAACCCTACTTCTGTAGTATTCTTTAATTTTGTTTAGGTTAACGATTGAAAATTTACCGTAATAATCTTGTCTGTTGCCGCTTTCGTCTTGATGGATTTGTTTCGAATTGGTGTGGATGGCCTTTTCTACGTCCAGTTGCTATGGCAGCTGCTGCAGCTATTCCCACTGTTCCTAAAAAAAAAAAAAGAGCAAAATACATTTTTAGGATAGGAGATAATAATTTAAACTAAAAACAGTGTTTAACAATAACATTCACTCGACACAAGCTAGGTCATTTTGGGACTAACAAAGGGATTAATTTTATCACAATAATTCGCTTGCGCGTTGGGGCCTTTAGAGAAAGAGATATGGTGTTAAAAATTAACTTGACACAAACTTGGTTATTTTGGGACTAACATAGGGTTCAATTTTTTCACAATAATTGGGGTCTTTAGAGATACAGATAGGGTTTAACATTCATTGGACACAAACTTGGTTATTTCGGGACTAACATAGGGTTCAACTTTAATACAATAATTCACTTGTTACCTGCTGCTGCTAGTTGAGCTGTTACTTCATCCGATACAGAACCATGCAGTAACTCCGATGCATCAAACGTACTCTCCGGGGAGCTTGGATCACTGATGTCATCGTCCATCATAGTAGCGTTGAGCTGGGAAGTATTAATAGATATACTATTCGACAGACTGTGTACATTCATCATCATATCGCTGTGTATTCATTCGACTAGTTCTTGTACAAAATCTGAAATAAAACAAGTGGTTGCCATGCATTCAGCACGAGATGGACAGAGAACAAGCTAAAATAAAAGCCAAAAAAACGATTTTACATATTATAAGGGGCCATTATAATCCAGTGATATAAAATTAAACAGCTTTTAACGTCCTACTATTCTAATGAGAGAAATGGGGTTTAACGTCCACTCGAAACAAACTAAGTTATTTCAGGACTAACATATAGTTTAATTTTATTTCAATAATTCGCTTGCATGTAGGAGTCTTTAGCACTAGCAGTGGGAGGAAACTGGAGGACCCAGAGAAAACCCACGAGGTTTGACAGGCAAACCTACTCCTTGTCAGTACAACCAGGAATTCGAAACCACGCCAGATGACTCAATGACAGGCTTTATGATGTATCACACACATACTAACCATTCAGCCATTCAACCCCCCCCACCCCGTGTTCTAAGATAAGATAAGAGATAAGATAATGAAGACAGGCATATATGCCATACTGTACTGTGTGCTATGAAGGGAATTTTGCTTGGGCAGTGGCACATCGAATTCCAACTGCCAAGAGACTTTTACGTGCACGTCAATGTGTACCCGGGACCTTTTTTCGTCAAACCCAAACAACTAGACAGTGGTCATTGCCAGGCCCACCATCATACATCACTGACAAGAGGGAACCTTGGCGGAATATCCCAGTAATCTTTCTTGTCCAAAGCAGGGACCTCCAGATTAGCATACAATGACAATACAAGGTGCTATCAAGTGAAATTTTGCCCAGGCAGTGGCACTATGACCTACTTTTAACTTATATCAATTTCAAACAGCCAAGGGGTCTGTTTATTTCCTGCAATTTTGTGTGCTTTGCTTTGTGTTGTACTTGTCCGTAGGTTTGTGTTGTCAGTTTTGTTTTACATGTTGTTGGGTTCTCCTGCACTTTGTCACTTAATGAATGATACATTATGGGAGATAAGAGATGACAGTTCTCACTATTATAGTTAAAAACTAGATAGTGTAAAGGTAATTTGCTGAAAATGTCAGTCAAATTGATCCACTATGAGCCGAGAAAGAAAGCGGGTGAAATTTCCCTCTAGCCTCGATCATCATTAGTAAAATCATTAATATAAACATCATAGTCTCGATTATCCACGTTGTAAATTTGATTATCAATGGCAATTAAGCGTCATGTAGGATCTAATCCAGCCAATATCGAAGGCTATAGTCTTGACATTGAGAGTTTATTATGGTCTTGATAAGTTAATTGATGTCTAATAGATAATTTAGATGACATTTCAGGCCTAAAGAAAGACTTGTAATAGGCAGGTTTTGCTCTTGCATAATGTATGTTTAACCTATAGAACATTACCCATATGTGCCGGAAGGTTTATAAGACTCTTATTAAGAGAGAGAAATGGGGTAAAGTCAACTCCACACAAACTAGGTCATTTCTAGACTAACATATGGTTAAATTTTTTATTTCAATAATTCAATTGCAAGTAGGGGTCTTTAGCAGTGGGAAGAAACATGTCATGTTACATGAGAACCCTGAGAAAACCTACGAGGTTGGACAGGCGACCGGCTATAGGCCTACTCCTTGTCAACCGGGGATGCAAACCCATGCCAGTGGACTCAATCAATGACAGGCTTTAGGATACAGCGCACATGTGCTAACCATTCGGCCATCCTACCTCCCCCAAGATGTGCAGGAATATGTATGACCATGGGATGTGTTGTGTTTTCATAATCATTGTGACTGTATTCATTCGGCTGTGCACAGCTATTGCTATAGTCATAGTTAGTATGTGTGACTAAGTCACTTGATTTGAATTTGAGCTTTGCACTCACATTCACATTATTGAATATATTATTGTTTAGATTAATTAGACCTACTGAAAAAGTTAATTTTATTATCATACTAAACAAGTTTGGGGTAGTTTGGGTTTAAAGCCTTTATTTCATTTCGGATAAATTTACCTCAGCAGTGCTGACAGACGAACCAGCTGAGCATCTAAAACGACAACGTCGAGCAAACTGGTGGGAGATAATTTATGTGTAAACATGGTCGCCATATTGATGTTGGTCATGACGTACAATGTGGCAATGGCCATCTTTGATTTGGGGAATTCTAACATTATCTAACAAATCTGCACGTATTTAACTGATAGAATGGTCGAAATTAAATCGTCTGCAATCTTCTATCCACCCTGAAGATCTGACTGCGCAAGTTCAGTCGTACATGCGTAAGTTTGTGCGTCTGCGCTTGAGTTTGCGCGCACATGGGGACAAAGAGCTGGGCAAGTCCCCCGAAACTTCTGGAGGCTCGCGTTGGAAATAAATAGGGGATCCGCGATTGGAAAATATTTTATACTGAACCATCAACCTTCTAATGGAATGAATTAACAACACACCTAATTTACTAGTATCAACAATGGCGTCTTTAAAAGACGGAACTCGGAGAGGTTGATCTCAAACGCTGAGCAAGGACATTTTTTTTTTCACAACCATGATTGTTTGGTACAAGTACTGCGTCTGCGCAACCTCAATTTACAAGAATTTGCCTGTAAACCCGCATAATTGAACATTTAAGACGTAGTCTGTATTAGGATTTTGTTGTTGGTGGAACAAGAATAGTATATTACGAGAAAATAAGAAAGAAATTACATTGGTATTTGCGATACTTACAGATTCTCGCCTCAATCACCGAACTGTGTCAAATATTCATCCGCGAATGGACCGAATTACACCTACTTATAATAGTCCGCAGGATTTCTTGTAGACCCGTACTAGCCGTGCTACCACCCGACCCATTATAAAATTAAATTAACGAATTTTCCAATCATAAAATAAAAATCATATCAATTGAAAATAAAAGAAAGAAAATGAAAGTAACATAAAGAAAAATGGAGGTCCCTATGACCTGTCCCTTAATTTTGGTTCAGTCATTTCTTCCAGTCAGACAGTGACAGTAGCATAGAATATTCTTATATATAAAGTTTTATTTTTTGATCAACTTGTACCTGTATTGCGATCAGGTCAGTTAAAATAAAATTTACAAGTTCTGTAAGCTAAGTAAACACTATCTTATTTCTCTTAATTTTTCATTTCTTGTTGGAGAATTTGGTATTGTAAAACTGTAGTTACCTCCCTTGCATTGTTTATAAAAATATATTTCCTGCGCCCAGTAATGTTTCATGAAATTTTAACTAAGATAATTTAGTAATTCGATTGGATAATATTAGATCGATTTTAGCGCTTAACCAATCAAAATTAAAGTATCTAGATAAGATTTCGAGAAACAGGGCCCAGACCTCTTGATTTTTTTTAATGGCAAAGTTACTAGATCTGGAATGAAATTCGGCTTTTTATCTCGTCAACGCATGGCGTTTGCCGTCTTTTTAAAAGAGACAAATTTATTCAAAATTTTAATTGTTTATAGTCTATCATATATTATGTTTTAAATATTTATATAAATGTAAACGTTTTAATATATTATTTGGTTTTAATTATACTTTCTGTGATATTTGTTTTTATTTACATATATGAATATATTTCTGTGATAATGTTTCAATTTGTATCGCTAAATTCGATATATGTCTTGCGCAAGATAGCCCGGTTGGAGCTGACGTGCCATGAAACTCCATTCCATGTATTCACCGCGTCTTCATGAGGCCGGTTAGTGCCAAGGACGTTAAACCTCAACCCACAAACAATTTGAGTTCGATGAAAAGAAAAGTAAAATTAATAGGTGTTTTATTAGATTTTGGACACTTTATTTGGCCAGTTAGATGAAATTGTTTTCACCTTACCCGTTTGATCGAAACGTCAGATCGCCCGAAAATTAGATGCCGCCCCCCCCCCATCTCTGGCTCGTTGGCTTATGTTTCCATGGTCAACGTGTACACGGAACTGTGATTGTTTGTACAATCCCGGGAATTAGATGCTGATCCGTCCCAGTCCGAGTTTTTGGTCTATTTACATCTTGATTTTATAAACGTCAGACAGAACAAAATTCTCTCTAGAATGATTTAATATTTTGGAGCGGGACCTAGTCCAGAAACGCTGGTTATCTTGTTTGAGCGGGTACCCATCTCTCTCTCTCTCTCCCCCCCCCCCCTCTCTCTCTCTCTCTGTCTGCTGCCAAAATAAACCCAGTATTAAACATCTCCTGAGCAGGCAAATATAAGTCAATAAAAATCCTACAAAGCTTGGGGGGGGGGGACGTTCACACCAGATCCCCCATTCACCATACTATCTTGTCGTAGCATCAACGCGATCTCTGTTAATACCATAAGGTCAGTTCAGTAAAACCTATTCTACCAACAATAATTACTTATTAACTTTTATTCCGTGTACCCATGGGTATGTCGTAAAAGAACCCTTGACCACGGCCGTATGTACGATTTTAAAAGTGGGGTAAAGCGCGGTGGGCCGCCAATATTATAATACCCAAGTTACTGAGCCCGCGGACTGTCGCAATAAAAGTCGTGAGCTAGTAATCCTGTAGGGGCGCCTTTTCTCGTGGTGTAATTTACCCCCATGCACCAACCGTTAAATAGTGTTAGGATTGTCCCTGACAGTTGGAATTCGATATAAGAGTAGGCCGTAGTGCCGCTGTCCGGCAAAATTACCCTCAAAACACACTGTATGCACATGTACCTGTCTTTATTAGCGAAGTCGGTGCTGAACACTGAACAGTAGAACGTTAAACCCTAATTAATTACCGATCACATGGTAACCTGATATCCGTCTGTATAATTAAACAGATTAACCGATTAAATAGTTAAGTGGATTAATCGCGGTGATTAGAAATGAAATCGTCTTATGTATATCTATATGTTGATTAAAGATTCAGGTCATTGTTAAAACCTACTGATCTAGGGACAAGGCTGAGCTGAAGTAGCTTAAAGGGATTTATTTAATACGTGGAATTTGTAATAACTGTGGGTTATATTGTGAGGTGTAAACAATACCTAGTTACGTGGTATATCTCTATAGGTATATATATATAGCACACACGCGTAATAGCAGGTGCCCGTTATATTTATATATATAGCAATGTGTCTGTATGTAATGATAGTGTAGATGTAGTTTGGTCGTCTTATAACAGTATATACAAGAAAACTACAGCTGCATATATATAGACCTACCAGTTATACTCGTCTGTTAAAACTATTAGAACACTTCAAGGACGAAGTTGCTGTTTTGAGACGAAGTGGTTTGGAAATTTGAGACGAGTTGCTAACATCAAAACTTAAGCTGGCTGCGTGGAATGAAATTCGAACTATTCCCCGCCTCACCGAACCCCAGAGTCAATCAACTGTGAACAGACGGCGTATTGTTAACGGATCGATCAAAATGTCGACGATATCGGAGTTTACGATTTCAACACAAGAAGCCAATGTTATGGTGAAAACCCAGGCTAAGTTGGACGACGGTAGAAAGTGTTTCTTATTACAGATAGGTTTCAAGAATGTGTATAGTGAAACGGAAGTACCAAACTCGTGCTACAGAATTTTACCGCGGCTATTAAACGGCGTTCCCCTGGGCGCTGGTTTGATGAGTAGAACCCAGTTAGATGTTATACGATGGAAATTTGTAGAAAGCTCAAAACATAGTCATACATTTTTGTCTTTACCGATAGAAAGGGACGAAGCGGAGGAAACGAAGCGAGGAGTTCGAGATCGTTTAATACAACAATCTCAGCGAATATTCGGTGATCTAACGGTAAAAGTTAGTTTAGTTTTATCAGAATGTGTTCAATATGACGATGATATTATTATCAACGATATAGCTGTATCCAGTGAAGACGGATACCATTTTCGAGACTGAATATTATTTATTAATTTGTAAATAGACAATATTTGTGAATTTATTTATATCATAGGGCTATATATTTATTGATGATATAGACCTTTTTGTTGATGATATAGGCCCATATTTGTTGATAATATACGCCCGTTTGTTTATAATATAGGCCTGTTTGTTGATAATATAGGCCCATTTGTTGATGATATAGGCCTATTTAACAATATTATTTCCCCCGACACACAAACATTTAGGTTTAGAGTGTTGAATGTGTTAGCGTTGTTTTACAATGTCGACTCTTTATAGCGTTGTTTTAGAATCTCGACTCCTCATGGCGTTGTTTTTAGCGTTGAATGTTTTTATCGTTTTTAGAGGGTTGACTATTTTACGGTTGTTTATTTGCGCTGTGTGATATACCTGTGTGATTTACCTGTGTTAATTTCCATATCATGTTATTAATTGTTTAAACAGGCATACATAAACATTATTGTGATACCCCCGTCCCCCTCCCAATTCCCAAATCTGATTTAAACACAGATACTATTTCGTTTCGTTTGTATAGTTTAAAATTTCGTTTTACTTGTCTTTACGGGAGAACGCTAGATCGGAGACGGTCCTACGCATTTTAGCACATATGACGTCATATATAGATTGTGGGTTAGGGTAAGGGCTAGGACCTGTAGATTTGGCCAAAGTCCCGAGATGTAAACAGGGCTAGCCCTAACCCTAACCCATGATCACGCCTAACCCTTACCCTAACCCACAATCCACATATGACGTCACAATTTGCGTAGGACCGTCTCCGATCTAGCGTTCTCCGTCTTTACGCTATCGAAAGTATAAAAGAACGAAACGAAATATATACCTGTCTTTTAATTAGATAGTCATTCCCCGACCCCGCTCCACGGTGGAGCGGCCCATGTTGTTAAATTGAGGCGGACAAAAGTTAAAACCGATGTTTGATTTTTTCAAGTGCTATAGCTGCTAATATCGTACTTGTGTGTATTCAAACACAAACTACAGATATGTTAGAGATGGGAAGCGGACGTTAAATCCGGCATACACAAGTTTGAGATATAAGATACCTGTAGAAACAGAGACTGTTTGTTCACGTTGGTATTCTGTATACCCCCCCCCCCCCCCCCAACTTCCATATCCCACCGTGTATCGTTCTTTATCTCACCCGATATCGTTCTGTATCCCACTCCACAGCAATCCATATCCCACTCCACAGTAATGCATATCCCACCCCATTGCGACCAACCACTTTCAATCACTTCCATAAAAGTCCACTGCATCGTTCCATCATGTACCATGAAAGTCCACCCACTCATCACGTTCCACCATGTTCCATGGCGGTCCACTCCATCCTTCACGTTCCATGGCGGTCCATCCTATCCACTGTGTTCCGCCATGTTATATATTCCGTCATGTATTTGTACCGCCCATGTTTGATTATTTAAATTTGAACTATTTGTACTCAGGGTTATTTTTACTCGTATAATAAAATGATATAGTTTTTATCGTTGTTATTATATTTTATTGTGACAATGGTTGTATAACTATGGTTACAGTCTATAACACTGTTTTAAAATTGTATAAATAATTCCAGTATTCGGTAGGTAAGGATACCGGTGTAGGGGTGGGGCGACAGAGATATAGTACCTACAGTAGTGAGTGGGGGGGGGCGAACCGAGTATACATTTGGTCTAGCAGAGACGGATTTAATGAGGGGCGCCCCCCCCCCCTAATTTGCGACAGTGCCCTTTTTTACTGCTGAAAGTCCCTTTTCTCAGAACCAAATATGTCCGTTCCGAACGTTTACTTAGACGAAAATATCAGCTAAATAGCTCTTGGAATGGCCACAAATGCATCTAAATGACGGATAATTTTCTTGGGGACCCCCATCCCCTCTCAGCGGCGTGCCCCGTCTCCGCGGTCATTGCCCTCGTTTTGCGGCGCCCCTCCCCCTTTTCAAAATTCCAAGATCCGCCCCTGACTAGGGGAGGGGCGACAGGGACAGAGTACATAGAGTTAGGGCAATCTTACCGTGTACACATTGGTGTTCACGTCAGATAATCCATTGAGAATGATAATTTAGAATTCAGGGAAGGGTAGATAGATGAAATCTAGACCCGCTTTCCTGGTGAATTTCTTATTGACATAAATATATACCATAGCATAGACCCGAAATGACCTATGGTGTGTTGAGTGGGTTTAAATACTAATATAATAACCGTGACAATTATACGAAATGAAATGAAATGAGGTTTAACGTCCTACTGTTCTGCTCCTAACCAGGGCTAATGGAAGACGGGCATACGCCATACAGTGTGCCATGAGGGCAATTTTGCCCGGGTAGTGATGCTACGACCTACTCTTATATGGAATTCCAACTCTCAAGGGATGTTTTACGCGCACGCCAATGTTTAAACGAGACCTCGGTTTTTCGTCCCATCCGAACGACTAGACAGCTGTCCTTGTCAAGCCCCCGTCCTGAATCACTGGCAAAGGGGGGGGGGGGGGTGAACGACGCCGGAAAATCTGGATGAACTTTCTAGGCAAATGCAGGGATCGAACACCCGACCTCCAGACTAGCCAGCCAGCGTCTTACCCATGTAGCCACAGCGATCCCCGTGACCATTATACTATTATAGGCCCGTCAAAACCGTGCGAATACTAATACAGGTCCATGATAATAACCATGACAGTAGTAATACAGGTCCTTTTTTTTTTTATCGAAATCTTAACTAAAGATAAAATCCAAATTTTAGTAGATACTTCAATTTTGATTGGCTAAGCACTAAAATCAATCTAATATTATCCAATCAAATTACTAAAATTTGGATTTGATCTTAGTTAAACAAGCCCAGGTCCGTGACAATACTTATACAGGTCCGTGAGCTTACCTATGACGAATTTACTAATACAGGGCCCTGTTTCACGAAATTTAAACTAAAGATAAAATCCAATTTTTAGTAGATACTTCAATTTTGATTGGCTAAGAACTAAAATCAATCTAATATTGTCCAATCAAATAACTAATATCCAGATCTTATCTTAGTTAAAATTTCGTGAAATAGGCCCCAGGTCTGTAGCAGTGGCGGGTGTGGCACCGGACAGGGTGGGCTTGCTCTTCCGGACACCTATTGCCACTGTTTGTCGTGTGTTTTGTACACGGTGAACAATCCATTTGCTGATTGCACTGTTTTACCTCGACCGTTTTTATAGGACTTCGAGTTTTAACTGGTGGTTTGGATTGTTCGTGCTTGGTTTTATTTTATTTATAATAAGTGTATCAATTGTATGTATCTAGCCATAAGGATAATACAAGTCTGTGACTGTAACGGTATCTAGATGAAGTCATAGCGACAATATAATACCTTGTCTACGTAGTCTATCTATATACCATTAATATGGTTACGTGTGCTGGTTAATAGCCAAGAATATACTTACTATATCTTCAAGGTCTCACAGCGGTTATATATATTATAATACCTGTGGCTATCAATAGTTAGTAGCTAATTCTGCTCAATGAATAGGCTATTATATCGACTCACGCACTTGTGCTTTTTGGATTTTTTTTTAAAAGTATATTTTGTCACTATTGATGCATATGAGATGAAATGAGGTTTAACGTCCTACTGTTCTGCTTCGACTGGGCTAGGGAGAACGGACATTCGCCATACAATATGCTATGAGGGAAATTTTGTCCGGGCAGCGGCACTATGGCCTTCTCGTATATATCGAGTTCCAACTCTCAACGGATCTTTTGCGCGCATGTGAATGTATACACGGCACCATAGACAAGGGAAACAAGCATCGATCCAAATGCTGCTCCGTTGAAAAAAATGTCCCCACTGCTTTGTAAGCGCGAGTCATGGCCATAATGTATATTAAAATTACTTGATTTTGGTACTATTTGACAGGGAGTGTGTGTGTGTGGTGGGGGGGGGGGTTAAAAAAACCCATCATATTTGTAAAATAAAGCACAGGGCATTCACATCGCATAATTCAAAATATGTTTCGCCGTCGGATCCCAGTGTTTCAGATTCTTTAAGTAAATGTCCTGGGTGTTCCAGGGCTCAATCTTACTGTAGATCGAGCATGTTTTCGGGGGTTTGGTGGCCGAAGGTATGTCAAGTGATGCGGTTTCAACTCTCCACTTGTACGCAAGGAAAAGGAAAAGAGTCGCCTGGACAACTTCATGGTTTTCTTTGGGTCTTCTAGTTTCCCCCCACCGCTGAAGACTCCTACTTGCAAGCTAATTATTGAAATAAAATTGAACCACATGTTAGTACCAACATGACTTTGTGTCGAGTGGTGTTGTAGGACATGGATACATCCAAACTGATCCCGCAGTGAATATTCGCTTGGCCGCTACAATCACTGATAAGCATGACATCGACGAGGCTTAATGAGTACGGCATATTAACTTTTTTACTCCGACAAATTAAATTCTCAAACATTTTTTTGAGGTAAAAGAAAAATAAATAAAGACGTTTGAAGTATTTGTAGTTAAAAAATATTTCCTATTTAGTGTAAATGGGTATTAAAATGAGTAAAATGCATCATTTTGCCCGAAGCAGTTAGGTGTTAAGTAAACATTGCACGAGCCGTTGAGCCAATGACTACCGCCGCCTGCAGTCAATGCACGTTAAAGCACGTGTTGTGGACAGGTATCTGTTACAGAGATAATTCGTAAGTAATTATCTGTGTAACAGAATGGGATACATCAAGGACAGGTATCCAGTCGTTCGGTGGGACACAAACATCATTAAGTAAAGATCCCTTGACAACACGAGTTGGTTGTAGTGCCACTGTGTGGGCACTTTTTCCTTCATAGCACACTGCATGCCTGTCTTCATTAGCACGTAAAAGAGAGAGAGAGATAGATGGGTTTAACGTCCACACGACACAAACAATGTCATTTCGGGACTAAAACCTAGTTTAATTTTATGTCAATAATTGGCTTGCGCGAAAGGGTCTTAAGCAGTGAGAGGAACCTGGATGACCCAGAGAAAACCCACGCGGTTGGACAGGCGAACCTACTCCTTGTCACGCACAACCGGTGTTTCAACACCACGCCAGTTGACTCAATTCCAGACCTTATGATACAGCGCGCACGTGCCAACCATTCGACCCCCTCGCATTAGTAACAGATGTCAGGCCTTCTATGAACCACAGTGTAGCATGTAACAGCATATAGCAGGCCTTTTATGAACCACAGTCTTGCATGTAATAACCTTTAGGTTATGATAACATACAATGACTCCCAACCTGGCTCCCCTCTCAACCCCCAACGTCAATGATCATGCGTGATAGCGAATTATTGAAAACATGATTTACCATATCATGTTAGATCACAAAATCACCCGGTTTTGAACGGACAGAAACGAAACCTTCACTCTCGTGTTGACTCCGACCGCTGTTCTGACTCGCATTGGTTCTCAATAAAATTAAGAAATACACATTAGTTCATCGATTATTTTATCAATAAAGCGAATTAAAAGATAACATTTATTCTACATGTCATAAAAAGATAAAAATATTAAAAACTGAGCAGAAATATTGCTGTTCCCACTAATACAACTTTCGTGTACACTATAACGTGACTTTCTTGCGCACTATAACGTGGCTTTCTTGTACATTAATAACGCGACTTTCTTTATCATTATAACGCGGCTCTCGTGTACACGCGATTTTAAGTAATTCAGATTACTACCACAGCTTTCTAGTACATTTGGAACTGAAATTGGTAAATTTATGTTCACTCGTTCTATCACGACGCGTTCCCTTACGTTAACACATTTCTTTTATCACTTTCCGTTAACTCGTTCCGTTACGTTAACATATTTCATCACGTTCCGTTACGTTAAATCGCTGTATCACGCCACGTTATGTTACGTTAACCCATTTTATCACGTTCCGTTACGTTAACTTGTTGCGTTACGTTAGCTTAATTTATCATGTCACGTTCTGTCACGCTAACTCGTTTGATCACGTCACGTTCCATTAACCTGTTTTGTCACGTCATGCTCCTTTATGTTAACGCCTTCTATCACGTCATTTCCCTCCAACAAATTTGATCACGGTTTCTTTCATATCAGCATTTCAAGTTAATTTAGTAAATTATTTTATCATGAAACTTAACGAATTATAAAGATAAACAAATTAAAAATTGGTCAATTAACAACATCAATAATATATTAAATATTGGCCGGCTAACAACATCAATAATATAATATAAATATTAAACAGATTACAGAGAAAAGGGGTGAATAAAATAATAAATTGCTCTCTACTTGCGGCTAAAATATTGCATAAAAATATTGCATATAATGTTAACTGATTAATTAGGAACAATTCTCGGATATTCATTTACTCGGGTTGTTTGGTTGGGGTTCTTCAGTCGTCTAATAAAACCAAGCTATCGACATATGGTCGGAAGTATGAAAGCATATTTAGACCCAATTTTGCGCACTTATCCTAAAGACAAACCCGAGTGCTCATGTAACTAGAATAAGAAATGTTAATCTTTATTCTAACCAAAGCAACACCGAAATGATCTTCGCCTTCTGGATATCAAGGTTATGCGGAGATTATAGTGTTGCTATACGCCAATTATGATTAAAGGGAGGTAATTCATAATTTATAACGACACAATTTTAATGATTTTTGAATTATAGTTTTAGCAAACAAGCCTACACCATTCTTTGAATGTCATTTAGTAATTGGAACATATTCAAATAAAACAACACATTATTTAAAAGGGTTTTAGGGCTGGTCATGTGGTCGACTCTAAGATAATAAGGCTACAAAAGGGTTTAAGGGCGTGTTATGTGGTCGACTATAAGATACTTAGAATAATGGTGGGTAGGCTAATGATGAATGGCTGAGATTCTCTGTGTAATAAAAATTGCTAATGATCTATTGCCAATTATATTATATAGAATATTAATATATAAAATAGAATAAATCAAGGTTTTATTTAGCACCGTTGTCTTTCAGATATTGCGCAGCTTGTTTCTGGCCCTTTTCATTCGCCAATGCATATGGCGTCTTGTTGGTAGATTTGGCGGGAATATTGACATCTGCGCCAGCTTGGACCAAGGCTTTTACACAAGCCAGGACAGAAGCGTCATCTGGTTGACATGCGCCCTCAAAGCATCGATGAAGGGCTGTTCCACCATCTTTAGATGACGTCACATTAATATTTTCTTTAATTCTGTTGTTGCTCAAGAGAAGATTCAGAGTTTCAACATGGCGATTGCTACAGGTTGTCATTAGCAACGTTTCGTCAGGATTCAAGTTGATATTTATATATGGAAGTGAAAGCATGACTTTAATAACTGCTGTTTTGTTCTTGCTCGTGGCTTCCTGCAATGCGCTCCAGTTCTTTTCCTCATATTCAAGCGACAGTCGTCGTTCGTGTAAAAACTGGAGCCCTTCTGCAAAATCTTCTGCAATGGCAGCATTTACCATCTCGATGTTGGTATCCCGATCAAATTCCCTGCTCATTATAAAAATTTCCCCATGAAAAGCCAGATTAAGTAGGGGAAGATTTTTACTTTTCAAGGCTTCAAAGCAAAGAGCCTTTCTCTGGTTTAGATATTCATTCCTTTTCGGCTGATCTTTGAATTGTTGGTCAAGATCTCCGAGGATTTCTTCTACCTTTAACAGATTATTGGCAGCCACAGCAGCTCGTAAACTGCAAAATAAAACATATCATAATTTATTAGAATTTTCATCACAAGCAATCTTTTCACCCAACTGTTTATAAATTTACAATCTGATTAAAATACAGATCTATATTTCGTTTCATTTTTTTTATACTTTCAACGACTTGGGAGAACGCTAGATCGGCGACGGTCCTACGCATTTTAGCACATATGACGTCATATATAGATTATGGGTTAGGGTTAGGGTAAGGGCTAGGACCTGTAGATTTGGTCAAAGTCCCGAGATATAAACAGGGCTAGCCCTAACCCTAACCCATGATCAAGCTTAACCCTTACCCTAACCCGCAATTCACATATTATGACGTCACAATTTGCGTAGGACCGTCTCCGATCTAGCGTTCTCCCCTCCACTACATGAAGATCTGACCAGTTGTAGCGCGGGAGTTCACGTCAGGGGTCAATCGAGCAGCTTTTGATTCTATGACGTCAGACATTTTATTAACCAATCAGCATTGATGTTACTAGTTAATCAACTTTCAGTGCGAAACACACCTGAAGCTGGCCGTAACAGACATGTTCATTGGACAATAACTCACACCATTCAGAACACGTCAATGATAACAACTCTCCCAGATCCTAGTGTAGTAAAGACAAGTAAAACTAAATTTTGAACTATAAAAACGAAACGAAATAGGACCCGTGTTTTCATCAGATTGATAAATTTAATGAATTAATGTCTACGATAATGGAGATCTTCAAGTTAAATAATAAATATATTTATGAAGCTTCCAAACTTCGAAAATAATTATTTGCTTTCTTAGTTGTTACTTCTTTAAAAAAAATTGGTGGGGGGGGGGTCTTGTGTCTAAGTAGGTAAGGCGCTGTCTCGCTAGCCTGGAGGTCGGCTGTTCGATCCCTTCATTGACCGAAAGAGTTCATCCAGATTTTCCGGCGTGGTTCCCACTTGTCAGTGATGCAGAATGGATGGCATGCCAAGGACATCTGTCTAGTCGTTAGGATGGGACGAAAAACTAAGGTCCCGTGTCAAAGTGTCATGCTCGAAAAAGCTCCCCTGACAGTTGGAATTCGACTAACACATGGTTCAATTTTATGTCAATAAGATAAGTAGGAGTCTTTGACAGTGGAGGGAAACCGGAGTACCCGTAGAAAACCCACGAGGTCGGACCCACGAGGTCGGACAGGCGACCCTACTCCATATCACGTACAACCAGGGACTCGAAACCACGCTACTGCACGCTCAAGAAGTTTCTATTTATGCAATAGACAATATTTAAACAACAACCCTCCTCGCTAGTCTGTCGGTTTATAATGATTCACCGGAAGCTAGAAATCTCAAGGACGTGTAGATCATATCTAATCAAACTGTATAATGATGAGATAGTTAGACGTATATTATAATCGAGATAGTCAGACATACATACTTATCGTTATAGTTGAACTTCTGTATTATCTACCCAACCCTACATAATACCTACAGCAGGGGCGGATCCAGGAATTGTTGCAGGATGGGGTTTGCCAGGTTTCGGTTACGGAAATCTGCCACCATCGTCTCTCAATTTGCATAGGCATACATACAAATTGAGCTTTTTAAACAGAGAAATCGTTTTTATACTGATGTAGGATCACTTTGTGATGTAATTTCATTGATGCAAGGCATTATTTTTTTTTATTGACCCCACACCCAACCCCCACCCCCTCTGGATCTGTCCCTGCCGTTAAATGTTTTAAATAACCCTTATAAGACATATAGAAATAGATTTCACTAAAAATAAACACACTTATTAAATATGGATATACTACTTCTGAATTTTATTAATGTGCTACGTTATTTGCTTGATAACGATACCTGTATATGTATTGAAACGTAGAATGTTAATAAAATTCAGAAGTAGTATATCCATATAGGTGGGTTTATTTGTATGTATTAAATAGATTATTATAAAAATAGCCAATATCTTTTTATATTTAATGTTATCTAAAATATTAAGTGCACGTGATCGTGTGTTAAGTGTGTGTATGTTGCCCTTAATGTACGCCTTGACATCACTGTGTGCATCTCTCGCTCTACATCAATTTATACAGTTGCTATAAATAATTCATTCCAGGATTTATGTCGAATAAACAAAATCTTGTTCGAAACACCAGGGCTGGATTAACAATTAAACAAAATAAACACGTGTTTAGACCATCATGGTAATGGGAAAACCGCAGAAATCTGGGGCCCGAAATTTTAACTAAGATAACATTGAAATTTTAGTTATTTGACTGGATAATATTAGATTGATTTTAGTGTTAGTGCTAAGCCACTCAAACTTGAAGTATCAACTAAAATTTGAATTTTATCTTTAGTTAAAATTTCGAGAAACTGGGGTCTGTTTCACGAAATTTTAACTGAGATAAAAATCCAAATTTTAGTAATTTGACTGGATAATATTAGATTGATTAAACGTGCATTATGCAAGAGCAAAATCTGCTTATTAAAATTCTTTCTTTAGGCCTGAAATGTTATCTAAATAATCAATTAGACATTAATTAACTTATCCAGACCATAATAAACTCTCGATGTCAAGGCTAGCCCCTGATGTTGGCGGATTAAATTAGAATATGCCGCTTAACGGCTATTGATAATTAAATCAATCAAGTGGATAATCGAGACTATGCTGTTTATATAAATGATTTTAATAATGATGACCGAGGCTATGCGAACATTTCACTCGCTTCGTTCTTGGTTCATAGTGGATCAATTTGACTGAAATTTTCAGCAAATTACCTTTACACTATCTAGTTTTTAACTATTATAATGAGAACTGCCAACTTTTTATCTTATCTCCCATAATGTATCTTTAGGTATCTACTAAAGTTAAAATTTCGAGAAACAGGGCACGGGGCCCGACTTTTTGAGATGTCAGATTTAAAATATTCACCTATAAAGTAATAAAGAACTTTTAATCAATTTTTCATTGTTTTGTCTTGTTGCGTGTATAAAATCCCAGAGCAACTTTAATCACGTGCTTGGCTTTTTTTGTGGTTGTCTGTCGTTTATTATTATTGACATTTTGAATTGCATATCTATGAGGGCACCAAAACCCTTTTTAAGAGCTTAGTCAATGTCTCTGCGCATGCTAACCCGGGCATGTTATTCCGGTCCTGGGCCCTGTTTCACCAAATCTTAACTAAAGATAAAATCCAAATTTTAGTAGATACTTCAATTTTGATCGACTAAGAACTAAAATCAATCTAATATTGTCCAATCAAATAACTAAAATTCAGATCTTATCTTATTTAAATTTTGTGAAATAGGCCCCTGGTCAGACACACAAAAACAAAAAAAGAACCTATAATTTGTGTTTAAACTATTTAGATTTAGGGCTATTATTAAAATAATATATAATAATATAACGAATTTATAAAGGGCCTGTATTCCAGTAAAAATTTGTGTTTGCACTATTTACATTTAGGGCTATTAATATCATAATATAATGAATGTACGCCTGTATTCCTGTAAATTTACTCCTCCGCGGCGCTATTAGGGGTATTTCTGTATAGTAAACACCTACATACCCCGCCCATTTTCACATGTGCATTCATTTAAAACGTCATGTTACTAATAATGAGGTAGTATTTTATTCATGGTATTCAGTGTTCCGTTCGATTTATTTCAAGCTATGCACATGTTGCAGTAAACAGTTCACTGACATCATCCAAATAGACATACTTTTACACAAGATTTTATTTACATAAAAACTTTTCTAGCCCTAGCTATGTCCATTATAAACCTGTGTCGCCACGTACCCGATATCCGCTTTAATGAGAAGTGGAATTGGGTGTTTTAGAAATTAGAGAGAGAGAGAGAGCGAGAGAGAGAGGGAGATGGTTTAACGTCCACTCGACACAAACTAGGCCATTTCGGCACTAACACTTGGTTCAATTTTATTTCAATAATTCACTTGCACGTAGGGGTCTTCAGCAGTGTGAGGAAACCATAGGACTCAGAGAAAACCCACGAGGTTGCTTTAGATATGAAGTGAAATGAGGTTTAACGTCTTATTCATTGTTCTACTCCAACTGGGCTAATGAAGACGGGCGTACACCATACAATGTGCTATTCCTATATCGACCATGCACTGCCTGATCTCCCACAGCAGTCATCACAACGATTATAGCGAAACTGGCGATATATACCACTTCGCAGCTTACTTTATACAGCTATCAATGTGTGCTGTCCGGTAAATATTTCATTTTACACGGCTCTCAATGTTTGACATACCGGTAAACATTCCGCTGTTAGCCCTTCATTATACATAGGCCTAGGCAAACATGTAGAGCGCGTAGTTTTATAGTCAATGTAGGCCCTGTAACGTGTATGATTAACCAGCAGCTACCACTATTACAACCGATCAAACTATAATATCCCAATAGTATCGATAGCTTTTGTATATCCTTATTCTAATATCGTATTCCATTAAACAACGCCCAGTATAGTACTTACCTGTCGAACTCCGCCATCTTGATATTAACTTATGTGTCAGATATCTCAGGGTTCAGAGGTCATGGGATGGGCGTGTCGAGTTACTTCAACCTCAGCTTTTTTAAAAACCAGTTTTCGCGTACAGCAGGCGAATAACAAATTGATTGAAAATCTATCAATGATATATTATACCCACGTTACCTAGACAACGATATGTTACTAAATATAAACCGTATAATTAAAGCCAGGTACCTACTTTAATTATCAATATTAATTATATCGATAATAACTCTATCGTAATTATGATCATCCCAGAGGAGCTGTATCCCTTTGGCGTAAAAACAAAAATCTTCACTGATCTGTTGTTTTATTTCTTTAAATTTTTTGATAGATGCAAACAATTTCGGCGAATTTGACCCCCCCCCCCCCGCCACCACAAAAAAAATATAAAGGTGGCAGATTTTAGGTATATTGTGTCAAGAGTCATTTACAAATCTTATAAAGATCGGTATTAACATTTATATTCATTGATTGATTCGTCATCTTTGATTGCAAAGTCCCGGGTGAAGTCTTATATTTTCCGATTGTTTGTGGGTTAGGGACCCTTCCAATGCAGGTTGGGAGCGAGTGGGGGGGGGCAGTCAGTGAGAAAACGAAATTGCCACTGTGTGGGTATAATTTCTTCGTATTGGGGATCTTGACGAATAATTGGGCCATATTTTGTAGACTACGTAAATATTTATGAAGATATTTTATTTGTCTAGACATTTCTTACGACTAATTACAGTATAATTCTTTGCCGACTATGACGTATGGCCATCGTCGATTGACCTAATATGGAAAAGTACGACTCAAAAGGAATGTTCCAAGTCAATCTACGATCTTGAAATTGTGTTTTAAAAATAAAGATACGGCTTAATGGTTTGTAATCTTATTCCTTATTTGAGCTTGGCTTTTGGGTAGGGTCGGATGAGTGCTCCGATCGAAAGTCATTCTTGTTTAAAGGAGCTAACATTTGAGACCTAGAAATTGACACAAGTGGGTCGCAACGCATATAATTCTGTAATATGAATGTATATAAACTGATTTGCATTCAATGGTTTCCGTTTTTACTCTAATTTCAAATCAGTTATGTTCGGCGAAATAAGCCAGCAATGTCAACCGAATGAAAATTTCTAGCAAGTCTCTTGCTAGAATTGGGGCAGAAACGCCTTACCGATATGGTACACGATTATGTAGCCTACCAATGGTAAAATGTTTATTTTGTTTTAAATATTGGATATCAAAAGCCCATCTTTTCCCGTTAAGATCACAGCATCAATGTTGATTCAAATTGACAAATAATTTGTGTTTCAATATTTTTGGATGATATTGAATTAGAGATTTAGCTACATCATAACATTGCGGCGATTTTATCTTTATCGACAAGATATCAGGAGTTGTCCCCCTTGAACTGTTATTCGCAGCAGAATTAGAAACGAGATTAGTCTACTCTCCACCTGGGCCATACGTACCGGGGGTGGGGGCAGGAGGTACATTGCACCCACCCAAAAGTAAGTCGCCCCTAGAAATGGTGCCCCCCCAACTCATTTTTTACAGTCTTTCAATTGTATAATGGTACCCTTGATTATGGTCAATATGAGTAAGTTGGGCATTATATTGGCGCCCCACCACTCTGCTGGACCCCCACATTTAAAATCCTACATACGGCCCTACTCTCCACTCTCTTTAAACTGTCAATTTAGTCGAGTTGAATGATTTCATACAATGAGAATCTATCTACATTAAAAGTTTTTTATGCCTTTGATTTTTTTTTACAGTTTCATAATCTACTCTGTTTTATTCTAACAGATTTTTTAAATAGACGAGTTGATATGCTGGCCGCTGGCGTGCACGTAAATGAATTCCTGTCACTTGGAATTCGAAATAAAAGAATAGGCCGATGTTGATGTCCGCCTAAACACCCCACCCACAAACCCGGTTGATGCATTTCCCAACATTCCTTGGGGTCACGGTGGCAAAGTGGATAACACGCTGCTGGCTCGCTACCCTGAAGGTCCGTGTTCGATTCCCGCATTGGCCAGAGAAAAGGACAACTCTCTAGTCGTTCGGATATGATGAAAAACCGAGGTCCCTTGTACACATGACCGTGTACACATGACCGTGTACGTAACAGATGCCATGACCGTTGGAATTCGATATAAGAGTAGGCTGTAGTGGCGCTGCCCGGAGCAAATATCTCTCATTAGCCCAGTTCGGAGCAGGGCCCTGTTTCACGAAATTTTAACTTAAGATAAAATTCAAATTTAGTAGATACTTCAATTTTGATTAGCTAAGCACTAAAATCAATCTAATATTATCCAATCAAATTACTAAAATTGGGATCTTATCTTAGTTAAAATTTCGTGAAATAGGCCCCATAGCAGTAACACGTTTTCAAACCCAATTTCATTTCATTTCTAAAAATTGTGTCCGAAGCATTTTCAGTTCAACAAACACGATTCATTCTCACCAACCAAATAATGTTAACGATGTAAGCGAGGTGTCGTGGATTTTATTAGAGCCGTGACAAGCGGTTCGTGGATAAACACGCAATCTATTAGCTCGACAAGAGGCACTGCCGAGTCAACTCGATTCCTCAACAACTCGTGTTTTGACAGGTAAATCAAGATTAGACAATAATTGATAAACCTGACAAGTTTTTATCCAATACAACTGATCTAAGAAGGATGGTGGGTGGCTTGGGGGTGGGGGCTAAATATATTGTATATTCATTCACATTGCTGTATTTGGAGCGAATTTATCAGTTGTAGTTTTGGCATGAGAGAGACAAAGAGAGAGAGAAGAGAGAGAGAGAGGGGGGCTTAACGTCCACTCAACACAAACTAGGTCATTTCAGGACTAACATGTGGTTCATTTTCATTTCAATAATTCGTTTGCGTGTAGGGGTCTTTAGCAGTGGGAGGAAACTGGAGGACCCGGAGAAAACCCACGAAGTTGGAGTTGTTTTCTGGTGTATTAATTGTCTGCATGGGCTACGGTGGACCAATGTATGTCCTGAAATCGATTCCTCAGTTAGACGAGAATCTTCCTCAGGATTTCAAACCTGGTTTCTCATTGTCTGTGGTGCCGAATCACGAGACACGCCGTTGGAATGGCAAAAAACCCGAGGTTCTGTGGTGTCAGATCGAGGATATGGTCACGAACCACGTCGTTGGGATGGGACAGATTTTTTTTGAAAACACGAAGTCCTATGTATATGTTGGCGTACAGTTAACATAACCCTTGACATGTCCGTCTTCATTCCCACATAGAGCACATCATGGCGTATGTCCGTCTTCATTAGGCCGTATCACATCATGGCGTACGTCCGTCTTCATTAGCCCATATCACATCATGGCGTACGTCCGTCTTCATTAGGCCATATCACATCATGGCGTACGTCCGTCTTCATTAGGCCATAGCACATCATGGCGTACGTCCGTCTTCATTAGGCCATATCACATCATGGCGTACGTCCGTCTTCATTAGGCCATATCACATCATGGCGTACGTCCGTCTTCATTAGCCCACATCACATCATGGCGTCCGTCCATCTTCATTAGGCCATATCACATCATGGCGTACGTCCGTCTTCATTAGGCCATAGCACATGACGTCAATCTGATCAAAATACGGGTCTATATTTCGTTTCGTTTTTTTATACTTTCGATGGCCTCTACTACATGAACATCTGACCGACTGTATTGGAAGGTCGGGTCAGAGGTCACACGAGCGGCTTTTGGTCCTATGACCCTATGCTGTTTCTAGTGGGTAGTACAGTGGACTCTGTCACATCCGAACTATGGTTACTCCGGCACTCTGAGACATCCAACATGATTTTCCTGTCCCGATTTATTTCCTTATTAATTCAGCCCAAAAAATCTCTGGTTAATCCGGGCTCTGTATGTGATTACGACATCAATCAGCCGTCCAGTCACATGATTTCCATTGAATCGACACAGTATAATCGGTAAACGTTTTTTTCCGTCCACCGGAGCCTGGTCTTATGACGTCATATGTGGATTGTGGGTTAGGATAAGGGTTAGGCTTGGCCCAGGGTTAGGGTTAGGGCTAGCCCTGTCTACATCTCGAGACTGTGACGAAATCTGCAGGTCACAGCCCTTATCCTATCCCTTATCCTAACCCGCAATCCACATATGACGTCATAAGACCAGGCTCCGGTGGACGGTAAAAAACGCTTACCGTATAATCCGACCTTCAATCGATATAAACATGTAAAATGAAATTTTGAACTATAAAACAACGAAACGAAATGGGATCTGTGTTTAATCAGACCGAGCATGACGTATGTCCGTGTTTATTCCCCCACATAGAACAATATTGGTTTATTGAAGTTTGGTTTTAAACTCCATTGCACTCCCTTTCTTTTCACCTGCTGATTTGATGTTTAGTCTCGATTCTTCGGTACTACAAATGGCAGCTTATATATGAAATAGTCGACAAGTGAACAAATTTTTAGACGCATTAAAATCTAATTGTATAATTTTCTTCATATCAGACAAACATATCAATTATAAATATATACATAATGACGCCATAGGTATATACATAATGTCGCCATAGTTATAAATATATACAGAATGACGTAGTTTTAATAATACTATTTATAACCACAAAACCATTCAATATTGACTAGGCTATTTATATCTATGACGTCATTCTATATTTGGCTGACTGCACTAAAACTATGTAATGTACAAAGTCAAATAATAGATCAAAAGTTTTGAATTCAAAATAGCTTGAAGGCTGGATTTAATTTAACACCCAATTTTAACGACGCGTACGTGTGCCCTAGGATTGAACGCACAAAAACGATTTGTGGACGACTGAAAAAACGTCGACAGATACTTTCTTTGTGTAAGTGTGCGTGTGTGCGTGGAATACCCCCACAAAAATAATTTGCAGGGGGAGTGACGGGAACATCTACTTATAAATTGAATGCATCAAAACATCTTCTAATAAAAATATATATTTCATGGGGTAGGAGAATGGACTCGACATCTCCTAAAATAATATCTATCTACAGTGATCAGAAAGGACCAGATGTAAGTCTAAACACACTATATATAGGGCGAGCTTATACATCACTATTTCAAGAGGGAGTGACAAGAACAGCCAACATTTCTAGCTAAAATGATTGATATCAAAATTGAAATCTGTTTAAATCTATTTTAATGTCATGGACCGTATAAAATAATCTATTATAAGTCCATGAAATCATACCAATTCGCTAAAAAACTGAATAAATAATTCATTTGACAAATAATTTTTTGTAGATTTCGTTTCTTGATTTGTTTTAAGCTCGAGACGAGCACATCATCCAGTCATTCGATTATCTGTGTCCACGTGGGTTGCTATGTTGCGCTTCGTTGTCATGGGAAACACACGGATGAATAAAGAATTGTACGTTCCTGTTACAGCTATCCGTATGCTTACCTTGGCAGATCGGCCATAAGAGTCCTGACACATTTTGATAACCAATGGAAAAAAGCAGTAATTTTACGTAACAGTCGACGTTCAGAGATTTCAATTATCAAAATGGCGGCATCTAATAAATCTATACTTTCAACGATAGAGAGCTGGGAATCTATGAGCTAAAACATATTTACAAAATAAATTCATTGAAATATATACACTTGCTTTGGTTAGTTTCCACATGGGAAAAAAATAATATAATAAAACATAACTACAATCAGTTCATTGTCTGTGCTTCTATGGGGTTGCTCGATTGTCCCGAATTGACAGAAATGCAATCGAGTGACACGGAATTCAGTCTCGTAACAATTCTGTCAGGCTCGAGAACAGAGGTGGTGCGTGAGTAGAATCTTATGCTGTCGGCGCATGCGTTGTAAGCTCAAAATCACCCTTTTCACTCAATAATCACTATATTTGGGATTGAGAGAATTCTATTCCGTTTAATCGAGTATACCCTATTTGTAAATATTTTTATAATGATATCGTACGATGACTATATCACGTGATAAGTACATAATTGTATTACACACTAATATCATTTTTATCTTCACGTGTTACGTCATTTAAAGCCTTTTAAAATTAAAGCTGGGTTGTGTTTTAATATTCTGATAAAAGAATCCGCCATTATTATCAACTTCAAACAGATAAGAATTTGCCTCACACATCCTTCTTCCTCCGTTTAGTCTTCGTCTTAGCTTTACCACGTCGCTTCCGGTTTAATTTCAATAATTTCTTGTAACGTTTTAGCTTCTGTTTCTCCTTTTTATTCAACTTATCTCGTTCTCCAGTTAATATTTTTACAAGATAATTTCGTTCCGTTATTTGTAGAGCGCGAGTTTTAACTTCTCTCTGTATTTTTCTAATGTGTCTTCTTTCGTCTCGGGTTAGATTCCATGTTTTTGATTTCCGGTTAATGATTTTTAAAATTCGTTTTTCCGTCTTTAGTATTTTCTTTTCGTTGATGGCTAAAATGGAAAAAGTAATATCACATTTAAAATGAAAGTAGGTTACCATTCAATTAACCATCGGTAATGGGCGTGGGTATGAGCGCGTCCGTAATATACAAGTTTATACGATAGATGGGATGTCTGTAATATACGGCCAGTCTATGTAATAGATGGACCGTCTGCAATATACGGCCAGTCTATAAGATTGATGGACCGTCTGTAATAGATGACGAGTCTATACGATATATGGACCTTCTGTTATTTTGGACCCGTGTATATGATAGGATAGATGGATGGGCCAGTCCATAGGATGGGTGGACCTTACCTGTAATATAAAACCTTGCCTGTAATATTCGATCAGTCTGTGTGATAAATTTATACGATAAAACAAATTAAAAAAACAACAGCTCACCTCTTCTATCTTTACGGTTTTTACGTCTTTGTTTTCTCTTTGTGCCACCTTCACCATTTTTTTCCGGTGGTATTCTTCTTCTAGGTCGGACGTCGGTGTCAGGTTTTACTGTAAAATATAAAAAAATGACAGAAAATATATTAAACACATTTTAGACGCGCCAGAATCGTGACGTAATCAAACGTTTCAGCTATGGTGCTTGGTTGTAAATACAGGATATTCAGTTAGCGCATTTCATGTGAAGTTTGTGTTTGTTCAATTGATACGACCTTTCGAAGTTTTGAGACAATTCAATTACGGGACCTTAAACTCTTTAGTCTCTCACTTCCCGAATTCCAACTTGCCAGAACATTAATGCGAGGAGTAACGGGATCTCCTCTTGCCTAGAATTAATGCTATGAATATTAGGCTAGATGTCCCCGTAAATTCTCTCAATCAAAATCATAACTTTAAGCACTCATACTAGAACATATTTTGTCAATTCCACAGAATACGTTTCTCTGAAGCGTTGCAGAAGTATGTTATAGTAAGACAGAGTTATGGCCCCTTTTCTGGAACAACTTTAAATAGTCATACTAGGGGACATAACTCTGTCTTACTAGAACAAATTGTCTCTTACATATCGCTAATCATATAATCACAATATATTCAGATTTATTTTTCAGGAAGGATTGACCTTTGACCTTCCACAATAACACACAAAGCAGAATGAGGGACGAATTGTTATACCTAAACGTTTACACATTTGGTTACACGTTCCTTTTTTAATGCATTCAGGGTTACACCGACCTATAAAAACAAACAAATAATTCACATAAATATTCATTGGGAAGGGGGGTAGGGGCCGGGGGAGAAGGGTGGATCGGGACCGGGAAGACGAGGGGGGGCAGTGAGTACTACCCTGGACGAAATAAAAACAGAAAAGCGATTATGATAAAATGCGTCGCCAATACTTAATGGAGATTCTGAATAAACAAATTTGTTGACATTTATTTATAGCTTAATTCGGGTTCATTCAATTGTAAATCTTTTCATGTCGACAGACGTTGTAAGTGCGAAATTGCCATGGATACAAGCTATCATGGATGCCCTAGAACATTAATTTTGGCATTATACGTACCAGCTTTATGGGACAGGAACTATCCCGACGAATTCGACCAGAAAACAAACACAGGAGGACCCAGATAAAACCCACGAGGATGGACAGGCGACCCACTTTCTTGTCACGTACAACCGAGGAATCGACACCACGCCAGCTGACTCCATGGCCTTATGATACAGCCATCCAACCTCCAAGCGGCGTAATATGGACAATAAGGAACATTATATTTCCAGTTAAATTACTAAATGCCAGTGAAACAATTTATTATAACTAAATACGAAATCAGTCAATGAATAGCTGTCTTACTTACTTAACTCACAAGCGTCACCATAGAAACCTTCCGGGCAGAAACAGAATCCTTCCGGTAAACATTGTCCGCCATTTTGACATGGTCGACCACAGACGACTGGAAAATAAATAGTTGTATATAAAAATTGATGGTGGAACTTAGAGGTTAATTTTAGTCGGGTTATAATAGCTGGTATATACTGGGGTTATCAAATAGTTTAGGTCATTTAGATAGGCCTAATCTCAAACCATAACTCTCGAATATCTGAGGTCAAAAGCCTAGATTGTATATACAGATACAGGGCTAGTAAAATACTATAGGTCATTGAGCTAGGCCTACCCGATGATTCATTCCCCACGCATTCAGCTAGACGTAATGGATGAATCGAGCCCTAAGCATTGAGCTAGGCCTATTGGATGATCCAATCTCTAAGGATATTTCTTGTTTTATGTAATTTTGTTATGACGTAGCTGTGACGCTGTGCAAATTTAAAATAGAATAAAATGATTAACATCGTTATAATGGACGCTGGGAAGCAACCTGATTAAAATACAGATCTATATTTTGTTTCCTATTTTCATTCTTTCGATGGGAGATTGTGTCAGAGGTCATATGAGCGGCTTTTAACCCTATGAAGTCAAACACTTCATTAACCAATCAGCGTTGATGTTCTAGTGGAATATCAACAGTTCCATGCATTTCACACCAAGAACTCGCTGCAACAGACAGTTTCGTTGTCCGTTCCCTCACATCAAAGACGGGCTGGTTATATGACACTTATTGCAGATCCTAGTGTAGTAAAGACAAGTAAAACGAAATTTGGAACTATAAAATAAGAACAGAAGTAGGATCTGTAAAGGTATAATTCTGTGATTTAAAAATAAAAAGGTGGACATTAAATAAGAATAAGAATGTACCCACCCTTTTCACAGTGGTGTCCACTATACCCTGCTGGACATGCGCACATCCTAGGTGAAACGCATGTGCCATTGTTCTCGCATCGAGGATTACATAAAGCTGAAATGATAAAACAAAATATTTTGTTATTAAAGAGAATTTTTTTTTATATCTAAACAAAGAGGATGACAAAGCTTGTCTCTCCGGAGTTTTGATTTTATATTAATCAAAAGCTAGCTAGACTAGTGCTGCTGTGACAGAAACGACAGAGTGATGTCAGAAACTTTCCGATTGCTAGCTCTAATAAGTCTTCTCAATGATAAACATGTCTGTAGGTTAGTTGATAAATTTTCAATCCCTTATGCAAATGGAATCTTTAAAATAAATATCACCCCAGAATGATTCAATTCAATTCAATAACATGAATGGTAAATCTTTAATATCTGGCCAGAATTATTCAATTCCGTCAATATTTGCAAAGTTATGATGAATTGAAAATATTCGGCATCCACTGCAGTGGCATTTATAATTCTCGCTGAAATCTTTTGATGGGCCTCATTGTAATTCGATTGAATCTAACCTGGGAGATTATCTACCGTTCATATTTTGATTGTGTTTTTTTAGTTAAATGTCAAGTTACCTACATATCACAATGGATTAACCTATATTAGAACGGATTAACCAATGTTAGGATGGATTAACCCGTTAAAAATTGGAAACTCTCTGCACGTATATATTGTAATCCTTATACGGCATTTAGTAACTGAACATATGAGAACGACAAGAGGAACTTTTTGAAACGTAGTATGAAATAAACTCAGTCATCGTTTTCCATATAAATTTGTGTTATTCATCATACATATTGTAAATGAGCATTAGCAACATTACCGTACATTTTTCCGTGTGCTTTCAAAGTACATTGTGGTTATTTAGAACTGAAGTGTGATTCGAAGCTTCCTTCGCCGATTCTGTTCCCGTCACTACTCAGCTAAATTATATTTTAATGTTTTAAGACAATCTATCGTTCTACTCACATATATAATTGTTTAAACGGACCTCTATCACGATTAGCGCTACGATTGAAAACGTGGTTTTAATCCTATCAGGTCTTTTCGTATATTGAGGTTGATCGTAGCAATCACATAATCCTGGTGATCCTTTCGGGTCTTATCATACAGTGAGGTCAGCCGTGTTGATCGTATCGAAACTTATCTGAATGTGCCAGATCGTGAACCCAATATCGTAAGACATGGTAGAATAGGCTGACATTATGATCCAGGATCACACGACTCAGGAACAACAGTTTACAGTTCTCTTGATCAACACTTGTCAAGATTGCCACATCTTCTAACGTATTGTCACGGAAGAGCCCCCACCCTTTTTTTGTTCTTTATTGCAGTCATCGGGAGTTATCTCCCATATGTGGATTACCACAGCTTGTAACGTACTGTCATTAAGTAATACCACCTTCCCTTTGTTCTTTTTTGAACTCCCAGAAGTTATCTCCCATATGTGGAATCTTTTGTACTTACGGAGGTTGAATAAAACATGGCCTATCTCACATGTTTTTTTTTAGATTCAATACATTTTAATCTATGCCATCCACGGTGAATCAGAGAACTACCCCAATTTAGAAGTCTTGTCATATTTAAAGGCACTAACCCTCTAACTCAATATTTCCATAATATTCGAAATTAAAAACACGAATCAGAAGTGATTATTGGTCTATTTCTATCTTTATTGGTGTTGTTCTCTGGTTGTGTAAATATGGGATCCAGATATCCGATATTTAAGACATACTAAACAGACACTCATTTTAATATGACCCAAAACTGAAGATACACTAACCAACGTCATCTAAAACCAACATACCTATTTCACAAGCTTTCCCGCTGAATCCCTGACGACATAAACATATACTGTTGACACAGGATCCACCGTTTTCACATCGAGCCTCACATAAAGAGGTAGTGACTATAGAATATAAATACATCGCCGTTACTAGATATTACAGAATAAACCAACAGAGTGCACATACAAGTTATATTCTGCATGCCACATCCAAGAAACACATGAACGAAATCCATCACATTTCCATGCAAAGGGCCAAACAATTAGCGCCCACAATGACACCGTCATGCTAGTAAAGAGACATTGCCAATCACAATTAGATCGTCATGCTAGTTGTGAGAAATTGCCAGCCACAATTAGATCATCGTGTTAGGAGGGAGAAATTACCAATCCCAATAACACCGTCATGCTAAGTGAGAAAAATTTCCAGACACAGTGGGAAGAGAAGAAAACATAACAGCCACAATTATCACGTGGGTGAGAAATTACCAGCCACAATAAGAACGTCATGCTAGCGAAGAGAAATTACCAGCCACAATAAGAACGTCATGCTAGAGAAGAGAAACTACCAGGCACAATAAGAACGTCATGCTAGGGAAGAGAAATTATCAGCCACAATAAAAATGTCATGTTAGGGAAGAAAAATTACCAGCCACAATAAGAACGTCAAACTGGACGAGAGAAATTGCCTGCCGCAATAAGAATGTCATGTCAAGTGGGGGGGATTTGTCAAAGACAATGGGATCATCATGCCATTTGAGACTTATTATCACCCGGTTGTAATTGTCAAGCTACAAGATAAACTGCGGACCCGCAATGATATCGACAAGCTATTTGAGAAACATTGTCAGCCACAATGAGATCATCGTGCCATGAGATAAACTTCCACCCGTCACAACGAAAACGTCATGTTACGTGAGCGTAATTATCAGCCACGGCATAGACGTCATGTTAGGAAGGCGCATTTACCGGTGACAAAGTAAAAATCATTCTATCTGAGAGAAATTATCAAACACAACGTGGACATCATGCTAGGTGAGAGAAATTACCAAATACAACGTGAACGTCATGCTAGGTGTGAGAAATTATCAGTAACAATGGCAACGCATTGCTAGAGGCGAGAAGATGTCAGCCACAATGAGATCGTCGTGTTAGTTGATAGAAATAACCAAACACAATAAGATCGTCATGTTAGTTGACAGAAATTAACAGCCACAATGACAACGTCATGCTAGGTATTAAAAGGTGGTCATGCTAGGATAGAGAAATGAATAGTCACAATGAGAATATTATGTGAAAGAAAATAATCCATCCAAATAAACCGAAAACAATAATTCATGGAACTCAGCTCTTGCAAATGAAGCAGAAACAAGTAAAGCACACAATGATGGCAGATAATGATATGTCGATTCTGGATGAGGAGACAAATATAATAATTTATAATCACAAAGTTACCCCCCCCCACACACACACACACACCTAAAAACAAAAAAAAAACCAAAATACAACATAGCATGGCAATGTCAGATCTTGGTACTAGCACAAACAACTACGGATATGTTCATGCCCAGGGATAAAGGGAAACAATTTGAAAACACTTGATGCCATGGATGTAACAGCAAGAATAGATGCTTGTCAAATACAGTAAAACAGTTGTTGAACATTTGTGTCACAACAGAGTATGAAATGAAATGGGGTTTAACTGTTCTGCTCCGAACTGGGCTAATGAAGACGGGCATAGGCCATACAGTGTGATATGGGGACATTTCACCCGGACAGCGGCTCTTATATCGAATTCCAACTGCCAAGGGATTGTTTTTACGTGCACGCCAATGTATACACGTGACTTCGGTTTTTCGTCTCAAGAAAGATTTATGACAAGACAGCTTTACTTTTCAGCCCCCCCCCCTTTCAGGCACCATTGATAAGGGGAATCCTCATAAACGTTCTCGACCAACCCACCGTGGCTTCCCGATCAGTCAGTAGGATCACACGATATGAATTTATGCCACGCTACAGCATCACCAATTAATGGAAACGCAAGCTATCGGACATGTTATTAATAAAAACAAACTGAACTCTATCATAAGAAGAACCCAACAAATTGCACCGTGCAATCATAAAAGTGAGGGAAAACAGAAATTATAACGAAGAAAAAAAATCAATTAATTAAAACCATATCAGAATAACATGCAAAAAGTTGCTTCTGTGTTAATTTCTGGAAGAATAAAATGAAGATGAGCATCCAACTCGATTAATGTTATATTTTCTCAAGTTAAATTAAAACCATTCCCGCCACACACCGTGTCTGTGTTTCATGTTTTACTTGATGCACTAAACTAGTTAATGATGATTGGGCAATGGATGAAATGTTGTTCTGCAAGCTAAACGTCATGTATCGGGCTATGGACGAAATGTTGTTCTGACAGACATACGTCATGTATAGGGCTATTGGCGAAATGTTGTCTAAGAGACATGTGCCATGTTTTGGGCTATAGGCGACGCAATGTATTGGGCTATTGACGAAATGTTGTCTGAGAGATATACGCCATGTATTGGGCTATATGGACGAAATGTTGTTCTGACAGACATACGCCGTGTACTGATTGAGGTATGAACAGTGGCCTTGTTTCAATCTACTCTCCATGGAATTCCAACTGCCACGGGATCTTAAACGTGCTGCCAATATAAATATGGAACCTCAATTTATCGTCCCATCGTAACGACGAGACACTCTCCTTTCTAGGCCCATTGCACAAGGGAAACCAAGTCCGATACTCCCGAGGAACTTTCGCGGTCAACACAAGGATCGAACCTGAGACCTCTTCAGGGGCGGATCCAGGAATTTTTGCAGGAGGGGGTTTGCCAGGTTTCTGTTACGGAAATCTGCCATCATCGTCTCTAAATTACATAGGCATACATACAAATTGAGCTTTTTAAACAGAGAAATCATTTTTATACTGATGTAGGATCATTTTGTGATGTAATTTCATTGATGCAAGGCATTATTTTTTTTTTATGTAGCTGAGCAGGGGGGGGGGGGGGGGGGGGGGCCCCCCCCCCCCCCCTCTGGATCCGCGCCTGCTCTTAGTCAGTTATTCAACCAGTTAATAACCCCGTGTTTCATTTAAAATATAACAATCGAATTGGCCATCCTTCCTGAAAACGATTCCCCGGTTGTACGTGACAGGAATAGGGTCGCCTCTCCAACCCCGTGGATTCCCCCCCCCCCACTGCTAACGCCCCCTACGCGTGAGCGAATCATAAAAATAAAATGAAACCATGCGTTAGTCCCGAAATGACCCGGTTTGTGTCGACTGGACGTTACCCCCACCCTCTACCCCCCTCTCCCTCACACACACCGGTTGTACGTGACAAGGATTAGGGACGCCTGTCCAACCTCGTGGGTTTTCTCTGGGTCCTCCGGTTTCCTCCCACTGCTAAAGACCCCTACGAACAAGCGAATTTTAAAAATAAAATTGAACCTTGCGTTAGTCCCGAAATGACCTAGTTTGTGTCGACTGGACGTTCCCCCCACCCTCTATCTCTCCCCTCTCTCTTTCTCTTTCTCTCTCTCTCCCCGTCTATCCCTCTCTCTCACACACACACACACACACAGAATGGTATATTTATACCGTCTGAGTTTAACTGTTACCAAATGCATCTGCAAGCTATGATGGCGGTAATATTGTGTTAATGTGTAATTTCAGCTAATTGATGTTTCTATGTGTGGTGTAAGAATTTAGTTAAAGACAGACAGACAGGTATATTGGTGTGCTGAGGTTCATTATGACGTCACACTGAGATATACGCCCATATATCTCCTCGTGAAACACCCCGTGGTTCTTACCAACAAATGACTTTTTAAAGAGCTTGGTGATATTTTATTTTACAGTTTTACCAGCCAACAACAAACATACTTCATCTTGGCTTTTCTCTCGTATTATCACTTTAGTGTAAATTATTCTAACGAGCGGCGCACGAATACCGGTTAATGAAGAAGAAAATACTTTAAAGTGATAGTTTCGTTAACACGCCCTCTTCTTACATAAAATCTTAAAACTGCAATCTATATCAAGCCGATACAATAACGGCAGTTTAAAAACTTCTATCTACTTTTAAATTCGGTAACTGGATCAGTTTTGACAACATCAAATCAGTATCAATTCAGCATTAGATTTCTGGTATACACGTTTTTGTATCGTGTGTTTTTGAGATTTTATGTCTTGTGTATTTGTGAATTTGCATCTTGCGTTTTTGAGATTTTGCATCTTGTGTTTGTGGTTTTGCATCTTGTGTTTGTGGTTTTGTATTGAGATTCGTCTACCCGCATGTTGGCGATTTATATTCGAATGTGTTTGTGATTTGTTTTCCCATGGGTGTAAGATATGAATTCCAAGTGTTTGACTTGATTTCGCACGTGTTTTGAAATTTGAATTCGCACGTGTCTGAGAATTGTCAACCTAAAGTAGAATGTTTGAATGAAGACTAGTTTTACATGTTATTGTGTTAGTTTGTTTCAGATTGTGCATCTTGTGTCTTGTTATTGTGTTACTTTGTTTCAGATTGTGTATCTTGTGTCTTGTTATTGTGTTATTCAATTAGCGCATGCGTTGTCGCCCGCAATTATCAATTTTACTAGATTGACAATTTAAACATCCACTCAACACAAGCTACGTCATTTCGGGACTAATATATGGTTTAATTTTATTTCAATAGTTCACTTGCGACCCTAGCCCTTGTCACGTACAACCGGGGAATCGAAACAATGACGTGAATCATATCCCATAAAAACTGTTTTCTTTTAACATGAAATAACACCTTTTATATTAGTTTGAAGTAAGATGCCAGCCAGTTGAACGAGATGGGAACACGTGATGAGAATGTTTTCAAGTATTGTGATATTTCTACTTACAGCCGAGAAGATTCAAACTAGTCACAATATAATAAACATGTAAATACCGGCGGAGCTACATGGGTTAAATTCACCTGTCGTGTTTCATTGAGTAGTGTGAGGGAATGTGATGAATGTCGAATAGTTTAGACTACTGGTATAGGAGTTTGATTGAAAACACGGGTTGTTTATATTAACGTCAAACTGTTACTGGGACTGTATATATACAGAATGTTACAGGAATAAATATATTGGGTTATATTAGTAGTCGGGTGATCGTGGGGGTGTTTTTATCAATATATGAGTGTTCTAACAATATAGGGGTGTACGGCCGTGTGTCCTGTTCTGTCAATATGAAGGTGTAGAGTGGAGTGTCCTGTCAATATGGGGGTGTACAGTGGTGTATTCTGTCAATAGTGTGGTATAGTGTACAGTGGGGCGTCCTATCAATCAATATCGGGGTGTAGAGTGGGGTGTCCTGTCAAGATGGGGATGTAGAGTTGGGTGTAGTATCAATATGGTGGTCTAGTGTGATGCCCTAGGGTGTAGAGTGATGTGTCCTGTCAATAGCGGGGTGTAGTGCGGCGTCCTGCCAATAGCGGGGTGTAGTGTGATTTGTCCCATCAGTGTGGTGGTGTAGTGTGGTGTGTCCGGTCAATTGCGGGGTGTAGTGTGATTTGTCCCATCAGTGTGGTGGTGTAGTGTGATGTGTCCGGTCAATAGCGGGGTGTAGTGTGATTTGTCCCATCAGTGTGGTGGTGTAGTGTGATGTGTCCGGTCAATAGCGGGGTGTAGAGTGGGGTGTCCTGCCAATAACGGTGTGTCCTATCAATAACGACACAAATGTTAAATTCGAATAAATATAACGATATTTAGGGTCTCATCAACATATTTTGGACAGTAAGACGTGGTAATAAGTATTCCAATGATTATGTGAAAGGGGGGGGGGGGTCGTTGGGAAGGAGTTTGCCCGTACAGTGGTGTTTCCGTCTATTCTATTAGGAATTCTAACTGTCTAATCTAAAACATGCAACAAAATGATAAAAGCATAATATATTTATCAGCCATTGACGTGAATGAAATATTTTTTACTTTCATCTACGCGGTTTTTGTCAACACCGTAAGCTTCACCAACTCAGAAAATTTAAATATAAGCGTATGTTTTGTAAATAATTAAAATATAAGCGTATGTTTTGTAAATAATCAAAATATAAGCGTATGTTTTGTAAATTTATTTGTTTGATCGAATCATCGGAAATGGGAAGAATTGTTACAATGTGAATAAAACACAGATACTATTTCGTTTCGTTTTTTATAGTTCAAAATTTTGTTTTATTTGTCTTTACTACACTAGGATCTGGAAGAGTTGTTATATAATAGCCGCTATTATTGATGTGAGAAATTAGCCAATGAAACGGTCTGTTACGGCAACTTCGTGGTCGTAACTGTGGGTAAACCCATAGAAACATCAACGCTGATTTACCACTGACGTGAACTCTCACTGTAAATGGTCAGATCTTGTTTTGTGGGAGAACGCTAGATCGGAGACGGTCCTATGCATTTTAGCACATATGACGTCATATATAGATTATGGGTTAGGTTTAGGGTAAGGGCTAGGACCTGTAGATTTGGTCAAAATCCCGAGATGTAAACAGGGCTAGCCCTAACCCTAACCCATGATCAAGACTAACCCTTACCCTAACCCACAATTCACATATGACGTCACAATTTGCGTAGGACCGTCTCCGATCTAGCGTTCTCCTGTTTTGTGTAGGCCATAGAAAGTAAGAAAACGAAACGAAATATAGATCTGCATTTGAATCAGATTGAGATTTGTTATTTCCACGGAACGAAAGTCATTAAGCTGCGATGCTCCGAACAGCTGTAATAATTATAAAATGCTTCATCTTTATCATCAAGTTCCAGCCGCCCAGAACAGACCCGAAGAGAGTTTTTTTTCAACTCGACACAAACTAGGTCATTTCGGGATTAACATATTGTTCAATTTTAATTTTATTAATTTATTTGCTTACGCGTAGGGATCTTGAGCTGTGGGAGGAAGTCGGCGGACCCGTAGAAAACCCATGAAGTTGGTCAGGCGACCCAACTCTTTGTCATGTACAGGCGGGAAATCTAAACCTCACCACTTGACTCAATCACAGACCTTCTGATCCAACGCGTACGTGTTAAACATTCGACCACCCACCCCGAGGACCAATGCAGTTGAAAGAAACGGACACACTGTCCGGAAGTGGCTAGAGACAAAAAAAAAAAAAAAACCACTTGGCAAATCTCGACAGATTCCATACATTTGCGATGCGGCTACCGGTTCACTTTAACAGGGAAACTTGACGCTATTACAAACAAACAAGACACCATGGGCGCAGCCATGTTTCATCCGGGGCCTTTAAATTAGTTCAAATACATTATGGGCGCAGCCATGTTTCAACCGAGACCTTTAAAGTAGTTCCAATATGGCGAAATTCGTCATACAGCCGAGACTAGATGTAGGTACCGAAATCTGTCGAGGATTGCCGAGTGAACAAAAAAAAAACCTCCTTGTGTTACAGAAAACAATAAAATGAACCCAAACTCACCAAAAGCTGTACAACGTTTCTTCAATTTGAAGATAATTGGCGTATTGTGGACTGCGTGACCTGAAGTAGTATATATATGTAAACCTAGCACAATCGAGGCTACACCCTCGTCTTTACCTGTACACGGTATTGACATTTGAAAGACTGGAAAATAAAACAAAAATCAGGAAATATTACAATGAATTCTCTCATAAATTGATTTACGTTTCTCTTTTAATGTAACCCGACGTCGAAATTGACATAGTAGTAAGGGTCACAATTGTGTAAAATAGAGTATGACGTCATATATAATGATTAAAGTCTCTGAAAGTCATCTTGGGAATTGTAAAACAATGTAAACAATTAAAACAATGTAAACAGTAAATAAACAATGTAAACAATGTAAACAACAAATAAACAATGTAAACAATAAATAAATATTGCAAACAATACATAAACATTGTTAACAATAAATTAACGATGCAAACAATAACAGATGTAAACAATGTAAACTATGATTATGAATGATTAAAGTCGCTAATGGTCATATGGGTGGCTTAAACTCCCCAAATGGAATATCAGTGGAATCCCTCAAATGAAAGATTAGTTGAATCCCTAAACGGGATATCAGTTGAGTCCCTAAATGGAATATTGGTTGAATCTCTAAATGGAATATCAGTCGAATTCCTAAATGAAATATCAGTTGAACCTCTAAATGAAATATCAGTTGAACCCCTAAATGAAATATCAGTTGGACCCTTAAATGAAATATCATTCATTTAATACAAAAGAATATCAGATAAATCTCCACACAACCAAAGACTCCAACACGCGGCGTATTATTGAAATAAAATTAAACCATATATTATTCCCGAAATAACCTAGTTTATACCGAGTGCCTATTGCAGTGTTTCCTAAAATAGGCATATTAAGCTCTTGCATAATGTATGTTTAAGTCTCAAATATTAGATATCGTAAGAAAAAAAAAAGAAAATGACGCACACCGACTTTAGGTGCTCGTGTTATGTTAAATTGTATTAGGGTTGTTAAATTGTTTGAAGAGATAAGAAAATAAACTTGGGTTATCTTCTCTTGTTTTTAAACTGATTGAATCTGTAGCGTGGAGGTTATTTATTGAAAAACGATTAACTTGTGTTAAAAGCGTTTAAAGAAATATAATTGTGTCACGTGTTATCAAACCGTCACTGGTTCTAGTAGCCACGTGTTGCCCAAACATTTACTTAACTATAAAAATATCCCCCCTTCAGTGCTGTCTAGACGAGATAACATTGTTTCAAATACACGTACATCGCACCTTATTTATATCAATTGTCTGACAAACACTTAAGTTGTTTTCACCATCAATTCCACCCAATCAAACACACCTCGTGACCTTTCACCTTTCAACAACACGTGGTCTATCTACGTCATCACCTTTTCATCTCCCCGCCGATAGTGAGAGACAAGTTACGGGTTTTTAGAGAAATTTGTTAATTCGCTTTCACGATCCAATCTCAAGAGGGTGTTTGACATGGCTGACATGAGGCTTGAAACTCAATCAAACTTTAAATTTTAACTAATTTTAGACACGAATTGCGACCCTTGCTTCAATAAATCAAGCCGGTATCAGATGAACGTTTTAAAGTTTAATAGTTTGCTAAGCGATCTCCATCTTTTTTACAAAAACCAGTAGATTTCACTCAACAGCAAAGTTTATCATATCTGCTAATTCCAAGTTTTCTAAAATTATTCGTTGAAAGCTGTGGAAACAGAAACAAGTTTTAAGAGAAATTTAAAATAAATAGAGACACACCGCGAATTTCTTTGATCCTGTTTGGCTTTGATTAGAATTTAAACTGATACATTCTGGGCGAGTATTAAAGGTCTGTTTAAAGCGCATGTCGTATAATACATTTTAATTTTATTTAAATATAGTTATTATAGCAATCGACCAATGTAAGAGAGCGAGAGAGAGAGAGAGAGAGAGAGGGGAGGATAGATAGGGAGAGAGAGAGAGAGAGAGAGAGAGAGAGGGGAGGATAGATAGAGAGAGAGAGGTGGTAGAGAGAGGGAGTTTAACGTCCACTCAGCACAAACTAGAGATCATTTCGGGACTAACATGTGGTTCATCTTATTAATCTTTCCCGTCTTTTGACTGTTGGAGGTTTTACTTAAAAATACACTATGCCATATTAGATAACGAACTGACCGTTCACAGTGTAACGGTTAAAAGTAAATAATGTAAAAGAAATATGCTGAAAATATAAGTGAAATTGCTGCACTCTGAATCAAGATATTAGCGATTGCCATTTAGGCCTAGCCTCGATAATCATTACATACGTCGGTACGATAACACATAGTCTCGGTTATCCATTTTTGGATTTAATCATCAATGAGAGTTGAGCAACAAATAGGGTCCTAATCCAGTAAATATCACAGGCTAGCGATGACACCGATAGTTGATTATGACCTGGAAGAGTTTACTAATGTCTAATTAATAATGTAAATAACATTTCAAGCCTAAAGATAAACCTGCAGTAGGCAGATTTAGCGCTTGCATAATGTATGTTTAATGAAGTGATATATATATGACGTAACTACGCAGACATTGCAAGAAATTGACAACACATATCAAATCAACAGAATCGATCCAGTGGCCAGTCGTGAGCGCACACTGCAATAATACGAGCTTCACCCAACAAAAAGAAAATTCAATTGACGGACTGACGGGGACAATATACGACCACAGGCCCGGGCGTATGAAAAGAACAATACTGCAATAATCCAATACATGGTTTCACTACAGCTTAAATCTAAGGTATCGAATAATGATTACCTCTGAAAGACGAAACTATTTTTTTTATTTAATTTTCATGGTATGTTATTATCACGCGACAAAGGAGAGAGAGAGAGAGAGAGAGAGAGAGAGAGAGGGAGAGGGGGGTAACTTCGACAAACTAGTGGGAGGAAACCGGAGTACCCGGAGAAAACCCACGAGGTTGGGCAGACGACCTTAATTCTTGTCACGTACAAACGGGGATTCGAAACCACGCCAGTTGACCCAATGGCAGGCCGCGTGATACAGCGCGCGCACGCCAACCATTCAGTCCCCTCCCCCCGCGCGCGCCAAAGGAAGTAAAGAGAAGATACTGAACCGATCTTTGTCCATACCAATTTCGTTACCTGGGCACATCGCGAGATATCTTTATTCTGAAACTTTGTTATTTGTAACCACATCAACCTGTTATAGACTTTGTGTCTTTTGCGAATTAAAAATCTTTCGGATTTAATCATTTTTGTATTGTCCTGGAGACAGGAAGTTGGTTGGTTGAGCAGTCTAAGTGCGTTTTAGATCGTAAGGGTTGTCGTTGAGTCACGTGGCGATGTTTCGATCTTAAGATTCTACTATGTGTAATGGAGTAGGGTCGCCTGGGCAACCTCGTGGGTTTCCTGTGTAAGAATATGTAACTGTGTAAGAATCTGGCACTGCATAGCACTGCGATAAGACACCCCCACCCCCAAAACATCAACAACAAAAAATATAGTCAACGGTTGATGTAGGCATGATATCGATGTACGTGTGTGATTGTCAAAACAGTGTTATGGTACAAATATATATCACTTATAATTCTTTTTAAACTCAAAAGTGTCAAACTCAAAAGTGTCATCCTCAAGATCATAATTGATTTTTTGAAAATTAACTCATGGGTGAAGTCATTCATCATATAAATTAAATTTAAATCGAAAAAACATCTACTATTTAGACTAGGTCTATATTTAGGCCTAGACGGTCAAAGGTGTAATTCTCAAGTTCATAACAAATCTTCCAAAATTCATTCATTAAAATAAAAACATAAAACTAGCCAATGACGCTTTCGGGAACCTGCGCATATGAACCCCTTCGTCCATATCTTGTGTGGCCAAACAACAGACCAATTATGTTATTTAAAACACGTCAAATTATAGACTACTTTTCGAGAGGGTACCTTAATGGCGCCCACATATCACGTGACTGCCATTAGCGAATCGGAATCGGAACACGGGTTGGCTTTGGACGGACCACGTGACGACAAATACCTGTAATTAATGTAGTAAAGTATAATTATAATTACCTGTCGCTTGATGGGGTATCCAACCATGCGCAGGGATGCTGAGTAAAGGATTATATAATAAATGTTGATCTAAAGACGTTAAATTCTCAAACCAATAACGAAACTGAAATAAAGAACCAAGTAATTAGAATTTAATAATATAAATCGTTTATATACTTATACAGACGACTTAGGTGCAGAGTCTTGTTTTCATAATAAATTCTATTAACATTTAGTTATCAGGTTTTAGTTTCAAATTCGTTTCAAATAGTTGACTGTTGTTTGTAATAAAGGTTACACGATTAATTTTGTTCCCCAACATTCTGTAGAATACTATAGAATGAAGAAAATGGAATAGCCCCGCATCGCCAAACCTTCTAGAATGTTCTACTGAAAATTAGATTGGTAATCTATGACTTTTTGCTACATTCCATCATTAAACAGATAACGAGGCCCAAAACCACATTTAAATATAACGCCAAGTTAACGACACGTTAAATCTAACGGCGCTTCCAGCAACAGTCTTTCTCACCGTTAAAGTTAACGGGGATTCCCCAGCAACAATATGTCTCTCCGTTAAAGTTAACGGGGCTTCCAGCAACAATATGTCTCTCCGTTAAAGTTAACGGGGCTTCTAGCAACAATATATCTCCCCGTTAAAGTTAACGATCTGTTATCCCCATGTTAAAGTTAACGGGGCTACCAGCAACAACCTTTCTCTCTGTTAAAGTTAACGATCCGTTATCTCCATGTTAACGGATCGTTAAAAGTTAACGGAGCTTTGAGCAACCGGCCCCGGACTACAGTGACAGACATTACGTACATAATAACGTCATCGGTCACAGACATTATGTGAATAATGACTGTGACAGTATTGGTTCTTAAATCAAGTTCTGGAGGCAACACTGGTATAACTTTAAATAATGGTTTTATTCTTCTTCTTACATATTAGGTACAAACATCGTAATGTAAACGACCGTAGAACTAACTATATGGAAGGAGTCATGACTTAATTAGCTTGGCTTAGCATGAGTGTGCTAACTCCAGAAGCTGTCGTCTCGTACCGTCTCCTAGACCTGACTATAGTACTCCTGAGGTACCTTAACTAGGCGCCCGCCTAGCATGGCCTCCTGGACCTGCCTAAAGATTCGTTTCTGTTCTGAGTTTATAAACGTATTCCAGACAAAGGAGCTCATTAGACATCTGTCTAATGTATCAAGCATCATATGAAGGTTTAACATTCAATATAGTTTATCAGATAAAGAAAGCTAGATAAGACATGCCAACAACAAATTATAGTTACGCAATGACATAAGGAATACTACCAAGATCTCCAGCCGGGTATTGATAGCGACAGGTTTATGTTAAAATCACTAACACGTATTTTAATATGGCAGGACGCCTCTATGACATATGTCATTATGTTATATACCTATCCCTCTTTTTAGAAAAAAAATATGAAATGTTTTTTTAAAGCCTTTACAAATTTGAATATAACTGGGATCGATAATATCTACCCTAATCTTAAAAGATAAAAACAACAATAAGAATGAAAAGACATATAAATACAAACAACACTTGTAAAATGTCGTATACAAAAATGTCTATAAACAAAAAGAAAAGGTAAATGAAACACACACGAATTTAAAAGTTATATATACTTGTAAAATGTCATAATATCCAAAAAATGAAAAGGTCAATGAAAAACACACGAACTTAAAAGTTATATACACACAATCGGTCACACACGCGAGTCAATAATAAAAACAAACGAGATCCTGGAATCACGAACACAAACTACTTTAATTATCTTCTTAGACCGCTACTGCACTGTCGTAGCCAACTGTAGGGGTGGGGTACATATGATGCCCTTCCTCGTTCCAGTAATGTTGAGGGGTCAGAATTTTCCCTGCTCCGTTTAGTTCAACTATTGTTGTTGACCGGTAGTCTTTTCATTTTCCATACCGTCTGGCAAAACGGCGTGTTATGACGTGCTATGAAAAGTATTATAACTGCTCCCCGTGCCGAAGTTTGATCATCTGCGTATCATATCATGGAGTGAACTTAATTAATAGTTAATCAAATTAGCAAGTGGAACAGACTTGACTTTAGATAACGATCTAACGATATTTACAATTGAAATTAGGGAGTCATATTGTTTTATCTCAAGAATAATGAATGATCTGAACACATTTAACCAATCTTAAATAAGATATTTTTGAAAGAACTAACGGTTTATCTCTATAATTTTTAAACAAAACACAAAACAAGACAATACGTTCGCTCTAAATCCGAGCACAACCCTCCTGGGGTTAAACCACTTAACATAAACTTCTCCCGTTACATATCGGGGCATTTCCCATTAAAACTTTGGGGTATTACAATTAAAAATTTAATCCCGTAAATATCGGGTCTTTCCCATTAAATATTTGGGGTATTACAAATAAAAATCTCACCCGTAAATATCGGGTCTTTCCCATTAAATATTTGGGGTATTATATCTCACCCGTAAATATCGGGGCCTTTGCCATTAACTATTTGGATAATATACACGTATAGACAAAACAAACGGAAAAAACATAGAGATAAACCCGTTAATACTTTGTGAATGTAAAATTCCTAATTACGATATTGTTAACTCAATTCTAGTTAAACAATCACAAAACATTTTACTGCGCAATATAAACCTGTTAATACTAATTTTAAATGCCAAAATATGTGTTCAAAACAAACAATTATAATTTATAATCTTTTAAAAACAACATGACGCATTTTAGAACAAATAATATATATACAATTTTGTTTTAGTCATTTTCCTGTTCCACTACTAGCCAATATTAAATTTAGTAACTACACCATGATATTTAATGACGCGTGATGATAAACTGCAGATTTCCAGTTAAATTATAATACATAGCACTAATGTCATTTTTTTCACCCTCGCCATGGTAGGATTAGAAAAGACTTACCCTGTTGGTGACCTGTGAACTTCTAGTGGTTAGGACTTCAATCGTTTCTCTGGTCTACGGCATCAATTAATATGTGACAGTATTGGTTCTTAAATCAAGTTCTGGAGGCAACACTGGTATAACTTTAAATAATGGTTTTATTCTTCTTCTTACATATTAGGTACAAACATCGTAATGTAAACGACCGTAGAACTAACTATATGGAAGGAGTCATGACTTAATTAGCTTGGCTTAGCATGAGTGTGCTAACTCCAGAAGCTGTCGTCTCGTACCGTCTCCTAGACCTGACTATAGTACTCCTGAGGTACCTTAACTAGGCGCCCGCCTAGCATGGCCTCCTGGACCTGCCTAAAGATTCGTTTCTGTTCTGAGTTTATAAACGTATTCCAGACAAAGGAGCTCATTAGACATCTGTCTAATGTATCAAGCATCATATGAAGGTTTAACATTCAATATAGTTTATCAGATAAAGAAAGCTAGATAAGACATGCCAACAACAAATTATAGTTACGCAATGACATAAGGAATACTACCAAGATCTCCAGCCGGGTATTGATAGCGACAGGTTTATGTTAAAATCACTAACACGTATTTTAATATGGCAGGACGCCTCTATGACATATGTCATTATGTTATATGACGTCATAGATTGGTACATTTGAATATTGACGATAGTTCAAGGGACAGAACAGGGCGGATGGTAGGAAAGATTTATTAATGATATTGTCTACTTTCAAATATCATTAGGCATAATTCATCAGGTCCACTTTCAAACATAACTCATAATGTCAACTTTCAAACCTGAGTTTCCAAATGGACACAGATCATTAAATATTTCTACGCCGGTACCCAATTTTGTAGGGCCAAGTTATTTTTAGTCTTTCTCTCCCTTTCCCTTTTTCCCCCTTTTGCATGGTGATTTTTGTTTACTTTTTGGTGTAGAATCGAAGAAAAGGGTTTGAAAATACATTTTCTGCCAGGTTTTGGTGAATATTCATGATTTTGAGGCGGAAGGATACAAGAGTTGTGAGATTGGTTACGTTCAAAGCGGGGGCCGACAATTGCCTGGTTTGCTGTCTCTACTTCCAGCTTGTGTATCTCAAGTTTTTCATGAAGAACCTCATACATGCTTTTGGGCAAGAGTTTGCCACATGTTGCTCCATCTGTGGCAGAAAGCGTTCTACCCAACGAATATTTGGGGAAAAGTTACAACCGGTCTAAGAGACGAGAATTAACATTGAAGTCAATGGGGAAATAATTAGTGATCTGTGGCCAAATTACTGTATAAAGTTTACAAGTAGAATCTATGGCCCCCGATGCGAACCGCAAGATCAGACGTCACACTATACGACATTTTGATTAAGGAGAGAGAGAGAGAGAGAAACGTATGGTTATATTTTCATGTAAAAGTTCCGTTGTGTGCAGGATACGTTGAACTCAAAACGAGGAAAAACCCACGAGGTTACTCAGGCGACCCTGTTCTCTGTCGCGTACACTCCTTGTAACCAAACCGTGACGCTTGGTCAGATCTAAAGCGCACGAGTTGGATCCACTCCCACGGGATATGATAGCTAGCACGTGATTGTGTACCAGTTCCTGTATATAGCCCACTTCACCAAAACAACTCAAACTCTTCAACGTCTTGAGATAAAAGAACAATTAACACCTACTACCTACCGTTTGAACATGTGTCATGGCGGTGAAAAGGTGAAGAAATCACAAACAAATAAACGGCGAAGAAGTTGTTATCGTTCCATCAATAAATAACTTTAAGTAGTTCTAGAGTTAGAGACGAGATTTTATGATAGTTAAGTAGAGAAAATTGGCGTATGTGTGTGTATGTGTTTTCTTTTTATCTCTCTAAATCCACAAAACTATAAGCCTAGTAGTTTAGGTACGTATTCAAGGTTGGGTTGGCGGACGGACCAAGGTGATGGCAAAATACGACCAAATTAGAGACACATTCATGTGTTTTATCGAGAGAGAGAGAGAGGGGGGAGAGAGGGGGAGAGGTAGATGGGGGGTTTAACGTTCACTCGACAAAATCTAGGTCATTTTGGTACTGACACGTGGTTCAATTTTATTTCAATAATTTGCTTGCGCGTAGGGGTCTTTAGCAGTGGGGAGAAACCGTAGGACCGGAGAAACTTCGCCAGGTCTTACAGGTGACTCTACTCCTTGTCACGCACAACCGGAGAATATGTCATACCCCATTTAAATTCCCTTAAAACGAAACTTTAATGAGGGTATTTTGTGAAACCGATTCACGTAAATGTAGTTAAACCTGTAAATCTGGGGAGATCAATGTTTCTGTTGTATCATTGTTGACTAGAGTTGATATTGTATTAAATTAAAATATATTAACACTCAAACTAGGAGAAGCCGTGTTGACATGTTAGACTGCACCAGAACCTTTGTACAAACCCGAACAATTTATAAAAAATAAATACTTGTACTTTTAGTTGCACCGTGTTAACTGAGAATTTGTTTTTGTGTAAAATTATTTCAATAGCATTCCACGATTTGTTTGATAATTTTTAGTTAACCCTGAGTCACGTGATATCACGGAATGCGGGGACGGGCTACAATTAATTACTCCTTTAACTTCAGCGTTAATTTTAGCCTCTTTAGTCGACTCCACCTGTACGCAAAATTGTCACTGCCTGATAGAGCAACAACTGGGCATTCCTTTGTTCAAATGTTGCATGAACTTGACCACTGCAATTTTGAGACATACAAACTTGAAGTCGCATATTAAAAACGTGTAATTATCCACCGTAAATGTAACCAACCGCATAACTCAGTACTGTTATCCATCCGCCTCTAAATCCGGAACATTTACCAAAATTGACAGAAATCAAAAAAGATAGAGACAGAATTATTATAAACTACAAATCGTGAATTTTACTAGTGGTCTGCATCCGTGTCAAATGTACAAAGCTAAAACACATTATGACACGTAATAACTACAAATACGTCATGATCTATACGGGAACCTGCTTCGCGAAATCTTCACTCCAAATATTAGTAGATATTTCATTTTGATTGATTAAGCATTAACCAATCTAATATTATTCAATCAAATTATTAAAATTTGAATTTTATCTTTTCGGGAAACAGGCCTCAGGTTTATAAATATCTTTAAACGTGACAAACTAAATCTGTGTATTAAAATGTGTGTTTGTTTTAAATATGTTATTACCGTTGACATAGCTGCATGAGTTGAAGTCGGAAGGGGTGGTACTGTTGGGGGTGGTAGTCGGAAGGGTTGACTAAATTGTAAATTTATCTGTATTATTATAATAATAAATATTTGTATAACTCTGCTAGTAGTTTTATATTATTCTACTATTAGCCTATAATTTGCTCGTGAGCTCACCAATCCGTTACGAACTATAAACAAAACAATTCGTATATTGTTCAACTCAGGTTTCGGGGTGGATGGCTCAATGGTTACCACGCGTGCGCTGTATCATAAAGCCTGTCTGGGTCCTCCGGTTCCCCCCACTGCTAAAGACCTCATATTCACACAGCGAATTATTGAATTAGACCATATTATGCTAGTCCCGAAATGACCTAGTTTGTGTCGAGTGGACGTTAAACCCATCTCTCTCTCTCTATCTCTCTCTCTCTCTGCCCCTCTGTCTCTCTTTAACACAGGTTTCAACAAATAAGATGAAATGGAGTTTAACGTCCTACTATTCTGCGTCCTGCATGGTTAATTGATATGCAATAAAAAGTTAGGTCACGGGCATTATTAACAAAATATATAAATACTACAATGGCTATATTATTTAACGACCGGCATTATTAATTTACGTTATATTTCATAGTTTATTGACAATATTATTAATTAATGATAATAGCTTAATTAGTGAAAATATTATTAATTAATTTCATATGTCAATAGTTTATTGACAATATTATTAATTAATGTTATATGTTAATAGCTTGGTGACGATATTTTAAATTAATGTTATATGTTAATAGCTTAGTGACAATATTATTAATTATAATTTATATTATAAAGTACAATTATAATTTATACTATAAATGAAATTATAAAATACAATTATAATTTATACTATAAAGTACAATTATAATTTATATTATAAAGTACAATTATAATTTATATTATAAAGTACAGTTATAATTTATACTATAAAATACTATTATAATTTATGTTATAAAATACAATCATAATTTATACTATGAAATACAATTATAATTTATACTATAAAATACAATTGTAATTTATAATATAACATACAATTGTAATTTATACTATAATTATAATTTATACTACAACAGATAAACTTGAAACTATGAAATATTAACTTCATATTAATATGAAATATGATTCGTCTCTATTTTCCGGTGTGGTTTCCCTTTGTCAGTGATGCAGGATGGGGTCTGACAAGGACAGTTGTCTAGTCGTTCGGATGGTACAAAAAATCGATTCCCGTGTACACATTTTGGCGTGCATGTGAAAGATCCCTTGGCATGTGTAATACGATATAAGAGTAGGCCGCAGCGACGCTGTCCCGGCACAATTTCCCTCATAGCACGCTGTATGGCGCATGTCCGTCTTCATTAGCCCAGTCGGAAGTTAAACCCGTTTTCATTTCATGCCATTCATCTCTGTAGCAAAATAAAACAGATCCGACCGGTTGCCACGTGTTTAAAATTATAAATAAAACAAAATATGAACACGCTTAATGGTGGCCCGATACCTCTAAACACCACACACAAAATTTTTGATATAATCTTAAAATAAAACTTTTACTTTATTCTGCTTTTTAAAAATTACTTATGGCGTTTTCATTTCCTTTTGCCACCACGCATAGTATAGTTTTTACTACTCGAGGGCCGCCTTACCATTGTCGCACCGTTAAATCTTTTAAAGTTATGCCACGATTTGCCTGGTGAAAACTCGAGAAAAATTGTACAGTGGAAATTAACAACAGTTGTAAGACAATACTAAATGTCCACCTCGCATGTCAGGGGCTCGCGTTAAAATATGACGAAATATCTCCGTTTATTAGAAACAGATCGTCTCATGTTACGAACAAGTAAGCCCAAACAAACTAGTCTAACTTTTATTGTTTTATTGTTAGGAAATACTTGAACTTTCGTTAAATAAATAAACTATATCATCATGAAATGTCAGTTAAACAATCCTTTCTTTAATACTTTCGTTAAGGATAGTCATTTTATAAAGTTTCTTCTTATTTTCTTTCGTCGGTTGGCGTGAAGCAGTCTGTGTTTATATATTTAACGTCTGCGCGTGTACTTGTGACGTCGTTGACAACGGGCGCGCGGGAGGAAGTGTATATAAAATGGCGGAATATTAAAGATGGGTAGCGGATGAAACGGTAAAAGATGTGGACCGATAACCTTAACACAATGTAAATAAAGTAATAATGTAGAGGAGAGGAGAATGTCATACCGTACAGTGGTGGGGTTTGTTTATAAAATACTGATAAAAATGTAATAAACATTTACTTTATATAGTTTATCTATGGTACGCCATATTGGCTAAACCTATTTTAACAACCATTCGTACGACGGTTTAACAGATTCACCTGTAGATAGCTAGCTTCCAACTTTTCTCTCATACTCTTGTCGAGGAACCATATATACCTGCCAAGCCTTCACTCATACCAGGGTGTGGGGGCGATGGTTAGCGTGTGCGCATTGATGAATCATGTCTGTCATTGAGTCAACTGGTGTAGGGTCGCCTGTCCAACCTTTTATTTGTCCAGGTCCCTCGGTCTCCCCCACTGCTACGCACAAGCGTGTTAAATTTATAATTTGTGTCGAGTGGACTTGAAACCCCATCGTTCTCTCTCTCTCCCTCTCTCTCCCTTTCTCCCCCTCTCTCACCCCTCTCGCTCTCTCTCTCACTCGAACCTTAGACCCAAGCTACACTCAACCCGAACATTAGAGCCAAGCTACACCCCATCCCACTCGAACCCGAGACCCACGGTAGACCATCACCCCGCCCGAACCATAGACCAAATCTACCCTAGCCAACCCGAACCTTGGTCCTAAGCTACACCCACCCTCATCGCAGACTTACGCTGCGCCTTAGCGTTGAAACATTTCAATGTGCCATCTCTATCCACAGTAAGTGCTGCTCAAGTTCGTGAACAATTGACAGTCCTCGCTAAAATCCTTTAATTTCCGATATGTGACAATAATCAAGTGGGACTAATTTGTTAAATTTGGGTTATTGTCCACTTCCACTCAGGTTTACGTCGCAGTCAAAGGTTAACCCAGAAATCAGCAAAAGTTATATCCTTTAGGCCTGAATCATAATCGCCGTGACGTCACTAAACAAGATGGTGGAAGAGTTCGATAACCTGACGTAACGACGTCCCTGGCTACTGTTACTATAGTTCACTGGTGTAACTTTAAATACTATTTGTAGGTATGTATATCAGGTTTTTATATAATTCATTAATCAGCCAGACAAATAAACGAGGTAGACTTGTGGTAAGATATAAATATGGAGGCCCATGGTGTTATAACATATGTATATAGATACCATACTCCACCCCATACTGTGTCTAAATACTAGTATTACACTTATAATACTCTAATCAACTGTATACACACTTATACAATCAAATAAATACAGTACAAACCATACACTACTAATACTGGAGAGAGAGAGAGAGAGAGAGACGGAAAGGGAGAATGTGAGAGAGAGGGGGTGGGTAACGTCCAATCGACACAAACATGGTTCAATGACAGACTTTATGACACAGCGTACAGGTGATAATCCCCCACCCAAACATCGAACAACCTTACCCGGGGTCTAATTATCATAAACATCACAAACCAACAGGACAGATAAATAAATGACACAACACAAAGATTGTTATTTAAAAAACTTTGCCAAAGAAAGAACGACAGACCCTTTCCATTTGTTTGTGAAACTCACAAAATCAGTCATTATATTTTTTTTTAACTTAATAAAGGGAAATGAATTACTGTTTATTTTTTTATGGTCTAGCTACAAATGTCTCTTATTCTTTTACCCTTGTCTCAATAGAAATTTGAAATTGTATCTGAACCAATCTGACAATTCCATGACAAAATCACGTTTTAATGTGAAGAAACCCTTGCCATCGTTTATCGATTTGATCAGTTCGTCCTGATTAAACCCAACATACAGTTTCCTTCAATCACAGAATCACATTTACTCATTAATAGAAGGAAAATATAAAGATTATTTCATCCTCTACTGGAGTAATATCACACTTCCACGTTCGTAGCAGAGATATCAAGGATATAACATGGACTCCAGTCGGACAAGTTTCCAATACTTTATTTGCATGATTCTTTGAAATAAATGTAATTAGTATTAGTTCCGTTTATTATTTAGATGTTTACGGCATTGACTGGGGCGATCAGACTGGATTCAGATGTTTAAAGCACGGACAAAGGGTGATCAGACTGGATTCAAATGTTTACAGCATTGACTAGGCTGGATTCGGATGTTTACAGCATTGACAATGGGCGACCAAATCTGACAATTCCGAGGCATGATCAGACCCAACAAAGGGAATTCCCCGATAGTCAGCGCATTACTGTAGAAGGGAAAAATAACATAAACCTTTAACACGGCACGAACCTATAACACAACCTAACAACATGAGCCTATAACATGAACTTATAACAACAACATAACAACATGAACTTATAACATGAACTTATAACACAACATGAACATATAACACAACATAACAACATGGGCCCATAACATGAACTTATAACACAACATAACAACATCAATATAAAAATTTAACGCAACATAAATTCAAAATTTTATGCGAGAAAATTTACCCTGACTTAACCTAATTACAAAGAACTCATGTAGTGTATCATGTAGTGTATCATGTAATGTATCATGTAATGTATCGTGTAGTGTGTCATGTAGTGTGTCATGTAATGTATCATGTAGTGTATCATGTAATGTATCATGTAGTGTATCATGTAGTGTATCATGTATTGTATCATGTAATGTATCATGTAATGTATTATGTATCATGCATCATGTAATATATTATGTATCATGCATCATGTAATGTATCATGCATCATGCATCATGTAATGTATCATGATTTTTATCATGCATCATGTAATGTATCATGTAATGTTTCATACAATGTGTCATGTAATAATAGTATTGTTTGGGAATCAACGATCGTTAAATTAATAATATATGCAAGTGACAATTCTATGGAATACAATGACTGCTTATTACTGAGCGATGTTTCGACTAGGCTTCTCTAGTCATTATCAAGCACTGATCATGTATACTCTAGTTCAATTACTAAATGCCATTGAAACAATATAATAATATATCCTCAAGAATTGTATTGTTTGGGAACAGAGATTGTTAATTTTATTTAAGAATCATACAGTGTGTGTTAGAAGAAGTGTGTGTTTCTGTCATCGTTAGAACGATTTATATTTTATTGCCAAGGACGTATTCTGGTCTGTTCACCAATAAACGAAATGAAATGAAACCAGGTTAAACGTCCTACGCTTACGTTCCGACTGGGCTAATGAAGACGGTCATACGCCAACAGTGTTCTATAAGGGAAATTTTGCCCAGAAAGCCGCGCTATGGCTAACTTTTATATTGAATTGTAACCACCAAGGGTTCTTTTGTACACAGCAATGTGTACACGGGACTTCGGTTTTTGGTCCCTTTTGAACGAATGTACATGTATGTTGTCCCGTGACGCTCCTCCGTCCCTACATTACTGGTGGGGAGAGCGCCAAGAAATCTAGGCCAATACAGGGATCAAACACAAGACCCCCAGGTAAAGGAGCCAACATCTTACTCACTGACATTGGCGTGTACGTAAAAGATCCATTGGCAGTTGGATTTCGATATAAGAGCGGGTCGTAGCGCCACTGCTCGGACAAAATTTCCCTCATAGCATAGCACACTGTATGGCATATGTCCGTCTTCATTACCCCAGTTCGGAGCAGAATAGTAGGACGTTAAACCCACTTCATTTCTTACTCACTGAGTCAGCGCGACTCTCTGGTTCGCCAATAAACCCAATGTGTTATTATTTATAGAGAGATAGATCAGGCTTGCTTTATAAATAGTTCTCCCGGCAAAAACACCGTGTCTTCAACATGTTACTAATGAAACTAGACTGGTGGTATGCCACAGATGCCTTTATACCTCCACATACCCCCCATATTATCATCGACCTACACCATCACGATATCACATACCCCACATACATCAATATAACATACAACTCTATTCGATACAAAACATGATCGTAAATTATTCCTTAGTTGTAGCTACAAGTTACCGTCATTGTTTATATCCTCTTTCAAGCAATACCATTAAAATACAAATCTATATTTCGTTTCGTTTTTTTTATACTTGCGATGGCCTGCACACAATCTTAGGAGAACGCTAGATCGGAGACGGTCGTACGCAAATTGTGACGTCATATGTGAATTGTGGGTTAGGGTAAGGGTTAGGCTTGATCATGGGTTAGGGTTAGGGCTAGCCCTGTTTACATCTCGGGACTTTGACCAAATCTACAGGTCCTAGCCCTTACCCTAACCCTAACCCACAATCTATATATGACGTCATATGTGCTAAAATGCGTAGGACCGTCTCCGAACTAGCGTTCTCCCACACAATCTTATTAAAATATCTATATTTCGTTTCGTTTTTTATACTTTCGATGACCTACACTACATGAAAATCTAAACGGTTGTAAAGATAGGTCGCGTCACAGGTCATACAAGAGACTTTTGACCTTATGACGTCAGACATTTGATTACTCAATCAGCGTTGACGTTTCTAGTGATTTACACACAGTTCCGTGCATCAAATGGCATAAAGCTTGCCTTAACAGACCGTTTCATTGGCCAATCCCTCAAAACATCCAAAACACGCCAATGATAACAGCTCTTCCAGATCCAAGTGTAGTACAGACACATAAAATGAAATTTTGAACTATAAATAACGAAACGAAATAGGATTTGTGCTCTAATCTGATTGAAGTAATGTATCCACACGCCATTTATTTCAGTAATAGTTCTAGTAATTTACACCAGTGGTGAACACGTGTAGGCCTACTATATGGGGATGTTTAAATCGTCGTTCAAGTAAGTAATATGTCAATCTGATTAAAACACAGATCCAATTTCGTTTCGTTTTTTATAGTTCAAAATTTCGTTTTTACTTGTCTTCACTACTCTTGGATCTGGAGGACTTGTTATTTAACTCGTGTTCTGCCTGAAATGAGGGGTCAGCCAATCAAATGGTCTGTCGAATCGACCGTTTGACCTTTTCATGCGTGGAACTGTGGGTAGATATTACCAGCGGATAGAAATCAAACAAAACAAAAGTAGATTTTAAAAAGCATGGCGGTCACTAATTGGTTAATCGAATGACTGACGTTATCGGGTCAAATGTCCCCCGTGCTTGATACCTGACGTGAGCTCCCACTATAACTTGTTAGATCTACATGAGTGTAGGCCATCGAAAGTATAAAAAACGAAACGAAATATAGATCTATATTTTAATTAGATTGGTAATAGGCCGCACACCACCTTGTTGTTGTTATTAGTGTTTAACGTCCGCTTCCATCGAATCTTTCCTGTGGGAGGAAACCGGGGTGCCCGGAGGAAACCACGAGGTTGAGAAGGCGCCCCTATCTCTATGCCACATACGCCCACAAGGGGTCGAAACCACAGCCGCAAGCCAGAGGTGACTGGCTAGCTAGAGGTCGAAGCGCGGAACTCTAGACCACTAGACACACCGCGCCAGTCTGATTATAGTTGTAGTAATTTCCACTAGTGGTGACCACGTGTGGTGACCACGTGCACTATTTATTGATGTATACGAGGAATATAAATACCACGCGAGTGGACAATTTATCATGTAAATATTGATATAACTTTCCATATTTCAATGGTATTTAATATACCATGTGAAACCGTGGCTGGTGTTACACCGCTAACAAGAGGAAAGCACGTTTGAAAATCCCGAAGAACTTTCTCGGCTAATACAGGGATCGAACACGTGACCCCCTGGCCAGCGAGTCAATTTTTTTTAGACACCGTGCATCCCTTAAACCTTTCTGACCAAATGATACACCAACCTCACCACGTGATATACCACGTAATATGCCAATCTGACCACGTGATATGACAATAAATAGAAATTATTTATTATATTCTGTATTTTATGTGTTCATCTTATACATTTTTTTTTTCAATTTTAAACAATTTTATCCACGCCGGAAAATCAAGATGAACTTTCTCGGCCAATGTAGGAATCGAACATCCGACCTCGAGGCTAGCGAGCCAGCGTCTTATCCACTTAGCCACGTGATCCCCACGTTCCAAAACAACCAGTATGCATATCTAATCCCAAACGAAACAAATAGTCCAGATGTATTCAGGTCGGGTCTGATAGCACGCTTATTTAACCAACAACCTTAACACAGACGATCACATTCACATCACACTGTAATCTATGGTTGTCTATAAAATTACTCCCAAGATATGAGATTTATCTGAACCGAAGCGAAACAAATCTCTTGAGTTATTAGTGTTACCATAAAGTACTGGCATAGAATTCACCTAACACATTTCTAACATCTTCATATTCACACGTGGTGAGTCTCGATCTGTTGCACTCATAACTCGCGCTTTCATTTATATCATACCCTCATAACTCACGCTTTCATCTATATCATACCCTCACAACTCACGCTTTCATCTATATCATACCCTCATAACTCACGTTTTCATCTATATCATACCCTCATAACTCACGCTTTCGTCTATATCATACTCTATTAACTCACGCTTTCATGTGTATCACACCCAATTAACTCACACGTTCATGTGTATCATACCCCATTAACTCACACGTTCATGTGTATCATATCACCATAACTCACGCTTTCATCTATATCATACTCTATTAACTCACACTTTCATGTGTATCACACCCCATTAACTCACACTTTCATGTGTATCATACCCTCATAACTCACGTTCTCGTATATATCATACCCTCATAACTCACGCTTTCATCTATATCATACTCTATTAACTCACACTTCCGTGTGTATCACACCCCATTAACTCCCACTTTCATGTGTATCATACCCTCATAACTCACGTTCTCGTATATATCATACCCTCATAACTCACGCTTTCACCTATATCATACCTTATTAACTCACACTTTCATGTGTACCATGCCCTCATAACTCACGCTTTCATGTATATCACACCCTCAAAACTCACCTATACCATTGTATTTACTCATAACTCATCTATGTCATACCCTGTTAACTCACACTTTCATGTGTAACAGATCCTCATAACTCACGCTTTTGTCTGTATCTACTCATACCTCACGCTGATTAACGACGAACTGGGTGTTAACCGAGAAGATACCTCGGGCGTTTTCAGCCTAGTTTCGCCTTGTCGGTGGTACAGGACGGAGAGCCTGGCATGGAACAGTGACAAGTCGTTCGGATGGGACGCAAAGTCCAAATGCTACACCACTAACAATGGGAACTCAGTGTGGAAAATATGGGAATTATTGTGCCAGAACACTACCAACTGAACCACCAGCGCCCCGACACATCCTGCATAGTTTCATAGTAAATTGTCATATAATTGAGCAAGCGGTATCTCTAGAGGCATCAATTGAACAGTTTAATATATTGAATCCGATGAAGCCTGTATCACGAGCGAGAGAAAGGGAGAGAGAGAGAGAGAGAGAGAGAGAGAGAGAGAGAGGGTGTGTATCATATGGTCTGTCATTGAGTCAACGGGCGTGGTTTCGATTCCCCGGCTGTACGTGACAAGGTGTAGGGTCGCCTGTCTAACGTCGTGGGTTTTCTCGGGTTCCTCCAACTTCCTTCCACTGCTGTAGACCACTAGGCGCAAACGAATTATCGAAATAAAAATGGATCTCTCTCTCCCCCTCTCTCTCTCTCTCCCTCTCTTTCTCCCTCTCTCATTTATCAGCGATGATCATATTGCCAACAAATAAACTGTAAATATATCTATATCGCCTGACCTTTGACCTCTGTTAATATTAACAACTCGAATAACCGTTCTCTGTTTACATTGACTTCTTACTTCAACTTTTACTTACATTCTATTTGTTGAAATAAATCTTATCTTAAATATTTCTTCATTTTATTTCTCCTAAAAACTCATTTTTCAAATTTTTATCTTTTTCAAACCAATGTTTCTTCCATCAATTTTATCTTTTTTTTCAGAGTTGTGTTTTTTTGTGTATTTATTTAGTGTGAGAAATAAGTGAGATTAGGTATTTGTTTTATCTGTTACGGAGTATCCTACACCCACCCAATACTAAACATGATTTATATGCATACTAAAATCACAGCGTGGCAGCTTATTTAAAGGTTCGGGGGATTGCATTTTAAGATCTGTTATTGATTGAGTCAGCTGGTGTGGTTTCGATTCCCCGTGACAAGGAGTATGTTCGCCTGTCCAACCTCGTGGGTTTTCTCTGGGTTCCCTTAGTGAATTATTGATATTAAATTGAACCATGTAGTCCCGAAATAATCTAGTTTATGTAGAGCGGACGTTAAACCCCATAGCACACTGTATGGAGTATTCATTGCCGGGTCGGAGCAGAATGGTAGGACGTTAAACCCTATTTCTTTTTGGTTTTCATTCAACATTCATAACATCATTCATCTAATCTGATTACAGTTGAAATAAATTAATATTTTAAAATAGATGGTTTTTTAATTACTTACCACACAAAATAAACTGTAAATCGCACATACTACACTCACTCCTTATAGAACCAATCAATTAATAAAATAAATAAACAGCTAATAGTAGTTGGGCATCTTAAGTTTTTCCATTCATTAAGAATTAATGAAATTTTCAAGTAGACACGACGCATTTAAAGAGGAACACCAACCATATTTAACATCGTTTCATTAATTTAAAGATCTTTTTAGTGTTCCAGTGAGCCGCCACCGCTGTCGTCCCAAGATTTCCCTCATAATATATATGCCTCTCTTTATTAGCCTATTTCATGAGCTGCCCACTCGATACAAACTAGGTCCTTTTGGAACTAACATATGGTTTTATTTCAATAATTCGCTTGCGCGTAGGGGTCTTTAGCAGTGGGAGAAAACCAGAGGACCCGTAGAAAACACAGGAGGTAAGAAGGTACAACTGGGAATTCGAAACCACGCCAGTTGACTCAATGACAGGCTTTATAATACAGCGCGCACTGCTAACCCTTCAGCCTCCCAACTCTCTTGTCGTATAGGAAATGATGGATTGACGCCCCCCCCCCCTTTTCTTATAGGAAATGATTGAATGAAAATGAATAGTTTAAAAATTCTGTCCACACAAATATAGTGGTCATTACAGCCAAATATAGGATTAAACTGGACACATTATGCAAGAGCTAAATATGCCTATTGTACGTCTTTCTTTAAGCCTGAAATGTTATCTAAATTATTGATTAGACATTAATTAACTTATCCACACAATGATCAAATCTCGATGCCAACGCTAGCTTTCAATATTGACTGGATTGGAATACATTATTTGAAAAATAATTTAACGTAAAAATGGTTAATCGAGACTTTGAGTTTATCGCAGCGACTTTAGTAATGATGATCGCGACTAGTCTAAATGGAGCAATGTGATTTCGAGCTTGTCATGTAAATAAAGGTCGCATTAATCATTTCTATAAAATCTGCATATTCCTGAAGCAATGACCCGAGAAATCCCTCTCTGGCCATTGCTGGAATAGCGGCTGTTTCTTGAACTTATGCGGGAGTGTGTCTATTCTTTCCGTTCAATGAAAGCTATCACGTACAGCAACATGACAGTCCTTCGTTTAATCTGGGTCTTCCCTAAAACTTTGGACAGTGATTTAAGGTATTAAAAACGGTGAAAGTATGTTCGTTTCCAAACAGTATTGTTTACATTTCATTCGACTTGATAGCCTCGTTTGTCACGCAATTAGTTTTACTGAAGTATTCTGCTATGCACGGGTTAATTAGGCATAATAAAATCGTGAGCCATGACGTAACGTTATGTAAACATATTTGGTCCAATATTGGCACTCGTTTTAAATGTAAAGCTTTTGTAGGGCAGCTAGTGATTGGCTGGTAGTCGGACTACTGACCAATCAAAATTTAAAACAACAATATCCACTCATAATAGCAGTGTGTAGTGGGATAACCTCTAATCAAACGAAACGCTGCGCGGAGTATGTAACATCTGAAGCTTAAAAAAGACTTGCAATAGGCATACATATTGTATCTTTAAATGAGAACCTTGTTCAAAACCGTTGGTCTTCCCCTTTACACTACCTCCGCAACCTGTAGCTCAAATTTCACCCGTGCACCAATCACTTTAATAGGGTGTTTGTAAGGGATCTATATAAAGTTAATTAATAGTCTACTATTTCAATAAAACGTTCGTACTAGATGACCGCCTGGGTGACCCTACACAATTCCTCTCGAATATAATATACTAGATTTGTAGTTAAATTCGGGTTATAAAGATTGTTTGAACACGCGCCAGTATTAACTAGTTTATAGACGGATCATAAACGTAGATAAAGATCACTTTTATTAATCCGTGAGTCAATAATTTAGGTATAAACGCCGTGGAATAAACACTGTATATAAAACTAACGATATCGATAAGTTTACTGTTGATTTATAACCCGACTAAATATCGCCCCTCTCACTACTTAAATAAAATCAAACGACGAAATGTGATTTACTAGTCGGTCTATCGTTGAAGTCATTCTCGCATGCTGAATGTTCGATTTACACATCCCCAGCTACCCGCGCTGTAGGATCAGGAAGAGCCCAAACTCCACCCTCGCTCCTGGGCCAGGAAGACCTCTAACTCCACCCTCGCTCCTGGGCCAGGAAGACCTCTAACTCTACCCTCGCTGCTGGGCCAGAAAGGGCCCAAACCCCACCCTCGCTGCTGGGCCAGGAAGAGCCCAAACCCACCCGCGCTCCTGGAGCAGGAAGAGTCCAAACCACACTCGCTGCTGGGCCAGGAAGAGCCAAAACCCACCCGCGCTCCTGGAGCAGGAAGAGCCTAAACCCCACCCGCGCTCCTGGAGCAGGAAGTGCTCAAACCTCACTCTCGCTGCTGAGCGAGAAAGAGCCCAAACCCCACCCTCGCTGCTGAGCCGGGAAGAGCCAATACCCCACCACCGCTGTTGAGCCAGGAAGAGCCTAAATCCCGCCATCGTTTCTGAGCCAGAAAAAGACCAAATCCAGTCGATCCAGCATAGATAAGTGTATGATAAAGTTTTAAATCCATTCATTCTTAGCTAACACTGATGGTAAACGATGATGTGGACTCCAGGGTTAGGGTTAGGGAGAGGCACAGATACTGTGGACTGGTGTAGATACTGATGGTAAACGACGATGTGGAGGGGTGTACGTGCTGATGGTGAATGATGATGTCGAGGGGCGTAGATACTTATGGTAAACGAAGATGATGAGATACGGATGTTTTAGAAAAGGTTAGATAGTAAGCGATGGTGAGGGAAATATAGATGTGGTACGAAGTAGAAAGTGTGCAACTGCTTCGAGCTAGAGTACCGTCTACCAAGGTAGCCGGATTCTGAATTCCAAGTCTAATCTATCCTATAGCTGTACATACGTAAACCTACATTATATCTTACTGTTACTATATGTAAGATAAAACACGAGAATGGGGTTATTCTAGGGAAAGACTGAGGAAAAAAAACCCGATAAAATGAAAAACCAAGGTCTAACCCACAATCTTGTCAAAAAGCATGTGCCCTAACCCTATTTACAGGATGTGCTCTTCCTGGTCCAGCAGCGAGTCGTCCATGTTTTTTTTCTGAATAATGACATTGTCTTCCCGAGCATAACCAAAGTCGAAGTCGAGGACTTTATCCTGCTTATAGACCGTTTATGTTTACATGCACATAAAATGAAAATATCCCAGAATTCCTGCAAGACAAACCTTATATCATGAATTCTTGTGGAATAAAAACCTACCCCTGAGGAATAACCCGTTACAGGTTTAAAGAAAAACTTTAAGGAGAATAACACGAAATCCCCCTGTTTATAAATAGAAAGCCGCAAGTTATTCCGGAAAGAGAGAGAGAGAGAGAGAGAGAGAGAGGGGGGCAGAGAGCAAGAGAAATGGGTTTAACGTCCACTCGACACAAACTAGGTCATTTCGGGACTAACATATGGTTTAATTTTATTTCAATAATTCGCTCGCGCGTAGGGGTCTTTAGCAGTATGAGGAAACCGGGGTACCCGGAGAAAACCCACGAGGTTGGACAGGCGACCCTACTCCTTGCCACGTACAACCGAGGAATCGAAACCACGCCAGTTGACTCTATGGCAGGCCATATGATTCAGCGCGCGCACGCTAACCATTCGTCCACCCAGTCCCCGTATTCCGGGAATAGAATATACCCCAAAGATCAAAGAGATTTACCGTTACAATGAGGGATACACCATTTTACACAACCAGTAGTAATATTTTGTGATGAGTACACATACACATAATGAGCACTCCCTTCACACCGTTATTTGTAATGAATAAGCATAAATATAATGAACACTCCCTTCACACCATAATTTGGCAAAGCGTTCAAGTTTTTCGTCTCATTAGTGTAAAGTTTATGACTATAATGACGATGTAATATCGGGGGGTAAATACAATTTACATCGTGCAGGTAATTACTTCATTTTGATTGGTTTTACAAGACAAGGCCATTTGTCTGCTGCTTGCAGAAATTTTATATTTTACTCTTACATTTCGGAACTAACATATATGAAGATTTACAGGAATATTGTATTTTACCCCATATGGTACAATTCTTTTATTTCAATAATTCGATTTTGCTTAGAGGTCTTTAGCAGTAGGAATAAACATAAGAGCCCGGAGAAGACTCAAGAGGTTGGGGGATTCTAATTTTTTCTTGGGAGGGGGAGTTATGGCTGTTTTCAGATAAAAATTAGATTGTTTATTAGCATAGCAACGATACTTGATAAACGAGACTTAGCCACAATATCGTTAAATTGTTAAATCCAGTGGGCGTTCAAATCCATTTTTATCTCGATCATCCGATGCTCTAGAGAGTTGATTATAGACTTGTCTTATCAATAAATATCTAAATAATAATCTATATAACATTTGAAGCCAGAAAAAAATGACCTGCAAAACGCTTATATCGAATTCCAACTGTCAATGAATCTTTTACGTGCACGCCAAGTATACTCGAGACTTCGGTCTTTCGTCCCATCCAAACGATTTAACAGCTGTTCCTGTCAGACCCTTCCTCCTGCATCACTGACAAGGGAAAAACCACTTCGTAAAATCCCGATGGATGTTTTGGCTAATGCAGGGATCGAACACCCGAACTACAGGCTACCGAGCCAGCGTCTTAGCCACCTACTCACTTAACCACCGTGGCCCCCTCCGCAATTGGCAGATTATTTATTATTATTATTATACATGTACATGTATTTATATAGAGCTGCTTTCACTAGGAGTGTTCAGTAGCGCTTTACAAGAATTGCAAGAAATCAAAAAAATAAGCTCTTATATACTTCATCATTACGACATTAATTCATTTTTTCTAAAATGGTCATAAAATAATAAAATCAAATAAAACTAAAGCGGATATGAATAAAAATTTGCAAAAAATCTCCAACATTCTTCTGACAAGTGACATTATACATTTTATATGCAGTTTTTATGTCGAAAAAACGATCTTCAAACAGGAAGAGACAAATGTCTTTTGGCAGAGTGCGAGACGCGAGATAAGATGTTCTTCTGATTCGCTGGAAATGTTTTATTTTGTTTCGAGATGTGTTGGTATCTTAATAAACAAAAAAAAAGTCCATTAAAATATCCCAGCTCATTAAACTCATTCATTTTCATTAAAATAAAAAAGAATTTATAAACTTGTAGATTACAGCAATTAGCTTCTAAACAAATGTGAAACATTTCGATTGAAGACGACTCCATTGTTATAAATCATAGTATTGGATTGCACCCATCTCGGTTTCACGACTATTTTTTTTCTATTTAAAAAAGGGCCAAAGAAATAGAAATCTAAATAACACCGCCCCCCCCCCAAGGTTAAATATAAACAGAGGTCACATTAAGTTAGCCTATATTTCATTAGATCAAAATTTTGAGTATTGAGTGAGTGCGCCGCTGGTCCGCTAACCAGTATTCCTTATTGTGGTGGCCCAGTGGGCTAACCAGGATTTTTTTATTGTGATGACACAGTGGGTGGGTAGCTGGTCCGCTAACCAGGATCCTTGCTGTGGTGGCTCAATGAGTGGGTAGCTTGTCACTAACCAGTATTCCTTGTTGTGGTGGCTCAATGAGTGGGGGGCTGCTCCGTTAACCAGGATTACTTATTGTAGGGACCAAGTGGGTTGGGCGCTGGACCGCTAACCAGTATTCCTTATTGTGGTGGCCTGGTGGGTGGGGCGCTGGTCTGCCAACCAGGATTCTTATTGTAATAGCCCAGTGGGTGGGGAGCTGGTTCGCTAACTAGGAGGTACCAGGTTAAATCCTAGTGTTTCCCCTTGTCAGTGATGCAGAACACAAAAAACCGTCTAGTCGTTCGAATGATACAAAAAAGGTTCCTTGGACATGTTGGCACGTGCGTAAATAAGCCCTTGCAGCTGGTAAACGAAATAAGAGTACGCCGTAGCGCGGTTGTCCGGGCAACGGTTCCTCCATGACACTCTTCAGGGCTAATGAACATGCCCATTAGCCCGGATGGATTAGATAAATAGGACGCTAAATCTCATCTCATTTGAATATTATGTCAACCTTTTTTGCCAACGGCATACCTTGGAACACATGAAAGAATAGCGGCACACCTGGCTATATATATAGGAAAAATATTTGAATTTTGCAAAATAAAAACATAGCAAGTCACAACCGTAGACACAGACTAGTCATAGACACATCGAATGACTCAAACTGAATAAAGAAAAACACAGCTATGAAGTTACAGTGAATACCCAATTAGGATTATGTGTTTTTTCGCATTTTCTTAGTGTGCCGTTCAAACTTTCGCGGCACCACTCGGAAGATTTTGCGGCACAATGGTTGAGAACCACTGGTCTAAAGAAATAATGAGCAAACTTTGGCAAGTGTTCGGTATCAAGAAAGGTCAACTTTAATATATACCCGGCACGATCTGATTAAAATACAGATTGATGTTTCGTTTCGTTTTTTTATACTTTCGATGGCCTACACTACATGAAGATCTCACCAGTTGAAGAGATAGATCACGTCAGAGGTCATACGAGAGGCTTTTGATCAATTAGCATTGATGTTACTAGTGGATTACCCACAGTCCCGTGCAAAACAAGGCTAAAGCTCGCCGTAACAGACCGTTTCATTGGCTAATCCCTCACATCATTCAGAACACGTCAATGATAACAACTCTTCCAAATCCTTGTGTAGTAAAGACAAGTAAAATGAAATTTCGAACTATAAAAACGAAACGAAATAGGTGTTGTGTTGAAACAGATTGATACCTTACATGAACTTAAAACATGTATCTATTAGAATGGACATTGTATTTCTATTATATATATGTTCAGTTATGTGGTAAATGTTTTTGTTCTGTTTCAGAGGATACATGGAGTGTCGGTAATGAGCTGTGTGGTAACCATGGCGATGTGCCATGATTTTACTGCTCAGCCAATGAACACGGACGGGCTGGAATTACTCGGGACGGTGTTCCGAAGTTTTTATCACCCAGTTCTCGCCCCTCTCTCTGTGTCGTCGTCGTGTCAGTGGCAGCATATGGGCGGATACACAAGAGCGAATCTTATTGAAATAGAAATCTATATTTTGTTTCGTTTTTTTATACTTTCGATGGCCTACATGACACGAAGAACTCGCTTGTTATAGTAGAAGGTCGTAAAAGCGGCTTTTGACCCTATGACTTCAGGCATTGATTAATCAATCAATCAGTGTTGACATTTCTAGTAAGATACATTGCACGCCAAGAAATCGCCTTAACAGGTGGATTCTTTGGCCAATCAGTCACTCCATCCAGAATGCAAGTTATATAACAACCCTTCGAGATCATAGTGTAGCAAAGACAATTAGTAAAACGAAATTTTGAACTAAAAAGACGAAATTAAATAGGATCTGTGTTTTAAACCTTATTGCACAAGAGTTAGCTGTACATATAAACGAAATAAGAGATAAATATAACTTACCCGTTGGTCCCCTCCCTGCCACGTCAGATTCACTGTATCAACCTGAGATGGAATCGGGGGTAGTTCGTCAGATAATCCGGGCTCCATGAGTAAGGCCTCCACTCGCCCATTCTCTATAATTCGAAGTTCAATGTGATAACCTGTAAAAAAAACGCCAAAACGACAATTTTAGTTTCGGAAAAAAATAGTTCATCTTGCCTATTTACGGTTTTATGTTTCGAAATTGTAAAGACACAGAGGGTGGGGATGATGGCCGAATGGTTAGCGCATGCGCGTTGTATCATACGGTCCGTCATTGAGTCAGGTGACGTGGTTTCGATTTCCCGGTTGTATGTGACAAGGAGTAGGGTTGCCTGTCCAACATTCTCGGTTTTCTCCGGACTCTCCAGTTTCACCCTACTGCTAAAGATCCCTGTGCGCAAGCAAATTATTGAAATGAAATTTGAACCATATATTAGTCCCGAAACGACCTGGTGTCTGTCGTGTGGACGTGCAACCCTATCCCACTCCCAGTCGCCCTTTCTCTATACAAGGGAAGATTTATCTGTTTGACTTTATTCTTATCGTTAATAAAAACAACTTTTCATGTGACATCCAGTACGAGAAATCTAAAACTGTGCTCATGTAGTCATGACGTAATAAATCAAGTCATAGTAATCAAAATAATGTGAGCTTAATTAATAAGACAGCTTGGTCGGTGGACGCAGTCTTACAGAAATTAAATTATATTTCTAACTTCTAAGTTAAAAGATATATTTTCTGTGATAAACTAGTGGTTTTCTGATGCGAAACATGCACACTAAAAATCTACGAGTTATTTTATTATCTCGACGAGTGTCTAAATCTGACGGCATATCATAAATCACTCTTAGGAATGCTACGATAAATTTCTACCTGCTTTATAACTCGGATAAACACAAAAACCTTAAGTCATAACCGTCATCTCATCTAATTGAATAATCCAGATAACCTCCGAGGGAGGGTGGCGTAACATATCAATAAAAGCTATTAGTTTTAACTCCCACTTCATTTCAACATGTAATAAGTGAACAAGATAAAGAGTAAACTTGAACCTTCTTCTCGGTTCGTTTCATGTTTTAGTGTGATTTAAATTTCTTATAAACACTTACTGTCTATGTTTATCAAATACATTAATATTCTCTCGTTTCCCAGTTTTTATTTTAGGTGCGGTATTTTGTATCATTGTGGTGATTCGTATGATACCGGCGAGTGTTTTTTCTATCTGAGAAATATATTGATAAATAGCGGAAACGGACTTATTTTATATGTTAGAGAGATAAACAGCCGTATGTTGATATAAACAAGTATTTAAAGAAAGATATATGACTGAAATAATTATTATTCCACAGTGTATACCATCGTATATTTATTAGCCTTCGAATCCTCGGTTGTACGTGATAGGCAGAAGGGTCGCCTGTCCAACCTCGTGGTTATTCTCTGGGTCCTCCGGTTTCCTCCCACTGATAAGGACCCCTACGTGCAAGCGAATTATTGAAATTAAATTTCGATCCCAGTATTGGCTGAGAAGGTTCCTTGCGATATTCCGGCGTAGTTGCCCTTTCAGTACAGAGGGCTGGCATTGCTGGCAGGAATAGTGTCTAGTCGTCCGGATGGGTCATCAAATAAACCGAGGCCCTTGTAGCCTACTCATCACCGTGCACGTAAAAGACCCCTGGCATTTGAAATTCGAAATTCGTAACAAGGCACTCGAAGAACGAGGCTAGACATAGTCCACAAGCCATGTCAAACGATGACGTCATATTCTTATCTGCAGAGCACGCGCAATAAATATTATCGACGTAGACTGGAATAACCAGACGTTGAGATTGCCATTCGATTGCGACTTCTGGCGTATTTCGTCAAATGTAACTAATTATAAATTATTGTAAAGATAGGTTGCCAGACAGCGAAACATTAAATCGTCCGGGCAGTTAACAAGAGTTGTCGCATATTTTTACTTTTTTCGGTAATGAAACATTTATAATACACTAAAATCTAATTAAGATTAACGACTTAATAGATAATTATCAAAAAATCCTGCGTAGAATTTGTTTGGTTTGTATAAAGTTCTGCCCCATGCTAACATTTATAAACGAAACATTTAATATCATGGATTTAGCTGTTCAGTTATCAAAATTAAATATGCTTGTTCGTCTCAAGACTTAAAATCTTTGCATCAATTGCTGAAAACCAATAGGTTTCTTCGTCTCATGACCTTAAACACTGTGTATAAATCTAAAGTCAATCGGATATTAACTGTAGACTATAGAGCGTCCACAAGCAATTGTTGACGATCGACCGACGGACGGACGGATGGGCGGAAATGGGCGACGACAATATACGGCCACATTTTAATGTGGGCGTATAAAAACAGAAACGATTGAATGTAAATCAGTTTATATGCATTCATATTACATTATCGTATCATATGCGTTGCGACCGATTTATGTCGGTTTAGGTCCCAAATATTAACGATTTCACTCCTTTAAAGGGACAATAACATTCTTGCTGGCTTGGTAGCTCCAGAAAATAAATAATAGCCTTATTCTAAGTACTAGATGTTTAAATGTCCTACCTGTTGTATAAATTATCCATTACAACCTATTTTATTTGTCCAGAGGGTTCGAAAATATTTTAAAATCCAAGTCACATTTGAAAAGGTTTACGTTAGACCTTTCAAATCAATTGGTTAATTTTTCCAATTTTTTAAATTAGGTGTGTTAAGATGAAATTTATATCATCATTTAATTGGAATATTCTAAAATAATACGATTTGTTGACCCGAATGAAGATTGGGACATATTTTTCAGTTACAACAAGAGTGTTATTGGGACTTTAAGCAAGACCAAAAAAAATCACCGGTTGATTGAAAATGATTTAATCTTCACACCTTTATTAGATTTATCGCAGATCACCCAGACGTATATCAAGTAAATCTACAGTTATCCAGCCACAACAGCTCAATAAACGTGTTGTTAGGTGTGTAAATGACAGTGTATTGATTGTATACTGTAAGATAAGAATACATCTATTGTCATTAAGCTAGATATTAACGGATGATGGTGATGTGTTAATACCTATAGCCAACTCTCCTCCACCATCCCTCTCTAAAAACGTTGATTGTATCTTTCTATTTATTATTATTATACCAGAATATCGGTAATACACTCGTACACTCGCTGGATCAGGTACCAAGTTCACAAAGCGAGAGAAAGAGAGAGAAATAGGGTTTAACGTCCACTCGACACAAACTAGGTTATGTCGGGACGAACATATGGTTTAATTTTATTTCAATAATTCTCTTGAGCGTACGGGTCTTTAGCAGTGGGAGCAAACCGCAGGACCCGGAGAAAACCCACGAGGTTGGACAGGCGTCCTTACTACTTGTCACCTACAACCGGGGATTCGAAACCACGCCAGTTGACTCAATGTCATGCTTTATGATACGACACGCACGTGCTAACCATTCGGCGATCAGGAAAACTTACAGCTCAATTCTTAATAAAACAAATTCGGAAAGAAGAATTGTTAACTAAACTAAACTTCCCTTTACTACATGTTTACTGGTTTAATAAAATATAACACACCCACTAGAGAAAATAAAATAGGATAAACTTATTTTCAATTAATGATACGGACGCGTGGTGAAATATGTTTTCTCAATTAATAAATGTTTAAGACTTGAAAACGATTCAACCTGATTAAAACACAAATCTCTCTATTTCGTTTCGGTTTTTTATACTGTCGATGGCATCTACTTCATACAGAGAGAGAGAGAGAGAGAGAGAGAGAGAGAGAGAGAGAGAGAGAAATGGGGTTTAACGTCCACTCAACACAAACTAGGTCATTCCGGGACTAACATATGGTTTAATTTTATTTCAATAATTCGCTTGCGCGTAGGGGTCTTTAGCAGTGGGAGGAAACCGGAGTGCCCGGAGGAAACCCACGAGGTTGAGAAGGCGCCCCTATCTCCATGCCACATACGCTCACACCAGGGCTCGAAACCACAGCCGCAAGCCAGGGGTGACCGGCCAGCTAGAGTTCGAAGCGCGGCACTCTAGACCACTAGGCCACCCCCCCACCCTACTTCATACAGATCTGACAAGTTAAAATGGGAGTTAACGTCAGGGATTAAACGAGTGGCTCTTGACGTCAGACGTTGATTAATCAATCAGCTTTGACGTTTCTAGTGGTTTACCCACAATTCCGTGCATCAACAGGCCAAGAACTCGTCGTAACCGACCGTTTCATTGGCCAATCCCTCACATCATCTCCAGTCTCGTGGCTTTTCTCCGGGTCCCCCGGTTTCCTCCCACTGCTAAGGACCCCTACGCGCAAGAGAATTATTGAAATAAAATCAAAACATGTGTTAGTCCCAAAATGGCCTTTCTTGGGATCGAGTGGATGTTAATTCCCATTTCTCTCGCTCTCTCCTCACATCATTCAGAACACGTCAATGATAGCAACTCTAGCGTAGTAAAGACACGTAAAATGAAATTTTGAACTATAAAAACGAAACGAAGTTAAATCTGCCTATTGCAATCTTTATTTCGGATTTACATGTTATAAATTAAATGGGGTTTAACGTCCTACTGTTCTGGTCCGAACTGGGCTAATGAAAACAAGCATACACCATACAGTGTGCTATGAGGGACATTTTGCCCGAACTGCGGCGCACCAATGTGTACACGGGACCTCAGTTTTTCGTCCCATCCGAACGACTAGACAGCTGTTATCGTCAGGCCATCCTATAATCTAATCTAAAATATGCCCTATAATATCTAATTTAAAATATTTCCTATAATCTAATTTAAAATATGCCCTGTAATATCTAATTCAAAATATGCCCTATAATCTAATTTAAAATATGGATAATCGCGAGTTTTTTGTTATTGCAACCACGTTAGTAATGAAAATCGAGACTTCATGTTTCTTCAAAAAATCATAACGTCGCTCAGCATGAAGTAATATGAAATTTTCAATATTCCCTTGTCCTTATCTATTTTTACTCTATTATGGCGCAAATGTCAGCTCTTTACTTAAATCTTACGCAATTTATCTTTCAAGTGTGTAATAATTTGTATAAAAACGATTGTTTGTGTGGTTCGTGGTGAAATATTAGAATAGCTGTTACGTGAACAATGGTACGTTATTATCATTGTTAAAATAAATAAACTGAGAGAAAATATAAACATTAACTAATAATATTTCTTTAATAGGCATGTTATTTTAAATACACAATAAAATACAACACTTTAAATTCAACAGTTTTATAATCAACTGAAAGAGAGAGAGAGAGAGAGAGAGAGAGAGAGAGAGAGAGAGAGGGTTAACGGTCACTCGACATAGGTTAGGTCATTTCCGGTTTCCGGGCTTACATATGGTTCAATTTTATTCCAAGTAATCCACTTGAGCGTAGGGATCTTTAGCAGTGGGGGAAACCGGAGGACCCGGACAAATCAACCATGATGGGGGTATAATTCACTCTGTCTGGACTCTAGAACACCTGGTGCCACCTTTTTAGTCTAACCATATCACCTTTAGCACTAATCCAATTATCTACCCTACTGACAAATTAGACACACAAAACTTGAATTCAACAATTTCGTTTGTAACCATCTTCAATCAGGACGAAGGCTTTATTTAACCCTGTCCTGTATTTTTATGTCTACCACACTGACAAAACAAACATGCAAATTGACGATACCATAAATACAACACGAGTTTAGTTTGCAAATTGTCCCTGCGTTACCCAAAATAACCGACAGTCAAACTTTCTAAAATGACAGGTCTGATTTCTATCGTAACACATACCGGTATAACAAAACGTAGTAAAATCAATCAGAAATAACATAATTAAGTCATTTGAAGTTTACATTACTTTGTATTGATTTAAATACAACCGTCTTCATTATTCCGGTTGGTGCAATGGCTGTTTGTCAGGTTGCCGTTTAACGGATATACGTAATATTTCATTGAGCAATAATTGGAATTCCCAGAAATTTAATAAAATAAATGTTAGGTATGATTTAGAAATCGGCCAGAAATGTAGCCCATATCTGAATAGTTCATTTTATTGACATTTTTGATCGACCATTTCTTTCCAGGATGGCGACTAAAACAATCCTTCCATAAGGTCAAATTCATTCAGTTCAAACAGAATCAAGATCAACTGTTTGCTTATTGGTCGAACTGGAAGAAAACAGTCGTCCATTTGAAGAGAAGTGTGAGGATTCGGCGTTATCTGGACAATTCGACACTAACCACCCATATTACACCACCCCACCCATCCATCCACAATAACACACACTCCGCCCATAATATCTCCACAACCCCATCCCTTCCACCCACGCCTCTCTCAGAACTGAAGGCAATCCCATACCACCACCTCATCCCCTTCACCAACGCAACTCAAGGATCCGAAAGTTACCACACTATGTTCGCCACCTGGTGTCAATCCACTCATCATCCCCTTCACCCACGCAACTCAAAGAACTGAAAGTTACCATATGTTTTCCTCCTGGTGTCAATCCCTACTCTATTGTGCATTGGTTTAACAACAAGATTATCTCATCTTTGACCATCCCACTACAGATGTCAGGAATTAGGAATCGGTTTAACGTCCACTCAACATTATTAACTCCATCATACTAACATCTGGAGAGAGAGAGAGAAATGGGGTTTAACGCCCACTCAACACAAACTAGGTCATTTCGGGACTAACATATGTTTTCTTTAAATTTTATTTCAATAATTCCCTTGCGCGTTGGGGTCTTTTAGCAGTGGGAGGAAACCGGAGTGCCCGGAGGAAACACACCAGGTTGACAAGGCGCCCCTATCACCATGCCACATACGCTTACACCAGGGCTCGAAACCACAGCCGCAAGCCAAAGGTGACCGGCCAGCTAGAGGTCGAAGCGCTGCACTGTAGACCACTAGGCCACCCCCCCCCCCCCCCAGCAGTGGAGAAGAAGCCGAACAACACGGAGGTAACTCGATTGAGACAAAACTCCGTGTCGCTTAATTACAGAAGTTAGACCGAACCCACGTGTTTACACTGACACCTATATATATCTTTTTATTTATTTATGTATATATATACCTATTTCTATATAATTATATATCTATGAATAAATTAAAAATAAATAAAAAATACGTCCAGGTAAAACATTGTCCACTTTACTTCATTCTGACATTACATTAAATCATACAAGCTAGTTATCTGCCTTCTGTGGACCTCTTCAGATACCAATAATGTATTATATATGTATTTATATAAATGTCAATTCAAACCTTGTTAACTCAAACCTTCTTGTTAACTTAAACCTTGTTAATTAAAAAGCGAGAAATGTGGGTTAACGTCCACTCGACACCAACTAGGTCAATTCGGAAGCAACATAATATGCTTTAATTTTTATTCAAGGCAGATGCGAGAGGAAACCGGAGAACCAGGGGAAAACCCATGAGGTTTGACACGAGACCCTATTTTTTGCCATCTACAATCTGGGAATCAAAACCAAGCCATTTTCCTCAATGAAAGATCATCTGGCAATCCAACCCACCCTGTTAATTTAACATGGACCATTTTACAGTGAGTTTATTACAAACCAACTGGATCAAATTGGCTGCTATTCTTCTGGCGTTTATTTGACCAACTAAATTACAAATAAATATGACTACGACTCGTAGATTCCCAAGACAATACTTCCAACATATGTTCGCAATCTACTCACTGTAAAAACCCTTCACTTCTCGCCCAGTATTTTAATCTACAAGGCACATTGTGTTAATTATCAACCCAGATGGTGATACACAGGGGTAGAAAACATTCCCTTAGTCCTCTCTATTTCTCTGATTTTTTTTATGATTGATATATTCTAGATAGAAAACCTAGACAACGGATTCACTCGTTTTCATTAAGCAAATCGGTGCAGAAAAGTAGGACGTTAACCCTCGTGTCATCAGATAGACCTCAACGTAATACAAGTTAAACATTCTATGATTCAGATAATCGATAAGATGGAGAGAGAGAGAGAGAGAGAGGGAGAGAGAGAGAGAGAGAGATGGGTTTAACGTCCACTCGTCACAAACTAGGTCATTTCAGGAAGGAAACCGGAGGACCCGGAGAAAACCAACGAGGTTGGACAGGCGACCCTACTCCTTCTCACGTACAACCGGCGATTCGAAACCACGCCAGTTGACTCAATGAGAGAGCGAGAGGGACAGAGAGAGAGAGTGAGAGAGTCATTTCGGAATTAACACAGGGTTCAATTTTATTTAAATATTTCGCATGAACGCAGGGGTCTTTAGCAGTTGGAGGAAACCGGTGAACCCGGATAAAACCCGCGAGGTTAGAAAGACAGGAATGGAAATGAATGAGTGTGATAGTTTGGGCAACAGTAGACCCATCAAACTTATTACATGGTCAATTTGATACAAACAAAAATAATAGAAATATATACAAAGAATAAAATAAAATGATTTTTTTTTTTTAAAAAGTTTAATTATATTAAGTAAGCAATTTCTGGATTAAAATGTTGCATTTATCCGGTAAATATCCTTTTAATCTGGTAATATACATTATGAGCAAAGAATTCAATTAGATATTTTTAAAAAGGAATTGACTTACATGTGCTATGTGTTTAAAAACTAGATAATGTAAATGGAATATGCGGAGAATTTCAGTCAAATTGCTGAAATATTTGCGATTAAATTACAGGCGTAGCCACGATCATTAAAGTCGGTACAATAAAAACAGTCTTGATTATCCATTTTTGTATTCACTCATCAATGGGCGTTGAGCAATAGATCGGATTCAAATTCAGTGAAAATCGAACACATAAGATGACATCGACATCCTTAAATATTTAAAAAAAATATATTATAGAAAGAATTATTGTCTGGACACGAATAAAATGGGTAATATCTTGTCGAGACCGGCGACTAAATTAATATTTTATAACTTCATTAATGTCCAAACGACTAATCAAAAATAAACATAGTTTACAAGTAATATAAAATGAGTTAACAAAGAAAAAGAACTCCCCAAAACCAGATGGATATTATCTACTAATTAATAGAACAGATGGACAATTTCCATGTTCCTGTAGCTTAGATGTCTATCATACTCTTCGCTTATTTCTTATTTCCAAATCTTAGATTCCCATATTCCGTTGTTTTTTTTAATATTTTTCCTTTCTTATCAAATATCTCCATAGACTTTTATAACTGTTTCAAATAATTTTAGGAATTTTTATTACACATAAAAAGTGCTTTATCTGATATCAAATTTTTCCTTTAATCTAAGTGATCGCTCTTAACGACATTTTTTTTTAAATTTCGGGATGTCAGTTGTCACCCTCCATCTTGCATCTATGGAAAATCAACAAATTACAGCGGAAATAGAAAATAGATATTACTTTTATTCCTTCATAGATTTTTTTGTGGGTTTTTTGTGGTTTTTTTTGTTCTTTTTTTGTGCGTTTGATGATATTATGTGTTATTTGTGGCTATAATATCACAAGTATATTTAACCAAGCTAACAGTGTTGGCTGTAACCAAGGTAAGAGTTGGTTGTAACCAAGGTAAGAGTTGGTTGTAACCAAGGTAACGGTTGGTTGTAACCAAGGTAACAGTTGACTGTAACCAAGGTATCGATGGTATAACAAAGGTGGTAGTTGGCTGTGTGCAAGGTAACAATATGGACTATAACCAAAGTGGCAGTTGGTTGTAACCAAGGTAACGGTATTGGATGTCACCAAGGCCTCAATTGGCTGTATCCAAGGTAATTGTGTTGGTATAACCAATTGTGTTGGTACAACCTAGGTATCCATATTATCTGTAACTCGGGTTTAATAGAAACATCTTACGCATAATTATCTGGCATTCAAATCAAAAAGTTTCGCTGATCAAACAAGAATAACGTGAATCAAAGGGACATTATGGGAGATTAGATAAAGAGCTGGCAGTTCTCACTATGCCTGTTAAAAACTAGATAACGTAAAAAGAATTTGCTGAAATTGTCAGCCAAAATGATCCACTCTGAACTACGAGCGATTGAATTTTTGGCCTAACTTAGATTATCATTATTACTCAAGTCTGTACGATAAAAAAAAACATAGTCTCGATTAAATCATCAATAAGCGTTGACCAGTAGACCGGATTCAAATCGAGTTAATATCGCAGGCTCGCGATGATGTCAAGAGTTGATTATAGCATGGACTAGTTAATTAACTACGGGTTGGTAGGGGACGGGGCAAATCAAGAGCGCCATCCGCAATTCCACCTCACATTAAATGTCATCAAATTACGTAATGAACACATAAAATAACACTGAACAACCCAATAGAACATAGATCGTAGTGCCTATATAGTTTTCTCTGATCGTTACCTCACCGGAAAGCGGTTTTATTCAAGTTAACATGTAAAATCTTTCTTTTGTGGACCTCAGGGGAGGGGGGGGGGGGCTAACTTGGTCTCAAGGGCACTTATTTAGTCTTCTTAAATCCGAGCCTTAAACCCGTAAATGATTTCAAAAGTGACTCGCAACTGGTCAGTGGGCCTTTAAACTCTATCGGAATGAAAGGGTCTTATATCTATGACGTAACATTGGCGTCAGATTACGTCACATCCGATTTAGCGAAGACATAATGATATCCCATTAACGTTCTGTACATATTGAAGGTATTTATTATCACGATGCTTCACCTGTCGGCGTCCTTTGATCCAGACCATCAAACATGTCTGTTGAAACAGACTAAACACCATAAAGTCGAGTTAAAATAATACACATATTTCGTCTTATTTTATCGTTGTTTTGATGAGTTGACCATTAGAATGAACGGAACAAACAGAACATTTAATAGGGGGTCAATGGCCGAATTGTTAGCACGTGCGGCCTGCCAATGAGATCAACTGGCGTGGTTTCGATTCCCCGGTTCTACGTGAAGAAGCCTTCCAACCTCGTGGTAATTTTCTCCGTTTCCACCAGTTTCGTCCCACTGCTAAAGACACCTACGCGCATTTTGTGTCGAGTGGATGTTAAACAACTTTTTTCTCCCTCACACAGAATATTTAGCATCGATTTTATTTCGGGTTAACAAAATTGGTTTATGTTTTGTTTGAGATGACGATCTAACTTCGTAGTTATAACCCGTAAGGACCATAGACAAATACCACTGTTGAGTTATAACCCAATCGACACAATCGGGATCTTTAGTAGTGGGATTCGAAACCACGCCAATTGACTCAATGACACAGCGCGTACGTGCTAACCATTCGGCCATCCAGCACCCCCACCCCACCTAATAGGAGAAATACACTGAAACACAGAATATGTCCGTCGAAGATCACAGATTGTTTAGAAGAAAACTTACACAACTGTCAAACATCAGTCACTGGTTAAAACTCATCTTGGTTTTAAGAAGAGAAATATCCACGGGGAAATTTGAAAATCGTTGGACGAAATTCGTCGACATATTTTCAATTTTCCATTCTCAAGTTTGAAAACCGAATAGTTCCGCCAACAAATATTTCAAGTGGTACCCTAACTTTTAGCTGTGATTCAATAGAATAAAATAAAAAGGGGTTATCTAAATTATCAATTAGATATTCAAGTTGCAATTTCATATTTTTAAGTTGTATTTTTAAAATGTATTAAAATAAAGCCTTAAAATAGATGGTATCTATAAATAGTCCTACATTGGTAAAGAATATCCTACCATTTACTATTGCCAGTTGAGAAATTGGCAAAAAATATCATTTTCAACTTCAAATTCAAACGTTTGAAGATAGCTATTGCATTGGGGGGAATGTGTTATTATTTCCGATGTGAAAGAAGTTTTAGTGTGGAAAATAATGCCAATGGTTGTATAATAGTAAATTGACAACCTATAGAAAAGACATAGAAATAAATATGTTTGGACTTTCTTAGAAAATATGAAATTCCCGCTTTATTTTACTTATCCAGACCATAATCAACTCTCGATGCCTTTGCTCTGTGATATTTAACGGATTGGATTGTTTTTGAAATAGTTAAACGTTTTTATTGTACATGTACTGAGTTTATTAATGATGATCTAGGCTAGCCTAACATTCAAAAGCTAAGATCTTAGTTCAAAGTCGAACAATTTGACAGCAATTTTCAATATATTCTATTTCCTTGTTTTGTTTTTTTAATTATTATAGCGAGAACATGCAACTCGTTAACTAATGTCCATTTAACATTCTGCTGTTATTGTAAAATTTAAAGACATTCTTTTTATTCATTTATTTGTTTTTAAAAATATACCAATTTGTAAGCATTGAAGAAAAGAATTAATTGAGACAACATTTATGGCGGTTTTTGACATCGACTGTATAAAGCGATGTTGAATAAGTTTACTACTGGATCCTGGATGCCTTCGATTGATTTTATAACGTTTGTTGTATATTGCTTGCAATGTATGTGTGTGTTTATTGTGGGGTTTGCCTCCTGGTTTGTCCGATCTTGATTAAAGGACCTAATATTTGGGGCCTGGAAATTTACCCAAATTGGTCGCAACACAAAATAATCTAATATGAATGTATATAAACTAATTTACATTCATTCATTTCCGTCTTTACTCTAAATTTCAAATCAGTTATGTTCGGCGAAATACGCTTGAAGATTTTGGATATTCCAGTCTACATTATTGTGTAGCTCTTCATGCACCACCGTCTATCCGCGTTCTCCAAGTCCCTTGTTAAAAATTGGCCTGAAACGGATTAGTGTACCACTGATATTTTTTTTCTTTTATTTTGTCTTTAATATTTGATTTCAGACGCCCATCTTTTCCCGGTAAGATCACAACATCAATGTTGATTTAAATAAACAAATGATTTGTGTTTTCAATGTTGAAGATTTTGGATGATATTGAGTTAGAGACTAAGCTACTTTAACACATCTTCTTTGTATAACACGTGCCACTGAAATAAACAACTCTACTACTAGGAAACGTTATGTGTTCCTCCTGCACTTGTATTTGCAGGAGGGGTAAAGGCCGAATGGTTAACGCGTGCGCGTTGTATCATATGATCTGTCATTGAGTCAACTAGCGTGGTTTCGATTCCGCGGTGCCCCTTTCCACCCCAACCTCGTACAGGTCCTCCCGTTTCGTTCGACTGCTAAAAACCCCTACGCGCAAGCGAGGCTCGATTATCCATTTATTGATTTAATTATTTTTCAATCCGCTAAATAACGCAGACTAGCGATGCCATCGACAGTTGAATATGGTCTTGATATGTTAAAGGGACTATCCCGATAAGAACAGTGTCTCAAAAATTAAAGTCCGAGAATTTATGAACCAAAATATAGTGGCATGGTGTATTTACCTTGTCTCAAAATTTCAGCACAAAATATTGAGTCGTTTGGACGTGAACGTCAACACTGCTTATCCGGACACGTAACCCTTTTAAGATTTCGGGTCAATTTTTTCATTGGGTGACCTGCTATTCGATTCCTGTTTCTTGAGAGGTCTATACAGTGAATGACCCATGTACTGTACTTGATAACAAAAGCTAAATTTCAGCTATGTATTATTTTTATAGAAAAAAGTCTGGTTTTATCCAGATACTGTATAATACAACGGTCTCGATTTCCATATGAAAACTGTCAGGTTTAAGATATTTACAAGCGTATCATAAATGTCGGGTTAGTTGGTAAGTCTTGGGTAAGGGGTTTTAAGGGATTTTAACACAAAATTAAGCAGTTTTATTACCCAAAAAGTTATCGGGATTGGCCCTTTAATTAATGTCTAATTAATGTAAAAAGTAGATTTGTCTTTTGCATAACGTGTGTTTAAATGAGCTAAACCATTAACTCAACACATTAATGGCTGATTTACAAACGACAAAAAAATAATAAAAAACCCTCTAGATTGTCATTAATTTTAGATTGTTCACGTATTTCCCCGAACATAATTGATAAAAAAAATACAATATCTTTCTTTTAAATCTAAATATAAATGACTTTGTATACAATCAAATTACAATAGTATGTGCTTTTAGACACTGCTTTCAGACACATTTCGTCTATAATAAAATTCCAAAGAATTCCAGTAAAAGTGAATTAATAGGAAAAATAGTAGACTGTACATAAAATCAAAAGGCAAACTGAGAACATGGCAAATGACAAATCAGTCTCAATCTTTTACTTAAAATTAAGGATGCAAACAATAGCCCAACTACTCAGTTAATTCCGCTTATTTACCTCAATAAAGGATTTGAAATATATTTGATTTGTATCCACGAACATCAACGTCCAGATATTATCTGACCTTTATTTTGTGTTTCAATCTTTTGAATTAAGTCAACTGGCGTGGTTTCGAATGCTCGATTGTACGTGACAAGGAGTAGGGTCGCCTGTCCAACCTCGTGGATTTTCTACGGGTACTCCGGTTTTCTCCCACTGCTAAAGACCCCTAAGCGCAAGCGTATTATTGAAATAAAATCAAACCATATGTTTGTCCCGAAATGACCTAGTTTGTGTCGAGTGGACGTTAAACCCTATTTCTCTCTCTCTCTCTCTCTCTCCGGAATAACTTGTGGCTTTCTATTTATATACAGGGGGATTTCGTGTTATTCTCCTTAAAGTTTTTCTTTAAACCTGTAACGGGTTATTCTTCCGGGATATGGTTTTATTCCATAAGAAAACATGATATAAGTGGACGTTAAATCCCATTTCTGGGCCCTGTTTCACGAAATTTTAACTTAAGATAAAATCCAATTTTAGTAGATACTTCAATTTTGATTGACTAAGCACTAAAATCAATCTAATATTATCCAATCAAATTACTAAAATTGGAATCTTATCTTAGTTAAAATTTGGTGAAATAGGCCCCTGGCTGTCTCTGTCTGTTTAAATTAATTAGGCCTAACCTCAATTATGACGTCAAGTTTTAAGGGCACCGACTTTCAAATATCCTTTCGTACAATTTAATCTCTATTTTATTATAGGAATATCGGGGTTTCGATTCATCACAACGATTAGTTGATCCCCGGAAGAATGCCGTCCTTGGGGTAATTGCTCATTAATGGCAAGGTTTATTGGGAGCATTTCTGTGGAACTTTCACCACAAGAGTTTCACATTATAGTGGACTTTTGAAAATAAATACATACAAGATTTTCGACCTACAAGGATTCTGAAAGAGGATTTTGGGTCTATGGTGTATTTCACCACAAGATATTGGACCAAACATATTGTATCAAAATCAGTAGAAAATCTATTATATATCGGGATCTGGGGAGAAATGGTGGAAAAATTTATTTTTTTCCTACGTCCATTATCTTGTGGAACTCTCGTGGTGTAAAAACACCACAGAATAAAAATTTGTGGAATATATTTTCCCACATCTTACACGATGAAAGAATAAACTATTATTGTTCCAGAAAAATAAAAAGAAAATGTTTAATAAATTTTTCATGTTCCACTTTTACAAACGCCCCCAACCCTATACTTGCTTGATGATTTTATTTAAGGGACAATAACACTCTTGCTGGCTTGGCAGCTCCAGAAAATAAATAATACCCTTATTCTAAGTACTAGATGTTTAAGTGTCCTACCTGTTGTCTAAATTATCCATTACATCCTATTTTACATGTCCAGAGAGTTCAAAAATATTTTAAAATTCAAGAAACATTTAAAAAGGTTTACGTTAGACCTTTCAAATTATTTAGGTGTGTATCATCAATTAATTGGAATATTGTAAAATAATATAATTTGTTGACCAGAATAAAGATTGTGACATATTATTCAGTTACAACAATAGTGGTATTGGGCCTTTAAGCACTTATTATCGTTAATGCAATCTGTCGCCATTTCACACCAACCATCTTGTGTGTTTCGGGGTTGTGTTCCCAGGGTACAGAGAGCACATAGACGTTGTATTTGAAATAAAATAAAAGTAGAAAATAAAAACTAACCTGCTATTATCCCAACTTGGTTCTTATCGATCCAGAGAGCGAGTTTACGTGTATTTCGACCTCTTGATTCGATCATCCAAACTAATCCTATAACACACACTAAAACCCGCAAAAACATACTGTACATTTGTATCCACGAACATCAAAGTCCAGACATTATCTACCCTTATTTTGTGTTTCAATCTTCTAAATCAAACCTTACTATATTCCTAAGTTTTAAGGGCACCAACTTTCATATATCACAGCGGAACATCGCACCACTGCAGCACAATATATTATATTCCTTATATACGACGCGACAATATCAGCAACAAAAAGTCCCTAGGAAGTTCGTCTCTGTTCAGTTTCATAAAACTCTTTTATTATTTCCTGGTAATAAAAATCTAATGATCTATATTCCTTTGTTTATATAAATGGTTATCTTCGATTATTTCTTCCTTTTTTATTCCATTTCACAAAACTCCAGTATTTTAATATCACAATATTCCTTGGATTTTAACAAACAAAATTCCAGATAAAATGAATCACGGATTATTCAAGAAGCACCGTGTATCGTCGTCCATGAAACTCCAGTAGACTGAATCAACTGTTCTCTAAATGAAAATTAATTAACATAAAGGTTTACTTTGTTAAAAAAAACAATAAAATATTTTTATAAATCTATAAAATCGCACAGATATTTTCTGTCCATCTAAAACTATTTTCAAATAAACTTTTCATTTTGTACATATTTTTAAAACAGTTATCCGCTACGAAATTCTTGTTAGTTGATAATAATATACAAATATTGCCCGTATCGCTGTTTATCACCGATTCCCTGTACACCATAAGATACCATTAAAAAATCTCTAAAACTCAAGTAAATCTAATCCATAAATCAGATTAATTACACAACCAAAATTCTTCATTTTAAATTACTTCGAGTATGTTTCGATAATTTTCACAATTGTGTGACTAGTTTTTGTTAGAAAACCTAAACACAAATCACACATTTTCAAATCGAGCGAAGATTTTTATGATGTTGAAAAACAAAACACTCACGTTTCTTCATTATAGCTTCGCGTGTTTATAAACGGGGATGTTCAGCTTTCCTTACTTCGCCGAAATAACCACTTTAGAAATAAAATTAATTTTTGAAGTAGGGTCCCAGCTTTTGTAATGATTGAAACTTAGAACTTGAAGAATGTTGAAATCACGTTACAATAACCGTACGAGTTATAAATAGAAATATATAATCCAAGTCTGTCTTAAAGTCGATAAATTCACCACAGTTAATTAAATCCATTAATTAAAACCAATTCACACCTTTAGTCCGATTTGAGTTTATCCTTCCGCGATCGCCCGCACCAATGTGATATTAAACGAGGATAGTGTAATATGGAACGAATACATAACACTCCACCACACACGTGTCTTGAGGATCTAGCAACTAGCAAGTCGACTGGATAGCTGATGGCGAGAAGAGTGTTTGGTGAACAGCTGACCAGGTTCGCGAGAGTTAAGTGTCGACTATAAAACCACTACTAAAACCGCTGTTTGTTTTTAGAAACTGACCGACGTTAACAAACAGCGCACCGTATTGATGGAAGTAAATCCGGTCATTATGATGTGTACACTACACGGTTATTTGGCAAGCAAATATAAAAACACCCTCGCTATATCACACATCTAGTTCATATGCCACACACTCACACAAAATGTCGTTAAAACAACACGTGTATAGTACATACACTTATTTTAAATATTTGTACCAACTCCTTCCTCATTTTACACCATTTTCATTTAACCAGAAAAAAAAGGTTCACAACTTTCTTACTATAATCCATATTCTTATTCCGTTCCAAGATATCCTTATCCCGTTGCATTATATCCTTACTCCGTTCTATATATCATTGTTATGTTATATATATATCCTTTCTCTCGTCTATATCTCCTTATTATGTTCCATAAATCACTATTCCGTTCTATATATCCATGTTCCGTTGCATATATTTTTACTATGTTCTATATATCCTTAGTATGTTCTATATATCCCGTTTCCGTTCTATATATACTTACTCTCTTCTATATATCCTTACTTTGTCCTATGTATCCTTACTCCGTTCCATATACCCCTACTCCTATCTAAATATCCTTGGTATGTTGCATATATCCTTATTATATTCTATATATCCTTATTCCCTTTGATATATCCTTATTATGTTCTATATATCCTTATTCCCTTCGATATATCCTTATTATGTTCTATATATCCTTATTCCCTTCGATATATCCTTATTATGTTCTATATGTCCTTAGTCCATTGCATATATCCTTACCCTATTCTAATCTCCTTGTCCCACTCCATATATCCTTACTCTGATCTATAATTCCTTATAATATATCCTTATTCGGTTCCATATATCCTTATTATGTTTCATATTATCCTTACTTTGGTCTATATATCCATGATACATTTCATATGAGTTTATTTTATTATTGTTCCTGATTTTGTTTTTAATTTTGTTCTATTTATTCTCTTGTCTGGTCATATAACTGATGTTTTTTTATATATATACAGAGATCTGAACTTGCTTGCTTATTTCTACGTCTAAAGGATTTATTTTATGTCATACTCCAAAGCTGTTCAATAACCTGCTGGCTTACTTCGACCTCTAGAACATTCATACTGTTATATAGACTTAAAGGTATCTCTTCGCAGTTTTCCGACACTTCTACCTCTAAGAGATTTTATTATGCCGAGTCCCGAAGCAGTTCTAGAACCCACTGACTTACTTTGACGCCTTGAAGATTTATACTGTCGACTGAAAAAATAAAATATTCATAAAATTATCAAACTTGATATAATTGTTGAGTATCAGTCGATTACTCACTGGTTACCAATTGATTACCGCATGTCGGCGACACTCGTTTATTTATATGTGTAAGTGTTAAATTGGATATTGCCCATCAAATAACGGTATACAATATGTTTAAACTCGAGTGGTCCTTCTGGATACTAATAATAGATTGACCAGACTGGAATTCAGATAACGTTTTAAGTCATTTAATTCCTTATATTCAGTCATATACTAAAATGTTAATTTGAAGTCATCTTTAAGGGAATTTTGAATTTTAATTAAAATTAAAAAAAGGTATCGAATTATGTCCAGCACAAGCTTTCTTTAAAATGACGGACCATTGACGCGGTACCTTTAAAATGACGTTCCCGTGACGCTGTCCTTTTAAAATGACAATCCCGGGGCGTTGTCCCTGTTTTAATGACGAACCTGTGACGGCGTCCCTTAAAAATGACGAACCCGTGACGTTGTCTCTTTAAAATGACGATCCCGTGACGGCGTCCCTTTAAAATGACGAACCTGTATATCCCTTTAGAATAAGGTATCCACGTTGTTGTATGGTCAAACATCGACAGGTCAGCCATGTTTAGTTGGTTTTAATTAACGTCTACGTCTATTGACTTGCAATCCTCGTATAAATATTATTCTTTCCGCCTTCATTATCACCGTCAGCTTGAATTTAAATTCAACATGGACTGTTGCTTGCTGTAGATATTGTAATGGCCGCCGGCATGGGATCTCTGCTATCGTATATGTAATCACCTTAGTGGCGTTTATTTTTGTTAAAAGATTGCCGTCGATTTCTCAATTCTTAAGTCGACAACTCACATACTATACCGTTTTTCGCCGTTTATTTAACATGACTGTTTTTTTCTCACTCTCTCTTTTTATTAAAAAAAGAACCTTCTTCTTTAAAAAACTATTTCTCAAATTCTCGACATTTCAACACACGGCTCGCGCCAAGTTATAATAGTTAACCAAGAGAAGTACGTGATAGAGCGAGGAATATTTAAACAATTTGAGTCGTTTTTTAAAGTTTGTCACGAAAACATAGACTTCAACTAGAAACAAATTAGAAAGTTAAACACTCATCTCTGTTTAAATATAACCCTGTGGCTCAGTCGCTGGCACAGTAATCAAGACTTCTTGGGTTCCATTTCGTTGTTTTTCTTCGCGCCTTCAGAGGACCTAGCCAAGAAAAGCCTCTAGTCACACGGACCGTATGAAAAACGAAGATACTACGTACACGTGTACGTTAAAGAACCCTCGATAGATGGAATTCGACGAAAACGGGGTGGAAATTCCGCTTTCCAGGCAAAATGGACCCTTTATTAGCATATGTCCGTTTTCATGGGGAGGTTGAATGACCGAATGGTTAGCGCGTGCGCTGTTTGTCATTGAGTCAACTGGCGTGGCTTCGATTCCCTGGTTGTACGTGACAAGGAATATGATCGCCTGGGCAACCGAGTGGGTTATCTCAGTGTCACCCGGTTACCCCTCCCTGCGACCCCCCCCCCCCCCAACATGAAAGCATATAATTCAAATCAAATTGAACCATATGTTAGTCCCGAAATGACCTAGTTTGTGTCGAGTGAACGTTTAACCTCATGTCTCCCCCTCTCTCTCTCTCCCTCTCTCTCTCTCTCTGTCTCTCTCCATACCATTGTATACCACTTCCTATTGATGTGTGTTTGTTTCATTCCGGAGTATGACCAGTAGACCGGATGTAGACGTCATTAAAACAGTCCCGGTTTTCATCACATTGTTATTTATCCTTGGATGACGTGATGACGTAATGGGTCATAGGTCACCATAGATTCTCCCATCGACGTCAAGGTTAATATTCTCGCCACTCTGTCTTCTAATTGTCCCAATAATTCTCTGCGTTGATCCTTTCTAACACAAAGTCTTTCCTGCGAACATGTTTGATGAACCCTATGGCAATCGTGTGATACACCAACCTCTTAACGCTGTTATCCTTCCGCCTCTCAATCACGAAGATTCAGCTAAACCGGTTGAGACAATCTAAATTTAAATCTGTTTTTGTTTTGTTCTAGTTCATAGATTCAACAGAAATTGCCACTTAATTACAAAAAGGAAACGGGGAGAAAGTCAATAAATATTTTTAAAAATGACTTCTGGTGGTCTCGATCCATTTAAAACAATTTATTTTGTTGTGTCTTGAGAGTTCGTCCGTAATTAATCAAATTAAATAATTGATGGTATTTTTATGCCCTCATTACTACAAGAGAGAGAGAGAGATAGAGGGAGAGAGAGAGAGAGAGGCTTAACATCATTTCGGGACTAATACATTGTTCAATTTTATTTCAACAATTCGCTGTGCGCGTAGGGGTGTTGGCAGCCGAGGAATCCATTTAATTTGCAAATGTTCTCGCCGTTGCCCAAAATGCCCGACAGCCAATCAGAGGGGGTTAACACCCAGTTGACATAAATTAGAGTAGCGATTACCCGACTGAGTTGAACATTTACTACTTCCAGGACAAAGCAGCTCCTATTGGGCGGGGGGTTGGGATGGCCAAGTGGACTAGAGTGCCGCGCTTCGACCTCTAGCCGGCCGGTCACCTCTGGCTTGCGGCTGTGGTTTCGATCCCTGGTGTGAGCGTATGTGGCATGGAGATAGGGGCGCCTTCTCAACCTCGTGGGTTTCCTCTGGGCACTCCGGTTTCCTCCCACTGCTAAAGACCCCTACGCGCAAGCGAATTATTGAAATAAAATTAAACCATATGTTAGTCCCAAAATGACCTAGATTGGGTTGAGTGGACGTTAAACCCCATTTCTCTCTCCTTCTCTTATCCTATTGGGAAAAAGGAAATGACATGAAATCAGGTTTAACGCCCTACTGTTCTGCCGACGGGGCTAATTAAGAGAGAGAGAGAAATGGGGTTTAACGTCCACTCGACACAAACTAGGTCATTTCGGGATGGTTTAATTTTATTTCAATAATTCGCAGTGGGGAGACCGGAGTACCCGGAGAAAACCCACGAGGCTGGACAGGCGACCCTACCCCTGCCACGGCCTGCCATTGAGTCAACTGGCGTGGTTTCGAATCCCCGGTTGTACGTGGCAAGGAGTAGGGTCGCCTGTCCAACCTCATGAGTTTTCTCCGGGTACTCCGGATTCCTCCCACTGCTTAAGACCCCTACGCACAAGCGAATCATTGAAATAAAATTAAACCATATGTTAGTCTCGAAATGACTTAGTTTGTGTCGAGTGGACGTTAAACCTCGTTTCTTTCTCTCTCTCTCTCTTGAAAAATAGACCTGGTTATTTTTTAGTTAATTTGTCTTTAAAACCGAATTTACAATTTTACTTAATTTCTTTTATTCTGCTCGAATGGCAATACCGTCTCCAAACATTTGCTTTTAGGAGATTCTGAAAACAATTTGATAGCTGGGAATATTTGGTAATACGAATCAGATAAACTGGATGTTCAGTTAATAAATAATATATATTTGTCCTAATATAAACTCAAACACAATCACTATAGACAGGAACCCGGGAGTTTGTATGAATATCGTATGATTCGACTCCCTCCTCCCCTCCCCCATCACCCCCTGTGGTTAGTCTACGCTGTTGTTTAAAGTTAAATGATTTGCGCAGATTTAGTGGGGATATACGAGTGGCTATATATAGATACTAGTACGTTGTTAACAGATGTTATCCCAGCAGGACCTCTACACACTAATGGCTTTCTCCACACATATATTACCAATCAAATTAAATAAATACAAGTACAAACAACATACTTTAAAGTGACACGCGAGTAAATAAACAAAATATATCTATCTAGAAATACGGTTTAACGTCCTACTTTTCGGCGTGATATGATGAAAGGATTGCATGGACAACGTGCATAGTATTAGCTTAAAAATGTTAAGAAAAATCTTGAAACGTCGCGGGGGCGGGGGGTAGCACGTGCGCGCTGTATCACAAAGCCTGTCATTGAGTCAACTGGCGTGGTTTCGAATCTCCGGTTGTACGTGACAAAGAGTAGGGTTGCCTGTCCAATCTCGTGGGTTTTATCCGGGTCCCGTATGTAGTACAGTTTATTTATCGGCCCAGTTAATAAATGTCATTAAAAGAATATGGACAGCATCGTTCACGTCAACTTTTAATGTAATTTCTGTTATCTAAATTTAAGGTCTGTCGTCTGTACGAAACCAGTATACGCGGCAAACTCAGGTTTTATGTGTGCGTCAACCAGCACACGTGGGAATCTCAGGTTTTATGTGTGCGTCAACCAGTTCACATGGGAAACTGAGGTTTTATGTGAGCGTCAACAAGCACACACGAGAAACTCATGTTTTGTGTGTGCGTCAACCAGCACACGCGGGAAACTCGGGTTTTATTCAAATGACAAGTCAATAAGAAATCTCTAGACCATTGGACGGGCGTGATTTTTAATGGATTGAAACACGATATCCATTTAACAATTCAATTTAAAAAAGGATAATCGAGACTATTTCATAAGTGTAATAATGGTAGCAATGTAAATCGAGACTTCGCTATTCTTATCAAAACTACCAACATTATTAATCTCACGCAGAATAAAGTATTATTCAATTCATTACTTTTTCATTATCTATTTTGAAACTGGGACTGTAAGCTCGTTATCTAAAGGTCATACTATGCATCTTAAAAGAAAAAAAAAACATCAAAAAATATCAACGACAGATCAATGAAATGACGATGAAATCTGGTTTGACATCCTACTGTTCAAATCCGACTAGGCAAATGGAGACGGCCATATGTCCTACAATGTGTTACGTGGACAATTTGACCCGACAACGGCACTATGACCTACTCTTATATCAAATTCAAACAACCGATGGATCTTTAACGTGCACGTCAATGTATACACCAGGGGCGTCACGTGATCGTGTTTGACATTTTACCAAAGTGAGGAATTGAAGCCGTGACTTCAAGAAGCACAGAATTCATTTAGTGAATGTGCCAAGGGGAATTCCCCATGACTAATTAAGCAGAAAGTGTATTTTAATAACGCGAGACAACACAGGTCAGGGCAATCTAGACACTCATAAAATATACAAAGACAATTACACAACAGCTCTAGTCGACTAGAGAGCAGGAAAGAGAGAGGAAGAGCGAGAGAGATAGAGGGAGAGAGAGAGAGAGGGTTTAACGTCCAGTCGACAAAAACTAGGTCATTTCGGAACCAACATATGGATCCATTGTATTGCAATAATTCGCTTGAGTGTCGTTTAGCAATGGGAAGAAACCGGAGGATCCTCCGAAAACCCACGAGGTTGGACAGGCGACCCTTATTTACGCCTTGACTCAATGACAGACCGCATGATACAACGCGCAAGCGCATACCGACTCTGGATAGATTTTGTCGTCTCGTTTGGCTATTAAGTTGCTGGTCATTTCGTCATATGGGCACATTACACTATTGATTTCCCCTTTGACATTAATTTTAATTCTTGTCCCTTAGACCAGCTCTAAATTTCCCTAACATTCCGTGGAGTTAAAGACACGTTCTTCTATATATGTTACAATCTCTTGCTCAAAAACAGTTTCACCATGGGAGTCTTGAAATACATGCAGCCACCTTGCATTTAAACCCAACCAACGTCTTAACTCTCGTATCCTTCCGCCTCAAAATCATTAGCATTCATAAAACCTGGCAGAAAAGCGTGGATGGTATATCTAGTGGCCAACAGTTTCACACTTCCAGCTCTAGATTTTCGGCCACCTCTGTCTTGTGGTTGTGATTTCAATCTCTTGTGTGAGTATATCTGGTTTGAAGATAGGAGCGACTTCGCAATGTCGTGGGTTTATTCCGAGTACTCCCACCCCCTCCACCCGGTTCCACACAGACAGGACACATAGTAAACTATGTCAACTGGTCTGCGATATTACAATCAGTGTAAGCGGACGTTAAACACTAATAATAGAAGAAGAAGAAGAAGAAGAAGAAGAAGAAGAAGAACTCAAGAGAAGCCAATATTACAAAACAAAATCTATCGAGTTGCAACAATACAAATATTACTTAACAGCGACGAATTCATAACTCGATAACAGGGAGATCCTGGCGTGATCGTTTTCAAACCAAGAACAGATCTTTTAGAATACCCCGAATTCTCCAAAACTTCGTTGATTTTGTCTCGATTCTTCGATATTCTCTTGCGAATACAGATTATTATTACCTACAAATAAAGATGAAAAATATTTAAAAAGTTCAACTCACACTGGCAAGCCTTGAGATTATAGTCCGGTGTATTTTTCACTGTGCCTTCATATATATTGAAGAGACAATCCGTAGACATAATATGAGAGAGATACCAAACTATACTTTACATTGCTTAACATATAATAAACGTGACGCCTTACTGCATAATTCATTTAAAAATTGCCACCGCACCAGTTTCACGTGATTTATTACTGAAAATACCAAAATACCGAAAAACTGTATGGTACCATAAGATTAAGATTTCAGTGTTCCACTCTTCCCTATTTATAACACAATCACTTATTTCCATGCAAACTGCGATGATAAGTGTAGACAATTTGCAACTGGACCTAATTTTACTTGCGCAAAGACTCGAATAGTGTATCAATTGTAGCTGTGGATAAGACAGCGCCCGGGTACAATAGTGTAACTAATGTGGGTCGTTAACATCCTCAACATTGTAATTAGATAACTTTATTGTTTGTCCATGTGAGGAGTGACCGATGCATATCATTAAAACTGGAGAATATGAGGCACCCAGTGATTATACTCAGCTGACGACCTCTTTAATCTATAATAAAACACAAAAAGTTTTACTGTATAAGAGTTTATTTATTTCCACATCTCAAGTGGTCCAAGTCAATATTTTATATATAATTTATAACATTATTAAACTATCATATCTATCTAACATGCCAACAAAACTCAGATATTGACTTATGTACCGATTTCGCTATGCCCCGACAATCTCCGGCAATCTCCGGCAATCGTAGCTTATCTCAACAGAATAAACTTAATCTCTCTTTGTATTTTACAGAATTTAATCTAGTCGAAGAATGTTGATGTCGCAAACTCTCATTGTTGGTAGCCATTATCCCACAAGTTACCACGTGTTGGTAACCATTATCCCCAAGTTACCACGTGTTGATAGCCATTGTCCCCCAAGTTACCACGTGTTGGTATCCATTATCTCCGAGGTTACCACGTGTTGGTAGCCATTATCCCCCAAGTTACCACGTGTTGGTAGCCATTGTCCCCGAGATTAGCACATATTGGTGGTCATAAGTTCCCGAGGCTAGCACGTGATGGTATCCGGAACAGGGACTCATAAAAAGAATAATATAATACGGTGTAATAAAACAAATTGTTTAGCTTCCCAAACAAACAATCGCTACCAATCAGACTTTAATTAATTTAGAAACTCTTGTAGTTTAAATCGTAATATTGAAAACAATCCCAATTAATACCCTCTGTTTATCTTCAGAATAATACCCTCTGTTTATCTCTAGAATAATACCCTCTGTTTATCTCTAGAATAATATTCCATGTTTATAGAACAAAAAATTACCGGTTTATCATTAGTATAATATTCCCGGTTTATCTTTAGTGTAATATTCCCTGTCTAAATCTAGAATAATATTCTGTCGTTTGTTCTACGGTGTTTTCTGTAGTAAATTCTACAGTGACCTTTAAGTCTTTAATCAAGTTTTGTGAGCAGCATTTTATTAAGTGTTTTACAAGTACGTTGAATTAAAAAATTTAAATTTCAGCCAATGAATAAACAGTTTTTCTTGGAACAAATTTAATCAACCGTTAGCTAACGGACAATGAAATTGACTTTCCAGCAACAGGGCCCTGTTTCACGAAATTTTAACTTAAGATAAAATCAAATTTTAGTAGATACTTCAATGTTGATTGGCTAAGCACTAAAATCAATCTAATATTATCCAATCAAATTACTAAAATTGGGATCTTATCTTAGTTAAAATTTCGTGAAATAGGCCCCTGAATTGTAAGTGACCGTTAACAAACGACAGGTTAGCATGATAACGATATATTAGAGTTTAACGGATCGTTAAAATAACTTCTGGCCCCGGATCTATAAATAATATTCATGAACGGTACATTTTCAATTGAACGATAATCTTAATCAAACAGTGTGAACATCGAGTAAACTAAAATAGACAGAATTAGTTAAAATAGCATCTAAGCTGTGTTTGTTTGTTTGTCGGCGGGTTGGTGGGGTATTTATCAATAGATCTCCGCAAACAAGGAAATAATGTTTACAGTAAATAAAGATTAACATAGCTGTACATTGATTCACTATCCAGATTCTTCTAGGGTGTGTTATCAGGTGTTCGGGGTAGAATAACGTACCCTATTTTCACCTAGACAACAGAACCTAATTACGTCTGGGGCGATAGGTTGAAGAGAGAGAGAGAGACAGACAGACAGAGAGACAGACAGTCAGAGAGGGAGGGGTTGAGGGGCGCAGACAGAGAGAGATGGGGTTTAACGCCCACCTCAATCTGAATAAAACACAGATCCAATTTCGTTTCGTTTTATATAGTTCAAAATTTCGTTTTTACTTGTCTTTACTACTCTTGGATCTGGAAGACTTGTTATTTAAGTCGTGTTCTGCCTGAAATGAGGGGTCAGCCAATCAAATGGTCTGTCGAATCGACCGTTTGACCTTTCCATGCGTGGAACTGTGGGTAAATATTACCAGCGGATAGAAATCAAAACAAAACAAAAGTAGATTTTAAAAAGCATGGTGGTCGCTAATTGGTTAATCGAATGACTGACGTTATCGGGTCAAATGTCCCGTGCTCGATACCCGACGTCATAGAACGTGAGCTCCCACTATAACTTGTTAGATCTACATGAGCGTAGGTCATCGAAAGTATAAAAAAACGAAACGAAATATAGATCTGTATTTTAATTAGATTGAGCCCACCTGGCACAAATTAGGTTATTTCGGGACAAACATAAAGTTCAATTTTATTTTATTAATTCGCTTGCGAGTAGGAACTTTAGCAGTGGGAGGAAACCGGAGGACCTGGAAAAAACCCACGAGGTTGGATAGGCAACCCTACTCCTTGTTAGTACAACCAGGGATTCGAAACCACGCCAGTTGACTCAATGACAGACCTTCCGATACACCGCGCACGCGCTATCCATTAGGCCCCAATTTTTTTTTGTAATATTATTATAGGTCTAATCCGTTTCACATCTTTCACACACACACGGTAGGCCTACACTAAGTATTTTCGACTAAAACCATCTATTGAGGAATTCAGATGGTTGAGTAAATCAGTTCTGATTACTGCTTCATTTCATTCAACATCAACTTTAGATAAATAAATTACACGCGTGTCTTCATTACCTTGTCAGATTCAATGCAAAGTATAAATATTTAAAATTGACTAATCAGGTCAGTAAAATAATTAGACCGGACAACCGGTTGACAGAATATTTTAAAATGACGAAAGATTTGAAGCGTTGAATTATAATTTGATGAAATATGTGACGGACATCGCTGACAGATCGCCAAAGTTTCAAAAGAAACAAACAATTAATTCGTTCAATAATTGGATTCAGACCAGTAATTATTTTTCCTGATTTCAAGTTGTTCTTCTAGTTACAGCAATTCTGTCTTTAAAACATTTCCCACAATTTTACATGGTAATCTTCGTTCATTTATTCATTCTAGAATCGGAGATGAGTGGTTTAAACAATATATTATTCAATATAATTACATAATATATAGTCATACAATTCTACAGTTTAAAGCATACAAAAACGAGCAGCATGCTTATAAATATCGATTCCTATAGCTGACAAGATTGTTATTTTTAATTGGTGAAAGTGAGAGTACATTTAAGGGCAGTAGGTTGAACATTTATGCTAAATAAATACGAAGAACTATAACAATAATATTATAAAGAAAAAAAAGTGAAAGCGAGTTGCCGATCATCAATAAAATGAGACGAATAGTTTTAAAATTGTCATTATCAACATCTGAAAATTTGTCTGTTATCCGAGGTATCATGTAAGTTTTGTCAGGTTTTGAGACGGAAGGATAAGGATGCACATTTATAAGCGACAGACCTGAATCATCGACGAACAAAACCCCCAAACCCTAGAAATTGGGGTTTAACGTCTCACTTTTTGTACCAATCGGGCTATTGTTTATCACGTGATAGTGACATGGGTGGCTCATCATGGTTATCAATAAGACGAATCAGGTGGTTCCGGGTTGACCGAGAAAGATCTTTAATTATTTTGTTTGAGTGGTACAGTATGGGGTAGGGGACCAATGGAATCGCCTAATGATTCGGATGAGACTAAAAACCGAGGTCCCGTGTACAGAACTTTAAATATCAGCCGATAATTAAATTTAAAATGAGAGTAGGCCATAGGTAAAGTTCACTGACAGCACACTGTGTATCGTATATCAGCCTCCAGTACGGACAGAACGAACAGGAGAACTTTAAACTCTATTTCATTTCAATTTCATTTACTTAGACCCGTTTGGTGCATTTCGCGTCCTTTTCGTATTTACTATCGATTTCGATCTAGTAACTTAAGTTGTATATCGATCTCAATCGAGTCACTTAAAGGTCCAATTCCAATAATATTTTGGAGAATAAAATTATGGCCGAGAAACTTAACTCAATATACGTGATACGTTTAATCAAGTACGGCATGTGTTTATTCGCTGTTAGACCTGTAATGTCACGGGAATCGTTTATGCTGCGCTCTGAGACCGAACGGCGCACAAATGACGGGGGTATTTGTGATCAGGTCACCAAACGAAAACTAGACCCACGAAAAATTGTTGTTTTCAGGTTATATAGGGGAAATAACTACATTTGATAAACTTAGATCTGGAATCAAACCACTAATTTGTGGGATAGAAAATATTCAAAATCTTTTCCCCATCTTTCCAGTTTACATGCAACTCATAAACAGACCCGGCTTAGTGAGATATAGCCTCACCATTTAGTGAGATATAGCCTCACCATTTAGTGAGATACCATCCCACCATTTATTCGATCAATATAACAAATTGTGTTAAAATTACAAAAATATTTAACTGGCGAAACATTATGATTTGTTTCTAATCATTGACGTGCTGAATATGTTTACTCTTTTCTAGAAATTTGTGTGTGTGTGTGTGTGTGTGAGAGAGAGAGAGAGAGAGATGGAAAACAGAGAGAGGGGGAGGGGGTAACATCCACTCGACACAAACACAAACTATACTTCTTTCGGGACTAGGTTATTTCAATAATTCGCTTGAAGGATTTTAGCAGTAGGAGGACACCGGAGGTTGGACAGGCGACCCTACTCCTTGCCACGTATAACCGGGGAATCGAACCACGTCAGTTGATTCAATGACAGACCTTGTGATCCAGCGCGCACGTCCTAACCATTCGACCATACAGCCCCCAATTATTATGTATTGTTAAGAATAGGATAGAGGTAGTATAAGTATTTTATTTATTTTTATAAACATTAGGAAAAGGTAGAGCTGAGAAAGTAAAGGAATGAGTTATTGATAAAGCTGAAATACTTCTTCTTCCTCCCTCAGTTGATTTCTCTTTAACGGTTCTCAAACCCTGACTACTGGCATACGGTGATTTACCATAAATCTCTCGAAATGAAGGACCACCAAATTTCTTTGTAGTATTTTTCTGTGGAAAATATCAGAACAGCGATTTAATTATTAAAGCAAACCAAACAAAATGAAATAAATATATCAATGAAATGGGGGTTAACGTCCTGTCCTGCAAATCTTTGAAATTGATGATTTTTTAGTCCAGGTACGGACATAGTTATGGTTTTAAAATTAGCTTTATATCTAATCAAATCTCTCATTTTATAAACATAATCTGATTACATTTTATAACAACATTTTGTAACAACATTTATAACAACATTTTATAACAACTTTGTATAACATTTCATACCAAAATGTCATAATAAAATTGCATAACATTTCGCAACATTTTATAACAACATTTTATAACAAAACATTGTAACAACATTTAGTAAACATTTAGCAACAACATTTTGTAACAACATTTTGTAACAACAACAATTATCAACAACATTTCGCAACAACATTTTGTAACAACAATTAGCAACAACATTTTGTAACAACATCTAGCAACAACATTAAGCAACAACATTTTGTAACAACATTTAGAAACAACATTCAGCAACAACATATTTGGTTAAGATACAGCTACGCAATTTTGATTAGCTTTATGTTAAGAAGAATACGTTTATAAAAATATTTGAATTCCCACCTTTATGGAAGTCAGGTATAATAGATATTTCTAGTCCCACCTTAAGGAGAGACATGTATAATATATATTTAAATATCCAATAATCAGGAGAGACGTGTATAATAAATATTTAGATATACCACCTTCAGGAGAGACATGTATAATACATATTTGAATATCCCACCTTTAGGAGAGACATTAGGAGAGACATGTATAACAAATATTTGAATACCCCACCTTTAGGAGAGACATTAGGAGAGACATGTATAATAAATATTTGAATATCCCACCTTTAGGAGAGACATGTATAATAAATAATTAGATATCCCACCTGTTTGGTTGTAAGTACTTTATCTTCTATATTAAGATTAGTAAGTAAATCTTGTATTGTGATAGCTTCTATATCTTCATGTATAGGACTTCGCCCTATTATATATAAAGTATATAATTATCCATCGAAACAACCTTTAATGCGACCATATCAATCTCTTATAACTTAGTTTTGTATCCCAATCCCAATCTCTAACCCAACCTTATAACAAATCTTTAACCCAATCTCTAGTACAATCCCTTACCCCAATCTCCTTTCCTAATCTCCAACCCCAATCTCCCACCCCGATCCTTTATCCCAATCTCTAAACCCGATCGTCTATCCCTATTCCCCATCCCGATCGTCTATCCCAATCTCCCATCCCGATCCTCTATCCCAATCTCGTATCCCAATCTCCCATCCCGACCCTCTATCCAAGTCCCATATCTATCCCAACCTCCCTCCCTAATCTAACATCCCGACAATTTACCCAACTGCCTCATCCCAACCTTCCTCCCTAATCTAACATCCCGATCCTCAATAAAAGTCTCGTCCAAAATCTCCTACCACAATCTCTCATCCCACCCCCATCCCTCTGCCCCATCCCAATAAATACTTCTCAAAATTTTCGACGTATACTTAGTATTTTCGACTGAAATCGTTGATGCAGGAATGAAAATGGCGGTCAACTAGCTTCATGTCTGTTGGCAGTGTCAGTTTCGTGCGATATTCTGCATGCGACAAGGTATGCACGTTCTTCCGAGAACATTTGGTGCCATTTCTCATAAAACGCAAGTCTCCTCGGTTGTACGTGACAAGGAGTAGGGTTGCCTGTCCAACTTCGTGGGTTTTCCCCGGGTCCTTCGGCTTCCTCCCACTGATAACGATCCCTACGCACAAGGGAATTATTGAAATAAAATTAAACCGTATGTTAGTCCCTAAATGGCCTAGTTTGTGTGTGTGTGTCTCTCTCTCTATCTCTCTCTCTCTCTCTCTCTCTCATAAATAGCAAGTCTTCATCTCTGCCCCCTCTCTCTCTCTCCCTCTATATCTCTCTCTCATAAATAGCAAGTCTTCATATACTCACGTTTTGAGTGTTTTGATCTGGATTTTTTCGATGAGCTATATCTCCTCCAATTGTTGTCACTGCTGCCATTAGTTGATATCGCATTTCTCATCCTAATTGCTGTATAGTTACGTGGAATCAAACCCCGTGCTTTATTCGGTACGACACAAAGTCGCGTGGGTTTTGATGGTTTGCCTGACACCGACAAATTCATCTTTGGTAAGGTTGATGACAGCGGACAGACAATGCTAGTCAAAATGATGGGAAATTGAAAACATTATCAACAAACAAATCTATATTGTCGGTGTCATTCCAAAACCTTGTAACGTACGTCGGCATTTTTTTTCAAATTTCAAACTTTTCCTATTTTCATAACTTAATTCGGTAAAACATGAAATACATCATCTGAAACAATCAGAATTTTGTCTGGAAGCGTATATTGGTCAATAGCGCGAAATATATCACAATATAAGAAAGAGAGTGAAATAGGGTTTAACGTCCACTCGACACAAACTAGTGTAGCTACAACCGATTCTCTGTGCCACATTCCTCTGTGTAAAACCCTGTTGAAGCTACGCAATGGCTCTTCCTCTGACAAGTTCACTCAACTGACGTCTGACCATGTTGAAATTTCAACCGAGAGCTGCACGGTCATGGAAGGTTTTTTTATGCCAAAACTGTTCATGTAAAATGCATAGTGCACGTGCAAGGACATAATCAACTCCAAAAAGTCGCACCCTCCTGCTTTTTGGGCGATGCAAACAGATTTGTGGAGCCTTGTTTTGAGCTTCAGTTTATGGTTTCTAAGGAGACTGCAAAAATTGACTTTTCAGAGATAAAATCATCAGAATAATCACAATATGTTGACATAATACCAACTTAATATTGCGGTATCTATCGCGCTATTGACCCCTATACGTTTCCATACTTAAGGCTATAAATTCACAGGATAATTATTGCAATATTATTCGTATAGGCATAATACGCATCTATGTAGAAAATACAAACGCCTGGTATAATAAGGGCAAACAAGAGATTTCTCTGTCAAAATTTTACACGTTCTTTGTTCCGGTTTTGAAGAAAAGAAATCTCATGGAATCAGTTAAATTTCTCATATCCTGTTGTTGGTGGAATCGGCCAATGGTTCTCATATTGTTGCCAATACACGAATAATACCCCTTAGGTAAATTATTAATACAAAAACTCGAATTACGCCTCGAACTATATTTGTCATGTGTAGCCATAATGGGGTGAAAAAATCAAAATCTAAGCCAATCAGAAACCATAAATGCCAACAACGTCATCAGGTCAGGGGTCAATAGCCAAAACCCGCACTTACCGTCCCGTCCCTATTGTCGACACCCAGCAAGGGAATGGTATAATAATTTTTCTTTATTTATAAAGCCCAAATTATCTCTAGTAACGCAAAAACTAAAATTCGTAAGTCACACAGTTTAAATATGTTAAAATCTATTATCAAGAGCTAACATGTATTGAGTGTACTATGGGCCTTTGGCCTAATATGCATTGGAAATAGATTATTAATACAAAAACGTCCAGAATTCTCGTCTGTCGCAATATAACAAATTTTGGGTGAAATCTAAACAGGCGTCAGCTTATATTTGTCCTAACATTACAAAAAGTATATAATCAAATGTACAAAAAGTATTTAAATTTTTTGTTTTTGGTTGTTTAATTTTTGTTCCTCCTATAAAATTTGTTGATCGGACTAACGAGGTTTTAGAATGACACTAACGAATGTATACGGAAAATAATACAAACAGATCATTTATTATAAAAAAAAAACAAAACCAAAAATAAAATAAAACAAAAATAATGAATTCTATAATTTGGGATCGTTTTGTTTTTGTTGTCGAGTTGAATGGAAACGGCCCAATCTTCTGAACCACACACTAAAGATTACCAAGCCTTTTGTAGTACACGTCTGTTCAGGTTATTCTTTAGTCCTAAAATGTTTTCTAAATGATTAATTGATTAAAAACTTATCCAGACCATAATCAACCCTCGATGTCATCGCTAGCCTGTGATATCCACTGGATTTGAATCCGATCTGCTGCTCAACGCTCATTCTTGATTAAATCAAACATTGGATAATCGAGACTATGTTTTTTTTTAATATCGTACCGACTTTAGTAATGATGATTAAAGCTAGGTCTAAAATTCAATCGCTATTTTCAGAATGGATTGATTTTTTGAATTTTAAGGGAATTCCCTTTACATTATCTAGTTTTTAACTATTATAGTGAGAACTGACAGCTCTTTATCTAATCGGGGGGGGGGGGGGGGGTAGCCTAGTGGTCTAGAGTGCCGCGCTCCGACCTCTAGCTGGCCGGTCACCTCTGGCTTGTGACTGTGGTTTCGAGCCCTGGTGTGGCATGGAGATAAGGGCGCCTTCTCAACCTCGTGGGTGCCCTCCGGGCACTCCGGTTTCCTCCCACTGTTAAAGACCCCTACGCGCAAGCGAATTATTGAAATAAAATTAAACCATATGTTAGTCCCGAAATGACCTAGTTTGTGTTGAGTGGACGTTAAACCCCATTTCTCCCTCTCTCTCCCTTTATTTATCTAATCTCTCATAATGCATTTTAACTTGTAAACCAGCTTGGCAAACCCCGAGCCTCACCAACATGGCGATCGAACCGGGCATCTTAACCCCATGTTCCCGCGATGTCTTACCTGTTTCTGTTCAACAAATCCCGTCTAATCCAACGCAGTTGTTTCTGCATCCTCTTGATATAAACCTGGGATGTTGCTGCTCCTTCAGCTGGTTCTATACTTGTTACAAGATCACAAGGCCTGTCTAGTAACCCAGCATCTGGCCCATCTACATGTAAATGAAGTAAAAATGAATGAGGTTTAGCGTCCTACTGTTCTGACCAGTGACTAGGCAAACAGTATATTTTAATGATAACAGTATTGACAAATAATCATGCGAATGATTACCACTCCTATTAATGTCGATATAAGTCAGAGCAGTAAGTTTCCTATGATGTTGCTGATGATGCTAGTGATGATGATGGTGATGGTTGTGATGCTAGTGGTGATGCTGATGATGATGCTAATGATGATGATGAAGATAGTGGCGATGCTGATGTACTTTGCGAACATGATGATGATGATGATGATGATGATGTTGATGATATTTTCTGGTGTTTTGTAAGTGATAGTGACAACGACGGTGACGATAATCAACCGCAAACTATTTATGATATTAAAAATGACCCAGATGATGTTCTTTCACCTTTTGATATATTTCCAGTTATTTCCAACTTGCTGGATTCTCTGTCGGAGACATAATCAACTGATTCTGTAGAAGACGGCTTATTGTTGGTTTGATGATTTTCCATATCCTCGCTTGAACTTGCACTAAATAGTCTTAAAATCTCTTCGTCGATATTATCACCCTCGGTTTCAGTGTCTACATCATGTTCCTCGAATCTCCCCGCCTCATCAAATTCGCCATCAACACTCTCTCCAATATCCCTTTCATCTTCCTTCTCTACGTCTTCAGGTTCCCCGGAAATCTTCTCCTCAACTAATTGATCATCAACATCCTCCTCAGTATCGTTTTCATCTTCATTGTTTTCTTTTTCACGATCCTCGGGCATCCCCTCCTCACACAGCTCCCAAATTGGACTTCTGGACTGAAGACCAGCTGTAGATGCATCAGAATTGGAAACAAGCACAGCATACGGACTAAAGCTAGACAGTCTTGTCTGGCTGGTTATTGGTTTCTTCTTTATTCCATGTCCAGTCCTATCGTGGACGAGATCATTGAAATCACGGGCGAACACTGGCTTGCCGTGGAATGTTTCTGTTTTTGTTTCTGTTCGGTGAAGTTTAATCGGGGATGTTTTCAAGGCTTCTCGAAGAAAATCGTGCCTATAGATGTACTTCATGGTTGCTTCTATAGACTTTGGGATTGATTCTTGCGATGTTGCGGTACTTTCATTCGATGTACTCGCTTCTGTTTTTTCTTCCGCAGATTTTTTCTTGGTTTTCTTTTTGGCCTTCCTTTTACGTCTTCGCCATTTATTGTATCTTTTATCTGTCATAGCAGTATAGCATAACATCTTACCAGTTGGCAGAGCAAAATTTTCTAAAAATAACAACAATTAATTTAAAAGACACGTAAATAAAATCATATCAATGAACTAAGGTTTACCTTCTCCCGTGCATTGATTCTGGCCCCTCTTGTTGGTAATTTTAGCTGACTTTGGGGAAACTTGGGGCTATGTTACCGTATTACGGAATTGCCACAGAAGATGGTATTTGGCCTCTATTTATTACAATTCTTTCTTTTCCTCTTTTTTGCCTTTAGATTTAGATGACAGAGCCTTTATTGGGGGTGGATTAGTAGTCTGAATCCATACAGTACTGTTTATTAACCCCCTTGTCATGGATATAATATTGACAATGTCATTATTGAAGTCAATGGAGAGAGAATTAGTAGTCTGATTCCTAGTTCACTTTACAAATATATAAATGAAATGATATGAGGCTTAACGTCCTAGTGTTCGGCTCCTATACTGGGCACTATGGCCAAGGGATCTTTTACGTGCACGCCGATGTATACACGGGTCCTCGGTTTTTTGTCAGGCCCTCCACTGACAAGGGACAACCCCGTCGGTAATCCCGATGAACTCTCTCGCACAATGCAGGGATCGAACACGCGACATCCAGACAAGCAAGCCAGCGTCTTACAAACTACTACACCTATATAAGTTTAGAACGAAGTATAATAAGTGGATCTCTACTATGTAACTATACCTCGAAATTTGGGTGGATTCCGTTTTAACTCGTAAAATATATCCCCATTTTCCTCTTCGTCTTCTTCTTCAAAATCTTGTTCTCCTTCCTCCTCTTGATCGTCCAGGTCATCCTCGACATCTTCCGGGGATACATCATCTCTATCTTCAAGAGATCCTTCCAGATCCTGTTCATTCGTCAAATGATTAACTGGAAGCTCCCTTATTTTATTCACTCCTAATCGACGGTGAACACCTGGATCTCCCTGACAACTGTCCACACATCCTTGGCAAACACAACTCTTATCCACCACAGTCACCTCGCGGGTTGCATTCAGATTGTGAGAATCGTGTAATTCGTGATTCTGAGATCCCCGGAAACACGAGCTGTTCGCCGTTTGCTCACTTAGTAATTTCGTTTCGATGGCCGAAGCGTTCCGGTTGAGATCTGCTGGAGGCGTGAGTTCGTTGTCCGGCGAGATTCTGACTGGTGGTTGAGCACCGGACGCACCATTCATGGACATGATGCTGTCTGGTCGATAGACTGTTGTGTTATCCTCCATAACACTGTATGAGAACTGACGTAATACTTCTGCTTCTTCACCCTGGGTTATCATTTTGTAAGAAGAGGGGGATTCTAATTCATTAGCTCTCGCACCCCTTTCAGTTTTGTTTCCAAAATGTTCTCCTTCAATGTGGATTATCGAGGGCATTTTCACCGGAGTAAGTTTTGGCGTCCAGACACGTTGACAATCATTACACGACTGGATGTGCTCGAGTTCTATAGGCATGGTTATCATGACACCTTCCAGTTGGTGTTCTATAGTCTCACATTTCAACTGTTTGGCTGGAAAAACGATGATTTACATCATGATTATTCAAACACTTATCTTAAAGAGAGACAAATTGGGTTTAACGCCCACTCGACAGAATCTAGGTCATTTCGGGACTAACACATGATTCAGTTATATTTCAATAATTCACTTGCGCATAGGTGTCTTTAGCAGTGGGAGGAAACAGGAAGACCTAAAGAACACCCACGAGGTTGGCGTGGCAACCCTACTCCATGTCACGTACAACCGGGGAATCGAAACAACGCCAATTATCTCAATGACAGCTCTTATGATACAGCTCCTGCGTACACCCCCACACGCTAACAACCCCACCCCCACCCCACCCTCCAGTTCTTGGAGGATTCGATTTTGCCGGCGGAAAAGTCGGTCTAAGGCCCATGTTCATTGTAGTTGGTCTACAGAATGTCGAGCTTGATATTTGAATTTGAATAACAGTTCCGTGCTTCAATAATTTATGTCGAATATATTATTATTTATTATATCTTTGGCGATTTAAGACCTATTGTTTATGTAAAAAAAAACATCAATAACGGAGCATACCACAGACCAGACCATAAATAAAATATTGCCAAAATAAAACATACCAAATAGACGCTGACGCCTCTGTTTTATATTTGGATTTCTAACGGGTGGAATGTCATCATGATGCTGCTCGTGATTATTACGTGAAACAGCTACAACTAGTTCTTGATCTTCCTCGCCCTTTCCTTCCGTGATGGCTTTAAGTACCGGCAATTTATTTTCCTCAATCGGTTTTGAATTCGGACATTTTCTGTCATCCGCTATTTTCTGAACTGGCCATTTATTTTCTTCCACTCTCGGGTTGTTGTGATAATAATCTGTGGGAGAAATATTGAAAATACAGAATTCTTGGCAAATGGTATCGGGTGCTCGAGAATAAGTATGGATACCCAGCATCGTGCCCGTATTTTGGGATGGATTTCAGAGGCCTACTTCTAGGGTAACCTAAAGGGGGGGGGGGGGTGGATACCCACCAAAAGGGTAACTGGACGATAAGTATGGATACCCAGCATCGTGCACGTATTTTGGGTAACCTAAGGGGGGGGGGGGGATACCCACCAAAAGAGTAACTGGACGATAAGTATGGATACCCAGCATCGTGCACGTATTTTGGGGGCAATGGGTTTGGGATGGATTTCAGAGGCCTACTTCTAGGGTAACCTAAGGGGGGTGGGGGTATCCACCAAAAGGGTAACTGGACGATTCCATTCAATAAATAAGTTTTAGGCGATTATTATCTATGTGATGAATATATATATATATATATATATATATATAGTGGCGGGTAGGTGGGTGGGTGAAACGGGTTTAACGTCCTACTGTTCTGCCACGACTGGGCTAACGAAGACGGGCATACGCCATACAGTGTGCTATGAGGAGAAACAATATTGCCCAGGTAGCGGCACTATGGCCTACTCATATCCAATTTTGGCTTAAAGAAAATAAAAATAGATAAATAAAAAATAGTGCCTGACCTCTAGAACCATTTACAGACAGCAGAGGTTCGCCATCAGCTATAGATTTCAATTTTCCACCTCTTCTAGCTCGACACGCCAGATGAAAGGCTTCAATCCAGGAATGGTGATCATGCGCAGACATTCGGTTAACACATCGATAACATTGGTGGAATGTGGTCTTAACACTTCCGGGAACATAGTCCTGAAAATATAATATCACATAGCTTCTCATTGACTCGGATCCGATGTGAAAACACGTTTCAGTGGGTCTCAAAGAACTGCTGTATTTTCAATGGTTACTATTTTATTTCAATAATTCGCTTGTGCGAAGGGATCTTTAAAAGTGGGAGGAAATCGGAGGACCCGGAGAAAACCCACGAGGTTTTCACCGACAGACGCTAGTGCAACAAGATATGGAGGGTGGGGGTGAATGGCCAAATGCTTGGCGCGAGTAGGGTTGCCTGTCCAACCTTCTTGTCCTTGTGCGCAGGGATCTTTAGAAGTTGGACGGGGAATGGTGAATGACCGAATTATGAGCGCATGCACGTTGTGTCATGAAATCTGTCATCGAGTCAACTTGTGTGGTTTCCTTTTCCCGTTTGTACGCCATAGGGGTAGGGTCACCTGTTCAACATTGCGTGCTTTCACCGGGGTCCAGAGGTTTCTTCCCATTTTATTGAAATAAAATTGAATCATTTGTTATCAGCCCCCCCCCCCACCCGTGAGGTTATGTTAATGTCTTGTCAACGGAGTACTTGGAGACAAACAATGGCAATTTGTATTTCTATGGTTACGAGTGAAGTCATGCTTCCATGTCAGTCTCACAAATGCCATCCCTGTTTGCTTGACAGACACCGTGATTCTAACTCGAAAATCCATTGCAATGACCGTTACCATGACTACCAATAATAAGACAATGAAATGGAGTTTAATATAACGTCCTAGTTCCCTGCACCGACTGGGCTTATGTACGAGGGCAGTAAAACGTAACAATGGCATAAAACAAAAACTATCTGGTTGGCCAACGTGTATAATTTAGGATTTCGGCAATAAATCTTTCGAGTAGAAAATAGAATACAGATACATAGGAACGACAGAAAAAAGTAAAGAAATATTTTTGACATCCAGGGACCTATTTCACGAAATTTTAACTAAGATAAGATCCCAATTTTAGTAATTTGATTGGATAATATTAGATTGATTTTAGTGCTTAGCCAATCAAAATTGAAGTATCTACTAAAATTGGATTTTATCTTAAGTTAAAATTTCGTGAAACAGGGCCCTGACAAGTGATAGTCGGAGTTTAAGTCAAACGAGTAGCTGTTGATCCTTTATCATCAGACATTGACGTTTCTAGTGGTTTATCGACGGTTTATGCACCAAAAGGCCAAGAAGTCGCCGTAACAGACCGTTTCATTGGCTAATCCCTCACATCATTCAGAACACGTCAATTATAACAACTCTTCCAGATCCTAGTGTAGTAAAGACACGTACAACGAAATTTTGAACTATAAAAACGAAACGAAATAGGATCTGTGTTTTAATCAGGTTGTGTCATAAGAAGCCTGGTTAAATTCTACCTTACCTTATTTGGTAATGGTTTCCATTTGGTTGGAGTAATCAGCGCGTTTCCGCTAACATCTAATCCCTGGCTGTGTCTTGTTTTACGGTTGTGTCGGGATCTATGATTGGTTGTTTGTTGTGCACGTGTTTTATCTAGTGGTTTTAGATGATGAGGCCGGTTTCTTGGCGGTGATCTTATCAATGGCACTCGCTTTAAAAATGAAATGAAATGGGGTTTATCGTACTACTTTTCTACTGCGCCAGCTGGACTAATCACTCACTTAAAATTAGTCTGATTAAATGCAATAAAATGGGGTTTAGCGCACTACGTTTCTACTTCAATCGACAAAATATAAACAAGACTACACAAGCGGACCTCGGGTTTATGTCCCACCGAAACGACTAGATATCGTTTACTTACTAGGCCCTCTGTCTCGGCCAACACCGGGATCGAACCCGTGTCCTTTGATTAATGAGCCAAGTCCGCAAACCACCAAACCACCGTGACTTTATGATTTACTTTTTAAAAAAAAACCCAACTCACATCCCATTTCGTTTGCTGACTTTGCCGCCAATATTTTCTTACGCTGATAATTTTACATTCATCGTCGTAAACCAGTACTATTCAATGCTCTATATTTACTGGCCACATTGAATATGTGACACAGTTACATCCATTCAATTGCATGGGTTACGCGAAGATGCACCATTTTGCGTACATCGTCGCAAACCAGTACTATTCAATGCTTCATACTGACCACATTTTATATGTTACACAGTTACAAGTATTCAATAGTACGGGTTATGAGAGGATGCTTGGGGGCGATTTTGCATCTATCGTCGCAAACCAGTACTATCGATTGCTCCCTACTGACCACATTTCATATGATACACAGTTGCAGACATTCATTAGTACGGGTTATACGAGGATGCTTTTTCGATGAATACCTAAAAAAAAATATTTACTTTATCAGGTGAGACGACTTTCCTGTTTTTAAAGTATTTTTTTTCTATTTCTCTAACGCCATCAAAGCCCCGTCTGGTGGCACCGCGTCCTTTATTTAGCTCAGCATTTTCCAGGCGTGATAAAAAGTCTCTCCAAAATACCGCTGTATCAGAACAACTTCCTGCCTTCACATTCTCACTGAACTGGAAATAGATGAAACCAAACTTAAAGTCCAAGTTACGTTTGGGGAGAACGCCAGATCGTTTTCCTCTGGTCGGGAAGTTCACTGCGAAGGGGGGTGGAGCACGGTGGCTGAGTGTGCTATCCCTGCATTGACCGAGATTTTCCGGTGTCAGTGATGCAGGTCGTGAGGGACTGAAAAGGACAGCTGTCTAATCGTTCGGATGGCACGAAAAATGGAAGTCTCGTGTACACATTGGTGTGCACGTAAAAGATCCCTTGGCAGTTGGGATTCAATATAAGAGTAGGCTGCCAGGGAAAATATGCCTCATAGCACACTGTATGACATATTCTCGTTTTTATTAGCCCAGTTTAGGAGCAGCACGTTAAGCCACATTTCACTTCATTACATTTCAATGAGAAAGCTAAATCGTGAGGTTCGGGAAGAACTTTCGATCGTATTTCTCTAGTCGTGAGGTTCGAAGAGAACGTTGGGTCGTTTTTCTCTAGTTGTGACGTTCGAGGATTGGGAAGTGTAATTCGGTATTGTGAGACCACAACAGTATTTAAATGGTTTAAATTACAATATAACACGTCATTTAAGTTCCATTTCACGGACATTGCTAATAAGAAGGGGAAGATTGTTAAGGATTGGATGATAAAAACTTACGCTTTGTTGCGGGCTGGGTGTTGTTGCTGGTGCTACAGGACTACATGATTTATCGCAACTCTCTTCACTGTTACACGGTTGCATAGATCCTTCATCTAATTCAATTCTACTTTCTAAAGATATGCTTCTCACTACCTATTGATATAGTGTAATTACGGTAAATAAATCGATTTAAGTGGGTAAGACGCTGTCACGCTAGTCTGGAGGTCGGGTGTTCGACCCCTACATTGGCCGAGACTTTCCGACGTGGTTTCCTCTTGTCAGTGATGCAGGACGGAGGGTCTGGCTAGTCGTTCGGATGGGTCGAAAAACGGAGGTCCCGTGTACACATTGGCGTGCACTTAAATAATCCCTTGGCAGTTGGAATTCGATATAAGTGTAGGTCATAGCTACTTTCTAAAGATATGCTTCTCACTACCTATTGATATAGTGTAATTACGGTAAATAAATCGATTTAAGTGGGTAAGACGCTGTCACGCTAGTCTGGAGGTCGGGTGTTCGACCCCTACATTGGCCGAGACTTTCCGACGTGGTTTCCTCTTGTCAGTGATGCAGGACGGAGGGTCTGGCTAGTCGTTCGGATGGGTCGAAAAACGGAGGTCCCGTGTACACATTGGCGTGCACTTAAATAATCCCTTGGCAGTTGGAATTCGATATAAGTGTAGGTCATAGCGCCGGTGCCAGGGCACACTGTATGGCGTAAGGTTGTAAGTGTAAGGTTTGTTTTGTTTGTTTTTGTTTTGTTTTTTTTTGGGGGGGGGGGGGTATCACAAATCACATGGGGGGGGGGGGGTCTTCTCTGTGCAAAATCACAGAACTGTGAGGTCGTTACTTGCACCAAAAAAAAAATTGCTTTTAAAACTGCGTTAAAGATGGCAATAGGTTTTTTTCCCATATCTCAAAAACTAAATCCACCATTTTTTAGACTTTTAGAACTATGACATTGGAATACGTATGACGTTGAATTAACAGTTCCATTGATAATGCGCTGTTAGCGTATTTTATTTTTGTCAATCCAGACGTCTGCAGTTTTCCCAATCCGACCACCCCTTTAAATTTGTGTCGTACGTATTTTGCTTCCATTCTCTATGGTTAATTACATCAATATTATTTTAAAGATACATTATGGGTGATTAGATAACGAGTTGGCAGTTCTCACTATAATAGTTAAAAATAGTTTGCCAGGCAACGAAACATACGCCCACACAGCAGCTAAATCGTCCGGGCAGTCAACAAGAGTTGTCGCATATTAAGGAATTATCAGAAAATCATTAGAATTTGTTTGGTTTTTATAATCAAACGTTTTTTTTAAATCAGGTAATAATTGTGACCTCTAGAGGGACCACAAGCTAATAAAGGCGATTTTTCGTACAATCAGTGGCCATAATTCAGGAAGTTACGATCCAATATGCAATGGAACCAAAATCTTTAGTTTATAAACATGTATTTCAAGTTTCATCAAAATTGAATTAAAATTGTGAACTCTAAAGTGTCCACAACCTTGATATAACATACTTTCAGACTATCCGGACGGACGGACGAACAGGGGCGACGACCATATACGTCCACATGAAAATGTGGGCGTATAAAAACTAGCTAATGTAAAGACAATTTGCTGAAAATTCAGTCAAACTGATCCACTATTAACTTAGAACTAAGGAAATGACAGTTCCGCTTAGCCTCAGTCATCATTACTAAAGTCGGTAATACAAAACCAGTAGTCTCGGTTATTCTTTTTTATTGGTAAATCACGAAGGAAAATATTTCAGCGAATCGAACTACAATCCAACAAAAATCGAGAGTTGATAATGGTCTGAATAGGTTAATTAATGTCTAATTAATAGTTTTTATAACATTTCAGGCCTAAATAAAGACCTACAATAGGCCGATTGTGCTCTTGCATAATGCATGTTTAAGAATGATATAAAGATTGGATGTTCTCCGTATTAATTAACTGGATCAAATCATGTCGTATTCACCGTAATCACGAGTTCACGACCAGAAACTAGCGAGCGAGTAACGTTACAAACTGAAAATGGATGGAGTTTGACGTCTCCTCATCGAACTGTATTCCAGACTCAGTAAATCATTGCTATCGGAAAATTAAAATTCCACAAAATAATATATATTGTGTATGTTTGGATTTTACAAAGCTTGTATAATTTGATTTATTCGTACAAAGCTTGTATATGTTGTTTATTCAATCAGATTATATACTTCGATGTATTTATACAATAATATTATATATTTTTGGTTTATTATGTAAACGTATTTTGGTTTATTTATTCAATATGCTTATATATTTCGATTTAAAGATTATATATTTTATTATAGAAAGCCATAGAACTAAACTGAATAAGATTAATTACGTACCTGGTTATTGTCACCTGTATTTTTACCTGTTGATCTACAATCATCGTGCACTAAAGCTGTGTTTACATCAAACATTATTACACGTCATCTTCCTTTAAAACTCTCGTGTTTTATCATTTCACATATTTTTGGCTTTTCTACTACAGCCTTGTTCATATCATTATGACATTGTTCATTATGATGTCACATTTACTATGACGTCAGATTTATTGAACGACTCTATGCAGTGGACGTTTACGGCTGGTTCCTCTTGGATCCATTGATTTGATATTTGTTGGGGTTTTTTTTTATGTAATCTCTGCAGCCTACTAGCCGTGTGTCCAGCCCTTGGTCAACCCTTAAAAGCGCATGATTGTGGCATTGAAAGGACTTTCAAGATTGAGATTATTTAGAATTTTCAAAGAGAAAATAAATAGAAAGACACTATTCTAATTTTAACATACATGCATGTTAATTTTATTTCATTTTGAAACATAAAATTTATTTTCCAGTTTAGTATCGCTATACTTTAAATTACGTTTGACAATACTATAATTGGAGAGGTCCACTGAAGGTCTTAATCTTTAAATGATGGCTGTGTCGCCTTGGTGACTGCCATTTTATTCTTCTCCTAAATGATGTCAAAATTATCTCCATATTTCATATAAAATTTATCTTAGAAAAAAAGTATCTGGGAAGGAAAACAAGTATCTGAGAATGAATGAATAAAACGGAAATATAGGTCCATTAATGTATCCATATAAATAGAATCATGTTTTACCTTTTTACATAGTTTCAAAACATAATACGCCTACACTAGGCCTTAATACAGCTGTACTAGACCTACATTAGACCTTAATAATACAACTGCACTAAGCCTACATTAGACCTTAATACACCTACACTAGCCCTGCAGTACACCTTTAAATTTAAGGTTCATGTCCTCTAATCACAGAGAGAACCAAGAATTTAACAAACAAAATTTAATTCATTTTTCTAATGAAATTTATTTAACAGTTTGTTTTGTTTTTATTAAATTAGATTCAACAATTTTTTTTTAAATGACGAAATTTAACAATTTTTTTTTAATGAAATTAACATTTTTTTTTTTTTTTTTAAATGAAATTTAGTAATTTTTTTATTGTAAATGAAATTCATTTATTGATTATTTTTTTTTTCAAATTTAACAAATTCTCAAGATTTGATTCTATATAAAAGTAGCTTTTATGATGATGACCCCTTGGCTTTATTTATTCTGCTGTTTAATGGCAATCCCGGTCCAAGGGAGGTAACTGCGACGCAGTGCTCTTTGGTGCCGTGAGGATGAAACGGTAATCGTGGGAATTCTTTAGTAAATAGTTGTTAGTGTCGTTGTTAAGACATGTTTTTCAGTTAATTCCTAAAATAAGATAATGATTTGATTAACTATAGTTGGTTCCCGAGACTTTTAAGTCATTTATGAATTATTTCCACATTTTTTGTTGGTGGTTACTGTCGATTTAACTGGAAAACTTTGCTGTAAGTAAGTGACTGTACAGTGTCAATGGACTGTCAAATCCCAGAATGCTCATTATTACATGTACTTAATGGGGATACTCGATTCACAGTTCCGGAATTGAATTCCAAAACTGGTGTCAATCGAGTGAAAAGGAGAATTTCGGATTACAGCGCATGCGTCGACTGTATAAAAAGTATCCCAACCAATCATGACTGCTGAAACATATTTTTTACCTAGGAATACGTCACGATTCTACTCACTCCACCTCAGCTGTCGGGACTGGCAGAACTGTGACAGGACTGAATTCCGCGTCACTCGATTGTAATTCTGTCGATTCGGGACGTTCTGGACTGTGAATCGAGCACCGCCCTAGTCTGCGGGTTCACTGTAGTCTATAATAAGTCCACCGATAACTATTATAGCCCACCTATATCACTATTAGGGTTAGGGATGGGGTAGGTTTATTGATCCCCATAATTTATAGTATTTCTTAAGTTATACTAGTCTAGCGGTACGTAGTTACTGCACCCGCAGACAAGTGAACCCCTCTTGTCAAATCTGGCTTCTGAATATTATGTGGCATTCTGTGAAATCCATCATCATTTCCTTGTCCCAATTTATTTCCTTATTACTTCAACCAAATTTTTTATTGAGGAATCAATATTCTGAATATTCCAAAATATGATATCTGCAACCAGTCACTCGATTTGCATTGAATTATTAACATTCAACATTGTATTTGAATTTGTATAATTTGGCCTTCAATCCGTTGGTTTTCATCTTCAAAAAATTGACAAGCAATCACCAATCAATTCTCAGTTAGCTTAATACTTGTGTCAGTCTTTGTTGATTACCTCGATACAAACAGAAAAACGCATGAGTAAAATAATGCCCCTGTCAAAATGCCCCCATCCACTCATTGCACATGATCGTAATCGCTGAAATGTAAACTAGTGTTTTAGTAATGACCATAAGTTAGAATAGTCTCATAATGACCAATGTATGAACGGCATTCAATTCTATTCTATTGTTCATCTGATAGAGGGGATCACGTAGGTAAGACGCTGTCTAGCTAGCCAGGAGGTCGGTCCTTCGATTCCTGCACTTGCTGAGAAAGTTCATCTAGATTTTCCAGCGTGGTTTCCGCTTTTCAGTGACATGGACAGCTGTCTAGTAGTTTGGATTGGACGAAAAACTGAGGTCCTGTTTATTGACGTGCACGTAAACGATCCCTTTTCAGTTGGAATTCGATATAAGAGTAGGCCGTAGTGCTGCTGTCTGGGTAAAATTTCCCTCAAAGCACACTGTATGGTGTATGCTTGTCTTCATTAGCCCAGATTAGGAGCTGAACAGTAGGACGTTTAACACCATTTCATCTGAGAGAAATTTTAACAGTTTAATCAAATTTTATTTGAGGTACAAGATTTTATGTTTGATTTATTTCAGTTGAGATGTTAAAATGTCGATGTTTCAGTATACCATATTAGGTCGTATTGGAGAAGGGGCACATGGAATTGTATTAAAGGCTAAACATATCGAGGTATCAGATATTCTATTGTTTTAAAGAAACAAGAAATGTAATAAATATATCCATTTACAATTATCACTCTTATTTCTCTCTCCCTCTCTGTCTTATCAAGAGCTGAGTTTGGATGGCCAAATGGCCTGTCATTGGGTCAACTGGTGTGGTTCCGATTCCCCGGTTATATATGACAAGGAGTAGGTCATCTGTCCAAACTCATGGGTTTTCTCAGGGTTCTTTTGTTTCTTCCCACTGCTACAGATCTTTGCAGAAAACACTACTTTTATTGTTCTTACAGAGTGGAGAAATTGTTGCCCTGAAGAAGATCCCACTACGTAACCTAGAAGATGGGATTCCTAATACAGCTTTACGGTAAGTATTAACAATAATGGACCACACATAAATCTACAGACAAGACACACAATACGCAGAAATCACAAACGAACATATCAAATTGAGTGAATGGGTCTGAGGGTTAGCCGTAAGTGTTCACTTCGATGTACATTCTTGCGACTGTAGTGATACAGACTTCAAATTTTAATACATGTATAATCAAGAATATAACCCAGCGAAACCATTGGGTAATGCCAGGTCATAATCTGTGATGTCTTATCTTTAAGGTACCATTATTTGAGTTTAGATCAGATTTAGAATTATATTTCATTTGCCAATTATTAATTTGATTTTGTTTTCAGTGAAATCAAAGCTTTACAAGAAATAGCTGATAATCCATATGTAAGTTCATTGTTTATGTATATATATATATACATGTATTATGTGTATATTATAAATATGATATGAACAGTCCAGGGGAAAAATGATCTAAGTCTCTTTTGAACGAACCCCAGTTAATGGTGCCACCTGGTAGCAAGTTCTATAAGCTTTTTGTGGAGCAATTTCTGGTAAAAACGAATGGAGTCACATTGAACTAAGGCCCTACTGAAATAACAACCCAGACAAATACAAGTCCACCATAACCTTTATTTAACCTTAATTTGGCTGAAAAGTTGAAGTCAGTTGTACTGGTAATTAGGGTTTGTGTTAAACATCATTTTGAAGCTGTAAATAAACCTACACGTTGTTCTGTTCGGATCAAACATTTTCTTCCAAAAGTTTTGCATTTTATGCGAAAATACAAAAATGTGACTTAGATCGTTCTTCCCCTGGACTCTTCATATATTATGTATTCAGATTTAGCCTATATCAGAATGAGGAAGTAAAAGTTATTCAGACTTTTTTTCCTATTATGATATGTACGTCTGAAATTTGTTAGTAGATACTCCACAGGTCACAATTTTTATCCAATTTTGATGAAAATTGAAGTATAGGTCCCTCTCCCAAAGATCTTGGTTCCGGTCAAAATTGGCATGTATCGGACAATAACCTCATGGATTATGGCTCCTGATTGTACGAAACATCACAATTTACAATTGATTTTGATAAAACTTGATATTCATGTTTATAACCCAAAGATCTTGGTACCTTGAATTATGGTCCCTGATTGTACGCAAAACTGTGGTGCTTTAGCTTGTGGATTCTCCAAAAGTCACAATTTATATCCAATTTTTGAAACTGTTTAACTATGTCACCATTCCACCATAGTGAAGGTTGAGTTCAAATTCCTGGAAAATCAAAACAACTTGTAGGTTGTGGACCCTCTAGAGGTCACAATTTGCATCCGATTTTGAAGAAATTAAAACATATCTTTATTTCCCAAAAATTTAATTCCCTTTTGATATTTGTGCTTTTCAGGCCATAACTTTTTGGATTATGGCCCCTTATTATCTGTATATCTATCTCTTGCAAAATGTGGGCATATTTTGCCTGGCAATCGCTGTTTTTTTGGGGGGGACGTATTTATTTACCCTAAACATTCTTATAGTGCCACTTATAGGTTTTCTGGGAGCCACAGTGGCTCAGTGTGTAGGATGTTGGCTCACTACCCTGGAGGGCCCGAATTCGATCCCTGCATTGGACAAGAAAGTTCATCAGTGTGGTTTCTCCTTGTCAGAGGTTCAGGAGGGCCTGGCAAGGGAGAGAGAGAGAGAGAAATGGGGTTTAATGTCCACTTGACACAAACTAGGTCATTTTGAGACTAACATATGGTTTAATTTTATTTCAATAATTCACTTGCGCATAGGGGTTTTAGCAGTGGGAGGAAACCGGAGTGCCCGTAGGAAACCCATGAGTTTGAGAAGGCGCCCCTATCTCCATGCCACATACGCTCACACCAGAGCCCGAAACCACAGCTGCAAGCCAGAGGTGACTAGCCAGCTAGAGGTCGAAGCGCGGCACTCTAGACCACTAGGCCATCCCAATCCCCGTCCATCAAGGGACAATGTATAGTTGTTCAGATGGGACGAAAAACCAAGGTCTCATGCACACATTGACATGGGTGTAAAAGAACCCTTGGCAGTTGGAATTCGATATAAAAGTAGGCCAAAATTTCCCTTATAGCACACTGAATAGCATATCTCTGTCTTCATTAGCCCAGTTGGAGAAAAGCAGCAGGACGTTAAACCGTTTTTCGTATATAAGTTTTGTTTTGTATATTTCTAGGTGGTAAAATTAAACAAGCCAGTGCCACCTATAAGTTTTTGTTGTTTTGTATATTTGTAGGTGGTAACATTAAGAGAAGTATTTCCCCATGGCTCTATGATAGTTCTAGTATTCGACTTCATGTTATCCGATTTATCCGAGGTTATAAGGAATTGTGATAAACCATTGACCGAGGCTCAGATTAAATCTTATATGCTGATGTTGTTAAAGGGTGTGGCCCATCTACATGAAAATCACATCATGCACAGAGTAAGTCAAACTTTATATATCTTGAAGATACATTATGGGAGATTAGATCAAGAGCTGACAGTTCTCACTATAATAGTTAAAAACTAGATAATAGGCGTTTTTGTGCGTCGATTAGATTAGGTTTTGATTTGCTAGTACGATTTGGTATGATTTTGATTTGATTAGCTATGGTCCACAAATGTGAAATTTGATAATTACGATTTGGTAAGATGGCTGCCATCTCGGACACCAATGCACAATACTGGATCTTCGACGTCATGCTAAATATTTTGATACCAACTGTTATTTGTGGGTTAGGGTAATTAGGCTTGGTCCATCCAGGGTTAGGATTAGGGCTAGCCCTGTTTACATCTTGAGACTGACGAAATCTACACTACAGGTCCTAGCCCCTACCCTAACCCACAATCTGCGTTCTCCAAATATTTAGCACGACGCCGAAGATCCAGTGCGACACTGATCAGAAAAAAAAATGTTTCTGCCAATTATTGATGACTTGTTAAAGACAAATGAAAGTTATCTACCCAAAAAAAAAGATAAAATGGTTGCCGTTAGAAACAATCTCCTATGTCCAAAAACTTCAAGTATTTGTTTGAAAACTGAAGTGAGAAAAACAATAATAAGCATTAAAAATTACCTACAACGTCGACCATTCCGCCATTTTGAAATCAAATCTAATCGCCTAAACACCTCCTGGGACGATTAGGTCGATTTGCCTAATCAGTTCAGGGAAATCGTCTCACAAATGTAACGATTAGCATAATCAACTTGGTTCACAAATGCGTATAATAGCTAATCGTCTGATCTAATTGGTTCACAAAAACGCCTAATGTAAAGAGAATTTTTCATAAAATTTCAGTCAAATTGATCCACTCTGAACCAAGCATTTTGTGATTGAGTTTTAGGCCAAGCCTCGATCATCCTGACTATGATAAAAAAAACATAGTCTCAATTATCCATTTTTGGATTTTTTTCAAGGAGCGTTGAGCAGCAGATCTACAAATTGTTGTCAGATAGTGAGACTGTGTGGGGTGGGGAAGGAGTGTCAGATAATGACACCGTGTGGGGTGGGGTGGGGAAAGGAGGTCAGATGGTGAGACTGTGTGGGGTGGAGAAGGAAGGTCAAATGTGGGGTGTGGAAAGAGCTGAATAATATCAGTATCAGTAACACACAGACCGTGTATTCATAGTATTGTTTCTTTCAGGATTTAAAACCAGCTAATTTATTGATAAGTGCTACTGGACATCTTAAAATCGCTGATTTTGGTCTGGCGCGAGTTTTCCAGAATAAAGGTGATAGACAATACAGTCATCAGGTGGCAACCAGGTAACCATTTAAATAATACTCTTAGCAACCAGGTAAATTATACTCCTAGCAACCAGGTAAATTATACTCCTAGCAAATTTGAGTATTCAACTTTAACTTAGGGCTGTATCACATGACTTAATCTAACATGGAGTGGGTTGGTCTGTGGAACTTTGTTTTGTGAAGTACATTAAATTTAGCTCTGGGGTTGGATCCCGGCCGGTCACGGTGGCTAAGTGGATAAGGCGCGGATTCGCTAGCCTGGAGGTCGGGTGTTCGATCCCTGCATTGGCCTAGAAAGTTCATCTCGATTTTCCGGCGTGATTTCCCCTTGTCAGTGATGCAAAAGGAGGGCCTGATAAGGACAGCTGCCTAGTCGTTCGGATGGGACGAAAAACCGAGGTCCCGTGTACACATTGGAGTGCACATAAAAGATCCCTTGGCAGTTGGAATTCAATATAAGAGTAGGCCGTAGCGCCGCTGCCCGGGCAAAATTTCCCTCATAGCACACTGTATGGCGTATGCCCGTCTTCCATTAGCCCAGGTTAGGTGCAAAAGAGTAGGACGTTAAACCCCATTTCATTTCATATCATTTCGGTATATACCCCTGGTTATTAAGGGGTTTGGTTTGCTGAATGGTTAACACCGGTGGGTTAGTGAGCAAGTTTTTGTAATAAAGTCAAGTAGCATGGATTCGATTCAAGGTTGTATGTGGCATGTCCAACTTTGTGGGTTTTCTCAGGTTTCCTCTCACTGCCAAAGACCCCTATATGTTTTGAAATAAAATTGAATCATATGTTAGTCCTGAAATGACCTAGTTTGTGTCGAGTGGACAGTTAAACCCCTTCTCTCTCTCTCTCTCTCTCTCTCTCTCTCTCTCTCAATGTTTATGTTGTTATATTTTATAGGTGGTACCGATCTCCAGAACTTTTATATGGTGCCAGAAAATATGATGAAGGTGTAGATTTATGGTGAGTACTAATAATAATCAATCTAATTAAAATATAGATCTATATTTCGTTTCGTTTTTTATACTTTCGATGGCCTACACTCATGTAGATCTAACAAGTTATAGTGGGAGCTCACGTTCTATGACGTCAGGTATCAAGCACGGGGGACATTTGACCCGATAACGTCAGTCATTCGATTAACCAATTAGCGACCGCCATGCTTTTTAAAATCTACTTTTGTTTAGTTTTGATTTCTATCCGCTGGTAATATTTACCCACAGTTCCACGCATGAAAAGGTCAAACGGCCGATTCGACAGACCATTTGATTGGCTGACCCCTCATTTCAGGCAGAACACGACTTAAATAACAAGTCTTCCAGATCCAAGAGTAGTAAAGACAAGTAAAAACGAAATTTTGAACTATAAAAAACGAAACAAAATTGGATCTGTGTTTTAATCAGATTGAATAATAATAATCTTTATTGCAAAATCTGCATCAGAAGATACATGAATTAGTTGAAATTTGGCATAGATTAAGCAGAAAGACTGTGGTTGTATTGACTTGCAAACAATTAATTTTTCTGCCAATCTTATTCTTTGAAATGTTTTGGGTTTTTTCAGGGCTGTTGGATGTATTCTATGAAATGTTTTGGTTTTTTCAGGGCTGTTGGATGTATTTTTGGTGAACTGTTAAATAATTCTCCCTTGTTTCCTGTGAGTATGTTTTAAACCTTGTCACACGCCTGTCCAACCTTGTGGGTTTCCTCTGGGTCCTCCGGTTTCCCCTCACTGCTAAAGATCCTTATGCACATGTGATTTATTGAGATAAAATCAAACTGTATATTAGTCCTAAAATGACCTAGTTAGTGTCGAGTGGACGTTAACCCCCATTTCTCTCTCTTAAACCTCGTCACAGCAGCTGACTGTGGACATTCTCGTTTCATACTAATATCGGATTGCTTACTGTCGGCATTCACATTCCATACTAATATCGGATTACATAAATCTTATCAAGGCCTTCATGTAATACCCTGCATATTACGACACTAATAACGACTGGGTACAAGCCCATCTTGTGAGCCTATCAGATTCTTTGATTGTGGTGAATTTTAACGCTAAAATGTCTACCTGTGGTAATCGAGTTGCAAAGTTCAAGGTTCCTTCAATGTCAAAATTTCCATGCAGATCACTATGTCACAATCTCTGATTGGACGATACTGTTCACGTGTCTGTAGATAACGTAGCTATAAGTTCGAGAATTGTGAAGTAATCTAGCAAGATGTTGTAAAACTTGCAGTCATTGCTTCAGGAACATGACTTTAGCTATTGTGGACAGAGTTGGATTAAGGAATGGGCTTTAGGGGCTGTGGCCCAGACAGCTTCATTAAATAGAGGACTTAACAGAGACCCAGCAGGAGTACTGTATCGTATAGTATCTATTTAAAAAAATAATATATTTGTCATAAACGCACAGCTAAAAGAAATGAAATGAAAGGTGGTTTAACATCCTACTGTTCTGCTCCAATTGGGCTAATGAGGATGGGCTAATGGAGACTGGTATACGCTATTAATACAATGTCATTTAATTATGGTTACTCGTGCAGTGTGAAGGAGAGAATTCAGTTTCCAACAGCTAGGGGACCTATTACATGTGCAATGTTTAGAGAGAGTGTTAAAACATTTTGATATTTTATTACAGGGGGAAACAGACATAGAACAGTTGTGTTATGTTTTAAGAGTTCTTGGTACTCCAACAGAAAAAACATGGCCGGTATGTTGACTGAGTTTATTATGATTTACACGATTAAATACATTGTTGGTTTGTCTTTACCCCTTACTTTCAATAGGGGTTGACTATCTTGAATACGGAGGGTTGAGGATGGGGGGAAGGGGGCTAGTTTTAGCGAGATTGACCATCACTGGTGTTTTCTATGCGAGGTCAAGAGAAGATAAACTGAACTGAACTTAAAGGAGCTAAATCACTAATATTTGTGACCTAGAAATTGACACAAGTAGTTCGCAGCACATATAATAATGTAATATGAATGTATATAAACTGATTTATATTCAGTGGTTTCCATTTTTACTCTAATTTCAAATCATTTATGTTTGTCGAAATACGCCATAAATTTCAATCAAATAGCAATCTCTAGCATCAATTTATTCCAGTCTACATCAATAGTATTTATTGTGCATGCTCACACGATTAGTTAAAATGCTTATTTTGTCTTAAATATTGAATATCAAAAGCCCATCTTTTGCCGGTAAGACCATAACATCAATGTTGATTTAAATTGACCATTAATTCAATGTCAAAGACTTTGGATGATACTGAGTTAAATTTATTATACTTAGCTACTTTAGTAAACTCTTACAGAACTACAAACTACATTATTAAGGGGATACTTGATTGAACATTCCGGAATTGAATTCCCCCAAAACCTCAAAATAGTGACTATAAAGTGAAAAGGGTTATTTGGGGCTATAACACATGCACCAGTTGGATATGTAAATATCTCAACCAACCATACTGCTGAAACAAATTCCTTGTGTTTGATTACGTCCTGATTCTACTCATACCACTTCCGTGGTCGTGGTCGGGACTGACAGAACTGTGACAGGGCTGAATTCAGAATTTATTTGATAGCAATTCTGTCAATTTGGAACATTTTGGACTGTGTGAATCGAGCATAGGTTTTCGTATTACCTTTGTACTTCTTTAAATGGTATTTAGTAATTGAACAGTAACACACTAACCCTATTTATGGAATAACAAGTACTGCTTCATTAACATGCAATGTTTCAACGATGATACCCTCGTCTTTATCAAACGAATGAAGCTGATTCATTTGTCCGATATTTCCTTGATCTCATTATTTTATTATATATAACAGGGTGAAGGATCACGGTAGCCAAGTGGGTAAGACGCTGACTCGCTAGTCTGGAGGTCAGGTGTTCGATCACTCCATTCATCCAGATTTTCCAATGTGGCCCCTTGTCAGTGACCCAGGACAGAGGGCCTGACTAGGACAACTGTCTAGTCATTTGGATGGGACAAAAAACCAAGGTCCTTTGTACGCATTTGCATGCATGTGAAAAAACCCTTAGCAGCTGGAATTCGATAGGCCGTAGTGCTGGTGCCCGGGCAAAATTTCTTTTATAGTACACTGTATGGCGTATGCCCGTCTTCATTAGCCCAGATTATGAGCAGAAAAGTAGAACGTTAAACCCCATTTTATTTTATATTACAGGGTATGACCGATCTACCTGATTATCATAAAATATCATTTGAACATAACGAACCCATACAGTTTGAAAAGATCGTAGTTGATGCCTCATCCGATGCATTAGATTTACTGAAGAAATTTCTCGTTTATCCGTCCAAACAACGTATTGCTGCTAAAGAGGTGAGTATATAACTAAACAGAGGGGATACCTTAAAAAGCTTGATCAAGCCTATTTTGTGGTCTCCTCTGGCCAGTTTCTTAGGAAACTCTTGTCTACGATATCATACATGGGGGAAGTGTACGTAAAACTTTAGGAACGACCGAACAAACAAACCTTGACAAAGGTTCAGGATTAAAGGCTTAACAAGGCAAAGTGTCTAGTTTTAGGATGGGACGATAAACCCAGATTCTGTGTATACCAGTGGTAACACATTCAAGATCCCGTGGCAGTTGAAAATCAAAATAAGAACAGTTGCAACATTTCTAGAAACAAATAAAGTGCACTCGTATACTTGTTGGTGTCCACGTTCAAGAACATTTCACAGTTGGAATTTAACTCGGAGCACCATATGTCAATGTCCGCCTAAACATATATTATGGAAGAGGTAAATCTGCCTATTACAGATCTTTCTTTGGGCCTGATATCTTATATAAACTATTAATTAGACATTTGTTAACTTATAAAGACCATAATTAACTCTTGATGCCATCTTATTACTTGTCCAATTTTCTTTGGATTTGAATCCGGTTTGCTGTTCAATGTCCGTTAATGATTAAATGCAAAAAAGGATAATAGAGACTTTGTAAATTATCTTTATAGCGGTAACAATGATAATCAAAATTACAGTGATTGTTAAAATAATGTTTTCAGCATATCCCCTTTACATTATCTAGTTTTTAACTATTATAGTGAGAACTGCCAACTCTTTATCTAATCTCCCATAATGTATCTTTAACTCTCTTTCATATGATAACAATTATTTTTCAGGCTCTTCTCCATAGATATTTTTTCACGGAGCCCCTTCCAGCTCATCATTCGGAGTTACCGATTCCACAACGTAGTCGTCGTACCGGTGTACAACACAAACATCAACCATATGAATACAACATCAATATCCCACTCGAAGATACGTTAATAGATCCTGATCTTATAGCACCTAATGTAGCTAATTATATACAATAATATAGGGTTAGGGTTTGGGTCGGTTATATCACCTGGTGTAGCTCATGTTATATTGTAACAAAACAACCTTCCCTATGGCAAACAGAGAAAGGAACAAGAGCATCCCCCCTCCCCTTGTGTTAGATTTAGGAAGCATGGAACCAACTCTAATTACGACATTGACACAACAGAGTTATCTAACCCTGTCCCCTCCCCCACCCCGTTGTGTTAGTTTTAGGAAGCATGGATCCAACTCTAATTACGACATTGACACAAAAGAGTTATCTAACCCATCCATTGACACAACAGAGTTATCTAACCCATCCATGCTTTCGTGACATTGACACAAAGTGGAGGGCAAATCTTTTACCCATGGCTAATATTGATCAAGAAAAGAGATAACCTGTTCTTCGAAAAGCAGGATAATTTGTTCTTTGAATAGTTAGAGAATTTGTACTGATTCCCTGTGGGCCTCACCGGTTGTATGTGACAAGGAGTAGGGTCGCCTGGCCAACCTTGTGGGTTTTCTGTGGGTCCTGCTGTTTCCTCCCACAGTTAAAGACCCCTAAGTGCATGCAAATTATTGTTAGTCTCGAAATGACCTAGTTTGTGTTGAGTGAACGTTAAACTCCATTTCTCTCTCTCTCTCCCTCTGTCCTCACCGGTTGTATGTGACAAGGAGTAGGGTCGCCTGCCCAACCTCGTGGGTTTTCTGTGGGTCCTGCAGTTTCCTCCCACAGTTAAAACCCACAAATGCATGGGAATTATTGTTAGTCTCAAAATGGGCTAGTTTGTGTTGAGTGGACTTGAACCTCATTTGTCTCTCTCTCTTTCCCTGTGTTGTCCTCCAGCCCCAGGCGTTACTACGACTACCCAAAAATACGATCTCCAGGACATATCGCTTGTGTGATAAATGACGAGATATCGAGATATCGCTTCACAAGATTTTGATTGATCAGTTGAAAAGTAACCACTTTTTTTATTTTCGAAAAAACAGTTCAATTTTTTATTAAAAGTAACGTCTTTTTTTTTTTTTATTAAAAATAAACTATTATTGATATAGTTGGCCTTGATGTAAACACTGAGTCAATATAAAGGACTTTGTAATGTTTGAATAGCTGTCAAGAAATGATGTATAACCACAAGGTAATAATCAGAAGGTTCAGTAAAAGTGAAATCTATACCAAAGAATTATATTTATGCATGTAAAGGATTGGGTGATAAATAAAATCTCCTTCTAACAGAGCCTCATTTTTTTACTTTATCGATTTATATATTCATATTATTTGATATCCAAAAAGACTTGTTGGAGAAACCCTATATATCAAGACCCCAAGGTTACTAGACTAAAGAATATAAATTAATAGCCCCAGCCTTTTGTACTTCAATGATGGCTCAATATGGCCATTTAAAGATTTATTGATATGTGTTTACACTGCAAATCACCTTAGACAACTTGTTTAAAGGAGCTAAACCACTAATATTTGGGACCTAGAAATTGATACAAGTTGGTCGCAACACGTATAAAAATGTAATATGAATGTATATAAACTGATTTACATTCAATCGTTTCTGTTTTTACTCTAATTTTAAATAAGTTATTTTCGGCGAAATAAGCCAGAAGTCTCAATCGAATGCCAATTTCTAGATTCCAGTCTACATAGTATTTATTGGTATGCTCTCCGGATAAGAATATGACGACGCAGTTTGATTTGGTGCAATGTGTCAAGCTTCGTTCTTCGAAACCGTGTTACAACTGAGGCTCAAACGCATTATGGTACACATGATTCGTGTACCAATGATAAGATGTTTATTTTGTCAGACGCCTGTCTTTTTCCGGTAAGATCACAGCATCAATGTTGATTTAAATATTTAGAAATAATTAGTGTTTTCAATTTTGAAAATTTTGGGTCATATTGAGTTAGAGACATAGCTACTTTAAAGGGCCAATTCCGATAAATTTTTGAAGAATACAACTGCTTAATTTTGTGTTAAAATCCCCTTCCAAAGGACAGAGCAACTAACTTGATTTTCAAACAACTTAACACGTCGATCAGTCTTCTGGAAATTAAAGGTTCCCATACTTTCACGGCAAGATACCGACGTCAATATTGATTGAAATGAACCAATGTTCAACTCGTATTCGTGTGTTTAATTTGAAATATTACGGAAAATATTGAGTTAAAGATTTAGTTGTTTTAAAATGTTTATTTTGTGCACGAATATTATAGAAACAAGAATCAATTATATTAATGGTTTGAATTCTTGCTTTTAATCCGAAATGTAGAAACAAAGTTCATTGATATTTTCCCATTTGGTCTTCTATAATTATATAGATTTCTGTCATGTCAAATTCTAATGATTTGCATTATATATTTAGACCTATTAATTTGTGTCTCAAGAAATGATTTGTATTATGATAAAGGCTGCATTTACAAAAGAAAATTATAATGGTCGATTTATCGCACTGCATGCAAAATTACACCGATAAGAAACCCTGCAGACAAGAAATACCTAATATCTCTCTCTCTCTCTCTCTCTCTCTCTCTCTCTCTCCCAATACAAGAAATAAATATTTTTCCGCATGATTGATTTTATGTCAAAATTTGTTTTTTATTTATAACTACTTGTTTGTTCATAATTAACTAAATAAAATTTATGTAATATATTGTTGTTTCTTTTATTATTACCTATTCAGGGGAACCTCACCACACATTAACAAGTACGGAGGTCAGCTGCCTAGTTGTTCGGATGGGACGAAAAACTGAGGTCCCGTGTACATATTGGTTTGCACGTTAAAGATCCCTTGGCAGTTGGAATTCGATATATGAGTAGACCGTAGCGCCGCTGCCGGGCAAAATTTCCCTCATAACACACTGTATGGTGTATGCCCGTGTTCATTAGCCCAGTCTAGGAGCAGAACAGTAGCACCAGGGACGGATCCAGGAATTTTTGCAGGAGGGGGTTTGCCAGGTTTCTGTTACGGATATCTGCCATCATCGTCTCTAAATTACATAGGCATACAACAAATTGAGCTTTTTAAACAGAGAAATCATTTTTATACTGATGTAGCATCACTTTGTGATGTAATTTCATTGATGCAAGGCATTATTTTTTTTCATGTAGCTGAGCAGGGAGGGGGACCCCCCCCCTCCCTGGATCCGCCCCTGGGCACGTTAAACCTTTTTTCATTTCATTTCTCTTTGTGGTCATCTCGAGTGTGGATCTATCTGTTCCGGGCAATTAACGTCCATCAATTGATCAGTGTGCCCAGAAAATATTCATAAAATATTTATAAAACAATTATAGCATCGTTTCTTTCTTCTGTTTGACTTCAGGTCATCGAGGACATCGTAGATTAGCCTATTACCTCCAATGATAGGATCCCCCCCCCTTTTCTTCTCTTTGACAGTACGCTTCAGATCCTCGTAGATTAATATCTCCAAGGAGAGAGAGAGAGAGAAATGGGGTTTAAAGTCCACTCTACACAACTAGGTCATTTCGGGACTAACATATGGTTTAATTTTATTTCAATAATTCGCTTGCGCGTAGAGGTCTTTAGCAGTGGGAGGAAACCGGATCTCCAAGGAAAGCCTGAATCAAATGTAAAGAGGTTCTAGACTATCTCCCACCCTCACGACGAGAGACAGACGCAATACTCTGTGTTTAAACACAATTGAGCAAATCCGAAAATGATGACCGGTGTTTAAGACGACTGCCTGCAAAAAAAGGTTTTTGGCAGTGCGTGCGAGAAAGGCTTAGACAGTACGTGCAAGAAAAGGCCATGACAGTGTCTTATAGATAGATATTGAGGCCCCTGGTTTATAAGTAAATCCGGCACCGTAGTCCATCGGATTTTTTTGATAGAATTCGTGGAATTATTTATGAGTATGACCCCACGGTAATCACTACCACCTATAACGTACGAACGACCTTGTTCCTAAGCATGCATTCGATGTGATACTTGACAAGCTACATGAATTGTGCACAACCTGGCCATTTATTTAAATAAAATACACACTGGTCAGCCAAACATACAACATCGTAGGGAGAGAGAAATTGGGTTTAACGCCTTCTCGACTCAAACTAGGTCATTTCGGGACTAACATATGGTTTAATTTTATTTCAATAGTTCACTTGCGTAGGGGTCTTTCGCAGAGGGAGGAAACCAGAGGACCCGGAGGAAACCCACGAGGTTGGACAGGCGACCCTCCTGCTTGTCATGTACAATCGAGGATTCAAAACCGCACCAATTCCTAAAAAAATTTTATCCCGTAAATATCCAGTTTTACTGTTGTTGGACACGTTATAACCACCTGTTCTTTTTTACTTTTAAGACAGCCGAGGTGGGTGGGGGGCGACGACCGGAGACGAGCGTATGGCCGACTTACCCAAGTTCAGCCACAGCCATGAGAGAAGGGCGGAATAGTTGTAATGTAGTCATGTACTGTGTCAATTTCCTGTTTATATTCCCGGTGCAGTTTAGTTCCCTTTTCATTTATGTTCCTGGTGTAATTTAGTTCCCCTTTGATTTATGTTCCTGTAGTATTGATACAGCTGTTCTATATTCTGTTCACGAGGTAAATATATAATTCCTAAATATAAGATAAGTTAATGATGTTATAGACGCTTTGTGTCATATTGAAACTGATTTTAATATCAACCTGTTCGCTATCGACACCCCCGGTGGTCTTGGTAGCATTAATTAGGACATCATGTAACAAACTTGTGGGGTTTTTTTTTGTGTAAACAATATTTTATTTCAGAAATACATGAAAAGGGATCAGGGAACAGGCAAAGCCTATATCACCCCTCTCCTCATACAAGGAATATAAAACACATAATAATATATACAGATCGTCTATGTATATATTATACAATAGTGGTGAATTTCATATGGAGTTAAACAATTAATATAAATACTATTTACAACAAATAAAAAGGAGGAAGTGCTATTTTATAACATGAATAAAAAGTTTCTATAAATAGAATCAGATATTGAAACGTCTGGTAACATCGAAGTATTCATGTACTATTTTAAAGATATTATTAGATGTAGCCTGGTTTTCTATGCCAAAAAGAAGTGGTGTAATTGATTGCTGGTGTGATGGTAAAAGATGTATTGTAATTTTTCGTGCATCTGAGTACAGTGGGCACCAGCGGAGAAAATGTTCAGAATCTTCAAATCGATGACCACAGCTGCAGGATGGATCCTCTGAGATATGTCGTAAGAATTTATGCCGGTTCAGGTCGCTACAAGAAAGCCGCAGTCTGCTGTGAGTTATTTGGTTCTTTCTTTTGCCCTGTAGAAATGAAATTGGAATTATTGGATCGTTTAGTTTTAGATTTTGTTTGAAAGTAGTGAGAGATGGAGAGATTCTTATATTGATATCAAGTTTATTCCATTCTTTTGTTGATGAGGGTCCGAAAGAGTTCGAAAAGATTTTTGTTTTACATTGGTATTCTGAAAGGTTGTCATTATTTCGAAGATGATATTTATTTGATCGGTATAGTGTTAAGTTCTTAAGGTAAGCGGGTGTCAAGTCATTAATGATTTTATAAATAAGTGTCAGTTTGTGTCGTTTGCGTCTTTCTTGTAGCGTAATAAAACCGGTTTCGTTATATAAGAGTTTATGACTGGTACCCCTTGCAGCCCCACATATTGTTCTTAGTGCATCTAATTGTAAGTTTTCTAGTTTTTTAGTATGGTCATTTGTGCACCCATCCCAGATGACATCACAGTAATCGAAATGGGGTAAAATAAAGGAAGTGTACAAAGTGTGCAGGGATTTTCGGGTAAGCCTATATTTAAGTGACCTTAAGGAGTTAATTAGTTTGCTTGTTTTAGTGATAATTGAATCTACGTGTGCGTGCCATTTGCAGTTTGACTGAGGAATTAAACCGAGGTGTTTATGATCGTTGACTTCTTTTATAGGAATGTGATTAAAACTTAAGACTGGAAGTGGAGGATTTTTCTTGTTAGTTAGTGCCAGTGTTTCAGTTTTAAGGGGATTGAAGGATACCAGCCATGTTTTAGCCCACGTGTTTAATTTTCCTAGGTCAATATTGATTGTATCGGCATTAGCAGCTGGATCATCGATTGTGAGATATAGGGTGGTGTCATCTGCAAATAGGCGAATGTTGGAGTTTATATTTTCTATGATATCGTTAATGTAGATGAGAAACAATAGGAGACCGAGAACAGAGCCCTGCGGAACACCAGATGGGACTGTTCTTGGGGGCGGAGGAGGCGCCATTCACAACAACTCTTTGTTTACGGTTAGTTAAATAATTTTCGAACCAGTGAAGTACGTCCCCTCTGACCCCAGCCGCCCCAAGTTTATGACAGAGTCCAGCGTGCCAGACTCTGTCAAAAGCTTTGCTTATGTCGCAGAACACTGCTCTCGTATATTTGCCTTGATCGATGGCTTGACAAAACGTGTGTGTTAGATCAGTTAGTTGGTAAACAGTAGATTCGCCGTGCAGAAAGCCGCTTTGAAGGTTAGTAATAATAGAATTGTCATGGAAGAAGTTAAAGGGACAATCCCGATAAGAACAGAGTCTCAAAAATTAGAGTCCGAGCATTTACGAAATTTATGGATCAAAATATAGAGACATGGACCTTGGCTCAAAGTTTTAGCTCAAAATATTGAGTCGTTTTGACGTTAACGTCAACACTGCTTATCCGGACACGTAACCCTTTTAAGATTTCGGGTCAATTTTTTGATTGGGTGACCTAATAATGAATTCCCATTTCTTGAGAGGTCTATACTGTGAATGACCCATGTACTGTACTTGATAACAAAAGGTAAATTTCACCTACATATCATTTTTATAGAAAAAAGTCTGGTTTTAGCCAGATACTGTATAACACAACGGTCTCCGTTTCCAGATGAAGACTGTCAGGTTTAAGTTATTTACAAGCATATCACAAATATCGGGTTAGTTGGTCGGCCTTAGCTAATGGGTTATAAGGGATTTTAACACAAAATTAAGAAGTTTTATTCCCCAAAAAGTTATCGGGATTGGCCCTTTAAAGACATGTTTGTATATGCATTTTTCAAAAGTTTTGGCAAGAATACTTAAAAGAGATACGGGTCTATAGTTTCCACAGTTTGTCGGATCGCCTTTTTTGAGGATAGCTGTAATGTTTGCAAATTTCCAAATATCAGGTACGATTTTACTTTTGAGGGATAGGTTAAATATATTACATAAAGGTTTAGATATTTCTTCAGATACTGATTTTAATAGTTTTCCGCTTATTTCGTCCGGGCCATTGGATTTTGATGTATCAATTGTTAGAAGCATGTCCTTAACTTCCTGGGGAATTAGTTCAATAGTACAAAGTGAGTTTTCGTTGTGGCTTAATGTGGGGAGAAATACATTTGTGCTGTCAAGTGATGATTGAGTTATAAAGTGGTCGTTTAAACAGTCAGCTTTATCAGTTGGGGAAAAGAATGTTTTGTCGTCTTGTGTAAGGGAAGGTAGTTCGTTACAGGTCTGTCTTGTCGTTTTCATAAATGAATTGACAAGTTTCCACCAGTTTTTATTACCAAAGTTTTCCTTATCGTTAATCTTATCAACTTGTTTTAACATTCTCTTGTGATAAGAAAACTGTACCGATATGTTAGAAGCAGGGGCATTATTCACGAAATTTTAACTAAGATAAATCCAAATTTTAGTTATTTGATTGGATAATATTAGATTGATTTTAGTGCTTGGCCAATCAAAACTGCAGTATTTACTAAAATTTTGATTTTGTCTTAGTTAAGATTTCGTTAATCAGGGCCCAGAATAAAAGTATTATTTTAAGTTACATCGGTTTTGTCACTCAGAACTTGATATAAAGACCCAATACTATTAGTACTAATAGTGTTACTAATATCTAATTGGGGAAATAAAATGGAGATTAACGTATAAAGCTGCATTTCCTTTAGTACGGCTCCGGTCCGGCTCCGGCCCGGTTGCAGATACGGAAAAAAACACTTTCATAGAATTTTAGTAAGAGTGTTCCTTATGTGCGGGTGCGAATACAGTTCTCTATGCGGCGTCCGGTACGGTTTTTGGAAACAGACCACGTCGCGTTCGATACGGAAACGCATGCGGAACCATGTCCGTAAACGCAAATAAGGAAAGACAGTTTGGGTAGCCCGCACGGCAAAAAGCTAAAACTGATGAATATAAGGATACACAACTTGCCGTGTGCTATGTCTGCTCTCGGATCGGAGCCGGACCGGATCCGTACTAGAGGAAATGCAGCTTTACTGTTCTGAGCCGAACTTGTCTAATGGAGATTGGCATACGCCATACGGTGCTATTAGGGACATTTTGCCCGGACAGGGCCACTACGGTCTGCTCTTATATCCAATTCCCATTGTCAAGAGATCTTTTACGCACACGCTAATGTTAACATTGGCCCGCGGTTTTTCTTCCCATACCAACGACTAGACAGCTGTCCCTGCCGGGTGCCCCGTCCTGCATCACTGACAAGGGGGGAACCACGTTGGACATTCTGGATGAACTTTCTCGGCCAATGCAGGGATCGAACACTCGACTCGACCCCTAGGTTAGTGAGTCAGCATTTTACCCACATTAGTCTTTTTCCTCCCACTGAAAAGTAGCATTGTATTTTGTAATAAACTCCCAATAAAACGTAGCTTCGATTAAATATTGTATTGAAATGTAGCTTCGATTAAATACAGTAATTGTTTATCCCTAGAACTCTCTTATTTATCTTACTAATGGATCGAAAGCCAAAGGTCGATAAGTAAAGATACATTACGTAAAAGTTAAAACTGCCGATAGCAGATCTTTCTTTTCTGCCTGTAAAAATTGAAAGATAAAATGATAAATAAACAGTCCACATTACTAGTGGAGCAGATAAAAGCAATTTTTGGGAGGAATCGTGCAAAATGATGACACAAGCATCAAATTTGGCACAATTGTCCGCCAAGGGATACTAATCAAATCTGCCCGATTGGCCAATTGAAAATCCAAGACGGTGGCCATTTTGCAAGATGGCCGTCAAAACGGCCGGCCGAAGTTTATGTTTTGCTTTGATATATTTGTAGTTGTCCGATTTGCGTGATCTAAGTGTCGATTCAAATATTTTAAAGCCAACTGAACTACATTTTCCTGTTCACAAAGCATATTATCACAGGAAAAGCATTCTGAGACATATTTTATATATATGTGTAAATATACTCTCCCAAAAAAGAAAAGCTGCATTTCGTCGTCAGTACATCCTCGCTCTACCGTCGCCTCGTTGCAACAAGAACTGCTCTCCAGTATTGTTGTGGCTATACCCTCAGTGAACCCATTAAAGTTGGATTTCGTGATGTCGGCGTATTTCAAAACAGAAGCTCAAACGGGGACGTCTGCTTCGTTATTCTGTTTCACGTAGGCGTTTACGGACTGTCTGGTCTCAGATTCTACACCGCCCGGGAAATGCTGCTGCTGTAGAGGTCGCTGTTGAAAACCACTTCCGCCAATGACGTATCGTAAGTGACGATCCAGGACAGGTGGGTCACTCTTGATTGGCCTGAGCTTGGGCGGTCACGAGTTGAACTTCACAGTCGATACCTATCTCAAAGGCGAGAAATGGAACTAAGGGAAACATTCAGCAGCCTGGCTACACCTGTCTTGGATTCACCAGCTTGTAATCGACCAATAGCGTTGTTGCGTTGTATTTCGTTCAGACGTGGCATCACTTGGTTGGTTGAGTGTTTTCATGCGCAACTGATTTGGAAACCGAGAACCCCTGGATTTTAAAGGGCTTACAATTTAGGGTCTATGCAAAAAGCTTGCGAAATTGTTTAATTCATGTTTCTTGGTGCAATCAAGCGATAACAATGTTCGACAAAAAGGATGACCAATCACCATTAGTGACACTTCATTTAAAACCAATAATGAATTTCTTTTATCATTACATCATGGCATTAAAACAAATAAGATTTAAAGAAAGAACGACTTCGTTTAAATATAAAAAATAATGAAAAATGGATTGTGTGTTTCTTTTCTCGAAGAGTATATATTAGGATAGGTCGTACTATTATATATTTCGAAAAAATTTAATATACAAATATAACATATTGAAGGAAAATTGAAGTATAGCTTACAGCCGAATTGGTTGCAGCTGCCACGATATATTCGGAAAATTAGCCGATAAAGTGTATGGATAATTGTGTTTTTTGAATCAAGCAATAAAATATGTTACATATAGTTAAACAAAAATGCTGATTTATTTCTGTTTTTATCAATAGTTATAAATTATGATGGTGTTTTTTGTTGTATGAAGTTTTCTCTGAAGTCTATTTAAAGCTGCAATTTCATATTTTTAAGTTATTTTTTAAAATGTATTAAAATAAAGCCCTAAAATAAATTTTATCTATAAACAGTCCTACCTTGTTAAATAATTATCCTATTAATCCTATAATTCACTATTGCCAGTTTAGAAATTGGCAAAAATATCATTTTCAACTTCAAATTCAAACGTTTCAAGATAGCCATTCCATATGGGTGAATGGCAAAAAAAACAAGGGAGGTAATTGTGTTATTATTTCCTGTGTCACTGATTTTTATGCCTGTGAAATAATGCCGATGATCGTATAATAGTGAGTTGACAACCTTTTGAGCAAAGGACATAGAAATAATTATGTTTTGACTTTTTTTTTTACAAAATATGAAATTCACGCTTTAATGCATTTCGGTAATGTTATGTTTATGTAGCAGCTTGTGGAACGTTTTAAATCACTGCAGTGAAGAATAAAATGTCTAAATATGTGTGGTGATCTGATACGCATATTTATAGCCCGATCCGTGTCCTCAGTTTTAGACGATCTCATCGCTCAGGTCTCAGTCATTGTTTATTGGTCACTGGGCGAGGAAGGCCGTTTCCCTCTCACAGTTAGTATTTAGTAATTAATAATTATCTAATTTGATTGTACATTTTTAATAACTTTAGCTTTGTTATTTTGTCGCCTATATTTTAATGCTTATGTATATTGTTAATTCATTTTCGTAACTACGTCCTTACACGCGCTGTCATTAGCCCGCTATCTATTGGTTGCACGTGCTTAGGATTGACAGCAACAGTAGGCGTGTCTTGTATCACGTGGTTGTGTCACGTGATTTCAGGGTATATACTACCTTGCGCTGGCCAGTTTAGTCGGAGTTGAAATTGTGATCACCCGAGGTAAGACAGATACCAGTCGATTAGAGTCTGACCCCGACTTATAGGGAGCGATAGAGATAGCCCGGCAAGGAGCGTGATAGTCTGACCCCGACTTATAGGGAGCGATACAGAGAGCCCGATAAGGAGCGATTAATAGAGCCCGACAAGGAGCGTTTAGAGAACCCGAATAGGAGCGTTTAGTGCTGACGAGTGTTGGGTGGAAATTAGCTATTTTTGTATTAGGAGATTAATAAAGAGAGTTGCTGATTAATCTGGTGTTAGTCTTTCTGAGCCAGCTGCTTGGTTGGCTACTCCCACACCTCTACAGTAGTGAACCCGCAACAGAACAAACGGATAGAGCCAGGCCCACTCTACCACAGTAATCTGCTCTATCCGGAGATCCAGTTCACTACAGAAGTTTTCTGGTGGCAGAGGTGGGATCCAGACAGATAACCCCAGGGATACAGATTGACAAACCCCGAGACGGAACCAGAAAACCCAGGATACGGATAGACAGATCGGATGGAGCCAGATAGCCAGACTTCTCCGAGTTATTTCAGAGCTGAGAGAGGAGCTGCCCAGTTTGATGTTAGCTCAACTATAGAATCCACAGAAGAGCCAAGGAGGAAGAATGCATTAGAAAGGCTTCGCGATACGATCTCAAGACAAAGAGCGAAACCGGTTTGTCCTAATGCACAGAGCCTGATGAAGAATTTGTCGGGAGCCAGAGCCAATGCTGAAGAATCATTTGATGCTGGTTTTACGGAACAGAAGAAAGAACTAGATTATCAACAGTCGGATATGTTGACTCCTAGGAACAGCTCTGAAGCTCCAGTATGTGATAACTGGCGATCAGCAAGTATTTATAGACCCCCCGCCAGAGCTGCGACTCCTGATGTCACGGGAAGTCAGGATTTAATTAGAGACGAGAAACTTTATCATAAGGAAATGCCGAAGCTCAGTGAAAATGAGCAAGATTTTATTTCTGGACCGAGCCGCGGTATACCAGAATTGAATAACACCAAATGGAAAGAGCATGATCAGAGGAAGTCTAGTATGCCCAGAAGGAACATGATTACTCCTCAGCCATTTGATGGAACCAGCTCAATTATGGATTATCAGATTCATTTCGAGACCTGCGCTGAATTGAATAGATGGGATGAAACAGAGAAGGCTTTGTACTTGGCCGGAGTCTTAAAGGGCAGTGCGCAATCTGTGTTGCCATCGATGCCGACGGAAGAGCGAAGAAATTATAAAAGACTAATGGAAGCTCTCAGAAATAGATTTCTACCTCCAAACCAAACTCAGATGTACAGAGCAGAGCTTAGAGCCATGCGCAGAAAAGTTGGAGAGACCCTGCCAGAACTGGGACAGGCGGTTAGAAGAAAAGTGAGTCTAGCGTACCCTACTGCTACTTTAGAGCTACAAGATGTCCTTGCACGAGATGCATTCTTTGATGCGCTACAGGAGAACAGAGAATTGGTTTGGAGAATTCAGCAATCAAGACCATCGAACTTAGAGCAAGCAATCCAGGTTGCAGTTGAATTTGAAGCTTTTATGTATGCAAGTAATCGAGGTCAACAACCAAGTCGTGCAAGAGCTGTTGAGACTGAATCAGAAATCGAGAGACTTCGAAAGGAGATTTGCGAGCTGAAAAGTACTATAGAGCAAATGAAGACCTTGAATGTTAAACCAGAACCGAAAGAACGTCACGTAGAAGCCAGCAGACACCAATTTAACGCAACAGGGAGAGACGGAGCAAGTTTTGGTGATCAACGAACATGCTTTCGATGTGGAGGAAAAGGACACATTGCTCGTCAGTGCGGTACCCGGAGAGCTGAACTTAGAGGAATTTCAAGGAGGCGTAGGATAAAGAGCCGAATTTCTTCAGCTGTGTTCCGTGAACCAAGCGAGTCTGGTCTACATATAGCTGCCACGGTTTGTGGTAATCTCGCTTATTGCCTCTTGGATACCGGTGCAACGTTGACAATCGTTTCATTGAGGTTGTATGAGAGCATCTCGAATCGACCGGAGTTATTACCAATTGGACAAGTCCTAAAAGCTGCCAATGGTGAATCATTAAAATCATATGGGAAGTCCATTTTCACTTTTAATCTGAATGGAGCTGAATACAGACAGGAAGCGGTAGTTGCCGAGATTGGATCCCAATGTATCATTGGACTTGATTTCATGCAAGCTCACAGATGTACTTTGGATATTACAGGGAAGTCATTGACAGTCGAAGATGTAGAGCATCCCGCTCAGATGCAAGGCTCTATTGGTATTTGCAGAATACAATTAGCTGAAACAGTTACAGTACCCCCGAAACATGAACAATTGGTCAAAGCTTATTTGAAGGGAAACCAGTCGAAGCTCTTCATGTCTACCCCTGGAATAATTGAGCCCGTTGAAGATTTTGTAAATAGAAATAATGTAATACCTGCCCGTACTTTAGTTGAGGCGAAAGAAGATAAACATGAATTTACTATCAGAGTCATGAATCCTTCAGATAGTGCAAAGACGTTACACAAAGATGTGACCGTTGGAAGTTTTGCCCCCGTTGATATTGTTGAGAAACCGGAAGATGTCCTTAATGGTGGAGCCGAGCAGAAACGTAATGACCTCCCAAGGCATCTACTAGACTTATATAGCCGTTCAGTGGAAGGGTTAACGACGGAGCAAGCACAGGATATTGGAAAACTTTTGGCGCGTCATCAGACTTTATTCGCTGCTTCATCTGATGACTTGGGACGAGCCAATAAAGTGAAGCACGAGATAAAGACAGGCTCCGCGAAACCAATTAAACAAAAGATACGACGAGTCCCTATCCATCAACGAAAGGATATTGAAACTCTATTGCAAGACATGCTCAAGAGAGATGTGATAGAGCCATCAGTGAGTCCTTGGGCGAGCCCAATTGTATTGGTGAGGAAGAAGGATGGATCCCTTAGGTTCTGTGTGGATTATAGAGAACTAAATATGGTTACCGAGAAAGATGCGTACCCCTTGCCACGGATTGATCAAACATTAGACTGTCTTGGAGGTGTCAAATGGTTTTCAACGGTAGATCTATTGTCAGGATACTGGCAGGTGGAGCTGAAGCCAGAGGATAAACCTAAGACAGCGTTTACCACGATGCACGGTCTGTTCCAGTTCAGAGTCATGCCATTCGGTTTGTGCAACGCCCCAAGTACTTTTGAGAGGCTTATGGAGTCAGTGCTTGCTGGACTACAGTGGGACATCTGCTTAGTGTATTTAGACGATGTGATTATTTTCTCAAAGACGTTTGCTGAGCATGTACAACACCTAGATCTAGTCTTTAGTAAGATTGAAGCCGCTGGTTTGAAGCTGAAACCCTCGAAGTGTTTCCTGTTGAAGCATAAGGTAGAATTCCTGGGGCATATAGTGTCGCCAGAGGGAGTATCAACAGATCCAGAGAAAGTGAAATCAATTAGAGAATGTCCAGTTCCCGCCGATGTGACACAGCTTAGAAGTTTCTTGGGAATTTGCAGCTACTATCGGCGTTTTATTGAAGGTTATGCCAAAATAGCAGCGCCTCTTCATAAAATGACCGAGAAAGGAAGAGCCTATTTGTGGACTTCGGAGTGTCAAGAAGCTTTTGAGATGCTAAAGGATCGGCTCACGAGCGCTCCTGTGTTAATTTATCCAGATCATACCATTCCATTTGTACTGGATACTGATGCTAGTGGATGTGGCATTGGAGCCGTACTATCCCAGATTATCGACGGAAAAGAAAGAGTCGTGGCTTACGCGAGCCGGAGCTTAAGTAAGGCAGAGCGTAACTACTGTGTAACGAGAAGGGAACTCTTGGCTGTAGTACATTTCGTAAAATACTTTAAGCCATATTTGTATGGACGAAAGTTTGAGATAAGAACTGATCACGGAGCACTACGGTGGCTGCTGCACTTTAAGAACCCCGAAGGACAACTCGCCAGATGGCTCGAGGTGCTGGCTGCTTATAATTTCAATATTGTTCACAGAGCCGGAAGAGTCCATGGAAACGCTGACACACTATCCAGGAAACCTTGTGTTCAGTGTGGACAAACACACGAATCAGCGAGAACACCAGGAGCAGTGAACGTTATAGAAGTTGAAAATACAAGGATGAAAGATCAACAAGGAGCTGATCCAGATATCTCAATGGTGATTGGTTGGAAGGAAAGTGATCTTAAACCAGAATGGAAAACCATATCTCCAGAGAGCATACTGGTGAAGAAACTTTGGTCCAAATGGAATCAACTTCATGTTCGAGACGGTGTCCTGTGTCTAGAAGAGAGAAAAGAATTACGACCCCTACGAAAACGTGTAGTTGTACCCTTAGCTGCTAGAAGTGAAATTATTGCTCTTTCACATGACCCTCCCACGAGCGCTCACCTGGGTATAACGAAGACGATAGACCGAATAAAACTGAAATACTTTTGGCCAGGAATGAAAGCCGATGTAGAAGACTATGTGAAAACGTGTAATATTTGCTCTCCAATTAAACTTAGGAAGCGAAAAGCTGCTTTGGAAGCATACACTGCCGGAGCACCAATGGAGAGAGTAGCTGTCGACATCGTTGGAAGAATTGAGCCTGCTACCACTCAAGGAAATAGTTATATTTTGGTCGTGACCGATTACTTTACTAAGTATGCTGAGGCCTACCCGATGCCGAATATGGAAGCAATAACAGTTGCCAAGGTTTTGGTGGAGAACTTCTTTCTGAGGTTTGGACTCCCCCGCCAACTTCATTCGGATCAAGGGAGACAGTTCGAGAGTGAACTTTTTCAGGAGATGTGCAGACTTTTAGGTATCAACAAAACCAGAACGACACCCTACCGCCCGCAATCAAATGGCCAAGTTGAACGAATGAACAGAACTCTGAAGTCGATGCTGTCATCGTATGTACAAGAAAAAGGAGATAACTGGGATGACGTGTTGCCCTATGTCATGTTTGCCTATCGTTCCACGGTACATCAATCTACCAACAGCACTCCGAATTGCTTGATGCTTGGGCGAGAGGTAAATACACCTGTCGACCTCCAGTTTGGTTTGCCACCTGATGAAGTCTACAAAGAGACCCATTATTGGAGTCGAGCTCTTCGACAGACGATGGAAGAGGCACATTCATTTACGAGACGTTACCTTAGCGGACAATTAAGAAGACAGAAGAATTATTACGATCCAAAGCAGGGACGAGAGCCGTTACATGAAGATTCTTTTGTTTGGTTGTATTCCCCTGTGAAGAAGAAAGGGATTCCGAACAAATTACAGAAACACTGGAGTGGTCCGTACCGTGTCACGAAGAAGATATCGGACATAACATATGAGATTTTGGACGAAGAATCCGACCGGCGACAAGTGGTCCACATAGACCGTCTTAGAGAGTATCGGAGGAGAATTATTATTGATCCGGAAGAAGATTATCACAGTGCCGTATCGGAGCAGGAGTCTGACCAGGAACTCTCTGATGGCTGTATTGGCGATAATGACGAAGACACTGACGGCGACTATCCTTTTAGGCTAGGTTTCCGTTCCCGTACAGGTCGACTATCACGACGTCCTCATTACTTGGAGAATTATGTGTGTTAATAGAATAATTGTGCTCTTTAATTAGATGTTCGGAAATCTAGAGTTTATCCTGTTATTATTAGAGACTTTGCGGTTATGGTGTGATTTGTGTTATTCATGTACGTTACTGATGGAACCCTAATGGTGGATGAACGTTTGTGATATCTGTGAAACTTTGTGAACTTTTAATTATTTTGAGAAACAGTACAGTTGCTTCATAGTTTTATATATAGATGTATTTGATACTTTATGTGTTTTATTTCATAACTATTTTGTAACTTTTGTTCATATTGTATAATGCGGGACGCATTAGGCGGAGGCGTGGGTTATGTGGTGATCTGATACGCATATTTATAGCCCGATCCGTGTCCTCAGTTTTAGACGATCTCATCGCTCAGGTCTCAGTCATTGTTTATTGGTCACTGGGCGAGGAAGGCCGTTTCCCTCTCACAGTTAGTATTTAGTAATTAATAATTATCTAATTTGATTGTACATTTTTAATAACTTTAGCTTTGTTATTTTGTCGCCTATATTTTAATGCTTATGTATATTGTTAATTCATTTTCGTAACTACGTCCTCCTTACACGCGCTGTCATTAGCCCGCTATCTATTGGTTGCACGTGCTTAGGATTGACAGCAACAGTAGGCGTGTCTTGTATCACGTGGTTGTGTCACGTGATTTCAGGGTATATACTACCTTGCGCTGGCCAGTTTAGTCGGAGTTGAAATTGTGATCACCCGAGGTAAGACAGATACCAGTCGATTAGAGTCTGACCCCGACTTATAGGGAGCGATAGAGATAGCCCGGCAAGGAGCGTGATAGTCTGACCCCGACTTATAGGGAGCGATACAGAGAGCCCGATAAGGAGCGATTAATAGAGCCCGACAAGGAGCGTTTAGAGAACCCGAATAGGAGCGTTTAGTGCTGACGAGTGTTGGGTGGAAATTAGCTATTTTTGTATTAGGAGATTAATAAAGAGAGTTGCTGATTAATCTGGTGTTAGTCTTTCTGAGCCAGCTGCTTGGTTGGCTACTCCCACACCTCTACAGTAGTGAACCCGCAACAGAACAAACGGATAGAGCCAGGCCCACTCTACCACAGTAATCTGCTCTATCCGGAGATCCAGTTCACTACATATGGATCTTTTTGATTGAGATTTGAGGCGTTGTTAAAAATCTCGAAAACGCCCCCTCGAATGCCTGATCACCACCCATATTCGTAATCTACACAAAATACTGGTCTAGCAAAACTTGGGTCTCATAAATTCACTGCTCTGGTGCCCCCCCCCCCCCAACATTCAGCCACCGGACTACCTAGCCCATTCTACGCGTTTTTATGATATTGTGTGGCCAAACTCTCATCTATGGCTCCAAGTAAACCGCTTTGGCTGGTGGGCTAAACTACATTTAGATGAGGGTATCACACAGATATTCGCTGCGTGCGATGGTGTACATTTGCCCGAAGATTCCAAGTGTACGGTCTTGAACTTTTCAGGAGTGATTGTCGGGCATTACCAAGTCTCATTGGTGACATCACTGCTGTTAAACCCAGTATGAAGTTCAGTGTCAGCTAAGTAGGAAATACAGTATATGTTGGCATCATACTGTGCAGCAACCTACTGGTATCCCAAATGCTGTCTAATCAACCCAAGATCAGTTAGGCAGCCGCACCTGAATGAACAGGACGTGCCAGCCCAGGAGATTCGAGCTAGGGATAACGGGGTGGTGGTTATCCGGATGGTCGAGGGTTTATCCTTTTACCACCCTGTATGTACACAATTTACCTACTACGTATGTACTCTATAGAACTATACACCATGTAACGTATAATGGGCACTTTCCTGTATGGGATACAACTTGGTTCCTGCATTGTGTCCTGCACCTAGTCCGATCGTTCATCCATTACGGCCTGTACTAGAGTGTGTATTCTATTACAATCGGACAACTACAAATATTTCCAAGCAAAACATCAACTTCCGGTGGCCGTTTTAGCGCCACCTTGAAACATGGCCGCCATCTTGGGTTGTCAATTGGCCAATCGGGCAGATTTGATTAGAATCCCTTGGAGAACAATTGTGCAAAATTTGATGCTTGTGTCATCATTTGCACAATTGTTCTGTTATCTACCCCTCTGACATCCTAAAACAGTCATAACTACGTCCAACAATAAATAATTTGATTGAAATTTTCAATATATTTCTTTTACATAATATTTATTTGAACTATTATAGCAATAACTGCCACTTCTTATTTAAATCTTACATAATGTATCTTTAAGTAGTGGATATGAGTGATGACAAGCCTTATGGTAAACAGGCCGATCCATAGGTAAATAAACCAGCTGTATAATATCAATTTTATTGCAGCATATTTATAGTGAACTCTATCATTTGATATGTCTTCGGGGGGGCTCTTTACAAACTGATCAAATAATCATAAAATAGACAAGTATGGCCATGTTAAAGTTGTATTTTTAGTCTCAGTTAAAAGTGTTGTTTAAATAAATGTGTTTTACGATGAACAGAATATAAATTTTACTACAATATGCTTACATTCGTATTTCTTGTAACATAAAGCAGATCATGACTCATGCTGGCATTCACACAATCATATGGGTTATATTCCTGATTGTTTTCGAATTTAGGTGAAGTCTGTATCACTACAGGCCCGGAACTGTACAGCAGTTGACGCTTACACGGACAGCTGCCTAGTCGTTCGGATGGGACGAAAAACCGAGGTCCCGTTTACACATTGGCGTGCACGTACAAAACCCCTTGGCAGTTGGAATTCGATATAAGAGTAGGCCGTAGCGCCGCTGCCTGGGCAAAATTTCCCTCATAGCACACTGTATGGCGTATGCCTGTCTACCATTAGCCCAGGTTAGGTGCAAAAGAGTAGGACGTTAAACCCCATTTCATGCTATTTATATATTTACATGATAATTTTATTTACACTATTACATACTACTGTTTTATTTGTATATTTACATGGTAATTTTACACTTTATAACTTTATCTACATCATTAAATACTATACTGTTTTTATTCATATTTTGATTTCTATATTTCTATTTTTACACGAACTACATATTTTTAAACCCCTATCTATATTCTATATCCACTTAGCCACAGTGACACACCTGTAAATTATAAAGGATTGGGGTTATATGTTCTCTATAAGAAACACCAGTAATAAGTCTAGCTGCAGAATTTTGTAATTTTTGTAGTTTATCAATATATGTAGCAGGGATACCATATAATAAAGAGTTCATGTTATCAATGTGAGAAGTCACTAATGCATTAACAAGAGTTTTCACACAATCTGTAGACACATTCGGTTTTAGTTTTCCAATATTTCGCAAATTAAAGTATCCTATTTTACACACATGATATGGCTCTCCATTGCCAGGTGAGAATCAAAGATTACCCCAATATTCCGAGCCGACCTAGAGGGACATATGACATCATCACCAACTTTAATACTTAGGCTGTTATCCAATTTCTCTAAATTTTTGTTCGATCCAAAAAGCAAATATTTGGCCTTATCGTCATTATGTTTGAAAAAGTTTTGACTCATCCAGCACTATATTTCTAATATGCACTGTTCCTAACGATTACACCAAGAGGAAAGGTATGATGATACACCATTAACTATAATAGTTTGATTACGACCTTTTATATAAGATTCTATGAGTTTCAGGGCATTAGTTTGGATTCCAAAATCACATTCTAATCTTTACATGAGGCTATCGTCGTGATCAATGGTGTCGAATGCTGCTGATAAATCCAGCAGGATCAACAGAATGCCTTCACGGTTATCCAGGCACATGGTAATGTCGTTGTGGACACGGAGTAGAGCTGTTTCCGTACTATGGAATTTTCTATATGCGCTCTGGTATGTTCAGATATGGGTCGTAATTTGATTGGCTATCACCTTCTCAGGCGTTTTTGAGAGAAAACTAAGATAAAACACATTCTGTTGAAGGTGAAAGTGAAGTTGAGAGAGTTTATAATCATATCCAGGATTAACAAGATCTCGGCGAAGTTTCACAATTGTATCTGTAAAATTGGATGCAAATCGATCGGAGAGTGGTCCTAACTCTTGGGATTCGCTATCAGGGAGTATGATCTTGCCATAATTAGGGTTTAACAGTGTGTTGGTAACCTTAAACAATTCCTTTTGCTTGTTGTTACTAGAGGCAATCTTATTTGAATAGTAAGCTGGCTTAGCTTCACCGATAAGATTATTCATTTTTGATTTTAGCGGTTTATATATTTGTTTGTGAACTTGGAGCTGCTACTTGCGCCAAACACGTTCAGCCTTATTACATTTTCGCTTTGCATTTTATTATTGAACCAAGCAGCGTTTATTCTCACGTTGAAAGTCTTTGACTGTTCCGGTGCTAATTCATCCAATACAGATCTTAAGATATTAAAATAATATTCAACTTTGGTGTCAACATCAGGTAAGGAGGATATGTTGCTGAATTCGGATTGATGGATATTAGCAGTAAAAAAGCTTGGATCTAACGTTTTCAATTCTCTGAATGTTACGGTTTTGACGGGTAGAATTGGTTTTGGAACATATCAATCAAATAGAATGGAAAAATGGTCAGATAATAAAAATAGTCTTTTATTTGCAAATTTCTTAACAAATCTAACAAATCTGATTCATCACGGGAAATGACAAGATCCAAAGTGTGTCCACAGTTATGCGTTGGAGTTTTGATGTGCTGTTGTAATAAGAAATTATTTAGAAGTTCACTAAACTTTATGACCGACGCATTGTTTAGTATATCAAAGTGGAAATTACAATTAATATCTCCGTATTTGTTACAGTAAATGTACTCTAAGTAGCTCCTGGTTTTCAACAAAGAACTTTTGATCAGATTTAGATGGGGTCCTATATATAACCGCACAACAAACAGTTTTATTAGAGATGGTTAAATTTTACATTCAAATATTCGAAACTTTCAAAGAATTTAGACGCTTGTTTTGAAACTTTTTCCGATGATTTATAGATGATAGCAATGCCCCCTCTATTTTTTTCTTGATTCACGAATAATAGAGTAACCATTTGGCACAAGTTCATATATTGATGCCGAGTCGAAATATTGGGACAGCCACGTTTCGGTTACATCAAAAATGTCAAGTTGATGGTCAGAAATAAAGGAATTGAGTTCGGTTGTTTTATTGCGCACGGATCTGCTGTTTAGGAGACATATCCGAGTAGGGCTCGACTGACACGGCTGGGCTCTTTACTGATTGTAATCAGATTTGAGAAGTTTGGTTTTCTCTCTGTTCTTGTTATAGTTCCATCACGGGCAGTTCTTCGAGGTTTGATATTCTGTTTGATTGGTTTTGGTTTCCCTCTGGTTGGTTTATGCTTTGGTATAATTTTCAAAGAGTGTTTAATATTTTTATAAACTATATTGCTAAAAGTAGGTGGCACAATATCTTTAAATTGTAATAACTGGACCCTGCTGTACTTTGCCAAACCTGAGCAGGTCATCTCACCTGTAATCAACACCCAGGCGTCTAAAAAAATTTTAAAAAAAACAAGCCAACTAAAACAACATTACATCCCACTTCTACTCGTTGCCAATGGCAACCTTTGATGAAACTGTCCTGTTCATTTCCAATACATGGCATAACAATATCAGAGTGAGCGATAGAGAGAAATGGGGTTTAACGTCCACTCAACACAAACTAGGTCATTTCGGGACTAACATATGGTTTAATTTTATTTCAATAATTCGCTAGCGCGTAGGGGTCTTTAGCAGTGGGAGGAAACCGGAGTGCCCGGAGGAAACCCACGAGGTTGAGAAGGCGCCCCTATCTCCATGCCACATACGCTCACACCAGGGCTAAAAGTATCAGAAATGAACAGTAGACTTTCGTAAAAGAGTACTGTTCATTTCTGATACACGGATACTTTTCTACCCTTTAAGAAGAAACTTATCAAGCATTAAGAAGCGGACGTTTAGTCCGACCCAGATCGCAATGATAACTAGTTGTTTCATACTGCACTTGATTAAGGTACAACTAATCAAAATCATAGTAACAAAACAAACCGGTAGGAACTACATGGCAGTGCAAAAATATATACAATGACATTAAATCAACATAACAACATATTACGAAAAACAATTATTACACATATCTATCCATAATTTGGTTTGATTTATTATGCAAAACACTATAAACCGCAGATTGCCTCGTTCGGCATTTCTGTCCAAACGAGGTAAAACAAATGCCTCGTTGTCTGGAGTTCCAAAACGAGGTTTTTTTAAATTACCCTGTTTTTGGAACGAGGTATTTTGTTCAGAACGAGGCTTGGTAAAAATGCCTCGTTTACTAAACGTGGTTTTTTGCAAGATAGTTATTAGCAGTATTTCCTATCAGCGAATTTGTAAAAATTAAAATTTATGTTATTTAATACGAAAATAAAACCAGTCCAAACTATGATATTATAATCAGAGAAATAGACAAGACAAGAATACACGCCATAGATATAGGTGTAAAGCAACATCAGCTACCTTGATTGATTTATTGGCCCAATCAGTTATAGGTGTTAAGAAACAACTGTGGTGTTGTGACAATTTATTGGGCCAATAAATTAATCAAGGTAGCTATGTGTCTGCAATAGTTTTACACCTAACTGATATCGCAGACAACAAATTAGTGTTTATCTGGTCTAAATACACAAAATAATCCATTCTTATTAATCAAAAAAGCATAAGAAATGAAATAACTTTACTATAGGGGTTAAGAAATAACTGTGCTTTACTTCCCATTTAATTGACAATTGGTATAAGCCAACAAATTCATCGCAGCGCGTTTATGTAATTTTGCTCCAATAATATTTTGTGCAATGTTATGGGGTTTCGACAGAAGCAGTCGATGCTATAATAGTCAAGTTATTTTTTACAATAAATATAAATAAATCAACTGGCGTATTGGAAATAAATGAAATAACTTGACTATAGGTGTTAAGAAACAACTGTACTTTATTTCCCATTTAATTGGTATAAGCCAACAAATTCATCGCTGCGCGTTTATGTAATTTTGCTCCAATAATATTTTGTGCAATGTTATGGGGTTTCAACAGAAACAGTCAATGCTATAGTCAAGTTTTTTTTTACAATAAATATAAATAATAAACTGTCGTATTGGAAATAAGAAATGAAATTATATGCTTTTTTGATTAATAAGAATGGATTATTTGTTGTATTTAGACCAAATAAACACTAATTTGTTGTCTGCGATATCAGTTAGGTGTAAAACTATTGCAGACACATAGCTACCTTGATTAATTTAGTGCCCCCAATAAATTGTCACAACACCACAGTTGTTTCTTAACATCTATAACTGATTGGGCCAATAAATCAATCAAGGTAGCTGATGTTGCTTTACACCTACATCTATGGCGTGTATTCTTGTCTTGTTTATTTCTCTGATTATAATATCATAGTTTGGACTGGTTTTATTTTCGTATTAAATAAACATAAATTTTAATTTTTACAAATTCGCTGATAGGAAATACTGCTAATAACTATCTTGAAAAAAACACGTTTAGTAAACGAGGCATTTTTAACAAGCCTCGTTCTGAACAAAATACCTCGTTCCAAAAACAGGGTAATTTAAAAAAAAACTCGTTTTGGAACTCCAGACAACGAGGCATTTGTTTTACCTCGTTTGGACAGAAATGCCGAACGAGGCAATCTGCGGTTTATAGTGAAACATATAAATGAGAATATTGAACAATTATTTTAATTAATTGTGATTCTCTTCCTAGACACTTCACAAGCCTTGAAAATAAGCAGGATATAAAAAAAACGCCTAGAAAGTTATAAATTTTATTACAATTAAATTCAACGGACGAACCATGCGCCGATGCATACTTTGACCAGGAATGACCCACGTTTCGAATTTCCTTTACACTACATTTAATATCATAGACAAGTTGTTTTGACGATGTGGTCTAAACAAACACTTGGCTATTTTAGGCTCGGGGTGTCACAACAAGGCGCACGTGTAAATACTACCATGAAATGTAACGTGAGGCACAGAAAGGGATAAATAAAAGAGCTGAAATTATTTGTCACTTTTCGGTTGAAACGACTCGATAATAAAGACTATTTTGCTTCACAATACTCGATAGAAATGTGATTTAAGTAACTTATTAGCACCTTTCATCGGCTGAGCCCCTGACCAAAACTGTCCTGATATTCACCGATACACCTCGGAAAGTGTCTAACTCTATTACATACTTCATGCTTCATTGATTACTATGCTTTGAATGCGACCATAGAAGGCGAGAGCTAGCTAATATGATTTAATGCGAGAGAGAGAGAAATGGGGTTAACGTCCACTCAACACAAACTAGGTCATTTCGGGACTAACACATGGTTTAATTTTATTTTGATAATTCGCTTGCGCGTAGGAATTTTAAGCAGTGGGAGGAAACCGGAGTGCCAAGAGGAAACATGATTTAATGTATGTCAGAATGAAATAAACTGGAGAATTATTTTTACCTGGACGTATTTATTTATTTATTTATATATGTATGGCTAAGATTTAATTACTTATTAACATCCGGTTTCCTCCTACCGTTAAAGACCCCTACGCGAAGCGAATTATTGAAATGAAATTAAAACCATATATTAGTCCCGAAATGACCTAGTTTGTGTTTAGTGGATGTTACCCCCATTTCTCTCTTTCCCTCCCTCCCTCTCTCCTCTCTAATATTATTATTAAACCCCATCTCTCTCTCCCTCCCTCTCTCTCTCTTTCTCTCTCTCTCTCTCTCTCTCTCTTATAAGCATTGTAACGTGATGATGACGCCTGACAAAGGGCAGACAACTCGCTTATGATTAGTGAGATTATACCAGGAATGACTATGTAAATCAATGTCACGTGATATGCTTTATAAACTTTCGTTGTATGTTACCAGATATTTATTACAATCGTAGATTTAATCTCCGATTTTCTGACCAGTCATTTCTGACCAGTCATATTCTGGAAAAAAATGACAGAATTTTAAACTAAGATTTTTATGAACTTTGATTAGCCTAATCATTGAGTTAATAATTGTTCGTGAATACCATAAAATCTAATATTCTGAAACATTGACGTGTACTTAATCTTTGACCAAGTCACACCAAATAAGAGTTTGATACGTCCTTCTTATCTTATTCTGCTCGGCTAATACAGAGTGTTTTATGAAGGACATTAGCACTACGGACTTCTCTTATTTCAAATTGCGACTGTTAGAGGTTCTTTAGGGTACATGGGACATAGCTCCTGTACCACTGACAAAGGTACACAGGACATTGGCCCTAGACCGTTGACAAAGGTACACAGGAAATTGGCCCTAAACCGCTGACAATGGTACACAGGGCATAGGTCCTGCACCGCTGACAAAGGTACACATGACACTGGCCCTGGTCCGCTGACAAAGGTACACAGTACATTGGCCCTGGACCGCTGACAAAGGTACACATGACACTGGCCCTGGTCCGCTGACAAAGGTACACAGTACATTGGCCCTGGTCCGCTGACAAAGGTACACAGGACATTGGCCCTGAACCGCTGACAAACGTACACAGGATATTGGCCCTGGTCCGCTGACAAAAAGTTGGCAACCAGCCAAGAAATCCAGATGAACCTTCTCGGCCAACACAGCGAATGATTACTTGAGTTCCAGGTTAGCGAGCCAGTGTCATACTCGCTAAGCGTCCCTTTTTTTTATCTTTTAACACCATTTAAAACACAGATGTGATGTCATCCGAGAAATACGGATCGCCCTTATGGTATAAGGAATAAGTATGTCAGATTTCAAGATGATGACTTAAGAATTGTGGCCTGTAGGCGACCCACGGGCACCCACACCCTTCAAGAAGATATTAATTAAAGGAGCAAAGTTTCGATCTCAATATTGTAGCAGCCCCAGCAAGGGTGGTCTCGCCTCTAAAGAAGAAAAATGCGATTTTCGGCAACTTGAAATTAACCCATGATATATTGGAATAGAACGAAATGAAAGCAATGGGGATACCGAGGATAATTATTGGGCGTGGTCACCGTTTGACATGACTAGTCCAATATGTCTAGCCTCGTTCTTCGAGTCCCTTGTTAAAAATGGTGCTGATACCAGTGGTGGGGGACGGATTACCCGGAGAAAACCCACGAGGCTGGACAAGCGACCCTACTCCTTGCCACGTACAAGTTAGTCCCGAAATGACTAAGTTTGTGTCGAGTGGACGTTAAACACCCCCAAACCTTGCCATTTGCGATAGATGTGGTGGCAAAATGTGTTTCTATTTCACAAAATCAGGGGGATGAATAAACTACTAGACTGCAAAATTTCATAAGCCTCCTATGTTGCATTGTATTATGGACGCCTATTTCACTCAAAATCTTTTTTATATCCAAGTTGACCTACCATATAAACAGCTATCTGCATAAGAAGTTAATGAAAATATACATTTAAAAAACGCCTGTAGCTCTTTCAACTCGAACTAATAATATATTGTTTATTGGTGTTCTTTGGTAAAATGAAAACATTGTTCTTGCTGTAAAATACTAGATCAAAATGCCAGATGTTGATGTGTATGTAATACAAAAATTCGCCACGCGTTTGAACTCCTTGTCTTTCTATATGCAATTAAAATAAATTGTTAATTTGATAAAACATTTTTTTTCCCTATTTTATAGGCAGATGAATAATATACGAATTGTCATTTTATATAGAATATTTATACTGGTGATTCAAGTAATGCAGAAATTAGCAACACGTTTTAACATTATATCCCCCCCCCCCCGCCCCCTTCCACCCCCGTTTTAGAGATGGGCTGATGTCTAGTGTTCATGGCTGATGAAAAACAGTATTGCTGTGGTGATCACATGGATTTGTGAAATGATAATAGACACTGATCAACCTGTGGTTACTATCGGTCTAGATGATAATACCACGGACGTGGTTTCGAATCCCCGGTTGTACGTGGCAAGGAGTAGGGTCGCCTGTCCAGTCTCGTGGGACCCCTCTCCCCTTCAGCCACCGGACTACTAAGATTATTACTGACTTCTCAACCTCGTGGGTTTCCTCCGGGTAATCCGCCCCCACCACTGCTAAAGACCCCTACGCGCAAGCGAATTATTGAAATAAAATTAAACCACATGTTAGTCCCGAAATGACCTGGTTTGTGTCGAGCGAAATGACCTGGTTTGTGTCGAGTGAACGTTAAACCCCATTTCTCTCTCTCTCTCTCTCTCTCTCTCTCTCTCTCTCTCTCTCTGTCTCTCTAACCTACACACATATAAGCATTTGGCTACCTACACCTTGCCCAATTAGACCCACTCAACAATTCCCCCTACTTAATCCATTTCAAAATATTGAACTACTTAATCCACGCCAAAATACAGACATACTTAATGCACGCTAAAATATAGGCCTACTTAATCCAAGCCAAAATATAGGCCTACTTAATCCACGCCAAAATATAGGCCTACTTAATCCATGCTTAAATATTGGCCTACTTAATCGACACTAAAACATATGTCTGCTTAATCCACGCCAAATTAGCACATGCGCGCTGTATGATAAGGTCCCCCGGTTTCCTCCCACTGCTAAAGACTCCCACTGCTAAACGAATTATTGACATAAAATTGAACCATGTGTTGGTCCCGAAATGACCTAGTTTGTTTCGAGTGGGCGTTAAACCCAATTTCTCCCCTCTCCCTGATTTAACCTTGAGCTTGAGTAAAAACATAGACATGGCATGATTAATCTAATTGTCTTCTCTATTTTATATAGATTATTGAGGTCACGGTGGCTAAGTGGGTAAGACGCTGTCTCGCTAGCCTGGAGTTCGGGTGTTCGATTCCTGCATAGGCCCAGAAAGTTTATCCAGATTTGTCGGTGTGGTATCCCCTTGTCAGGAACTGCCAGCGAATATCGTTCCAAAAGAAACTACCAAGCCAGCAAGGGTGTTATTCTCCCTTTAAATTCACCGTGAGAGCAGCAATGTGGCACACTGGCCTAATCGAGTGCGTATCTTACCTGACATGGATTATATCACGTGATATGGAGATACCGATACAATGTGTTTAACTAACGGAAACGACTATCAGCAGACAACGCCTACCTTGTGGAAATAATATAACGTCATACAGGTCAGATATATTTATTTATATATATACATCTATAATTTACTCTCTTCTCTTGGTCAATCTATATTGATAAAAGGTCAACAAAAACAGAATACTAATCGATTAATCTATTTCATGTTAAGAATTATTGTATTTTTCAAACAGGTAGGATTATGATGCCAAGCAAATCGACCGGTAAATCATGAACAAATAGGATAAATCTATACGTTATTTTCTTACCATTGATACTTCTCGACAAAGGTTCCTAGGGACTAACACATGGTTCAATTTTATTTCAATAATTCGCTTGCGCGTAGGGGTCTTTAGCAGTGGGAGGAAACGGGGGGACCCGGAGAAAACCCACGAGGTTGGACAGGCGACCCTACACCATGTCACGAACAACCGGGGAATCGAAATTCCGTAAGTTGACTCAATGACAGACCGATTGATGCAGTGTGCGCATACTAACCATTCGGCCATCAACCCTTGTGTACTATAGACATTAAACACTGTACATTGTGCTACTTTTCTGTATATTATATAGTTTTTAAATAGTAATTTAAGTATTTTTAGGTACAAAGGCGTCTGATTGTAAAAGTAGTCTCGAACTCATTATTTATCATCCAAAATCTTCAACATTAAAAACATGAATTATTTGTCAATTTAAATTAACATGGATAATGTGGTCTTACCGGGAAAAATTGGACTTCTGATTTACAAATATTTAAAACAAAATAAACATATTTCCATCGGTACACGTATCGTGTACCATAATGCGTTTCAGCGCCATTTGTAACAAGGGACTCGAAGAAAACGGCTATACATATTCCAAAAGTCATATCAAACGGTAACAACATATTTTTATCTAGAGAGCATGCGCAATAAATATTATCGGTGTAGACTGGAATAACCAGACGCTAGAGATTGTCATTCGATCGATACTTCTGGCGTATTTCGTCGAACACAACAGATTTGGAATTAGGGTAACAACAGACACGATTAAATGTAAATCAGTTTATATACGTTCATATTACATTATTATATGCGTTGTGTCAATTTCTAGGTCGCACATATTAACTTCTTTAAGTCTTTTGTTTTAACAAAATTACACCATTAGTCAATGTTAAGCATTACAGGGGTAAAGAAACAAATGATCACGTGATCAACGCCTATTAATTGAATGAGTAGTCTTCATTAGCCCAGCCGGTGAAGCCTAGACGAGTATGGTGTTAAACCACATTTCGCCTTATTTTTTTAATTTGAATGTTTGAAATTTATCAAAGATGCCATGCTTTCGTCCTCGTCGTTACATTGTATTGTTTCTGTAAATAGTTTTGTGGCATTTAACACGCCCAACTGCCTCAATCTTGACCCCTCGTCAATGTTAATGATATCAGCAAATAAACGAACCACGTTACTATAGTCACCAGCAAACATTAGACACACGAACTGTAATACCCCGTAAGACTGGAGTGGTGTTCCCACTGCGCAATCTCGAAACCAGAAAAATTTTTGAAGAAATTTCTCTGGTGAATCGGGGTAGCCATTTTCCCGGAAGGTGACATGTAATTCCTACGCGCGAAATTTCTCGTTTATTTGCGTCGTACGCCCCTGATTTTACGTGCCTGGATGACCGAATCACTTAAAAATATACCCACGCGTAGAAAAATAGATCTTTACAAAAATTTGAATTTGTTCGTTTAGGATCCAATTTTTTATGTCAGTGAGTTGACTTTGACTCTAGGATCATTTTACAACAAACGAAACGACGATCCGACCTCTAGTTTTCGAGAAATCGACCCAAAAAGATTGACCAATCAGAGGTCAGAATGGGCGGGGCTTAGGTTTGAAAAAAATTGGAAAAAATGGACGGTCTAATGTGCCTTCGGCTCCGCGGCTGCCTCTGGGAACGAGATTGCCCACTGCGCTGTTACGGCTTTGGGAAATGGTAAAATAGTGTTGTAGAAACCCTAGATATCGTGTTGTGGTCTCCATGGTCGCCAATGATCGTCGAGTCACGGCGTTTGATTTGAGCATGTTCAAAACAAACGCCATAATTCAGCGATCTGACCTGGAAAGCTGCGAGAGCGCGACTTTTTTCAAATTTGTAATTTTTGAGGACATTTCCCCGCGTTGTGTTTACGTTTGCCGACGACCTTGTGCATTTTATAGTCGTGATACGATCGTTTTACTTGTCTTTACTACACTAGGATCTGGAAGAGTTGTTATCATTGACGTGTTCTGGATGATGTGAGCGATTAAACCAATGAAACAGTCTGTTACTGCGGGCTCTTTTAGCCTTTTGATGCACGGAACTGTGGGTAAACAATTACACGCTTCAACGTTGATTGATTAATCTAACGTCATAGGGTCAAAATACGCACGTCCGACCCCTGACGTCAACTCCACTATTTCTTGTCAGATCTTCATGTAGTGTATAAAATACGAAACGATATATAGACGTGTATTTGAAGCAGATTGAGTGTCCGGATGATAGACACGACATATTACATGAACAGCAATTTACAGTGGAGATGTATGTGACAAGGATCGCCTGTTCCACCTCGTTGGTTTTCTCCAGGTCCTCCGGTATCCTTCCACTGTTAAAGACCTCTATGTGTAAGTGAATTATTGAAGTATAATCGAAGCATGTGTTAGTCCCGAATGACCAGGGCCCTGTTTCACGAAATCTTAACTTAAGATAAAATCCAATTTTAGTAGATACTTCAATTTTGATTGGCTAAGCACTAAAATCAATCTAATATTATCCAATCAAATTACTAAAATTGGAATCTTATCTTAGTTAAAATTTCGTGAAATAGGCCCCTGGTTTGTGTCGAGTGGACGATCTCTCTCTCTCTCTCCCTCTCTCTTATCTCTCTCTCTCTCGCTCGCTCGTTTTTAATGTAAATTTTGAATTGTAATTTTAGATATTAGTCTTGCTATTTCACACATAAATAACATTGTATCCACTGACAGCGAAAAATAACTACCGCCATTACAATATGGAAGTTATAGTATAGCAACAAAACATAAAATTGATTATCGAATATTAGAGATGTTTTTATTTTGTGATAAACCTGCAAACTCCTTTTATCTAACCTCCCATAATGCCTCTTTGAGAAACTAATGACAAACTAATTAAAAAGCTTACTTTTTGTAAGATTAAATATTTTCAATTTTTCATCTAACAAAACCGTGATCATGTGTTGCCCCTTGTCCCATGATGCCCTAAACATGATTATACAAGAGATTTATACACATCTAGGTGTACGAGTCTTGTTAAATGTGTAAAGGCAAAATGTTTAATCTCTTGAACGTAATAACTTTTAAATAATGAATACAGTCAAGAACTATCTGATTATATTGAATTTGAATAGAAACCGAAAGTAGATTACGGGTTGATTCCCCTTGTCAGTGTTGCAGGATGTAGGGCCTTGCAAGGACAGCTGTCTAGTAGTTCGGATGGGACGAAAATCCGTGTACAAATTGGTATGCGCGTAAAGATCCCTTGACAGTTGGAATTCGATATAAGAGTAGGCCATAGTGCCGCTGCCCGGGTCAAATTTCCCTCATATTACACTGTATGTCGTTTGCCCGTCTTCATGAGCTAGTTCGGAGCAGAACAGTAGGACGTTAAACCCCATTTGATTTTATTTGATTTCGATAATAGATTCACACAAAAGCGAATATATTTAATTTCCAAATATTGTGAAAGAGTTGGCAATAAAATTGATATTATGATTGTGTTATTAAACATTGAGCCGCAGGCGTCCCATTATGTTCTGTTATATTACTGCTAAACAACTCAATTGATTCATTCCTAATTATATCCACGGCCGTATATGGGATTGTAACAGGTGCAGCAGAGTGGTGTGTGTGTGTGGGGGGGGGTGGGTGCCAATATAATGCCGGAGTTACTGAGCGCGGGACGGCGACACCCAACCACCCCCCCCCCCCCTTCCCCCCGAAAATTTTTAAAATTGTTTCACAGGGGCGGTAGATTTTTTAGGAGAAGCAGTTGCTCCTATTGCCCCCGCCCCTTGGATCTGCGTCTGTGATGGCATCCCATAGCCTCCACATAGGTGATATATGAGTGTGGGCGTCCTTAAAGTAGCTAAGTCTCTAACTCAATATCATCCAAAATCTGCAACATTGAACACACGAATTATTTGTCAAAATAGATCAACAGCGATGCTGTGATCTTACCGGGAAAGGATGTGCTTCTGATATCCAGTATTAAAGACAAAATAAACATTTTACCATTGGTACACGAATCGTGTGCCATAATGTGTTTCAGCCCCAGTTTTAACAAGAGACTTGAAGGACGAGGCTAGACACATTGTACCAAATCAAACGGCGTATATAGCCTGGAATAACCAGACGCTAGAAATTTGCATTCGATTGAACATAACTGATTTGAAATTAGAGAAAAAACGGATGATTAACACATATTACACGAACAACAATTTACAATCAGTGGAGATGTACGTGACAAGGAGTAGGGTCCCTGTTCCACCTCGTTGGTTTTCTCAGAACGGAGAACCTGACAAGGAAAGTTGTCTAGTCGTTCGGATGGGACGAAAAACTGAGGTCCCGTGTACACATTGGCGTACACGTTAAACATCCCTTGGCAGTTCATAATACTGCTGTCCGGGCAAAATTTCCCTCATAGCTCATTGTATGGCGTATGCCCGTCTTCCATTAGCCCAGGTTAGGTGGAGAAGAGTAGGACGTTAAACCCCATTTCATTTCATTTCACGCTTGGAAACACCCTTAAACAGATGTCTAACAATATAATGAACAAAAACATTAATAGTTTTAAAAATATAACATTTATTATGATATTTATTTTATTTTATCTCACAAGTGATTAATATATATATATTACCAATAAACAAAATGAAATATATTAAAGGGAGAGAGAGAGAGAGAAATGGGGTTTAACGTCCACTCGACACAAACTAGGTCATTTTGAGACTAACATATGGTTTCATTTTATTTCAATAAATCGCTTGCGCTTAGGGGTCTTTAGCAGTGGGAGGAAACCGGAGTGCCCAGAGGAAACCCACGAGGTTGAGAAGGCGCCCCTATATCCATGTCACATACGCTCACACCAGGGCTCGAAACCACAGCTGCAAGCCCGAGGTGACCGGCCAGCTAGAGGTCGAAGCGCGGCACTCTAGACCACTAGGCCATCCCAACCCCCCTTTATATTAAAGGAGCTAAATCACTTATATTTGTGACCTAGAAATTGACACAAATGGGTCGCAAGCCATATAATAATGTAATATGAATGTATATAAACTGATTTACATTCAATCGTTTCCGTTTTACTCTAATTTCAAATCAGTTATGTTTGGCGAATTACACCAGAAGTCTCAATTGAATCACAATATATATAGCGTCTGGTTATTCCAGTTTACATAGTATTTATTGCGCATGCTCACCTTTGAGATGTAATGTGGAGCATACCTAGCCTTGTTCTTTGGGTCCCTAGCTGAAAATGAGTCTGAAACGACGTATGGTACACGATGCGTGTACCAATGGTAAAAAAATTATTTCGTCTTAAATATTGGAAATCAGAAGCCAATCTTTTCTTGGTAAGACCACACCATCAATGTTAATTTAAATTGACAAATAATTTGTGTTTTCAACGTCGAAGACTTTCGATGATATTGAGTTAGAGACTTAGCTACTTTAAATTTAAACTATATAATTTTAGAATATGATAAATAATCATTTAATGTCCTGAATCAATTACAAACTAATGGATGGTGAAAGGCGAATCATATGTGGAATTGAAATTTATCGCTCTATGTTGCTGGCTAGTGCGTGGGGGGGGGGGGGCTTAGAGTGCCGCGCTTCAACCTCTAGCTGGCCGGTCACCTCTGGCTTGCGGCTGTGGGTTCGATCTCTGGTATGAGCGTATGTGGCATGGAGATAGGGGCGCCATCTCAACCTCGTAGGTTTCCAGATAGAGAGAGAGATAGATAAATAGAGAGATAGATAGAGAGATAGAGAGATAGAGAGAGATATATAGAGATAGATAGATAGATAGATAGATAGATAGATAGATAGATAGATAGATAGATAGATAGATAGATAGATAGATAGATAGATAGAGAGAGAGAGAGAGAGAGAGAGAGAGAGATGGTATCGTCCACTCAACACAAAACAGGTCATTTTGGGACTAACATAATGTTTATTTCAATAATTCGAATGCGTGTAGGAGTCTTTAGCAGTGGGAAGAAACTGGAGTACCCGGAGAAAACCCACGAGGTCACTACTTCTTCTCACGTCCAACCGGCAAAAAATCGAAACCAAACCAGTTGACACAATGGCAGACCTTATGATACAACGCGCACGCTACCACGCAAGTTGACTTATGATAGACCTTATGATATAACGCGCGCTAACTTTTTGACGATCCAACTATATAATAGTGTAATAACAACCAACCGACGTGTTGATATATAAATAATATATCTTTCGAGGTCAAATATAGATAAAGTAGTGGCGAAAATACACACGACAATATTTTATGATGAAAAATGCTGACGATAAAGATTCGCTTTATCGAGATACGTGAATTTTACAGATATCTATTTTATGGCTTCTGAGCATGTCTTGGTAGCCAGGTCTAATCGAGGGCGGTGTCACGGTGGCTAAGTGGATAAGGCGCTGGTTCACTAGCCTGGAGGTCGGGTGTTCGATCCCTGCATTGGCCTAGAAAGTTCATCTCGATTTTCCTGCGTATTTCTCTTGTCAGTGATGCAGGAGGAGGGCCTGACAAGGACAACTGCATAGTCGTTCGGATGGGACGAAAAACCGAGGTCCCGTGTACACATTGGAGTGCACGTAAGAGATCCCTTGGCAGTTGGAATTCGATATAAAAGTAGACCGTAGCGCCGCGTCATTGGGTCAGGTCATGTCCTCAATTGGTAGGTTTAAATCATTATGTGTGTCCTCACAAACACACACAAATCGCCCCCCCCCCCCCCACACACATTTGATTCGAGTTATACCCCCGTCAGACCGGAGTTGCGTCCTTACTGCGCTTCTACTGCGACAAAAAATGGTCTCAGAGCGAGTCAAGATCGCCATAAGCGTGGTAACAGCGCGGTGGAAACACTAGATATCGTGCTGTGGTCTCCATGGTCGCCAATGATCGCCGAGCCACGACGTTTGTTTTGAACATGCGCATATGATCTGGAAAGCTGCGAGAACGTGATGTGGTCGCAAAAGTCCTTATTGCGCTGCTACGGCGACAAAAAATGTTTCCAGAGCGTGCCAAGATCACCCTGAGCGCTGTGGAAACGCGAGATATCGTTCTGTGGTCTCCATGGTCGCCAATGATCGCTGTGTCACGGCGTTTGTTTTGAGTATGTTCAAAGTAAACGCCAAGGTCCTGTCATATGACATTGAAAACCGAGAGAACGTGGTTGGTCGCGAGGGTCGCGCGATAAGCGTGGTAACATCTCCATGAACATAGCACACGCGCAGTACACACGTGGAAAAGACGCTGCGAAAATTGTAACATTTGCAACGGTGCCTTCATGGCGTCTTCACCACAACCCTCACGCGTTGACCGCGACCCCACCCAGCGCTCTGAGTCCTTATGGCGTTGTCATAGCGATGTTACGATGATTCCACCACTGTTGCGCGACTGCATCACGACCTCATGGGGCTACCTCTTAAGCATATGGCGATTTTATGAGGTTCCCACAACGTGTATGGAGTTCTTAATACGACCATGGCGCGGTTACCAAGCTTGCATTATTCGCTTATGGCGACCATGCATTTCATGCAAGACTTGCTCTGAAAACGGACGATTCAAAGGTCATCTTGAAATTTCGAAAAAAAATCAAACCAGCTTGCAAAGTCGCCGTGATCACGTGGTGGAAACGCACGTGTAGTCCAGATAAGACGTGTGGTTGAGCGACGCGGGTTCGCGATGACCGCTTATAGATCTCAATCGAAACGCCATAAGCGCGGAGAGATCGTGACGAACCCGCCGCGAGAATGCTATATAAACGCACAGGTCGCAGTAAGAACGCGACTTTTTTAAGGTTGTAATTTTGGGACATTTTTCCGCGTTGTGTTCACGCTTGCCGACGACCTTGTGTATTTCCAGGCCGCCGTTCGGTCGCAGAGCGCAGTAGGGTCACCACTCCGGTCTGACGGGGGCTTTAAATCAGTTGTGACATGACACAAACCGCCGATGCCTCTAGGTTCAGGTTGACATATTGATTACTGGTAATTAAACGACATAAGCCATAACATTACTAAGTATATATTTACATTTCTCGGATTCATTACATGATATCGAGCATAATATTGATATAATATGATATTGCTATTTATATACTTGGATTACTGTAATCAACAAGTTAAAGAGAAAGGGAGAGAGAGGTCATTTCAGGACTAACACAAGGTTTAATTTATTTCAATGATTAGCTTGCGCGTCGGGATCTTTAGCAGTGGCAAAACCTGGAAAACCCCACGAGGTTGGACAGGCGACACTACTCCTTGTCATGTACAACCGGTGATGAGGGAATGAGAGAGAGAGAGAGGGCAAGAGAGATGGGGTTAAAAGTCCACTCGACACAAACTAAGCTTTTTAGATAAATTCTACTAAAATTATATTTAAAATAGCATTATGCAAGAGCAAAATCTGCTTATTACAGGTCTTTCTTTAAGCCTGAGATGTTACCTAAATAATCAATTGGACATTAATTAACACTTCCAGACAATAATAAACTCTTAAAGTCAAGGCTAGCCTTCGATGTTGGCGGATTAAATTCTTATATGCCGCTTAATGGCCGTTGATAATTAAATCAATCAAGTGGATAATCGAGACTATGCTGTTTATATTAATGATTTGAGTAATGATGACCGAGGCTATGTGAATATTTCAAACGCTTTTTTCTCGGCTAACAGTGAATCAATCTGACTGAAATTTTCAGCAAATTACCTTTACACTATCTAGTTTTTAACTATTATAGTTAGAACTGCCATCTCTTTATCTTATCTCCCATAATGTAACGTTAAGTTATTAATTTTTATCTTAACTTAACATAGCGGTGTTCCAAACTATCTTAGAACAATTTTAACTAAAATCAATTTTCACTTATGACAGTCGATTGTCACCCTCTCTTAACTTAAAAGTCCCAACATTAACAAACATTGATTAGGGAGGGATACGTTGTTAAATCCATTGCGACATATAGATAGGTTGGAATAATGCTAATATTACGGATGGACCGGGTCAAATAATTTTACCATACTGGCATTGACCAAATTATTCTTATTCAGTTTCTTTTCATAGCATGGGAACTACAGCTACGGTACACTCGCTCGTTTATTTTGTAAGGTAATTTAGATGACGACCCCAATTAGAACCGCAAAAAAAACCATACACCCCCCCCCCCAAAACAAAACCCATTATTACTGTTTTGTATATCACTATTATTATGATTCAAGAATAACCAACATGTATACTATTGTCAAACAAATCAATTGCCAACCCCGCTTCCCCGTCCCACCCCACCCCTTGAAATTCTGAACTCACCTCATATCGATCTTCGTGAAATGCATAAAATTTCATTTTGATATTAGTTATATAATTTATTTTAGTGATTTTAGCTTAGGTTTTTGTAAAACAGGACCCAGTATTAGTTTACAGGCGCGGATCCAGAGGGGGGGTCCAGGGGGGTCCAGGGGGTCCCCCCCTCCCCCTCAGGCTTGAACAAATATTTTGCGATTTTATTGGCGATTTTTAGACCTGTAATTTTGGAATTTACCTTCCGGAAATACGTCAGAATGCACCAAATTGAATTTAATTTACCAATTTTTTCTCGGGGCGCCCCCTCCCCCGTTAATCGGTTGAGCGCAATTAGTTGAGCAATTATCAACCCTAGACCCCGCCCTGCAAAAAATCCTGGATCCGCGCCTGGTTTATAAGACAATATTCGAGACACGTGCCATCTGTTTTACTGTTATATGTTACAGTTGCTGTTATCATACGTGCGATCTATAATCACTGTAATCTATAATAGTCGCTATGATATAATCTAACCACACACTTTAATCAATATGGTTCACAAGAAACGTAATGGCTACTAGGTTCGTACAATTGTTGGGAAAGGAATGTGATGATTTTATTTTTCACAAATTTTTCGATCAATCGATTAATTAGCTCGGTTTATCAACTTAATAATCTAGATCGATCAACTTTATTATCTAGATCGATCAAAATAATCTAGTTTATTTTTATAAACAATATTTATTCTCAGAAAAGGATTGAGGAACAGGCTAGGCCTATATTACCTCTCTCCTATATAACAGAAACTATATACAAAAAGACTATATAACCAAATCACGATAAAATCTATCTGAATAGTATAACAATAAAATAAACCAAAAATAGCTATGTACATATTTACAATTTCAGGTTTGCCATATTCATATTGTAAACTATTGGATACAAATTTTAATTGAACCTTCCGGAGATGTCTGGTGAAAGATCATATTTGAAGTAATAATATCGTTAGTTCCATTTAATAATGTCTGTATTGAAATTAAGTTTTTGGATAAGATAACAATCGAAAGTTTACGTGCATCGGAATGTAGAGGACCGGTTAAAAGGTAATGATCGGCATCTTCGAAATCATGACCGCAAGTGCATACAGGGCTGTCTGAAATGTGCCATAAGAACTTATGACCATTTATGTCACTACAGGAAAGGCAAAGTGGACAAGGTAAAATCTGATTTTTCCTTTTTCCTGATGGCGGCTCTTTGTCAACTTGTTTCAATTTACTGTTAAAGATACTGATAGAGGGAGAGGATTTTATAAAGTCAGAAAGTCGTAGATGGTATGTATGATTTCGAAAATAAAGATGTTGTGCAAAAGTACTCTGATAAAATAGATTTGTTACGAAGGTTATAAGGCTTTTCCATGAAGATGTGGTGGTGTGAGATGATTCATAATTTTGTAAAGGAGTATAAGTTTGTGACCCGTTTACTGGTATAAAAGTCTATGACTGATCCCCATAACAACACCATTCATAGTTCTGGGTGCATCAAGTTGCAATGATTCTAGTTTATTAGTAAGTTCGCCGGTGCACCCATCCCATATGACATCACAATAGTCGAAATGCGGAAGAATATAGGATATGTACAATGTCTACAAAGAATTTATATTTAGTCTGTATTTCAGAGAGCGGAGAACGTTTACAACCCTAGAAGTTTTCGTCAGGATATTGTCGATATGTCTATCAAATTTACGGTCATTTTGAAATGTCAACCCCAAATGCAGTTGGGTCATGGATTCTCAAGTACAAGCTGGTATCATCTGCAAATAATCTAACATTAGAATTAAGGTTTTCGACAATATCATTTACATATATAAGGAACAGGAGCGGTCCGAGAACAGAGCCCTGCGGAATACCAGCAGGGACGGTCAAGGGAGAGGACGAGGTACCAATGACAATCACAGATTGGCTTCTATTGGTTAAATAACTTCTGAACCAGTCGAGTATATCGCCTCTTATTTCCACCGCCCCAAGCTGTCAAAAGCCTTGCTGATATCACAGAACACTGCCCTGGTGTACTGGCATTCATCAATGGCTTGACAAAAGAAATGTGTCAGATCAATTAGTTGATAAGTCGTTGATTCACCGTGCAGAAAACCCCTTTGCTATAAGTTATAACGGAGTGCTCCCGAAAGAAGTTAAAAACATGCTTATATAGACATTTTTCAAACATTTTAGCGACTATACTCAGAAGGGAAACAAGTCTATAATTGTCACACTCTACTGGGTCACCTTTTATTTAAATAGCTGTTACATTGTCCATTGTCCATATAGAGTGCACTTTTTTAGACGATAAAGACAAGTTGAATAAATTACAAAGTGGTACGAAAATTTAAAAAACATTCGACTTCAAAAGTTTTTCATTGATTTTATCTGGCCCAATAGCTTTAGAAACATCAATAGATAGATGCATGTCTTTAACCTCCTGGGGTAATAGCTTGATATTGCACAGTGAAGATGGATTTTGCTTAAGAATTGAAAGATGTGCATTGGCTGTGTCGAGCTGTGATTGTTGAATAAAGAATTTGTTAAGAGTGTTTGCCTTTTCAAGGTCAGTAAACGCAGTGGCTCCATTGTTGACAATTGGGGGTAAATCAGGGTTTGTGGATTGTACACCTTTTACATATGAATTGACAAGGTGACACCAATCTTTACTGCCAAAATTTTTGGGATCATTGATTTTATCGTCCAGTTTTTGAAAATATTCCTTCTTGCATCTCCTAATTAAGTCAATATATATATATATATAAATATATATATATATATATATATATATATATATATATATATATATATATATATATATATATATGTTTCTAATTTGTCGGAAGTTTTGCCAATCCTGGGCCCTGTTTCACGAAATTTTAACTTAAGATAAAATCCAATTTTAGTAGATATATACTTCAATTTTGATTGGCTAAGCACTAAAATCAATCTAATATTATCCAATCAAATTACTAAAATTGGGATCTTATCTTAGTTAAAATTTCGTGAAATAGGCCCCTGGTCAGAATTTGATTTTACAGCACGCTTGTGAATTTTGTTTTTCTTGCAAGTTTTCTAATACTGTTATTCATCCAAGATTACCATGTGATCGACTATTAACTTCTTTATTTAGAATATTTTTCTTTGCAATCTTAGTCAGTTCACGTGTAAAAGCAGCACAGGACAGTTACACGGAATCATCAACAATGGACTCACAGTCATATGTCGTAACGTCTTGTCTCGCTCTCAGCCCGCAATAGTCAGTTTTATCTTATAGCCAGATAGTACGCACGGTTAAAACATGAGTGCTTGGGGCGTTTAAAATTAAGTCGACATTATACAGGACAGTGGTCACTACAAAACTTACCAAGACAACCCGAAATAAAACTAAAACAATTACATAAAATAAGATCAATTAATGTATTAGTGCCCTGTTTGTTGTAACGCGTCGGGTCAGAATTTAATTGATAAAGATCAAAAAGAGACATAGCATTATGAATAAAAATATTACGTTTAGTTAATAAATCAAGGTTAAAATCACCAAAATTTAAAGTATTGTCAATATCGCTTGACGCTGCTGCACTAAAAGAATTGAATACATATAGTTATCCACGTCAATTTTAAATTAGGTGGTCAATAGAATGTACCGATCAGGAATTTATTTTTATTAATATCTGTTTCAATCCAAATGCCTTCTATACTATCGACTTCTAAATCAGATCTACGTTTGAACATGAATTGGTTTTTTTTGTAACATATAAAGAGCTACTCTCCCACCCTGTCCGTCATTCCAAGGTAAAATGTATACTTTCTTTCATAAAAACAAGGGCTAATGCAATATACAGCTATTTGGAATGCCTTGATGTTTAAGGGTTTAAGTTGTATGAATTTAAAGATCATATAGAACTATTATGAGTACTGTGTTATTTAATATGGCGGTATATTAGATTCAAAATTCTAACATGCTATCGTCTATTTTTTAACTTCTGTAGTTTTTAACTTCTATTCATATAATTTCTAACTTCTATTCATGTAACTTCTAAATTAAGACAATGTATAATCCAACTTCCTTATTTGTTCAGTGTAGATTTTAATTCTATTTCATCTTACTGTTATTATTTAGGCTAAAAATGTCTTCTTTATTGATGCTTTACACGTTTAGCATGAACATTAGCGAATTTAGAATTTTTACACTTCTGCCTAGCAACCATCATTATGAAGTCGTTTGGTGTCGCCACTGCGTGCCCATTTGGTGATTGCGCACCTGGCCGGGACTGTTCTGTTGATATAAACGACTCGCTCTTGGCGTGCTGAAATTTACAGATAGTCGGAGAGAGAGAAATAAAGTTTAACGACCACTCGACACAAACTAGGTCATTTCGGGACTAACATATGGTTAAAATTTATTTCAATAATTCGCTTGAACGTAGGGTCTAGCAGTAGAAGGAAAACGGATGATCCGGAGAAAACCCACGAGGTTGGACAGGCGACCCTACTCCTTCTCACGTACAAACGGTTAATCGATTCTGAAACTGAAAACGACATCGAAAGTGATATGGTTGGCGAATACTATTTCAAATAAAAGATAAACAATATTTTGTCATTTTTTGTGGGTGTGGTGGGGGGATTTTAAGACAAGTCAAGGATTTGGAGCACTTTATTTGACATTTTTTACAGTTAATATTAATATTTATGTACTGCTGATCGGTATTCTATTACTACTTTAATAAAAAATGTCACTTTATAATGATAAACATTGACTTGAAATGATTCAAGGATATTAAATTAAATTTAGAAATCCCATATTGTGCGGATAAAGCGGACTTTAAAGGAGGCCAGAAAAATCTGTTCATGTGGATAGCGATGAAGTTTTTATTTCTGATTGGTTCATTATATACCGAACTGACTAACGTTATGGTAGTTTTTTCCAACAATATTTTATCCAAGTTGCATAAGGCAATACCGAAATCTGTAGATAGCGGTGTTCTTGACAAAATTTAACCAAAATGAAATGGGTTTATCGTATTACTTTTCTTCTACACCATCTTGGCTAATGAAGGCAGACAAATGCCATAGAGTGTGAAATTTATTACGCATTATAGCTGCCATGGGTTTTCATACGCTCCCAACGACTAGACACTGTCCCTGCCTACAATAACGGCCGCCTCCGTAAATCACGGGGACGAAACTAATAATGGCAGAAATATCATAAAGCTTGGTTTTGCCGGTGTGTATAGTAGCTGACGATTTTATATAACCGATAAACATATATCTCTATGATATAACCGATAACTCCTGGCGTGGTTATCCCTCCCTTGTTGTTGATACAGGGCGGTGGTCTAGCACGGACAATGGACAAATCCTGCTCCTGGTTTTAAAAAAGTAAACAAATGCTATTTAACTTATATCTGGAATACCATAGTTGCAAACCATATCACGTTCGATATTGTATTCATTAACACTCCGCTAAAGCATTCAACTTGACGAAGAGCGAGTCATTTGTGTCAACATAAAGATCCCGATCAGGGCCCTGTTTCACGAAATTTTAACTTAAGATAAAATACAAATATGAGTAGATACTTCAATTTTGATTGGCTAAGCACTAAAATCAATCTAATATTATCCAATCAAATTACTAAAATTGGGATCTTATCTTAGTTAAAATTTCGTGAAATAGGCCCCAGGTACTCAATCGCCAAATCGCCAAGTTACTTGAATAGAGACTATAAATGATATGAATAGAAGTTAAAAATTACATGAATGGAAGGTAGAAATTAGACAATAGCATGTTAGAATTTTGAATCTATAATACCGCCATAATATAAAGGTAAGCTATATACATTTAATGGCTATAGAACGCTTATTTAAACAAACTATAATATGATATACACATTGTGACACTGTGTGATATTCCACTTTATGTTGTATAAGTTTATAATTTAAATCCAAGTTCTATATGATATAGATCAATTTTGAACACTGTATGGCATATAAAGGTAGGGTGTACGATTGAAAGGAGCTACATCGCTAACATTTGGGACCTAGAAATTGACAAAAGTGGGTAGCAACGCATATGATACTGTAATATGAATGTATATAAACTGTTTTACAATCAATGGTGTCCGTTTTTACCCCAATTTCAATTCAGTTTTATTCGACGAAATAAGCCAGCAGTTTCAATCGGGTGCAAATTTCTAGTGTCTGGTTATTCCAGTCTACATACGCCGTTTGATTTGGTGCAATGTTTCTAGCCTCGTTTCTCGAGTCTCTTACTAGAACTGGGGCTGAAACGCATTATGGTACACGATTTGTTTATTTTGTCTTAAATATTGGATATCAGAAGCCCATTTTATTCCGGTAAGATCACAACATCAATGTTGATTTAAATTGACCAATAATTCGTGTTTTCAATGTTGAAGATTTTGGATGATATTGAGTTAGAGACTTGGCTACTTTAAATCATTTGAAACAAAATTCAATATGATGTAGACTTGTTATTGGTTAAGTTGTATTACTATACTTCTTACAAATATGATATATTATATAACTATTATGAATCACTATATGAAACTGAAAGACGTGTTTGACAACTATAAAGCCATAGCTCAATATGTAGAGTTAATGTGTAAACTGTATGCTATTTTTAAAAGTAAGTTGTATAAATTCATTCTTTAAAGCAAGCTTTAATATTGTATAGACTATTATTAAACACTGATATGTAGAACCACTGTGTAAACTGTATGCTATTTCGCTCGAGTCGGTTTACTACTGTTGTCATCCAAACCCTATACACGCCAGAATAGGTGACCGGAAATTGAGCAAAAATGACGTGAAAAATAGCAAAAATGTCAAAAAACCAGTCTGAAGCTATATCTCAATAACGATTAAATTTTGCGATCGGTTGTTCTGGCTGTGAAGTAGTTGATAAAATCCCCCCCCCCCCCCCCGAGATGAACTCGATCTCCCGACCCCAACCTTTTGCATGGTTTTCTCGCGGAATGGCCCTTGGGAGAGAGAGAGAGTTTAACGTCCACTCGACACAGACTAGGTCATTTCGGGACTAAAATTTTTGTATTAATTCGCTTACTCATATCAGCGTTCGGAGAATACTGTGTGATATTTGTAGGTAACTTGTATTAGTTATATCAATGTACAGATTATCATGAGCGTGGTAATTAAAGGGATAATATTTGATTTCAATCATTTATATTACAAATATCGAAAATTTTGAATTTTGTTAAATACACTATTTAAATACCTATGTGTTCTCTTGTGGTTGAGTTCCGTGTGGTAATAAATCTGTAGTTTCTCTTGGGTGTGTTCTTACAAATATCGAAAATTTTGAATTTTGTTGGTTTTTGTTAAATACACTATTTAAATACCTATGTGTTCTCTTGTGGTTGAGTTCCGTGTGGTAATAAATCTGTAGTTTCTCTTGGGTGTGTTCTTGTTGCTGACATATCACTAAAACCTAACATAGAATTTTGCCTCATTTCTGATAGCGGTGCCTGTGCTTCATGTGTACTCACTTGGTTATGAATTCTCTGTTTTGACGAATCGCCAATTTCTCTTTGTGTTGATTTTGGTGTTGATGTCATCAAATTGCAAGAAAATGTTTTATTGTATTTTCTTATAGTATTCGGTCCAGAGAACATCAAGTCAAAAGTTTTCTGAAATTGAGCTACCGCAAAGGAAATAACCATAAAAAGTTTTCTTGCAATTGTTTTGACGTTGGCCCATTTTTTTCATTACTTTGACCCTACTATTACTTCAAAGCCCAGAATAGAACTTTGTTTCATTTGATATCTAGGTATATTTTTAGCAGCCAATGCCCCAAGATTATGGGTGTCGCCAACACTTCTGGATTTTTGGCGGACTGTTTTATCTGTATGGATAAACTGCAGTAGGTCATCTTCTGTCATAATATGTATGATTCTATCATCATCCAGGTTTAGAACGTACGATGCGTCCAGCAATTTTTAATCAACTTTTCTCTGAATAATTGTCGTGTCTGCCCTGAAGAAGTTTGTTCGTCTTCTTGTTAGAGTCTCGTTTACATAGATCTTGGATTTATTACCGATATTGAAATCTTTCAGTTTTTTCTTGTTTCTGTAAACCGCAGCTCTGACTCTGTATGATATCGCTCCCGTCTAACCGCTCCACTCTGTGGGATCTACCTATGTGTGATTTGTTTAACTGCTCCCCATCTGCATTTAGGATATGTGTATTTACCAAATTCAAAACAACTTCATCGATGTCTTCGTCCTTGATTTCTTTTATACCACTAAATTTGGGGCATGTGCGACGAGAATAATGCTCCATCTCATCCATCTGGTTTTCAAAATCTATTATTCTTTTCTCCAGCATATTTGTAATTTCATGGGACACTAACATGTTTGGAATAGCATCTCGTTTGTTTATTTCAAATATTAGGTGTTTTAGAGAATCTTCGTCCTTCAGAACCGTGTCAAGGAAATCACTTATGCTTGTTGAATTGGGGTGGGTGGGGTGGTCTAGAGTGCCGCGTTTCGACCTCTAGCTGGCCGGTCACCTCTGGCTTGCGGCTGTGGTTTCGATCCCTGGTGTGGGCGTATGTGACATGGAGATAGGGGCGCCTTCTCAATCTCGTGAGTTTCCCCCCACTGCTAAAAGATCCCTACGCGCAAGCGAATTATTGAAATAAAATTAAACCATATGTAAGTCCCGAAATGACCTAGTCTGTGTCAACTGGACGTCAAACCCCATTTCTCGCTCTCGCTTTTGTTGAATTTGAGGATTCGTCCGGTTTCCAGCGCTTAATATCTGTTTTTCGTCATGTTGACAATAGATTTTAGCAGACGGTTTAGACACAAGATAGGTTGATGATATTGTGTTCACTCGGGTGAGCTGTTTTCTATGGCAAGCCGAAACGGAATTAATTGCAAGACCGTTTTTCTGTATGGAAAGAGAAAAAATCGAGTATATAACAATTTTTTCATCACCTTCCAAGCATTTTTCACATGTCAAGACAAAAAAATACATATTCAAGACGGAAAAATTCATATGTCATGACAATCTAATTAAAATATAGATCTATATTTCGTTTCGTTTTTTATACTTTCGATGGCCTACACTCATGTAGATCTAACAAGTTATAGTGGGAGCTCACGTTCTATGACGTCAGGTATCAAGCACGGGACATTTGACCCGATAACGTCAGTCATTCGATTAACCAATTAGCGACCGCCATGCTTTTTAAAATCTACTTTTGTTTTGTTTTTATTTCTATCCGCTGGTGTTAGTGTAGACGTCATTGGCTGGTAATATCTACCCACAGTTCCACACACGAAAAGGTCAAACGGTCGATTCGACAGACCGTTTGATTGGCTAACCCCTCATTTTCATTCAGAACGCGAGTTAAATAACAAGTCATCCAGATCCAAGAGTAGTAAAGACAAGTAAAAATGAAATTTTGAACTATAAAAAACGAAACGAAATTGGATCTGTGTTTTAATCAGATTGTATGTCATGACGACAAAAATCACATATCACGAGCACGTGACTCTTCCAAGAGCACGTGACCACAAAAAACCGATAAGGTAACTGTAAACAAAGATTGTTGCGTTTCAGGAATGCGCATCACGTGACTGGCTGTATCTATTCATATCGTCTACTCAATATATATCGTCTATTTATATTTATAATGTGGGTTGTATGGATTTTGATTATTACTGGATAATTAATGGCATGATGGGTTAATTGAAATGTATGGAAACTACATGTTATGTTTGTAAAAATTTTAAAAAAGTGTTTGAAATAAAATTAAAATTTTACATGTCTTTGAAAAGTTTGTTTACCGTTCTTTGTTGTAATTTATTATTTAAGGAGTATCGTATTAAGGAGATCTGACTTGCTGTTGTGATAGGTCAGGTCAGAGGTCATCGCGCGGCTTCTGACCTGATGATGTCAGATATCGATCAGCATTGATGTTGCTAGTAGATTACCAACAGTTCCGTGCAAAACACACCTAAAGCTCGGCGTAACATACCGTATCATAGGTTAATACCTTGCATCATTCAGAACACGTCAATTTTAACAACTCTTCCAGATCCTAGTGTAGTAAAAACAAGTAAAACGAAATGTTCAACTGCAAATACGAAACGAAATAGGATCTGTGTTTTAATCAGATTGCAGGTATGCGGTATTTTTCAAGGACGGAGGGCCTGACAAAAGACACTGTCTAGTCGTTCGGATGGTACGAAAAACCGAGGTCCCGTGTACACATTGTGGTGCACCTTTAAGATCCCTTTAAGAGTGTGCGGTAGTGTCGCTGCCCGGGCAGAATGCCCTGTCTTCATTAACCCACGTTAGGAGCAGAACAGTGGGACGTTAAATACCATTTCATATCATTTTTATATGTACGGGAAAGTTTTATTACTAGTATGTGGTATATCGATTATCATCCGCTATAGTCAATAACTCTTATTTAACTTATTTCTAAAACAAATATCCGCAAGTCTATAAAACACATAGTATTAAAGGAACAGCTGCTGCCGTATTATGTAAACACGTCACGCCCAGTCCCCAGAAAAATCAACTGGGTTTTCTCCAGCAGTCAAAGACACTAACGCACAAATGAATTAATGAAATGAAATTGAACAACATGTTAGTCCCGAAATAACATAGCTTGTGTCGAGTGGATGTTAAACTTCTGTTTTTCTGTGTCTTTCTCTTTTAAGAGTCCATAAAGGTGTTCGTTTATTGTTTAGTGGATAGCGGCAATGTTTTAGCGATCAACTCTCTCATAATCAGTTCCGATCAGAACAAGAACCCAGTTCGAAGCAGAACAGTAGGACTTTAAACCCCATTTCATTTCTGTATCTAAATCTTTTAAAATCTACCCCCGCTTCTATCTTTGTTTTATAAATACGCATAGTCTGGATAAACATTATGCGATACCAAATTCGTTGGAAGGGGACGTTATCCCCAGCAGTAGATCGGGACACAATTGATTTGGAAACAGGACTCTTTGCATTAGCGAGAATATAACTCTAATCATTATTGTATGAAACCCAGGGTCGGTGACTAAAACAAGTAACAAAATAATTTAAATTAAATTAGACGAGATCTTTATAATTTTATGTTATCAGCTGTATCAATCCTAATAATATTAGATTTTAATGGTTTATCGAATTTGATTACTGCAGGTGACCGGGCGATTGAACATGTAATCTATTTAAAGGGACACTACCACTTTAAACATGTAATCTATTTAAAGGGGCACTACCACTTTAACAGCTGTCACTGATAAAATGAAATGAGAGAGAGAGAGAAATGGGGTTTAACGTCCACTCGACACAAACTAGGTCATTTTGGGACTAACATAATGGTTTCAATTTTATTTCAATAATTCGCTTGCGCGTAGAGGTCTTTAGCAGTGGGAGGAAACCGGAGAGCCCGGAGGAAACCCACGAGGTTGAGAAGGCACCCCCATCTCAATGCTACGTGAAATGAAATGAAATGGGGTTTAACGTCCTACTCTTCTGCATCTAACCTGGGCTAATGGAAGACGGGCATACGCCATACAGTGTACTATGAGGGCAATTTTGCTCGGGCAACGGCCCTACGGCCTGCTCTTATATCGAATTCCAACTTCCAATGGATCCTTTACGTGCACGCCAATTAGTACACGGGACGTCGGTTTTTCGTTTCATCCAAACGATTAGACAGCTGTCCTTGTCCGGCCCACCATCACTGACATAAACCACGCTGGAAAATTTGGAAGCACTTTCTCGGCCAATGCAGGGATGTAACACCCGACCTCCGCTGTCACTGATGGATTAATGTATATTTTCTTTTGTTAGGGTTTCACACTGCGTAGCTTGTGTGAAACACTATTGTTTTTGTTAAAATTATTCTTATTAGGGTTTCACACTGCGTAGCTTGTGTGAAACACTATTGTTTTTGTTAAAATTATTAGGGTTTCACACGATTTCTTCGGTTTTACTGGGCAAGTGGGTGTGACTTAGAGGATAAAGCTATTTTGAACGTTCTGCGACAATGCGAAATGTCCGAAATCACCGAAGTTATCGTTTTTAAAAATATTGCAGTAATTTTAACAATAATCATTGGATTTTAACTTTCGATGCTACTTTTGATTTTTGATTTTCGGCAAATCCTCGAAGATATTAGGCGCCAAATTTCGAAAATTTAAATTTTTACAATAAACTTTTTTATTTTTTAAAATTTTTTAGTCGTGTTTTACACAGAATTAAAGAGTCATCTGACTTGAGCAAAGTGTGAAATTTTTTTGTCTCAGTAATTTTTCTTGGCCGCCATTGGCTAATTCAGTTTTTCAGCCCTAGATTAATTATTTATTGTTCGATTTGTATAAAACAAATGCATATGCTCCGTTGTCTCAATTGTAATTTTTTTTGTAACCAATAATGTAATTTGCCGGCAACGGAAGTGGCGTAAATTTACCCAAAACTACCAAACACTACAATTTTGACAGTTAGGTACCATTTTTCAAAAGAAAATATTGTTTTATTTTAAAACTGATATAACTAAAAGAGTGTGTCCTTTAAAGGCGCAAAAAATGTCGGAAAAAATGGTTTCATTGGTACGGGAAATGACATATGTTCAAGGGTAACATGGCACCGAAAGTGACACAATTTCAAAGGTAACGTGGCACCAGTGAAACCCGTCATTCCTTCATGCAGGTCTAGACGCCATTTGGTCAAAAACTGCCCTTTTAACTTTTAAAATCGATATTTTTTCAACCAAGAATTATTTAATATGTAATAATAATATTAACTTTTGGTTTAAATTCACATACTAACAAAACTAATACGGTCATATACATGTAGATATAATAAAATTGTTTCTAATTTGTTCGGTTGACGAGATATAGGCGGTGTTCTAAAAGTCACTTTTGAAAGTTTTTGGCCCATAAAAGTGTCAATTATTATTCGATTGTCATAAAATTTTCACCCTTTGAAGCCTACTGTCATGGACGATGTTATAAAACTAATTTCATGTTTTTAGTATCACCGGAAGTAATGTCATTTTGGCAAAAACTGTATTTTTAGCCTTCAAAACAGATATTTTATTCAAATGAATCTGATTTGTAATGTTTTTACAATTATGATATTTGATGCCAATCAACAGATAGAATGGACCCATAAGATCATACAGATGCCACAAAATCGTTTCTAACTTGTACGGTTGCCGAGAAATAGCCGATTTTCTACAAGTCACTTTTCAAAGATTTTGGGTCTATAAAAGTGGCATATATTATTCGATTTGCATACAATTTTCACCATGTGTTGCCTTATGCCATTTCTGATTTCATAAAAGTAATTGAACATTTTCATCAAGGGTAACTTGGCACCGGAAGTGACATGTTCAAGGGTAATGTGGCACCAGTGAAACCCGTCATTCCTGCATGCAGGTCTAGTTTTCTTTATTTTTATAATTCCACCAAAACAATTACATGGTTACTTTAACAATTCACTATCAGTAATTTAACGTTTTGACCTAGTCTCATTAATCTACCTTTTTGACTTCCAGTGTTACATTAGTAAAGATGCCATACAAACATGACCATTATCTGAATGACATCCTACTGTATCTGGAACCATATCACGGACGAGTGTTGTACACCTCATTAATAACCTTAACTCTCATTACATTACTAAGTTTTACCTACTAGTTACAGTAAACAGTTTTATACCTCATTAGTACTCATTAGCAATTAATTTATAAAAACCAGACTCTGTACTGGCATTCGTTTTATTTCGTTTCGTTAAGACTACACTCCTCTTAACATGGGAGCTATATACAGCTTTTGTATAGGCTACCCTACAAGCTTAACCAGAAAGATCGAGCTGTGTGATTTGGCGACCATCAGTAATCATTTTTTCTTGACAGGTACGCCTATTTTCAACACCATTGATACCGTATATTTCTAAATAACATACATAATAACTCGTCTTAACATTTTAAACGCTTTTCCGTGAATTCATTTCTTTTCGAATTCAAGCAAAAACCATGTTATTATATTTCTTACTTTTAACACATACAACAATTGACTAATAAGTTCGTGACTTCTTCTTTGACATTAAATATGGTTTTTATAAATTACGCATGACAGATCGGGGAATTAAAAATATATTCGACAGCTAACCGCACATTCGAATTCAAAGTTAAATTACCAATTTTCACCATGGTATGTTTTTAACACATACTTTTGAACTTATTCTCCTTTGGACATTTTGTTTTACTAAACAACAGGAACAATCTTGAAACCGACACATGGCTTATAAGCGACTCGCTATTGCCGGAAATCGTGTTTCACTTTGATTGAACCTTTTATTTAAAACCTTACACTACAAAACAACACGAAAATCTTGAAACTGGCACATGGCTTAAAGTTACACACTATGGCCGGAAACCATGTTTCACTTGAACTTATCTTGAAACTGGCACATTGCTTATAAAGCTAAACGCTATTGCGGGAAACCATACTGGCATATCGATTAAAGCCAAAGCTTTTGCAGGAAACCAGTTTTAAATTTTCATTGGGCATTTTCCTTTACCCTACAACCTAAACGCTACTCGCGATTACATAGGTTTATACACACAAATACACATACAGGTACATTACATTCATATACGAACAAACATCACGTTGACCTCCCTAAGTAGATTAATTCTCATGGAGTTTTGTGTCAACCGCGCAAAATCACTATTTTCTACTTAGACCGGAGATATCATTAATAATTCATTTTTTTTCCTATTCTGTTTCCTTAATGAATAAAAACATTTTTGCAGCTTATGCCTTAGATTCAATTAAAATCCAGTTTACCAATTTTTAAATACCTATCTAGCTATCTAGTCACATGCATAGTAGAATTATAACCTTGTCCATCAAAACTTAATAATGAATATATTTTATTATTATTTAGTTGAATTTAAACACCTATCTTAATTAATTTTAATTTTACATTAATTGGTCTGGTTAAACAAATTTACATGTTAAATTTTTAGGAAAAATGTATTTACCCATTGGCTGAATTTCCACAGACTCTGTCCCTCAGATAGTTTTCTTTTGATTGCTATCTTCTTCCAAATTTCTTCAACATATTTTCAGGGTCGAAAATCCTTCGTCAACAGCACCAAAAAGCAAACCTTTGACACTACCGTGTCTCTTTGTGACTGTCGTCTAGGTTTTTCTTCTATGATCAATTATTCCGATCTTCAATTAACTGACACTGGAACACTTTTTACGTTAAATATGTTTTTATATCTATATAACATCCATAATACAGGTAACGCCCCATCATGATATCTGAATCCGGCTTGTGAGCCAGGGCAGCTCACGGTAGGAACTTCCCCCTTGAATCTCTCGAATGATATCTAAAGAAACTTAAACATCGAATGTTCTTATAAAGAGGTTACGTGCATGAGTCAGAATTGAGCCCCGGGAAATTGACCAGGTGCTTCCTTTATCGGACAGATGCTACCCTGGAATTCAAGACAGTGTACTTATAGGGGCACCTAGGGGAGCGACTAACCACGTTTTTAACTCATGGGATTACCTTTTTTGGATTATCAGACTTATGATGTCATTGCCCCACTTTAAACTTCCAGACATATTCTTGTTAGCCTAGTTCTTGTTGTCACTAACAATTTCAATACATAAACCAGAAGATATTTTACAAACTAAGGTAACCCCTACAGTATAGCGTCTATAGTGTAACAAAATTTGTATAACGGACAGGGGCGTTTTAAGGCTTGTCATGGCGGAGGCTATATGCTACTTTTGAAGGCCCTCTTTTGCCGCAAAGCCGTATATAGATAAAGTTGCGACAACTTTGAAGCCAGAAAATTCACATGTCATGAAAATATGACGTTATGTGTAAAAGGACGCCATATTGGGTACCAAGTACATTGTACCTACGCACTATCTATTTATAATTATGCCCTATTTTATTGTTGTGTCGCAATTGGCTGCTTAGACATACAGGGTGTGGATAGTTATGTCATAGATTTCCGCCAAAAGAAACCATTGGAGATAAACATATATTTTTACAACCTAATTCATAAGAAAATAAAATAGAAGATAGCCTACACCAGATAAAGCGCTATTAAATAAATTTAAAAATCAGATTCATCTGAACAAATTTGAATAGGCTAAATAGAGCAAGTTCACCTTGATGTTGACAAATCCGCAAGACTATATGAAGTAAGAAATTTTTATGATATGATTCAACTATATAAATGGTATGCAACAAGACGACATTGTACTTCTTATGTTGAGCTGAATAAATTATGGTTTTTCCCACTATTTGATTTGTTTATTTTTTACAATGTCTATTTTCTGTCTTGTCAGCAGATTTATCTTTAAGATTTCCTTGGGTTTACGTGTAGTGCGATCCTGTTGTACTTACTATTTTTGTCATTAAAACATCTATGGGTGGTTAACAGTGTGTACCTAGAATTTTCTACACCAAGTCTATTGCATCCAGATATTTAAAGCGCGTTAACAATCTATTCATGTAAGAGTAACTATATAATTTCTGGGTTAAAATATCGTAGTCAACAATTCATATTTACAAAACTATGGTTTATCCAAACCACAGGGTTCATCATGTTTTGGAGACTACCTGGTAGATCATGGCTTAGAGACTGTCTGAACTACAGGATACATCATGGTTTAGAGTCTCAGTGTCATGGTTTAGAGACTCTACCCAAACTACAGTTTAGATGCCCACGACCCCCGATCCGTCCTGGTAGCTGTGTTTGAGGAAATTAAAAAGAAATTATTTATCTTACCACCACTGAATGACACTGATTACGAGATATCGCTCATACTTTTTATGGCGTCATAGTTGGGACCCACAATGGCGCCAGTAAATGAGTTGTCGTAACTTTCCCTATACAGGGCTTTGTTTTGCCGCGGGGGGGGGGGGGGGGTGTCTTGATTGATGATTTTCATGTCAATGCACAATCTCGAAACCAGAAAAATTTTTGAAGAAATTTCTCTGGTGAATCGGGGTAGCCATTTTCCCGTAAGGTGACATGTAATTCCTACGCGCGAAATTTCTCGTTTATTTGCGTCGTACGCCCCTGATTTTACGTGCCTGGATGACCGAATCACTTAAAAATATACCCACGCGTAGAAAAATAGATCTTTACAAAAACTTGGAATTTGTTCGTTTAGGATCCATTTTTTTTATGTCAGCGAGTTGACTTTGACTCAAGGATCATTTTACAACAAATGAAACGACGATCCGACCTCCAGTTTTCGAGAAATCGACCCAAAATGATTGACCAATCAGAGGTCAGAATGGGCGGGGCTTAGGTTTGAAAAAAATTGGAAAAAATGGACGGTCTAATGTCCCAGAGGCCTTCGGCTCCGCGGCTGCCTCTGGGAACGAGATTGGTCAATGCAATGACTGCATTCTCATTCAGTAGTGGATTCGATATTAACATTGTATAGAACAAGATTGACTCTGACTCGGGGGCCTTTCCCTTGGCCAGTGGGGCCCTTTTGTCAGACGTGGGCCCTTTTGTCTGCCTTAGGGTCCTCCCTAACAAGGGCACATTTTCATTTTTCTCATCGGTTTTAGCATTTTTCTCCCATTCTATTTTTTCAACTTCTTTGATTTTTTTTCGCGAGGAGGCTGGCGCTTCCAACCATAGAAATATAGACTAGAATAGCAATGACGTGTTTTACAACGACGTCATAAGTCGGCCATATTGGAAGTTGTATGACGTGAAAAGTAAACACTGCAAGTCGCGCTATAAAGTGCGAGGCGCTTTCTATTCTTTGGATCTTTATGATAGTGCAACCTATTATCTTGAACTTTGATCGTGCGACAATTTTGTTTTCACATTGACGTTACAATTTCTAATGAATGTAATAGATTAAATAGTGCCAATTAATTTATATTATAGTGCCAATTAATTTATATTATCTTATCTTTGGCGCAGAATTTGTGGTTGTTTTTGGTCGGATGACCGAGTGTGTTGTATTCGGTCGGATGACCGAGTATGTTGATTATGGTCAATAATTTTTTTTTGATGTTTGATGCAGTTTAATGTAGAATATTGTAGCAAAAAGGAAGCAAGGTGTCACCATTATATAAAATGAACATTAAAATACGTGGATGTGGATATCACTAAATATATTTCATATGCGAATTCGAATATCGTTAAAATAAGGAAACATGGTTTGATCAAAATGTTCACAGTACATTAAAACACAATAAATCCATGGAACAGATTTTATATACGATTTAGAAGATCGTTAAAATAAGGGAGCAAGGTACCATCAAAATGTAAAAAGAACATTAAAATACATTAAAACATAGATATGACGCCACCCTTTGATGTTTTAAACCAAGATTCTTTAACAATTGTCTATTATTTATAAAACAATTATAGTTATCTAAATGTCAGATAACCATATCTTGATTTCACGTGTTTGTAAATGTGTAGAATTGACGTTTCCATATTGTCTATTTTGTTGTCAGCGAATTTCAGTTGGGGTTTTTTCTACAAAATGGATTCAACATAAATCAGCCTGTTGCATGTCACTGATATTGACGCCACCTATGTCCACCCGGACGTCCATCCGTTCAAATTGTGTTAGTGGACACTCTACAGGTCATAACTTGAAATATAGGTTTTAAATATCCGAACTATCCTTTCGATATGAATTATGACCTTGCGATATTGGTACATATTGAACGGTAACTTTCTGGATTACGGCCCCTGATTGAACAAAAATCGCGTTTATAACTCGTGGAACCTATACAGGTCACAATTTTACCCGATTCTAAATGTCGTTCAAATATATCACTGTTGTTATACCATAATGACGGTTGACTTTGAATTTCGTGAATTCGTTTGCGTCCTTCACCCTGTGAGTCTGTTACTTATATCAATATGAAAATTTCAAATTAAAATTTGGACGGCTAAAAACCCTCTATATTAACCACAGTACTAAGAATATTATCAATATCGATATCATTTTCGTGAGAACCCTCTCCATCACAACTTTGACGACTATTATGCCCCCTATCAAGAACATCCCAAATTTTACGGCTAGTCTCCCTCCATATCGAGTTCATCACCACATGTAATCCGTATCAATATTCTCACCATTAATATTCGACTGTGTTATAAACATGGTGTCTTCACTTGAAGACATATATATATATATATGACTGGGGTGTTTTGTCGCATGCATTGGTGTGCATGATTTACGAATCCATCCATTATGTTTTTTATCGCTTTTTCCTTGTAGAAAACTATCCATTATTTGTATCTCTATGGTGCTATATTTTAAGTCTGATAAAAGCCTCAGACTGTCCATTATGTATTAACCAAATATTAAGACAGGAAATATGGAACATATAGCCAGCTACAGTCCAAATAAAAGGTTGGTGCGACGTGTGGCGTTCTCGAGGTATGCACATATAACTTGATCATATTTGCGATATTGGGGAGGCTTCTTTAAATATTTTAGAATCCAAAGTATATATATTTCTCAACGGCAGTTTCATAGACCTGCACATTAAATTTAAAGCATAATTATGGAATTGCATAAATCTTCAAGTCGGGAGTCATACAGCTAATTATAGAATATCGCACGAGAAACTCGATCGAACAACTATTTCTTTCGTTGGTCAGAGGCGTTTAACCGCGGGAAAATGTACCGTTACTATTGGCTGACAGCATGCATGCACGAATCAAATAATCTTATTTGCATATTGCATACTTTATAGAATAATGGTTGGATCGATAACCTCAACGGACACCATGTATTACTTTTTATTAGTGTGCTACCTAGTTTGTCATTATATACAATAAAAATAAGGGATTTTTTCACGCGAACAAAAATATTTACTTGCCATTATATACAAAAATCACATATCCAGCACCCGGAATTTAGCGATATTTTCCTGCGGGCCGAAACCGAAATTCCAATTATTCGAAGATTGTTTTACGTTTGGGGGTTCGTGTTTTGACAAATATACTGAGCGCCACAGAAAACGCATCACTTAGTTTTTTTGTATAACAAAATGATCCTGTAAACATATCTTATTTATTTTGCTTCTTATTGTGAACAATATTCAAATGGGATCACATAAATAACAACACATTTGTACACTTATGGATGTTTAATCTGTAATCAACGGTAGAGAGTCAGAGGGGTCAAAACCAAAAGTACGACACAGATGGTTAATTCCATGTGGCTTCGCTACACAGCGTGTACGCATGGAATATTCTTTCTGTAGTAATATCATACAGCGTAGTGTCTTCGTTAAGAACGGTCTCGTCTTCATGTATTAGATATTCAATTTCACTCAAACTTTCAGTAAATTCAATTCTGTGGACGTTAAGTTCTGTCATGACTTTTAATTCATCCAAACGAGTTTCTATTTCTGTGAGGAATTTGTCAATGTTCTGTACAGCAGAAAAAAAGGCCGCCCTAGCCTTGTCAATTTGTGAACGTCTGCCCCTCTCTTACATCTGCGATGGAGAGGGTCTTCCTGTTGTTTTGTGGTGCTGTGAGTATGTCAGTTATTCCATTTTCAATCTGTTGTGTCACTACCGGAACCGGGCCGCCGTTGAATAGGCTACAATTGACTTTATGATTTGGTTGTCGAATCAAGTGTGGAAATGTTTATAACTGTGACTACGAACAAACCTATCTCTTTTCTGAATAAAAATAATGTCTGTTTGTCGATCTGTTATTCAGGTGTCATGGAATGACCAGTGGTTTTCTACAAAATATAATATTGATTAATTTGCCAAGTTTGTTCTCTTATTATATATATAAAAAAAGAAGTTTACTTAAAATTAAAATAGTATAGACCAAGGCCTAATAGGCCTAACGTAGAAGAAGCGTGAGTTAAGAATAGACTCCGTTAGTAGTAGGCCCTACCACCGTATACCTACTAGGCAACACTTCAAAAGAAATTCCCTAAATTTAAAATTTAAGCGTAACTTCATAATCGATATTCATTGGGCCTACTCCTAATTTCATGATAACCGCTAGGCCTATTGACATTGTATGGTGGTACCATCATGTTAAACCTCGCATATAGGCCGAGATGTAGCCTATAGAGTTAGCAATGCAATCTGTTAAGATTTATTTTTTAAAAATCTAAGTAACTAGTTATTACGATTGCACGGTAAAATTGCACTAGGCCTAGGCTTTGTCCTTGTGAGTGACACTAATAATAATTAATAGAGAGAGAGAGAGAAATGGGGTTTAACGTCCACTCAACACAAACTAGGTCATTTCGGGACTAACATATGGTTTAATTTTATTTCAATAATTCGCTTGCGCGTTGGGGTCTTTAGCAGTGGGAGGAAACCGGAGTGCCCGGAGGAAACCCACGAGGTTGAGAAGGCGCCCCTATCTCCATGCCACATACGCTCACACCAGGGCTCGAAACTACAGCCGCAAGCCAGAGGTGACCGGCCAGCTAGAGGTCGAAGCGCGGCACTCTAGACCACTAGGCCACCCCAACCCCCCAATAATTAATAGTATAATGTATAATGAATAATTAAAACTAATACTAGTAATACTAATACTACTAATAGGCTTTTCCAAACCAAATTAATTAAATGTTCAAACTTACTTGTGAAAACTAACACCCTGTGCTATCGTCGAGGGATTTTTGTGGAGAAAACACCAAAAAGCAAAACACTGTGGTCTACTCAGACCGTTTTTCGCGTGTGGCTGAGTGGAGGGATACGAGTGACTCGCCATATTGTTTACACTGATTACACCTTCCAAGATGGCGCCTGATAGTCGCGTCATCCGACGTCAAAAGTCACGTGATTGCTATTCTAGTCTATATTTCTATGGGTCAATGGTCAGAATGCTTCAGTGTTGTCATTACGTCATGACGTCATTAGAGTAAATCTTTCGGGGTATGTTTTGTATCTTGGCATTGAAAACACCTTGCGTGGACCCTCATTTCTCACGAAACTGTTAATAATGTTACACAACCCCCAGTGTACTCGGGATATAAAATCAATTATTGTAGACAAATCGTTTGTAGAATTATCCTCTTTACATTATATTTTCTGACAAAATACCAAATGTAGATATATTGTTATACACTTCGCAATTTTGACAAATTGGTCAACAATATGACCTGGTCAGGCGATGAAAATAAAAAAACTTGTTTCGACTGATCTCGTTGACGTTATTGCATACTTTGATAAAGAAGACTGTCATAGCATTAAGTGTGACACACAAAAAAACAAAACAGCAAAAAGCTCGAAATAACTTCTTTATTGTCCAATCATGGACCGTATATGTCCAATCAATAGACGCCTTCTATGTTTACTTTATTCTATTTTTAGTAACATTGTGTAATCGTATTCTTATCGCCTGTTGGTCTGCTGTCTTGTATTTTATCGAAGATATTGAATTAAAAATCAAATGACTATGGCCTTAGATAGTTTTAAATTTTCAATAAAGAAAAGTTTGGAGAAATGATTGCGCGAGTAATGCCTTACTCTCGCAAAAAACATTTCAGGCGAATAAAGGGACTTTTTCTGATTTGTATAGCAAATTACTTGATTGTCCTTACCTTCCAGATAAGTTTTTAGATGACTTTAGGGCTAACTGGGGGGGGGGGCTGTAAAGAACTCTGGGCTTAATGTGTTAGAACCAACATCCATAATCTATTGATAGACGATAACATTAGACCAGAGGCATTAAATATGAGAATTAAACAATCTGTTACGTCTTTGTATACGTCTCTTGATAATGTCGTATCAAATCTTTTAACTTTCGAGGAAACCCACTATGCCATTGTTAATGAAATGAATTTTAAAAACATAATGAAACCTAGAGTTCCAAAAGCATCTGATATCCCCGATCCAGCGTGCATATATTCTATATGCACCGAAGAGGCCATTGTTTTCCTTGAGGAGGAATTTCAAAATATTAGATCGCTGAAACTTTCTAAACGAGACCAAAGCGTCCTTTTATGGGCGGTTCGCGGCGGTTCTAACGTATACACAACGGGTTTGAAAAAATATTTAACTTGCGTACGCTTTTTTGTGCAGACGGTTAAAGTGAAAAATCAAAATATATATATAATAATTCGGGAGATAAACCATTTTGCCTTGCAGTCGGCAAAATAAGCGCCTGGAATTTCACAATTTTTTGTTCTGGCGCCATTCTGGATTGTGTGTCAATTTTCGGTCATTGGTGATTAATTGTATCATCAATTTTTCAAAAACCGAAATTTATTTAAATTGACTGATGGATAAAACATGTAACTTAAAATCCATGAAGGCCTAATTTAAATAAGGGGTGCCTTGCGCCACTCTGCTATAGGGCCTACATGTACGTCTACGCACGACATGTGTTTCGGGTACGTACATGTTTTATCAGTGTCATTCGATACCAGATGTCGCTCCCCGAAACTTTCTGTTTCTTTTGCAATTTGTTTGGGGTAAGACGTTATCACTCCCCGCCTATGTGTAAATAATAAAATTAATTTGTCTAATATATAAACGACACACATTTAACAGATACAAATACATGTTATTCCACATAAACAACATGCGCGTATCCAAAGGGGGGCGCACCCGGCGCACGCCCCCGCTATTTTTTGAGGTGGCGAACAATTTTTAGCTCCATATATTCTCAAGGGAAAGGATAACAAAAATAGTTTAGGTTGGAAAGCGTAATTACAGTATACTAGTATAAAATTAGTCCTTGTGGGCATTTGTTCCACTTAAAAAGCACGCCCCCTCTTTCTGAAAATCCTGGATCCGCCACTGAACAATGAAGGGGACGCAGTTATTTTTGATTTTGTCCGACACCTTTGGGTATTTCCCCCCTCCCGTCCTATAAAAAGAATGATGTTGTTCTCATGCTCAACCAGTATCACAGATATATCAGACGAGTTACAAATTGTCTCGAGTTTGTTCCACCCATCTAAACATTTACCGACTACTTGTTTTCATCTATAAAAGCTTACATCCCTTCTAAAGGTGAAAACAAGAAAATTCAAAGGTTAAAACGAACAACAGAACAAACACCTTAAAGTCGACAAATACGTAAGACTTTATGAAATAAGATATTCTAATTATATGATACAACCGAAAGGTGCATATATATGCAACGTAGATTTTTAATATCTACATTCAAGTTTAACCAACTGTAAATATATATTTTTAAGTTTTACGTCGAGCTGAATAAAGTATGAATCATGATATAAAAAAACATGTTGTTAACAGCGTGTATCTAGAGTTTTCTACACGAAGTCTATCGCAACCATATATTTTAAGCGTGTTAACAATATATTCATTTCTGGGTTAACATATCGTAAAATTCATATTCATTTGACGATCGACATTCTATTTACAAAACTATTGTTTATCCCAACTACAGCGTAAACATGGTTTAGAGACTCTATCTGAACTACTGGGTACATCATGTTTTAGAGACTACAGGGTAGATTATGGATTTGAAACTCAGGGGTACACTATGGTTTAGAGACTATCCGAACTACAGGGTGGATGATTTTTTAGAGGAACTCTATCCGAACCGCAGGATACATCATGGTTTAGAGACTATCCGAACTCTTCTTTTGCAATTTGTTTAGGATAAAATGTATCCCGTAAAACGATATATCAAGAAAAAAATAAAACGTTTTAAGTAAAGCTACATGACGCCATGACGTCATAGTTTTTATGGCGTCATAGTTGGGACCCAAAATGGCGCCTGTAAATGAGTTGTCGTAACTTGGTAAGCGTTTTTTACCGCCACCGGAGCCTGGTCTTATGACGTCATATGTGGATTGTGGGTTAGGATAAGGGCTGTGGCCTGCAGATTTCGTCACAGTCTTGAGATGTAGACAGGGCTAGCCCTAACCCTAACCCTGGGCCAAGCCTAACCCTTATCCTAACCCACAATCCACATATGACGTCATAAGACCAGGCTCCGGTGGACGGCAAAAAACGTTTACCTCGTAACTTTCCCTATACAGGGCTTTGAGTTATATGACGCCATGACGTCATACTTTTTATGGCGTCATAGTTGGGACCCACTATGAGCATCTGATATTCCCGATCCAGCATGTATATATTCTATATGCACCGAAGAGGCCATCGTTTTCCTTGAGGAGGAAACTTTCTAAACGAGACGAAAGCGTCCTTTTATAGGCGGTTCGCGGAGGTTCTAACGTATACACAACGGGTTTGAAAAAATGTGAGTGTTCCTTTTTTCAACATTTATTTTTACCCTGTAGTCATCTAATGGCAGTGCATAAGAAGGAAGGGTATCATGCTGTGGCGCCCGACGATATACCAAACAGATGGCTATGCAAACCATTAATACAAATTTCTCGAAATTCAAAATACAACGATACTCAGAAATACAAACCAGGTTCTGGGGAGGAAGTACTGGGCGATTCAGGTCATGACGTACTGGTCGATTCTGCGCATGACATACTTGGCAATCTTGATTTACCTGTTGATAGCGATATTAAATTTGCAGATAATTATAAAGGAATACTGAATTCAGAAGATAACAAATATTCTCTAACAAATCAAAAGATAAGCATCAGGCACCAAAACAAAATTAGAAACATCAGAAAATACAATAAAACAATGGCCATCTCTAAACAAATAGCACAACATTTATCGCTTGTGTCGAATGAAGAATTCCACATAAAATTTAATGTACTGAAACACTTATGCGAGTCCTGGTCCTTAGATTTAAGGGAAACAAAACGCAGGCGCATGTCTTCCGAAACACATCTTCAACAAAATGACATTCCAATAAATACCATAAACAACAAAACACAATCGGAAGAAATCATGATATCAAGGAATAAAAAAAGTGTTGGGTAGACCAAACGGTTCTCGAAAGAAGCAAAAATCTGTAACAATAAAGGCATCTCCAAAGAGAGCAAGGATATCGTTAAGCCAACAAGTAAAACAAATCAACGACCTTATGATTAAGGTGTCTGATTCTGATCAGAAATTGTCTATTAATACAATTGATCATTTTCAAAATACGGTCAAAACGACATATCCGCAAGCGCATGGGTTGGAACGAATTAAAAAAGCTGACGATCTTGACTACTCTCGGCATAGAGGAGTTTTCACACAAATAATCTCTTTACCTGACAATCTTTATGTTCATAGGCGTACAAGCCAGGGGGCCAGGGGGGGGGGGGGGGGCAGCTACCCCCCTAACTTTCGGGCAAGCTGATTTTCGGGCAGACGGGTAAAGTAAAAAAAAAATTATTTCATCTACTTGGCAAAATAAAGTGCCCGAAATCTAATAAAACATCAATATTACGGGCTGGAAAAGCAGGAAAACGCGTTTGCAGCTGTCAAATTCTCTTTGGGGTCCATACAAGGTCAGTTCCGCTGTCTGTAAAACCGAAAATTTTCACGGTCTAGAATAGCAGAAAACGCATTTGCGGTGGTTAAATTTTCAAAATTTTCTCTGGTAGGGTATACCGCCGAACGCAGCGACAATTGATCGGTTGTTTGGAATTCCGGTCAGCCAGGTATGCTTTATTGGACCAAATTGAAGTTGCTGTATTCACAGGCTGGAATAGCAGGAAAACACGTTTGCGGCAGTTAAATTTTCAAAATTTTCTCCCAACGGTCCCGTCTTCATGGACCGTAAACGATTGATTGAGATTCGAGTCGGCCACCTTAATAAGGCTATATTTTAGACCACCTTGAAGTTACTTTGTTCACGGGCTGAAATAGCAGGGAAACGTGTTTGCAGCCGTCAATTTTCTTTTGCCTTAGGTGGGGGGGGGCACAAGGAAGACCAACACAGCACTCTGTAAACCCGACATTTTTTCGGGCATTTCGGGTTCTGCCCCCCCCCCCCCCTAACCGTCATCGAGCCCGTACGCCTATGTTTATGTTATATTGTTTGGTGACAGTGGAAAATCTGAATGTCACATATACACATCATTTAACCTTAATATCCAATCAAATCCTGATATTTTAAAGAACCCTACAAGAATAGATTCACAGACTTGGTCTCTCATTATGCAAGTAACGTCTCTTATGGAAATCGAAATGACGGTAGGAAAGTCTGTGAAGCTGATCATTCATGATTGCAGCATCTATAGAACTATGTAGAACAGGAAGTCGGAATATGCGGAGCTTTAAAGTAGAAGCCAGTAGAAAACATCTCGCGAAATGTATTTTAGAAAATGCAATAAGCCAATGTCCAAGTTCAGTAAAAAACTCTTCACAATGATTACATATCAGTCGATCTGCAAGTATACTGCTATTGCCGAAAACCGAAGTGGCTTTAGATATTTCTTCGACATCTTCGGAAACAATGGTAGAATATCAAAAGTGTTTGGAATGGTTCCACCAAACATGCATTGACCATTCTGGAATAGATGATCTACATACTTTTACATGTAAGAAATGTAATAATACCATGTCAGATAGAGAAAGGTTTGAGATATTTATGCAGCGACACATACCAGTCCCTCGCCCAATACTGCTGTAATCCAAAATTGAGCATGTAGATCAGCTTGATTTAATATCATTATTATATGGAAGTTGACAGAAATGTCGTTCAGAAAGACAAAACGTCACTTCCAATATTAACAAAATCAATAAGGCAAGAAGGTATAAAAGAGCCTCTTGAATTGGAAATAAAAAAGTATTCCTCTGAGAGAATATTATCAGGGGTACAGCCTTTTTATACAAAGGGAATACGCGTTTGACGGCAGCCATCAAATTGGGTACCATTAAAAATCCACTATAAGTTTATTCCATCCAGCATAACCCCCTTTAACAAGCTTGTACCGGAAGTTCCAGAAACTATGCCAAACTACCCATCTGCATCTGACTTTGGATTTATTACTAAGGAGGCGACTGGGAATCTGCCTTCTTGGCGAGGGGGGGGGGGATAAATGAATGGAATCAACTAATTCATTTGTCCAAAACATGTATAATAATAATAATCTTTTTTTTATTCCAAAATCTTCATCAGAAGACACATGAATATATATAATACGTCGAACATGACAATCAATATTTTGAACATTTACTTACAGCTATTTACATAGTTATCGTGAATACAAGCTATTTATTAAAGTGACTTAGTATAATCGATATAAATTTACATAATTGGATTAAGTTTGTGCCTTTAACATTAAATAAATCTTTCATTTTATAGGTTGCGATAGATAACTTTCTAGCCATGTTTTGTTAAGGTTATGACTGACTTCTCATCTTTCGAACCTGAGGAGACGAACCAGACTGTAATACAGAGGTTACTTGAAAGCGTTGAGTTGCTCTCTAAAGGTTTAGATTTCGAGGGTAAGTATCATTTCTTTGGAAAACATGACTCTAGCCAAATATCAGTTGATTTGTATGGAAGTGAATATGAAATATTTATTTCGAAGTTCACTTTCATGTTTCAAACTACAGAAATATTTTCTTGTTCTCAACCCGATTGTAAATATGTTCAGCAATTTGTTGATGGAAAGACTGCAGTGGCAATACAACCATTCCCTGTCCCCAATGACTCGGCTTTTCTGAAAAGTTTAGAAACATGGCATCAGCTGGGCAGGGAAACGGATAAACCGTGTCCGAAATGCATGACGAAATTAAGTATCAGGCGTATTTGGAAACAGCAACCACCGCCATTCTTAATTTATCAACCATATACATGTAACATGAACAACTTACACTATGAAGATATTCCGCTTAGAATAAACGTTCTTACAACACCTTACATGCTTGTCGGAGTAATCTTTCATAAGAATGTACATTTTACATGTATAATACGCATTAAAAACAAATTGCTGAAGTATAACGGGCTCCAAAATATTAGGAATACCCCTATGAAAGACAATGAAAATTTAGGCAGCATTGGTTCTATTGTTTATTTGCGCGAGGATAAGTATAGGATCTGCGCATAATGTATCTGTTAAAATTTTATATTGTTTCACAAACTATTATTTATGGCTCAAATAAGTGCTAATTAGAATACAATAATACAAAGGGTTACTAAATACTTTGTTATTTATTTCACAGACAGGGGCGTACATAACGATTTCGTTTGGGGGTGTGTTTAGCCAAAATGTGACCGACCGATGCACATACCCCCCACGCCCGCCCCTACCTCCCAGTGCGGGTGACGCAATCCGGAGCCGAGCACCACTTGTGAGTTTTCTAGAGTTGACATAACATCTGTACAATCAGACGCCCCACACACCAGTAGTACTACAAACTGGGCAGTTCACTATAATCGTGAATATGATAGTAGTGCTGAGACAGTACAAGACAATTGAGGAGTAGAAGAATGATTTTAAAATGGAATCGCCCGCCGCAGTTGCGAAAAAATTTCAGATATGTAAGCGAGTAGAAGAATGATGTTATAATGGAATCGCGCCGCAGTCGCGAAAAAATTTCAGATATGTAACAGAGCTTTTAAATTTTTTGGACTGGGCTTGAAAATTGGAATCAATGTCATGGCAAATGGAACTAAATTCTCGTTAACGAGAGGATAAGAAATGGGACAGAATCTGGAAGCCTATCTATCAATTTCGCCTGTTTTGTGATTGTTTGTTTATCCCATTAATTCATTTAGTCGGAGAAAACATTTCATAGAACATACTCATAACAGAATAAGAGTGACAAGCAGACATGGTTATTTTATACTATAGTTTTGTGTGACGTATGCAGTTTAGGTACACGGATTCATGCAACTACTTAGTATTTGGGATCTTTTCCGGCATTGTTTTTGAGACTGACTGCAGTGACTGCACTTATTTTGTGACCGACTATTTTTTCTCCTTGGGGGAAATTTTTTTGTTGGGGAAATTTTTTTGTTAGACCAACATACTTACAACAGAATTAGAGTGAAACACAACATCTTTTCAAACATGATAAGTTGACAAGAAGATTATTTTATACTAAAATTTTGTGTGAGGAGCGTGACGTATACAGTGAGCGCTTTTTTTGATACCGACTGCTCCTATATTGCGACCGACTGCACTGATTTTGCGACCGACTATTTTATAGTAAAGTTTTGCGTGATTAGCGTGACGTATACAGTGAGTACGTATTTCGATACCGACTACTCTACTTCAGAAGCACATGTAATGTTTATAGGTTCTGACATTATGCCACGGTCGCTTAAAACAAATTTTACTGCTAAATTTTCAATACGCACATAAAGCCATTCATAACACGCAGACAACATTTCCCAGTATCCAAAACGACGTTATTACCCACGTAGATAATACACATTCTCGATCACTGTTACAGTATTTTGAATAGAGTTCCCCAGAACCCATCTGCAAAACTCCAAAAAATTCAAAACACCGCCGCCAGAATAATAACAAGAACACAAAAGTACTCTCACATGACTCCCATCCTAAAATCACAACACGGGTTACCCATAGAAGGCCGGATAACTTTCAAGATTTTAACATTGGTTTATATTGTTTGTGTCAACATGATCTCATTCAATCAAATCAAACAAATCGACCACTTCGCTCACAAAATAAACCCTCATTGGTTGTGTCGCAAGCTAAACTGAAACCATATGGGGATAAAGCGGCCCGTGTCTTTGTACCGCGTTTGTGGAATAATTTACCATTAGCCGTGTTCAAATCCAAACTCAAAACTCATTTGTTTGTTACTTATTATCAGGATTAGCTATTATCTTCCATTCGCTCAGAGCGGGGTGTTCCCACTTAGCCGGCAGGCTTTGATGTCAAATTTTGCCGCTAATCCAGAGTTAATCCTAGAACAATGGTGTTATAAACTATAGTCCATATCTTTTTTAAGACTAAAACTGTATTGATTTTAACAAATTTAACTTTTATTAAATAAAATTAAATAGCTTACACATATAAAAATATATTGATTTTAACAGAATTAAAAGAGTCATCTGACTAGCGCTAAAATGTAATTTTCCTTGGCCGCCATTGGCTAATTCAGTTTTTCAGTCCTAGATTAATTTTTTATTGTTCGTTTTGTATAAAAAAAAGTTCATATGCTTCGTTGTCTCGATTGTCATTTTTTTATTACCAAAAGTGTTATCTGTCGGCACCGGAAGTGGCATAATTTTTCCAAAAACTACAATTTTGACAGTTAGGTACCATTTTTCGAAAACAAATATTATTTTTTTGAAAAATTATATGACTCAAAGAGTGTGCCCTTTAAAGGCGCAAAAATTGTCGGAAGCAGTTTTTTTAATTTCTATTTCATTTTCTAGCAAATTGGATTAAGAGGTGAAAAAAGGCGTAAAATTGACCTATTTACAACCCATTCAGGCTTTCCAGATTTTAAAATATTTTTACATAACTTTTATAATCGTGTAGCTATAATCCATACGAAGAGAATGTATGTAAAAATTAGTTTGTAATATAAGCAGTTGCCGAGAAAAGGACAGTCTTTTGAATGGACCCATACGATCATACAGATGCCACAAAATGGTTTCTAACTTGTGCGGTTGCAGAGAAATAGGCGATTGTCTACAAGTCACTTTTCAAGGTTTTTGGTCTATAAAAGTGGCAATTATTATTCTATTTACATAACATTTTCACTATATGATATCAAATGCCATTTCGGATTTCATAAAACTAATTGAACATTTTCATTATCACCGGAAGTAATGTAATTTTGTCAGGATCACTTACAAGTAACAAATGTATAAAATGAATTGATATTTGCTGGATTTGGTTGATTCTGCGTCCAATTTATTTGAAGTGTGCAATGCTTATGGGGAAACCTGTTTAATGGTTTCATTGGTACCGGAAGTGACATATGATCAAAGGTAACATGGCATTGGAAGTGACATGTTAAAGGGTAACGTGGCACCAGCGAAACCCGTCATTCCTGCATGCAGGTCTAGTTTCAATTTGATTCGATAAAGCAGCTTATCTTATAATTTGATTCGATAAAGCAGCTTATCTTATAATCCCGTTGTATTGATCAAGGTTAATTATTATTAATCAATATTTACTTTATAATTTAAAGATACATTATGTAAGATTTAGATAAAGAGCTAATCATACTTGCTATGATAAATAATGTAAAATTAAAATATTGAAAATTAATTCATATTACTTAATTCTGAGCCAAGTTATCACTGTTTGTAGTTTTGACAAGATGTCTGCAATATACATGTAGTAACCAGGGTACTAGCATATTCGCTGATTAGCCTCGCTTTCCCAATTTTAAATTAAATTTTGAAATGGCAAACCGTTCTAATTTAGTTAAAGCCCCAATAACACTCTTGTTGTAACTAAAAAATATGTCCCAATCTTCATTCTGGTCAACAAATCGTATTATTTTAGAATATTCCAATTAAATGATGATATAAATTTCATCTTAACACACCTATTTTGAAAAATTGGAAAAATTCAACCAATTGATTTGAAAGGTCTAACGTAAACCTTTTCAAATGTGACTTGGATTTTAAAATATTTTTGAACCCTCTGGACAAGTAAAATAGGTTGTAATAGATAATTTACACAACAGGTAGGACACTTAAACATCTAGTACTTAGAATAAGGGTATTATTTATTTTCTGGAGCTACCAAGCCAGCAAGAATGTTATTGTCCCTTTAAAATCTCGAGTATCCGATGCCATCGAAGGTTAATTACGGTCTAAATATTAGTTTATATAACATTTCAGGCCCAGCGAAAGACATGCAATAGGTAGAATTCGCTCTTGCAAAATGTTTCCAAAAATAAAAGTACTAACAACTTATAAGCGTCTTTTCCTTTAAAAAAATTCTCTTGATTTGATACCTGTTTATTTTTTTACAATGTCTATTTTCTGTCTCGTCTTGTACATTTTTGTTTTGCGTGTAGTGCGGTCCTCTTGCACATACCATACAAAGGTTGTACATGAACTACTGTAGTTACATAGTTACAATGTATTATTATAATGGTAGTTAATTAAGAAAATCGTTTAGTTGATGTTATATAAGTATACAAACTTGTGAAAATATACATGTATAACTACTGATTGAATACAGCTTATCACTAAGTAATGTAACGCTATTACTATCATTATAATCTGCTCAGGTATGGGGCTTATTTCATAAAATTCTAACTAAGATAAGATATGAATTTTAGTTATTTGGATTTTATCTTTAGTTAAAATTTCGTCTAACAGGGCCCAGATATAAGAGAACATTCTAACACTACAAAGTTCACTTGTTTAACTGATAATGATAAGCGTCAGGTTGTAAAAGTAGACATGATCTATAATTCGTGACAGTGTGTATGGATATATACCATTTATTAAAATCTATGAGCCTTGATTCGAGTTGATTTGACGGTTATAGCAGAAAATTAGACATGTTTTGAACAAAAAACAAGTTTGAAAGATAGGTAAGTTGATTAAAAGTTTAAGGTTTTATCACAGGGACACACCATGCATAGTGCTACGACGGGAATAATATACACGATATAGACGATGTCGTGCATGGTGAATATCAAACTGATCCCGCAGTGAATATTCGCTTGGCCGCTACAATAATTCTATGTGAAACAGATTGGGTGAATATATGATAGTTATGGAATACGTAGCACACGGAGAATGTGACATTATAGTATAGAAGATGTCGCGCACGGGGAATGTAACGTTACAAAAAGATGACGGAGAATGTAACATTACAAAAAGATGTCGCGCACGGGGAATGTAATGTTACAAAAAGATGACGGAGAATGTAACATTACAAAAAGATGACGCGCACGGGAAATGTATGTGACGTTATGCAAGATACTGTGCACGGTGAATGTAACGTTCTGGAAGCAATCTGTTTCACAGAATTACTTACGAATTATCTCTGTAACAGATGACTGTCCACAACAGGTGCGTTGACTGCACGCGGCGTTAGTCATTGGCTCAACGGCTCGTGCAATGTTTACACAACACCTAACTGCTTCGGGCAAAATGATTCATTTTACTCATTTTAATACCAATATACACTAAATAGGAAATATTTTTTAAACAAATACTTCAAACGTCTTTATTTATTTTTCTTTTACCTCCAAAAAATGTTTGAGAATTTAATTTGTCGGAGTAAAAAAGTTAATATGCCTCGTCGATGTCATGCTTCAAACTGATCCCGCAGTGAATATTCGCTTGGCCGCTACAATCACTGATAAGCATGACATCGACGAGGCTTAATGAGTACGGCATATTAACTTTTTAACTCCGACAAATTAAATTCTCAAACATTTTTTTGAGGTAAAAGAAAAATAAATAAAGACGTTTGAAGTATTTGGAGTTAAAAAATATTTCCTATTTAGTGTAAATGGGTATTAAAACGAATAAAATGCATCATTTTGCCCGAAGCAGTTAGGTGTGAAGTAAACATTGCACGAGCCGTTGAGCCAATGACAAACGGCGCGTGCAGTCAACGTACCTGTTGTGAACTGTCGTCTGTTACAGAGATATTTCGTAAGTAATTCTCTGTGAAACAGATTGATAGAATATGTCGCGAACGGGGAATGTGACGTTATGCAAGATGTTGTGCACGGTGGGTTCCCTCCCCCCGGGTCCTCCGGTTTCCACCCACTGCTAAATACCCCTACGCGCAAGCGAATTACTGAAATAAAATTGAACCATGTGTTAGTCTCGGAGTAACCTAATTTGTGTCGAGTGGACGTAAAACTCCATTTCTCTCTCTTTATCTCCGTTTGAAGGACAGGAAGGTAGACGGTAGCACGCTAACTAGATTCAGGCGCGGATCCAGAGCGGGGGGGGGGGGGGGGGTTGGGAGGTCCCCCCACCCCTGCTCAGCTACATAAAAAAAAATAATGCCTTGCATGAATGAAATTATATCACAAAGTGATCCTACATCAGTATAAAAATGATTTCTCTGTTTAAAAAGCTCAATTTGTATGTATGCCTATGTAATTTAGAGACGATGATGGCAGATTTCCGTAACAGAAACCTGACAAACCCCCTCCTGCAAAAATTCCTGGATCCGCACCTGAAATTTTTTTTCGGGTTTTTTTCTGCGTGATTTTCTAGTCACGTCCCTATCCATAAAAGAAGTTATAACGACACTATAATAACGTATTATTCTCATTGAAATATTTGTTATGAAACTAGGTCAAACCTTTAATCATTCAAAACATTGAGCAAACAAATCGGAATACATTTCAGCTTATAAAATAGAGCAAATACAAAATGCACATTTTAACTCATACAAGAGGGCAATACAAAATGAAATGTCTTTTTAACTTACACAATACACATGAAATGGAATGGGTTTTTAAAGAGGAGAATGTTGCCGTGATTGCTACAATCCAGAACGAGATGGTTCACAGGATCAAGCCACGTGTTCATTAGTTGCTGGTTTAAGGAAAGAACCCGACGTGACCGGAGACGCGAATCTGTTTCAGAATTGTAATTCTAAAGCCTTAAAAATACACAAACAAGTGAACTGAAGTCCTAAAATTGAGTAGACAATTACAATAATATACGCCAGAGACAGAACATATAACACGTGATAAACGATTTGATGGCATGTTTTACATATCTGACCACCTCAGGGGCGGATCCAGGGAGGGGGGGGTCCACCCCCACCCCCCACACACACCTGCTCAGCTACATAAAAAAACAATGCCTTGCATCAATGAAATTACATCACAAAGTGATCCTACATTAGTATAAAAAAATTTCTCTGTTTAAAAAGCTCAATTTGTATGTATGCCTATGTAATTTAGAGACGAATATGGCAGATTTCCGTGACAGTAACCTGGCAAACCCCCTCCTGCAAAAATTCCTGGATCCGTCCTTTTGCACCTGTATTACTAAATTGGCATTGGGGATGCAGGGTCTGGCAAGAGACAACGTATAGTCGTTCGGCGGTTCAATTTACATATTGGCATTCGCGTAAAGAAAAAAAAACTCTTAACAGTAAATGTTCTCCTTTAAGTTTGGGTGGTTGGGTTTGTCGCGTTGGATCATGTGGTTTGTTAAGGGTCAAATGGCGTGGTTTCGATTCATTGCCTCTACGGGACACGGAGCATGGTTAGTTTAAAGATCTGCTAAAGAGAGGGAGAGACAGACAGACAGAGAGAGGGAGAGATGGGGTTTAACGCCCATTCGATACAAAACCATAGAAAGAGATTAATGAAAAGTTATAACAACCTATATAAACGTCTTGTCCTTAAAGGAGAACACTGTTACCTGCTCAACCTCTTGGGCTTCCTCCAGGAAATTAGTTTGTGTCGAGTGGACGTTAAGCCTCATTTCTCTCTGTATACTCAAACATGCTTGTAAATCATCTGACAACCTCATATTTATGTCATATTATTGGACTTCGCTCTATATACATCATTTATATTTTACAGGTTGCTCCTGGGGAAGAAGAAATCGGTATCCCCTTTCACAGAGTAAACAGCTGAAGTGAAACACGAAATCAATAACAGCGCAATATTCCGATATTGTTGTCTCCCTTGTGGACGTTACATGGCCTGTATAACGATGACGTTGTTGATCTAAACGTAAACGTCACCAGAGGTGAACGACGACATCTGTTGTAGATGGTAAAATGGCTTTTAGAATTGGTATCAAAAGGAAGATAACATCTAAAAATTGCCTGTGTGTTTTAATCTTAGTGTATATTATCGCGAGTTCACTTTTGTTCATCAGGTTCAGTAAAACTGTAACTAACGGTCTGGAAAGACAAGACTATGTGAAACTAGATCAACGTCCTGCTAAACACGGTTTGGGCCTCGGGTCTCCGGTCATTGCTAATGTTTTGAAAGGTGCTTTCCAACCCTGTTCTAGTGAAAACAGCCAGTTTCATGGAAAAACAAATTATGTCTGCAAATGGCTGGAGGATCGTTACTCTGATTCAACCGGAAATTACGTAATGTTTGCTCGTGAGTTTGCTCTGCTAAAGGACGTCATAGTTGATCCTGGTCGGGCGATGGGTCGAGTTGGCGGTGAAAATATAACTTTAGTTTGGAATCAGGACGAATCAGCTGAATATTTAAAACTAAATAAATCTTATTTTCAATTAAACTGCGATCAGATACAACACCCGCCATTTAATGGGAAAAATCATTTAAACGATTGGCTTGGTTCTGTCACGTGTGTTTCTTTCGAAAATCTAAAACATGACCGACAAGTATCGGGATTAACTATTGCCGTACAGAGATATGAATATGTTAATTTTTATCATACCATGACCGATTATTTTAACGCCTTTTTAATTATGATTTTATTTAGAAAATCACCCAAGGATATTAGCATATTCTTCATAGACGCACATCCGGCAGGAAGTCTCGACGCAACATGGGACAATTTATTCAATAAAACATACCGAGCCGGTAACTTATCTACCACAACTAAGTTTTCCAAAATGGCCTGGAATATACAAAGTTATAACAGCCCTTTAAATAACCACGGTTTACCTTATGTGCCTTATTTGGAGGAATTTAGAACATTTTTTCTGTGGCGACATAAAGCAGATAAATTAAAAATTCTGGATTGTAAAAACTTATCTGTGTTGTTCATCTGGAGACGCGATTACGTCGCTCACCCGCGAAATCCATCTGGCATTGTCTCCCGGAAGATAAAAAACGAAGATGAACTATTAAAAAGTGTTAAAGATGCACTTCCGGGTCATGATATAAAGGCCCTACAGCTGGATAAATTAAAAATGAATAAACAATTAGAACTAATATCCGGTACTGATATATTAATAGGTATGCATGGTGCCGGGCTGACACATACCTTATTCTTACCTAAACATGGCGGCCTTATAGAACTCTATCCTACATACTGGCCACAAGCCAATATACACTTTCTCACCATGGCAAGATGGCGTCATCTGCATTACCTTGCGTGGAAAAATCATGATCCAGAGAATGAATATGCAAATAAAATGACGTATATTCCCCCACGCTCCTTGATAAAGTTGGTGAAGGAAATGGTGAAAAAAATATGTAATTAATTAATAAAAAAGGCATTATCACTTTCATTCCAAAAATGAATTTCATGAATTGACTATCATGTGACCTTGCATCTAAGTATTGTGTGTGAGCGTATGCGCACCTTGAAAACAGCTGACAGTTGTTTGGAATTACGCATGCGCTCGAATTCAAAAACGGCGAAATGTTGTAATGTCAACGCCCGGACCCACGTTGAATCGAATAAAATTCCATGTGATTTGCAATTAGAAATAGACAACACGTTACATAATTTGGAATGGTTTAGAAATGGCGGCGTTTGTAGCCTACGTCGTAACTGCGCAATATTGGTGGATATTTGTTATTGTTGAGCTAAAACGATTTCTTTTAGCTAAAGGGATTATGACGGCACATTATTATAAGCATCCTCAACCATAATGTGTGTGTTCGCCTTTAATACAAACAACATCAACCATAATGTGTGTGTCCACATTTGATGCAACCAACATAAACCCTAATGTGTGTGTTGGCCTTTAATGTCAATTTGATTATTTTTAAAGTGTCGTTATACATTCCAGTTATTTTCAAAGTGTCGTTATATATATTTCAGTTATTTTTAAAGTATCGTTATACATTCCAATTATTTTTTTGTATTGTTATACAATTCAGTTATTTCTATATTGTTATATATTTCAATTATTTTTAAAGTGCCTTTATTTATACCTCTCATTTATTTTTTAAGTGCCTTATGCTTTTAATTACCACTCACACTATGTCATTCCAAGACTAACAAATGATTCACTTTTACACTGGACTTTCAAGGTTTCTCCAATTTCCTACCACAGCTAAAGACCCTACGCCTAAGCGAATTATTGAAATAATATCGAAATGTATGGTAATACCGAAATGACCCCCCTCCCCCTCTCTCCCTCTCTATCTCTCTTTCTCTCTCTCGCTCATTATCTATTTTTGCACTATATGAATATATATATTACATACTGTATCTTATTTTGTACGAATCTATTTATTTTTGTTATGAATAATTATTTCTTCGTTCTTGGTGCTTAACGGACCTGTTGCCCAGGGTTATATCGCAGACAAGTGTGTTAGTGGGGGTGGGGGGCTCATCTGGCGTTATGTATATTGATAGATGAGCGAATAAGAAATTTGACTGCTGTTGAATTCCTAATCTGGACCGCTGAGCTGATGATGATGTGTCGGAAGAGGTTTACCCACATTGCCAACAAAGATCACATCTAGAAACGGCTGGTTGGCAGTTCATTTAGGGTGGATAACATTTATACATTACAAGTCATGTAGGGGAAGAGATTTTATTTTTATACCTGACAAGTCATGTAGGGGAAGACATTTTATTTTTATACACGACAAGTCATGTAGCGGTAGACATATCATACCCGACAAGTCATGTAGGGGAATGTCGTCTAGTGTCAGTATATATTTATGTTTTATACACGACAAATCATGTAGGGGAAGGTATTTTATACACGAACAGTCATGCAAGGAATATCGTCTAGGGTCAATCTATATTTATGTTTTATACACGACAAATCATGCAGGGGAAGGTATTTTATACACGAACATTCATGCAAGGAATGTCGTCGAGGGTCAATCTATATTTATGTTTCATACACGACAAATCATGTAGACGAAGGTATTTTATGATAAAATGAACGTCCTACTCGTTTGCACCTAACCTGGGCTAACGGAAGACGGGCATACGCCATACAGTGTACTATGAGGGAAATTTTGCCCGGGCAGCGGCGATACGGCCTACTCTTATATCGAATTCCAACTGCCAATGGATCTTTTACGTGTACTCCAATGTGTACACGGGACCTCGGTTTTTCGTCCCATCCGAACGCCTAGGCAGCTGTCCTTGTCAGGAAGGTATTTTATACGTGGGGAAATGTCGTCTTGGACCAATGTATATTTATGTTTTGATTAGCTATTCTGTATAAAATCATGAATTTGGGGTGGGGATCTGATTGTTTTAAAATAATGTTTAATTGTTGTTAATATTTTAATTTTGTTAAAATTGTTAATATGATTGTTTTATTAAACTTTAAAAGAAAACATATTTTTTTAGAAACTTGGCATCTATGAATGATTGTAAACTTTGTCCAACTGTGAAAATTACTTTATACTATTTGGGAATCTTCGACAGTCTCCTTATAAACATACCACAGCAGTGTTTATTTTGATCAGAGCTAATCCCACTAAATACTGCTTTAACGGAAGCAAATTTATGTTCTAAATTATGACTTGTCAATAGTCCGATAAACAACTAATAACGATATGATTACGCCTTAAACAAAGTTCCAAATTGGACAAAATATATTTACATAACGTTACGATTTTACTATGTCCAATTAAGTGCTTAGCAGAATATTACAGAAAAACTAATAGCGTGACAAACGAGACTATCAACACGGATACAATGTGAAAAATATTGTATGGAAACGATTTTCACCATTTTAATACCTTAAATCACTGTCCAAAGTTTTAGGGAAGACCCTATAGTAAGCAAAGGACTGTCATGTTGCTGTACTTTGGGTAGATTTGATTCAGTGGGAAGAATAGACACACATTCTCAAAAGCTCAAGTATCAGAAGCCAATCCAGCAATGGGCAGAGAGGGATATCTCGGGCCATTGCTTCAGGAATATGCCCTTTCACGTATATTTGATCTTCGCGTTTATCTCCGTAATTTTGCATGAGTGACAAGGACATCGATAACTGTATATAAGGACATTATGGGGAACGCTCTCGACTGCTACCATCCCAGTTAATCGGCATATTTCAGGTTATTTCACATCTGGGTGATTTTGCGGACATATGTTTCATAAGGAATCGGCCAGGAGAGAAAGTCGCATATAAGCGGCTAGTCCAGGATAATGTGAAAACGGAAATCCCCTACCGTCGTCCCCGTAGGCAATCGGATTAAAATACACATCTTTATTTCGCTTTGTTTATTATACTTTCAATGGCCTACATTACATGAAGATCTGACAAGTTGTACTGGAAGGTTGTGTCAGGGGTCATACGAGTGGCTTTTGACCAACCATATGACGTTAGACATTACGTTTCCAGTGGTTAACCCATAGTTCCGTGCACGGCACGTCAAGAACTCGCCGTAACAGGCGGTTTCATTTGCTAAAACCTCACGTCAACCAGAACGCGGGTAACATAACAACTCTTTCCGATCCTAGTGTAGTAAAGACAAGTAAAACGAAAATTTTAACCATAAAAAAGAAACGAAATAGGAATATTTAAATCATATTGCCCTGTAGATAAAGGTACCTCACTCAGGTTAAACTATCGTTGTTTGTAAAGCGAATAAGAAAAACCATTGCACTCTACCAGGATATGTTTATGGTAAATTCCCATATAAATGCTGCACCGTACAGGCCACGGTCGTGAAAACAAAATATATCGGGGATTAACATGCTACAGTTCTGCTCCAACTAAGCTAATAACGACGGGCTTACGTCATGCAGGGGGCTACGAGGGTAATTTTGCGGCACTACGGCCTACCCTTATGTCTAATTCCAACTGCCAAGGACTCCTTTACGTGCACGCTAATGTGTACGCGGGACCTCGGTTTTTTTTGTCTTATCCCAGCGACTAGACAGCTGTCCTTGTCAGATTCTCCGCCCTTCACCACTGAAACGGGGGACACACCGGAAAATTCTGATAAACTCTCTGGGCCAACACTTCGTCGTATTTAACAGCTATTTGACCGTCAGATTACCAGTAAATATTCCCAAGCGGATGATTTGCAACCCACTTTAAATTCACTTAAACCATTCACAGCTGATGTGTTCCACGGCCATATTTCAAACTCGGTGATTAAGTAGTCCCTTATCGTCGCCCCTTGAGTTGATTTTACTAACTGATATCATTTGAAATTTAAAATATTTTGCAAATATGAATAAATTCTAGTTTCTATGAAAGTTTAGCCACCCCTTATTATCTGGCTCGGTATCGATTTCCCTGTTGTACCGTGACATGGAGTAAGGTCGTGGGTTTTCTCCGGGTCCTCCGATTTCCTCCCACTGCTAAAGACTCCTATAAACAGACGAATTATTAAAAGAAAACCATATGTTAGTCCCGAGATGACTTAGTTTGTGGCTAGTGGACGTTAAGCTGCATCTCTCTCTCTCTCTCTCACTTTTTTCTCTCTCTCTGTAAGATCTGATATCTAATATCTAAGACAAAATAAACACATTACCATTGATAATCAAATCGTGTACCAAATGCGTTTCAGTCCCATTTGTAACAAGGGACTCGAAGAACGAGTATAGACATAATTCCACAAGTCATGTCAAACGGTGACGTCATATTCTTATCGGGAGAGCATGCACAATACATTCTATCGTTGTAGACTGGAATAACCAGACGCTATAGATTGCCATTCATATTACATTATTATATGCGTTGTGACCCATCTGTGTCAATTTGTAGGTCCCTTCCACCTTCGCGACTAGTGGAAAATACAGGTGTGCTTTAAACTTTAAACACAATCAAACAGGATGTTTAACCAAGGATGTTTAAAGGATCAAATAACACACTATTTATGGATAACAATTACTATGGTTTATTTCACTGCGACGTTTCAACAAGATTTCACAAGTCGTTATCAAGCATATAACACAAATAAATAAAATGAAAATAATCTGGTTATATATATACACTACAGCAGCATAAACCCCCCAATGGGATGCAAAGTCAGCAAGCATGAGCAACTGTCCCAAGCCGTTGAATAAACGAATGTACACAGATGGTTATAAACTGTAATTAGTATATATGAGTACAGGAACAAAGGATCAAACAATTATTAAGAGGTATAATGAGACGCGAGCACTCAGCCCTGACAGTAAAAACATAATGAATAAATATATATACAGTAATTAGTTATAGATGAAAGTAATAATAAAGAATAAAGGAGCAGTTATTGTAGGTGTGAACCGAAGCCATGACGAGTGAATTCTAACAGTAAAACAAAATGCAGTAAAAGTAATTTTATAAATAATTTCATTTAAGGGAATGTGTCAAATTGAAAACGCTCAAAATATTAACATTAAAGGATAATTGTTTTAAATGTAGTTCGGAGACGATGAAAGCTACACTTTAATGATGCGATCATACGCTCTTGGAATGTAAATTCCTGGGTCCCTGTTGAGTTTTGGTTCATGCCTGCGTATATTAATTGCTTCGTGGGTTCTTCGGTTTCGTTTGTTATGGCAGTTAACAGCTAACTTTTTGACGTTTGTCCAGTTCATTCGGTGGCGCGGGTTTTCAATAAGGTGTTCGGCAATGGCAGATTGGTTGTTGGTGGTTTTTGACATGTGTTCTTTGATTCTGATGTCCAGGGGACTTTTCGATTCTCCAATATAAAAGTCCCCACAGCTGCAAGTGACTTGGTAAACACACCCTTTTGGGGAGATGGATTTGTTGGGGTTATCTTTCCATTTGCTTTTATTAATTCTTTGGTTGTCTTGCCTTTGAGATATGTGGTTTCTATATGTGCTTCTTGTTTTAATAATCTTTTAATTTGGTGGGAGATGTTCCCGTGGAAAGGTATAAACACTCGTATGGGGCCTTTATCAGGTTTTTGTTTATCTGGTTTTGGCAGGTCGGATATTGTGGAATTAATAATCTTTTTAACCATCTTTAGTGGATACCCGTTATGTTTAGTGAAGACGTCTGTAAGATGTTTAAAGGAGCTAAATCGATAATATTTGGGACCTAGAAATTTACCCAAATGGGTCGCAACGCATAAAATAACCTTATATGAATGTATATAAACTGATTTACATTCATTCATTTCCGTACAGAGTTACACCCCCTGTGAATCAGTAGCAATATCAGCGATGTTTGGATAAATATTATCGAATGCATCACAATAATAGACAGTAGTATTGAAGATTGGTACAAAATGACAAGTTTACAGAAGTTATGTCCGAGATCCAGCGACGGCCAAATTTGCCGATGCAAGTGTACCCAAGCGTAATACTAATTGATGTCAGCACAAAAAACCACGAAATTTTATTAAGAGGTCACTCCGGTTAAGCGGCCAATTGTAAAAATTCCCATGGGTGGCTGCTTAATGCAGATTCTACTGTATATAAACTGATTTACATTCATTCATTTCCGTCTTTACTTTAATTTCAAACCACTTATTTTCGGCGAAATACGCCTGAAGTCTCAATAGCGTGCCGATCTCTAGTGTCTGGTTATTCCAGTCTACATTATTGCCTATGTTCTCCCAATCTGTTTCACGGAGAATTACTTACGAATTAACTCTGTAACAGATGAGTGTCCACAGCACGTGCGTTGACTGCAGACGGCGCCAGTCATTGGCTCAACGGCTCGTGCAATGTTTACTTAACACCTAATTGCTTCGGGCAAAATGATGCATTTTACTCATTTTAATACCCATTTACACTAAATAGGAAATATTTTTAAACTCCAAATACTTCAAACGTCTTTATTTATTTTTCTTTTACCTCAAAAATATGTTTGAGAATTTAATTTGTCGGAGTAAAAAAGTTAATATGCCGTACTTATTAAGCCACGTCGATGTCATGCTTATCAGTGATTGTAGCGGCCAAGCGAATATTCACTGCGGGATCAGTTTGATGTTCTCCGTGCTTCACTGTCTAGCCCGTTCTCCGAGTCCCTTGTTAAAAATGGGCCTGGAGCGGATTATGGTACTGATAATTTTATTTATTTTGTCTTAAATATTGGATCACAACATCAATATTGAATTAAATTGACAAATAATTCCTGTTTTCAATGTGGAAGATTTTGGATGATATTGAGTTAGAGACTTAGCTCCTTTAAGATGAAACCATGTCAGGAATATTGAACTGAGAGCCCTAGATCTTGACCCAAGGCTTCAATCTGACAAGAGGCATCCCCTGTAAGTAGGTTTGTTCCAGCACACTATGATGGCAATAGAATCGCAGTTTTAATTAACCATGCCTATGTTAATTTCAGTAATCGTAATCAATGAAGTTTAGTATTTGATTCAATGTGACCAATTGCGAAAATGGCACTAACAGCAATGTACCAAAAGCTTGTCGTTTATTTGATATAATTATAGATATATAACTTTAAGCTAAATGGTGGTCAAGTTGGATATTAATGGTCGGTTGAGATAATGGATTTCTATAAACCTAGATGTTATCAGTGTATTTACATTATGTTCTACGGTAACCATGGTAACATTATCTGATGGTAATTATCTAATAGAGAGAAATAGAGAAAGATGGGGTTTAACGGCCTCTCGATACAAACTAGGTCATTGTGGGACTAACATATGGCTCAATTTTATTTCAATAACTCGCTTGCGCGTAGGGGTCTTTAGCAGTGGGAGGAAACCGGGGGGCCTGGAGAAGACTCACGAGGTTGGACAGGCGACCCTACTCTTAGTCATGTACCACTGGGGATTCGCAACCACGCCAGTTGACTCAATAACAGGCTTATTTATGATGCAGCGCACGCGTGCTATTTAGGTATAAACCATTCTTCCACCCCACACCCCACACCCCACATTCTGCCATACAGCATGCAGTGCGCTATAATTTCGCCCAGGCAACAGTGTTTCAGCCTATCATAAATGCCAATGGTTATATTACGTGAAAGCCCACATTCCTAAGGACCTCGATTTTGCGAACTCGATTTTACGTCCCATTTAATGTAATATGAATATATATTTACATTCAATTTAGGAACGGCCTCTGATCACACAGGGTCCGGTCAACGTATATCACTCTCAACTCGGTTTAGATATTCTTATTGTCCCAATAGAAACTTTGTTCAGGTACCGTACGCTGTTTTCAGGCTCTCAATGGGTCTACCATTTGCCATGCCTAATAAGAACGCCTTGCCAATTGGAAACAGCGCTGTTCAGACAAAATTCTCCTATCTCTCACTACAAGCGTAATTATCAATACAGAAATCACCATACGTAATATATCTTAAATGCCCTAATCGTTGTGTGGATGACTGACGAGATACATAAACCCCATTTAAAGATCCAATTCTATCCTTTCAATTGTAGTGTGTGGTCTGATCCCTACATTTTCTTCAGTTTTACGGCAGAGTTAGCCAACTTGCTAATAGGTGGCGCTCAAGTCACAAAATGGATCCTAATTCCGGAGGAAAAAGAGGGGTTCCCAAATTAAGGGAACTTTTACGGCGTCAGAGACGTGATTCTGAGGTATGATGTATTGTAGAGCATTTGGGAATGATCGGAATTAATAAAAATGTATACCAACGGAATATGTAGTCTCCTATTATTAGAACACTGCAGTCGTTTTGACACGATATTTTTCTAATTTGACAGTTCACTGTCTGTTGTTATGTTGTAAACGATTACAATATTACATGTCATTTGGGACTCACGTCAATTAGGAATCAAAAAAATATGACCGCGACATTTGGGACTCGGGTATACGACGTTTGGGACTTTGCAATGTATACGACTTTGGTATACGACGTTTCACGTTTGGGACTCGGCCACTCGGGTATACATTAGTCTCTTATCATCCATACAAATATTCTACGAATATGAGTCTGGATGGGTCCTCAAAATTTGACGGAAAATAGGTCATTGTCTGGATTATCCAGTCTTTTAAGTTACCACGTACTGAATCTATCAAAACAGCTCGCTTAGTCAACGATGGCACTCTTTAAAATTTTGTTTGTAAAGGTTTCAATTGAAATGGTAATTTTCTCTCGTCACGAATCAGACGTAATGCTTCTCACAATCTTCTTAATTCCTCATCGTCTCTATTTTGTTTCTAATAATAGATGTGCCAAGTGAACTGTGGGATATATTTCAACTACGCTTTATAGAATCTAGCAAAATCGGCCCGGCTTCATAAGATTTAGCACTTACCGATACTTTCATTGGATACTTAAGCCAATAGGTTCCATTGCCCATGCGTAACCAAATGTTTGGTTTTTTATGTGGTAGATTATCCAGTAATTTTCGTCAAAAATTGAGAACCGACCCAGACCCTCCGCGCGTTGAAGACTAGGAGGTTCTGGGTGACCGAGACTAGGTATACATACGTTGACGTTTGGGACATTCACATTGACATTGATTGAATGATAATCAGTTGAGTCTACCGATACCTCACAATATATTTATTAGCATTATTCATATTTCTGCCTATATGAAATATATTTTAATCAGAAAATCAACGATTCCTTTGAAAGATCAAGACGGAAACAGGGACAATTCTAACAGTACCCCCGGTAATGTGTGGATGTCACGTGATGTAAAAAAGCAATATCATCACAGCGTTTGTAGTCTTCGTGACATGAACTCTTCGAAATTTATAACAGTATTTATTTCTATTTAATTAAACAATATTTTAACAAAATGGAGGTAGAAAAAAATGTGTATCTTCGGTAAGGAATGTGTTCAGTTCAGTAAGTTAGTTGTGACTGAAGCTGGCCTATTCAGCTATTAAAAACTTATTGCGTGGCTGGAACTATGCTTCAAATAATCACAAAGTAAGAATTTCTGTCAGAGAAAATCAGCCTGTCCAACAAAATGATTTTATACTTGTCTCGGGAGATGGGAATTGTGCACTGCTGTATATTGTAACAAATATTGTTTATTTTGAGTCAAATATCAATTATATTGAGTCCCAAATGTCATTTGTGTGGAGTCCCTAATGTCGTATGTGTGGAGTCCCAAATGACGGCAATCACGTCATAAACGTCGTCAACTTAGTACCGGTACCAAATTTCCTGAGTCCCAAATGACATGATACCGTTGTAAACATGGTTGTTACAGTTACAATACATGGCAATGAGTAGCTAGAACCAAGCCTTGAAATAACTGCTAAGGTTCAGTCTGACATCATGTCAGGCTGAACTGATTTTCAGCCTGACAAATACCATTATTCCATGCAGTGGAAAATTCCCTCATATAATTCATATTTTTAAAATACTTTATATCAGGGCTGGGGTAATGGTAATGGGTAATGGTAATGGAATGTAATCATTACATTTTTTAAGTAATGGCCATGTAATGAGTAATGGAAGATTTCAAAAGTACTTAATGAGTAATGGAAATGTAATTAATTACATTCCAAAAATGATGTAATGGTCAATTACATTTCAATTACTTTTCAATTACATTTTATGGCACATATAAATATTTCCATATGATAAACATCAAATTTTATAGCCCCAAAGAAGAAAATTAAGTTTATCTGACACAAAATCCAATTTGTTATAATTCTTTAAAAAAAAAAAGATTTAAATCAGATTTAATAAATATAAATAAGAAGGCATTCAACATTTTCTTTTATTACTTTTTATGCAGGATCCTTTTTTAGACATGTAACCAAAAAAGTGAATCTTTGAAAAGAAGTATATTTTAATCAAAGATTAGTGTTAATTTACAGTCAATCACTCAGTCAATCAATCAATCAGTTAGATTAAAAGACAATAGTCTTACTACCCTTTAATCTTAATCTCAAAGTAACAAGTGACAAACCAAACAATGGCTTTCAAGCATCTCATTATTTTATGGTTATCAGTTATACAATGTATTATAGACAGACTATTTGGATTGATTATGAATCTCATAAAATTACGTATTAAAGGAGCTAAATTGATATTTTCTGGGCCCAGAAATTGACCCAAATGGGTTGCAATACATATTATAATGTAATATGAATACATATAAACTGGTTTACATTCAATCCTTTCTGTTTTAATTGTAATCTCTAATCAGTTATGTTCGACGAAGTTCATAACCTTGATAATTTATAGAAATAACAAGTCATAAACAAATATCTATTAAAGTGATGCAAGGATTATTTTGAGTTTGGTTATGTACATGTAGGCTGTTCATGGCAGAAAATTGTGTTCTTTTTTTAATTTCTATGTGAAAAATGATTTTTATTTATATTGTCATAAAGTAATGGGTAATGGTAATTAATTACTTTCAATGTAATGGGTAATGGTAATTAATTACTTTGCTAAAAATGAGAAAGTAATTGTAATGATTACATTTAAAAAGTAATGGTAATGGTAATGTAATTAATTACATTGGCAATGTAATGGCCCCAGCCCTGCTTTATATAGAGTTCACAATTTAATTTAGTCTTCTTCGTATGTTAACCACACGTCAGCATTGCATTTTGCTACGTCAGGTTTGATCCACTTTTCTACGGTTCTTATTGCATGTAATTTTCGAACTAGTGACGGCGATGGCCCCCATTTAGAAGTGTCATTTTGAGAGACATTAAACACAGTACCAGTTTTAAAATATTCTGGAACGGTCCAACTACCCAGGATATCGCGGGTTGGGGAAAATAGGAAGTTATTTTATTCGACCTGTATTCAACGCTCGTCTATTTACATTCACATCGATGATCGGAAGTGTCCAACAAAGTGAGATATTTTAATTTTCGTATAAAAAGTCTCTCCCTAATTACACCCATAGTCAACTTGAACATTTTCTTGTAACATTTTAAATATCATTACTTTTATTACTAATAATTTGTATAATTACATGTCATGTTATGTGTGATTTGGAGCTAATCATATACGAAAGTAACGCAAAGCTACTGTAGCTACTACACGTAGACTCGAATGACCAGCGGAAAAGAGCCGATTCTCAATATTATTCATTATTTTATCTTCACGCGGCCAAGATACATGTATGTAAATAGTGATATTTTAACTATGACTCGGGTCGTTGATATAACCAGCGAAAAAGAGCCTATTCTAAAAAAAATAAGAAAGGCGATTCTAATAATTATTGATTATTTTATCCGCGCGTGGCAGAGATATAAATAGTAACATTTTCACTATGACTCGGGTCGCTGATATTTTTGGGCCTGGATTTTGAGCCGATTCTATAAAAAAAATAGCAATATTTTTACTAGGACTCGGGTCGTTGATATAACCAGCTTAAAAAAGCCGATTCTAAAAATTATTGATTATTTTATCTGCACGCGGCCGAGATATAAATAGTAACATTTTCACTATGACTCGGATCGTTGATATTTTTGTGTCTGGATTTTCGAGTCTAGTAATAATTAGCGATCGACTCGAATTCGCGAATGAAATTACTATTTTTGGCTTACTGTTTTACCCAAAATCGGTCGGACATTTATGTCCAGACGAAAGACAATTCGATCTGTCAAAGGGGGTCAATTCGCCCGGACATTGTCCGTGTCCGGACCCTTATTTCAGCGCTTGGCTAGAACCAATATGAGCGATACAAACCTGTTTCCTATTAACCGACTTGACCAACTTCATTGAAAGGGTAACACACAAATTACGAACTCAGCCATATGATAAGATGAAACAAAATTTAGGCAAGCCCTGGGGGGAAAAAATTGATATCTTTGAAAAGTTGAGAATCTTCAGTAATTTATTGCTTTGCCTAAGATAATTACAATAATTTACACTCAAATGTTTTCAAACATTCCAATTTTTTTCCTCCAGACTTACCTAAATTTCGTTCAGAGCTAAACTAATGAGTAGGCTACATATTTATCATAATCATATTATTTGTCAGTTTTGATTAGTTGAGATTGATTAAATGTATTTGATTACAGACAATGTCGGATGTTCCTGATATAGAATTTGTTTATGATGACGCAGATAGAATGCCAGTTGAAATATCAGGTTTGTATTGGTATCCATGAGTTAGGAGAGGGGTTCAATAGTCTGCCACTATAAGAAATATTTTGAAAGAGAGAGAGAGAGAAATGGGGTTTAACGTCCACTCAACACAAACCAGGTCATTTCGGGACTAACATATGGTTTAATTTTATTTCAATAATTCGCTTGCGCGTAGGGGTTTTTTAGCAGTGGGGGGAAACCCGAGTGCCCGAAGGAAAATCACGAGGTTGAGAAGGCGTCCCTATCTCCATGCCACATACGCTCACACCAGGGCTCGAAACCACAGCCGCAAGCCAGAGGTGACCAGCCAGCTAGAGGTCGAAGCGCGGCACTCTAGACCACTAGGCCATCCCAACCCCCCGAAATATTTTGAATATTGGTATCAATAAGTCTAAACCTAAGCCAAATAAAAATAGATATCGGGGGGACTAATGAACCAAATCCTATTTAATGTTCTAGCAATGTTTCCAATATGGCTTGGGCAAAATAAAAAAGATATCACTTGTCATTTAGAAATTCTCTCCTCTTCCTCTAGCTATGGCTAGTTGGAACCGTGTTCTAAATTTTTGTTTTACCAACTGAATGTCCATCTGATTTAAATACAGATCTATATTTTGTTTCGTATTTTATACTTTCGATGGCCTACACTACATGAAGATCTGACAGTTTGTAGTGGGAGTTCACGTCCGGGGTCAAATGAGCAGCTTTTGATCTTATGATCTCAGACATTGATTAATCAATCAGTGTTGACGTTTCTAGTAGTTTACTTACAATTCCATGCATCAAAAGGCAAAGGACTCAACATAACAGACCGCTAATCCCTCACATCATCCAGAACGTCAGTGATAACAACTCTTCCAGATCCTAATGTAGTAAAGACAAGTAAAACGAAATTTTGAACTATAAAAACGAAATATAATAGGATCTGTATTTTAATGACATTGATAGTAGGACATGTGTCAGTTGATATTATCATCAAACAGAGAGAGAGAGAAATGGGGTTTAACGCCCACTCAACACAAACTAGGTCATTTCGGGACTAACCTATGGTTTATTTTTATTTCTATAATTTGCTTGCACGTAGGGGCCTTTAGCAGTGGGAGGAAACCAGAGTGCCCGGAGGAAACCCACGAGGTTGAGAAGGCGCCCCTATCTCCATGCCACATATGCTCACACCAGGGCTCGAAACAGCAGCCGCAAGCCAGGGGTGACCGGCCAGCTAGAGGTCGAAGCGCGGCACTCTAGACCACTAGACCATCCCACCCCACCCACCCCTATCATCAAACAAAATTATTGTTTTGTGAAATATATTGTTTTTGCAATAGTTATATGTTTATTAATAATTTTGGCGGAAAAGCAAATTTTGATTTAATTAGCACATTGTGGATTGAGCCCATATGCCATTGGAAATAGAATTTGCTTGTTGATAATGACAGGTGCAGTGCACAAAGCAGGGCATGAATTACTTGGTGTTTTTCTAAATCATTTTGGAATTTTGTATACATGTAGATAAGAGTTTGTATCAAGACATTAAAATATAATTTATTTATTTATTAAGAATTATACAGTTATACAGAAGAAGAAGAATATTCCCAAAATCAGTGCAGCTTTGAAGAATTATTTCATAAACAAGGTAGGTGTATACTGATATATAATCATATCTCACTATCTAGACAAGTACGGTCATATCTCACTACGATGAATTGATGTAAATGTACCAGGGTTCTTTTTTATGTTTGTTTTTTTTTTCAAGCTTCAGTAGGAAATTTGATAGAATCTTCCTTGTGTTAATTTCCTACTCTCTGAACCCTGGTGAATTTTAAACGGATAACTTTATTTATGATAAACTTACCTGTGTGTTTGAAGCCAACTCCTGTTAAATGAAATCCATAGCACAATTAAATATCCCAACGAATAAAAAAGTTCTCTCTGATGAATTCCCACAAACTTCTGAAATGGCCATACCAAAATGGAAGCTGGTTACATCTTTCTTCTGGAGAGATCAATTTGTATAGGACTGACAGCATGTCTAAACTTAAACGATCGAAATTGTTGCACTTTGTTTTGATTGCAATACATTGTTGTCACACTCTGTCAAAATTAAACCATAATTTTTTGGGGGGTTTCGCCCAACACTTTACGAAAGCAATGTTGTCTTGCACTCGGTCGAAAACATCAGTAAATACACCATATTCTTCAAGAGAGAACTTTTTTATTGATTGGGATATTTAATTGTGCAATGGTTTTATTTAACGGGAGTTGACTTCAAACACACAGGTAAGTTTATCATAACCAAAGTTAAGTAGTTTGTTCATAATCGAAGAAATTGTTGAAAATTTACGCTGGTTCAGACAGTAGAATTTTTACATGTTGATTATAGATGATACAAATATGCCACTATATTTCAGGCTATGAGAAATGGACAAATGTTGGAGAAACGGAACGAAGAAAATTTCTTGTTTATCTAGAAAACGAGTTAGAAATTATAGATAGAAATCGACGTACTTCAGCTGTCCAGGCATTTCTATACATTGTACAAGGTAAATGAACTCAGTTTTATACGCCCACATCGAAATGATGGTTGTATATTGTCGTCACCTCATCTGTCTGTCCATCCAGCGATCTAATTTACTTGTGGACATTTGTGGGGGTGGGGAGAGAGAGAGAGAAATGGGGTTTAACGTCCACTCGACAGAAACTAGGTCATTTCTGGACTAATGTATAGTTTAATTTTATTTCAATAATTCGCTTGTGTGTAGGGGTCTTTAGCAGTGGAAGGAAACTGGAGTACCCAGAGAAAACCCATGAGGTTGGACAGGCGACCTTACTCCTTGCCACATACAACCGGGGATTCGAAACCAGGCCAGTTGACTCAATGACAGGCCGTATGATACAGCGCGCACATGCTAACTAAAAGTAACTGGAGGACCAGGAGAAACCCCACGAGGTTGGATGTTGGGGTGGATTTGATGACCGAATGGTTAGCATGTGTGCACTGAAGCATACAGTCTTTGAGTCAACTGGCGTGGCTTTGATTCCTCAGTTGTATGTGACAAGGACTTGGGTCACCTGTCCAACCTCGTGGGTTTTCTCTGGGTCCTTTGATTTCCTCCCACTGCTAAAGACCCCTACGCACAAGCGAATTATTGAAATAAAATTGAATCATATGTCAATCCCGAATTTACCTAGTTTGTTTCGAGTGGACGATAAACCCCATTTCTCTCTCTTTCCCGGTTTCCACCCACTACTCAAGACTCCTACGAGCAAGCAAATTATTGAATTAAAGTTGAACCACATGTTAGTCCCGAAATAACCTAGTTTGTTCCAACTTAATATTTGTAAGTTTCTATTTCCAGGAGTATTTGGAGAGTGTGACAGTGAAGAAAGTCAGTCGGAATGGTCACGGAGGAATGTATTCTTACTCTACGATCAGGGATTATTTTCCTCATTTGTTGAATTATTGGCCATGGAGATTGAGTAAGTACTTCACCAGTCTGGATGTAAAAAATATTTTACACTCTGTTGTCCAGTGTGCTGAAATAATAAAATGAAATCGGGTTCAATGTCCTACTGTTCTGCTTCAACTGGGCTAATGAGGACGGGCATACGCCATAGCGTGTGCTATGAGCAAAACTTTGTCTGGGCAGCCTACTCTTATATCAAATTCCAACTTCCGAGGGATATTGTCCTTGCACATCAATGCGTACACAGAACCTCTACTTATCTTCCCATCTGAATGACTAAACAGCTTTCCGTGTCAGGCCAGCCATTTTGCACCACTGACAAGGTGTAACCACACTGGAAAATCTCAAAGAACTTTATTGGCCAACACCTGGACCGAACCCGTGGCCGGGCTAGCGAGCCAACTTCTTGCTCACTTAGCTACCATCTGCCCCCCCCCCCCCCTGTAATAATCAGCTCGTCTATATCTGTTGACGTGATTAACTAAACCCCATAGAGAAAGTAAACCCTGTTTATCTATGATTAAAAGGGGTAGTTGACTGTCCGAATGGTTAGCACCCGCACGCTGTATCATAAGGTCTGTCATTGAGTCAAATGGCATGGTTTCGATTCGCCGGTGGTACATGATTCTATTTTAATTCAATGAGGTTAGACAGACAACCCTACTCCTTGTCACGTACAACCGAGGAATCGAAACTACAGACCTTGTGATAAAAAGCGCGCACGCTAACCATCGTGCCATCCACCACACTAAGAATGAAAGTGTGATACAGGCCTGGAAATAACGGTTTTAGATGTAGGTGACAAAATGTCAGGCACTAATTAAATAGTACCTCACATTTTTGAGTTAGTGTCGGACATGTATTAATAATATCAATAAAAAAATGACAAATCGGTGCCAGACAAAATGACAAACACCAGAGATTTTGTGCCTGACAAAGCCTGAATCAGGCTTGGATATAGATGGATGTATGTGTTATATACCTCACACAAAAAAACAACACATTGGGCATTTGGGGATATTAATGTATATATAACACTAATTAATGTTTTACAGGAATACTACCGCTGCCTCTGCTGCTTTAAGAAAACCAGCTGTGTCGATATCAGATAGTAAGGAACTTAGGTAGGTAAAGTTATAACAGATACATATATAGTACAGATACATATAGATATATAGTTATATTCAGATTAATAAATATCTCTCGGTTTCACAGTAGGTAGTTTCAATGGGCGTTCCCGCTGAAGGAATTCCCACCAGGCGTCGCTTGTTAAAAGACGGTTCCATGTGACCTTTTCAATTGTTAAAGGACTGTGTTTCGATGTATAGTGATTAAAACCAATGTTTAACAACACATCAGTTTGTATTGAATGTACAGGAAAACAATGTTGTGTGGTATACAATGAGGTCATGTGGGACCCGCTCCTCTATGAAATTATGCTCCTTTATTTCTAGCGAGGACGCCCATTGTCTCAAAAAAAAATTATAACACTATAAACCTCGGAATGTTTCGTTCGGCATTTCTGTCCAAACGAGGTAATAAAAATGCCTCGTTGTCTGCAGTTCCAAAACGAGGGGTTTTAAATTGCCCTGTTTTTGGAACGAGGTATTTTGTTCAGATTGAGGCTTGGTAAAATGCCACGTTTACTAAACATGTTTTTTTCAAGATAGTTGTTAGCGGTATTTGCTATCAGCGAATTTGTAAAAATTAAAATTGATGTTATTTAATACGAAACTATGATATTTTAATCAGAGAAATAGACAAGACCAGAATACACATCATAGGTGGAGGTGTAAAACTATTACAGCCACACAGCTACCTTGATTGATTTATTGCACCAATCAGGTATAGGTGTTAAGTAACAACTGAGGTGTTGTGAAAGCTAAATTGGGGTTATAAATTTATCAAGGTAGAGCTGTGTGTCTGCAATTGTTTTACACCTCCACCTAACTGATATCGCAGACAACAAAATCGTGTTTATCTGATCTCAATACAAAAAATAATCCATTCTTACTAATCAAAAAAGCATTAAATTTCATCTCATATTTCCAATACGCCGGTTTATATTTTATAGATGTATTTATTGTAAGAAAAAAATAACTTGACTATAGCATTGTCTGCTTCTGTTGAAACCCCATAACATTGCACAAAATATTATTGGAGCCAAGTTATATAAAGGCACAGCGATAAATTTGTCGGCTTATATCATTTGTCAGTTAAATGGGAAATAAAGCACACCTCATACATTACAAATTAAAATGTTTAATTATGAAGACATATGGATATTAATAATGCGAAAATAACTTATGGTATGGCGTGTATTCTTGTCTTGTTTATTTGGACTGGTTTTATTTTCATATTAAATAACATAAATATCAATTTTTTACAAATTCGCTGATAGCAAGTACCGCTAGTAACTATCTTGAAAAAAACATGTTTAATAAACGAGGCATTTTACCAAACCTCGTTCTGAACAAAATACCTCGTTCCAAAACCAGGGCAATTTAAAAACCCTTGTTTTGGAACTGCAGACAACGAGGCATTTTTATTACCTCGTTTCGACAGAAATGCCGACCGAGGCATTCTGAGGTTTATAGTGTAAAATGCCAACCAAATTTTATTTTAAGAAAATGTCCTTCCTCTGGTCTCTAATCTGGTCTGGGAATATGTTTGTTATAATTCTAGGTTGATATTAAATGTTTGTTATATTTCTAGGTTGATATTAAATGTTTTGTATACAATTGTTGAAAGAATGAGAATCGTTGATGAATCGGAATCGGAAGAAGAGAAAATGATTCGTGAAAATTTTACAGCGGAGTTGAGTAAGTTTTATTGTCCTGATTTATACAGTGGCTAATTGGGTTTTCCAGAGTGGTTTCCCCTTATCTGTTATGCAAGGCAGAGGGTCTGACAAGGACAGCTGTCTAGTCGTTTGGATGGGGTGAAAAACCAAGGTCATGTGTATACATTGGCGTGCACTTAACAGATCCCTTGACCATGGCTTTGGAATTTGATATAAGAGTAGGTCATAGTGCCAAAAATATGTTTGTTATTCAATCCAACCAATTAAAACTCTGTTCTATTTTCAGATCAACCAATCATAGGTGATGAACCATTAGCTATTACATTATTCTCCATGGTAACCAAATTCTGTAGTGGAAGTGCTCCACATTTTCCCATGAAGAAAGTTTTACTTCTATTGTGGAAAGTTTCATTGGTAAGTATTACTGTATTTAATCTCTGATCGCCATTTGTAAGGATTTCAGTATTTAGCCTCTGATCGCCAGAGATTACAGTATTTAGCCTCTGGTCATTATTTTAGTTCTGTTTGAATTTCTTGTAAGAATGGTTCAATTCTGTTCAGTATTTACACAGATGTTTACATCAACAGGATAAATGAATAATTTATATTTTCAATCCTGTCGAAGAAATAAAACTATTTTATAACATATTGTGATGCGAATCAAAATAAGGACTAAAATAATTTAAAGGTGTTTGTTTACCGATAGATAATGTGTGACATGGATAATTAAATATGACGGGTTAATTACGGAAGCGGCAAAAAAAACCATAAAAAAGAATCACCATACATCAATTCAATATTTGAATGTCAAGAAGCTGTATCGCGGTACATTGATTCAACGATACATCGTGCCAGCACTAGAGTTCACACAGCTAACACCTGGTACCATTTGACGAATTGATGTGACGAAATATTTTGTATTATTAATTATACCCAGGTATCATTAGGAGGTTTACATGAATTACAAAATGAAAAGAACGCAGTACGTGATACACATGGATTACCTCCCTTACCGGAAGATATGTACGAAGTTTGTAAGAATATGCGAGCTTCGTCTCCACCAGCTTCAGCTGCGGATCTGATCGAACAACAAGCGCCAAGACGTGGAACTCGGGCAGGAAAACGGGTGAGTTTAGCATTTGTTCATCTTACTCTTCATTTTAACATTACGATATCACAAAATCCTCTGACAGTTCGATTTCTATATAAAAGTAGGCCGTAGTGCAGATGTCCAGGCAAGATTTCCTTCATAGCACACTTTGTGGCGTGGCATATACTCGTCTTCATTAGTGCATTGTTTCAATGGCATTTTAGAAGTTGACTATACAGGTGACAATTCTATGGAATACGATTACTGTTTATAACTAAGCGAAGTTTCGACAAGGCCAAACAATATCAGAATTATCTGTTTGATTGAATTAAATGTTACTTTATTTTGCAAGTTATCTTACTTATCTGGAATATGCACACAGTGGACAGAGAGTTTAACAGCCACTTGACGACAAAAACTAGATCATTTCGGGACAAACATGGTTCAATATTATTTCAATAATTTCCTTTGGTGTAGGGGACTTTAGCAGTGGGAGGAAACCAGAGGACCTGGACGAAACCCACGAAGGAGGTCCTACTCCCATACAAGTCAGAAATCAAAACCCTGCCACTTGACTCAATGACCATACTCCGTGCAGTGTTGCGTCTGATTAGACCAACTACACACTGCTATTATGAGTGGATATTGTTGTGTTAAATTTTGATTAATCAGTAGTCTGTCTACCAACCAATCACTAGCTGCCAATACTGGACCAAATATGTTTACATAATGTTACGTCATATGACTCACGATTTTATTATGCCTGATTAACCCGTGCATAGCAGAATACTGCAGTAAAACTAATTGCGTGACAAACGAGGCTATCAAGTCAAATGAAATGTAAACAATATTGTTTGGAAACGAACATACTTTCACCGTGTTTAATACCTTAAACCACTGTCCAAAGTTTTAAGGAAGACCCAGATTAAATGAAGGACTGTCATGTTGCTGTACTTAAGTGATAGCTTTCATTGAACGGAAAGAATAGACACACTCCCACATAAGTTCAAGAAACATACGCTATTCCAGCAATGGTCAGAGAGGGATTTCTCGGGCCATTGCTTCAGGAATATGCTCAATGACAGACCTTATGATTTCATGCGTACATATTCAACCATTTGACCACCCAACCACCCGGTACACAGTTTGAATTTGATGTAGGATAAGTACCAGGTGGTAGCAACACTGTCTGGGCAAAATGTCCCTCCTATAGTACATTACATGGTGCACTCCTGTCTTCATTAGTCTTGTCTTTCAAAATGATAAATGGCAAGGGGGCGCAGGAGTTGAATTGTTAGCATCTGCGCACCATATCACAAGCCTGTCATCGAGACAACAGGCGTGGTTTCGAATCCCTGGTTGTACATGACAAGGAGTAGGGTCACCTGTCCAACCTCCTGGGTTTTCTCCTAGGCTCCCGGTTTCCTCTCATTGCTAAAGACCCTAAGCGCAAGTGAATTATTGAAATAAAATTAAACCATATGTTCAATGTTGGTCCCGAAATGACCTAGTTTGTGTCGAATGGAGTTAAAACCAATTTCTCTCTCTCTCTCTTTCTCTTTTATTTATTGATTGATTATTGACAAAAAAAAGAAAAGACATTCATCGAGAAATGTGATAATTGTAATACATGTACATGTATATAGAGAGTCAATATTTCAGCACCTCACGTTTTTACAAATTTGACTATTTGATTATTACTAAGAGAGATTTATGTTTGATATATTCATTGCACGTATCACCTTAAATACTTATACCTGTAACACCTTAAATATTTATAGCATGTAGGTAGCAGTTAATTAACTTGCATGTATATTTCAATTTTAATGAATTATGGGCATTTTAAGTCTGTATCAATGTTTCCTATACTCATTTAATCATGTCCACAGAAATATTCATATTCAAATGATTTTATTATTCTTTACGCAAAATCAAATAAGACAACCTGGAGATACGCGATCCTCCTATAAGATGTTGGCACAATAAAACCCGGAGGTCCAAGTTCATAGGGATTTTCCAGCGTGTTTCCCCCTTGTTGGTTGTGTAGGACCGAGAGCCTGCCTAATAAACCCGTGCATAGCAGAATACTACAGTAAAAATAATTGCGTGACAAACGAGGCTATCAAGTTGAATGAAATGTAAACAATACTGTTTGGAAACGAACATACTTTCACCGTTTTTGATAACTTAAATCACTGTCCCAAGTTTTAGGGAAGACCATAATTAAACGAAGGACTATCATGTGATAGCTTTCATTGAACGGAAAGAATAGACACACTCCCGCATAAGTTCAAGAAACAGACGCTATTCCAGCGATGGCCAGAGAGGGATTTCTTGGGCCATTGCTTCAGGAATATGGCCAAGGGGTAATGTATGGTTGTTTGGATGGAACAGACAACCAAAGTCCTATGTACACATTGACATGCACGTAAAAGAACCCTTAGCAGTTGGAATTCGATATAAGAGTAGGTCATAGCACCGCTGTCCATGTTTATCGTCCCTCATATCACACTGTATGGCTTCAGCCCGTCTTCAATAGACTAGTTCGGAGCAGAACAGTAGGACATTAAACTCCATTTCATTTGCATTTTAAAAAATATTTACTAAGATAAATTTCATGAAATCACATTAAATTCAAAACGAAAATATTTTAACTTCAAATATTTTTTCGTTTCTAGACATCTATAAAATACATAATAAATCAATCCAGAAATTTGTCATTTCTAATAAATCTATTATTGAAAGTTTTTGATTAAATATTTTAGGTTAGAAACATGTAATCTCTTATAAAAAATAATCATATTCCTAAGGCTCATGGGGGGGGGGGGGTTATAATAATAATTAATTTATATAGCACCAACAATTCAACTCAGCGAGCTGCTCTCAATGCTTTACTTAAGTACAACTAATATAAAATGACAACAATCATAACACATTAATCCATAAAAAACAACATAAAGAAAAAACAGAGAAGATTATTTGGTACACATGGTAACAGTCCGTCACATAATATAAGAAATCATTTATTAGAATTAGTATAATCTCTAGTTAAATTTAGTCTGATGTATCTTGAAGAATACTTTGATGTATCTTAAAGAATAGTATGATGTATGTTGATGTATCTTGTGTTATATATGTAAAACTAGTAGTTTAATTCTAGAGCACTTACATGTATTATGGATAAAATCGCTTGTTTTATTGTACTGCAACGTTTCAACAAGGTTTAGCTGCTTGAAAACGACTTGTTAAGTCATGTTGAAACGTTGCAGTACAATAAACCAAGCGATTAGAATTATATCATAAATCAATTGCTAAATGCTTCTCAAGGAAAGCTAATAGTTTCTAGTAATAGTTACACTCAAGTTTAAATGTTGTTTCTAATAAAAAATTAAACCCAAGTTTAAATGTAGTTTCTAGTAACAGTTACGTATACACTCCAGTTTAAAATGTAGTTTTATAACCATTTACTATTTTAATGAACTATTTGATGAAATGATTTGTTATGAAATCTTAGACCTTCTAGCACTAATGTTTGGTTGTATGTATACAGAATTGTAAACAGCATCAACTTCTATAAACTTCTACTACGATTAGACAGGGCAGGGTGGGGGTGGGGGGAATGGTGTGTTTTTTTATAAGGTCTGTCATTGAGTGAATTGGCATGATTTTGATTCCCCATCTGCAGTTGTTTGTACATGACAAGGAGTGGGTTTGCCTGTCCAACCGCTTGGGTTTTCTCCATGTCCTGTGGTTTCCTCCCAAAGCTAAAGGCCCCTACGTGCAAGGGAGTTATTGAAATAAAATTGAACTATAGGTTGGTCCCCGAATGACCTAGTTTGTGATATGATGAGCTCCAATGTCTGGAAAATTTTTGAAATAGATGGAATAATTCTGCAAACTGCTGTTGAAAATTTTCTCAATTTTAATAGTCAACTTGTACAATTATATTATCTAAGAAGAATTCAAACAAAATCTTGATATCTATATTGTATGCTTAATAATTCTAAAGGTCTGCCTATCTTTAATAGCCAAATAGGACATAATTGAAGCCCCATTTCATTTCTAGAACTCTGAATGTGCTAAGGGTTGTTGGAAGACTGAATGGTAAGCATGTGCGCGCTGTATCATAAGGTCTGTCATTGAGTCAACTTGCATGGTTTTGTTTCCCTGGTTGTATGTGGCAAAGAGTAGGGTTGCCTGTCCAACGTCATGGGTATTCTCAGCGTTCTTTGGTTTCCTCCCACTGCTAAAGACCCCTACACACAAGCGAATTATTGAAATTTTATTGAACGAAATTTTAGTCCTGAAATGACCCAGTTTGTGTTAAATTAAACCCCATTTCTCTCTCTGTATTTCTAAAACTCTGAATGTGCAAGGGGAGGTAACTGCATTATGAATTGCAGTTCAACGGAGCTGATACAGGCAAACCTAATCTTATTATTCAGACAAATCATCTACGACTATTTTAAATACAATTACAATGTTATTTCACAATTTAAAGACAATTGTAATTCAGAAAAAATATTTATACAAATACGTAATCAAATTGATCCCCATGACTGACGAAATTGATCCTCTTGGCAGCTAAAATTCATCCCTTGGACAGGTGAAATTCATCGTCCTACTCCTAGGCAGGTGAATTGATTCCTCTAGGTAGACGAAATTGATCCCCCTAGGCAGGTGAAATTGATTCCCCTATGTGGGCGAAATTGATTCCCCCAGGTAGGCGAAACTTACTCCTTAAAGGTACAAACTTTAGGTCCTTGGCAAAAACCCTTACATATAATGTACAGTAAGTTTATGCTGCTTGGTATGAATTATAGATTGATATTAACTTTATAACATTTTTTTAAATTGGTTCTGGTTGCTACTTTCAATTTAGCTTTTATTGCTCTAACACTTTTCTTGGCTCTCATGCTTCTTTCTACGCCTCCGTTTCTACCACCTTATATGGACGCTAACAGAGTTTAGTCAAACAGAGTAGTATGGATGACCCGTTTGAAAATGGTAGTGATCGGGACGACGATCTGATGAGGGATGTTGATTCTATGAAGCCTGACAGTGATGATGAGATTCCTCCCACACCTCCACGACCTTCGACCCCATCTTTCTTTCATAAAGCATTACCATGGAAACCTAAAGTCAGGTATGTTGGTTTTATTTTTTTATTAAAGTACATACTTCATTTATTATCTGATCATTTTGAAATTCTTTTATTGGTGAGACTAAGAAGTCTATTTAATTTCGGCAATTTCTGTTAATTATTTCTAGAGTTATAGCCCTTGTTTCATTTAGTTGAACCCCTTCCTTGTCAATGCTCTTATGACAAAATAATTACCGTCTGACCTGTATTAAATTTGACTGCATTATTTAGATTAATAAAACGAAGGAGTCTATTGAATTCCAGCAATTAAGAGGCTGGCTTGCTAGTCTGGAGGTCGGATGTTTTGATCTCTGCATTGGCTGAAAAACTTCATCCAGATTATCCGACGTGGTCCCTCCTTGCTGCATGGACGGCCTGACGAGGATAGATATTTAGTCATTCAGATGGAATGAAAAGTCGAGGTTCCGTGTACACATTGGCGTGCAAATAAAAGATCCCTTGACAGTTAGAATTCGATATAAGAGTAAACCGTAGTTCCCCTGTCTGGGCAAAATTTTCCTTGTATGGTGTATGACCATCTTCATTAGCCCAGTTCGGAGCAGAACATTAAGACATTAAACCCCATTTAATTCCATTTCTACAGTTTATGAAATTGTTTTTTATTTCCTGTTTTAGGTTAAAGGATCTAGAGATATTTCTAGACAATACAAGAAGTAAATTTGTTGGATTTCAAGTTAAAAATGATAATAACTCGTTAGCTGGTTTACCTCAACCTATACATGAAGGTGTGAAAGTTCTCAAACAGGTAAATCTTTCATTTCACAATCATCATACATTTACACATATTTTGGAAGAACGATTTTACTGTTATCAATTGATTTCCCAAACAAAACATTCTAAAAATTAGACACTTATTATTAAAATTAAACAGTTAGATTTAACTTGACACAAGTCCAAATTAGATGATTTTCGGTGATTTAAAATGTTTTTTACAAACTTTCAAAGTTATTGAATGAATTTTAAAGAAATTAGTGCTAAATACACAAGATTAAATGATATCCAGGTTACAGTGCAATCTTCTATATCTAGCACTAATTTCTTTAACATTCATTTAATATCAAATCTTTGTTTAAAAATCACCAAAAATCATCTAATTTGTACTTGTGTGTTGTCCAGTTTAAAGCTGGTTGATTAATTTACAAGTGTTCAATTTCCTGACCACTGTGCATGTCACACAAATCCAATAAGACAAACTTGTGAAGAAGACATTTACACAGACATTGCAAGAAATAAACACAAATACAGAATTAATTGAATTGACTCTGATGCTAGTCGTGATCATCTACTGTGCTGTATATTGCTTGGTGTGTTATGATACAGGCTTCACGCAAAGTGAAGGAGAAATATGATTTACAAGAAATCACTCAGCAAACCTCGGCAGATTCTAGAACCTACATCTAGCCTTGGCTGTATATGTGATATGTACCTATGCCTATACATTTGCGATGCGTCGCCGGTTTACTTATTAGAAAAACTTGCCGCTTTTAGAAAGAAGTTCTCAAAATTGCTTCAAACTTTGAAAACTTTGTAAGATAAAACATTCTTCAAAGGCGTCGTCATGGGCAACGCTGTTGGTAATCCGGGAACTTGAAAGTAGTACTAATGGCGGACTTCGTCATACAGCCAAGGTTAGATGAACAGTACTGGAATCTGCTGAGGTTTGTCGAGTGACAAGAAATATGTAACAGAAGCAGAAGTAATGGGAATCATCTTGACTTTCGGTTCTCTTCATGAGTTATAGAATGATAAACCAATTTAAAAACTCGGAAAAGGCTGAAAAGAATTATAAAGTGTAATAAGGGAATACAAGCATAAATGATGATTATGTAAATATTTTTATTTTTAATTTCAGCATTTATATATATCATTATCAGAGCTACAGATCAAAAGAGAAGAGGAGATTGCTAAAAATCCACTGTCACGGGTAACACTTCATTTTTACACACCCATATTCTCATATGGTCGTATATTGTCATCGCACCTGTCCGTCCGTCCACAATTTGTTTGTTTGTGGACGCTCTACAGCACTAGGGAATTATTGAAATAAAAGTGAACAATATAGTTTCTGTTGAATGATTATTTTATCAATATATTTATTAATCTCATCCACAAGATTTATTTTATCAAATGGTGATCTAACTTGTTGGCTTTCATAGTGAAAAACTAAAATGATTATCTGACGTGGTTTCCCCTGTCAGTGATGGAGGCCGGAGACAAAAAACTGAGGCCTTGTGCATAAATTTGCGTGCATGTAAAAGATACTTTGGCAGTTGGAATTTTATATAATAGTAGGTCATAGGTCAGAGCCACTGCCCAGGCAAAATTTCCCTCATAGCACACTGTATGATGTCTGTCCATCTTCATAAGCCCAGTTGGAGCAGAAGAGTAGGACGTTAAACATCATTTCATTTCATCCAATCTACACCTATACCATTTCCCCAGGATCAAAAACAACAAACAAAAGAACAGATGTTTTACAGTGTCATGTAATATGGAAGATAAAATATGAATTCAGCAATATACAAGTATTAAATAGGATATGAATTTAACAATATATAAATAATTAACTCATACTGACTGATTTGTTTTTCTATCTGTTTACAGCCAGAATCGGATGTACCAAGTACCCCAGCAGAACTGTTATATCAGGCCATGTTACCAAATTTACCACAATATATGGTAAGATATCACTTATCTATTATATCATATCTAATCTTCACCTGAACCCATCCGTTCTAGATCAGATCTTCAATTGATAATTTGTAAAGAAATAGTCTAAAATCACTCAAAGCTCTGGTGTAAATATTGTTATGTACTTTAGAACCCTTAACATAAGCAACTTAAAGAAGTTGCCTACCCTCAAAGGGTTTTTTCTGGGTCCTCCGGTTTCCTCCCACTTCTAAAGAACCCTACATGCAAGCAGATTATTGAAATGAAATTGAACCATATGTTAGTCCTGAAATGACCAATTTCGAGTCGAGTGGACGTCAAACCCCATTTTTCCTTCCCTCATTAGTCCAGTCGGTGCATTAAAGTTGGATGTTCAACCACATTGTATTTGATTATGAAATAAAATACAGGATGACGTCTAAATAGAATATGATGTAATATTTTAGATAGCATTATTGTAAATAGATTATAGCGTTACTATAAATAGGATATGATGTAATATTTTAGATAGTGTTACTATGAATAGAATATGTAATATTTTAGATAGCGTTACTATGAATAAAATATGATGTAATATTTTAGATAGCGTTACTATGAATAAAATATGATGTAATATTTTAGATAGCGTTACTATGAATAAAATATGATGTAATATTTTAGATAGCGTTACTATAAATAGAATATTATGTAATATTTTAGATAGCGTTACTATAAATAGAATATGATGTAATATTTTAGATAGCGTTACTATAAATAGAATATGATGTAATATTTTAGATAGCGTTACTATAAATAGAATATGATGTAATATTTTAGATAGCGTTACTATAAATAGAATATTATGTAATATTTTAGATAGCGTTACTATAAATAGAATATGATGTAATATTTTAGATAGCGTTATTAAAGCTACTTTTGGCCGCTGCACCTACATCTAAGGCTAAAACAGAATCAATAAATATCCTGGCTGATGTTCTACCTGAAGAAATGCCGTAAGTTATATTTATCTGAAGAAATTGATCAAATCGTGTATTTATTGGGATTGTAGCAGTTGAGCAATCAGGGCACTAGTCCTTCAAATGGATGCAAAATAGTGGTCCCCTCCCTACCCAATTATGCTAGCCTCAAGTCCAGGTTTTCGATCCTTGCATTGGCCGAGAAAGTTCATCCAGATTTTCCGGTGTGATTTCCCTTTGTCAGTGCTGCAAGATGGAGGTCCTGATAAGGACAGCTGTGCACGTTAAAGATCCATTGACAGTTGGAATTCGATATAAGAGTAGACCGTATAAATTTCCCTGATAGCACATTGTATGGCGTATGTCCATCTTCATTAGTCTAATTACACGTACGTAAAACAGTCTCGAATATACGAGTGTCCTGGTTACCACAATGCGAGAATCTTGTCAAAACTGTTAACAGTGATAACTTGGCTCAGAGTAAAGTACATGTAATTTGAATTAAATTTTTAATATTTTCATTTCGTATTATTGTATCTATTTTTGAGCTATAGCTCTAGTTAATCTAAATCTTATATAATGTATCTATAATAATTGACACTGAATTCCTTCTAATATTTTTTTATAGAGTTTCTTCATCATGTAAATGTATTTTGAAATTTCAGAACAACGGTTTTACAGTCGATGAAATTAGGTATTGATGTGAATCGACACAAGGAAGTTATAGTAAAAGCTATCAGTGCTTTGTTGTTATTATTACTCAAACATTATAAACTAAATCATATATACCAGGTAGGCTTTATTATTACTCAGGGGGGAGGGGGGAATGGCCAAATGGTTAGCATGTGCACGCTGTAGATCATAAGGTCTGTCACTGCTAAAGCCCCCTACGGAGAATGGGACACACAAATTACACAAACATGGCAAGTAATAAAAAAAACAAACACATATATCAAATCAAGTGAATCGATCCGAGAAGGCAGTCGTAATGGATTTTCAGAACAAGTATTTCCTGCATATAAAACCCAGACCTTTTTGATTAACACTAAAAGTCATATTGATTGATCTTATAAAGATGAGAGATATTAGCCCAGTTTATCGATCTTCTAAAGAGTTATTAGCCCAGTTTATCAATCTTCGAAAGAGTTATTAGACCAGTTGATTGATCTTCTAAAGAGTTATTAGCCTAGTAGATCAATCTTCTAAAGAGTTATTAGCCCTGTTCATCGATCTTCTAAAGAGTTATTAGCCCCATTCATCGATCTTCTAAAGAGTTATTAGCCCAGTTGATCGATTTTCTTAAGAGTAACTAGCCCTGTTCATCGATCTTCTAAAGAGTTATCAGCCAGTTGATCGATTTTCATAAGAGTAATTAACCCAGTTGATCGATTTTCTTAAGAGTAATTAGCCCCGTTGGTGCTGAAAAGTAGAACATTTAACACTGTTTTATTTTATTTCCATGATGCTACGTACGATATTGATATTATATCTAGATCTATCTGTTTTATTTTTTTTTAGTTTGAGTTTATGAGCCAACATCTGGTATTCGCTAATTGTATCCCACTTGTACTGAAATTCTTCAATCAGAATATCTTGTCTTATGTTAGTGCTAAAAATAGTATACCAGTTCTAGACTTTCCTAGCTGTGTTATAGGGGATCAACCAGAACTGACAGCTGAAACAATGGTAAGTTTAACTCCTATCATTCTAGTTCCACTTGTCTCACCAGTAGCAGGTGCCCTTTACTGCGAATATTCTAGCTACACTCAGTATACCACCAGTAGCAGCTGCCCTTTGCTGCCATCATTTACATGTAGCTCCAACAGTCTATCACCAGTAGCAGGTGCCCTTCATTACTACTATCATTCTATCTACACTCGGTGTATCACCAGTAGCAGGTGCCCTTTACTATCATACTAGCTACACTTGTATCACCAGTAGCAAGTGCCCTTTACTACTTTAATTCTAGCTACACTTGTATCACAACTGTGACCTTAACTCAGTCGGAAAATTTTCTTTTCTGTTTTTTGTCCTTAAGCATTGTGAGGGGTTGGGTGGCCAAGGCATGTAACATGTGCACTTTTAAGTTTAGATTGTAAGTGTAGTGTCATAGTATGCTCCAATGATTACAGTCACAGGTCCTACCTCATGGATTTTCTCTGGATCCACATGTTTCCTCTGACAGCTAAAGACCCTTATGTGCAAGTGAATTATTGGAATAAAAATGAACCATATGTTAGTCCCAGTTTTTATCAAGTGGATTCTCTCTCTCTCTCTCTCTCTCTCTCTCTCTCTCTCTCTCCACAATGTTTTATTGTTCTGTGTTTATATATTTATACAGGAAAATGGTGATAATCAGGGCTATTGCTGGAGGAATTTATTCTCTTGCATTAATTTATTACGAATATTAAATAAATTAACCAAATGGAAACATTCAAGAACTATGGTAAGTGAAATATTTTTAAATTCTGTTTCTTGGTTATCAACTCTATTGCTAAACTTAGGGGATCGTGTGGCAAAGTGTGTAAAACGCTGGCTCGCTAGCCTGGAGGTCGGGTGTTCGATCCCTGCATTGACCGTGCACGTAAAAGATCCATTGGCAATTGGAATTCGATAAAGGAGTAGGCTGTAGCACCGCTGCCCGGGCAAAATTTCCCTCATAGCACCCTGTATGGCGTATGCCAGTCTTCATTAGCCCAGTTTAGGTGCAGAAGAGTAGGACGTTAAACCCCATTTCATTTCTTTTCTTGCTAAACTTACAAGAGTGATCCCCCTTACACCAAAATCAGTAAGCATGGAGTGGGGAAGGGGATGCTAGATGAAAGATACATTATGAGAAATTTGATAAAGAGTTGTCAGTTTTCAATAGTAATAGTTAAAAATAAGCTAATGTAAAGGCAATTGGCTGAAAATTTCAGTCAAATTGATCCACTCTGACCCGAGAATTTAGCAATTGAATTTTAGGGCTAGCTTTGATCTTCATTATTATGTCAATACGATAAAGAAACATAGTCTCAGTTATCCTATTTATGATTTAATCATCAAAGAGCATTGAGCAGCTGATCGCATTCTAATCCAGTAAATATCGCAGGCTAGCATTGACATTGAGAGTTGATTATGGTCTGGATAAGTTAATTAATGTCTAATTGATAATTTTTATAACAAATCAATCCTAAAGAAAGACCTGCAATAGGCAGATTTAGCTCTTGCATAATGTATGTTAACTCGGCACAGATATTAAATGATGTTATTTTGATGTTTTGTCTTCTAGATGTTGGTTGTATTTAAGTCGGCACCGATATTAAAACGAGCGTTGAAAGTGAAACACTCGATGATGCAGCTGTATATATTAAAACTATTGAAGATGCAGACTAAGTATCTGGGTCGGCAGTGGCGGAAGAGTAATATGAAGACAATGTCTGCTATTTACCAGAAGGTTCGACATCGTCTTGGTGATGATTGGGCGTATGGAAATGGTAATTTTATTATTTCTTTTAACTTACTGATATATGTACACAGGATCTATTTTTTTACTGTCTCAAGTTGTCTCTTGCTTGGCTCTCCATGCTGCACCACTGACAAGGGGAAACCACGGCGGAATAGGTTAGCAAGCCAACATCTTACTCGGTCACTATGGCTCCCTTTCAACTAGTTGATTTGAGAAATACATAGAGGTTATACATTTCTATGTGTGAAATGTTAAAGAGAAGAAATATCCAAGACAGCAGCTAGCTTATGCTTTATTTGAATTTCAACTGTGAAGGATTCTTTTACCTGCACCAGACAGAGTACTGTGAGGGTAATTCCGCCCAGACAGCGGCGCAACGACTTACTCTTCAATAGAATTCCCAGGTGCTTTTATCTGCACCCCAATATGTACATTGTACATATATAGACCCATGGTTTTTTTGCCCAATTCAGTCCGTCACCACAACCCCTGGGAACCAGGTTGGAACGACTTTAGGGTCTTCCACCATCCCTTGAGCGTAGGGGTCTTTAGCAGTAGGAGGAAACCAGCAGACATGTAGAATATCAACAAGGCTGGACAGGTGACCCTACTGCTACAGCCCAACAGGTATCAGCCCTGCCCAGTGAACCAGTTTCATACATTTTGTTTGTTTTTTATTTCCAGATATGGATGCGAGACCCTGGGATTTCCAAGCTGAAGAATGTGCGTTGAGAGCATGTGTTGATAGATTTAACAACCGTAGATACGGATCAAATGGAACAGACCCAGAATTTAAACCCGTGGACAATTGTTTACAGAGTATTCTGGGATTAAAAATCGAACTTCAAGATGAATTTAAATATAATTATGAACGATGGTTAGAAATGGAAGTTTTTTCACATCAAATTGACTGGAATCAAGTTCTGGTTTACTAATCAAACTTTCATGTGATGGTGTCTAGCAGTCTGGTAGATCCAACCTACTAACATTTGTATACTGGTGTCTAGCAGTCTGGTAGATCCAACCTACATGTACTAACCTTTGTATACTGGTGACTAACAGTCTGGTAGATCCAACCTACAAACCCCTGAGTACTAGTTATAGCCAGCAGTCCGGTTGTTCCAACCTATTAACCCTTGCGTTCTGGTATCCAGCAGTCTGGTAAATCCAACCTACTAACCCTTGTTTACTGTTATATAGCTATCTTTGTGCTGTGCTGTACCCAGATACCGTACAATAAATGTAGAAGTTCAAAGCTATTTGATTTGATATTGTCATGAAAAATAATTCCAAACAGTGGAATTTTCACAGTATTTTGTCAACTGATAATCCAGAATGAATAAACTAATAGGAAAGCAAGTTGATTTTATGCATTCACAATGTCTAGAAATCTGTAAATGTACCAGATTCGGTGCAAATTGTGATCGTTAGAGTTAAATCTGATATTTAGAGAGAAATAAAAGCATGTACAATTATAATATTAAAATTACCATATGATATGACTACAGTCTGAAAGGTTTTGATTGACGTGAAATGTTCAAGCGATAGTCTGTTATTAAAGATTGTATAGTTAGTTATCTCTTAGACTCTTACCTTTGAAATAAATTCTTTGGTTCCATCAAACTCCCTGTCAGGAAACTATCTTATAAAGAACTGCATACCACAGATTAATTAACTAAGTCAGGGAGGTGTGTGTTTACTAGAGCTAGATGCTGGTATCACACCCTTCTTGGGAGGTCTGTGCTTGTATTGATCTAGGGAGGTGCCCCTCGTATTGCACGATAATATGATTGTGTATTTATCTGCTGGTATCACATCCCCAGGTCTGTGCTCGTATCTATGATGCAGGATGCTGGTATCACACCCCCAGGTCTATGCTTGTACTGATCTAGGAAGGTGTAGGTAACAGTGCAGGATGCTGGTATCACCCCCCGAGGTCTATGCCTATACTGATCTAGGAAGGTGTGGGTACTAGTGCAGGATGCTGGTATCACACCCTCAGGTCTATGCTTGTACTGACCTAGGAAGGTGTGGGTACTAGTGCAGGATGTTTGTATCGCAGCACCAGATCTGAACTTGTACTGATCTAGGAAGTTGTGGATATTAGTGGAACAAGATATGTAGTGTAATACCTATAATTATAGTATTCACCATATTAAATGAGATTGTTAGTTCCTATATATTTGTGGTGGGGTGGGGAATGGCCAAATGGTTAGAGTGTGCGTTGTATTATAAGGTTGTATCATTGAGTCATTTGGCGTTGTTTTGTTTTGCGGATTGAATGTGAGAAGGAGTTGGGTCGCCTGTCCATCCTCTTGGGGTTTCTTCAGGTGCTTTGGTTTCCCTGCACTACTAAAGACCAGCACTACTAAAGACCATCACACACAAGAGATATTATTGAAATAAAATTGAACTATATATTAGTCTGAAAGTGACCCTGTTTTGTTTTGAGTGGATGTTAAACCCCATTGCTCACTCTCACAATATGTTGTCTTCATATAAGATAAGAAGGAAATCTGTATTTGTAAAGTTGTTTATGCAGATAATAACAAATACTAATACCTGACCCAATTGAATATATATGTTTTTATTAAACATGAAATAATCAAATTCATCCGGTTTCCTCCCACTGCTAACGACTCCTACGGGCAAGCGAATTATAGAAATAAAATAAAAACCAAATGTTAGTGTGTAAATGACCAATATATTTTATTTATATGGAAGGATTAAAGACCTATATGTTTTTATTTAACATAAACAAGTGTAATATAAGATTTCACAGGAAATGGATATGTATTAGATGTTTCTCTAGGTCATGCTGGATGTCTGATGTAAATAAAAACATTTAAATGTCAATAAATAATTTATTACACAAACACATTGTTATTATTGTTGTTGCCGTCTTCACCATTCTCAGGTGGTTTTGGGGTGGGTGGCTGAATGGTTAGCACGTGCGAGCTGTATCATAAAGTCAACTAGTGTAGTCTCCAATCTCCTGGTCGCCTGTCTGATCTCGTGGGTTTTCTCCCGATCCTCTGGTTTCCTCCCACTGGGGATGGCCGAATGGTTAGCGTGCATGCGCGAGCTTTATCATACGGCCTGCCATTGAGTCAACTGGCGTGGTTTCGATTCCCCTGATTGCCTGTCCAATCTCGTGGATTTTCTCCCGGTCCTACAGGCAAGCGAATTATTGAAATAAAATTAAACCATATGTTAGTCCCGAAATGACCTGGTTTGTGTCGAGTGGACGTTAAACCCCATTTCTCTCTCTCTCTCTCTCTCTCTCTCTCTCTCTCTCTCTCTCCTCACCATAAGGTTCTAAACAGCAACAACTCATCATCCACAAAAATACTTGGCTAATCTTGAAATTGCAAAAAGTCAAAACCGCAAATAGTTATCATCAACAACAAATTATTCTCAAAGTGAGTTCATTTTGACTGTTAGTTGCGACGGTGAGTTTGTAGGGTTAGTCAGCAAGCTAGGGGGAGTGTCACTGTTATTTGGAAATAATGGCTGAAATTCGAAAACCATTAATAACCTATTTTCAGTTCAGTAGAAAATCACGTGAAAGTTTGATGTCCATAGGATTAAAACTATATGAAAAGATACATATCGTTTTCAAGGGAAAAAAACAACATTAATCGACCTTTGATCTATACATATTTGAAATCGGCGAAACATACTACAAATTTTGATAATGCAATTCATTATAAATGAATTAGAAATATAAATGAATTATTTACATAAACCATTCAGCAAATGGACATGAATATGGTTATCTACCCTTATAAAACCATGGATCGTGCAAAAACGAATGCGAAACGAAGGCCGTTTCATTAGTAATGTTTGCAAACTATGTTTTGATTGGTTCGTAGACTTTAGCTACAATCAAGACCAGGACAGATAATTTGAAATCTTAAAGCTCTATGGAATAACCCCGGGTATAATGGTATAGAAGGCAAGGGGGCCACTGCGGATACCGAGGATGCCCAGTGTGCTATGAGGGAAATTTCGTCAAGACAGGGACACTGCAGTCGACTCTTAATTTCGAATTCGAAAAGTAAGGGTGCTCTGTGACAAAGTAATTTATACATAGAACTTTGCTAGATTTGACATTATATTATATTGGACGTTTTCAACTATATACAACTTCTGCTAATGTGTTCAATATGTTATTTACGGGCAACACACGAATGACCTCTGCTAGTTTTGACAAAACGCACGACCTCATTAAATATCTTATTTATTCATATGTTATTTATAATCTACACATGTTCTATGTGTTTAACACGCAGCAGAACTTCGCGACTTTAAAGGAAAGATGCGGTGCAGTTATAGAAATTATAATCTCAATCCAAATAAGTTAAGCTGTCATGTATCATTATTCTTAATGGCCGTATGTTTTATAAAGCCAGAATTAACTGACAGTAAGTCAGACTTGAATAGAGCTCCTTCCGATCTATGTCTATTCTATATATGTTCTCAATAAAGATCTACCAACTATGCTGATCGTCTGTTATCTGTAGTGTTACAGCTCCTGTATGTACGTCAACGTGTACACGTGATTGGGAGGGGTAGAATCCGCCTTTTCATGCCCTAGATCCTGCAACACGTGGAATCCACGTTGAAAAATCCCGGTACTTTCCGACAATAGGCCTGTTGGTTAGTGAAAATGAATGAAATAGGGTTTAACGTCCTACTCGTCTGTACCTTACCTGGTCTAATGGAAGAAGGGCACACGCCATACAGTGTGCTATGAGGGAAATTTTGCCCGGGCAGCAGCGCTACGGTCTACTCTTACATCAAATTCCAACAGCCAAGGGATCTTTTACGTGCACGCCAATGTGTACACGGGACCTCGGTTTTCCATACCATCCGAACGACTAGACAGCTGTCCTTGTCAGGCCCCCTTCTGCATCACTGACAAGGGGAAACCACGCCGGAAAATCGAGATGAACTTTCTCGGACAATGCAGGGATCGAACACCTGACCTCCAGGCTAGTGAGCCAGCGCCTTTCCCGCTTAGCCACCGTGATCCCTCCCCCCTTGTTGGTTAGTGATCCATCGGGTCTGTTAGTTAATGATCGAGTGCATCGCTCACTGAACCACTGTGGTTCTGAAAATGAATATGATCTGTGTTTTAATTAAAGAATACCCGTGACTTGATGACGTATATAAAATCGCGTTGACCTTGAAACAGTATTTACCGATGCTAACAATATGGTTGTCATTGGTTTCACTGGTAAATTGTCTACGTCACATTATCGTATGTCTCATCAATCATTCCCTGGGTCATGGTGACGGGTTTATATGACACACTTTCAAGTTGCTGTAATAATTCCTAATAAACAAACGATAAAAATTGGAATTCACAGACATCGGCTTGGTGATTTATGTGGCTCGCTCTTTTAAAGATGCATCGCATAAGAATATGCCAGCTCAGACAGTGGCGGCAGTCAAAGATTAAAATAAAAATTTTAAGGTTTTTTTTCTCGGCATTAGGTCCTGTACGTGAGCCCTGTAGGCATACTGTTCTGTACTTGCGCCTCCGAGACATACTGTCCTGTACCTGAGTCTTATAGAGGCATACTGAGTCTTAGAGGTATACCGACCTGTACTCGATTCCTAGTGGAATACTGTCCTGTATTTGAGTCTTAGAGGCATACTGTCATGTACTTGCGCCTCCAAGACATACTGTCCAGTACCCGAGTCTTCTAGAGGCATACTGCCCTGTACTATAGAGGCATACTGTCCAGTACCCGAGTCTTCTAGAGGCATACTGCCCTATACCTGAGTCTTCTAGAGGCATACTGCCCTATACTAGAGTCTTATAGAGGTATACTGTCCAGTACCCGAGTCTTCTAGAGGCATACTGCCCTGTACTATAGAGGCATACTGTCCAGTACCCGAGTCTTCTAGAGGCATACTGCCCCGTACTAGAGTCTTCTAGAGGCATACTGCCCTATACCCGAGTCTTATAGAGGCATACTGCCCTATACTAGAGTCTTATAGAGGTATACTGCCCTATACCTGAGTCTTCTAGAGGCATACTGCCCTATACTAGAGTCTTATAGAGGTATACTGCCCTATACCTGAGTCTTCTAGAGGCATACTGCCCTATACTAGAGTCTTATAGAGGTATACTGTCCTGTACTAGAGTCTTATAGAGGCATACTGTTCTGTACTCGAGTCTTACAGATGCATAATGTTCTGTACTAGAGTCTTATAGAGGCATACTGCCTTGTACTAGAGTCTTAGAGGCATAATGTTCTGTACTTGAGTCTTAGAGGCATACAATCAAGGAGTACGCCCCTAGTATCCAGCACTGCCAGTCTACCGTATAATATCTTTATGTTGGGTTTAATAATGGCACCGTCTTCATGAACCCAGTCTTTATAGAACAGTAGGATGTTAAACCCCGTTTCACTTCATTTTAATAATGGTTGGCCTACAACCTACATTAATTGTATCAATTCCGGCCACGGGTTTACATTACTTGAATATACAACCTCGTGGGTTTACCCCAGGTCTTCTCTCTCTCTCCCTCGGTATCCACTAGTCTACCATACCGGAACAATATCCACTACAGTCTCAGGTTCTATAATTTATTGTTATTTGTCGTTCTTGTATTGATATGTTTGATACATATACCTCAGTCGCGTCTCGCCATTCATCAATCACTCTTCATAACCCCGCCATTTACTGGTCGGTTATTCCGGTATCTGACAGCTTTATATGCTCGGTCTGTCATGTTTTGTCATTCACGAGCACGGGTAAGTTTTCCTTTACTTTGCACGTTGAGAAATTAAATTGCGTCTCAAATTTGAACAACCGTGGTAAGCAGTTCCTTGTTGGGATCTTCGACCAAATTTTATACACCGACATTTCAGTATGTTGGTATTACAGTATATTATGCCACCCCCTGACCAGTCAGCAATTAGCTTGTGGGTGCGTTAGAAGCTGGACTGGGATATTTTATAGATTTTTTTTCATAATTGATGTGCAGCATTATGATCGTGAGTGGCTGAACCCTGTCAATATTCGGCTTTCCTTTCCGAAGTTACCCCCCCCCCCTTTTCCAAACCTGGAAAGAGAAAGAGAGGGAGAGAAATGGGGTTTAACGTCCACTCGACACAAACAAACTAGGTCAGGGACTGACATGGTTTGATTTTATTTCAATAATTCGCTTGCGCGTAGGAGTCTTCAGCTGTGGGAGGAAACCTCGAGGGCCCCGAGAAAACCCACGACCCTACAACCGGGGATTTGAAACCACGCCAGTTGACTCAATGACAGGCTTTAAGATACAGCACGTGCTAACCATTCGGCCATCCAACCTCTTCCAAACCTGGAAAGCAGTCGGGCCATGAGAGGACGATTCCTTAGATAATGGGCGTTCCGCGAGAATCTTTTACTGAGTTACCACCCTTTCCGAAAACCCCGAGAAAGCGATAGATACTGTTGTTTAGTAGCAGATTATTGTCGCCTTACATTCTTGAGTTTACCGTGGGATCACGTAGCTAGTCTGGAGGTTAGATGTTCATTGGAGGAGTAAGTTCATTCAGATTGTCCTGTGTGGTTTCCCCTTGTCATTGATGCCTGGTCAAAGTTTCCCTCATAGCACACTGTATGACGTATGTCCGTTTTCATTAACCCAGTTTAGGACCAGAACAGTAGGACGTTAAACCCTATTTCATTTTCCTGAGTTACCTCCCCACCTCCTCGTCATTTGAACGCAATAGAAGATGAGAGGAACCTCATCAATTAACAAAGTTCCCCGATTCTATTTATCCCAAACGTGCTAATAGTTTGGGGGTTGGGATGGCCTAGTGGTCTAGAGTGCCGCGCTTCGACCTCTAGCTGGCCGATCACCTCTGGCTTGCGGCTGTGGTTTCGAGCCCCGGTGTGAGCGTATGCAGCATGGAGATAGGGGCGCCTTCTCAACCTTGTGGGTTTCCTCCGGGCACTCCGGTTTCCTCCCACTGCTAAAGACCCCTACGCGCAAGCGAATTATTGAAATAAAATGAAACCATATGCTAGTCCCAAAATGACCTAGTTTGTTGTCGAGTGGACGTTAAACCCCATTTCTCTCTCTCTCTCTCTCTCTCTCTCTCTTTGCTAATAGTTTGCTGGCATGCCACAGACTATATAGTTTTAACTCAATTCTTTTCATTGGTTGCGAAGCGTTAAATTTGTGAGAGGATTAACCATATCCATTTGCAGCTTCGGTGTCAGCCATTGGGATTACTGAGGATGAACTCTGACAATTTTCAGCAGTCTATGCCTTTCTGTTACAGAGATACTATTTGGTGGAATTTATTGACTTTCGAACAGGTAAAATAATATATTCAGATGAATACATATAGCCCTGGTTATACGAGAATAGGTAGACAGAGACACACAGTCTTTATTTCAATTTACCATACACTTCCTGTGACAATTAGTATCGTCTCATTCCAATAAAACCCGTATTTATCAAAATTAGAAACAATCTGATAATACCCGAATTTAACCTAATTAGATAACTCCAATAATACCCCAATTACACGTAATTAGATACAATCTATAAAAATGCCCTAATTTCACATAACTGGATACCATCCATAAATGCCCTAATTTCACATAATTATTAGAAAGATAGGAAATATAAGATACTCGCCAAAAACCCTAATGTCACGTTTGCGATTGTCATCTTAGATTAATAATATTATTTATGGAGCCCATGCGGTGGCAATTAGATTCAAAATATGACCACAATAATCTTATTTAACATAATAACGATGTTCTATGATTGCGCTTATTCAATTGTCCGGTTTCATATCAGGGCCGTATCTAGCGGGGGTGAAGGGGGTGCATTTAACCCCCAGAAAAATAAGGCGCCCCCTTCCCCATCCAAAACAATATAATTTGATAATCTTGCAATTGTAAAATAATACACTTAATTATGATCACACAGTGGTGCTCTTCAGGTTCTGATCAGTCGGTCAGTTTTAAGGGCGCCCACACGCCCTGATCCAAACTTTCATACATCACTTACGTGGAGGCTATGGTGCCCCATCACTCTACTGCACCCCCACTTTTAAAATCCTACACACGGCCCTGTTTCATATGTCTTTGGTGTTCAGTTATCTCACGATGTTACATTCTGATTAAAAGACAGGTCCTCTTATTTCGTTTTTTGTGGTTCAAATTTCGTTTTATTTGTGTTCACAACACTAGGATCTGGAAAACTTGTTCTGTAACTTGCGGTCTGGATAGCACAGGGGATTAGCCAATGAAACCATCTGTGGGTAAACACCTAGAAACGTCAACCCAGATTGATTAATTAATGGCTGACGTCATAGGGTCAAATGCTACTCGTATAGCCTCAAGGACGCCATAAGCGTGGTGGAAACGCCAGATATCGTGCTATGATCTCAATGATGGCCGATGATGATATTATTCACTTGTTATCGAGGATGGTATTATCCACTTGTTGTCGAGGATGATATTATCCACTTGTTGTCGAGGATGATATTATCCACTTGTTTTCGAGGATGATATTATCCACTTGTTATCGAGGATGATATTATATATTTGTTGTCGAGGATGATATTTTTGTGCATTGTTTATTATTCGTTTTAGTCGGTTCACAACCCTTAGATCCGCGACCATTTCTCGGGGAACAAGGTTTGACAATGGTTTCTGATAGAAAGGACCATAGGGAAGGATATTTGTAGTTTGCTACCCTTGAAATCTACGGGCTAACTCCAGGAGAGATAAAATTCCACGATGGCGATCAAAAATGGCCAAAAATTGACCTTGACAATCATTGTTGGCGACATTACCCATGTAATATATCATTTTATAGCTTTTGTTGGTCACCCGGGTCATTTTGGACAGCTTTCGATTCATTTCGCAAATAGTTGATCCAGTATGGCCACCAAAAATCCAAAATGGTGGCAGAAATTGGCGCTCAAAGATTCTTTCAATAACAATAGCAACATACACACGTGATATGTCGTTGCAAAGTTTCAACAAGTATTCGCTTGTCGTTACCAAGCATAAAGTATGCAATCCTATGATTGCATAAAAAATGTAGAAGTCACAAAGACAAGACTTAAAGGAGCTAAATCGCTAATATTTGGGTTTCAACGCATATAATACTGTAATATGAATGTATATAAACTGATATACATTCAATGGTTTCCGTTTTTACTCTAATTTCAAATCAGTTATGTTCGGCGAAATAAGGTAGCAGTCTAAATCGAGCGCAAATTTCTAGCGTCTGGTTATTCCATTCTACATACGCCGTTTGATTTGGTGCAATTTGTTTAGCCTCGTCCCTCGAGTCGCTTTTTAAAACTGGGGCTGAAACACATTATGGCACACGATTCGTGTACCAATGGTAAATTGTTTATTTGTCTTAAATATTGGACATCAGAAGCCCATCTTTTTTCCGGAAAGATCACAGCATCAATGTTGATTTAAATTGACAAATAATTCGTGTTTTCAATGTTGAAGATTTTGGGTGATATTGAGTTAGTGACTTAGCTACTTTAATATTCTGTTTGAACATATAAAAGATCAAGCTAGATATTAACAAAACCACTACACAAAATAATTATTTAATGTCTAGGTAGGTCTTTGATCTGTTATATGTTCAACCTGAATATGAATTGCTTGTCTCTATTGCGTCTTCTACATTTTACTACTTAAATATTCACTTTCAGCTTTATATATTATATTACAGTTTACCCTGTGCTGGGTCGCAACACGAGGATACTAGTTGACACGTTGCACTACTAAAGTTGCTAGTTGTGTTTGTGTTATTTCAATATTATTTGTTTTTTGTCGAGGATGATATTAATCATAATTGTTGAATTAGTGCAGCCAAATTGTCCCCTGGTAGCACACTGTAGGGCCTATACCCGTCTTACTAACACACTCACTGTATGATGTATACCAATCTTCACTAGCATACTGTATGGCCTATACCCGTCTTTATTAGCACACTGTATGATGTATACCCGTCTTTATTAGCACACTGTATGATGTATACCCGTCTTCACTAGCACACTTCATAGCCTTTACCCGTCTTAATGAGCATACTGTCATATCCCATCTTCAGTAGCCGAATCGATGCAGAACATTTTACTTCTGTTCAGTGGCGGCGCCAAGGGGGGGGGGGGGGGGGATGGTGTGGGGGGGATTTGACCCCCCCTTCCTAAATCTGGTTTGCCCTCTCCCCCCCCCCCCTAAAAAATTTTTATAGAAAATACCTTCTACGGTTATTAAATCCCATATCTTAGACTTGGTATGTTGAGTGATTTCTTACTAAGCCCTGTGTGTGGGACATACATGTATCGAGGTTAGCAAGTCCGTTCTTTTGACACTTTACCTGAAATACTTCTAGGCTGCATTTAAGGCAGCCTGTTTTTCAACTGTTTCTTTGGGAGGCCCCTCTACCCTTAGTTGAAGCTTCTGTCTTGCTCCCATAACCTTGGACTTTGCCCCAGTTTTGCCCCCCCCCCCAACTACTGACGGCTGGCGCCGCAACTGCTTCTGTTCAAACATCGTGTTTGTTTGCTGTATGCCATAACAGGATGTCGTAGGCCAGTCACGTGAGAAGTTGAATGCACGTAGTGTCTGGTTAATCGAGCTTAACTCTCTAGTGATTATGGAAATATTTAAGAGAAACATGTCGTGAATAAACCCAGCATTATGCAGACAATAAACCTTCCTTTTACCGATAAACATAGAAAAGAGTGAGGGGTTGTAATCCAATTAAATTTAAATATTCCATTCATTACGTTGATCACTCCTTCAACAACTAAGAAAAGTGCGTTCTGGATTTGTGGCGACTGAGACAAAGTGAGCGTTCCCCGTTGTCGTCTAGTTGTTCCGTGCATACATTGGCCAACATATAAAAGAGCGCCTGGCAGTTGGATTGAAGAGTAGGTACAAGTGCCGCTTTCTGGGCACACATACATTTCCCTCACAGTATGGTATATGCCTGTCTCCATTAGCCCAGTCAGTACAGACATATGTTCTAGTATTTAGGCCTAGATATAATTATTACTTGTTCCAATATCTAGGCCTAGATATGATATAATTATTATTACTTGTTCTGGTGTCCAGGCCTAATATAACTATTACTTGTTCTGGTGTGTCTATGCTAAGATATATTATAACTATTACATGATCTGGTGTAGGACTAGATATATCGTTACTATTACTTGTCCTGGTGTCTAGGCCTAGACATATAATGATTACTTGTCCCGGTATCTAGGCCTAGACATAGTATAACTGTTACTTGTTCTGTTGTGTAGGCCTAGATAAAATATAACTATTACCTGTTCTTGTATCTGGGCCTACATATAATAGAACTATTGCTTGTTCTGGTATCTTGGGCGAGATATAATATTACTATTACTTGTTCTGGTGTCTGGGCCTAGATATAATATAACTATTACTTGTTCTGGTATCTTGGGCGAGATATAATATTACTATTATTTTTTCTGGTATCTAGGCCTAAATATAACTATTCCTTGTTCTGGTGTCTAGGCCTAAATATTTTATAACTATTATTTGTCCTGGTATCTTGGCCTAGATATAATATAACTATTACTTGTTCTGGTGTCTGAGCCTACATATACTATAACTATTACTTGTTCTGGTGACTAGATCTAGATATAATATAACTATTACTTGTTGATTATAGCTTTATTTCAAGTTATTGATATACGGTTCACACCAGTGATACACAAAATGTAAATAATTTAATCAATATTATAAACATACCACTATTATAATATACATATAGTTATTATACATACATATATACATACATATATACATAGTAATTAACAGTGGTAAGGCTACTTGTCTTATCAATTGTCTTAATTTAAACATATAGCTTGTTTCTGAATCGATACATTGAGCCATTATCGTAACCTGTATACCGGACCATTATCATAACCTGTATACCGGACCATTATCGTAACCTGTATACCGGACCATTGTCGTAACCTGTATACCGGACCATTGTCGTAACCTATAGTGCCATTATGGTAACCTGTATACCGAACCATTATCGTAACCCATAGTGCCATTATCATTAAGACGTAAACTGGACATAGGGCCAGTATCGTAACCTGTCGAGAGGGAGAGAGAGAGACAGAGAGAGAGACAGAGAGAGAGAGGGTCCATTCAACACATACTACGTCATTCTGGAACTAACAAAAAGTTCAATTTTATGGCGCGTAAGAGTTGTGGTTTCGATCCCTGGTGTGAGTGTATGTGGCTTGGAGATGGGGGCGCTTTCTCAACTTCGTGGGTTTACTCCGGGTACTCCGGTTTCCTCCCACATTAAAAACCCCTGCGCGTGCGCTAAGATCGTTAAAAAAAATTAAAATGATAAAAGTAGAACAACAATGTATATATAGGGAGGGGCTGGCCGAATGGTTAGCGCGTGTGCGCTCTATCATAATGTCTGGCATTGGGACAACTGGCGTGGTTTGGATTCCCCTGTTGTACGTGGCAAAGAGTAGGGTCGCCTGTCCAAGCTCGTGGATTTTCTCTGGGTTCTCCGGTTTCCTCGCACGCGCAAGCGAATAATTGAAATAAAATAGAACCATGTGTTAGTCACGAAATGACCTGATTTGTGTCGAGTGGACGTTAATCCCCATTTCCTTCTTTCGATCTACAAGTGTTCAGGAGCAATATATTCGGTGTATGAACTATAACTAAATTCAGTATGACCTTTAACGACAGAAGGGTCACTTCATGTTGTCTGTTCTATGTTTCTTAGCTAAAGAAAGACCAATTCACCCGACCTTCAACCGTCTTGGTTATACGTCAGACATCCCGTCTACAAGTATAAATCATTGGTGCTGTGATTTATCAAGTCTGTTGTGAAATATAGATATTGGATTGAACTTTTAACTGTTCTACTCCAGCTGCGCTAACAAAGTCGGGCATTCACCACACAGTATGCAATGGGGGGAGATTTCACCCGGGCAGTGGCGCTGTGACAAACTCTTATATCGAATTCCAACTGTCAAAGAATATTTTACGTACAAGCAAATGTTTACATGTGACCCCGGCTTTTCCTCTCATCCGATCGACTATACATTATCTCTTGCCATGCCCTCTCACGTGACCCCGGCTTTTCGTCTCATCCGATCGACTATACATTATCCCTTGCCATGCCCTGTCACGTGACCACGGCTTTTTGTCTCATCCGATCGACTATACATTGTCCCTTGCCGTGCCCTCTCACGTGACCTCGGCTTTTTGTCTCATCCGATCGACTATACGTTGTCCCTTGTCATGCCCTCTCACGTGACCCCGGCTTTTCGTCTCATCCGGTGGACTATACGTTGTTCCTTGCCATGCCCTCTGTCAAGTACCAATAAACTTTCTCGACTAAACAAAGTTAGCGAGACAACGTCTTACTCACTGAATCATCGTGTCTCCGATACAGAAACGAATGAAGTGGGATTTAAGATCTTACTGTTCTGATCCCAACTGGGCCATTGAAGACAGTACTTAGTACGTCATGAGGGAAATTTTGCGCGGGCAGCAACACTATGGACGACTGTCTTTGTCAGGTCCTTCGTCCTGCACCACTGGCAAAGGGAAATCTCGCCGGAAAATCCCGATGAACTTTCTCGGCCAATGCAGGGTCGAACAAACGAGCCAGCGTCCTACCCACTTAACCACCGTGGCTTCCTCCCACATGAAGAGACGACAGATTCAAGACCTTCGATAATTCACAAGTCATCAATTAATGTCTAAATTAACCCCTGTGCGTTATGTTACAACTGAATAAAGAAAGTGAATATACCCTCGACAGAAAACCGATATGGGTCGAGAAATCAGACTACTGCCGACGACAACGACAAATAATTACATATAACATGAACATTTGAAGGAGCTAAATCTCTAACTCAATATTTTCCATAATATTCAAATTAAAAACACAGAATTCATTACTGGCTCATTTTAATATAATCTAATTAAAATACACATCTATATTTCGTTTCGTTTTTTTATACTTTTGATGGCCTCCACTACAGGAGAACGCTAGATCGGAGACGGTCCTACGCATTTTAGCACATATGACGTCATATATAGATTGTGGGGTTAGGGTTAGGGTAAGGGCTAGGACCTGTAGATTTCGTCGGAAGTCCCGAGATGTAAACAGGGCTAGCCCTAACCCTAACCCATAAACAAGTCTAACCCTTACCCTAACCCACAATTCACATATGACGTCACAATTTGCGTAGGACCGTCTCCGATCTAGCGTTCTCCTCCACTACATGTTGATCTGACAAGTTATAGCGATAGGTCACGTCAGAGGCCAAAACACCGACTTTTGTCCCTCTGACGTCAGACATTTGATTAACCAACCAGAATTGATGTTACTAGCGGATTACTCACAGTTCCGTGCAAAACACGCTTAAAGCTCCTCGCCGTAACAGACCGTTTCATTGGCTTATCCCTGACACCATTCAATGGTGTCAACTCTTCTAGATTGTAGTGTAGTAAAGTAAAGAAAAGTTAAACGAAATTTTTGAACTATAAAAAACGAAACGAAATAAGATATGTGTTTTAATCAGATTGATTTTAATCAATATCCGTGTCATTATCATGCTGCGATTATACTGAATACTAACAGCCATTATTTAAGACACAATTAACATTCTATCATCAGCAGGCCTACACGAATCGTGTATTCTATTGTTTCGGATGTCACAAAGAAAAACATATCATACAGGACAGTACAAAAGTAATTAGTAATCCGAGATTCACAAACGACCAAAATAATAATCAAAAACGTGTTGAATGGACTAAGAAGGAGTACACAAATGTTCAAATTTGACTATTCTTGTATTTCACCAAACATAATTAATTAGAATTTTAAATAATGTTTTAAAAAATGGAATATAAATCATTTTAAATAGATTCATGTTACATTAATGTGTGCTTTTAGGTCCCTTTTCGTCTATTTCAGTGATTCTCAACTAGTGTGCTGCGAAATTTTGAACGGCACACTCAGAAAATGCGATAAACTACATGATCACATGGTCCTAATTGAGTATTCACGAGTGTCTACTTGTAAGTTCATATTGTGTCCATGACTTGCCATGATTTTATTGGCCCAAATTCACATTTTTCATATATAAATAGCCAGGTGTGCCACTATTTTTCATGTGTCCAAAGGTGTGCCGTTTTCAAAAAAGTTTTAAGGCTGCAAAGAGAAAGAGAGAGAAATGGGGTTTAACGTCCACTCGACACAAACTAGGCCATTTCGTGACAAACATATGGTTTAATTTTATTTCAATAATTCGCTTGCGCGTAGGGGTCTTTAGCAGTGGGAGGAAACCGGAGTGCCCGGAGAAAACCCACGAGGTTGAAGGCTGCAAAGAACAGAGCCATGTACTCTTTAATAAAACAAGTAAGGCTAAATAAATGGAACGAATTATATTCTTCTTGACACCCATTAAACACAGTTCGTCTGTTTATTAATGTTTAATCGCATCGACTCTATTTTTAACCAAGATGAAGCATCGCAGCACACTACCACGCTATTTGTTGATTGGTAAAAATAAAAATCTGAACATATGACGTTATAGGTGTGGATTTGGGTAAGGGCTAGGACCTGCAGATTTCATCAAAGTCTCGCGATGTAAACAGGACTAGCCCTAATCCTAACCCTTGGCCACGCCAACCCGCAATCACATATGACGTCATAATATGTGAAGGGCCGTCTCCGATCTAGCGTTCTCCGTCTGATCCATTCCCGGTGCACTCGGCAAACTTCGGAGGATTCCGGTAGCACACATCTGATCTAGCTGTAGGGTTGTGGAATCTGTCGAGGTTTGTCGAGTGATTTCCGATGATAATCAGCTTAACGCCATATCGAATAATTGTTTTTGTTATAATCAGGACACGTATCTCCAGAATTCCAGTTAGCGACAACATTTATATTACAGAAGTTTTATATTTTCGGTCCTGATGACAGTTTTTTCTGTAGCTAAGGTTGTTAAATCGTCAGCGTTTGATTGTCCGCCATATTTGACATTCTTATAATGGCGGTTCTTATAGCACTTGAGGTTTTTACAAAATTTCAGCAACCACGTATCAAGAAGATGTTCTCGAAATTGCTGACTCATAATGCAATACAGCACAAAATTAATGGCGTTGTTTATAAGCGCGGCCATATCCAAGATGTCTGCCAAGAGAAAATAAACATTTTCGAAAAAGCCATCGAGACAGGCACTCATGACGACTACGACACTTTGTGGGAGTTCCGTGACGATATAAAGAATAATGATCACTAACAGCATGGTTGTGGTGCTCTTGTGGTCTTTCTTCTTCTTGCTATTACTACTAGCGTTAGTACTGAACAGTCGTTTTCTCCTCTCTGCACTCTCGTGTAATTTTTTCAATAGAAAGCCCATAAATATAGTTATTAACGCACAAGGCAAGAGTTTACCGGCGATGGCATACAGCCAGAAGGCCAGGAGCACGATAGACGAAGGGTTCTTGGAGCCGAGGGCGAATTCGTTCAGCCTATACATGCTACTATTAAATGAATTATTGGAAACTTCGTAGACACCAGTAATCATGTAGTTCGGCATCATGATCAGTCCCGAGGCGAAACAAATAGCGACGCATGCGAACACAGTATTTCTCACCGTGAAACAGAATTTGGTTTGAAGATAAACATAGCGTTGAATGGCCATAAACACGGCCAACCATATTGAAATAGCGTGGGTGCTTAACGTAACATTGGCGTGAACGGCCATGAAAGTAGTCCAGGCGTAAGAATATCTCTGTGGTGTTGGAGTTAAGTCACACATGATGTAGAAATGAATAGCGTAGGGTATGTAGGATGCCATTAGAACGATGTCGGAGATGGCGACGGCGGCTAATATGGTGTTGACCGACGTCCGCATCGGTTTCCGTGTAAGGATTTCTATGTTGATGAAATTGGTCAGGATTCCAAATATACACACAAAAATACTCAGGTATCCATGGATACCCCAATACCAAAGGGCGAATGCTTCTAAATTTTTATCAGGCTCCGCAAACCAGCCATCAGCCAGGGAGCTGTTCATGTTTCCGGTCCCTTGATGTAATCAACAATCTGAAATAAAAAAAAAGACAATAAGTAGATAAAATAAAAATCGATGAAGAGACAATTAATGAAGTATTCAGAATAAATTTTTATCAATAATCATAAAAATATTTTTATTATATTCACAACCACCTGTTGTTATTATTACAGCCATTACCCGGAATAAAAACAAGTCATTTATATTCTCCTATTTTTATCTATTCATATCTTCACGATCTCCAGATAAATACTTTCAAATAAAAAACAAATAATTATTTTAAACCAAAATACCCCACATATTTGTAGTAATGATAATAAAAAAACACAGAATTTATATAACACAATAATACTCTGTTAAAGTTTCTAATACCTAATGCATGAGAAATATACACAAAAAGAATATATCATTTGAAGTAGGAAAGTTGTTGATGTATCAATTGTGGTAAATGTATTGTCAATTCGACCTATATGCAGATTATTTTTTTGTTAAATCAAAGGATATTTTTTTTTATCTAATGTATCGGCCTATAAATAAAATATATCGTGTATTTTATTGTCAACTCTTGACAACGATCGAGATAAATTTTATATGTGGCGTTTGATTCTATAAATAGAAGATGGCGTCTACTTTATTGTGAAATCTCGCAGAAGACAATATCCGGCATGTCCAAACGGTGGAGGTAAACTTTATATCCCATTTCAGACCCTTACGCGCAAGCGAATTATTGAAATAAAATTAAAAAACCATATGTTAGTCCCGAAATGACCTAGTTTGTGTTGAGTGGACGTTAAACCCCATTTCCCTCCCTCTCTCTCTCTCACTCTCTCTCTCTCTCTCCCTCTCTCATTAGATATCAATTGAAATAAAACCAAGTGCGAACAATCCAAACCATTAGTCAAAATTCGAAGTCCTAAAAAACGGTCGAGGCAAAATAGTGTAATCAGCAAATGGACTGTTCACCGTGTCCACTTTGGACAGACGGGATATTACCGTGGTCTGTAAACGACGTACAACCCCGAAGCACTACTTTTAGTTTTATTCATTTTGTTTTTGGGAGCGCCACCCCATTTGTTGTTCGTGTTTCTTTGGGAGCGCCTCGACTGTTGTTTTTGGAAGCGCCACTCCTCTCTTTGCCCATGTTGTTCTTGGGAGCGCTATTCCTCTTTTTGTTCATGTTGTTTTTTGGGAGCACCACTCCTTTTGTGCATATTGTTCGTAAAGAGACTAAGGCTTTGACAATTCATGTAAACGATGAACATGAAACTCGAAATGCTTGATTTTTGGACAAATACGTATCGATTGACGTAAAAATTCCAAGATGGATGCAATGAAGTCATACTCAGTTCTGGGTATGTTATATATCCCCGTCATCATTAACCCGGTCGGTATGGTGTATATCCACGTCATCATTAACCCGGTCGGTATGGTGTGTATCCACGTCATCATTAACCCAGGCGGTATGGTGTATATCCACGTCATCATTAACCCAGGCGGTATGGTGTATATCCCCGTCATCATTACCCCGGTCGGTATAAAATAGTATGACGTTAAGCTTCGTTCCACTACCCAGGACAGATATTAACTAATAAAACGTCTTAGAAATGAAGTTTAACGCCCTACTGTTCTGCGCTGACTGGGATGATGATGCGTGCCACGAGGGAAATTTTTCCCGGATAACGGCATCACAGCCTTCTCTTATATCGAATTCCAGGGTTATTGTTTGTCCAATTGGTCGCCTGTCCAACCTCATGGGTTTTCTCCCACTGCTTAAGAAAAGCTACGCGCAAGCGAATTATTGTAATAAAATTTAACCATATGTTAGTCCCGAGATGACATAGTTTGTGTCCAGTGGACGTTAAACACCATTTCTATCTTTCTTTCCTTAACCAGGTAGCCCCGCCCAGGAGGAGGAACCAGACTGGCTAACAAGACAGTCCCGTACAGCCCGTCCTGCAAACCAGACAGGGAGGAACCACGCCGGAAAATAACGATGAAATGTCTTGACCAACACAGAGAATGAAAACGTGAGCTCAAGGTTAGCGAGCAACCCTTCTTACTTACCTTAGCAGACACACGTTGTGAAGTTAGTCAGTCTTTCTTACTTATCCAAGGCGACTCCCCACGTGTTAGAACAGTACAGCAGGTAAATGGCGTGTAAGGTGGTCAGCCGAGTAAGAAATGGATGGCAGGTTGATTATAAACCAATCGATAAAGTTTGAATTGAGAAATACTTCATTAGACTGAATAATACAGTCCATTAAACTCTGTTTTTGTGTTGGTTGGGTTTGGAACCGGGTTGAGTAATAAGCCTATTATCAACTAGTCTAGTGAATAACACACTAAGTCCATCACAGAGCCATCATTCACTCAAGGAAAATAGTGAACAGATTATCACCATCGATTTACGTCGAGATTCCCAGTTGATGGCCGGAGACAAATTATGACGTTATATTAAAATCTCAAATTGTTTATGATCCTAGCTTAAGCTTTCTCTGATTTGATTTTGGTTTTTGTTCGTCTTCAATTCCATCTTTTCTAATTTAATGTTCAATCTATTGTGGGTGTTTTTCATCGATCTATAACCGATTCCTCGACTTAATTCTACATTAAGAAATATAAGCCTCTAGGGATTCGGTATTCATATGGGGCAGAATAACTGATAAGAAATGAAATGGAAAGAACTTCGACGTTTTACTTTTTTGCACCGACCTGGCTAATGACGATAATCATGATACGCCATGCAGTGTGCTATGAGGGGAAGTTTGCATGGATAGTTTTGATGTGGCTTATATCGCATTCAAACTTTCGGCGGATCCTTTATTGCGTACATGGAACCACCCTGGAAAACCCGATGGACTGTTTCGGGCAGAACCGGGATCGGACGCCTTACTCACAGAGTCATTACGTCCATCACCGAAATTTAGTTTTTTTAGTATTCATATTGTCAACTTTAGGGTTATAGTGTTCATATAGTCAACTTAAGGGTTTTTGGTGTTCATATAGTTAACATTTGGGATCGAGGGTCTTGGTGTTCATATTGTTAACTTTAGGGTTTTAGTAGTCATATAGCAACTTTACGGTTTTAGTATTCACATAGTCAACTTTAGGGTTTTGGTATTCATATAATCAACGTTTGGGTTTTAGTATTCATATAGTTAACTTTAGGGTTTTGGTATTCATATAGTCAACTTGAAGGTTTGATATTCATATATATAGTCAACTTTATTGTTTTAGTATTCATGTAGTCACCGCTGATGAGAGATGAATTAACAGATTCTCAATTTAGAGAGGCTCGATTAACGTCTCTGTCAATCAAACACGCCCCCTTTTATCCAACCCGTCACCCTCGATTCAATGATTGCCAGATATATTTATAGTCGTTTAATATACATGTCGTCTCAACGGCATCTCATTTACAAATATAAAAGATGTTATAAATAAGGGACAAAATCAAAATGATATAAAGAGAGAGGGGGGGGGGGGGAGATGGGGTTTAACGTCCACTAGATACAAACTAGGTCATTTCGGGACTAACATATGGTTTTATTTTATTTCAATAATTCACTTGCGCGTAGGGGTCTTTAGCAGTGGGAGGAAACCGGAGGACCCGGAGAAGACCCAAGAGGTTGGACAGACGCCCCTTCTCCTTGTCACGTACAACCGGAGATTCGAAACCACGCCAGTTGTTTCATCAACAGGCGCACTTGCTAATCATTCGGTCATCCTACCCCCCCCCCCCAGAACGATATAAACGATAAGAAATTCAAGTCTATTCAAAGAGATTGGACAGGCGCCCCTACTCCTTGTCACGTACAAGTCTATTCAAAGAGATTGTGTTTAATATCCAACAATATATCTTGCCCGTCGCTTTAATAATCATGCTATAACTCTTTAACTCTAAACTGGGGATGAGTGTGGAATGTCTCACTATACTTGCTAAACTAAAGACTAGATAATCTAAAGGGACTTTGAGGAACATTTCATTTGATGAACCGAACCGGGAATTTAACAATCGAATTTCCAGCCTAGTCTCGATCAAAAACATAGTCTCGTTTATCCAATTCATGATTAAATCATGAATGAAAATTGAGCAGTAAATGGGATCCTAATCCAGCAAATATCACAGGCTAGCGTTGACATCGAGAGTTGATTATTGCCTGGATACGTTAAATAATGTCTAATTAATAATTTAGATATCATTCCAGGCCTAAAGAAAGACCTGCAATAGAAAGGCAGATTAAGCTCTTGTATAATGTATGTTTAATCAGGCGATAACTAAATAACTATAAACTGGGGATGGGTTTTTTGACGATAGGGTCTGTCATTCGGTCAAGTGACTTGATTTCATTTCAAAGCTTGTACGTGACAAATTGTTCCCGTTTTCCGGAGAGAAACAGAGACAGGGTGGGGGTGCTATATCGGCATAGACAGTGGAGAGACAGCAAGCGAGAGAGGGGTGGGTGCTATATCATTGCCATAGATAGCAGGACGGTTGACATCGAAAACGTTGCTTTCTTGTGGAATTTGGTGTTGATATTTTACCACATAATTACATGTAGGTATTTCTAGGAGCACCCGTATATTATAATTACTATTCTCATGGCTCAACTTTTGATAGATGTTGTACAAATTCCTGCATAATTTGCTTTGTATTGTTATAAATTGATCGTAATTGTTGGTATTGGAAGATAATATCACGAAAAGCCTTTATTATATCATTATTCGCCCTCAAAGTGAACCAACAAAGGGAGATAATAAAATAAAAGCAACTAATTATTTGGACGTGGGAGGACTTTTAATACTTTGTCGCCAACATCAGCTGGATGGCTGTTACACATTCACAGATTGTGTCAATTCAGGAAAAAGTCTATTAACATTATTGGCACAGGAAATGAAATAATACGTTCTTAACATATAACGACACCAGGTTTCCGATACTGGAGTGGCTTGGCATAGCCATAAGCAAGTCAGTTATTACAGCTGGCCGGAGTTTAAGTAATGTTCTTTGACTTGTAAATCGATCTGTACTGAAAGCTGAATCTGGTATGTATTGAAATCTGACACCTGCCCGTAGCTGATTGGTCAAAACTATTTTTTTCGATAGGGGCATTTCTCATCCAGGTCAACAGGGTCACACAGTGTGTGGGCGTGGCATCTGGAATTCCAGGCTGGACATCGATTGTTGCATTATCTACGATATCACCTTGATGGAAGAGGTCGTAAAACTTCAGGAACGAACAAATGTTGGTGAAAGCGGACGTAAAACTCAACCAAGATTGATAGTTGCTAAACCAGAGAGCGGAGCTACAAACAGGCTGTCAAAAGACAAGACACCATTAACTAAGTATTATTTAGTACTGTACAATTTGAAGAACAAGAAAAGCATTGTATGAAGGTATAAAAGAAGTGGGGTCTTAATTAAAGAACGAATACTGTAACAAGACCCTGAACATACGTCAGCGGTGGAGAAAATAGGGTCTGGCAAGGGATACCGTACAGTCGTTCGGACGGCACAAAACAGCTGTCATGTGTGCACATTGGCGTGCACAAAAAAACATCGATAGTTAGAATTCGACATAAGGTTCGGTTGTAGCACTGCTGTCCGGGCCAGATTTCCCCCACAGCCAACTGTATCTTCATTAGTCCATTTCATTTTGATTTCATCAGCTATTTGGGGTGTTGGGGTGTTAGGGGCCGAATGGTTAGCGTGATTTCGATTACCCTACTCTCCCTCTCTCTCTCTCTCCCTCCCTCTCTCATCACACGTAAAGCATTTATTAATGAAAACGTTCTGATATATTTTATATCTATTAACCTGTACGCCATTCCCATACATCCGTGTTTGATAAATCGACCACATTAATCCTAACTGTATATTTTAACCCTGGTTTTATTGGACAGATCAAGTGAATTCATCTCTGTAGCATGTTAAAGTGTCCAAGGAATCACCTTTATAACCCCACTGGAACATATAATATCACAATTAACAGCCACTTTATATTATCTTCCTTCACGATCTGGTACAAAATCACAAAATTATGATAATACAATATAACTGCAATCGTTAACCCCGCTCTCTGATCATTGACGTGATGATCTCTACAAGAAGTCATTGAACGTTCGTCGTTTTAACGAGAAGTTGATGTAAAATAAAATCATTTATTATCAATACATGATACTGATGACCTTTAATCAAAAAACTGGTCCTTATTTTGTTTTTATATCGTTATACACGAAGTGATTATAAATATACAAAATAAAATGAAATGAGGTTTAACGTCCTACTATTCTGTTCCTAACCTTGGCTAATGGAGACGGGCATACACCATACAGTGTGCTATGAGTGAAATGTTGCCAGGGCAGCGGTAGCGGTGTTACAGCCTACACTTATATCGAATTCCAACTGCCAAGAAATCGTTTACATGCACGCCAATGTGTACACGAGACATCGGTTTTTCGTCCCATTCGCACGACTAGACAGCTGTCCTTGTCATTCCTTCCGTACTGCGTCAATGACAAGGGTAAACCACGCCGGAAAATCTGGATGAATTTTCTCGACCAATGCAGTGACCGAACACCCGGTCCCCAGGCTAGCGAGTCAGCGTCTGACCCACTTGGCCACCGTGATCACCGATTTTCAGTAACGAACCAATTCGTAAACGGCGAAGGGAAACCTTATATTTATACTATATCTGGCCCCGAGTTCACAAAACATTCTCAGACTTACGTTAAAATTTTATGTAACTTTCAATCATTGTTTAGGAGAAATATTTCTGATCCAGAAACACAAAACTTTGCACATAGTTTATTATTGATGTATTTCATACCTTAATCAAACAACAGAACTTTTATAAAGGGCTATATGTTAGTTAAAATAAGGCGAACAATTTTGAGTAATTTCTTAACTTGTAGGAGCTAAATCGCTAACATTTGGGACCTATAGAAATTTACTCAAATGTGTCGGAACATATATAATAATGTAAAATGAATACATATAAACTGATTTACATTCAATCGTTTCCGGTTTTTACTCTAATTTTTAATCAGTTATGTTCGGCGAAATAGGCCATTAGTAGAATATGTCTAGTCTTGTTCTTCGAGTCCCTTGTTACAAATGGCACTAAAATGCATTGTGGTACACGAATGGTAAATTCTTTATTTTGTCTACAATATAGGATATCAGAAACCGATCTTTTTCCGGTCTGATCACAGCATCAATGTTGATTTACATTGACAAATAATTCGTGTTTTCATTGTCGAAGATTTTGGATGATATTGAGTTAGAGACTTAGCTCCTTTAAGTCTGGGAATTCTTAGTGGACTCTGGGCCAGGAGTAATGCTTATGGAGTAAATATTGATGGTATCTTGACATTCGCAACACCGTGGTTTTATTGACATAAACTTAACGACATCACCTTACGTGTCAATACACGACAAGGACCATAAATATTATTAATGTCACCCCCTCTGTTTATTCTGTAGTACCACGAATAAACCACTGTCTAGTCGCAAATAATATTCTTGTTTGATGGAACAATATAACTCACGGTTAACCGTAATCCGATTGGAAAGCACTGATTGACGCGCTCAACGGAAGTAAGTCAGATGTCTGGAACGTGACGTTAGCCGTCAAGAGAAGATAAGTCTAGGATTGTGACCAGAAGACATCTTGTAGATTACAAGCGGAATGATTGATGGGTCTGTGATTTCGGCTTTTATTAATAACATCTACAGTTTGATTACACGTCACTGGTATTATCACGTGATTTAACACCTAAATAAAAGATGGCGGAGATGGACAGACACGCGTCACCAACAAACAATAGTTTCAACTGTCTGATTCTTCAATGAGCTTAATTACGACAATTGTTTTCATGGTTGTCAGTCATGTTAGCGTCTTGTTGTTATCAATGAGCATTCGGTAGATTTAATTTAAACATTTATCGACTAAGAAACAACATGTACAAAATAAAAGATGGATCCCTGGCGACACTACGCACCTGTGTATGCAGGTGCGGATCCAGGAATTTTTGCAGGAGGGGGTTTGCCAGGTTTCTGTTACGGAAATCTGCCATCATCGTCTCTAAATTACATAGGCATACATACAAATTGAGCTTTTTAAACAGAGAAATCATTGTTATACTGATGTAGGATCACTTTGTGATGTAATTTCATTGATGCAAGGCATTATTTTTTTTTATGTAGCTGGGCAGGGGGGGGGGGGGACCCCCCAAACCCCCCCTCTGGATCCGCGCCTGTGTATGTTTGGCGTATTATTGAGTGTTATGCCGTCATGTTTCGAGCGTTCTGAGCTGCCACCTATCCTCCAAATAGACTTAAAGTTCAATATAGACTTAAAGTTCAATATAGACTTACAGGCCAATTTAGATTTACAGTTCAGTATAGACTTACAACCCACTATAGACTTACAGTTCAATATAGACTTACAGTCCAATATAGATTTACAGTTCAATATAGATTTACAGTTTAACATAGACTTAGAGTTCAATACAGACTTACAGTCCAATATAGATTTACGGTTCAATACAGACTTACAGCGCAATATAGATTTACGGTTCAATATAGACAAACAGCCCAATATAGACAGCCCAATATATATTTACAGTCCAATATGGACTTACATGAGCAGCCCAGTACATACTTACAGCCCAATATAGATTTACAGTTCAATACAGACTTACAGCCTAATATAGACTTAACATATAAAAGTAGTCTTGTTACAAAGCAAACTAGTCAAAAACAAAACTTATTCAAATCGATCAAATGATGACTGGAAGAAAACCATCATAAAATAAATTACAGCCATTAACGTTTACTGTGTATGTTTTCATAATATAAGTATGATTTATTTTCTGTAATTATATAAAAAAAAAATGCTGTGATATGTTTTCTTTTATTATAATATAATATCATTTATAATATACTTTTACTGGAATCGTAACATGTTTTTCTGTAATCATCCCTACGCATCAGCACTTTTATTATTTTACGATATATATATATATCTGGAAACTCTTTTCACGAAATTTTAGCTAAGATAAAATCCAAATTAAAGTATCTACTTAAACTCGGATTTTATCTTGGTTAAAATTTCAAGCAACAGGGCTCAGGTGAATATGGAACCACAAATCAGTTCGTCCTTCGTTATGGCAAATTAGTTCGTTATTAAGGTAGAAACATGGCTTATTATAATCTAATCAAATTCAATTCATGAACGCCCCACACCCGCCGTATTCCATATAAAATACATTTATTATATTATTAATGAATCACGAACCTCAAACCCACACCCGGCGTATTCCCTATAAAAAGGCATTTATTATATTACTAATTCTATAACTGACGAATAAAAAGTCACAAATTAGTTCCTGATTCTTTATTCGAAGAAACCACCGGAAGATACTCGAGAATACACAATAACACACCTTAAAACCACAGGCGCTCACGTGGCACTATTTCCCCGCCCCCTATACCGATCAAACAGACACCGGTAAATCAATCGTGTATGAAAGAGAGAGAGAGAGAGAGAGAGAAAGAGAGAGAGAGAGAGAGAGATGGGATTTAACCCCAACTCGACACAAACTAAGTAATTTAGGGACTAACATATGGTTTAATTTGATTACAAGAATTCGCTTGCGCACATAGGGGTCTTTCGCAGCGGGAGGAAACCGTAGGACCCGGAGAAAACCCTAGAGGTTGGAGTAAATCAATCGTTTTATTTGTTATGAAGTTAAAATATGATGTTTGTCTATTATAAAATTTTACCGACCTTTATTATTGTCATAACTATGACGTAAAACCAAGCACAGTCACGTGTTCGTTTTCAATTTATATTCTACCCAACGCCCCGCCCACTTCCACTTTTACCATTTAACACAATCATCATATCAATACGTGACACACACACACACACACAGAGTCAGCTCTTTGAAGTTTTCCTTGTTTTTTATTTATTTTTCGAATAATCTAATTCAAAATATCTTCAGGCTCTTTGAAAGTATCGTGTATTTTTTATAAATTAATTGAAGTTCTTCTGATCCAATTTAGATGTCATTGTTAGCGTGTTTTAACATGAAAATAAAAACTTGTTTGACACGAAACATTATATCCATAAACAAGTTGAAACAGAACACAACATGCCTCTTGACTAAATTAACTTTAGTAAGAATTGTTAGAACAACTTAATAAATGTCATTCAGTGACATTCTACATTGACATTATCCATTGCAGCCAAGAGAGAGAGAGAGAGAAAGAGAGAGAGAGAGAGAGAGAGAGGTGGGCTGGACGGGAGTTGTTGAAACAAAGTCACGCTTCTAAAAAACAAGTAGTAATAACTTTTACAGCTAGTTACATCCCTACAAACATGTAATGACGTCCCTCAAATGAAGAACTATTTGCTGTATATACTAAACATTGACTAAGAATAATGGTCACTTGTGTGATAGAGGGGGGGGGGGTGAATGGTTAACGTGCTCACGCTGTATCATACGGCCTACCATTGAGTCAACTGGCGTGGTTTCGAATCTCCGGTTGTACGTGGCAAGGAGTAGGATCGCCTGCCCAACCTCGTGGGTTTTCTCCGGGTACTCCCGTTTCCTCCCACTGATAAAGACCCCTACGCGCAGGCGAATTATTGAAATAAAAAATTGAACCATATGTTAGTCCCGAAATGACCTAGTTTGTGTCGAGTGGACGTTTAACCCCATATCTCTCTCTCCCTCTCTCTCTCTCTTTCTACCCCCTCTCTCTCTCTCTCTCTCTCTCTCTCTCTCTCTCTTATATGCTTTAATGATAAAAACGTTTATTTGTCAGCGGTTTGATTAACAGTGTATCGGTGTATCGAGTAAAGGCGTTTTGCTTCCTGAACTTGGATGTTGGTGCGTTTGTTATTAAACAGGCATTACGGTAAGAGCTATATCGGCCTATTGCAGGTCTTTCTTCAGGTCTTAGATGTTCTATAAACTATTCATGAGACATTTATGAACACGACAAGACCACAATCAACTCTCGATGCCGTTTGATGATTTAATTCAAAAATGGTAAAGCAGGTTGGTGGTTGCTATCAGTGCTCTTGACAAACCTTCAAAGGCGAATATATTCATTCAAGATAAATGAATTTGGCGGAATTTTTTAATGTATTCATTTTGCATTATCGATTTGTGAAGTATTATAGTACGAACGACGAGCTCGTTATTCAAATCTAACAATAATTTATCTTTGATCTTCCAGACTATTATTATCTCTGTTGTCCAGAACCGTTCAGCCATTATTATCTCTATTGTCCAGCACCTTTCAGTCATTATTATCTCTATTATCCAGCACCTTTCAACCATTTCTTTATTTATATTCATATTATAAGACTGGATATTTATCAATTGTCATGTTGTCGCGTTTATCATTGTTAAAGTTAAACCAAGTCTCTATTTCAAACTTGGGATTACGGTGGCTAAGTGGGCACGACGCTGGTTCGCTGGCCTGGAGGTCGGGTGTTTGATCCCTGCATTGGTCGAGAAAGTTCATAAAGATTTCACCCTCCCCCCTCCCATTGTCAGTGAAAGATTGTCTAAATTTATTTTTGAGGTGGGCGGTAGAGGGCGCACCCACTAGATACGGCCATGAGAACAACATCATCTGGTATCTCGTCTATGTAAACCCAAACAGTAAAAGATGTCCTCACACTACTGAAATAATGTGTCTTAAGCAACGTCGGTGAGTTTTACAACATCTAGCTTGATAAGATGTACGAGATCAAGCCTTCTATTGAAGATGTACTGGAATGAGATTTAACCTTCTACTATTCTGCACCAAACGGAATAATAAAAACGTTAATATCAAATAGAACGACAATCCGTTCTTTCCACTACTAGTAGCTGCAAGGTTATTATATCCTCTTTCACCTGGAGCCATTTCACAAATTTTCTATTTCAAGTGTATTCCAAGTGATATAGCCATCCTGCCATCTTTAGGACATCTTCAACTCAACTAATTCAGTATTAAGCTACTAATCTTTGTTTTACACGATGTGCAATACTCTTAAATGGTTTTATTTTCCTGTTAAATGTATGTCAACGCCGTCGAGCGGAATGAGCGATAGGGGAATAGCTGGTGTTGAAATGTCAGAAGGTTGATAGGATAATCTTGTTATAGACGGTTAATGGAACAGCTAACTTCTGCATTAGATATAAAGATTTCCTCTTATCAATTTTACAAACCGTTCGAACTTGCGTGACACGTGTATTACGTGTTAAAAGGTCTGAGAGTCGATTCCAGTCGTTTCAACTTGCGAGACGCGCGTCTGACATGTTTTAAGGTCTGGAGTTGATACAAACCGCTCCAACTTACGCGACTCGTGTCTAAAGCAAGGCTAAAGCCAGGCTGACACTTGCACGATTCCGTGGCGCGCATTGGCACGACTCGAGTCGGCACGACAGCGTCCGATTTGCGCAAACTTGTCGTGCCGATGCGGGAAGGGCGTAAACAATGCGCAAACTATGCGTGAACTCGTCGTGCCAGTTCGTGTCAATGTGGACACTGATGGGCACGACAAAATCGTGGCCAAAAGTCGTGCAAGTGTCAGCCTGGCTTGACACTTGCACGATTCCGTGGCACGCATTGACACGACTCGAGTCGGCACGACACCGTCCGATTTCCGGAAACTCGTCGTGCCAATGCAGGAAGTGCGTAAACAATGCGCAAACTATGCGGGAACTCATCGTGACAGTTCGTGTCAATGTGGACACTGATGGGCATGACAAAATCGTGGCCAAAGGTCGTGCAAGTGTCAGCCTAGCTATACCCTTTCTAAAGGCCTCGGGGCTGATGCAAAGCGCACCGACTTGAGAGACTTGCGCCTGACCTGTTTAAAGGTTTGCCAGGAACTGCTCCACCTTGCGAGACACGTGTCTAACGTGTTTTAAGACCCTGGGAGTTGATACAAACCGTTCCAACTTGTGAGAAGCGCGTCTAACACGTCTGAAAGTTTGGCAGTCGATAAAAACCTCTACAACTTGCGTGACTCGTGTCTAAGCTGTTTAAAGGCCCCTGGGGTGATTTTATACGAACCGCTTCAACTTGAAAGACGCATGTCTTACATTTTAAAGGCCTGGGACCTGATACAAACCGTGTGAGACTCTTGTATAGCATCGTTACAGACCTTGATACAAACCGCGCGAACTTGAGAGACGCGCGTCTAACATGTTTTAAGGCCCTGAGAGTGGATAGTTCGCGCGATATTAATCATACTGTTTAATGGAACGACCTACATGTAGAATCCTGTACAAAGATTCATTTCACAAATAACCAATCTCTTGATCTGCAACCAATATCGCTGTGCTATTAGTAGAACGCGTTCCCGAGACACCACACAGGACGAGAAGAGACAGTTCGCAACATTTTGACTGATTCATGAAACTGAAATTATGTTGATTTTAATTGAATGAAACTATTTGGGATTTCACAAAGAACGAGAAGAGACAGTTCGCAACATTTTGACTGTGCTGATTCCTGAAACTGAAATTATGTCGATTTCAAATATATAAAACTCTTTGAGGTTTCTCAAATTAACGACCCCGTCTGTTGATGCGGAATAATAAGTTCCTGAAACGTTAGTGAACAAACATTAAATTCTTAATTTAAAAGAAAGAACAAAAAACACCACACGACAGCAGGATGTCTATATGTGGTTATTTTCATCTTGTCAAGAGTTGAAAGGAATAAAATGACTTGGGGTGTGTGTTTGTGTTAAAAAAAAACAGGATGTTCTTTCAACAAACTAATTAAAGAAAAGCTTCCTATTTACGAATCGTACCAGTTCAAAAACAAAATTAGCGGTTCGTTCGTTCGATCCTGTGGTTTAACGTCCACTTCTTCTTAGAGTGATATCGTAGACAAGAACTTAACCGAGTTTAAGGCTTTATTTATACAGGTTCACGTCAACTGTTCTCGGGGCCTGCGTTTATTAACAGAAACAGGGGGCGCATGGTTAGCACCTCTCTCTCTCTCTCTCTCTCTCTCTCTCTCCCCTCTCTCTCTCTCTCAATAGAATCACACGCCCACTTGAGGTGCGTGCGTTTACTTGAGTTAAGGTTTAATTGGGCTGGATCAAATTCTGTAATTTCGTTTAAGATTAATGAAATATTATATGACACAAAACATTCCTCGAGTTGGTTAGGGTTAACCCTAACCCCACGGGTTTACTTCCGCTAACAGACCCAAGAGCAAGGTGTGCTGAGAGGAGACTTGAAGAAAAAGTCCAATGTCTCGTGGAACTCTTGTGGCGAAAAATCAACACAGATGAAAAACACTGACGAAAAATGCAGTAGCACACATGGAGGTAAAGGGGTCAGAGAAGCTATGTTTTTTAAAAAAAAAAAGTATGAATTCCGGAATCTTAAGGAGTCAAATTTCTTCTGAACAGAAACTCCTGTGTTGAAACATTCCAAACACAAAAAATCCGAACCTTGCCATCGTGTGGTGAAACATTCCACACCCAACGCCCGAACCTTGCCACCAATGCTGGTTCGTACGCACATCACGTAAAATATACAACTAATGTTCCGGAAATCGCAGACGGTCGAAATAACCGTTAAAATGATATTAAACGTTTAAATTCGTTAAATCAAATATTGGCTGCTGGAATATTTCAAGCTCATGCTCGACCAACTGCATCATTTCATAGGCTACTGGATTTAATGACGAATCGATTTTAAATTTTGATTCCAAAAGCCTATTATGGTATTTAGAGGACTGGGGTTTAACGCCCACTTTGCTGCATCGTTTAGGTACGTACTACAGTGTGTTATTATTCGTTCGTTCGTAGAGTTTTGCGTCCGCTTTCACCTTGGGTGATATCGCAGACACAACAAGGGTGATACCTATTCTTATATAGCATTCCAAATTCCATTTGGCGTGCATGCAAATGTTTACACGGGACCGCCCTTTTTCGCCCCATCCCGGTAAATATATATTACGATGTTATATAAGATTTATTACATTTATTCTGTATATGAAATTGTAATTATATATATATTGAGATGTCCCTTTTATTATGAAACAAAAGTCTTAATAAAACATGCTATGGCTCAGCCGCCATTAACTCTCACCCAGTTGGGCCCAGCAGCCATTGTGGTCTTTAACAATTCCAAATCCCTCCAACCATACCAAATATAGAAACCATCAAGACATTCTGAAAATTCAAGAACTGGGAGAACTAGAATCCTCTATTCATGGAAATGGCCTTCAATAAAATTGAATGTCATGCAGAAACTGGTTGCCCTGGGATCGGTTCCGGTGTTAAGTGTCTGCCTGGAGAAGTCAGGGGCTATATAAGGTCAAGTTCCTAGCGGCCCATCTTATCCTTCGTGATATGTTCCCACATTGATGCCATTGAAAGAGACAAACAGAATTTAAATCCACCCTGGGCAAACTGTTAAATATGTTTCATTATTATTGAGTGCTACTGCTATATGTCAAATAAACGACTGTATTAAATATAATTGATCAATTATTGTGATGACAGAATTGTTTTTGTAAAATGGTGAATTATTCCAATCAGCCTTGAGTCGGATATGATCGGATTTCTACAGGTTACACATAATATATGGTGCGGATGGAAGAAAAATGACACAACAAAACATTAATTGGCCAGCATCAAACAAGACGGTACAATAACAAGAGGTTAAATGAAATGGGGTTAAATGTCTCGCTTTTTCTGTACCGACTGGATAATAAAGGCGTGCATACGCCATGCAGTGTGCTATGGAGTGAATTTTGACTGCATCCAACTCTTATTTCAGATTGGATGGCCGAGCGGTTAGCTCGTGTGCACTGTATTATAAAGCCTGTCATTGAGTCAACTGTCGTGGTTTTGTTTCCCCGAATGAATGTGACAGTATGGTCGCCTTTCCAACTTCGCGGGTTTTCTCCGTGCCCCCTGGTTTCTCCCCATTGTCAAAGGGCCTTACGCGCAAGCGAATTATTGAAATTAAATTGAACCATATGTTAGTTCCGATATGACCTAGATTATGTTGAGTGGACGTTAAACCCAATCGAAGAATTGTTTAATATGCACGCCAGTGAGTACACGGTGACTTCTATGTAAGGTGACAATCCGGATGATGTTTACAGACGCAATATATCCACCAAGTCTCTTGGTATTAATATTAAAGATCGAAAGATTAAATTCTCCTTCCGTCAGACTGAGGAACATAAATAATACACACGATTACTCCTGCATTAAACACAAAACAAAACCGACCCCAGAGATTTATTAGAATACAGTTTAGGACATTTCTGCACAACACTCGCCACACCATTTTCTAAAAAGAGAAATAAATTGATGTGTTCACCCTACAGATATTCTCGCCAGCAACTTCTATTCTCATCCTTCTGAAGCACTATTTCTATGTCTCTTGTAGAATTAGTATTCGCCTGAATGACGGCTTTCAAGTTTCAGAACAGATATAAACCTTCCAGCATATTAACTATACAACTGGAAAGCATTTCTTTCCCACGTCTTTCAATATAACATCTGAAAAGACCAAATCTCTTGAGTTAGAATCGTATTAATTCTACTTTAAATCTCTTCGTACGATAAAAAGACCGCCCACGTCTTTTATATAGATCTTCTTCATAACACCACCAATCTTGAGAGAGAGAGGAAGAGAGAGAGAGAGAGAGAGGGGTTAACATGCACTAGCCACAAACTAGGTCATTTCTGAACTAACATAATTGTATTTGATTTCAATAATTCGCTTGCGCGTAGGGTTTTTAGCAATGGGGGGAAACCGGAGGATACAGAGAAATCCAAGAGGCAGGCGACCTTATTCCTTGTCACGTACAACCGGGAATTTGAATCGAGATTTTCCTTATCAACGAAATGATTCTGCCATTTAGAAGCATACATTTGTCTAAAATGTTCCTCGGAATTTTTCGATGTGGGTCCCATTTGTCAGAGGTGGAGGACGCGGGGCGTGACAAATACGGCTATCTGGTTGTAGGGATAGGCCATAAAATTGAGGTTCTGTACACACATTGTGCATGTAAAAGACCCCTTGATAGACATTCCCGCGGAAGAAAATGTCCCTCATAGCACTATGTATAACTAGCATTGTCGATACAGAACAATAAAACATATAAACCCCATCTAATTTCATCTCTGGTTGACAAAAATTGGCCCGGAATATTATTTCATTTCTCGTATCCCAAATAATATGACAAATATTGGCTTGGAATACTATTATCGAGATTTTGAAGAAATCTATTGATCGATTATTGTTATATAACCAGAAATGTGAAGGCGGGTAATGATGCCACTTTTTATATTTAATATGAATTAAATATCGTAGTTGTGTTAATTATACCGGGTGATCTATATTCAGATTACAATAAATATTGATTTTATCAGCTTGATAACGGCTCCGGTGAAAATTAAACAGGTTCGTTGGTAATTTACATACACATTTACACTCAGGTAGAATATAGATTCATTCACCAGGCCCCAAGTTCACGAAGCCTTCGCAGACTTAAGTGAAGAATTTACTCAAAATTGTTCGTTTTATTGTAGCCGAAATATAACTCTTTTTAAAACTTTTGTTGGTTTAATGTACATAAATAAGAAACTATCTTATCTTAGTTAAAATTTCGTGAAATAGGCCCCTGGATCAGAGATATTTCTAATGAACAGTGATTGAAAGTTTAGTAAATTCTTAACTTAAGTCTGGGAATTGTTTTGTGAACTCGGGGCCAGGTGAAATATATATGCGAATTTCTTTGGGGGCCAACCATTTTCTCTGAATGCCTTCAGAATGCTTAATTATTTTCACAGATAGTGCACCGGGCTTGTTGCCGACCCCAATGTTTAAGACAAAGATAAAATATGGATTCTAATTCCGACCGGCCTAACTACATTGATACCTGGGGGGGGGACGCCCCAGGTGAACTTTTCAAGCCAACAGCTGGACTGGATACGCGTTATGTGTTACTAAAATAAACTGATTTATTAGTCGGTCGAATATTGCCATGACTGGTATTATTGTGGGGTTGGAAGCTAATCTCCTAACACCAATTTTTACCCGTATATATAACATTAGACACATTGTATAATATATAACATTGTATATAACATTAGACACATTGTATAATATATAACATTGTATATAACATTAGACACATTGTATAATATATAACATTGTATATAACATTAGAAATGAAATGAAATGAAATGGGGTTTAACGTCCTACTCTTGTGTACCTAACCTGGGCTAATGGAAGACGGGCATACGCCGTACAGTGTGCTATGAGGGGAATTTTGCCCGGGCAGCGGCGCTACGGCCTACTCTTATATCGAATTCCAACTGCCAAGGGATCTTTTACGTGCACTCCAATGTGTACACGGGGCCTCGGTTTTTCGTCCCATCCGAACGACTAGGTAGCTGTCCTTTTCAGGCCCTCCTTCTGCATCACTGACAAGGGGAAATCACGCTTCCGGAAAATCGAGATGAACTTTCTCGGCCAATGCAGGGATCGAACACCCGACCTCCAGGCTAGCGAACCAGCGCCTTATCCACTTAGCCACCGTGGCCCCCATATAACATTAGAAACATTGTATACACCACTATACATGACATTAGACACATTGTATAACATTGTATATAACATTGTATATTACGTTAGATACATTGTATATTGTAGTGTATACAATGTATATATCATTAGACACATTGTATAGAACACTGTATATATCATTAGACACATTCAATACAATATTGTATATAACATTAGATATAGAGAAATTTTTTAATGAATGTGGTAATTGTCTATATGGTAACGTACAAGAAGACTCTTTGTTAGAAATGTAATCTTTCTAAGCTAAGAAGTAGCATCGGTCGTTCTCAAGATTCAGCATATCTTGCTTCTAAACATGGTGGTAGGTATAACGTGACTATAAAATATCTGTGTTAACTAACAAGTCAAAAACAAATTATCGTATACATTGTTTTTATCTAGCAACAAGTCACAAACAACCTGTATCTGTTGATAATTCTACAACTATTGTTTTTATCTCTCAACACAATTTTATTTGTAGTAAAAAAAACTAGTAAACTATAATCTTAGCAAAAGGTCATATAAATAAATATCTAAACGTTTTTACTGATAATTATCTTGCTGGAAGATGTGAAATCTGCGTTACTAAGTTTAAGAAATATATTCCATTTGATCTTCTGCTAGATTTTTTTAAAATTGTTTTTCAGGAAATCTTGATATATTTTTATTCACAGAATAAATCTTTTTTCTTCAAGTGGTTTATAATATAATGTCTTTGTTTCTTCGTAACACTTAGTAACAGCTTGACGTGATTTGACATTTGGGATTTCAGCGTAGGCTTTTTCTGCATTCGCTTAACTTTGCATTATTATGTAGCATTTGTTGTATGTGTTTTTAACACTTTGTTATATTAATATTAAATATTTCTGTAGTTTCAAAAAAATATATATTATTTGGCCTGAAGATGTTCAAGAGAACTGAAAACATTAGCCATTTACATGTCGTTATATATATTCACATTTAACTCCTTCGCTATTTATCACATTCCGGGTATATCAGCGGGGAAAAAGTGCGGGAATGTTGAATCAACCTAGTTTCGATTTCTCATCCTACAAAAATCCTTTACCGAGATGGCGTCCAATGACTGTTTACATTTTTATTACTGTGGAAATTTTTTTGAAAAATGAACCCCAAATATGCGATTTGGAGGTATATCTGATTATCTGTGAAATAATATTTCATGAACCGATTAATTTAGGCCAAAACCCCGACCGGCAAGTAATTTACAACCATCAACCTGTGAAATAATATATTTCATGAATCGATTAATTAGGCCAAAACCCCGACCTGCAAGTAATTTACAACCATCAACCTGTGAAATTATCATATCGTCATATTATTAATTAACGTATTAACATGATCATCATACCTCCTCCCCCATATAATGTTCAGCAGAAATAGGTTTTGTTTTTAGATGAATTGGACAAAATTAATTTTTTTCAATTTTTGTCCGACCGGCCCTTCGGTCGATCATCCGACTGGCCCATCGCCCGATGGCCCAATCCGCCCCTGTTTGTCACGTACAAGCGGGGAATCGAAACCACGCCAGTTTACTCAATGACAAACCTTATGATACAACGCGTACGCTCTAACCATTAGCCCACACCCCATGTCCCAAGACAAACCTACGGACAAGACAAACAGTAATAAACAACAAATAGTAAAGGGATCCCGGGGTGAGGCGGAGGGGAGTGGATTTCGATTTTGGTTTCTGAATTTGTCAAGAAATTGATCTGGGAACTTTCAAAATCAAAAGCAAGATTTACCATTCCATGTTCTTCCATTGTATTGAATATTGTTGTTGTTATCTTGCGATGATATTATAGCACCCCTATATCCATTCTCTAGACTAGTTGGAGGGCATGTCATTTTGGGTGTGGAACTCCACATCCACCACCAGAAACCCGGCAGACTTACATTTTGATGATACTAGATATACATGCATTGATACAATATAGGAGAACATTGGTACATTTTACAACTAGGTTAACCCCCTGGGGCTCCCGGTCTAATTCATTATCTAAATCAAAATAAACATTTCATAAACAGCAGTGGGCACCACAAGTCGTGTATTTTATGCTTTCGGGCACCATTACTAATAAACAAAGAAATACCCATAAGTCAATCAATGCGGAAGTAATTAATAATGCTGGATTGATAAACGACCAAACAACTAATCAAAAACGTGTTGAATGGACTAAGATGGCGTGAAAAGCTGTCGTTTAAATTCGACTATTCTCGTGTTTCACCAAACAAAATTATTAGAAATTCAAATAATGTTTACCAAAAATGGAATATAAATCACTCTCGACAAATCGATGTTACATTAAATGGCTATCGTTGAATAAGATAAAGAGCTGGCAGTTCGCACTATAACAGTCAAAATATAGATAATGTAAACGGAATATGCTGAAAATATCAGTCAAATTGCTCAACTCCAAACCGAGATATTAGCGTTTGAATTTTAGGCCGCCTCGGTCACCATTACTAAAGTCGGTACGGTAAAACATGGTCTCGATTATCCAGTTTTTGATTTAATCATCAGTAGAAATGCGACACTTAAGATGGCATCGGGTGTTGATTACGTTCTTTTCATGTTAATAAATTATCTAATTAATAGTTTATATATCATTTCAGGCCTAAACAAAAACCTGCAATAGGCAGATTTAGCTCTTGCATAATGTATGTTTAAGTAAGAATCAGATAATGACTAATCGGATATTCCTACTTCTAATACAAGGTATGTTTATAACCAGAGGTGTTTAATCTGTCAACAATACTCATTGTTCCTATTGTCTGTCTACTTGTGGGGGGGGGGGTAGCGCACGCTGTATCATGCGGCCTGCCATTGAGTCAACTGGCGTGGTTTCGAATCCCCGGTTCTACGTGGCAAGCAGTAGGGTCGCCTGTCCAACCTCGTTTGTTTACTTCGAGTGCTCCGGTCTCCTCCCACCACTAAAGACCCTAGCGAATTATAGAAATAAAATTAAACCATATGTTAGTCCCGAAATGACTTAGTTTGTGTCGATTGGACGTTAACCCCCCTCTCTCTCTCTCTCTCTCTCTCTCTCTCTCTCTCATTGGTCCTATTGTTTGTCTACTTGTAATTTAGTAGCAGACGACGAGAACCGATCGTGATATATTCTATGACATCTCTTTGTTGTGTTATATATGGGATGATCAGCACTACTCATGATCACTACGAGTATGTATCATGTTGCCTGTAGCAACAGCGTGATATCACCTCTTACTGCCTGTAGTCCATGTAATACACCGGCTTAACATTTATATAATTCCACTTCCTGTCTGTAAAGACCCTGATAATTTACGTCTGGACATTCTTCCTGTTAACACGGCCTGCAGTATTTTAGAACGGATAAATACGCCATTTTGTCATCTCGAGACAAGTTCGTCACCTTCAACAGCTTGTTAATTTCACCATGTTTGTAACCACGTCGAGAAAGATCATCCAGATTTTCAGCCGTGGTTCCACTTTGTCACTGATGTAGGACGAATGACCTGACTGTTGTCTAATTGTTCTAATGGGACGAAAAACTGAAATCTGTGTACATATTGACGTGCACGTAAAAGATCCTTGACACAGATATGAGTAGGCCGTAGTGCCGCTGCCCGGGTAAAATTTCCCACATAGCACACTGTATGTCCGTCATCATTAGCCCAGTTGGAGCAGAAAAGTAGGACGTTAAACCCCATTTCATTTCTTTTCACTAACCGACATTGATTTAATGCAATGAAATCGGGTTTAACGTTTCACCTTTCTGCTCCGACTTGGTAATAAAATGAAATGAAATGGGGTTTAACGTCCTACTCTTTTGCACCTAACCTGGGCTAATGGAAGACGGGCATACGCCATACAGTGTGCTATGAGGGAATTTTGCCCGGGCAGCGGCGCTACGGCCTACTCTTATATCGAATTCCAACTGCCAAGTGATCTTTTACGTGCTCTCCAATGTGTACACGCGACCTCGGTTTTTCGTCCCATCCGAACGACTAGGCAGCTGTCCTTGTCACTTGGTAATGAAGATGGACACTGCCATGAGTGACATTCGCACGGACAACGACACAAAGGCACTACGACCTGCTCATATATCGAATTCCAACTGTCAAAGGATCTTTTACGTGCACTCCAATGGTTTGGACTATAATGTCCGTAGTACACATCTATACTTTTGGGATCGCTACAGGCACGTCGAGAAAAGCCTTTGTATTTTTTAAGGCCGGTTGCCGCTTATCAGTGATAGCCCCTGACAAGGTGCCAAGGGCAGTGCGTCTAGCTTATCGGATAGAACGAAAACCCAGGTCCAGCTGCATTGACATGCAAAGAAAAGAAACCATTGACAGTTGTAATGGGGGAACAGTAGACTGATCAGAGTATACATAGCTAATTTCTAGTACGAGAGAAAGCCGACCGTCCGCAATGTTTTAGTATCATAATTGGAAGCGACGGGTGTTGTCAATTAGGCAGAGTGTGCTTACGCGGTGACCAATTTAGTTTATTATGTATCTGGTATGTAGACCTAGTTTACTAATGGGATAAATGCTGAACAGTTTGTTCTCGTCTCCTTGTGGGCAGTCGGCATTGTCATTAAACGCGAAACACTTATCATGGGACACCAGCGGGGGAATACCATTACAATAAAATTATACATTTATTAACAGTGGTGTGAAATGAGCAAGCCATTAAATACAGATATATAGGTGTGTGTGGAGATAATATAACTAACAATACGATAAAATTACATATTTATTGACAGAAGTGTGGAACGAGCAACCCAGAACAGATGTAGGCGTGGGTATTATATAACTAACTGATGTAGATGCGGTATAATATTATTAACATTACATACAGATATAGGCGTTGGTATAATATTACTAACATTACATACATATGTAGGCATTTATATTAAATTACTAACATTACGTACAGATGCAGGCATTTCTATTAAATTACTAACATTACATACAGATGTAGGGGTGGGTATTATATAACTAACATTACATACAGATGTAGGCGTGGGTAAAATATGACTAACATTACAAACAGATGTAGGGATGGGTATAATATACCTAACATTACATATAGATGTAGGGATGGGTATAATATAACTAACATTACATATAGATGTAGACGTGGAAACAATATTACTCACATTACATATAGATATGATCTATACAGAGACCAAGGCATTAATTTTGGGCACATAATCCCGTCCCACTAATTTCTTTTTTTTACAAATACTATAAGAAATGTTGCTAACCATGCGATTTACCCAAACAGATCAACAGTTGAATCAGATTCCCTAACTACGATAACTATAACCAGGGCACCGATCCTCAAGAGCAGCTATAGTTACTATAATCATAACCAACCGCTATGTGCAGCCATAGTTACTATAATCATACCCAACCGCTATGTGCAGCTATAGTTACTATAATCATATCCAACCGCTATGTGCATTCATATTTACTATAATCATACCCAACCGCTATGTGCAGCCATAGTTACTATAATCATACCCAAACGCCACGTACAGCAATAGTTACTATAATCATATCCAGACTCTACATGCAGCCATAGAGTTGTTTTCCTTTGGCCTCAAATATTATATAAATCATTAATGATACATCATAAATTTACAGGACGATCCCATACTAAAATCGCTAAGCGACGGGATGGCGGCGATTTTCAATGAATTAAAACTCAATCGGCATTTAATAATTTAATTTAAAGGTTGATAATCGAGGCTATTATTATAGTAACACTATTACTTGACAATCGAGGCTTTTATTGTTAAAACTTGAAAGACTGACATCGTCGCTCAGAAAAGGTAGTTTGGCCTAAATTTATTCCTTTATTTTTAAACTGTTATACCAAGGACGACCAGCTCTTTATCTAAAGGGGGGTTGGGTGGCCGAATGGTTAGCGTGCACACACTGTATCATACGGCCTGCCATTGAGTCAACTGGCGGGGTTTCGAATCCCCGGTTGTACGTGGCAAGGAGTTGGCTCGTCTGTCCAACCTCGTGGGTTTCTCCCATTGACCCCTACGCGCCAGCGAATTATTGAAATAGAATTAAACCATATGTTAGTCCCAAAATGACCTAGTTTGTGTCAAGTGTACGTCTCTCTCTGTCAATCTTACACAATACATCTTTAAACTGCGGGCAATTATTATTGTAAATAGCGAGATTCTCGGTGATATTCACAATGGAGACATTTCCTTAAGTAGATTGGACATTAGTGCGTCTTAATAGAAACTGGATAAAAGTATACAATGTTTTATGTATAGACTTATCTATATGTATTAAAGACTGGAAGAACGTATATCGTTGTTTAATGTATAGACGTATCTATATGTATTCTAGTCAGTATAATTGATGGTAATAATGATTCAATGATTTGTCAGTCGGGTTTTAAAGACGATCGGCATTTAATGATACTGGTCCTAATGGGCATACAATGATATACAATGTATAAATGTAGGCCTATACGTATACTTAGTCTAGACTAATTAATACCACCTCTCCATTATACATCGTAAACCATCCAGGATGTTGAATAAATTGTCTACCAATATCTCAATAAACGTCACGTCTGCAAATAATAATCATTCTTTTAGACAGATCACGGTGTAAAGATAAGATTTGTTTCGGTTTTCATTAGGTGTGCATGTCGAGTTTATCGACTGCTTCACGCCATGTCTTGTCCTGTGTTTGTTCATTAAGTATATTGTCAAACAAATAGTCAGATTTGTTTTGTTTTAAACATCTAAAGTTCAGATTTGATTTTTGATTAAAACGGTTGTTCATATGTTTTGGTTCAAGCAGTTATTTCAGATTTGTTTTGATTCAAGCGGTTATTTCAGATTTGTTTTGAATCAAGTGGTTATTTCAGATTTGTTTTGAATCAAATGGTTGTTCAGATTTAATTTTGAGTGAAGCAGTTATTTCAGATTTGTTTTGATTCAAGCGGTTATTTCAGATTTGTTTTGAATCAAGCGGTTATTTCAGATTTGTTTTGAATCAAGTGGTTATTTCAGATTTGTTTTGATTCAAATGGTTGTTCAGATTTAATTTTGAGTCAAGCAGATTTGGAGTTTTATTCAAAAGGTTGTTCAGATTTATTTTTAATGCAAACGTTTGTTAAAATGTTGTTCATATTTGTTTTGATTTAAACGTTTTTTTTTTAGATTTGGTTTTAATTCAGGCGGCTATTCAAATGTTTTTATATTTGTTTTGATTCAAAATGCTGTTCTGAGTTTGTTTGATTCAAACGGTTATTTCAGATTTGTTTTTAATTCAAATAGTTGTCCAGATTTGTTTTGATTTAAACAGTTGTTCAAATTTGTTTTGATTTAAACGGTTGTTCGGATTTGACTTAGGTGGTTGTGGAGATATTCGGTATACAGACAACTCACCCCAAGACAACTCATCCCAACTTTAAAACATGAGTCATGATATGAGACAACTCATCCCAACAAATATACGTGATATTTTTGTTTTAAATCTTAAGTTATTTTAAGTTTTGGGCGCTCTGTATACTTATTATAGCGTACACGTTTAAATTCAATCTTTGAACCATACATGCTACTGAAACTCTTGGTCCCAGTCATTTTGATTGTTTCCATATCATTGTCTAATAGAAATTCATCAGAATATAACATTATATCCTTATCTTTATGTATGAGTTCCAGGGTGGCTAACTCATCAATTGCGAGTTAAACAAAAGACCTTTAGATATATATTAAGACACATTTATCCGGGATATTACGAGGTTGGTGTCTGTCCGCCTCTTGTCTCTTGGCAGGAGATGAAAGATGTAACTGAGTTGTAATCTGAAGTACGTGTTAATTACACGATGGAATGAAGTTCTAGTTATAACCGGGAAGTACAGACAAGTGGAATGCAGTTATGACTGTGCTTAAGTACAGACAAGTGGAATGAAGTTCTTGTTATGACTGTTAAGTACAAACAAGTGGAATGAAGTTCTTGTTATGACTCTTAAGTACAGACAAATGGAATGAAGTTCTTGTTATGACTGTTAAGTACAAACAAGTGGAATGCAGTTCTTGTTATGACTGTTAAGTACAGACAAGTGGAATGCAGTTCTTGCTATGACTGTTAAATACAGACAAGTGGAATGCAGTTATGACTATGACTATTAAGTACAGACAAATGGAATGCCGTCCTAGACGGCTAAATGGAATGACTCTGGAGTACAGACAAGTCGGATGAATTGTGGTTATGACCGTGGAATGAAGTTCTTGTTATGCTTGTTACGCACAGTCAAGTGGAATGAAGTTCTAGTTATGATTATTAATAACGACAAATGAAATGAATTTCATGATATTTCTGTTGTGTACGTGGAATGAAGTTCATGTGATTATTATTTAGTATCGACATAAAATCAAGGATTTGTGTGTAATAGAGTTGAGGACACAGTAGAGGGGATTTATTCTTAATACAACAGGAAAGATAATAGGATCAAGTCTATGACATTCCAACTGATCTCCAGATATTTATACTCACTCATACAACTGGTCGTTAATACAACATAATAACCAGATCTCTACAATAGAGATGGTGTCTCACTATACATGTATATACAACACTACAATGCTGGCCTTTAACACGAGGGGTTGGTTTCTCGAATGGTTAACGCACGGTTGTACGTGACAAGAAGCTGGATTGCCAGCCAAACTCGATAAAGACCCACTACATGCAAGATAACTATTGAAATAAAACTGAATCATGTTAGTCCCGAAATAACCTAGCTTGTTTCAAGCGGACGTTAAACCACGCTAAACCTTACTCCTCGTCACGGACAAGAGGGGAATCGAAACCCTAACACTTTCAGTAAAATTCAATGCTTTTGAAACCTTTACCCAATTCCGTCCATCTACATGTAAATAAAAATTTATGTTTGAATAAGCCGCACATCTGTTTATTTTAATTGGGCACAAATGCGTAAATACATCATGGTTGAATTCATAAACAACAAGACAAATCTTCTTCATTATTCTATCCTCAAGAGGCTGATTTTATACTCGGTTCAATGCAGAACTCAATCAAAATGGCAAAAACGGTTAAAGAAAGGAAAAAGAAATTAACTTTAACGACCTAGGTTTCTGTACAATATGATTAAAATACAGACCTATATTTCGTTTCGTTTTTTTTAAACATTACATAAAGAAAGGACTATACCGGGAGGTCAAGTCAGCGGTTTTAATCATATGACGTCAGATATTGATTAACCAATCAGCGTTGGCGCTCCTAATGGTTTACCCACAGTTCCCTGTACCAAAAGGCCCAGAACTCGCTGTAACAGATTGAATAATCCCTCACGTCATTCAGAACACGTCAATGATAACATCTCTTCCAGATCCTAGTGTAGTAAAGACAAGTAAAACGAAATTTTGAACTATAAAAACGAAACGACATAGGATCTGTGTTTTAATCTGAGAGTCTTCTGTGCCAACCGTGGTATTAAAGCTATGGGGGACATTTTAATCGAATAACGGCACTAGATATTATCTTTTCACATTCCAGCTGTCGGGGTACTTTTACGTGCACGACAATTTGTACACGGAAACTAGGGTTGTCGCCACAGTCGAACCAATATAGACAGTGTCCGTTAGCAATGAGAAAGAGCGAAACCACGAAGAACTTTTTCGACCAACACTGTAATCGAACCCTGTACGTCCTGCTTAGTAAGTCAGCACCTTTTTTTACTGTGCCACATTGACCATCGACTTTAGATAACTGTGATCGAGCCCGGTACGTTCTGTATAGTAAATCAGTACCTTACTAACTGTGTCACATTGAATCCCAAGTTCGATGTCTCTCTATTTTCAGATGGTGTATAATTATTAATTGACCATTCTGAGAACGAACTCAATGTCCCCCCGTATTCATCCCTATTATTATAGTTAATAATGAGTTATAGAATTAGAAATCGTTATAACCCCCTAGTATTTAATTAAGTTAACCTACTTTGTACATCAATACAACGACCCTATAAATATATACCTATCAGCTTTCAAATATCGACACACTGACCTCATATATAATAAACATATATCACCTAATATATATCGACTAATCCATCAACGTACAATATAAAAATAAATCTTGTGTTGAAACAACACAAACTCGTGTTATTTCAACACAACTAATCTAATTCAAACACAGATCCTATTTCGTTTCGTTTTTTATTGTTTAAAATTTCGTTTTACTTGTCTTTACTACAATAGGATCTGGAATAGTTGTTTCATTGACGGGTTCTGAATAGTGTAAGGTATTAGCCACTGAAACGGTCTGTTACGGCGAGCTTTTTAGGCTGTAGGTAATCCATTAGTAGCATCAATGCCGATTGATTGGTTAATCAAATGCCTGACGTCATAGGTTAAAAAGCCTCTCGCATGACCTCTGACGTGACCTATCGCAACAACCCGTTAGATCTTGTAGTGTAGGCCATCGAAAGTAATAAAAAAAAAACGGTACGAATTAAAAACCTGTATTTTAACCAGATTTCTATTTAGCAATGGTAATGTTTAACACAGGTCTATTTAACAATAAACATTTTGTGTTGTAACAAAACAATTTCCATGTTAAACGTACATTATGTAAAAGCTAAATCGACCGATTAAATGTCTTTATTTAGACTGTAAATGTAATATAAACTGTTAATTATGTAAAAAAACCACGAAAATAGCTTAATCAACTTAATCTTATCTGTCCGCATTGGATTTGAATTCGATTTGCTGTTCAACGTCCATTGATGATGAAACTCCACAAATAGATAATCGAGAGTTTGTAAATTGTTGTGATAAAGCTAACAACGTGAAGCAATTGGCTTGCAAATTTCAGCATGTTCCCTTTACATTATCTAGTTTTTAACTATTGTAGTGAAAACTACCAGCTCTTAATATTATGTTCATAAGATGTCTTTAATTAGACATTAATTAACTTATCCAGACCATAATCAATTCTCGACGCCATCGGTAGCCTGCGGTATTTAGTGGATTTGAATACATTTTGTGTTGGATAATGTAACGTCAAAGTGGATAATCGTACCAAAGTGGTTAATCGGGGATAGCCGAAAATTGAATCGCTAATATCTCGGTTCAGAGTGAAACAATTTCACTGTAATTTTCAGCATAGTCTGCTTTCAATATCAATTATGGCAATAACAGTCAGTCAGCTCTTTCTCTAATCTTGCTTAATGTCCCTTTAATTTATTTGAAAGTATACAAGTTTGTGTATATTACTTTGCACACAGGGGACCACACTCTCTAAGTGGATATGCCGGCTCGCTAGCCTGGAGGTCGGGTTTCCGATCCCTGCATCGGCCGAGAAGGTTCACTGGGATTTTCCGACCTGGTATTCCCTTGTCAGTGGTGTAAGGCAGCGAGCCTGACATGCACAGCTGTCTAGTCGTTCGGATGGGACGAAATACCGAGGTACCGTGTATACATTGGCATGCATATAAAAGATCCATTGGCAGATGGAATTCGATATAAGAGTAGGCATAGTGCCACTGCCCGAACGGAATTCCCCTCAAAGCACACTGTATAGCGTATTATGCCGGTCTCCATTAGCCCAGTCGGAGCAGAACAGTAGGACGTTAAACCCCATTTCGGTTTTCACACGAGATTTTTTTCAGTGTCTATCGATAACATGGCTGCCTTCTGGTGTCTTTGCAATCCTATAGATATTAACCATAGAATAAATCATCCATTAAGCACCACGTTAGTCAGGACAAACATAAATTTATTATCAGACTTAGTTCATCATTACCTGTGTCCTAAAGTGTAAATTCAATTATCAGGCTGGTAATCCTGGGCTAGACAAAGGCGACCAATGATCTAGTCTATCTGGTTTGACGTAGCATGGCTGTTGTTAACGGGAGTTGCGTTAGATAATTTCAGTTTCTATTGATCAAACCAGTAACAAAGCAACGTAGAAATGGTTCCACTACTTATGTATCCCGTTTTACCCCCCAGCCATAGAAGTGGGTGTTTCCAAAGACTTCCTTTTGGAAAGTTTTGTAATGATTTGACCCCAAACTATACTTCACACAGCTTAACTAATTCTGATTTCAATGAGGGTGGAACTTTATCGCACTGTTACGAGTTATTCGTTTCGTTTCCAAAATGATCGCCGATCGAATTTGAATACATAATTTAACGTCACCACGAAAATGTAGACATACAGTTCCGTAACTATTTAAATTTGATATATCTGTTTGTTTGTGGTTTCTGCGTTTTGTGTTTTGTCCTTGGGCTCGTTGTTTTTTTTTGTGTTATTGTGTGTGGTGCAGTCCCCCTGCACTTACTATTTAGTAGTCTAATCTCTCCATAATTGCCATATAACTTCTTATTTCAATATATTCTATATGCGCACAAGATTTGTTTTACTTACGCATAGTCTCGGAGAATGTATCAATTGTAGCAACGACTGTATATTTGGAATTCGACGTTAAAGTTTTCAGCGTGCGTATGTGTATTGTTCAGGCCATTATTGAATTGATTTTAATCAAGTTAGTGAGACATCTTTAAATTCAGTTAGAAAAAAAAAATCCTGGTATTTAATGAGTCCACTATCTGTGATAACTTCAATGGTGGTATTATCTGCGTTAACTCGCCTTGCCTGCCAACCATTTGACAATTAGATTAAAATACATTGGTTTATTGGTGGATATTCGATACCCAACTTAAGGCTAATCCCGATAAACAGAAGAGATTTTAGAAAATCTTTGAAATTCTCAGGAGTAGAAAAAAATCTCTGCCATTCATATTAGAAATCACGAAAAGAAACAGCATAAATAATCCTTATATTGGAGAGTATATCAAGACTGTATTAAGACGGCGAATAAACGGATATTAAAAAATAGATTTAAATTGAAATTTAGCATGAATGAAGAGAGAGCTATGGCAACACAACAGGGACAAGACGAATAAAGGATTTATATTCTTTAATCTAATTGATTTCTATCACGCGTTTTGTTAGCAAACTAAATTAGAATTTCAGAAACGATGTAAAGTCCCTGCTGATATTTCAATTTTCTTTTCTTGAAAAAAATAAATTCTATGATGTTCTCTGGGATTCAAATGGTAATAGGTTTGAAATCTGCCAGGCAATGAGAGAGATTACTATAAGACGTTTTTTAACCTTTAAATTTATTCGCCTTTATACTGAAGAAAGAAACTGCTGATCATAAAACTCGAATAACGACGCTGGCATGTAACTTTTAAAATACATTGTAACATGCTTCAGGGTAAACCCCGCGTTTTGATTGGTCAATTTGACACTGTCTATTGGACAATAACACCCTTCTGTTTTAGTAACGTCTTTTAAAATCCTAAAAAAAAGCATGTTACAATGTCGATAAACACTTCCTGTTTCGCATTTAGAGGGGTGTTATTGTCCAATAGACATGTCCCGAGATTTTACATTAGAACCTAATGATCTCAGGACATGTTTATAAGATGGTTTAACATCGATTCTATTTGAGGGATTTGGGTGTGTCATCGGTATTCAGAAATGAAATGAAATTGGGTTTAAAGACCCACTGTTCTATTCCTAAACTAGGCTAATGAATATAGGCATACGAAAGAAATTTTGCCCGGGAAGTGGCACTATGACATACTCTTACATCGAATCCTAACTGCCAAGAGATCTTGTATATATGCACGTCAATGTGTACCCGGGACCTCGATGTTTCGTGCCATCTTAAAGACCAGACAGTTGTCTTTGCCGGACCATTCGTCATTCACGACTGAAAAGGGGAAACTACCTCCAAAAATCCTGACAAAAGGAGGGGTCGAACACGCGACCTCCCCGCTAGCGAGCCAGCATCTTATTCACTAAACTACCCTGGCTCCCATGTCGGTATTCAAATTCGATAGTGCGCTTAATATGAGACAGATCTAGCCAGATACGGATTTTCTGTCCCATCCAAACCTTTATACGTCATTTGAATATTCTCGGCCACTGTCGTACTCACTAAGCCATCGCGCCTCCCCATTTTTTACAGATTAAACATCCATAAGTGTACAAATGTGTTGTTATTGATGTGTTCCCATTTGAATATTGTTCACAATAAGAAGCAAAGCTAAGTGATGCGTTTTCTATGGTGCTCAGTATATTTATAATCTGATTAAAACACAGTTTCAATTTCGTTTCGTTTTTGGGGTTTTTTTTATAGTTTAAAATTTGTTTTACTTGTTTTCACTACACATGTAGTGGGGGCCGTCGAAAGTATTAATAAACGAAACGAAATAGACTATTTTAATAAGATTGCTATGTATAGGGTCGTATAAATAGCAAAGTATACCATGGATATAGGGTGATGGTCTAGCTCTAGCTGGCCGGTCACGTCTGTATTGTGGTTTCGCTTCTCATGTGGCTTGGAGATAAGGTCGCCTTCTCAACACCGTAGGTTTACTGATTTTACCTCCAACAGAAAACACCCAGCGCGTGTTCTAAGCATAATAAAAAAAAAACCCAACTCGTCTGCGATGTCATCATCAGCGGAAGCGGACGTTAAACACTAATAGAAGATGAACAAAATTGATAAAGAACAACTAATAAAAACAAAAATTGATAAATGACAAAAAAAAACCCATCGGATTAAAGAAGGATAGAGTTGGATTAAAAACTTCGCAAGACAAAATCCTAATCTGAAATCTCACAAGCATTTGAAAAACAGAAAACCCACGCTTTGTCGATAAAACAGAATAGCTTTATTCAGAAAACGAATCGTTAAAAAGTACAAAAACAGCCCGATTATTGACCTAATGACTGTCAAAAAAACTATTAAAATAAGTTTTGTAAGATTCATCTTTAAAGAATAATAACTTTAAAAAAAAAACGTAAAAGGAAATCCCAAACCAATAAATAGTTGGGTTCACATCAGACACATGGAATACTACCCCATAATCTACTAAAAACACAGCCATTATTGGAATCGTAAGAGAGTTAAAATCCGATATATTACATGGGGAATATTGCTTCAGAAAAAACAATTAAGTGGCTTCAATATGAATTATTTAAGATTTCTATAAAGAGGCGGTCGTTCTTGCTATAATAGTTCCATTATTGACAGTTAGAGGAGATTCCAGTCAAATTACTGAGCGAAGATATGACCGTTTGAAGAATAATGTAATCTCGATTATCATTACTGCCGTTGATACGATAATAAACAAAGTCTCGATCATCCATTTGTTTATTAATCATTAAATCTGCTGAAAATCACAGCCATCCGATGATCTAGAGAATTGATTAATGACTTGGTTGATTAAATTAGGGAGGGGGGTGGCTTAGTGGTCTAGAGTGCCGCGCTTCGACCTCTAGGTGGCCGGTCACCTCTGGCTTTCGATCCCCGGTGTGAGCGTATGTGGCATGGAAAAAGGGGCGCCTTCTCAACCGCGTGGGTTTCCTCCGGGCACTCCGGTTTCCTCCCACTGCTAAAGACACCTACGTGCAAGCGAATTATTGAAATAAAAGTAAACCATGTGTTAGTCCCGAAATTACCTAGTTTGTGTCGAGTGGACGTTAAACCCAATCTTTCTCTCTCTCTCTCTCTCTCTCTCTCTCTCTCTCTCTCTCTCCCTGAGTAATAGTTTATGGAACATTTGAACCCAAAATAAAAACCAGCATAGGCCGATTTACCTTTTACACGATGCATCATCTTTAATGAAGAAGTAAAAGAGACAATAGTTTGGGTAAACATGCTATGAAATTGAATCTCTCGTGACCTAACTCGTAACATTAGATAAAGCTTTGAAGATTAAAAACGACCTTTCGGCTTTATCAACAAAATAATTTAAACTTTAAAACCGACGAATTTACAGTTTCGTTTTTTATTTTGTTAAGCCTTAATCTGACGGCAAGGATCTGAAAGAACATCATCAAGTAAAAGATCTAAAAGAACATCATCAAGTAAAAATATAACAGAACACAGTCACGTTTGTTGTTAGTAATTACATTCACCGTAGCTAGTTAAATACAACTCCTTTTAATGACAACATCCTGGAAAGTTATAAACGACAGAATGGCGGAGATTGGAGTCTTTAGGTTTCCTTAATGATCCTAATTAGGATACAGCGGTTCATGTAGTGTTGTTTCATTTTTACCTTTGATCTGCAATACACAGCGAATAAGAGTACAAAGTAATTGGGCTTTCTAAATGTGGCATTATTACTCAATAACTACATAGTTAATAACACAAGAAACTCTCCAAGAACACTATGAGCCCCTCCCTTCCTTCTTTAAGTGGCTCGTTGAATAAGTCTATGACTCGCTAACCTGGTGCTGGAGGTCCCGCTGGAGGTCGCGCTGTATTCTATCCATGTGTCGACCAAGAAAGTTCATCCGCATTTTCCGTCCCTTGTAGACTGAAGCGTTTCAGTCCGGACCCCAATAGCGCATTGCAAGGTGTATACCTGAGAGCCCAAAATTTATTCTTTTTTTATTCGGAAACCAAACTACCAGAATACTACCAGCGACACCGAAGGAAGACCACCAACACCACCAACCCCACCAAAACCTAAAAAACCCAGCGAAACCAACTGCGTATATTAATGTTAATGTATTTCATATATATTTTTAATAAAACTAGGAAATATCACGAATCAAATTTTTATTATTTAGGTCTCCCATATTCTTAAACCTAACCCTTACCCCTATAGAGCAATACGTACACCAATCAACCCGGTTCTTGTCGGCAAGCCACACGTTAAATCCATTTCATGTCATTTCAAAGTATAGCTGGTGTGTCACTTCTTTTTAATACGAGAAAGAAAAGGAAGTTTTGAGAAAGATGGACGCATTCTGTGATAGTGGTAAATTATAGGTTGACATTTCGTGTAGATATAGTGAAGAGATGAAGATTTATTACCTCGATATCGTCATCGGTGCCAGACTGTGTTAGTGGAATAAATAATATCAACGACCCTCCTTCATCATTTCACTGGACACAAACACTTCAATCTCAATTCTACGGGCGTCACATCTTTAGCTGGGTGTATTTTTTTTTTATTAGACAAGTATAGGAATCTTTTTTATATCATGACTCATACTGACATTATATAATTATTTCCTTGGGTTTTATTCCCAACTTGTTTTCAAATATGAGTGAAGTCTGTGTCACCACAGGGCCGGGACTGTACAGCGCAGTGGACGCTTACGGCTAGCCCCCGGATCCATTTACTCTTTTTGAATTGTTTTTGTTTGTGGTCTCTTAGTATGATGTCTTGTCTGTGTATTTGTTTTTGTGTAGAATTGTGTGTGGTGCAGTCCCCCTGCACTTACTAATAGAATACAAGTATTTCTATTAGACATACATACGAACAGCTATTCTTTCAATACACTACAAGTATTTCTAATAGACATACACACGTATTTTTATTAGACATAAACTACAAGTATTTCTATTGGGCATACACACGAATACAAATATTTCTATTGGACATACACACAAATACATGTATTTCGATTGGACATACATTACAAGTATTTTTATTAGACGTACACTCGCACAAGTATTTCTATTAGACATATACACGTACAAGTGTTTCTATTGGGCATACACAAGTACAAGTAGTTTGTATAAAACATACAAACACACAAGTAGAAGTATTTTGTATAAAACATACACAAGTATTTTTATTAGACATACACAAGTACAAATATTTCTATTTGGCATACGCAAATACAAGTATTTTTATTAGATATACACAAGTACAGGTGTTTGTATTAGACATACATAAGTACAAATATTTGTATTTGTTTGGATAAGACGTGGTTTAATGTTTTATGTGTTCTATAAAGTGTAAGCATACTCTACTCGAACCACGACACCTGTGATTCACATTAACCATGGTGTCTCGTTGATTCACATTAACCATTTGACGTCCTACTATTCTACTCCAAACGGGGCTAATGACGACGGGCATACGCCATACAGTGTGCTATATATGAGGGAAATTTTGCCCGTGCAGCGGCAATATGGTCTACTCTTAAATTGAATTAAACTGCCAATGACTGTTTTACGAGCCAACTAATGTGTACACCCTCCTTCCTTGTACCGATGACAGGTTAAACTACACCGGGAAAATCCCGAGAAACCTTCCAGACCAAACCAGCGGTGCGATGACCAACTTTTATATCGAAATCAAACTGTCATGGATATTTTCACGTGCACACAAATCTGCACAAAGGAGTTTGGGGTTTCGTCCCATCCGAAAGACTAGACATTGTCCTTGTCGGCCCCTCGTGCAGCACCACTAACAAGAGGAAATGGCGAGGAACTTTCTCCCGTGGGCAACACGGTAAGGAAACCTTAGCGAGCTAGCGTCTCATTAACTGAGCTACCATTGTCCGATAGTCTATTTTATATAACATCACAAGCGTTATAAATCTGTAATAGCATTACATTACAAGAATTGAATTGCCATTACTTTCCGTCCTCGAGGTCAGGACACGACGAACAATCCCCGAGGCAAGATTCCTCAACACAAGGTCGATATATGAATCCATAATTTTTAACTTAACTTTCTATTTCTTCGAAAACGTTAATGGCATCACCTGATTAGAGAATTTACTTGCATGTATCATCGGCATGGGTAAGCAATAAGCATACTACTGGAGCTATCTCTCTCTCTCTCGATCTCGATCTCTCGATACAAACTATAATGGTTTACTACTTAAGACTATCCTCGGGCGCAAGTTAACCTTATTCGGCCTCTAAATTTTCTGTTTTGCCCAAACCATCTTCATTTTTGTTGTCTCCTCCGGCCAGTTCTGTTTCACAGTCCAGACTACTATCTATAGAGAGAGAGTTTTGTATTTCTTTGTGATCCCAAGGCCGAATAAATTTCATAGCGAGACAAATAACTTTCGTATTTTCGTGTGTATTGAGGGAGAAAGAGAGAGAGAGGGGGTGTACATCTACTCAACACAAACTAGGCATTTCGGGAATAACATGTGGTTCAATTTTATTGCAATAATTCGCTTGCGCGTATGGGACTTTAGCAGTGGTACGACACCGAGGGACTCGGAGAAAACCCACGAAGTTAGACAGGCGACTCTACTCCTCTACTACATACAACCGGGTTTCAAAAACACGTCAGATGACTCTGTGACACCTTATGTGTATTGTGAATGTTTTAGTCTCTTTTGGTTGTACTGATGATCGATAACTTAGATAATAAAGACTGAATGAATAACATTCCAGATATTGACTGAATCGTCTGAGATCATTCTTAATACACTGATATATCTATTTCTCCTTCATCTATATATTGGGATAAAATTATTTCCGGTATAATGGTGTCCCAGTGGGTTTTTATCAATAGCAAGATTTTAACGAGAAATGTTTAAAATAGATTTAATGTTTAAATTAACCCAGTTATTGAAGGTTTATATGAATGAGATGTCGAGGTGCCAACTATATCAGTTATCAGTTCTTACGAACCTTGGTAAACAATGACGTTATATCTCCTCCCTGATAATCAGTGACGTTACATGTCTACTCTGATAAACTGTGACGTTACAATGTCTACCCTGATAAACAATTACGTTACATCTATAGCCTTATAAATAGTGACGTTACACTGTCTACCCTGATAAACAGTGACGTTACATGTATACCCTGATAAACAACGACGTTAAAATCTCTTCCCTGATAAACAACGACGTTACATCTCTACCCTGATAGATAGCGACGTTACAATGTCTACTATGATAAACAGTGACGTTACAATGTCTAATCTGATAAACAACGACGTTACACCTCTGCCCTGATAATTAACGACGTTACATGTCTACCCTGATAAACAGTGACGTTACATGTCTACCCTGATAACCAGTGTTGTAATATCTACATGTTTTCTCTTTATACATCAATAATGTTCTTTTGATACATCAGTACTGCTCTCGTGTTTCTCGTCAAGTTACTGATATTCCCTTTCCATTCTTTTTTTTCTAATTTTTGCAAGAGATTCAAAATATCTCAACTGACTGAACACTTTAAAAAATTCAACTTTCACATTTCTGTAGTATGCATGAGATTGAAAATCTTTCAACTGACGACTAGCGGCTATAAATTTCATATTGATCAAAATTAATATCTTTCGTTTACTTCTTGAATTTGATACTTAATTTTTAATCTGTCTTGGGGGAAGATCCCTGCTTTTAAATAATTCCTGCTTAATAATCTCACAGGCCAATCGAAAGTAGGTTTTAATCTTCAGTTCGGCGGCTTACGATGATGAGTTTGGACAGACAATCGGCTTTCACTCAACAAATGACCGAGTAGTTGGGCAAGCAGACCGGCGATTAGAATGTAGAATTCTGACGTGTGGCGATAAGAGAGAGAAATGGGGTTTAACGTCCACTCGACACAAAATAGGTAATTTCGGGAATAACCTATGTTTTTTTTTAAATTAAATTCTATTTCAATAATTCGCTTGCGAGTAGAGGTCTTTAGCAGTGCGTGGAAACCGGCGTACCCGGAGAAAAGCCACGAGGCTGTACAGGCGACCCTACTGCTTGCCACGTACAATCGGGGATTCGAAACCACGCCAGTTGACTCAATGGCAGACCGTATGATACAGCGCGCGCACGCTAACCATTCGGCCACCCAACCCCTCGAGGCGATGAGAAATGAAATGAGGTTTAATGTTCTGTGACCCACGATTTCAGAATTCACGGTTTAGCTATAAACACAATGATCAGCAGAATTTGGTACCCGTTAGTTATGAAATGAACCGTTTGCACCGACTGGGCTTATAAAAACGAGCATACAATATATAATGTGCTATGAGGGACATTTTGCCCAGACAGCGGCGCTATAACCTACTCATATATCGAATTCCAACTGCCCTGCCACAGGAACTTTTTTGACGTGTACGACAATGTGTGTATGGGACCTACGTCAACACCAATGTATACACGGGATGGCGTGTTGTCATACCACTGTTTGTTGTGTATCTTGTACACGATGAACAGTCCATTTGCTGATTACACTATTTTGCCTATAACGTTTTTTAGGACTTCGAATGGTTTGGATTGTTCGTACTTGGCTTTATTTTATATGACCCGGCTGTACGCAATCCCGATGAACATGCTCGGTCGATACCGTGGTCGAATACGGGCTCTCCAGGCTTGCGAACCAACGTCTTAGTCACTGAGCCCTCGTGGCACCTTGAAACTAGAAAAACCTTACCAGTGATGGAATCCAAAGCATTGATACAGAAGGTTCTACATACTTATAGGTAAAACGGACTTCCACTCGTCCAAATACATGATTTCTTTTACAAAAACTCTTGACAATAGTATCATCTGAAATTAAGTATCGTCTAGCTCTCGTCCGTTATTTCCAACCTGTATTATCTACGGATACACTGCAATTTAATTAACGAATCATTTCAAAAATGTCAAATCAGCTTTAGGGCCAGATCGTTTATTATCATCAAATCAAGATGAGGGAAGATCAAATAGCTAACTGGAAACGGTCGGATAATAAAATACTATTATCGATAAAACAGACACATCTGCATTCCATTCTATAGAAAAACAAATATTAGGTAACATAGTTCCACTCTTGGTCCTAATTCACATCGAAATGCTCAGAATAAGAAAAAAAAGTGTGTGTGCGTCTTAGAGAGAGAGAGAGATGGGGGGAGATAGGGGGAGGGAAGCGTTAGGGGGGGGAGGAGAGAGAGGGGGAGAGAGAGAGGAAGAAGTATAACCTGAACCAATGTGCTTTATGCTGATGAACAATGGTTTGCTACAAGTGCTGGTAATGAGAAATGAACTGAAGATTGAGTGGTTTATCTGAATGATTGGTGTTATTGATTTACCAGCTAATATTCTTACCCACACTCCATAATATACACTCACTGATTTAATCCTTCATGGCCTTAATATAGTAGATGGTGGGCGGCTCACATCAACCAGTCATTACTGAATGTCATCAATATAACCAGAACTACTGGGAACTTCTTATCTATTAATATGTCTCTTCTGTTTGCCTTGATACAAGTCCATGTAAACAAATTTTAACTGCAATCAGGATCTTCTTTAAGCGGCATTAAGCAATTGAAACACGTAATAAGCACAAAGACATAATATGAAACATAATTACTATTTTAATTAAAGCGACGTTTCGTTGAAGGTCCTCTCAACGTTTTCAAGCAAATAGTAATTGTGTTCTATGTTTTGTGTTTATTGCAATCATGATGATACGAAATGTGGTCTTTAGAAAATATTAATTCCTGTCGAACTCTATGCATTTGCACTAAATTCAATTGAACATATTGTTATAACAATATTCTGACAGCATCTAGTTGTTCTAAAGGAACGACACGACATACAGGGGTTCCGTGTAGACAGAAGCATGTACGTAAACAAATCCTATAGGTAGAAGGGATTCGGTGACAAAGCAGTCAGAAAAACTACTGCCCATGCTAACTCCCTTTAACGAAAAGTATGACGTTAAAGCCCGTTTGTTTTATTCATGGCATCTTGACTCCAACTTGATATTCTAGAAAGTTGCTCATAGACATGTCATATCAATATAAGTCTAACTTGAATCCAAGAGAACGACCTGCAATAGGCCGACATATTTTGTTATTGGGTAAAACTAACTATATTCACTCAATCATTATATGAATTATGGCTATTAGGATTTAGTCCGTGACATATTCCTCGCAGTGTTTGGTTTGATTATACATAATCCCACCTAAACACTGCTGGACTGAGTGATGTCTCAAATTATGCCCGTCTTCATTAGCTCAGTTGTACAGTAGCACGTTAAACCACATTTCATTTCTTTTTGTATACGGATAGTTCATTGGCCAATCACGCTATTTTATCGACATTTTGCCTAATAGTTTGGATTTAGCTATGGCGGGTGTGGTGCGCCGGCAGGGTAAGCTTACTCTTCCGGACATCTGTTACCACAGTTTGCCGTGTATGTTGTACACGGTGAACAGTCCATATGCTGATTACACTATTTTTTCCTGATTACACTATTTTGCCTATACCGTTTTATTTATGGGGAATACTGCTGTCATTGATAGTCCATTGGCCAATCACGCTATTTTACCGAGATTTCGTCTAATAGTTTGGATGCAGCTGTGGCGGGTGTGGCGCGCCGACAGGGTAAGCTTACTCTTCCGGACACCTGTTACCACTGTTTGTCGTGTATTTTGTACACGGAGAGCAGTTCATTTTCTGATTACACTATTTTGCCTATAACGTTTTTAGGACTTCGAATTCTGTCTAATGGTTTGGATTGTTCGTACTTGTTTTTATTTTATTTAATCACTTCCTGTATAACGATAAAAACAAGATATGGACAAGATAAGTTTTTTTTATCAAAAGTCGTCAGAATCATGTATTGATAATAAATGATTTTATTTTACATCAACTTCTCGTTATACACCATGTAAAACGACAAACGAACGTTCAATGACTTCTTGTAGTGATCATCACGTCAATGATCAGAGAGCGGGGTTAATGATGGCAGCCATATTGTATTATCATAATTTTGTGATTTTGTACCAGATCGTAAAGGAAGATAATATAAAGTGGCTGTTAATTGTGATATTATATTTTCCAGTGGGGTTATAAAGGTGATTCCTTGGACACTTTAACATGCTACAGAGATGAATTCACTTGATCTGTCCAATAAAACCAGGGTTAAAATATACAGTTAGGATTAATGTGGTCGATTTATCAAACACGGATGTATGGGAATGGCGTACAGGTTAATAGATATAAAAATTATCAGAAAGTGTCCATTAATAAATACTTTACGTGTGATGAGAGCGAGACAGCAGAGAGAGAAAGAGAGAGAGAGAGGGGATGTTAACGCCTATTCGACACAAACTTCGTCATTGCAGGACTAACTTATGGTTCAATTTTATTTCAATAATTCGTAGGGTCTTTTGCAGTGGGTGGAATCCAGAGAACCTGGAGAAAATCAACGAGATTGGACAGGCGACCACACTTCTGGTCACGTATAACTGGCGAATTGGAACGAGGAGTGGGTTTTCTCGGGCAACAGCTTTGGGAAATGTGGTCCCGTTAAGTCTCTTTTATGTGCAGTTTGACATTAATAAATGGCGACGTCTCGTTTTTCATCTTTATTTGATTTGGCTTAATGATTCTCCTGGCGTATCGAGCTGTCTCTGTGTGTTGAATTGAGTAAAAGTGTGATGGAACTGTTGGACATACTGGCACTTGAGCTTCACACTGTAATTGTGCATTGTGAAAACAACCTTTCCTTTAGAACCTTATTGACGATGAAAGATTTGCCTTATCCATAAATTTAGATCACACATTGATTCGGGGTGAGTTGGGTTTTTGGGGGCGAATGGTTAATTGAACGATTAATTAAACGATAATGATAGAAATTCCGTCAAAAACCCAAGTTTCAGCTCCACGTGGGGCAATGACTAGAGAGGGTTTTCCCGGGCTATGGTTAGCGTGTGCGCGCTTCATCATAAGGTATATCATTGAGTCAGCTGGCGCGGTTTCGATTCCCTTACTGTACTTGACAAGGCGTATGGTCACCTGGCCAACCTCACTCCTAAAATAAAAGAACATCCCCATTGACTATTATTCGCGTACGCTCGGAAATGAAATCAAATGTTGATTAAGGTCCTGCTGTGCTAATAAAGGCGTGTATACGCCATACAGTGTGCCAAGAGGAAGACTTTGTATTGGATTCCAGCTACCAAGGGGTCTTTGACGTGCAACCCAATGTGTACACGAGACCTCGGTTTATTGTCTTCTTAGAAACGACGATACAATGTCAATTGCCAGACCCTGCACCACTAACAAGGGGGGGGGAATCACGCCGAAAACCCCTGATTAACCGTCTCGGTATCAAATTGAGCCACTGCCACCTTTCTCGGTCAATGCGTCTTTCTCACTGAGTCACCGTCGCGTCCATTACAATCGGTCGAACTGTGTTTTGATATGACAGTATGTACAATTAATTTTCCTTTGCAGACAACCCCGATTTCATATCCTTTCAAAAATTAACACCCAATACGCTCCCATTGTTACAATTGATGACATATGTTTGGTTTAGGCAGCTTAAACTGAGTTATAGGTGACGATGTGTTCTACTCCTGATAGCAAGGCTAATGGCGTATAAATCAGTGATTATTGAGCACATAGTCTTTCATAGACCAATCTGATATTACATTGATGTAATCCCCGGAGATTTGTAACAGGAAAAATGAACAGTGCTTTTACTAGAATGTATAAGTCTATGTTAAACCATGTCCTATTAATAACTTGTCGACTACCAACTAATAGATCACTGGCATGCAATGTTATACATTTACAGAGAGAGAGGGGGGGGGGAGAGAGAGAGAGAGTAGATCATTTCGGGACTAACATATGGTTTGATTTTATGTCAATAATTCGCATGCGAGAGTAAATCGGAGAACCCGAGGAAAACCCAATGACAGAACTTATGAAACAACGCTACCTGGGAGAAGAGAGAGAGAGAGGGGGAGGGGAGAGGGTGACCGGCTTTCGCCAAAAACCAGACCCCGAGTTTACAAAGCATTCTCAGATTTAAGAATTCACTCAACTTTTACTGTTTATCAAAATATACAAAATCTTGCACATCGTGGGTTTTCTCCGGGCACCCCGGTTTTCCCCCACTGCTAAAGACCCCTACGCACAAGCGAATTATTGAAATAAAATTGAACCATATGTTAGTCCCAAAATGACCTAGTTTGTGTCGAGTGGACATTAAACCCCATTTCACTCTATCTCTGTACTGACCGGGGAAAGAGGGCTGACAAACTTCATGCAATGTGTCCATTCTTTATCGCCTTCAAACTGTCACAAGTTCTTGTACGCGCTAGATTCTGGTTCCATGTCAGACCCCCACCCCAACCACTCCTACATCATAGGAATCCTGAAAACAGTTCTCAATAAATACGACATAAGAGCGCATCACCATATTCCAGCGAGAAATCGACACGCTTCGATGAATTCCAGCAATTTCCTGCGTGCTTGATGTTATCTCGGGTATGATGAGACCGGGATGTTTAACACAGCAACTTACTAACTGGGCATTCGTGACGTAATGATTTCTACTTCCGGCCAAATAACAACATGGAGAAATAGTTCGATGAAATATCATTTATTTTCTATTTAAAGCAAATGAGGGTACGTGTATTTATGATCATCATCGGTTAGGCTAATTCAATTTAATGCTATGTTTTGAGGGTTTGATGGCCGAATGATTAACACGTGCGCGCTGTGTGATAAGGTCTGTGATTGAATCAACTGCCGTGGTTTCGATTCCCAGGTTTTAAGTGACAAGGAGTAGGGTCGTCTGAATTTTTGAAATAAATTGAACGACATGTTATCCTCGAAATTATCTAGTTTTTGTCGAGTGGACTTTAAACTCTTAGTAGAAATATGGACATCCATCTTACATTTCAAGATAGAGATGAACTCAAGAAAATAAAAATGAATAAAACCTCTGCAAATAATATAAGTGCATTCTAATGGTTGGCATTAAAATTCCCTGAAGACAAATCTAACAAACTTTTCTGCTGTCAAACATCAAAATATGCCATTAAAGCCATCCATAATGAACCTTTAGAGAAATCCTTTTTCCCTGACCTTTTTTCGCCCATTTATTTCATGCTAATAATATATATTTACAACATCCATTGCATTACTTTATTTCTAACATGTCATGGTAATTTATCAATATAGAAGTGATACAGAGAAAGCGATTATTAATTACATATCTATGGAAACCCATCTTGATGGCATCCATTAGCTGGATGGAGCTGTCAGTGACGCTAGACAATAAAGACTGTAAGATTTTTAAATCTTCGAATTAAGAGGGTTGTTATATAAAAAATATCAAGGGATATCTAGTGTACGTACACATCCCACCCCTGACCCAAACCCTAGAAAGCATTGTTTAACAAACATACAGCTATCGTTCTAATTGGTGATTGCATATCAAATAAAGCTGAAATGCTTCAAGGAGTACCACGAGGGTCTGTTTTAGGTCCGTGTCAGGAGAAATGAAGTGTGTTATAACGACCAGGTGATCTGCATCAACAGAACACCTGAAGACGGACAAACATCTTCAAGTATTGGGAGATTGCATGACTGAATGGTTAGCACGTGCGCTCTGTATCATAAAACCTGTCATTGAGTCAAACGGCGTGGTTTCGGATCCCCGGTTGTACGTGACAAGGTCAACCATGTAAATTTATTCCGGGTCCTCCGGTTTCCTCCCACTGCTAAAGATACAAAAGCGCAAGCGAATTATTGAAATTAAATCAAACCATATGTTAGTCCCGAAATGGCTTTGTGGATGTTAAACCCCATTTTGTCCCCTGTCTCTTCAAGTATTCTCTTAGGGTCACAACTGTACGGACCGGACACGAAATGACATCGCCTCTCGTCGTTGACATAGAAATAATGTTTCAAACTAGTAGACAGTATTTCTTATGTTCAAACATTAATAACTACATATTGAAAATGTTATCTAGTATAGAAGTATATAATTTATTTGGTGATCGAATGGCTTAATGCGTGCGATGTATACCATAAGGTGTAATATTGAATCGTCAGATGGAATGGTTTTGTTTCCTCGCTGGTACGTGACAACGTCTTGCGTCACCTGCACAACCTCGTAGAGTTTCGCCGTGTTCCCCCCAGTGCAAAAGACCACTACGAGCCAATAATCTCCTTACATGTTTACTGCATAAAATACGAAAAAAAGAAATGTTTATCTGATAAATAAAATATCTGTTACTTTTATTAAAGATGCATTCTGTAAGATTTAGATAAAGAGCTGGTCGTTCTTGGTATGATCGGATCGGACGAAAAACCGAGCTACCGTGTGTACATTGGAGTGTACGTAAAAGTTACCGTGGCAATGGGAATTCGATATAAGAGTAGGGCATAGTGCCACTGTCCAGGCAAAGTTTCCCTCATAGCACACTGTATGGCGTATGTCAGTCTTCATTAGCCCAGTCGAAGCTGAACAGTCGGAGCCCCGTTTCATTTACTTGATAATTCAAGTCTCGCTGCTTTAATTTTAAATTACACCATTAAATCGTATTTTAAACCGTTTAATTCACCGACTATAAAGGGTTAACCACACACTTGATAATTCAAGTCTCGCTGCTTTAATTTTAAATTACACCATTAAATCGTATTCTAAACCGTTTAATTCACCGACTATAAAGGGTTAACCATACATTTGTTATCTGAATATAAAATTCAGTATAAAAGACTGTAATGGGCACATCATCCATAATGCATATTTACATGATAATTGTCAGATTGTACAATTTATCAAAAAATATATGCAACAAAAACTTTAATAAATTCACAGGTCTTATTGAGATTCAATTCTTTGCTCTCTTGGTGTTTTGTGTGTATTAATTCAATAACAGCGAATCGTTCATAATAATACAGCTCGGTGAATAGAATATATTTAATAGAAAAAAACCAGGAAGTCTTCTAGAAAGAATGTATTCTAACCAATGGGGTTTTAAGATGTCCAATAATCTGTGACACATATTAGATGATTAAATCAGAATAAAATAAAATAAAATTGGGGTTTAACGTCCTACTGTTCTGTTCCGAACTGGGCTAATGAAGACGGGAATACGCCATACAGTTTGCTATGAGGGAAACTTTGCCCGGACAGTGGCACTACGGCCCACTCCTATATCGAATTCCAACTGTCAAGGAATCTTTTACGTACACGCCAATGTGCACACGGTACCTCGGTTGTTCGTCCCATCCGAACGACTAGACTCCCGGATCTCCGTCCTGCTTCATTGACAAAGGGGAACCCGAGAGAGAGAAAACTGGGGTTTAACGTCCACTCGACACAAACTAGGTCATTTCGGGACTAAAATATGGTTTAATTTTATTTCAATAATTCGCTTGCGCGGAGGGGTCTTTAGCAGTGGGAGGAAACGGGAGTGCCTGGAGGAAACCCACAAGGTTGAGAAGGCGCCCCTATCTCCATGCCACATACGCTAACACCAGGGATCGAAACCACAGCCGCAAGCCAGAGGTGACTGGCTAGCTAGAGGTCGAAGCGCGGCATTCTGAACACTAGGCCATTACAACAATACCCCCCCCCCCCCAAAAAAAGGGGGAAAACTCGCCGGAAAATGCAGGGATCGAACACCGCAACTCCAGGTGACTTACCCGCTTAGCCACAGTGATCCCCCAGTGTAAATCGCTAAGCAAGATGAAATGGAAAATAATAATAATATTGTCATTCATAAAGTTCGTTGATACTGAAAAACAGTTTCTAAGGCACTGTTGGTTGTTATATTTACTGATTATTTACCTATCAGGGTTTTGAATGAAGAATGTTTGGAGTTGAGATTAAACATGGCCCAAAGACATTGCCTGTTTCATTGACTTTATTCCATAGAAAAGGTCCGCATGGGAAAAAGCACCTGTTCCAAGTTGTAAGTTAATACGTGTTGTTGGAGAATTCAGAGGATGTTTTATGCTGAGAACGGAGACTTCTGCTGGTTCCGCAAGACTTTTATATACAATGGAGCTTGGTCGTTTAATGCCTTGAAGTCGATTAAGAATAATGTGAACTTAATTCTTCGTGATTTAGGGGCCAATATATGGATTGTAATACAGGAGAGATGTGTTGATGCGTTCTAGTTTTAGTGATGAGTCAAGCTGCTCAATTCTCAACATGTTGTAATCTGTATGTTAATATGGTAGTTTGGTAAGTCATACATAGTAAACTGTTGTTGGTAATCTAGTTTAGTTGAGATGAACGCGTGAATGGGTTTTTCTTTATTTTCATAATTGGATCTTTCCAATTCGATGTATATGATAGAAGGCAGTGGAGCAAATACTTTGTATGTGATCTTTAAACGACAGATTCGTGTCAATATAGCATCAATAATTATTTCGTATGGATTCCTGAAATAATTCCTTTACAAACATTAATTGCTAACAGGTCTGTTTTATTTGGATTTAATTTAATTTTAGGAAGGGTTCTGTTAGCCCGAATGTCTGTGGTTCAATTCTCAATATTTTGTATATGGCATGACCCGAGTCAAATGAAGTTTAAAGTTGGGTGTCGTCTGCAAACATATGACTATTTAGCTCATATCATTCAGCAATCTTGGTGATACGTGTTGCGATGAGATAATGAAAAGCACGGGCCCAAGTACAGAACCTTGCGGTAGCCCACAAAGCATTGTATTATCGTTGGGGTCGAGTGTATCAAATGCGACTGAAAGATCTAGGAGTATCATGATGACCTTTTTACTAATCCGTATCCCGTAGATATAACTGATGATTTCGAATAAAGCGGTTTCGGTGCTGTGGTTTTGTATGCAAGCGGATCGAAATGGATTGCCAAGGTTGTTTAAATAATTACGATCATTTAACTGATGCAAAACTTACTTCTCTAGCAGTGAGGTAATGTCAAATAGATTACTGATTGGACGATGATTTGATTTCGTTATTAATGGTTAAACAATGACGCTTACTAGTTCGGGAGGAAAACAGATTAAAATGGTGTGTGCTAGTTCGGGAGGAAAAAAAGTGCCCAGATGAAAGATATCGTTAAATAATTTCAGATATAATGCGTACAAATAGACCGATGTGTTTCTTCAATAGATGTGTATAGGGTCTAGATCACATGTTTTGGGAGATCTATGTTTGATTTGCGTTTGAGTCAGATTGTTGAATGATACCAATTTGGTGCTAATTGGCTTGTATATGACGGCACAGGTTGAACATTTGATTTTCTTCGTAACATCTGTGATTTAATGTTCATATTTTTTTGTGATGATGGGTGCTTGTTGTTCCAATATTGTGGATGTTTCGCTATTGTATACTTGCAGCAGTTCATCTAGACCAGATGTTGAAAGTGAAGATATCAGCTGGATTACATGAAATCATAGTATGAATAGCATAGTGATCACTGAGAAATGGGTCATTTATCCACACGTTTTGGACATCCAGTTAATCGCAACGTGAAAATACCAAGTCTAAAGTATGACCAAGGTTATGCGTACGGTAATAACATGCTGAATTAAGCCAAAGGGCTGAAATGGTCCGTATCGGTTTTATTTATTTTACCTTTCGTGACGTCTCCAACATATCATAACACATTTTTCCAGTCACGATATTTCAGTTAGTAAGACGCTGGCTCGCTAACCTAGAGGTCTCGTGTTCCATCCCTGGGTTGGCCGAGAACGTTATTCATCAAATTTTCCTGCACCATTCCCCTTTGCCAGACGTACAGGAAGGATTGCATGGAAAGCAACAGCGTATAAAAGGTCTGAAAACCAGAGCCAGTGTACACATATGCGTGAACGTAAAATAACCCTGAACATTTGGAATTCGAAACAAGCGTAGGCCGCATAGCACACTGCATGGCTATTCCCATCCGAGCAGAAAATTAGAACGTTAAGATAAAGAGAGATGGGGTTTAACGTCCACTCGACACAAACTATGTCATTTCGGGACTAACATATGGTTTAATTCTATTACAATAATTCGCATGCACGTAGGAGTCTTTAGCAGTGGAAGCGACCCGGAGAAAACCCACGAGGTTGGACAGGCGACCCTACTCCTTGTCAGGTACAGCCGAGGTTTCGAAACCACGCCAGTTGACTCAATGACAGGCTTTATGAAACCATTCAGCCCCCATCCCCCAATAGAACGTTAAACCCCATATCATTTCATTTCTGAGATAATTTTTTCAGAGAAACCGTGTTTTACAAAAATGGCAAAAATCTACTGAATTAAAGAATGCTTATCACTCATTATTAAACCTGACACATCATGGCACAAGAATACAAAACGTATAATTCTTCAGAAAATAGGAATAAGGAAGAAGCGTATTGTCGACTGATATGTCAAATCGTGATTCCCATGGGAGCGTAATTTCCGACTTAAAAGCGATTTTGAGCGAGAAATTAGAGAGTAGTAGAATCTATGGAATCTAGTTAAATGGTGGTAATTAAATTAATGTAACATCAAGACGTCCCATGATCAACTTCTCCTAGTCCTATCGCTTTATGATTATGTGATGTCAAAGAGAGGAGTTAGCGATATCGTATATATCTGGAAACTATCTTCCAGTCAACAATCGCTCAGGACAGTCAAAGCCCCGTTCTTGCAGAATGAGAGAGAAATAGGGTTTAACGCCCACTCGACACAAACTAGGTCATTTTGGGACTAACATATGGTTTAATTTTATTTCAATAATTCGCTTGCGCGTAGAGGTCTTTTAGCAGTGGGGGAAAACCGGGTTACCCGAAGAAAACCAACGTACAACCGGGGATTCGAAACCACACCAGTTGACTCAATGGCAGGCCATATCAAACAGCGCGCACACGCTAACCATTCGGACATCCAATCCCCTTGATGCAGAATGAAGAAAATGACATAGTAGTGAGTTGTAGGCCATGCTCAATAAAATCTTCTTCTGGTCTTTATAGCAATAATATAGGTGAATACCGGTGGAGTGGGTGCATTCCCGGTGTTGACCGTGAAATTTTTCGACATGGTTCTCCCTTCTTAGTGGCGCAGGACGGCGGGACTGGCCAGGATAAATTAATAGGTCATAGCTAGGGTTAGGAGGAAATGGAGGACCCCCCCCCCCCTCTCCACACGATTCTGCAAACAACCCCACGCCTGCACGATCACCATGCTCCGTGTTGAGGGATGTTTCCCCTTATCGCAGAATCATTTTTAGTGCCCAATGATTGTTACCCCTGCCAGGGGATCGTTTTCTGAGTTTCAAGGGATATATCTTCCTGTTTTTCGTGTAGAGGTATTGCTTTCCCCTGCTGCCGAGGAATTTTCTCCATACCGAGGAACCATTCCCCTGTCGATAAATTATTCTCCTTGTCGATGGATCTTCTCCATGCCGAGGGATCGTTCACCCTGCCGATGAATCATTCGCCATGTCCATAAATCATTTTCCGTGGCGAGGGATAGTTTCACCTATTAAGATATCATGTTATTTTTTCAATCTGTAAATGGCGCAACCATGTTTGCAACCTTCCGGCACGTTCCACTTGACCAGTTGCAGACATTGATTAATCAGAATAAATACTCGGTTGAAACAATTTCATATCCCATCACCCGATCATATCCCCAGACAACACACAATTTCAAAAATAAATATAACATAATACCCTTACGGCCACACTTGATAAATTGCGGCGTGAAATACGACCCCGTTGATTTACAACAGTTGACGGTTATTGATGTTTCTATCGCATGCACATCGGACCACCATTGTTTAAAATCAACCAAACAATACAGCCATTAAATATCAGTAATGCTGAACATGTTTTCATGGGAGTTGCGAGATAGCGGTGGATCGTAATACCTGGCCTTTTGAGTCACGTGGCTTGATTTGAATCCTCTTTCTCGCCTGTCAAACCTCGTTGATTTTTTCCGGGTTCTTCCTCTCTCTTCCCCCCTCTCCCATAACAAACTTCACAGGACTTAAAGAGAATGTCGGATGACAGGGATTAGCGCATGCCCATTACTAGTCTGGATCAAAGTCATCATCATCCATTTTTTATTGTCGTGTTATTCTCTGGTTGACTGAACCACGAAGGGTTTCGAACGTCTAACACGCCTCATTATAATTGTACACGAGATTAAACAGTGGGAGAACAGGTACTCGTTACCCTGTCATGATGGAAGAACAGGTATAATCAGCTGGTATTCACCGTCTAATTACTTTCAAACTGGCAATACAAGCACTAAACAAGTACAGTTCATCGTGACAATATACACGTCCTCATAAACCAACCGACCAGTAACGTCTGCCCACACACTACCATTGCTGGATATAATGGCATAATAAAACCACTGCCAATTGACCTACAACGCCCAGTGTAGACAGGTCACAATTCTATGGAATACAATTACAGATTATTACTGATCATAGGTTGATAATGACTAGAGAAGCCTAATCGAAACGTCGCTCAATAATAAACAGTAATTGTGTCCTTTAGAATTGTGACCTATTTAATCAAGTTCAATTACTAAATGAAACAACGCCCAAAGTAATTGTAATGGTCCCTAGAAAGATTCGTCTACAGATTTTAATTTTTAGCCACCATTTCAGGGGCGGATCCAGGAATTTTTACAGGAGGGGGTTTGCCAGGTTTCTGTTACGGAAATCTGCCATCATCGTCTCTAAATTACATAGGCATACATACAAATTGAGCTTTTTAAACAAAGAAATCATTTTTATACTGATGTAGGATCACTTGGTGATGTAATTTCATTGATGCAAGGCATTATTTTTTTTTTATGTAGCTGAGCAGGGGGGGGTTTGGACCCCCCAAACCCCCCCTCTGGATCCGCGCCTGCATTTTAATTCTTGGTGTACCTACCGGTATCAAGTCGCACGTGCAGTTGCGATTTAATGTGTTAAATGTTTGGCATGCTAGGTATCCCTAGTGGTTTCAGTCCGTTCTCCTGCAATAAGGGTAGGGTTAGGGTCAATCTATGGGGGGAAGACACGTTTTCAAGTTGTCCGCCCTTGATAATTGTGCTATTTTTATCGACAAATCCCATAAACTGTTAATTAAACAGGAAGTTTGCTAAGGGAACTAACTCTCATCGGACATTTTTAGGAGAGAAATCCAAATCATTCTAAACGCATATTTATAAACAAAAAACAATATGATATTATATTAATGAAGACCAGACGTTCATTTAATAATGTAGAGTTTTATTGAGAATCGTTCGTTCGTTCCGGGGTTTTAGGTCCAGGTGATATCGTAGACAAGTTACAGTGAATCGAATTGCTGAGTGAAGTTCAATTTAAAAAAAACATAACATAATGAACATTTTAGCCAAAGAACGAATAGTAATAATAATAACAAAAGTCAAACATATAGATGTTATACATATTTGACATCAGCGAAACCAACCACAGATTATGTTAATACAATTAAATATAAATAAAATAGAAATATATACATGATTTACGTAAATCATTCAGTAAATGGACATGAATATGGTTATCTACCCTTATAAAAACGAAGGCGAAACGATTGGTTTGTAAACTTTTTGATTGGTTCGTAGACGGTAGCTACATTCTAGGCCAGGGCAGATAATTTGAAATAATGGAAACCCTATGGATTAACCAAAGGTAGAGTGGAGTAGGACGGAATGAGACCACCGGAGAAACCGAGGATGAATGTTTGGTTGCCCATTCGACATATTGGTAAATATTCCAGTAGAAGCAATTTAATACTAGGGTAACATCGTGGTGTTTGAGTTTAATTGTCGCCCACTTCCACATTGGGTAACATCGAGGTGCAGTAGTATAACGCCCATATTCACAGGAAGTGATATCGCAGTAAAAGGTTTTTAATACGGCGGTAACATAGTGGTGTAGGCAATTTAGGCTGAGTACTTCAACGCCCACTTTAACCTAGAGGGAAATTGGGGTGGCAGGTGTTTAATACTAGGGTAGCATCGCGGTTTATGAGTTTAACGCTCGCTTCCACATCGCGGAGGAAATGAAATGAAATTGGGTTTAACGTCCTACTCTTGTGCACCTAACTTGGGCTAATGGAAGACGGAAATATCGCAGAGGAAGGTTTTTAATACGAAGGTAGCATCGCGGTATAGACGTATGATTTTAACGCCTGCTTTCATCTGGAAATAAACCACTCGTTTTTCAACAATTTGACGCCGTTTCTGAATTTCATATTTTGCGATCATCTTGATGATTTCCGAAAACATATTTTGCTGAACTTCTTTAGCCCATTTTGTTTCTGTGTACACGAACTTCAAACTTCAAAATCAAACGTGGATATATTATACATTTATATCAGCCAATATTTTAACTGTTTGATAACACCAATCGGATATAAAGACAACCTGTCGTGCTGTAGATTACTCAGTACAAACAATCGGTCGTCCGGGTCATAAACCTTTCAATTTTCCTGATTTACTGAAGAAAACAACCATTTAAAGGAAGGAAAATACCGATGGCTTCGGAATATTCATTTCCTATTGATGCAGGGAGGTGGTAAATTATGGCCGCTAAATGACCGAAGGTGATGAACGTCAGATCCGCAGTTGTCGTTTTTCCCCGCCATGTATTATATACACACACAAAGAAAACAATAATTGAACAGAAGACGGCTTCAAATTATGACCACCCCGAAGACAATATGTCATATCTTTTTGATTAGATACAATTTTGACCAGCCTGGAGGCAATATTCCAATAAACAAAGATTTTAAAATCTTTCCACGCTAGGAAGACAAAGTGTTGACGCATGCGTTTTATCTTATGTCATGATGGGTTCTGTGAGCGTGTTGCGTGTCAATAGAAATTAAATAAAAAGGGTTTTATTGTTGTACTATCCTGGTCCAACAGGGCGAATGAAATGTAACGGGGTTTAACATGCTTCTTCGACAGGGCTCATAAAGACGGGCACACTGTGTATTATGAGGACAATTTTGTCCGGACAGCGGCGCTATGGCTTACTCTTATATCGAATTCCAACTGTCATTTATTTTAAGTTCACGCTAAACATGGTTTCAGGTTTTCGTCCAAGACGAACTACTAGACCAGACCACGTCCACGTCGACAATCCCGAATAACTTTCTCGCGGCCAATACCGAGGCCGCCGGATTACAGTGATCCCATGCGTGGTTGTTTAAAGTCCCGTTGATGTGAAACTAACTTATTCAGCATCAATCATCTCGAACATCTTCAACATAAAGGTGAAGGACCATCTATGCCGACTGGGTACAAGAAAGAATGTTTGACCTGAGAAAATTTCAGCTTGATTGTGTTCCTTTAATTTTTCAGAAATAGGTCCTTTGACATATAAATTCGTTTTTTTAATTTGTCAGTGGTATGGAATGGATGGCCAGGCAAGGACAGTTGTCTAGTCGTTAGGATGGTATGAAAATCTGAGATCCCGTTTACACATTGGCCTGCACGTAAAAATCCCTTGACAGTTTGAATTCAATGTAAGAGTAGACCCTAGCGACGATGCCAGGGCAACATTTCCCTCGTAGTACACTACACGTCTTAATTAGCACAGTCGGAGCAGGACACCTAACCCTAACCCTAGTTTTAAAAAACGTTAAACCCACTTTCATTTCATTTTATTTGTAAATAACGATCATTTTTAATTCTAAAATGTTTTTCTGTTCATTAGGTCATCAGTACCGTTCATCTGAATCTCGACTTTATATTACAGCCCCAGCCCTATTCGGTCTAATAGGTGTCATTAGGTCCAGCATTTTCTGTTGGTCATTGTGGTCTCCTAATTTTCAGGGGGGTTGGGATGGCCTAGTGGACTAGAGTGCCGCGCTTCCACCTCTAGCTGGCCGGCCACCTCTGGCTTGCGGCTGTGGTTTCGAGCCCTGGTGTGAGCGTATGTGGCATGGAGATAGGGGCGCCTTCTCAGCCTCGTGGGTTTCCTCCGGGCACTCCGGTTTCCTCCCACTGCTAAAGACCCCTACGCGCAAGCGAATTATTGAAATAAAATTAAAAACCATATGTTAGTCCCGAAATGACCTAGTTTGTGTTGAGTGGACGTTAAACCTCATTTCTCTCTCTCTCTCCTAATTTTCTATTTAACGCTACTTTAGGTTTATGCTGGGATAAATGTACAGATCCCCATTACGTGAGTAAATCGATAGCTCGCTAACCTGGGGGTCTCGGTAGTGGTGTTACCCGGGGACGTTTTCAGGCGACTTCCCATGTTAGAGGCACAGGGTTGCGTCTATAGTCGTTCAAATGAGACGAAAAAGGCCTCGTGTGCAAGTTGGTGCGCACGAAAACCACGACATCTGGCATTCGATTGAAATCGTAGCGTATACTCGGTCTCCTTAGCCTACTTGGGACAGACAAATAGGACATTAAATTGAATTTCATTTCATTTTATAAAAAAAGATTGAAGTCCATGATTGGCGTGATAGTAGTTCTATAGAAAACATAGTTCACCAAACAGATTCTAAATGTAGTTATTTATTGATATATTCGTATTTCATGTTTTACCAATAGACGACAACAGTCGCAATGACTGACGTTAAAATTACTCCGCGCGGAAAACGTCTTATTCTCATACGCTGTGCTGTACTCACTTTCCGGTGATAGGTTCTTAATTTACAGAAAACACGTTATAAATAGCACTCGGTACTTAGTAAAACCACTTTCTATGATATCCCTTGTCATTTTGTACAATTGTCAGAGGAAGGTTTCATGTAATACGGTTATACTTCTGTCAATCAAATTTGTATTTACGAAACCAATTTGAGAAGGGGAAGAGAAATACTAAGAGCTAGTCAGAGAAATATAGGTCTTCTTCCATGGTCATCGTTAGATTCGCCACTATTGAAACCCTAACAAGATCAGAGACGCGCTTGACGATCCCTCTCTAACTACTGGTGTTACTTTTTTTCTCCGTGCCATCTTCGTGATTCGAGTGGGAAATGAAATCACGGTAAATTTTCAACTTCTTGCTACTTGACATAATGAAAGGTTTAACTTGTCAACACTTCAATAATGGTGGGACTAACATACATGTGTTTCCATGGTAACGTATTTCTATGACAATATGCACACGGGTAAATTTCGACCCATCACAATTACAAGGCGCCATTTTACTTTTCAGCTCCCGAGGCATGCGCAATGCTTTGTGATATCAGTGAAGTTTTGTCTTTGTTCGAATTGTACAGGATCGGAGGTATTAATTATGCAGTTTAAAACCCCCCATTAAATTAATTACCCGTCATTTTAATTATGTGGGCCGGGACAAGAGATTGTGTATAATCCTAATTGTATCATAACCTAATGATTGTTACACATACAGCTATGATGCCGCCTTGGCCAAATCCCGATATGCATCATAGTCTGGGGATTGTTTTACCTACTGCCATGGTGGGAGGAAACCGGAGTACCTGGACTAAACCCACGAGGATGAGAAGGCCTCATATCTCCAAGCCACATACACTCTAGACCAGTTCTCAACCTTTTTTTGCCAACGGCACACCTTGGAACACATGAAAAGTAGGGTCACACCTGGCTAAATATTTAGTATAAATATGTGAAATTTGCAAAATACAAACATGGTGACTCAAACTAAATAAAGAAAAACACAGCTATGAACTTACTTACTAGTGGACACCAGTAAATACTCAAATGGGATCACGTGGTATTTCGCGTTTTCTTAGCGTGCCATTCAAAATTCCGCGGCACAATGGTTGCTAATCACTGCGTGATTGCTCTACCAGGAAAAGGGCTTTTATACATCACCATGGCAATCATATTTCATACCTAAACTACTCAATATAGACAGTTTGATGTGACCACAGCCATTCTAGTATACGTGTTCCCATAATTCACCACAATAAACACGGTAGTATATCAATATAGACAATTTGATTAGCTTAAATGTTCACGTGATATGACCACCATCATGTAGTACTATAGGTCGAGGTTGTTCATAATAATAGTTTACCTAGTAATTACGGTATTTATCAGTTATGATATATCACGTGTATTGTAAATAATGACAATTGTTGAACTAGTCTGAATTAACTCTACCCCCGAGCTGGTTTATTAAACAAAGTGCTCCGATAAAAATCTACCCTCAACCTGAATACCATGGTTACGAATAACCTAGAAAAATATAACCAATCGTAATTAACATCAGATTTTAATCAAATAGCCAAACAGCTTCGTTAATAGAGTGAAAGATGGGGTTTAATGTCCACTCGACACAAACTATGTCATTTCGGGACTAAGGCGACGTTTCAGATGTAACAGTCGTGTTATTGGTGTAACAGTCGTGTTATTGGTGTAATAGTTAATGTGTTATTGGTGTAACAGTCGTGTTATTGGTGTAACAGTTGTGTTGTGATGTAAAAGTTGTTTTGTATAGATAACCGATGTGATTAAACTACAGATCTATATTTCGTTTTTTTATACTTTCGATGGCCAACACTACAACATGAAGGTCATACGAGAGCGTTTTTTGACATTTGTTTAACCAATCAGCATTGACGTTTCTCGTGAATTGCGCACAGTTCTATGCATCACACGCCTAACTCTCGCCGTAACAGACCGTCAGTGATAACAACTCTTCCAGATCCTAGTGCAGTAAAGACAAGGAAAACTAAATTTTGAACTATAAAAAGACGAAATGAAATTGACTGACACAACTCATTGTCTACTCGACACAAACTAGATCATTTCGGGATAAACATATGGTTTATTTTATTTATTTTTTTTTTGTTAAATTATTCGCCTTCACGAAAATCCACTAACTTGGCCGATGATAAATAAACTTTAAACATACTTATGAAAAAACAACTACTGATATATTTAGGCGACGTTTCGAAGCTGATACAAAATAACAAAATGTGAAGCAACATATATAGACAACATTACAACAACCCGGTTGAAACCATACATAGAAACAACAAGATGGCCGATGATCTTACTCATTGTCATGTACAAGCGGGGAATCGAAAACACGTCACTAGACTCAATGACAGACCTTATGATCTAGGGCACACGCTTAAAGTGCCAATCCCGATAACTTTTTGGGGAATAAAACTGCTTAATTTTGTGTTAAAATCCTTTAAAATCCATAACCTAAGGCCAACCTACTAACCCGATATTTGTGATACACTTGTAAATAACTTAAACCTGACAGTCTTCATCTGGAAATGGAGACCGTTGTATTATACAGTATCTGGATAAAACCAGACTTTTTTTTCTATAAAAATAATATGTAGGTGAAATTTACCTTTTGTTATCAAGTACAGGGCATGGATCATTCACTGTATAAACCTCTCAAGAAACATTAATCGATTATCAGGTCACCCAATGAAAAAATTGACCCGAAATCTTAAAAGGGTTACGTGTCCGGATAAGCAGTGTTGACGTTCACGTCCAAACGACTCAATATTTTGAGCTGAAATTTTGAGACAAGGTAAATACACCATGCCACTATATTTTGGTCCATAAATTTCATAAATACTCGGACTTCAATTTTTGAGACCCTGTTCTTATCGGGATTGTACCTTTAAACCATTCGGCTACCCCCACCCCACCCCCACCCACACGTCGGAGAAATCAAGTCTAACGTGTAAGAAGACATGCAAATACAGTAATATATTTATAGTTGAAATTATTGTGAAAAATCAGTTTTAGAAATTCTGTTTATATGTTCTTCAGAGGATACTGGATACTGATATTTTTTTAATAAATCAAATCTCAGGCTAAAATATCAAAATAGTTTACTTCAAAATCGTTGTAATTATAGTATAGTAATAATACAATCCCAGGTCAGATAATTACAAGATAAAGCTGCACCAAGAGAAAACTCTACCGCGCCAACTGCGCCCAGAGAACACAGTACGAAGACATAACTGCACTCAGAGAAAACCGGACCAACATACCTGAGCCCAGAAAAAATTGCACCAGCCTTAAACGTGTACCAAGATAGCTGCAACCAGAGAAAAATTCACAGCAATATTTGCGCAGAGAAAACTGCATGGCGATATTTTCTCTGAAAAAAAAATCTGCATGGCGGTATTTTACAAAATAAGCAGCATGGCGATATTTGCATTTCAGAAACTGCATGGCAATATTTGCACCAAAAAAACTGCACGGCGATATTTGCACCGATGAAATCAACTGATGACGAGGAAGTTGTTAACAGATCAATAGTAATTAAAATCAGATTAAAAGATAATGTAATTTTAATTAAACTGAAAAACTGCAAACATCTCTTGACAATAATATCACTTACTTATTAACACATTATGGGAGGTTAGATAAAGAGCCGATAGTTATCACTATAATAGTTAAAAACTAGATAGTGTAATGGGAATATGCTGAAAATGTATGTGCAATTTATCCACTCTGAACCGAGATTTCAGTAATTGAAGTTTCGGTCTGGTCTCGATCATCATTATTAAAGTAATGATTAAATCATAAATGAAAGTTGAGCAGCAAGTGGCAAAATATCCTACTTCGTCTTGTCCATCTATGATATATATAAAGTGCTCTAAAAGTACCCTCAGTGTCTTTCTGTGCTTTAAAATAACCAATAAATTAATGTATATTGTTATTAAAAACCAAATATCATGACCAATATTTTCTATGGTTCTACCCAAAGTGACTGTCAGGATTTGTATTTAATCACCTGTATCTTGGCGCAGGAATTCTAAGATTAAAACACATTTAACCATTTGCAAACATCCCTCGATACGAAACCCAAGAGACCAATCATCTACACATTTCAAAAATGAAATAGAATTTGATTTATAAGCCTAATCTGTTTTTCAATAAATTGACATCATTATAGACTACACGCGTGAAAACAAAATTCTTTAACATAACAAAGGAATTACTTCTATTCAATTTTTTAATATTTCTAACTTGCGACTTGAAACAAAAATATTTAATATTACGTCCAAATTACTTTCGTTCAAAATATTTGACATTACAAATTACCTCATAGAATTCAAATTACCTCATAGAATTCAAATTATTTAACGAAATAATGAAGACAAGCATATAAGGTAAAGTTTGTCCGGACAGCGGCACTACGTCATACCCTATATCGAATTCCAACTGTCAAGGGATCTTTACGGGACTTTATTATATGTCCCATCCGAACGACTAGACATCTGTCTTTACCAGGCCCCTCCCCCCGTTCTGCATCACTTACAAGGGGGAACCACGCCAGAAAATCTGGATGAACTTTCTTAGGCGATGCGAGCTAGCGTCTTACCCACTTAGCAACCGTGACCCCAATTTATTTAACATCCCGCGGGAACTTCTTCTATCCAAGTTATTTAACATTACGAATTACTTTATGAACTACTTGGAATTCAAATTATTTACCATTACCCCGGATCCATTCACTTGATTTTATATTTTCCGCAGGTTAATATTATAGGTTTTTGTTTTGCGTGTAGTGCGGTCCTCCTGCACTTACTATTTAAATCAACATTATGAAATTATCTAACTTTACGAATTACTTTAGTTTATGTTAGTCAACATTACGAACTATCTTTTCGGGATTACGAGCTACTTTAATTTAAAATCATTCAACATTACGAACTAGTTTCATTTGAATTAATTAACAGTACGTTCGAACTACTTTCATTCAAATTATTTCACATTACGGACTACTTTCATTCAAATCATTTCACATTGCGAACTACTTTCATTCAAATTATTCAAAATTACGAACTACTTTCAATTAAATTATTAAACATTACAAACTACTTTAATTATTAATTAAACATTACGAATTACGAACTTCTTGCATTCAAATTATTAATCACAAATTACGAACTACTTTCATTCAAATTATTCAACATTGCGAATTACGCACTTCTTAAATTCAAATTTTTCAACACTTCGAACTACTTTCAATCAAATACTTCCAGTCAAATTATTTAAACGTACGTACGAAATACCTCCATTCAAATTAGTTAACAAAACAGTACGCATTCTAGAGTTCAATGTTTTTGAACATTAGTACTCCCTAAATTCAAATTATTTAACATTTCGAACTACTTCAATTCATAAAAAATATTAAAACAATGGAGTGACATTTATATAATATTTTGGGGATGGATATGAATTGGTGTAATCTCCGGCTTGTTTCCAGATCGCATAATTATATATCATATCTTTATGTAAATATTGATGGAATAGATGGTGTTGTACTAGTGTTTCAATCAGCTTGTGTACACTAACTGGGGATTACGGAATTGAAAATATTATTTGTATATGTAAAAATATTGTAAAATAGAGGCATGATGTTGAGAAAATACCAATAAATTTTTAAAAATTCAACAAACTTACCTGCAAATGACAATTAGATAATGCTTGCAATCTATGCTTGCATCATCCAGGTGAGTCCTTCAGTGAAAAGTGAGTTGTGTGTCTTAATCCGTACCTTAACGTGAACAGAAGGGCGGGCTTAGTAATATGTTATCCGTAGTCACGCCTACGAATTCTGCAAAATCTCAATATTAATTTATATCTCGGGACAGACAAATCGTCTCTTCTTCCACACGCGACTCCAACATTTGTCGATACTAAATGGAAAACTGCAGATCCTGTGTTTGCTGTTGGTTTTGTTAAATATTAAGTTAGGCTATTATTGACTACACTCCAACTTATTTGTTCAAATACGATGCATTAAACTAGTATTTATTATTAAAACCATTAACTCGTTTGGAACTTTAGAAGATGAAACATTAAATCCAATAGTTAGTGAGTTTTTCAAATCCGACCGTTTTCCAAATTTTTCGGACGGTGCCTTAATATAACGTTCAGTTAACCTGAAATATATGAAAGAACTTTTGAGTTTTTAATACTATTTAAGTCAACAAAATCAAACACAGAAGTACTGAAACGGAACACTCAATAGTCCAAACGGTAACCCACGACACCGCAAACTCTTTCACTTTTAAAGTTATCTACGACGCGTGAACTCCGTCTCTTTTTAAAGTCAAGTTATTTACGATGTGACAACTGTCTCACTCCTCACTTTTTAAAGTTAGGTAATCTAGATTTATGGAGACTAGTATGAGACGCTATCTGTTGTCGAACTGGAGGCGACAACAGACACTAGGACTGAAAATAAAAAGAATGAAGTAAACCATATCGATCTGTACATGTCGATCACACCAGTAACACCACGTGATAAGGTGATAAGCTATAATACCAACATAACTACCAGCTTTACACAGTGCCTCGTATTACAGCATGCAATTTCCATTCTCTTCTATTTCTATATCTCACATACATACATACTAAAAGCTTTCTCAAATCATGTATGTGTTTTCAAAAAGGAACCCAGAGAGTTGGTTTATGCGATATACTACGTGCGTTTTAAAAGGTAACTCTGTGTTGAGTTGGGTTGAAGGTATATACATGTAGAGTAACACTGTGTTATGCTGATAGGAAGTACATCTGAGTCAATCGGTGATTTCTCAATTAAAGAATCACTTTGTGAAACAAGCATTAATTAGGGTTATAAGAGGTTAATATTAGTTCAAAAACTCGCACGCGCGTAGGGGTCTTTAGCAATGGGGAAAATCGGGAGGACCAAGAGAAAACCAGCATTTTACGTACAGGGAGGGAATCGAAATCACGCCTCTTGACTCAATAGCAGACCCGATGATCCAATGCGCGTGACTTTTCTGCGGAACAGCCCCCCCCCCCCCCCACTGTTAATTAATCCCTATAAACAGAAGAATTATTGAATTAAATTTTAACCATATATTTGTCCCGAAATGACCTAGTTTAGGTCGAGTTGACGCTAAACCCTATTTTTCTCTTAAAATTTCATGACTTCCGCATAATTTTAGATATTCTAGTCTAAAGAAATGAAGATTCTAACCAAATCACAGCTAATCGTGAATGGGCAATGATACCCCTTCTCATTGTCTCTCTCCATTGGCCATTTCGGAACAGAAAAGTAGGATGTTACCACCCCGCCCTCCCCACTACCCCTTCCGGGATTTCGCTCCGTTGTTACGGAGATCGATCATTATTAGTTGCTGAACTTTTGATATCTATTTTATAGCTTTCAAATCCTTAAAACATCTACCTACCACAGTAACCTTAAAACACCTACCTACCACAGCGGCTCCCAAACAACTACCTACCATAGAAGCCTTCGGATCCTTAAAGGAACCACCTACGACAGCAGTCTTCGAATCATTAAAACATCTACCTGCAACAGCGGCCCCCAAACAACTACCTACCATAGCAGCCTTCGAATCCTTAAAGGGACGACCTACGACAGCAGCCTCCCAACTTGAACTTAAATCATCTTTCAGACACACTGACAAAACTCTTCGAGCAAACAACTCGTTGCCAATAAGAACAATATACTTCAGTACAATGCGCTATAAATATTAATTATTAATAGGAATGCGGCCATTTCAGGGCAAATGTTCACTTTAATCTCAATTGGTATAATTAGTGAGAATTATGAACCGGAAAGCACATAAATCACTACACTGTAATGTTTGACCCGACATTCAAAGCCGAGCGAGAGAGAGACAGAAGGAGAGAGTTGACCACCTGACATCAACTAGGTCATTTCGGGACTAACACGTGGTTCAATTTTATTTCAATAATTCGCTTGTTCGTAGGGGTCTCTAGCAGTGGGAGGACGCCGAGGAGGACCCTGAGAAAACGCACGAGCTTGGATAGGTGAACCTGTTCATATATAAAAGCAACTAAACGTTTTAAATGTTGTTTGTAAGCTGTGTTCACTTGCACCCTGTTCATTTATGTTTATTTTTTGTTTATTTGTCTGTTATTTATCATGTACATTAGATCAATATTTGTTACATCTCATAATTCCTTAAGTAAGCTGCACTATATATTACATTTATACAATTTCTGACTATGGAAAGGACGTTTGTAAGTTTTAATAACTTTTGTCCAATCCAATTGTTTCAAGAATTTTTTTTGTTGATGCAATAAAATATGTTTAAACTAAACTAAACTTCTCCTTGTCACGTACAAACAGGGAATCGAAACCACGCCAGCTGACTCATTGACAGACTTTATGACACAGCGCGCACGTGCTAACCATTCACACTCATCCCCCCTCTGCGAAAAAGAGGGTTTCGTAAGAAAATAATATTAATAATGATAAGGTTCAGCATAGGAAAAAGCACGTTTCAAAGTGAATAGTTTGGGATTTTAGAATACGGACTACTCATTTTTTTTTTTTTTTTTTCTTGTTTGAAATAAAAAGGAAATATATCGGGACCTGAAAATGGTGACGGATTTCACAGAATGTCGTTGTATTCGGATATCGCGGAAACACGTTAAAATTCGTGGTCGTGAGCAAGTGGGCGAGGAGCCTTTTCTCGTCTCCATAAAGTCTAGTTGAAACAGGAAGTCCAGGTTATTGATGTTTGGTATCTTCAATCCGGATAGAGAAAACTCCAGGGGGGAAAAATCGGATTTGTTATCCATCACAAATTTATAACTAAGTAATTAAACAGAGGGCGTTAGCTCAATTGTATATACACTTATTCAGTTGATAATTTTAAGAAAAACAAGTAATTAACGAATTTCTAGAAAATATAAAGTGAACCCTATTTACATCTGGGGGTTGGATAGCCGAATAGTTAGCGTGCGCGCACGCTGTATCATACGGCCTGCCTTTGAGTCAACTGGCGTTGTTTCGAATCTCCGTTTGTACGTGGCAAGGAGTGGGGTCGTCTGTCCAGCCTCGTGGGTTTTCTCCGGGTACCCTTCACTGCTAAAGACCCCTACGTGCAAGCGTATTTAAATACAATTAAACCATATGTTAGTCCCGAAATGACCTAGTTTGTGTCGAGTTGACGTTAAACCCCACTTCTCTCTCTCTCTCTGTTTAAATCTAGAGACCTTGACGAAAGTGGCAGATGGCCTTAATATTTAGACCTAATTGAATACAAGATAGATGTAATAAAGATGAATCTAAACTAAGGTTAGACGTGTGGATTAAAACCAGATTATTGGAACTAAACGTGGAACACGTCCTGGAATGTTAATAATAACATCTAAGTCTGTATTTACGTCGTACTAAGACGCTAAGGTTATGGTATTGTGTAACAGCCTGTAGGTCCACTGTCTGGTTATTATTGTTTATTACAAATTCGGGGAGTTAGGTGGCCGAAAGGTTAGCACGTGCGCGCTGTGTCATTAGGTCTCCCATTGAGTAAACTGGCGTGGTTTCGAATCCCCGGATGTACGTGGCAAGGAGTAGGGGTGGTCTGTCCAACCTCGTGTGTTTTCCCCTGGCCCTCCGGTCTCCCTCACTGCTAAAAGACCCCTATGCGCAAGCAAATTATTGGAATTAAATTGAACCATGTGTTAGTCACGAAATGACCTGGTTTGTGTCAAGTGAACGTTACCCCCCCCCCACACACACACACACACACCTCTCTCCCCTTCTCTTGTTACAAATTTAACGTCCAATACATATTACATGGTATTATGGTCAGGTGATTTACCAATGAAGGGGTTATTTTAGAAAAAGATAAAAAAAAACACAACAAAATCGCTGTTTTTAAAAATGACCCTTTGCAAACACGGTGACATTTTTTCTTGTTATAATTCAACAGACATACAAGAGCTACATTTGAATATTTCAGGCCTTTCTTTAGGCCTGAGAAGTTATCTCAATTATTAAATATACATTATTCAAGAGCTAAATCTTCCAATTAAAAGTCTTTCTGTAGGCCTGAAATGTTATATAAACTATTAATTAACAAGACCTTAACCAACTCTCGGTGGCAAGGGATACTCGAGATTTTAACTAGATTTGAACGGTTCGCCATTTAAAAATTCAATTAAAAAATGGCAAAGCGAGGCTAGTTTCGAATATACCAGTGCACACAATGCACACATCTTGTCAAAACTACAAACATATCTTGTCAAAACTACGGGCCCGACCTAATAGCACCCAAACACTGCTTGGTCGACAAATGATTCCTGTCCCGAATTATGACTCGTTACCACTCGGGGTAACAACCCATCCATTACAGCGTAACAAAATCAATCGGCATTAACAACAACTTACATATGTTAACGCCAAAGTGTCTACATTACGTCACTACCTGTGAAAGTCGTTTAATGAGTGAGCGATTAACCAGAGAATAGCAGACTAATCTTTCAAGTCTTTTAACTGTTTGAGTTTAAACTAAGTGCAACGATATATATTATAGTTAACCCGCGTTCTTGCTTTGCCCATATCTTCTTCTGTATTTAAAAATCTGTTTCCTATGTGCAATTTAACATCTTATCAAAGATCATTACATAATTATTTTAATCCTAAGCTTGTATATATGTTCTATATTCTACTGTAACTTTAGTCTGGTGACCGGCTCGCCCTAGCGATACCTATCTCGTTATTGTGACCGTTAGCCAGTTTTAAACATTCGTTTATTAAAAGTACAATTTTAACTAATTATATGAGTTTTCAACACTTCGGCAGATCGAAAACACTAACATACGAAGGAAATGCGTCAGAATTTAACCAAGTGCCTAATTTTATCGAAAAAAACCGAAAGATTTAAATTTTAAAAATAGCGGATTTTAATTATTTCAAACTAACCGTGTTTACGTGTAAATACTTTTATGGGTTATGTGTACATTTATATATGTATATAATTTCCTTTTTATCTGTTCCTTTTTCTTCTTTGTTTTTCAATTTATTATAATATTATGTAATTTGTTTGTAACCGGGAGAGGGGTTTATAAAGGCTTTGTCTGTTCCCCAATCCCCCCAGTTTCTGAATAAATATTGTTTATAAAAAAAAAAAACGTACTGTAAGGGGTGATGTGTTTTAACAAACTGAAATTACCTATTTACGACTTCCAGCAACGGAAAGGTGGTGTGGTGTGTAGGAGTTGGCGAGGGGGAGGGGCTGATTGGCGACAATAGAAACACCCAGTCAAATACTAAACTTTCAGCTAAAAGTCCAGCAAAGGCTATAGAGAGATATTCCTGGGTAGGTGCATACTCCGCGCAGTTTTGCATCTGATTAGAGGTAATCCAACTACACACTGCTATTATGAGTGGATATTGTTGTGTTAAATTTTGATTGATCAGTAGTCCGTCTACCAACCAATCACTAGCTCACAATACTGGACCAAATATGTTTACATAACGTATACGTCATGACTCACGATTTTATTATGCCTAATTAACCCGTGCATAGCAGAATACTGCAGTAAAACTAATTGCGTGACAAACGAGGCTATCAAGTCGAATGAAATGTAAACAATACTGTTTGGAAACGAACATACTTTCACCGTTTTAATACCTTAAATCACTGTCCAAAGTTTTAGGGAAGACCCAGATTAAACGAAGGACTGTCATGTTGCTGTACATAAGTGATAGCTTTCATTGAACGGAAAGAATAGACACACTCCCACATAAGTTCAAGAAACAGACGCTATTCCAGCAATGGTCAGAGAGGGATTTTTCGGGCCATTGCTTCAGGAATATGGGGTAGGTGGTATCCACTGTAACCCGGGTATCATTATTTGTAAAAGACAGTTTATATTCTTAAACTCATATTGTAATTTGTCTATGGTTTCTGTTCGTACATTTGAATATAAGGAACATCGCAGAAGGTAATGGTCGGGATCTTCAAATATATGACCGCAGAGGCATGCGGGACTGTCGGCAATATGTCGTAGGAATTTGTGACCCTGCAGGTCAGAGCATCGAGGTCGTAATTTACCATGAATTATTTGAGATTTCCGATGGCCATTATAATTAAACGAAGGAAGTTGAATAGGTGGTAGGTGAACATTTTCAGAGATCTAAAATTCCTTGCAGGAGTACTGGGTTTATTCCACTCTCATATACTGGATAATAAAATAAAACCAATTACGAAAAATCCAAACCATAAATGATTTAGCAAAGATTTCAGTAAGACATCGAATTTCTTTTAATTTGTCTTTATTACGAAGGGAATATTTGTTTGAGGGTTCAAGATTTATGAGATTCTTTAGATAAGTAGGGGCTAGGTTAATGATGATTTTGTATAGTAGTTTTATTTTATATCGGTTTCGTCTTTCTTTGAGTGGAATAAACCCCAGTTTCTACGTAGTGGGAAGTATGGCTAGTACCCTTAAATGCCGCGTAAATAGTTCGTGTGTGGGGGGGGGGGGGTAAACTGGAGGTATTCGAGCAATCTGTTTCACAGAGAATTACTTACGAAGTATCTCTGTCACAGATGACTGTCCACAACACGTGCATTGAATTCACGTGGAGTCAGTCATTGGTTCAACGGCTCGTGCATTGTTAAAACAACACCTAACTGCTTCGGGCAAAATGATGTATTTTAGTCATTTTAATACCCATTTACACTAAATAAGAAATATTTTTTAACTATAAAATACTTCAAACGTCTTTATTTATTTTTCTTATACTTCAAAAAATGTTTGAGAGTTTAAAAAAGTTAATATGCCGACACTAATTAAGTCTCGTCGATGTCATGCTTATCAGTGATTGTAGCGGCCAAGTGAATATTCACTGCGGGATCAGTTTGGTATTCGAGGTATAGTCAGTGCATCCGTCCCAGATAACATCGGCATAATTAAAGAGCGGCAGAATAAAAGAAGAATATAGGGTGTGTAGCGATTTTCTATTTAGATGATATTTCAAGGAGCGAAGACTGTTTACTAATTTTGATACTTTGCTAATTATATGTTTACTATCAATGTGGCTGTTCCATTTGCAGTTGCTTTGAAAGGGACTCTTATCTCCAGCCATATATTTATATTGTATCCGGTCGAATGAATAGTATATTAACATCTACATTATCTCACATGACAACCAGATTAAAACATTGATCTTATTTCGTTTCATTTTTATAGTTCAAAATTCCGTTTTACTTGTATTTACTACACTAGGATCTGGAACAGTTGTCAAATAACGTCCGTTCTAGTTGATGTCAGGAATTAGCCAACGAATCGTTCTTTTACGTGAGTTCTTGGCGTGCTCTGGGGGTAACGCCACGGAAACGTCAACGCTGGTTGATTTAATCAATGTCTCGACTCATAGGGTTAAAAGCAGCTCGTATGACACAGTACAGCTGATCAGATCTTCACGTAGAGTTAAGCCAGGCTGACACTTGCACGACTTTCGGCCACGAGTTTGTCGTGCACATTGACACGAACTGACACGACGAATTCACACATAGTTTGCGCATTGTTTACGCACTTCCCGCATTGGCACGACGAGTTTGCGCAAATCGGACGGTGTCGTGCCGACTCGAGTCGTGCCAATGCGTGCCACGGAATCGTGCAAGTGTCAGCCTTGCTTAAGGCATTGAAAGTATAAAAAACGAATCGAAATATAGATCTGTATTTTAATCAGATTGTTTATGATTAGCTCGTGATATCATGTGAGTTGAAAAACTCACGAATGGCGATTTTCTCTGTGGATATTTCTTTCAACTGTCAACCACATCAAATATGTTATTTATTTGACGTCATCCCTTACTCCGTAACATTCCCTATATATTTAAAGGGGGAGACCAACCTTTTTCAACAAGGTTTCCATGAATCGTAGATATAAAATAAAAAACAATTACGAACAGAATTCGGAGTCCTAAAAAACGTTATAGGCAAAATAGTGTAATCAGCAAATGGACTTCTCCTATAATTTCCACTGTTAACACAAGCACAAAAGTTTTTGTAGTCAATAAATTAAGTTTTATTAAACCCAGAATTGATTAAATTGGTTCAATATGCTAGCTGGACTCCATACGTTTACAATTTTGGTGGGGAACCTTGTTTAAAATCGTTAGTGTTCCCATCTCAGTGTTAAAGACTTACTGTTGACCATAGGGTAGAATATTCCTTTTATTTAATTTAAATGAAATGACATAAAATGAAATGGTGTTTAATTTCTTACTGTTCTGCTCCAACTGTACTAATGAAGACTACTGTTATATCGAATTCCAACTGCCAGGCTATTTTCAAGGTGCTCGCCAATGTATACACGGGTGTGCGGGTTTTTTCACCATCCGACGAACTAGACAGCTGTTCTTGCCATGCTCCCAGTCCTGCACAACTGACACCCACTGAATGACTACTCTCTGATTAGTAACTATTTAACAGATCTGCTTGTGACATGCATTTTTATTTGTACATCGTGCTTGTTCATTAGCGAATGATATCAGCTTTACAGTGAATTTAAATCAGAAATAGTGCCGTGACAACCAATCGAGATGAACAATAGAGATCAATCCTGTGAATAAAGAACCCAGTTTATTAACATAAAAAATAATGAGGCGATCGAGACGCTAAGTTTCCTTAAGTTGTTTAAATTGACTATGAAAACTTTAATAACAGACATTTGGGAAATAATAGATCGCAATCGAATTGTGATAATCCATTTTTTTGGTGATCATCATTCCAACATATTTTTACCCCTGAAGTTTGACAGAAATAAATCAACTGGTTAAATGGAATATTAAAATGATTTTATCAATGATGGCGTGTGTCCGGAGCTTATTCACTAGTGCTACACGACCTTTCTCATTAGTGTTCTGTGTTCACTGACCAATAACTCTAGTTGTCAACCTAACCTTTAACACCCAACCACTTAAAGTAACCTTCAATTGTGTGTGGGGAAAGTTCATCGTGTGGGACAAAAAATGAGGGTCCGTGTACGTCAACGAACCTTTAGGAGTTATTAATCGATTTAAAGGTATGTCGTACATTGCTGTCTTGGAAACATTGGTCGCATAGCGCACTGTATAGCGTATATCCGCCCTCATTGGCCCAGTCGAAACACTAGGACGATAAACCCCATTTCATTTCAGCTTCTGTAGACTTATATCCCAGTGGCCTGTTTCACAAAATTTTAACTAGATAAAATCCAAATTTTAGTAACTTAATTTTTAGTCAATCAAAATTGAAGTATCTGCTAAAATCAGGATATCTTTAGTTAAAATTTCAAGACACATTGCCCCGTTCACTACACGGGTTATATTAGTGATCACTGGATTCTTGTATTTACTGCCATACAGGAAGACGCAGTCCCTTTCTTGTGTATAATAGATACGCATAAAAGTATTATTACATGTATAAATATAGCCGTTGCCAGTGACATCCTAGTGCTAAATATATCCTTATAAAAGTAGAAGATCCACGTGTTATTCAGTATTGAAACTACAGAAATAAACGCTATCATTAAATACAGCTATATCTGTACTCTATTCAAATCCATGTAATGAACCAACTTACGTGAAAGATGTATTATATATGAGCTAAATCGGTCTATTGCAGATGTTTATTTTGGATTCAAATGTTATATTATATAAACTATTTTTAATACATTAAGCCTATAATCAGCTCTCTAGAACAGCAGATGGCAGAGATTAAAATGGATCAGAACACCCGCGTGGTTTAACTAATTAATGATCAAATGGATAATCGAGACTTTACCGTGTTTTCTTTTACCGTTGCTACGATACCAAACAATCTAACCCATATTATCCAACATGCATAAGGGGAGTTGGAAGGCCGAACGGTTAGCACCTGCGCGCTGCATCATAGGTTTGAAATTGAGTTTTCTCTGTCACCCAGAACCCCCTAGTCTTCAACGTACGAAGGGTCTGGTTCGGTTCTCAATTATTGACGAAAATTACTAGATAATCTACCACATAAAAAACCAAACTCCCGGTTACGCATGGGCAATGGAACCTTTGGATAAAGTCTCGGTAAGTGCTATGAAGTCGGGCCGATTTTGCTAGATTCTATAAAGCGAGTCTGAAATATATCCCACAATTCACTTGGCACATCTATTATTTGAAACAAAATAGATAAGAGGAATAAAGCATGAATCTCGATGAAGAATTAAGAAGATTGTGAGATTGTGATTCGTGACGAGAGAAAATTACAATTTCAATTAAAATTAAAAACCTTTACAAACAAAATTTTAGAGAGTGTCATTGTTGACAAGCGAGATGTTTTGATAGATTCAGTACGTGGTAACTTAAAAGACTGGATAATCCAGACAATGACCGGCTTTCCGTCAAATTTTGAGGACCCATCCAGACTAATATTCGTAGAATATTTGTTTGGATGATAGAGACTAGAATTGAGTCAACTGGTGTGGTGTCGATTCCTCCGATGTACGTGACAATGAGTAAGGTCTCGTCTCTACACCCGAACCTCATAGATTTCCTCCTTCCACGCGTAAACCAATTGTTGAAATAAAATTCAACCATATATATGCTTCTTTTGGAAGTATTATACGTACTGCCAGTTGTTTATATAAATCTTATATGATATATTGTTATATACATTTTAGATAATGTATTTTTATATAAATATATTGTTTTATACATATTATATAAAGTATTTTTATACACATTTAACATAATGTATTTTTATATACATTTTACAGCATGTATTTTTTTATAGCAATATATTTTATATGCATTTTACATCATCATATATTTTTATATAAATTTTACATAATGTATTTTTATATAAATATATTTTATCAGTTACAACAAAAAAATCATGTTTTAGAAAAAGAAAAACAACGACATGAAAATGGATTACAAATTCCTCGGTCCTGTTAGTGAAAAACATTAATCCATTTTAATTCATACGGAACAACGTCTAGACTAATTGAGACTACCCTGTGTTAAAGACAAAACTAAACTCTATAAATCTAGTAAAATTGCCTCGATTATGTGGAGTTTGGGAAATATATTAGTCATTCAATTTGTTTAGCAGTGTCATGTACGTCGTCTGTTTATTTCATAAACAGATTATAGGTCGTAGAGTCGTGTTTCTGTGTGTCTGTGTGTCCGTTCACATCTTGTTTGTGGTCACGCTACATGTCAGACTTTTTATACGCCCACATTTTTATGTGGACGTATATTGTCGTCGCCCCTGTCCGTCCGTCCGTCCGTCCGTCCGTCCGTCCGTCCGTCCACATTTTTTTGTGAACAGTCTACAGGTCACAATTTTTATCCGATTTCAATTAAACTTAAAATATAGGTTTATCACCATAAGATCTCGGTTCCTTTCGATATTGGCATGTATCGGACTGTAACTTCATGGGTTATGGCCCCTGATTGTACGAAAAATCACGTTTTTTAGCTTGTGAACAGCGTAGAGGTCACAATTTTGAACCGATTTGGATGAAACTTGACATGTGTGTTTATAACCCAAAGATCTTGGTTCCTTTCGATATTTGCGCCAATCGGATCGTAACTTCCTGAATTATGGCCCCTGATTGTCCGAAAAATTGCCCTTTTTAGCTCGTGGTCCCTCTGGAGGTCAAAATTGTTATCCGATTTAAAAAACCGTGTGATTATATCACCGTTCCATGGTTATGAAGGTCGAGTTCGAATTTCGTGAAAATCGGACCAAAATTGACGGACAAAATGGCCGCCATTTGTACGCGAATAGTGTGAAAATATGTTAAATCAAGGTTGTGAACAGTGTAGAGGACACAATTTTGAACCGATTTGGATGAAACTTAAAATGCATGTTTATAACCCAAAGATCTTGGTTCCTTTCGATATTTGCGCCAATCGGATAGTAACTTCCTGAATTATGGCCCCTGATTGTCCGAAAAATTGCCCTTTTTAGCGTGTGGTCCCTATGGAGGTCAAAATTGTTATCCGATTTAAAAAAACGTTTTCTTATATCATTGTTCCATGGTTATGAAGGTCGAGGTTGAATTTCGTGAAAATCGGACCAAAATTGACGGACAAAATGGCAGCCATTTGTACGCGAATAGTGTGAAAATATGTTATATCAAGGTTGTGAACAGTGTAGAGGACACAATTTTGAACCGATTTGGATGAAACTTGAAATGCATGTTTATAACCCAAAGATCTTGATTCCTTTCGATATTTGCGCCAATCGGATCGTAACTTGCTAAATTATGGCCCCTGATTGTCCGAAAAATCGCCCTTTTTAGCTTGTGGTGCCTCTGGAGGTCAAAATTGTTATCCGATTTAAAAAACCGTTTGATTATATCACCGTTCCATGGTTATGAAGGTCGAGTTTGAATTTCGTGAAAATCGGACCAAAATTGACGGACAAAATGGCCGCCATTTGTACGCGAATAGTGTGAAAATATGTTAAATCAAGGTTGTGAACAGTGTAGAGGACACAATTTTGAACCGATTTGGATGAAACTTGAAATGCATGTTTATAACCCAAAGATCTTGATTCCTTTCGATATTTGCGCCAATCGGATCGTAACTTCCTGAATTATGGCCCCTGATTGTCCGAAAAATTGCCCTTTTTAGCTTGTGGTCCCTCTGGAGGTCAAAATTGTTATCCGATTTAAAAAAAACGTTTGATTATATCACCGTTCCATGGTTATGAAGGTTGAGTATGAATTTTGTGAAAATCGGACCAAAATTGACGGACAAAATGGCCGCCGTTTGTACACGAATATTGTGAAAATATGTTATATAAAGGTTGTGGACCTTATAGAGGTCACAATTTTGAACCGATTTTGATGAAACTTGACATGTAGTTTATAACCCAAAGATCTTGGTTCCTTTCGATATTTGCGCCCATTGGATCATAACTTCCTGAATTATGTCCCCGGATTGTCCGAAAAATCGCTTTTGTTCGCTTTTGGTCCCTCTGGAGGTCAAAATTATTATCCGATTTAAAAAAACGTTTGACTATATCACCGTTACATGGTAAAGAAGAGAGAGTTTGAATTACATGAAAACCGGACTAGAATTGACGGACAAAATGGCCGCCGTTTGTACACGAATAGTGTGAAAATATGTTATATCAAGGTTGTGGACCCTATAGAGGTCACAATTTTGAGTCGATTTTGATGAAACTTGACAGGTATGTTTTAAACCCAAAGATCTTGGTTCCTTTCAATATTTGCGCCCATCGGGTCATTACTTCCTGAATTATGTCCCCTGATTGTACGAAAAATCACCCTTTTTAGCTTGTGGTGCCTCTGGAGGTCACAATTATTATATGATTTAAAAAAAACCGTTTGATTATAAAAACCAAACAAATTCTAATGATTTTTTGATAATTCCTTAATATGCGACAATTCTTGTTGACTGCCCGGACGATTTGGCTGCTGTGTGGGCGTATGTTTCGTTGCCTGGCAACCTATTTTTATCCTATTTAATGAAACATAAAATACACGTGTATCTCGAAATTGACATTCGTAACTTCTTGGATCATGACCCCTGATTGTACGACAAATCACGTTTTCAGGGTGGGAACAATCTTGATGTCATAATTTTTTTTCAGGATTTTGAGGAAACTAAAACTTTAGATACATGTTTCTTATAGCCCACAGATCTTAGTTGGCCGTAACGTCCTGGGCCCTGTTTCACGAAATTTTAACTTAAGATAAAATCCAATTTTAGTAGATACTTCAATTTTGATTGGGTGAGCACTAAAATCAATCTAATATTATCCAATCAAATTACTAAAATTGGGATCTTATCTTAGTTAAAATTTCGTGAAATAGGCCCCAGGATATTAGCTTCTGATTGTACAAAAATCGCGGGAAAAACTGGATTAAGATCCCTGATTGCTCGGAAACTCACGTTTTTAGCTTGTGGACGCTCTAGAAGTCACAATTTGTTTAAAATGTCAAAAATCAATTGAATGTATCATCGTTGCACGTCATTGAAGGTTAAATTTAAATTTCGTAAAAATCCCACCGAAACATTCTGACAAAAAATGACCATTCCTTGTACGCAAATGGTGTAAAAGTATGTAATGCCGAGGTTCTGTGCCATCTAAAAGTCACAGTTTTTATCTGATCTTGACGAAACTTATCATATAGGTTTATATTCAAAAGACTTTGGTTCGTTGCAATATCCACGGATGTCGGACCGTAACTTGATCATTTCCCATGGTTGTAAAAAAAAATAGCTTTTTTGTTTAACTTGCCTTTGGCCCCGTGGGGATGGGATGATCGAATGGTTAGGGTGCACGCGCTGTATCATAAGGCCCGACATTGAGTCAACTGGCGTAGTTTAGAATCCCCGGTTGTACGTGACAAGGAGTAGGGTCGCCTGTTCAACCTCGTGGGTTTTCTATGGGTACTCCGGTTTCCTCCCACTGCCAAAGACCTCTCATCTTCAATAGAAGGCTTGATCTCGTCTTAACTACACACATCTTATCAAACCTTTCACGTAAAACCCCGCTTATTTCGGCACTAAGTTTGATTGGGTAACAAGCCCAGCTTGGGAGCCTATCGGATGCCTTCGTTAAAGATATGGGTGAATTATCGGAACACATTCATAGCAAAGAGACATGCCATTGCCGGTTTTTGTGCAAATAAACACATCTTTAGTTCCTAAAACTGCTTCAATTGCTTTTTTAGGGGAGGGGGCGTTAGTTTCTCAGTTGAAAAAAACTTTCAACAGCTGTAAACTTGTCTCCTACTTGAAGACCCCTACGCGCAAGCGAATTATTGAAATAGAATTAAACCATATGTTAGTCCCGAAATGACCTAATTTGTTAGTCCCGAAATGACCTAATTTGTTAGTCCCAAAATGACCTAGTTTGTGTCGAGTGGACGTTACATCCCATTTCTGTCTCTCTCTCTCTCTCTTGCAATCGCTGGTTTATTTTATGTTCCAAAAGAATAGAGCCATACGCCGTTAACGCTATCCAGTGACAATGTTTTTTTATTTGGTAAACAGATGTATCCCCTATAGCCATAGGAAGGATCAGTCATTATTCTACAAAAGGACATAAAAATAAATTAGATGTTCTAATTGTGTGGGGGGAAAAGTGGAGTTTTGTTGAGTAGTATAGTTTATTTTATTGGCGTTGTATGAGATCAATTAAACTAGAGGAGACAGTTCGTGTCGTAAATACTGTATGTTGTGAATCAACACCACATATAGTCACTGATCATTTATATTCATGTATGGCAGCGGTTGCTGGATAACAATAAGCAGGTGCGATGGTTACTCCGCTGAGACCAGTTTATGGAACATACCAAATTAAGTCACATTATCATGAGATTGATGGTAAAGACAGTTAAATGACTGAAAACAATGGCGACTATCTGGATTTAATATCTAGACATAGTATCGTACTATATCTGCACCAAACAGGTCAGAAGTAAATATGAATGTATGAATTTGATTAGCTCCCTATATTCAATTTCATGAACGTGGGGGGCCACGGTTGCTAAGTGGATAAGACGCTGGCTCGCTAACCTGGAGGTGGTGGCTGTTCGACCCATTGACAGCTGGAAGTACATATAACAGATTTTCCTATGTGGTTCCCTCTTGTCAGTGATGCAGGACGGGGGGCCTGACAAGGACGACTGTTTGATCGTTCGGACTGGACGAAAGACCGAGGTCCCTTGTACACATTGGCGTGCACGTAAAAGAACCCTTGACGTTGGAATTCGATATAAGAGTCGGTCGTAGTACAAACATTCCCTCATAGCACATTGTATGACGCATGCCCATCTTTATTAACCCAGTTCGAAGCACTCGGCAAATCTCGACAGACTCCGGAACGTTCCGGAACCTACATCTAGTCTTGGCTGTATGACAGTAAGTGATATGTACCCAGGCCCATACATTTGCGATGCGGCTACCGGTTTACTTTAACAGGAAAACCTGACGCTATTACAAACAAACAAGACACCATGGGCACAGCCATGTTTCATCCGGGACCTTTAAAGTAGTTCCAATATGGCGGAATTCGTCATACAGCCGAGACTAGATATAGGTTCCGGAATCTGTCGAGGATTGCCGAGTGAGTTCGAAGCAGAACAGTAGGAAGTTCCACTAAATTTCATTTCCTGCACGGTCGACTTACATCGCATTACCGCTGTGAAATAGACTTGGTCCACATATTGAGATTATTATCATATAAATATTCTATAAATCATAAGGTCTGTCTTTGAGTCAAGTGACGTTGTTTCCATTTTCAGCTGGACGTGACAAGGAGTAGGGTCGCATGTCTAAGCCAGTGGTTTTGTCCAGGTCCTCAATAAAATAGAACCATACGTTTTCCATATATGACCTAGTTTGTCACGAATGGATGTTAGTATACTTTATTAGGGCTTTTATTGAACTCACTTAAACGCTTTTGAAATGGAAAAAGACGGAGCTTGTCCTACAGTTCTGCCCCGACCGTGCTAATGAAGAAGGGCACACACCACAGCCTACTCTTATGTCGAATTCTAAAATATCATGGGATCTTTTAAATGCACGTACACGGGACCTCTGTGTTTCGTCCCATCCGAACCACCAATCGCTGCTCGTACTGAACATGCACCCGGTACTATCTGCTTTCTTTAAACTTGTAACATGATCTTCTACATGATTTTGTGTTCAAATATATCTCCAAGAAGTTGTAAGAAATCTACTTGCTAATCGATGATCATGTCGGGAATATATATCTTTAATAACATCCTTGTTTGATTGATAGGATAGTTCATATCCTCGGCACCTTAATGGTGGTAGATTCTAGGACAAGAATAATAACAACACCAGCTTCTCTCTTTTTCTATTGTTGTATGTTATTCAATTTATCACGCTATATCTTTTGTATTATATTTTCAATGGAAGACAGGATGTTAGAAAGGCTATTATTATAGCCAGTGTGATATGAAGAAGAAGAATCTTGTTTGTAAATCGTACGCGTATAAGCACAAGGTGTGTAATTGAGTGAAATGGTACGGTTTCGATTCACCGTGTGAGCGTGACCACAAGTAATAGGCCCACTTGTCCAACCTCTGGATTCTTTCCACTGCTAAAGGTTCCTACGCACAAGCTATCACTGAAATAAAATTGAAACATTAGTTCCGATTCCGAATTAATCTAATGTTTGTCGAGTGAGCATTAACCACCATTTCACTATCTATAATTTTTATTAGCATTATTATTTTATTGCTATTATAATTATTGATATTACAGTCGCAATGACGTCTTCCACTGGTTAACACCACGTTAAATATCATCCCTGGACATAATATTGTAACAGATTACATACATTTACCATATGCGGGAGACAATATGGCGGCCATTCTCATAAAAAAGGCACCAAGCGTCAACTTAATGTCTATATTTGACGATTAGCTTATAATAATATATCATTCTCGTATTTTTAAATGCTCAAGTGGTATTCTATTGTTCTCCATTGTCAAGATTGCAATAAAATATCAAATTAAACAAGATTCCACTAAAATATTAAATTAGCAAGATTCCACTAAAATATTAAATTAACAAATTTCTAATGAAATACCAAATTAACAATTGTTCGTACTTGGTTATATTTAATACCAAATAAAACAAGATTCTAATAAAATACCAAATAAAACAAAATTCTAATAAAATATACTAAATTAATAATATTCTAATAAAATACTAAATTAAACATATATTATGCAGGAGCTAAATCTGTCTATTGCAGGTATTTCTGTAGGCCTGAAATGTTATAAAAATTATTAATTATACATTTAACCTATTAACAAAACGGTTTGCCATTTCAAATGTAATTTTAAAAATTGGAAAGCAAGGTTAAGTCTCGTTACCTTGTCAAGACTACAAACAGTGATAACATGGTTCAGAATAAATTAAGAAGACTATAAAATGATAGATTAACAATGATTTGGATAAAATACTAAATGTGGGTCTGGTCTCTACCCTACAAACTCTTTTTTTTACAGTGCTAGGTGAAAAACAAATCTTTAAGAACAGCAGATGGTGAATACTTAGAATGGGCGGGGAGTCGATGGAACCGAATTTTAAACTAATCATATACTTTCAAGACCCCGAACTAATTCGGAATGAGATCGTTGCGACTTACCGGATATTGTTGTCTGTGTGAATTAACCATGACAAGATATTTTATATGATATACCCGATGAACTACCGTATAGTCAGGTCAAAATACAGTTGCGGTGGCCATCTTTGACGTTATCTTGAAAAAACTACTTTTCCGGGGGTTCTACTTTGGTAAACTTTTAGTATGTTATAATTTCTCTAAGCCCTATGACAATCAGTCGAGAAACCATTTGTAGCAATTTTTTTTTTTTTTTTTTTTTTGGTGGGTGGTTGGAGGGGTAGTTTTGGGTGTATTTTCCATATATTGACATGACTAATATAGTTGCACAAGACAGATGGATGTCCGCACAATAAAAGCTGAAACGGACGTTTTCATCGTTCTCCTACCAGGGGGTTTAGCGATTTGAAGAGTTGCAATCAGGTAAATGCCAGAATAATACATAATCTTGATTGCATGCAGTGTGTGTTTCTGAAGGAATCAATCTGGCACACATGCATGTTTTAATAATTATTCTGTTTCAGTTGTACGGGATTGCATTTTAAATTTTACTTGTTAGCATTGCAATTTCAATTAATCAGAATGCCTTACCGATCTTGACTAACCAGCTGACAGAGAGAGAGAGGGGTGGGAAGGTGGGCTCGACATATAGTAAGTCATTTCGGGACTAACACGTGGTTAGCAGCGGGAGGAGACCGACGGACCCGGAGAAAACTCGCGAAGTTGAACAGGCGACCGTACTTTTTGTCACGGTTAAGCGAAACCACACCACTTAACTCATTGATAAACTGGGGGATGGCCTAGTGGACTAGAGTGCCGCGCTTCGACCTCTAGCTGGCCGGTCACTTCTGGCTTGCGGCTGTGGTTTCAATCCCTGGTGTGAGCGTATGTGACATGGATATAGGGGCGCCTTCTCAACGTCGTGGGTTTCCTCCGGGCACTCCGGTTTCCTCCCACTGATAAAGACCCCTACGCTCAAGCGAATTATTGAAATAAAATTGAAAGCATATACGTTAGTCCCAAAATGACCTAGTTTGTGTCGAGTGGACGTTAAACCCCATTTCTCTCTCTCTCAATGATAAACTTTGAGATTTCAAGCGCGCGTTCGACCATTACTCACCCTCCCGACACACACAGACGCGGTGACTCAGTGAATAAGATGTGTTGGCCGAGAAAGTTCATTGGGTTTTTCGGACGTCGTTCCCTCGTGCCAGTTGTGTAGGCCAGACGATTTTTAAAGAACAACGTGTGTCGTTCGGGCAAAACGCCGAGGTCCCGTTTATACATTGACGTACGCGTAAAACCCTTGATAGTTAGAACTCGATGTAATAGTAGACCGTATACCACTGCCAGGGCAAAATGTCCCCCATAGTATACTTCATTATCCCAGTCAGAGCAGAACCGTAGGACGTGTAACCAAAAGTCTGTCTTGACCTGTCAGTGACAAACGTTCATGTCATCTCTTCGGGATTAATAATAGAAAAACCCAGTTGATTATAAAACTTAAAAATACCCGTGAGGCGTCTGACGGAATAGATTAAAAGACATAATTTAAGTGCAGAGGGGTTAAAACCGAGTGCTCAATGATCCAAATAAAACAACCGTTTAGATAATTAGTTTATTCAATTCAGTGTGCGGTCGTTTGAAGACAACGACTTTCTCTTTGATAGTGGAATTAAATCAAATCCTACGAACGATATCAACCAGATAAAAACATTTCTACAAGAGTGAAATCATATAATTAAATGATAAACATGAATGTAATTCGTTAAGTTGCCGTTCCATTACCCCTAAAGAATGCAGTTTTATGTATTAATATGGCTAGTAGTAACTAATAGTAAGTCAAACTTTCTGTTCTTTAAACATGTGTGGGGATCACGCGGCTAAGTGGGTAAGACGCTGGCTCGCTAGCCTGGATGTCGGTTGTTCGATCCCTGCATTGGTCGAGAAAGTTAGGCGTGGCTTCCCACATGTCAGTGATGCAGATCAGAGTGCCTGACAAGGACAGCTGTCTAGTCGTTTGGATGGGACGATAAAACCCAGTCCCGCGTACACATTGGCGTACACGTTAAAGATCTCATTGGTAGTTATAATTCGATATAAAAGTATGCCGTAACGCCGCTGTCCGGGTAAAATTGCCCTCTTAGCACATTCTACGGTGAATGCCCGTCTTCATCAGCCCAGTGTAGGTGCAGAGGACTGGGCGTTAAACCCCATTTCATTTCATAAAGAAGTGGTGCAATGAAATAGTTACTCTAGACAATAATATATAGAGGGGGTGCAATGAAAAACATCCAATGTATTGCAATTTCTAAAATGATTCATCCCTCGGTTTATCTGTGTTGTATTCTTCAGTTCCCGAGAGAATTATTTTAGTGGACAGATGCATTAATTAGGGTTAGGGTTGGGGTGAGAATATCTTATTTTCATTACCGTTTACGGTAGATCAACAAACTCTTTAATTGGAACACCTCTTTAATTGGAACACCTCTTTAATTGGAACACCTCTTTCCGTCTGGAAGGTTGGATGGTCGAATGGTTAGCACGTGGTGCTGTATCATAAAGCCTGTCATTGAGTCAGCTGGCGTTGTTTCGAATCCCCGGTTGTATTTGACAAGGAGTAGGGTCACCTGTATAACCTCGTGGGCTTTAAGCGGGTATTCCGGTTTCCTCCCACAGCTAAAAACCCCAACGCGCAAGCGAATAATTGAAATAAAATCAAACCATATGTTAGCCCCTAAATGACCCAGTTTGTGTAAAGTGGACGTACGTTAACCCCGCCCCCTCCCTCCCTCACTCTCTCTCTCTCTCTTTCTCTCTCTCCCTCTACTCAATAAAAGTTTGAAAGTTGATAAAAGTGATTGATGTTGTTTACAATTCGTCTCAAGTATGATGTAACAATACACTCGGCTACGTTCTACAATTAATTGATGTTCAGGAAATGTTCAATTCATTCTGTACACAGCGCTACACCTACTTCATACTTCAAGAATAGATCTCTATCCTAAATGGCCGCCATATCCTAAAATAAGTATACCATTTTGTTGTGTGGCTCTTCTCCGTTTCACATCAGTTAAACACACAAAGACTAAATAAACTTTTTCAATTTTATTAAATGGAAACAGAATAAATTCTTAAATATATTCTCGAGAGAAATGGGGTTTAATGTCCACTCGACACAAACTAGGTCATTTTAGGACTAACAAATGGTTTCAATTTTTATTTCAATAATTCGCTTGCGCTAAGGGGTCTTTAGCAGTGGGAGGAAACCGGAGTGCCCGGAGGAAACCCATGAGGTTGAGAAGGCGCCCCTATCTCCATGCCACATACGCTCTCACCAGGCGAAGTTTACGTCGAGTTAGGACGTTAAATGGCTGTCAACTAGATGAGTATCTGATCTCAAGCGGAGCTAACTAGACAGATATGGTAAGATTAGTATGGAAATGTTGGAGAATATAAAATTGTGTAGCATCAAATGAAACGAGGTAAGACCCTACTGGGCTGTACCGACTGGGATAATTCTGGGAATTTCGCCTGGACAGCGTCTCTCCGGCCTACTGTTATATCGAAAGCCGATGTACATGGGTATCATGCGCCAGAAAACCCCAATGAATACAGGGTTTAATTAGGGGAGCTTTAGGTTAGCAAGCTAACATGTTAACCACTTGGCCACCATGTATCACCACAATATGCCGGTTAGCCTGTACAACCTCATGGGTTTTCTCCTGTTCTCCCGGTTCCATCCTACTGAGCAAGAGAATTAATGAAATAAAATTGAACAATATTTATGTTTTTGTTAGTCCTGACATTACCTTTTTTGTCGAGTGGACGTTAAACCCCATTTCTCTCTTTATGTGGGTTAGAAATTTTATTCTAAATAAAAGGAATTGTATATCCAATCAATTTCTAATAAAAATGTCGTGTATTATAAAACCAAATCATCGATTTATTTGAAATAAACGTTTTTATTAGAGATCGATTAAACTGATTTCCATTAAACTATAAATCCTCCCCTTCAATATAAAACACCTTTTCAACTATAAACTATAATTAGAGTTTGTAAATAAAACCATTTTAACGATGTTGTTCTCAACATTAAGTACTATTATAGTTTCTTTTCAAGGCAAAAATATTAAAACCTTATTAACGATTCTATTTTGAAGAGTTTGTTAAAGAAGAAGGGGTTTTATCTCCGACAAAATGTTATCTAACTCATAAACATCAAATGGGTTTGGACTGTATAACAAAACGTAACATTTAGATGTTACAGGTTAAACAAACAATAAACATTAAACGTGAATTTATATTCGTTCCTGGATTCTTACTAAATGTGGAAATGTTTGTCAATGTGGGCAGTTTATTTCTGGGGATATGTAAATATTCCGGTTAACAATTCAGACGAAAATATGGTAGTAATAGTCTGGAGGCTCGGTGCAGAGGGGTAAAGTAGAGTAAAATGTTGGGTAGAATACGAGGCCGAGTGGTAATTAATCCGCCATTGGGGCGTTTTCGAGATATTCGGGGTAAAACGTCAAATGAATTCATTTGCACTGAAAGTGAATTCGCGGACATTCTTGTATCACCCTTTCAATACACTCGGCTAACCTCGATAGATTCCGGAACCTTCGTCTTGGCTGTATGACGAATTCCCCCATATTGGAACTACTTAAAAAGTCCCGGATGAAACATGGTGTCTTGTTTGTTTGTAATAGCGTCAACTTTTCCTTTTAAAGTAAAACCGGCAGCCGCATCGCAAATGTATGGGCGTAGGTACAAATCATTTACTGTCATACAGCCGAGACTAGATGTAGGTTCCAGACTCTGTCGAGGTTTGCCGAGTGCCTTTCAATAAACATGTAAACTTGCTAAATTCACCTATGTTCTGTGTGACCCCGGAGGTCAAAAGGTCATTTTTTTTGTTTCAGCACTAGGAAGAATTAAATCAAAAAATGCCAGCGTGAAATACAAAAACTAAAGCGAAAGCTGTTCTAATTAAGTGCCTTGGTTCTCTTATGCAAGACCTTTTTCGACGATTCAAAGTTAAAGATCGGTGCTAAGACCACCTCAAGATAAATTTTAAATGACCTTTTGACCTCCGGCGTCATTAAGAACAAAGATGAATTTAGCAAGTTGACATTTTTATTGAAAGAGTTATTACTGTCGATCATTTTCAGCATATTTTCATGGTAGAAGAATGACTGTGCATTCACTTTCCGTGCAAATGAACTCATTTGACCTTTGACCACCAATATCTCGAAAACGCTCCAACGGCGGCGGCTTGATTACCACTCGGCATCGTATTCCTCGCAAAATTTTACTCTAGAATTGTTGGACCTGGTGTTGTACCCATTTGATGGACACTCCAAGTAATGCGATAACAAAAGCATCCCAAGTAATGAGATAACCACAACAACCTAAGTGATGAGATAACCACAACTACCCAAGTAATGAGATAACCACAACATCCCAGGTAATGAGATAACCACAACAGCCCAAGTCATGAAATACCACGACATCCCTAGTAATGAGATAACCACAACATCCTAAGTAATGAGATAGCCACAACAACCCTTGTAATGAAATAACAACAACAACCCCAGTAATGAGATAACCACAACATCACAAGTAATGAGATAACCACAACATCACAAGTAATGAGATAATAACAACAACCCTAGTAATGAGATAACCACAACAGCCCAAGTCATGAAATACCACAACATCCCTAGTAATGAGATAACCACAGCATCCTAAGTAATGAGATAGCCACAACAACCCTTGTAATGAAATAATAACATCAACCCCAGTAATGAGATAACCACAACATCCCCAGTAATGAGATAACCACAACATCCCAGGTAATGAGATAACCACAACAACCCTGGTAATGAGATAACCACAACAGCCCAAGTCATGAGATAACCACAACAACCCTAGTAATGAGATAGCCACAAAAACCCCAGTAATGAGATAGCCACAACAACCCTTGTAATGAAATAATAACATCAGCCCCAGTAATGAGATAATCACAACATCCCTAGTAATGAGATAACCACAACATCCCAGGTAATGAGATAACCACAACAACCCTGGTAATGAGATAACCACAACAGCAGAAGTCATGAAATACCACAACATCCCTAGTAATGAGATAACCACAACATCCTAACCACAACAACCCTTGTAATGAAATAACAACAACAACAACCCCAGTAATAAGATAACCACAACAACCCTAGTAATGAGATAACCACAACAACCCTAGTAATGAGATAACCAGAACAACCCTAGTAATGAGATAACCACAACATCACAAGTAATGAGATAACCACAACATCCTAAGTAATGAGATAACCACAACATCCCAAGTAATGAGAAAACCACAACATCACAAGTAATGAGATAACTAGAACATCCCAACTAATGAGATGCCTTATCGATTCCATATTGTTTTGTTGATTATGTTTAATCGAAACTGACATAGAAGGGTTAAAGTTTTTTTTTACAGTTAAAGCAAAAGGGATAATAATGTAATTAATGTTAAAAGGAAAAAGTCTACATTTCAAATTAGCTTGGGTTTTTTCCAGCATTAAATTTCGACATATTTTGATCTATCCATTTCTAGACACGAAATCTTATCATCAGTATGAACCCCCACCTCACCTACAAATGTCAGAAATGTGGTTCATGAAGATCGCAAAAAACACATTTTCCACTTTTTGCTGAGTTTCAGTCAACACACTTGCTTAGCAGATGGACAACGTTGCTCGACACGCAACAACGCATAATAAAGCAAACAAAATATTCGTTCCAGTTAGTCTGTGATCGGATGGGATGAAAAACCGAGGTCCCGTGTACACATTGGTGTCTACGTAGAAAAGCCCCTAAGAGTTGAAAAAAAATAAGAGCAGGCCATAGTGCCACTGCCTCGGCAAAATTTCCCTCATAGCACACTGTAGACTATGTTGAAATCCTGTTTTCATTAGCCCAGACGGAGTAGAAAAGTAGGCCGTTAGACCCCCGTTTGATTTCATTTCATTCAATCATCCATATTGTACGTACATTTTAACCAGGGAATGTCTTGTCGGAAATAAATTTGATGAAAAAAGAGAATACGTACAGTTGAAATTAGTGTAATTTACGATGTATTAAGACGTGCTATAGAAGGTGTTTATGTCACCTCGTGTCCTCCTTCCTTTCTATAAAAAAGAAAAAAAACCTCAGTAACGTTATTGACATTTACAGCAAGCTATATATGGTATATTCTCTTCGTGTTCCTAGTTTTTAAAGAGGAGACAGATATCTATGTTAAGTAATGACACGTAGCAGGTTGGACAAAGGCGACATAAATCTGTGTTAAATAAAGACACGGTCATGTTGGACTTGTCTCTTACCTGTAATTGGTGAGATGTCGAGCATCTGATAAAACTATTTTAGAATATCTGCCCAGCTGGACATATATTATTTGCTATCTTGATAACCACCCTGTTTCCATCTGTGTCTATATCTAATACTTTGTATCGATATATCGTCTTTTATGTAGATAATTTAATACACACTTGTCTCGATCGCTGGGTAGACCGGGAAAGTATCTAGTGATTTGTCATCCAGGATTCCATGTGTTATTGACATAGGATGGAGGCGTGTCTATTATAGATAAAACTAGAAACAGCTTTTACAGTGTATTTATAATGTGATATACTCGTGAATTTATATTGTGATATACTCGTGTATTTATATTGTGATATACTCGAGTATTCATAATGTGATATACTCGTGTATTTATAATGTGATATACTCGTGTATTCATAATGTGGGGTACTCGTGTATTCATAATGTGATATACTCGTGTATTTATAATGTGAAGTACTCGTGTATTTATAATGTGATGTACTCGTGTATTTATATTGTGTTATACTCGTGTATTCATATTGTGTTATTTATATTGTGATATACTCGTGTATTTATAATGTGATTTTATATCGTGTATGTATAATGTGATATAAGCATGTATTTTACAATGACAAGATGTAGTTAATAGTTATACAATCACAAGATGTAGTTAATAGTTATACAATCACAATATGTAGTTAATAGTTATACAATCACAATATATAGTTAAAAGTTATACGTAGTTAATAGTTACACCATAAAATATTCAGTTAATGTTAAAACCATGAAATATGTAGTAAATGGCGAATGAGAATTTAAACCACGTAGGTTATGTAAGAAACAGACATAATTTAAATTTTTGGCCACGTGGTTAAAAGTTCCATCACGTGGTTTATTGTAGTAACGTGTAGTTTTGTCACGTGGTTTAAAGTTTCACGTTGTGGTTTATGATAGTAATTGTAGTAACGTGTAGTACGACGGCCGGTGAACAGACTAATAATTGGACCACCATCTTAAAACTAAAGACAAAAAATATTTTCACTGTTTTTTGGTGAACTGTTTTCCCTCCTTGACTGGAACAAAATCGTTAAAATTTTACTCTCTATACTATAACCCTGTACTTTTATATTGTCATGCTCGTTTGGGCACAATATCTGTTATAACAAATTATGTTTATTTAAATGACAATATTATGGAGTCAGTCATTATCACACATGCCATTGTGATAGAACTGTTTTAACACAGAGATAATTGCTACGATAGATGCGTAATGAAGATCTCAACAAAAGGAAGTGACGTGTGAAAGCAGATAAACGGGCGAATTTCTGCTCTGTTATAATTCATTCGGAGACCCAAAGTTGTTGTATTAGACTGTGGAAGAATATTTGACAATTAAAAAAATAGTGTTTTCCTTTTGCGTTCATCTCTTACTTTTGTTGGGACGTGTTAAACCAGTTCTATCACATTTGTGATAATGACTGACACTAATATTGTCCTTTAACATCGTTAATGTTATCACGAAGTATAGGGTCCCAACGATTTTTTATTGATCAGCGTAGTTAATATTTCTAACCTAATTTATTTTCCAATTTCCTGCAAAACGATATTTGAGATTTGAAATGCTGAATATCCTTCAAGATTAGTTAGTGTTGAAAACTTAATAATTGTAGAAAACTCTCACATATTTGACTCAGCCCATTTGTCAGGTTTATACCGCCTATAATAATCAACCCATTAGACAAGGTCATTAAATGGGATGTGATTTTATCTTGCCAGATTACTAATGACATGCAGTGTCTGATGTATCGGTAAAAAAATAATATTCTAATTTGAAATAGTTTGACATTTTCATCTCATCGATATTATTCTTGTTAGCCGTCAGTTTAGATTTTCTTCCCACGAAATCAACATGTCCATCAGAACAGACTTTTCTCTTTTCCTCAGTGACACTCCAATTGTCTCTCTTATATACCTGCATGCCTTCTATCAGTTCAAGTGTTGCCATTAAATCAATGCCTCAGCGTGTCTGTTGACATGCTACAGATTTAGATTATTAGAAGAATCTGCCTATTAAATGTTCGACACTTTTATTCTCATCAAGTGGACCGTATTTATGTTAGTTTCCATGTCATAAAATCACATTGTGTTGTACGGTATATCTTCCATCACATGTCTGACAAATATAAAACTCGCAGCTAAAGGAGAGACCAACAGTTGTAACTGAACGCTCCCAAGTAATTGCAGCGTGGGGGAGAGGTGTGCGTTGTATCACGTGGTTCCGAATCCCCGGTTGTACGTGATAAGGAGTAGGGCCGCGTGTCCAACCTCGTGGGTTTTCTTCGGGTCCGCTGGCTTCCTCCCACTGCTACTCCCAAAATGACCTAGTTTGTGTCGAGTGGATATTAACCTCTCTCCCTCTCTCTCTCTCTCTCCTCCTCTCTCTCTCTCTCCTCGAGGTAATTGGCATTTCTCTGGTTTTATCAAAAGCCGCGTTAAGACACCGAGTGAGGGGGGGGGGGGGTGGTGTTTGTTTGCTCAAAATAAACAAAATGCATTTTCTCACCTGCTGAAAATTACGATGAACTAAATCCAAAGAGAATAATTATCTATGCATGTCACATATTCATCATCGCATTAGCCCCAATGAAACAAGTTGATTTGTTTGTTAAGGGGTACGTACCCTAACCACGCCTTTTGTGGTCTAAATAGACAGATATAGAGCTCAAGAATATGTATAACGTACAGGATAAGACCAACGATTTTCAACAAGGTTTCCATAAATCTTAAACATATATTCATACCTAATCCCAACTGTAACACAAGCAAAAAAGTTTTCGTGAGCGAGAAATTAAATTTTTATTAAAAACGGAAGTAATCAAAATACAGCAGTAAACTTATGCCAAATCTGTATGCTTATTATAGACGCCATTAAGCATGTTGAAGAAACTACACCACTTCCGGTTTTGATATAAAAAAAACATAAAATTCTCGTTTACAAAAACAATTTTGTTTGTGTCAAAGAGGGGATTATTTATGGAAATCTATGTATCTTCTTAGCAATCTTGCTAGAAATCGTTGGTCTTCCCCTTTAAACTTGGGTGTATATTTTGATGTGTTGCTTGTAGTACTGATAAAACGCTTTATTGAGAAATTGGTATTTGTGCGTTTCCGTGTTGACGACCATCAACACATGAAGATACACATTTCATACAAACGTCGAGTTCTTGATAATAACATAGACCGTGTCAGTACGATATAGACAAATAACACTTATACGCCATCTTGTAATAAAATAGAGGTAATTATCAAGCCTGGTTGAAGCAGGGAAGATGCAATAAGGAATTATTTCAGCTATGATAATTAGGACTACTTCCGACAATAATAATGAAGCTGATTATGTATCAGAATTTCTGTAGGTTTTCAGTAGATTTGGCTGATGGTACATTAGTTGCAGACGTTATATTTATTCGTGGGTGGATATTAGTTTGTGGTTTAACGGAAACTAGTAAATAAAGTATAACTAGGATGTAGCTATGTGGTTCGCTGTGTGATTGTTCTGTCCGGTGTGATTGTTCTGATCAGTGTGATTGTTCTTATCAGTGTGATTCTTCTGCCATGTGTGTTTGTTCTGTCCTGTGTGATTGTTTTGTACTGTGGTGCACTGTGTTATTGTTCAATAATTCGCTTCCACGCAGGGGTCTTTAGCAGTGGAGGAAACCGGAGTACCCGGACAGGCGACCCTACTCCTTGCCAAGTACAACCGGGGATAACTATTTGTAATATGCCATGATTGTGTTATTAGACTATAGTTTGATTCCTGACTATTTTCTGTCCGAGTAAATAAATTGGCGGGAATCAGCATCTTGACCTTTTGATAGAAATAGGTTAATTACATAATATCTATTTATAGAATAGAATAACTGACGTACAATTGACAATAAGTTCGATAAATACATCAATATAAATTGTTATTGGTTTTGTGGATGTCAATGGCGGCCCTGAGGACGTTTGGTTCGTCGTGTTAATAAATCACTGATGATGTTTGTCTCTCTTTAGATTGACTTGATTTTATTGGGGCGGGGCGGGGGCACAGTGGCTCAGTGGGTGGGATGCTGGATTCCTAACCTAGAAATGAAATGAAACGGGGTTTAACGTCCTACTCTTCTGCACTATAGTATGATGGGCTGATGGAAGACGGGCATACGCCATACAGTGTGCTATGAGGGAAATTTTGCCCGGGCAGCGGTGCTACGGCCTACTCGTATATCGAATTCCAACTGCCAAGGGATTTTTTAAGTGCACGCAAATGTGTACATGGGACCTCGGTTTTTCGAAACGGGGGAACCACGCCTGAAAATCGAGATGAACTTTCTCGGCCAATGCAGGGATCGAACACCCGACATTTCGGGACTAACATATGGTTCAATTTTATTTCAATAATTCGCTTGCGCGTAGGAGACTTTAGCAGTGGGAGGAAAAATTGAGGACCCGGAGAAAACCCACGAGGTTGGACAGGTGGAATGTTGTGGAATTTAATTCTCTTAATCCCGAATAAAGCGACATTCGGGAAAGTAAAGGGGGGGGGGGGTGTTGGGCCGAGGGGGTACATACAAAAATAATTCATCCATCCATGACAGCTGAAACCGTCTTACTTGTTGAGACTGACAGAACTTTGATAGGATTCACTTCCGCGTCACTCGATTGCAATTCAGACAATCAAACATCCCCACGATATTTCTCCGGGTTTTTTTCTAATTCAAAACATCTCCTGTGGTGTTTGACCATAAAACGTCGCTATTGTCAAGAGATATTTTAATGCACACCAACGACTATAAAAGTCATAATTGTAATTAATTGATTTGTTGTTGTGAATATCATCTGATTGATTGTAAAATAACAGATTACCCTCTACTTCCTCTCAATTAGTGGGCTTGGATGGCCGAATTGTTAGCACGTGCGTGCTGCGTCATAAAGCCTGTCATTGAGTCAACTGGCGTGGTTTCGAATCCCTAGTTGTATGTGGCAAGGAGTAAGGTCGCCCATCCGACCTCGTGAGTTTTCTCCGGGTACTCCGATTTCCTTGCATTGCTAAAGACCCCTTCGCGCAAGCGAATTATTGAAACAAAATTAAACCATATGTTAGTCCCGAAATGACCGAGTGGACATTAAACCCATCTCTCTCTCTCTCTATCTCTCTCTCTCTCTCTCTCTCTCTCGATCCCAGCATTGGCCGCGAAAGTTCATCTCGATTTTCCGGCGTGATTTCCCCTCGTCAGTGATGCAGAAGGAGGGCCAGACAAGGACAGTTGCCTAGTCGTTGGGAGGGGCGAAAAACCGAGGTGCCGTGTACACATTGGAGTGCACGTAAAAGATCCCTTGGCAGTTGGAATTCGATATAAGAGTAGATCGTAGCGCCGCTGCCCGGGCAAAATGTCCCTCATAGCACACTGTATGGCGTATGCCCGTCTTCCATCAGCCCATCACAGTACAGCGTCCCACCCACTGAGCCACTGCGCCCCCCCCCTCCATAAAGATAGGCATCTAGTGAATCACTGTATGGCGTATGTCCGTCTTCCATTAGCCCAGCTTAGGTGCAAAAGAATAGGACGTTAAACCCCATTTCATTTCATTTCATTTCTCTCTCGCTCGTCTGAATTATCTCCCTTTATGCCCAATAATGTACGTTCACGTGAATCAATAATTCACATGTTTACCCGTCATTCATTGGGTAAGATACATGTCAACTTGCTATTGTAAATTACTTCCTTTTTGTCTACCCTGTCTCTTCTAAATATCAAACAGGGTTTAATATATTTAAAGATTAGATAATGAGTTAGCAGTTCTCACTATAATAGTAGCTAATGTAAAGGCAATTTGCTGAAAATTTCATTCAAATTGATCAACTATGAACTTAGAACTAAGCGGTAAGACAAAACTAGTAGTCCCGGTTATCCAATTAATCGGTAATGACGAAGGAAAATTTTGCAGCAAATCGAACTACGATGCAACAAAAAGATTTTGCCCCTGCATAATGTATGTTTAATATAATCATGAACTCGTTGTTGATTTCCATGATTACAGTTATAAATAGATGTAATAATGTTGCAAATCTGTCCATGCATCACTTGGAAAATAAATATAAGATCATTACCGTACCTTTAAGATTAAGACTAGTAATTTGTAGTTGGGACTGAGGTAACTTTATTTAACCTCTCCCCCAAATTCTTATATCTAAACCACAATCCACATATGACGTCATAAAATGCGCAGGACCTTCTTCGATCTAGCGTTCTCCATTCTAAGAGATCTTGACGAAATATTGAGTTAGACATAAGGATATAATATAAATGCATATAAACTGTGATTACATTCAAACGTTTCCGTTTTTACTCTAATTTCAAATCAGTTATGCTCGGCAAAATACACCGCAAGTCTCAATCGAGTGGCAATCCTTAGCGTCTGGTTACTCTAGTCTACTCCGATAGTATTTAATGCGCATGCTCTCCAGATACGAATATTTGGTCACCATTTGACATGACTGGTGAAATATATCCTCCATCTTCGAGTCCCTTGTTAGTAATTTGTAGTTGGGACTGAGGTAACTTTATTTAACCTCTCCCCCAAATTCTTATATCTAAACCACAATCCACATATGACGTCATAAAATGCGCAGGACCTTCTTCGATCTAGCGTTCTCCATTCTAAGAGATCTTGACGAAATATTGAGTTAGACATAAGGATATAATATAAATGCATATAAACTGTGATTACATTCAAACGTTTCCGTTTTTACTCTAATTTCAAATCAGTTATGCTCGGCAAAATACACCGCAAGTCTCAATCGAGTGGCAATCCTTAGCGTCTGGTTACTCTAGTCTACTCCGATAGTATTTAATGCCCATGCTCTCCAGATACGAATATTTGGTCACCATTTGACATGACTGGTGAAATATATCCTCCATCTTCGAGTCCCTTGTTACAAATGGAACTGAAACGCATTATGGTACACGATGATAAAATGTTTATTTTGTTTTAAATACTGGATATCAAAAGCCTACCTTTTCCCGGTAAGATAACGTCAGTGCTGATTTAAATTGACAAATGATTTGTGTTTTCCATGTCGAAGACTTTGGATGATATTGAGTTAGAGACGTAGCTCCTTTAAGTAGAATATTGGTTTGAAAGCCATGCCATATTTCCAATCAGTATGCTAAATATATGTATGTGTTCTATATCTACATGTAATAAAATACCGAGAAGTGTCAAACGAAATGGCTGAAAATACACGACAAAGATATCAAATTATATATTTACAACAACCTAATATCCGTTTAGTGTATAAAATATTGTTTCATTTTGTATATAAATCTATGCTAACGATCCTGTTTTTAAGAATTATTTCATAATTTATGTGGGAGACCCATGTGCGTATGGTAAGCATTGTGTAATATATCAGACAACATGCCTGCGATATCACACGCGATGGAAGCGGAAGTTAAACTTGAATACAAATAGAAAACGACAGTTAAAATAGCATTATGCAAGAGCAAAATCTAATTATTACAGGTCTTTCTTTAGGCCTGAAATGTTATCTAATAGTAAGTGCAGGAGGACCGCACTACACGAAAAACAAAAACCTATAAGATTAACCTGCGGAAAATATCAAATAATCAATTAGGCATTATAATTAACTTATCCAGACCATAATAAACTCTTGATGTCAAGGTTAGCCTTCGAAGTTGGCGGATTAAATTCCTATATGCCGCTTACCGCTCATTGATAATTAAATCAATCAAGTGGATAATCGAAACTATGTTGTTTATGTTAATGATTTTATTAATGAAAACCGAGGCTATGTGAATTTTTCACTCGCTTCGTTCTCGGCTAATAGTGGATCAATTTGACTGAAATTTTCAGCAAATTACCTTTACACTATCTAGTTTTTTAACTATTGTAGTGAGAACTGTCAGCTCTTTATCTTATCTCCCATAATGTAACTTTAAAGTTCCAATAGCATTTTTTTAAGTTATATTTTTAAAATGTATTAAAATAAAGCCCTAAAATAGATTGAACCTGTAAACAGTCCTACCTTGTTAAAGAATAATCCTATTAATCCTATAATTCACTATTGCCAGTTGAGAAATTGGCAAAAATATCATTTTCAACTTCAAATTCAAACGTTTGAAGATGGCCGTCCATGGAGAGGAATGGGAAAACAAGGGAGGTAATTGAGTAACTATTTCCTCTATCAGCGGGTGTCAGCCTTTGTAATGCCCAAAAAATTTTGCCCATGATCATATAATAGTGAGTTGTAACCTTTTGAGCAAAAGACATAGAAATAATTATGTTTTGACTTTCTTAGAAAATATGAAATTGGAACTTTAAGTTGTGGCTAGTTTACTTTACTGACCAGGAACACGGAGAAGAAGGAGAAAGGGGAGGGAGAAAAAATGGGAAACAAAGAGAAAGAGGGGGGAAGAGAAAGAGGGGGGAAGAGAAAGAGGGGGGAAGAGAAAGAGGGAAACAGGGTGATCGGGGGGGGGGGGATTTCTAATGTTCCGGTTCATGAATTTCGAGAAATGTTTTTGGAGAAATGTTTTTGGAGAAATGTATTTGGAGAAATGTTTTTGGAGAAATGTTTTTAGAGAAATGTATTGCAAGATTTGTATTTGGAGATTTGTATTTTGAAATTTGTTGTTCGATATTTGTTTTTCGTTGTATTTTTCTGATGAAATGTAAATACATGTATAGACTAATTTTTTGATTTTCTAAAAAAATAAATATCTTATATTAAAGTACATTTTACAAATCTGATATGACAAATGTCTGATCTGTGAAACAAATATTGATTTTAAGATACAAACGTTAATTTTAGTGTACAAATGTCGAAATAGGACAACAAATGAAGAAGTAAGAATTAAGGACTATGAATTTAGAACTAAGAACTAAGAACATTGAATAAAGAGCTGTTTGGTCTTCCATAATATAAAGCCGTGAATATCACTTCCAATTTGGTCGTTCCAGATAAATGTCTAGAACTAAGAAATAAAACCATTACTAGGCCCTTTTTTAAAGAGCGAGAGAGGGGAGTGGGGTTTAACGTCCACTCGACACAAACTAGGTCATTTCGGAATTAACATATGGTTTAATTTTATTTCAATAATTCGCTTGCGCGTTGGGTTTTGTCTTGCGATATCATCACAAGAATGATATATCTAAATTGTGTATATTGCATTTTAAGGCGATATTTTACAAACCAGGTGATGTTTCTGTTAGACAAGAAGAAAAAAATCCTCTAGCTTTTGCAGACCTTATGATACAGCGTGCACGTGATAGCTTACCAATCAGCCATCCACCCCCACCTCACACAATTAAAGGCTATAATAGTTACTTCACATTGCGACATAATTCTATATTAATAAAGCTGTTTTAACATCCATAAAAACTCCATATTTCATATTTTACTTCAATTAAAGAAGTATTAAAGTTCCAATAGCATTTTATTAAGTTATATTTTTAAAATGTATTAAAATAAAGCCCAAAAATAGATTGAACCTATAAACAGTCCTACCTTGTTAAAGAATAATCCTATTAATCCTATAATTCAGTACTGCCAGTTGAGAAATTGGCAAAAATATCATTTTCAACTTCAAATTCAAACGTTTGAAGATGGCCGTCCATGGAGAGGGATGGGAAAACAAGGGAGGTAATTGAGTAACTATTTCCTCAATCACCCTGTGTCACCCTTTATAATGCCCAAAAAATTTTGCCCAGGACCGTATAATAGTGAGTTGACAACCTTTTGAGCAAAAGACATAGAAATAATTATGTTTTGACTTTCTTAGAAAATGTGAAATTGGAACTTTAAAGGCTATAATAGTTACTTCACATTGCAACATAATACTATACTAATAAAGCTGTTTTAACATCCATAAAAACTCCATATTTCATATTTTACTTCAATTAAAGAAGTATTAAGGTGTTGTAATAATTGCGAAATACAGTAATATTGAATGGGGGGAAACATAGAATTAATGTGTAATCAGAATAATGATGATTTGCCTCAAGTTTAAGACGGGATGCTAGTTAACAAATGGAGTATTAGTTTAACTATTAAAACAATCCTATAACATTGTCTGGAGACACGCCTACTTTAACAACACTTGGTTGAAGACCTACTGGGTTACACATGTAACGTATTTACACCTAGTTTAACAATTGGCTTTAGGCCTATTACATTAGATTGTTATTTTATGGCTTTCAACGTCCGTGTTACTGTCTGCTTTCAAGGTCCGTGTATTTGTCTGCTGGCTGTCTGGTATGCGACGTGTAGGACGATCCACCTGTACTTTCAGTGACCCATGATTTTGCATGACGAACAACATCTTGTCCGGAAACCCAGAAATCAATATTTACCTACGTGGGCGGAAGAGGGGGGGGGGGCTCTCGCCAGTGCCACCGGGCAATATTTGGCTGTGCAGAACTCGTGAGAGTCTATTTTTAGCATATCTGACACTGTTTAAACATTATGATTTTGATTATAATGTTGAAAACCGCTGTGAAACTGCATATGTTTTACCATTGGGGGGGGGGGCACAAAAATCAAAAGCTCTCCATCGCTTCTCTCATACATTGCCCCCGACCCGATGACCGTTGATTCAGGCTCGTGCTTAATACACATCTAACATCATTCATATCTGTCGTAGAATTGTAAACAATCAAGGGAAAAGAATCATTTATATCTGTCGTAGAATTGTAACAAATCAAGGGAAATGCACTGAAAGCATCATTTATATCTGTCGTACATTCGTAAACAATCAAGGGAAATATACACGTAACATCACTTATATCTGTCGTATAAACTATCAGACAGTTATGAAATCTACATGACAGATTACACCGATTACACTCAAATTGTCGATCCATGTAACTGTTAGATCTATTATTAACGTTAATATTATATAAAGATAATAGCTGTACACTTAAAACCAGGTAATGTTTTATTGTGTTGACTCTACTCAAACGGAAACTTTTTAATACTTGCTTTCTGGATTTACGTTTTATGTACTTAAAGTGGGTGGATTGCCTAATGGTTAGCGCGTACATTTGTAACACACTCTCTCTATCTCTCTCTCGCCTTCTCTCTAACGTCTGGAGTTAGCACACTCGTGCTAAGCCAAGCTAAGACATGGCTCCCTCAATACAAGTTAGTTCTGGGTTCGTTTACATTACCATGTTTGTACCTAATATGTAAGAAGCAGAATAAAAGTATTATTAGAAGTTATACCAGTGTTGTCATCAAGAAACGATTTAAAGACAAAATACTGGCCCTCAGCCGATACCCGTTCCTTCCTCCTCCCAGCCGACACCCGCTCCTCTCTGATATCCGCTCCTCCCTGCCCTCGGTAGATACCCGATCCTCTCTTCTCGCCACTGGATTCGTATCAGCGGTAAAATAATGATAGTCGCTTTAAATTAAAATGTCATCATTATAGGTCAAATATTTGTCCAGTGTGGTGAAGTGAATGACGCCATTAAAACATCTAGTTAAATCGATCATGGAATTTTATAATTATCTTTTATAATACCTAGGTTTAATTTACTCACCCCTACCCCTCCCCAGGGTTTTGTACTTGCCTACACGATTCTGTCAATTAGAATTAGTTCTAGTAGGCCGTGTAGCATATACGAGGTCTCTATAATTACTAAATTACGAACTCTTACAAACGACGCTGATGCTGAAAAATTATTGGCTTTATCAAATGATGTATAATGGAATTAGATTTTGAATTATATATCATGGCAAGATAACGAAAGTTAATTTCATATAATAGAAAGTATGGAAGCCATTTCATGTAAAAAATATTATGGAAGACATTTCATGCAATAAGCATTTTAAACGTAATTTCGTGTAATAAGCATTTTAGACGACATTTCATGTTATAAACTTTATGGAAGGCATATCAAAGTCATTTTATGTAATAAACATTATGTAAATAATTTTATGTAATAAATACTATGGAAGACATTTTATGTAATAAACATTATAAAGCACATTTCATGTAATAAACATTATGGAAGACATTTCATGCAATAAACATTATGGAAAGTATTTCATAATGTAAGAATTATGCGGCTGTATAATATATATAGCGAAAAATACCGAAAGATTCAGAAAAATATTAATTACCAATTACCTCGAATTACTGAAAAAAATTAGGTACCCCATAGGGTTTCCGGGGTCCAAACCTCAAATCCTTCGCAGTCCCATCTAGTATTGGCTCATTTGGGATAGATAAACACTAGCGCTGTCATGTTACGTGCAATAACTGTACTCGTTCAGATATCGTTGGTACAAATAATGTTACGTGCAATAACTGTACTCGTTCACGTATCGTTGGTTCAAATAAGGTTACGAATCATAATGTAACGTGCGATAACTGCACTCATTTTAATTCAAATAATGTTATTGAATATAGCAATCAAATAATTATTGAAATTATAAATTAATTGCGAGTATCTTACTTCGTGATCATTAATGCATGATCAACATTTTCTGGAAGGAACAACTCTTTTACTGACATCGAATCATCGTTAGTACCAGAAACAAAACAAATGCAGAGAATTTGCACAAAAAAATCAAAAAGCTAAAGGAACTTTAATATAAAAATCTGATGTTTTCAATAATAAAATGAAACATGACATATAAATCTCATTAGCTTTTACCATTACACAATAATTACAATAAAGTTTTTCCATAATTATCTCGATTATTTCATTAGTTTTAGAAAAACTAGAAGCTAATGTATTATTACAAACGAACTGGTAGCACGATCATATTTCTTGTATACGCGAGTGTTCAGTCAATTTAATTACACATACATTTGAAATAATGTTTCATTTCTCTAATGGTTTTTATCATCACGATTTTCTGCCAGTAAAACTAACATTTACACCAGATAATTGTATTTCAAATGGTTACAACAATCAGAATTGTTTGTTTTCGGATACGCATTGCCATAATTCACACACTACTCAGCGAAGGCCAGGCTTCATGGGAATACATTGATAGAAACTTCGGCTTGGTTCCAAATCCATTATATCGGTATGGTGTAATATACACCCGTGTGGCTCGCTAGTCTGGAGGTCGGGTGTTCGGTCCCAACATTGGCCGAGAAAGTCCTTTTCGGTGTGGTTCCTCCTTCCTTCCAGATTTTTCGGCGTGGTTCCTCCCTTGTCAGTGATGTAGGATGGAGGGTCTGACATGGCCAACTGTCTAGTCGTTTGGATGGATTAAAAACCGAGGTGTCGTGTACAATTTGGCGTGCATGTAAAGATCCTTTTAAAGTTGGAATTCGATATAAGAATAGGCCGCCGTAGCGCCGCTGTTCGGGCAAAATTTCCCTCATAGCACACTGTATGGCGTATGTCCGTCTTCATTAGCCCAGTTCGGAGTAGAACAGTAGGACGTTAAACTCCATTTCATTTCATTTATTTCTGTATGGTGTATTGCATCAAAGTATCAGCTCGCCTGGTGCCATTCAATCACTGTTGAACCACTACCAACACTCTTATTGTCAGCTCGCCTGGTGCCATTCAATCACTGTTGAACCACTAGTAACACTCTTATTGTCAGCCCGCCTGGTGCCATTCAATAACTGTTGAACCACTAGTAACACTCTCATTGTCAGCTCGCCTGGTGCCATTCAATAACTGTTGAACCACTAGTAACACTCTCATTGTCAGCTCGCCTGGTGCCATCCAATCACTGTTGAACCACTAGTAACACTCTTATTGTCATCCCGGTTGGTGCCATTCGAGCAAAGTCTAACGAGAGGAGCGGGATTAACAAATCCTCAACAGATTCGAACCCTGGTCATTCCAGCTGAAAAGATTAATCGTGTGTCTAAAGGCCATTACCCTCTCGCTCCATCAACACGACCCCCGATTCATCTCGGATTACGGAAGCCGTGTTGACAACCATAAGCTATATATCAATATCCGTCCGTGTTTTAATTTTTTTGAGCGTTATGTTTACAAAGTCAATGTCCTAGACTTATATTATCTATTAAGATCTAAAGACAATAAAAATACGTAGTAATTGTTCATAGAACACCTGCTCTCACTATCAATATATTTTAACAAGTGGTTGACCTTTGTCACGTGAATTAGTAGGTTAATATGTGCGAGAACGCTAGAACAGGGACGGGGCTGCACAGTTTACCACATATGACGTCAGATTGTGTTAGGCTAAGGGCTATGACCTGCATATTTCGCCAGAGACTCGAGATGTAAACTGGGCTGGCCTTAACCCTGGGCCAAGCCTAGCCCTTACCCTAACCCACATTATGACGTCATAATATGTGTAGGAGTTGCAGAACCGTCTCCAATCTAGCGTTCGTTTAATCTGTGACTATATATAGACAATGTTAAGATATTAGTTGAACTTTTTCAAGCGAATTAGTAGGTTGAATCTGTGACTATGTATAGACAATGTTAAGATATTAGTGGGTTGAAATAAATGGTGGTGATAATGACATGTTATCGGTTGTCTAGTTATAGTCATGATATATTGAACATGTCAAACAGTCAGTTCGTGAAGCACCTAATTCATCTTAACTGTCAATCACCTTGCAGCAAATCAAGTGGACCTCGGAGAGAACATCACTTTACCAAACTTATCAGCTGTCTAGTAGAAAACGTGCAAGGTTTACACAACTACAATCAGTCAATTCCTCGAGGACCGACCAGCATGGCGGCCATATTGTCTGTTCTTGTTTTGGTTGTTGTAGTTCACAAGATGGCCACCAATGTGGGGGTAAAACCGTGTTAACGTCATAGTGGCCTCGATCGCTCCAGAACAATTTGTCAATGCATTCATCGAATACAGGCCATTTAGAGTATTAGGCACATTACGCGGGGTTGTGGGTGTGGTAGGGGCTACATCTACTTTGAAATGAAATGAAATGGGGTTTAACGTCCTATTGTTTTGCCCCTAAACTGGACTAATGAAGACTGGCATACGCCATACAGTGTGTTATGAGGGAAATTTTGCACAGGCAGCGGCGCTACGGCCTACTCTTATATCGAATTTCAACTGCCAAGGGATACACGGGACCTCGGTTTTTCGTCCCATCCCATAGACTATACAGTTGTTCTTGTCAGGCCCTCCGTACTACATCACTGACAAGGGGAAACCACGCCGGGAATTCTGGATGAACTTTCTTGGCCAATGCAAGGATCGAACAACGACCTCTAGAATTGCGAGTCATCGTCTAACCCACTCAGCTACGTGATCCCTGGGCTACGTTGAAGATTATACCATATGTTAGTCCCGAAATATCCAAGTGGACGTTAAATCTCTTCCTCTTCCCCAGTCTCTCTCTCTATGGTATACAGCAGCAGGTTTTTGATTGGACGCCATTAATGGAGACTGGGTCATCATAGTCGCTCAGTATTAAACAATAGTCGCATTCCCTAGATAAAGACCAGGACATCCTAGATAAAGATGTCTGCGATATCACTTCTGTGGAAGCAGAAGTTAAAACACCAGGCAGTAGTGACTAGTGGTAGTACTAGATAAAGACCAGGTTATCCTAGTCGCTCAGCATTAAACAATAGACACATTCCCAAGATATAGACCAGATCATCCTAGTCACTCAGTAATAAACAATAAATGCATTCCTAGATAAAGACCAGGTCATCCTAGTCGCTCATTAATAAACAATAAATGCATTCCTGGATCAAGACCAGGTCACTGTAGTCGGTCAGTAATAAACAATATTTTTATTCCGTAGAATTAAGTCATGTCGTATTTCGAGTTATTTATGACATATTTTAACACATAATGGAAATAATTTCTTGTCTTCAATTTCCCGTCTATAATAAGTTAAAAAAAATCCGACTGGCAAACTGTTACATAAACGTCATCGGTGTATTTGATTTCTAGCCAATAACGGCGCGAATATGTGGGGAAACTAAATCAGTTTTAACATATCCGTATGAAGCCATATTAGGAGATATCTACACGATGTCAACACGTGAGATCGAGATTTAATTTTACAAAGTTTTCTATCTGTAGGCGAATAGACAAGGTACGTCACGATTTATACGACTTCATCAGAAAGATAAAACTATATTTCAAATAATCTGTCATTGACGGGGGTGGGTTGTAATGTAGCTACAAACGATACAGCAGAAGTTTGGCAGATAAAGTAGAGTATGGATCAAAGGTTTAATTTATAATTAAGACATAATTCAGCAGCTTAAATCCGTCTGGCCACAAAAACGAGACATCTACAAGATAAACAAAAACAAGAAATAAACGTTGTATATGTACACAATGTTACATTTAATTCTTAATACGCATGTTTAAAATGTATCGCGTCATCTCTAATTAACCACGTGATTTATGTGACGTGTAACTGAAGACGAGTAATGTCATCTATGGGACAATTCCCACGTGCAGCGTAACGTTATCTATGATACAGGTTCCGCGTGTAGAGTAACGTCATTTATGGAACAGGTTCCACGTGCAGCGTAACGTTATCTATGGAACAGATCCCAAGTGAAGAAAAACGTCTTTTATACGAGTTGAGTATCCGCTTTGATTAAAGTACATCAACCTCTCTTGAACTAGGCCCTGATTTAAGTCGATCACAAGCTCGTGGACTAGGCTTTGGTTAAAGTAGAACATCCGCTCGCGAACTACGCTTTGATTAAAGTAAATCAACTTTTCGTGAACTAGGCCCTGATTTAAGTCGATCACAAGCTCGTGAACTAGGCTTTGATTGAAGTAGATCAACCGCTCGCGAACTAGGCTTTAAGTAAAGTAGATCATCTGCTCGTGAACTAAGTTCAATATTTGACTATGGCTGTTCCGCGTGTAGAGTAACGTCATTTATGGAACAGGTTCCACGTGCAGCGTAACGTTATCTATGGAACAGATCCCAAGTGAAGAAAAACGTCTTTTATACGAGTTGAGTATCCGCTTTGATTAAAGTACATCAACCTCTCTTGAACTAGGCCCTGATTTAAGTCGATCACAAGCTCGTGGATTAGGCTTTGGTTAAAGTAGAACATCCGCTCGCGAACTACGCTTTGATTAAAGTAAATCAACTTTTCGTGAACTAGGCCCTGATTTAAGTCGATCACAAGCTCGTGAACTAGGCTTTGATTGAAGTAGATCAACCGCTCGCGAACTAGGCTTTAAGTAAAGTAGATCATCTGCTCATGAACTAAGTTCAATATTTGACTATGGCTGTGTTGCGTTTCCGAGTGCAAATTAAACAACTCCTGTTAATGTTGACAGTTTACAATATAACCACAAAGGCTTCATTTGACACTAACAGGGATATTCTGGTGCAAGAAGTAGCGAAATATCTTTTGAATTGAGGCGCAACGAACTGATATTGAGATACAGGGATAAGATGCAATATCTTGACGATAGCTGTCCAACATTTAAGTATACAAAAGCATCATACCTCCTGAATTTTATACTCATGGATCAGTCTTCTACACCACAAATCACAGTCCCAGTAAAGAGAGAGAGGGAGAGAAATGGGGTTTAACATCCACTCGACACAAACTAGGTCATTTCTGGACTTACATATGGTTTAATTTTATTTCAATAATTCGCTTGCGCGTAGGGGTCTTTAGCAGTGGGAGGAAACCGGAGTGCTCGGAGGAAACCCACGGGGTTGAGAAGGCGCCCTTATCACCATGTCACATACGCTCACACCAGGGCTCGAAACCACAGCCGCAAACCAGAGGTGACCGGCCAGCTAGAGGTCGAAGCGCGGCACTCTAGACCACTAGCCCCCCCCCCCCCCGTTACAGTAAACCCCACTCAAACCTCCCAAAACACATTAATCAACCCATCAAACTATTTTACCCCATTTCACACGACAGAGAAAATTAATCAACCCATCAACATATGTAAATCACGACTTTAACGTTCACACAAATCATATATCAGGTCGTTAGGTCAATAACTTGAGACGGGCAGCTGAACAAGATGGCGACTTGTTGAACTCAGGTCAAAGGTCGCTAGGTCAATAACTAGAGACGGACTCAACTGCCTGTCGGATTTTTCTAATTTGTCTGTGATTTGTTATAATGGGAAAATAAGAAGTTTTTTCTTTGTACTGGAATCAACGGATCTAATCAACAAAGTGAAAATGGTAAATAAATGGAACACAGTATGTGGTAAATAAAACAGAATCATGAAATATCTTCTACTTCACTTAACAGTCATGTCGGCGTCTTTCATCTTTCTTGTATTGAATGATAACAACTTATTACTGTATGTAAAAAAAGCTCTGATACAATATATTTGATGGAGATCGAGACAAGAGATAAATTAACTTTTTTCTTGGTTAAAATTAAACCAATCAAATGGCTACACGTGTTCTTGTGGTGGTAATTAATTATTGACTGGAATGACGTCATGATTTATTGTGGAAGTGAAATATTTAAACAATATGGCATTGTAACTTTGTGATGTAATCATCTGCTGTAATCATCTGAATATAGGAAATGTAATCCAAGTGAATATAAGTTAATTAGTACAATGATATTAAACAACAATCGCGTGATGTTATCGGCCAAATATGGAATTTATAATCGTGTGATGTAATCATCCGAATATCAAAATTGTAGTATATAATGTATTACTTTTATCTTCAATCGTTTTACTCACGGGCCATAACTCTTGAATTATTTAAAAAAAACAACAACAAATTAGACATAAATGAACTTATCCAGACCGTAATCAACACTCGATGTCGTCGAAGCCAGTGACTTTTACTTGATTGGAATATGCCATTCAACAATCATTGATGATTAAATTTTAAAAAGAATGGATAATTAAAACTATGTATTTAATCGTTCCGACATAAGTAATGATGGTCGCGGCTAGGCCTAAAATTCAATCTTTAAATTCTCGTTTCAGAGTTGATTAATTAATTTGACTGAAATGTTCAGAAAATTACCATTACATTTTGTAGTTTTTACCTATTATAGCGAGATCTGCTGACTCTTTATCTATTCTCCCATAATCGACGGCCATTTTTTTACATTATAATTGATTTTTTGTCTGTTTTCTTTGATGCCATTTGCTGTTTCCCATTACAAAATATAATCATTATGTCAGAACAACATCTCTATAAATTTGATCTTTTCTTGCTTTTAATCTTTAATGGTTCTGTTTTCGTCAACTTTCTGTTGAAAATAAGAACAATGAGGACGTATAGTTAATGAATTGTCCACACAAAGTCTACTTTAAATTGTAACTAAATATCTTTTATAATAGAAAATGACGGAAAAACTAATTGAAGTTATATATCCCCGTATTTTCTCACCAAGTTAACTAGAAGTTGGCGGATTGAAATCACCAAGTTCTTAATTGAAAAACAAAGATGGCGGAACAATAGATTCAAATCACCGTTGATTTTAAGTGAAAAAAAGTCGAGTCGTCTGAAGCCTTTCTTAAAGAAGGCGGCCCGCATAGATAAAGGCAAACAGTTTGGAGTGATAACCACACGTTCATATTTACCTACGTTACTGGAACTACGTGCCACTCTATAAATAAATGGAATGAAACGGGAAGTTGTTGTTGTTTATTACGAATATATGATATTATGAACTGGTTGATTACTGCAATGGGCATGTATCGTAGATTCGGTTATTAAATACCCAACTCTGGTAAATGATATAAAGACAATCATAATTGATACTGGATAATCATACACCAATACCATGATGAGATTAATACAGTGGCCTCGATAACGGTAGGCTACATTCGAATATTTTATTTGAATAACAAATTTCAGAAAGATGGTATTATCAGTGCCCTCTTAAACTTCCAAAGAATAGAGACACACACCCTTAAAGATGTTCACTTTACACAGGGGTAGACAATGCATGTGCATCTATAATAACATTGCAGAATAAAATACAGTTCCATACACCCTTAAAGATGTGTGCTTTACACACAGGGATAGAGAGAGAGAGAGAGAGAAATGGGGTTTAACGTCCACTTAACACAAACTAGGTCATTTTGGGACTAACATATGGTTTCATTTTATTTCAATAATTCGCTTGCACGTAGGGGTCTTTAGCAGTGGAAGGAAACCGGAGTGCCCGGAGGAAACCCACGAGGTTGAGAAGGCGCCATGCCACATACGCTCACACCAGGGCTCGTAACCACAGCTGCAAGCCAGAGGTGACCGGCCAGCTAGAGGTCGAAACACAGGGATAGACAATGCATGTGCACATATAACATTGCAGAATAAAATACAAAAAAAGTATAACGTTTTGTAAATATAATAATTAACATAAAATAATATAAAACGAGGATTAAGCTCCAGTAAATAGATCCGTCATGTCGTTTTGACTTTAAAACCTTTATCTGATGAGATTTATCCGAGACAATTTCTTCCAGAGGTTCACTGCTCCTGAAGTTTGTTATCCAAACGATCACCGCGGATGTGCTTTGCAATGAAATACGTTTAACGGGTCCAAAATTTTAACTAGTATAAATAATGTACGCTTGGCACATTGCCCACGTCATTATTTGAAATAATGATACCCCAATATCAAAGATGGCGTCATATCTGTATTTTGATATTGTTTTAATACCCTCTGTTCGTAATATTGGTACCCTGCTATCTTGGATACCAGTTAATAATATATGTAAATCTGATATTAGAAATGCAACAAGGGCACCTGATAGTGTTTTTGGTCATCTCTCCTGACGTCATGTAGACAACCGGCGGACAACGAGTGGGCGAGGGAGTTGAATAGATATTTATATGTTAACAAATTTTATAACAAACAAGGGCCACAAATCTGAGGGTAATCAACAAAAAGTGTAGAAAATCGACAGGTTTTTAATTTAATGAAGTACAGACTGCTTAATCTGTAAATTATATTTATCCAAATCGTCTCCAGCGAAAACGTAATTAGCAATGGTTGGTTTCATCTAGGCATTCTTCACTTCCATGTGTCAATACATCCTTTAAGAGGATGAGTTTCTTTGTAGGAAGAAATAATTTTTGAACGATGCGTGACTGTAAACTTCGATGCCATAGTTCTGGAAAGAGTTAAGACCCAAATACCCAAATGGCCCTTTTTTTGCATCAGATATATAATCATATTGAGGGGATTCTCTATGAAATATTTTAGAAATGTAAGGTCTTAACTTCCACAAAAAAATGCTTTTAAAAATGTTGATATCCTAATTGCATTATTTAAATTGGAATAGGTTTTTCTCTCATATTTGAAAAACTTTATTCGCCAATTGTTGACATCGACTTATATATTATTAATTTCATCTTCTTTTAAAAAAAGAAAATACTTCGTTTTTTTTTACAACATATATTTCTTGTAATACAAACGATCTCCGCGTTCGTCGCCCGTTATTTCGTTTTAAAAAAATAGCTATGACACAAGTACAAACTTAACAAATGATATTTTTCCGTTTTTACAAATTGATGTAGTGTCTAAAACACACCAGACATAATATTTCTCCAGTATTCAGGTATTGTTGTAGTCTCTACAGAATTCATATTGAACAATATTAAACAATATTTCATTCCATCGAACGAACACGTTATCTATTTATTAACACATTATTATAACATATATGATGGATGTAAATATATCTTGATTTGACATCTGGAGACAATTTCATTTCAAACATTGACACCTGTGCTTCTTTCCTCATTTCTTCCAGATTCATGAATACTCGATTTCATTTCAAATATCGACAGCAGTGTATGTGTTTTCATTTCCTCTACAGTCACAAACACTCAGTTATAATACTAGTAATATCAAAACATTTCTAGGCCAGTTATATTTCTCAAATATTATTGATGTCATTTTGTTTTAGAAAGACTACATTTTATAAACGAATATAACATCTTTTGTCTCGTATAAAAACTGTACAAATAATGAAGAACTGCCGCCTATTTTCCAGTCTCGATTCTAGGGCAATAGCTATTTGTCAACCCAGACACTGGGATGTGAATTAAGATAAAACTGGTCTAGGAGAAAAAAGGTGGACGTCGCTTAGAAGAAAGAATTGTCGGTATGAAGCATAGCCTAGCAGAAAAAAATCAAGAATTGAGAATGAATTGCCGGTGAGAAGGATGGCCCAAGAGAACAGATTGTCGGCGAGAACCATGGCCTAGGAGGAATAACCATGGCCCAGGAGATAGAATTGTCGGTGTGAAACATGGTCTAGAATAAAGAATTGTCGGTGTGAACCATGACCTAGAATAAAGAATTGTCAACCAAGTATCATATATATATATATATATATATAACAACGTCGGATGTGACGTCTTTCTATTGTTAACATTTTTGTTTATATAGTTACGCTATCATATTAAAAAGTCTGAACAGGTTCCGACGGAACTGAAAGCGCTAACTTTAAATATGTAGTCTGTTTTCTTTTCAAACATCTTATTTATATATATATTTAAACTAAGGTTCGTATCATCTATCACAATGACCGGCTTTCATGTATCTAAATGCTCGGACCTTCGATGTAAATGTTGCGACCATATTACGCCAAATAGCAAATATACTTTCCACAACTTTACGTTTAGTGTCAACGACAATATGAATTGTGACACAAAAAATCTCATATATGTCTTGACTTGCTTAGGCTGTCTAAAAATCTACATTGGAGAAACTTCGTGTCATCTACGGGATAGAGTACGTAACCATCGACGGGATTGTAATATTGAAAATGGGCCCTTATTTGTAAATAGACATATCTTTAAATGTGCACAACACCTACAAGTAAAATTTCAAATTTTCCCTTTTTATAAAATGAAAGTCGATGACACCACGAAAAGGAAATTAATGGAAAACCATTTTATTAAAAAATTCGTTCCTCAACTTAATAGTCAATAAGTAACAATTGACCATTAGCTTCATTAATCTTCTTCAATCTAGGATTATCTTCCACTCATTGTTCCTTAATTGAACCCATATACTACAGATTAACACACGTGTATACATGTTTTCTGCTCGTTACCTATATACTATGTAACCATAGACAATGGTAACTATAGCCAATTAAAACCACAGTGTTACTATGTAAATATAAATATGTATAAATATACTATACTGTCCATCTATTTGTTATGACATTAATTATGAATAGTCCCAAGACGGACGAAAAGTACTTTAAAATGTTAAAATGTTATTAAACCAGTGTTGAAATCAGTTTGTGTCGGCATACCTTTTATCTTTTCATCGTTTACCGTGAAACAAAGTAGTGCAGCTTTACGGTTGTGCTGATTTTTCTGGATATATATATATATATATATATATACGAACCTTAGTTTTAATTTCAATCAGATTGGTCAACGAGCATATTAAAGTCGACTGTAATTCCAGACATGACTCAAACATGTAGAGATGCTGATACATATTAAGGTTTGAAATCGGCTATAAATCAGATAAAGCACACTCATTTATGTCTGGATCATCCCGACTAATATCTTCAAGATGGCGCTTTCCAGATGAAGGGGCGTGATACTACAATTTGATTGTTATCGGGTTTTCCTTCTATTACATAGATTAGGAGTAAAATATCGTCACAGACCGTCTGCATTGTTTCGGGCACGAATCGAGTCATGTGCCGGATTTTACAAGCCGAGTTCTCACTTTGGAGGTGGCGCGTGTCCTGTCGTTTGGATAGGACTGGATGGAATGTAGGCCAGTAACGGGAAACCAAAGTCCTTCAATGTAGGCCGGGGCATACACGTGACAGTACCCATGGCGGTTAAAAGAAAATGTAGGCCACGTTGTACACGTGACAGTACCCACGGAGGTTTAACGACAAACCGGAGTCCTCCAAGGTTTAAACGGAGTCGCCAATGTAGGCAATGATGATGTACACGTGTCAGTACCCATGGGGGTTTAACCGGAGTCACTAATGTAGTCCATGACGTACACGTAACAGTACTCATGGCGAATTAACGAGTACTGGGGTCCGCCATGACTTAAATAGAAACCGGAGTCACCAATGTACGCCGGGCGTGCACGTGACAATACTCATGGAGGATTAACGAGAAACTAGAGTCCGCCATGACTTAAATAGAAACCGGGGTCACCAATGTAGGTCATGGCGTACACGTGTCAGTATCAATGGAGCTTTAACGACAAACCGGAATGAATACAGACCATGGCGTACAGATGACAGTGACGGTGTAATGAGGGGGCGTTAATTACCGAAGTATTAAGTGGACCAGACGTTCTATTCCATTGCAAATAGCCGACAATCTAATGGTTGATCTTATAAATAAATAAATAGATATCGAAAGCGAATTTAAATGAGATTAGTCGACCATCAGAGGGTTAGAGTCGGTTATCAATAGACCATTAAGTTCTCTAGCTGTCGATGTGGAAATGTCTGTATTTGTCAGTTTTGGTTCCAGCGACGTTAATTTATATATATTTGCATCTTAATTCAAACATTCTTCAAATGTCACCCAAATCCGCACAAAACTGGGAGAATTCGCCTGTCCAAATGTGAATAATGAACAATCAAGATCTCGAATTCGGTTGGAAGCCATTGGGCTGTTTGCTACCTGATTGAAACACAGACCCTATTACGTTTCGTGTTTGACTACACTAGGATCTGGAAGAGTTATCATTGATGTTTTCTGAGTGATGTGAGGGATAAGCCAATGAAACGTTCTGTCACTTCGAGTTTTTGGCGTGAGCTGCACGGAACTAAGCGTGATCCATTAGCAACATCAACGCTGTTGGGATAATCAAATATATGACGTCATAGAGTCAAGCCACTCGTTTGTATGACCTTTGGCATTCGCAGAATATTTTTTGGGCGATAGAGACTATTCCGATGACCTCTAATATTGATATCTGCCTGTTTATGTGCCCTAATATTTTTCGGGGTGATCGAGACTATTCTGGTGACCTTTAATATTGATAAATGAAAAGAAAAGAAAGAAATGGGGTTTAACGTCCTCTCGTCACAAACTAGTTCATTTCGGGACTAACATAGTTTAATTTTATTTCAATAATTCGCTTGCGCGTAAGGGACTTTAGCAGTGGAAGGAAGCCCACGAGGTTGAGAAGGCGCCCCTATCTCCATGCCACATACGCTCACACCAGGGATCGAAACCACAGCCGCAAGTCAGAGGTGACCTTTAATATTGATAAATGGCTGTGTAGGTTGTCTAATATTTTGTTATATTAAAACATTACGTGTATTGACATATTGATACAATCAATACACGTTTTATTATCGTGTTTATTTGACACGTCATTAACCACGCCCCTAACTCATCAAAACTCAACTAATTAACAAACATGGCCACTAGTCTACAACAAAATCGACCACTAATTATATGTTGTATTCAAATATTTAGTTCATTTATCAGAAATTTTGATAATTGTTGCTTCATGAAAGACTCGCTTCACGTGTTTCGTCACTGTAATGTTTCCTGTTAGAGTAGAACTCTTTCTCGGGCTAGGTTTAACACTATTTTAACGTCCCCATTCCCCGCCTTCTAGTAGCGGTCATCGACTTAAAATTGGAATTCGATAGACGGAATTCAATACGAGAGTAAGCCGTAGCACTGCTGTCCGCAGGCAAAATTTCCGTCAAGGCACAATATGGCTTGTATCCGTTCTATATGAAAGTATATTTCATGACGTGTTTTAATTCCGTCTGTATATCATGATTGTGGACATATTGTTATAGATGTATGTTGTCAAGTGATATATATAGGTCTTCTATAAATCCTAATAGTCATCTATAGAATTAGATAGAAGAGTCATTCTAACTTTCTATGGCTTCTAAATCGAACTTGACTTATAATTAGTTTGTCAATGACTCAAGCGACGTTGTTTCGATTCCTAGCTTCTATCTCAATAGAATTAGGGTTGTCTGTCAAACCTCGTGGATTTTCGCCGGGTCTACCAGTTTCCCCTTCGTTGCCAAAGATGCCCTTGAGCAATCAATTCATCGAATTGTAATAGTATCTTATGTATATAACCCCCTCTCCCTCTTTCTCATACCTCCTTCCCTCGCTCTCTCTTTTTCTCTCTCTCTCTCCCTTCTATGATTGAATTTATCAACGCGTTTGCATGTTGTAGTTTTAATCGTGAAAACATGGCTATCATTCCATTTCTCTACTAAAGTCCAATTATCGGCCTTCTGTTTTATTTTACTCGCAAGAGGAAATAGATCTGAGAAAATTGGTTTTTATTCCGTAGAAATAGAATTCTTACTTGAAGACTCTCATAGATTATTTTCTAATTGTCTGCTTGATGGCTTTAAAAAATCTGTTATCAAGGAATTTATTAGAGGAATGGATTTTATCAAGTAGTAATTCTAGGTATTATCCATACTATATATATCCCTCTGTCGAACAACTCATCTGACTGTGTAATTCAACAAGTTTTCATTTCTTAATAAAATCCACTTGGGTGAAAAAGGTCTGGCATTGAATCAAGTGGCGTTGTTTCAATCATAAGCTCGTACGTGACAATGATTTGGGTCGCCTGTTTAATCCTGGAGGATTTCAATGGTCCTCAGGTTTCCTAACACTGCTAAAGCGATTTATGGAAATAAATTTAATTGTATGTTAGTAAATGCTGAATGGATGTTACCCTCTCTCTCTCTCACTCGCTTTGTCGCTCGATCTCGCTCCACCATATTGGTGACTGTCAGCTATTTTTATAGATTAAGAGATCAGACATGAATAACCTGGTTTACAGGTGCTTGTTTGGTGTAGCAAGGTTAAAACCCCATTGCATGTCATTTGATTCCCAATAGATTGTCACCGACAGTGGGTAAACGCTGGCTCGCTAAAAAGGAGGACCCTTGTTCCGGCCTGGTTCCTAATTGTCAGTGATGCTGGACCTGGGACCTGGCGCGGTACAACGTAAGATATCCCGTGTAAACACGGACGGGAAGGATGGTACAGCTCCAAGACAAAGTAACACTACTGGCTAGCATATTTGTGACGAAAAAAATAACATTATCCATAATTTAGTTTTTTGACACGTAACGATTTCACCTAAGAACTCTTCTTCTTCTTCTTCTTCCAAGTAACGAGTCGGCCTCTGTTAGAGTGTAATTGACTAGCATAGTTTTGACATACAACGATTTCATCTAAGAGCTATTTTAGCTAGGTATATTAGCATAGTTATAATACGATGCCATCTAACAGCTATTTAAGCATAATTTTAACATAAGACATCACCAAAAACTAATATCAAAAAGTTTTTTAGCTTAATTTTGACAGCTATTGTTGGTATTAGTTTTGTCAGGATACGATATCTGATAGCTGAAATTGTGAAACAGAAAAGGCCCTACTACAGTTGTTATGTCTGGTATTTCCTCGTGGCACACTGCCTATTCTGGCACACTGCATGCTCTTCTTCACGTGTTTCCTCGTGGCACACTGCATGCTCTTCTTCACGTGTTTCCTCGTGGCACACTGCATGTTCTTCTTCACGTGTTGCCTCGTGGCACACTGCATGCTCTTCTTGACGTGTTTCCTCGTGGCACACTGCTTGCTCTTCTTCACGTGTTTCCTCGTGGCACACTGCGTGCTCTTCTTCACGTGTTTCCTCGTGGCACACTGCTTGTTCTTCTTCACGTGTTTCCTCGTGGCACACTGCATGCTCTGCTTCACTTGTTTCCTCGTGGCACACTGCATGCTTTTCTTCACGTGTTGCCTCGTGTTACACTGCATGTTCTTCACGTGTTTCCTCGTGGCACACTGCGTGCTCTTCTTTACGTGTTTCCTCGTGACACACTGCATGCTCTTCTTCACGCGTTTCCTCGTGGCACACTGCATGTTCTTCACGTATTTCCTCGTGGCACACTGCGCGTTCATCTGCCCTCCATTCCATTTAGATCTCGACAGATTATTATCGACAAGAAATTTGTCAAGACCGCAAAATAATTTCACTAGTGTTTTGATGGTGACCTGATGCGGCTATTTTCGTCATTGAAATTCCTATAAAAAAGAGGCAATTGTAACACATATCAATGGATGTCATTGTCCCGGGATAATACGTCAATATAACAACTGATTGACGAGAGAGTTTGATGCAGAGAAAGAGGTTTAAACAAGTTTTCTATCCCTCGAGAGTTCGTCTCTATAGATTTAATCTAAAGTCATCTGTTTGTATCGCCTTACGCCATCCGGTAACAAATATTGGTTCATCACTTGAACGGGGACAGTTATTACCAATCAAGGGAAGCTGAACTCAGAATCCAATATGGTAATCTTCAAACGTATTCCACTTTAGATCGCTTTTCACCACTTGATACAGAATGTCAACTACCGCTAATAAACTCGCCGTCACAGAAACAATTGAATTATTGTTGATCGAACCAATCACAATATCATCAACATGTCAATTTTCCTATTCAATTAAAGTTCTGGCGCCGAATAAATATCTTAAAACTGCTTGAAGTTATCACGTAAAGTGGGTATCAATACCAGAGATAATTGGTCGACGTTGGTTAACGAACGAAATATCTGACAATATTATAAGGTAAGTTTATCGCCAGGAATATCTTAAACATAAACTTGATTTGTTTAAACCGTGGTGTAATGACACGATTAAAGGTAGTCGTGTGGACGTGGTGTAATTAGTATAAAGGGTGGTGTGGACATGGTGTAATTAAATGTTTCGAGGCAATCCCCACTCACTCCCTTCACATTAACGCGACAATCCGGACTCACCTCCCTACCCTTTAACGCCACAATCCCCACTCACCCCTTGTCTCTAACCTAATAATCACCACTCACCCTCTCTTTAACGCACCTCATCCCTTTAAATTTGTCGTGACAACCCCCCATCTAATTTCCCCCTTTTCCCAGTGTCCCTCCCCCTTCCCCTACTAACCCCCTTAAATTGACGTGTCAATCCACCCACTACTGCCCCCTCCCCCTCCCCGTTAGTACCCCTAACCCCCTTAAATTAATTCCACCCACTAACCCCACTTCCCTTTAACAAAAGAACCGCCACCGTTTAACACGCAGCAAAACAATGGTGTTATCAGTGAGAAACAGATTACTTTGTCTCAACTCCAGAAGGGTTTTCCCCTTTAACCTTTAACGATGATATAAAATAATAAGATGGAAGTCTGCCATAGGGTTGATACTTCTCCTCACAAAATAATAATGTTTTTTTTTTTATTTCCTTCCTACAAGTAGATTGGCTTATTATTAACAACACATTGGTCTGGGATATTATTGAAAACAATAAACAGTTATTTTAATTCTAGATATGGCGTCGTCCAGAATCAATTTGATTACATACTCTCCGTGTAGGAGATATCTGTGTCACGGGGTTAGGACGTTGACTCGTGATCGTGTGTTTCATGATGATAAGGAATGTCAAATTGATGTCAACCAAGTTAATTAAAATCCCGATATACGAGATTAAATGTACCCAGATTATGGTTATAAGTACATACCGTGGTATTATATTTAATCAAATGGACGAATTCTAACTCAAATCATGGTTATTTAATATTTGAATTTACATTTATTGATTGTTAATCACCGTCTCCATCTCCCTAAAACAAATATCTGTCTATTTGTACAGATCAGCCCATACTCTATCCATAACTAAGCTTAATGTCGTATCAACAACAGACATTACACTCTGATGCACTTAATTATATAATAACTGCAATCATTACACTATGATGCACTTAATTACGTCATACCTATTGTCATTACACTATGATGCACTTAATTACATAATAACTACAGTCATTACACTCTGATGCACTTAATTATATAATAACTACAGTCATTGCACTCTGGTACACTTAATTACATAATAACTACACTCATTACACTCTGGTACACTTAATTTCTTAATTACTACAGTCATTATACTCTGATGCACTTAATTACATAATCACTACAATCTTTACACTCTGGTAAACTTAATTTCATAATTACTACAGGCATTATACGCTGATGCACTTAATTACATAATAGCAACAGTCATTCATAGCAACAGTCATTATATTTTGATGAACTCATTCACATAATAATTACTGTACTTAATTACATAACGGTCATTGTACTCTGATGCGCTTAATTACATAATAACAACAGTCATTGTACTCTGATGTGCTTAATTACACAATATATGCCGCCATTACACTCGGGTGCACTTAATAACATAATAACAATTTTCATTGCACTCTGATGCACTTAATTACACAATAACCACACTTTAGTTCACCTAATGACATAATGGTTAAAGCCATTGCACTCTGATGCACTCAATATAACAACAGTCATTACACTCTGGTACATTTAATTACACAATAACCACTGCCAATACCCTCTGGTGTACATAATTACATTATAACAACATTCATTATACTATGATACACTTAATTGCACAATAACCCTGATACTCTTGATAACATACTAACTGCAGCCACTGTACTCTGATGCACTTAATTACATACTAACTACAGTCATTACACGCGGGTGCACTTCATTTACAACCATCATAATATGGAACGGGGTGTGGTTGATGTACAGCTTGTAATTTATCTACCGTATAAAATCTTAAAAATTATTCAGTTATTAGAATGTTCCTTATAAATATTCAAGAATTGATGTAATGCATATTCAGTAAAAAAATCTTTCAGTGGTATTTAGCGAAATACATTAAACGGAACCAAATTTTTATGATAGATAATAACGACATTAAACGGAACACAATTTTTATGATATGGTTATTATGGCGAAATTAAGCGGAACACACTCTCTATCATAGATTATAGCGACATTAAACGGAACACCATTTTTATGATATATTTATTATGACCACATAGAATCAATTTGAATAAAACACAGATCTTATTTCGTTTCGTTTATTTTTTATAGTTCAAAATTTTGTTTTACTTGTCTTCACAACACTAGGATCTGGAAGAGTTGTTATATGACAGGCGATGTAGTTGATGTGAGGAATTAGCCCATGAAATGGTCTGTTACGCCGAGTTATTGGTGTGCTGTGCACGGGACTGTTGGTAAACCCCGAGAAACGTCAACGCTGATTGATCAATCAATGTTTGACGTCATAGGGTCAAAAGCCGCTCGTATGACCAGCCAGTACAACTGGTCAGATCTTCTTGTAGAATAGACCATCGAAAGAGAGAATCAAAATGAAATATAGATCTGGGCCCTGTTTCACGAAATTTTAACTTAAGATAAAATCCAATTTTAGTAGATACTTCAATTTTGATTGGCTAAGCACTAAAATCAATCTAATATTATCCAATAAAATTACTAAAATTGGGATCTTATCTTAGTTAAAATTTCGTGAAATAGGCCCCAGTATTAGAATCAGGTGGACATTATGTAGATCACGATTTTTATGTGAGATCAATCATTTGGTTTTATTTTATAAACACGACGTTTCGAAAAGTATCCTCTTATCAATATATTCAGATTTGATGGGGATCGCTGAGTCGCTAGCCTCAAGGTTGGGCGTCTGGTCGCTGAATTGGCCGAGAAAGTTCATCCCGATTTTCCGGCGTGATTCCCCTCTGAAAGTGATGCAGGATGCAGGGCCTGACAAGGACAAGTGTCTAGTCGTTCGGATGGGACAAAAAACCGAGGTCCCGTGTACACATTGGCGTACACGTAAAATATACCTTGACAGTTGGAATTCGATATAAGACTATAGGCCGTAGTGTCGCTACCCGGGCAACATTTCCCTCATAGCACACTGTATGGCCTATGTCTGTCTTCTTTAGCCCAGTTCGGAGCAGAACAGTAGGACGTTAAACCCCATTTCATATTCTAGACTTGATACGAATATCGTAATAAGTTTGAATGTTGTTAAAGGGGCTGCACGCGGCCTTGCTAGTTTAGTTAACGATGGACACTATTGCTGAGTATCGACTGTTGTTTCTGTCCAACGTCTCGGAATCCTGTCATCGATTTTATAATCATCGCGGATGAAATCGCAGTTCTTGATCAGTCACAACAACAAACACAAATACAAGGGATTGTCACTTCTGATATGTTTTGAGGTTTTTTTTATTTTTAGATCGTATGAACGTATATCGTGGATAGAAGTCGCAAATTTAATCGGGTTTAACGTCCTATTTTCTTGCAGCGACAGATCTACTGGAGATGGTTGTAATAAACAGAGAGAGAGAGAGAGAGAGAGAGAGAGAGAAATGGGGTTTAACGTCCACTCGACACAAACTAGGTCATTTCGGGACCAACATGGTTTCATTTTATTTCAATAATTCGCTTGCGCGCAGTGGGTGGAAACCGGAGTGCCAGGAGGAAACCCACGAGGTTGAGAAGGCGCCCCTATCTCCATGCCACATACGCTCACACTAAGGATCGAAACCACAGCCGCAAGCCAGAGGTGACCGGCCAGCTAGAGGTCGAAGCGCGACACTCTAGACCAATAGGCCATCCCAACCCCCCTGGTTGTAATAAACAAAGGGAGAGAGAGAGAGGGGGGGGAGCATAAGTCATACAGTGTGCCCTAGGTTTTACATCCCATCCGAACGACTGGGACTATAATACACTCATGTATTGTTAAAACGCTGATAATATATCAAACCGTATCGATTATAATCTAAATTCCTTGCTTTTAAAAACTGATTAATTTTATAAACCCTTTGCTTCATTGTAATAAGATTCAAATAATACCATGATTGGGACTACTTACAATGTCTGCAGTGTCCGCGTCTTAGATGTTTTTCGTCCCATCCGAACTACTATACAGCTGTCCTTGTCAAGCCCTCCGTCCTGCATCACTGACTAGGGGAAAGCACTCTGGGAAATCTGGAATAACTTTCTCTGCTAATCAAACACCCGACCTCCAGGCTAGCGAGCCAGTGACCTACCCACTTAGCCACAGTGACCACGTGAATTTAGAAGAAAGTTGTGATTATTAAAATCGAATAATACTTACACAGAGCAGGTCGATCGTGATATACGGCTTCCAGATCAATGTGTTCAACCTTTATGAAATATTTACGCCTAACAAATCTAATTAAATCAGCTGAAGCATACAAAAGAACATATCTGTAATCACGGCATGTATGTATCCTATCTTCTTGACTATAAGATTAGTCGCCATTGATCTAAGCTTAGTGTATTATAAAACCTGATTAACAAGCCACTGATGTCATTAATACATGTTCACGTGCAGTTTATATAATTCCCATTGTGTGTATTATACTGGCCTCGTGTTTCTTCAGTAAACCCTAGATTTATTATTATTCCCCTTGTCTGTCTGATAGAAAATAATAATGGCGGAAGAGCTATCGCAATCTGACGTGTTTCAGATTATTGTTGTAATTATATTGATAAATATTGGTTTCAGGACGAGGTGAATATCTAATCCGTGTTTGATATAGTTGGCTAGAGTAACAGGTGCCCTGGAATGTCCAAAAGTGACAGAATTCCAATAAAATGATACGGAATTCTCTCCTGCTTCGGTTCTCGCAGTCCCCCAACAGAGGTCGTGTGCGTAGAATCGTGACGTAATTAACAAAACTATGTTTCAGCTGTTATGATTGGTTGAGATATGTTCTTATCAAGTCTGCGTAGGCGTAGTAGCAAAAAAAACACTTTTCACTCGATTGTCACTATATATGTTGATAGAATTTAATTCCGGAATGTTTGTTTGAAGGTACCAAATAAAATCGAAATGAAATAGAGCTTAACATTTTTTGCTCCGATTAGGTTAATGAAGATGGCCATATGTCTTAAGCAAGGCTGACACTTCCGTGGCACGCATTGGCACGATTAGAGTCGGCACGACACCGTCCGATTTGCGTAAACTCGTCGTGCCAATGCGGGAAGTGCGTAAACAATGCGCAAACTATGCGTGAACTATGCGTGAACCCGTCGTGCTAGTTCGTGTCAATGTGGACACTGATGGGCACGACAAAGTCGTGGCCAAAAGTCGTGCAAGTGTCAGCCTTGCTTGACAGTGTGCTATGGCGGAATTATTTCCCCCGAATAGCGGTGATATGGCCTACTCGTATATCGAATTCTATCTGCCAAGGGATGTTTTATTATTAGCCACAATCCTTGCCAGGCCTTAATTTTTGCACTGCTGACAAAAGGAAAACACGCCGAGAGATGTCGAAGAACTTTGTCTGCCAATACCGGAAACGAACCCGAGACCTACATGCTAGTGACACTGTGTCCTACTCACTGAACCACCGCGGCTCCTCTGGGTCGTGGTCTATAATGCCCGTTTAGTAATAATCATGCAATTCACAAACTAGTTTTTGACGATAATTTCACTGTTAATAACTACCGGATAACACTGACAAGTCGCATTCAAATTCTATGTCATCCTAGACCTCGTCGATGTGAAATCAAAGAGAGGGAGAGAGGGAGAGAGAGAGAGCCACCAACGTGGTGAGCTAAAGCGAGCAACAGAGACACAGAGAGGGGGGGGGGGGTAACATCCATTCCGCATTTACTAACATACAATTAAATATATTTCAATAATTCGCTTTAGCAGTGTTTGGAAACCCGAGGGCCATTGACATCCTTCAGGCGACCCAACTCATTGTCACGTACGAGCTTATGATTGAAACAACGCCTCTTGACTCAATGCCAGACCTTTTTCACCCAAGTGGATTATATTAAGAAATGAAAACTTGTTGAATTACACAGTCAGACGAGTTGTTCGACAGAGGGATATATATAGTATGGATAATACCTGGAATTACTACATTGTACTTGATAAAATCCATTCCTCTAATAAATTCCTTGATAACAGAATTTTTAAAGCCATCAAGCAGACAATTAGAAAAAAATCTATGAGAGTCTTCAAGTAAGAATTCTATTTCTACGGAATAAAAACCAATTTTCTCAGTTCTCTTTCCTCTTGTGAGTAAGATAAAACAGAAGGCCGATAATTGGACTTTAGTAGAGAAATGGAATGATAGCCATGTTTTCACGATTAAAACTACAACAGACAAACGCGTTGATAAATTCAATCATAGATAGAAAGGAGAAAGAGAGAGAGAGAGAGAGAGAGAGACGGGGGTTTAACGTCCACTCGACACAAACTAGATAATTTCGGGACTAACATATGGTTTTAATTTTATTTCAATACTTAATTCGCGCGTAGGGGTCTTTAGCAGTGGGAGCTAACCGAAAAACTCAGACATAACCCACCATGATGGAGTTCTTCAAAGTAAACGTTAATTAACGCGTATACAAGCTGCGTTACACGATAATTCCACAATATCAAGAGCAATAACTTTGTAAATAATTCATTATTAATCTTGTACAAATTTAATCTAATCCAAGATTAAAGGGATTTACCGGGATGCCGATATTATTACATGTGGGTCTTGAGAATCGTGACAGGATTTTAGTAAAGTCGTGACTATCAACACAGTGTGTCAAAACTTGTTTTATATATAACACGTTGGCATATAGCACGTGAACAGGTGAAAGTCGTCAGCTGGTACAGTAAAGTCGTGAGTGGATGCAGTAAGAGCCCTGAGAGGATGTAGTAAGAGTGGTGAGTGGATGCTGTAAAAGTCGTGAGTGGATGCAGTAAGAGTCGCGTGTGGATGTAGTAAGAGTCGTAAGTGGATGCAGTAAGAGTCGTAAGTGGCACAACGAGTTTGCGCAAATCGGACGGTGTCGTGCCGACTCGAATCGTGCCAATTCGTGCCACGGAATCGTGCAAGTGTCAGCCTGGCTTAAGAGTCGTTATTTGATGCTGTAAGAGTCGACGGTAAGAATCGTCCTTTGATGCGGTATTAGTTGTCAGTGGATACAGTAAGAGTCGTCAGTGAGTACAATAAGAGCCGTGAGTGGATACAGTAAGAGTTACGGGCGCGACAACCAGGCTAAAGCCAAGCTGACACTTGCACGGCTTTTGGCCACGATTGTGCAAGTGTCAGCCTGGCTTTAAGGAAGACTAGATATACCATACAGTATGGCAAGGTTCCGTTACCCGCATTCAACGTGAGCACGGGACCTTACTATTTTGTTTTTTCCTTACAAGACCCTCTGTGTTGTACTCCCGGGTACCCAGATTCTTGTACTGCACTGCCGCGTACCAGACCCTTTGTGCTCATTCCCGGGTACCGGGCCCGCTGTACTGTATTCTCGGTCCCCGCCACCCCCTACCACCACCGTGCTGTACTATCGGCTACCAGGTCCTCTGTGCTGTATTTCCGGGTACTGTACCCGCGGGTAAAAGGCACTCTGTACTGTACTCCCGGGGTACCAGACCCTCTGTACTGTACTCCCGGGTATCAGACCCTCTGTTTTAATGCATCACTGGACTAATGAAATCGGGTATACGTCATATTGTGTGCTATTGGGGAAATTTTGCCCGGACAGTCATATATCTAATTCCAACTGCTAAGGGATCTTTTACGGGCATGCCAAGGCGGACAATAGATCTTGGCTTTTCGTACCATCCGAACTACTATACAGTGTTCAAATCTCCATTTTGCAAGATGTAAATAATTCAAATTCTATCTAATATTAGTTGTATATTTTCACATAATGGCAGTAAATACGCATCACAAACCAATATACCGCCTAAAATATAGCAAATCAATCACGATTATTATATTACTGGATATCAAAGGGGGATAATTCCGATATAATGGGAGGTAATCTATTACTTTGCAATCAATCAGTACATCAAAGGGTATATTTGCTTCTGTTTCCTGCAGATATTTTTAACACGTGACCTACTGTATTTCACCCTTAAGTAGACACACAATTAATGACGATATAACAGACAAATGTTATTTAACATAAAAGGGAGGTAATTTGTTTAAAGGGGAGGTAATTTGTTTAAAGGGGAGGTAATTTGTTTTACAAAATATTTAATCAACGTTGACTTGCTTAATCATACACAGAAATGCTGCCGGACATACAAAGGGGGTGGTTCATTTAATGGGGAGGCAATTAATCAATGAAAACAAATCATACTCAGAAATACTTCAGGGTATAAAAAGGGAGACAATTTAATTAACAGTTACATAATCTGTTTTGTTTTACAAAATATTAATAAGTGATAACAATATTTATCAAATTATTCATGAAAAGGGAGATAATTCATTTAACGGGGAGGCTCTCGGTCACATTAAAAAAAAATAATCAACATCTACAGTATTCATTCAATCACTTATATAAATGCTACAGGATACAGCACGGGGGGAATTTATTTAACGGTTACATAATCTGTTTTACAAAATATTAGTCAACGACATCAATATTTATTAATTATATCATACATAGAAACGACAGTTATTTATTTAAGGACCGTATAATCCATTACCTTACAAAATTATTAGAATCTTTATCAAATCATTCGTAAACGTGTTTTATTACTTTATTCATGAAACGGGACTAGGGGTCAACTAATATATAAATTACTATTAACATAAGCTACAGTACGGATACAAATTCTACAGGATATAAAAAGGTGGATAATTCATTTAAATATGATGTAATTCATTACTTTCCAAAGAAAATAATTCATAAACGGATATGGGGGGTTGACGTCCACTCGACACAAACTAGGTTATTTCGGGACTAACATATGGTTCAATTTTATTTCAATAATCCGCTTGCGCGTAGAGGTCTTTCTTTAACAGTGGAAGGAAACATTAACTCACTCGGAGAGAGAGAGAGAGAGAGAGAGAGAGAGGCGTAATGTCCACTTTACATAAACTCATTTATTTCGGGACTAACGTATAGTTAAATTTTATTGCCGTGGTTTCGATCCCACGCGTGAACGTGACCTTGGCGTACTGATTTCTCTCACTGTGAAATTGGCGGATTGATATTTCGCGATGATGATATTTATCGGTAATATATAGATTTGACGTTTGGTCGCATAGCCCTGTGCGTGATAATAAAACCGGACGATTTGTAATTGTGCCCCTGGATCTAAGTATCTAAAGGGTGGGGCTTCGAGTTGTAACTGGCAAATGTCCCGTATATGCCGCTCTTGGAGTATATAATCTCATACATAAAGTCTGCTTGCGGGCTCGGTGCTGACATCAGCAATAAAGCCGAATCCATTAGTATAGCATTTCAAAAACTACATTTACCGTGGAATATGAACAATCATTACCAATAAACAAAAACCAGAAAGAAATAAACCAATAGATGTGTTTTTTGTCTGGACTGATCAGATTGAATTGAGAGGTTGAAAGCTTTTTTTAAACAGCGATTCATGACTACTTTAATATCTGTGTTTATAACCCTGGAATTGATACAGATATTATTGTTAGTAAGCCTAAAAAACACTGTTAAATAGCCATTGTTCCTGGCATGGGAATAACAATCGAGAGATAGAGAGATACAAATGGGGTTTAATGCGCGTAGAAAACCCATGAGGTTGTAAAATATCAATAGAGATGAATTGAAGAGCGGCATACTACCTACAGTGTGCTATGATGATAATTTGGCCCGGAAAACCCACGATGGTCTACTGCTATATCGAATTCCCACTGCCAAATGATCCTTTATGTGCACTCCAATGTATACAAGGAACCTGGGATTTTCGTCCCATCCGCACGACTAGACAGTTGGCCTTCAAATCCCATATTAACCGTAGCGGGGCCTGAGTATAATCGCGGGCCCCTAACACGACGATAAGATTATTTCATAACCTTTTATCACCGAGTGGAACTTCTCAGAGAAGATTGAGGCGTAGATCGACTATAGTTTCATCTGCATAGAATTTAATTTTTTTCTCCTAAATGTCCTGAAGAGCCCCGCCCTCCCCCCTCCCCCTTAGAACCTAAGCTGGGCTTTGCTGACTTTATCAGGCCCTCCGTCCTACACTCCTTATAAGGAAAACCACGTCGAAAGAATAATCCACCAACAGTTAGTGTATATATTTTTAACAGTGTAATGGCTGGGTTTTTATTCTTCTTCGTCTAATCTCCTGTCAATTCACAGTTTGAATTTTTTTACCGCGTGTATCGCGTGTATCGCATGTTGTTAATTACAAAACGGAATCTGTGAAAAACCACATTAAATACCCTTTTATCTCTGATTTTAAATTCCACTAAAATCGACTCAAGATTTATCACTAGATTTAAGCAGAGAGAGAAAAAAAATGGCTCCCACTTTCCAAATAACAGGAAAAGCGATGATATCTGACGATATTAACCCACTAGAGGCGACACAAAACAGTGGCGGGTTCACGGGCTTTAATCAGAGCAAATCCGATCCGGAAATATCCCTCATACCACATTCGTCTTCATTAACCAAATGAAATTGGGGTTGACGTTCTATAGATTGTCGAATGGTTAACAAGTCATAAGGTTTGTCATTGAGTCAACTGACATGATTTTGATTCCGGGGGGGTGGGGGGGCCTAGTTGTCTAGAGTGCCGCGCTTCGACCTCTAGCTGGAAGGTCACCTCTGGCTTGCGACTGTGGTTTCGAGCCCTGGTGTGAGCGTATGTGGCATGGGGATAGGGGCGGCTTCTCAACCTCGTGGGTTTCCTCCGGGCACTCCGGTTTCCTCCCACTGCTAAAGACCCCTACGCGCTAGCGAATTAGTGAAATATAATAAAACCATATGTTAGTCCCGAAATGACCTAGTTTGTGTTGAGTGGACGTTAAACCCCATTCCTCTCTCTCTCTCTCTATTTCGATTCCCCGGTTGTACGTGTCAAGGAGTAGGGTCGCCTGTCCAACTGCGTGGGTTTTCTCCTGGTCGCGCGAATTCCTCCCAAGCGAATTATTGAAATAAAATCGAACCATGTGTTAGTCCCGAAATGAGTTAGTTTGAGTCGAGTGGATGTTAAGCTCTCTGTCCATGATGACTGACCTTTAATCGTAAGTGCAGGTCAGACCGCTATATTTCTACGGGTGACGTCACATCATAATTAATGGTCACGCGTGCGTTGTTTACATCAAACGTAACATGAACTGGTACGGCCAGAATGATATTTTGTTACCCATTTTACGCCTCCGCGTACTATTTTCTGTACCTATTTATGCTAAATATGGAAAGACTTTTATCCAGATATATTTCAAATACCTTCATTTATTTTTGCATGTAATGTAGACCAACAAAATTATGAAATAATCGAAACGAAATATAGACCTGCGTCTTAATCAGATTGGTTTTACGTGGTTTTTTTCCAGAAATTTCGAGAAAAAAGTAATATTCCAATTATTTGCTGTTTTTGTCATTGGTTTCAGCCCCGTGGCGTTGTATTAACTTTCCATTTGAAGATGCGATGTCAATCTGTGTTACAATCAAATCTATTAGGCCATTGCACACTGTATGACGTATGTCCGCTTTCAATAGCCCAGTCGGAGCAGAAGATCAATAGGACGTGATTTAAAGGGCAATATTGGTGTCAGTCATTATCACATATGTGATAGAACTGGTTAAACACTTTCCAAATATAATTTTAACTCCGAGATCATTGCTACAGTAGATGAGTAATAAAGGTTTCAACTATCGAAAGTGACGAACGCAAAGGGAAAACGCGAGTTATCCCTCTATATAACTGTTTAAATTGACGAGTGATAACAGATACATGGGCGAATTTCTGTTCACTAATAATTCCTTCAAAGACCAAAAGTTGTTGTGTGAGACTGTGAGAGGATATCAGACAAGTCATAAAAAGAATTGACGGCCCCTAGATAAGATAACACGGAAGAAAAACAGAAAAAGTCCGTGCAATACCATGTTTTTATAAGGTATAGAAGGAATAAAAACAAGGGAATGTACGGACTACTTCTATTTTTCTCGTGTTCTCTTATCTAATGACAATCAATTACTTTACTGAATTGTCAGATATCCCCTTTCGGTCCCAGATAACAACTTTTGGTCTTCGAAGGAATTATTAGTGAGCAGAAATTCGGCCGTGTATCTGTCACATAATATTTGATAATGACTGACACCAATATTGTCCTTTAAAGGCTCAATACCACTCTTGTTGTAACTGAATAATATGTCCCAATCTTTATTCTGGTCAACAAATTGTATTACTTTACAACATTCCAATTAATTGATGATACAAATTTCATCTTAACACACCTAATTTAAAAGAGTTGGAGAAATTCAACTAAATGATTTGAAAAGCCTAACGTAAACCTTTTCAAATGTGACTTGAATTTTAAAATATTTACGAACCCTCTGGACAAGTAAAATAGGTTGTAATGGATAATTTACACAACAGGTAGGGCGCTTAAACATCTAGTACTTAAGGCTATTGTTTATTTTCTGGACCTGCCAAGCCAGCAGTAGTGTTATTGTCCCTTTAAGCGACATGAGAATCCACTGTACACTACAATATAGTGACGGTTGGCTCTCTCACAGGAGTATCAGTTCAATTCCATTTAGTATTAAACAAGATATGATGAACTAAAACCCTATATACGCTAGTCATGCGCTCGATTAGTTGACCCTATAATATGAGGAGGTCACAGTGGCTAAATGGGTGAGCTGTTGGATCGCTAGCCTGGAGATCGGGTGTTCGATCCCTCCATCGGCCGAGAAAAAGTTCATCCAGATTTTCCGGCGTGGTTCTCTCTTGTCAGTGATGCAGGGCGGTGGGCCCGGCAAGGACACTTCTCTAGTCGTTAGGATGGGACGAAAACCGACGTCCGATGTATAAATTGGTGTACACGTAAAGGATCCCTTGACAGTTGGAATTCGGTATAAGAGTAGGCCGCCGTATGGTGTGTGTCCTTCTTTATAAGCCCAATTCGGAGTAGAACAGTAGGACGTTATCTATCTCTCGCTCTCTCCTCCTCTCTCTCTCTATCTCTCTCTCTCGCCTATGTCAGTATGACAGAGAACAACTCTATGTCAGTCTGACAACATTTAACAATTTATCAAGAACGCCTCCCTTCAATAGATTCGTAACAATACAATGGTATAAAGAATTACCAAATCCATTAGTTCCTGGTAACACGGCTGCTTATATTCCAGAAAGTCTGTAAGCTTTCAGCAAATTAAGCTTATTGTAGAAATTACAACCCATTTTAAGCGCCACAGAGCAGTCAGACTGACTGAATGTTCAGCGCTATAGAAAACGATTATTATTATTATTTATTTCATTTCACATATCTTTTGGTGTCGTCTAATCAAATACCAGAGAGAAATGAGGTCAACTCGACACAAACTAGGTCATTTGGGGCCTAACTCATGGTTCAATTTTATTTTAATAATTCGCTTGCGCATTGGGGTCTTACATTAGCAGTGGGAGGAAACCGGGGAACCCGGGGGTGACACTTGTAAAAGGGTCAATACTGATTTAAAAACTAAAATATTTACAAATAAACAGGCACCATAAATTCCCCAGGAATGAAACTTTTCTGGTTTCATTCCTGTTTTATTTGGACACAGATCACCAAATATTCATGGGCGAAAGTTATTTTTAGTCCTTCTCTCCATTTCCCTTTTTCCCCCTTTTGCATGGCGATTTTTGTTGAATTTTTGGTGTAGAATCGAAGAAAAGGGTTTGAAAATACATTTTCTGCCAGGTTTTGGTGAATATTCATGATTTTGAGGCGGAAGGATACAAGAGTTGTGAGGTTGGTTACGTTGAAAGGGAGGGCCGAAAATTGCAAGGTTAGCTGTCTCTACTTCCAGCTTGTCTATCTCAAGTTTTTCATGAAGAACCTCATACATGCTTTTGGGCAAGAGTCTGCCACATGTTGCTCCATCTGTGGCAGAAAGCATTTTGCCCAACGAATATTTGGGAAAAAGTTACAACCGGTCTAAGAGACGAGAATTAACATTAAATTCAATGGGGCAATAATTAGTGAGATGTGGCCATTTAGACTGTGGTGAAGGGGAGAGAACTCAATTCAATGGATGTTGACCCGGTGTGGCGAGGTTATTATAACACCATCCATGTGTATATAATCCTAAAAGTTGGTAGCGTAAGCCGTGGTGCTTTTTGCAGTGCCGTATCTAGCGGTGATTCATGGGGTGCATTGAAACCCCAGAACAATAAGGCGCCCCGTGAAATGGTGTCCCCTTCCCCATCGAAAAAAAAATTAATTTGACAACCTCTTAATTTAAAAATAATACACAAGATTAAGATCACACAGCCGGGGCGGATCTACAGAGATTGGCCCCCTCCCCCTCCCGCTCAGCTACATAAAAAAATAATGCCTTGCATCAATGAAATTACATCACAAAGTGATCCTGCATCAGTATAAAAATGATTTCTCTGGTTAAAAAGCTCAATTTGTATGTATGCCTATGTAACTTAGAGACGATGATGGCAGATTTCCGTAACAGAAACCTGGCAAACCCCCTCCTGCAAACATTCCTGGATCCGTCCCTGCACAGTGATGCCCTTAAGGCACGGACCAGTCGGTCGGCTTTAAGGGCGCCCACACGCCTATGATAAAAACTTTTTTGTGTCACTTTCGAGGAGGCCATATTGACACCCCATCACTCTCCTGCGCCCCACTTTTAAAATCCTACATACGGCCTTGTGTCCCTAGTAACGATATCATGGTGGAAGTGGACGTTAATCTCCATTAACGAACGAACATGGTGACGCTGTCAGGGCTAAATTCCCCTCTTATCACACTATTATACCTCTCCTCATTATCCCAGTTGGAGAAGAACAGTAGGACGTTAAACCTCGTTCCGTTTAATTTCTCCGCTCTTGGTGGTGAGGTCAAGTAATACTACACGCAGGTAACTAATACCTTGGATGTTAAAACGGCAATTTCATATTTTGTAGTTATATTTTTAAAATATATTAAAATAAAGCCCTAAAATACATTGTATCTATAAACAGTCCTACCTTGTTAAAGAATAATCCTATCAATCCTATAATTCACTATTGCCAGTTGAGAAATTGGCAAAAATATCATTTTCAACTTCAAATTCAAACGTTTGAAGATTGCCATTGCATGGAGGGGAATGGGAAAACAAGGGAGGTTATTCAAGTAACTGTGTTATTATTTTCTGTGTCGGGGGATTTTTAGGCCTGTGAAATATTGCCCATGATCGTATAATAGTGAGTTGACAATCTTTTGAGCAAAAGACATAGAAATAATTATGTTTTGACTTATTTCGAAAATATGAAATTTCCGCTTTAAAGTGCTTCGATTAAGACGCACCTATTATAGTCCTTAATAAACATACACATTACAGGAGCTAAATCTGCTTATTGCAGGCCTTTCTTTGGGCCTGAATTGTTATAAAAACTATTTATTAGACATTAATTAACTTATCCAAACTATAATGAACTCTCCCTGTCAAGGCTAGCCTGTGATATTTATTTGGATTTTGATCCATTTAATCGTTTAATCGAGACTGCTTGTATCATACCGACTTTAGTGATAATCGAGGCTAGGCTGAAATTTCAAACGCGTGATTCTCGGTTCATAGTAGATTAATTTGAATAAAATTTTCAGCAACTTGCCTTTACATTATCTAGTTTTTTAACTATTAAAGCGAAAACTGTCAGCTCTTTATCTAATCTTTCATAACGTATCTTTAACCCTTTTGCGTATTCAAGGGGAATTTTGGACCCCCACGACCATATCCTTAACGTTTGTGAGAAATTGGTTCATAATTGTCTAGCGAGAATTTGATACATTGTCAGCTACTTAATGTCGAGTATAATGCTGCAAATAGAATGGATGTGAGGCAGTGGCAACATTCACCATACTTCGAGTATTACATTATCGGATACCAGGGGTCTTGTGGACCCATTCCCTTTCATTTCAACATCGGTGCTAGCTTTGTATTAGGAATCTTTCTTACTGATGATATTGTTTTGGTTATTCTAGTAATCTAGATCTGAAAACAAATCAAGGTACCCTACCAACCCCATCAAAAGACGCTTCTACATGGACAGGGGCGTAGATGTGTGGGGGTGTGGGGGCCAGTCCCCAATATACTCGGTCGCAAAATTAGTGCAGTCGGTCGCAAAATAGGGGTAGTCGGTATCAAAATAAGTACTCAAAATACGTCACGCTACTCACGCAAAACTTTAGTATAAAAATAGTCGGTCGCAAAATGAGTGCAGTCGGTCGCAAAATAGGAGCAGTCTTTAGTATAAAATAACCTTGTCAACTTATCATGTTTGAAAGGATGTTGTGTTTCACTCTCATTCTTTTGTGAGTAGTTGGTCTAACAACAGGGAGAAAAATAGTCGGTCTGAAAATAAGTGCAGTCACTGCAATCGGTCTCCAACACAATGCCAGGATAGATCCCAAATACTATATAACAACAAAATTTCACCAAGGTAGAAAAATAGTCGGTCACAAAATAAGTGCAGTCACTCCAGTCGGTCCCCAAAACAATGCCAGAATAGATCCCAAATACTATGTATTTGCGTGAATCCGTATGCCTAAATTGCATACGTCACACAAAACTATAGTATAAAATAACCCTGTATGCTTGTATTTCTTATTCTGTTGTGAGTATGTTGTTCTATGAGATGTTTTCTACCATGGCAAAAAATAGTCGGTCTCAAAAAAAAGTACTAACCGCAGTCGGTCTCCGACTAAATGAATTAATGAGATAAACATACAATCACAAAACAGGGGAAATTGACAGATAAGCCTCAAGATTTTGTCCCATTTCTTATCAACCCCAGTACCAAAAATTTAAAAGCTCGGTTACATATCTGAATTTTTTTCGCGCCTGTGTCGCGATTCCATTATAACATCATTCTTCTACTGGGTTACTTATCTGAAATTTTTTCGCGCCTGCGGCACTTGATTTCATTTTAAAATCATTCTTTTACTCCCCAGTTGTCTTATACTGTCTCAGATTCACGATTATAGTGAACTTCACAGATGTAGTTCCACTGGTGTATGGGGCGGGGACGTCAGATTGTACAGATGTTATGCCAACTCTTGCAAAACACATCTGGAGATTCTTTCTCATTGACTGACATTTCTGGTACACTCGTCCACAGGATTTACTCCCAGTAATGACCTCAAATGCCAGGATATTGAATCAATTTTCAAACATTTTCTCAAATTACTCAGTGTTATAGGCACCACCATTGATATGACATACATAAACTATATGTGAATTAAAATAAAACTACTTCCCGACGAGACAACGATCGGCGAACAACTACACAATTATATAATAATATCTATGTTCTACCGGGACGCTTAATGTTATAGCTAGTATTTTGTTTACTTTCATTGTGGAGTGGGATTGTGGATGGCGCCCTACATTTGAAACCGCCCCTACCCCACCCACCCCCATATTCCCTAGAAAACTCGCACTTGGTGCTCGGCTTCTGATTGCGTCACTCGCACTGGGGGGGGGGGGTATGTGCATCAGCTAGTCGGTCGCATTTTGGCTAAACACCCCCTCCCCCATGCGAAACCATTATGTACGCCCCTGTACATGGAACATGACAATTACGATATTTTTAGATTTGTATGGTTTCAGAAAAATCTTAAAGGCCTAATTCTTATCATCATTGATAATACCTGAAGTATTTTGATTTAGCCTGATTGATTATTGTTCAGTCTTGATATGAAGCTGTAGTTTGATCGTATTTGAATATTTATATCTGGGGTCTTAGATTACCCCTAGTAGCCGACAACGTTTATCGTGTAACGTGTACGCACAAGAGTTAAGCACATTACGAAATAGCTGATCCATTTAGGCTACATTCACTTTTTTGTGGCCGCGGGTCAGCAATTGTGACATCTTCGTGTCAATAGGATAAACGGCATTGAGAAAAGTCGTAATCTCCTGTTAGTGTAGTAGGGTGTAATAGCCCCTTTAAATATTTTAGTAGGTGTTATAGTCACTTTAACAAGTTCAGTCAGTGTCTATTGTCTTTTGAATATCCAGCAAGTCTTGTCTTTCCAGTAGTGATAATTACTTTAGTTTAAGGTTTAAAAGATGCTATTGTTATAAGGTAGTGAGCAGATTTCATTCCCTTGGAAACCTGCTTTGTTGATTTTGGTTACTAACTTGACTCTTCTATTTTCTACCCATCTTTAAACAGCTCTTCTTAATTACAGCACAAACTAATCATTTATTTCAAGTGCTCCTTATTGTGTTGACTAAAGTGAATAACTTTATAACTCAGCTCTATTTTCCTGAAAAGCACCTGTCTTAGGGTATGTTTGAAATATGTATTTATATCTTTAATCTTTAAGTGTAAATAGATAGTCTCTTTATTTAAATGCATAATAATATAGAACTTCTATTATAACATATATACCGTATTTAATAGTTCACTTTTGTAAATAATCATTTTGTATCTTTTCAGTGTTTTTGTTTTGTTGTTGTATATCAAGTGTGTACGTGTATTGTGTCCCGAAATAAACTGTTGTCTTGTTATAATTGGTTTCAACTGTTTTCTGCAATTTAACCCATGACTAGAGTGGTTCAGAGACACAATATTTGTCCTTATAAAAACTGACCCGATTATCTGTGTGATTGCTCCGTCGAGAAATCTTCTGAAGTGAGCCGAAGTTAGCGCCGCGCACGTGGTTTAGGATGTCGCAGCAAATATACGTCACACGAGGTATTTTTACAAACATGTATTGGTATATAACGCCGAGTAAAAAATACACTCATTACGGGCTTCGACTTACGTGTTTATTTAATAGCGAACGTGAGCAAAAATTTCGATTTCACTCCTTGATTTGATTTTTGATTTTGGTGATTTAAATACAGAGCTAGCTGTAATAGCTTCGTCTCATTTCTAACTTCCAAGCAGGTGAAATCGCCCAGATAAATTCACTACAACCTGTCGCGATTTACTTTTATTAAGTGGTTACAATCTTGGTTTACGCGGCGATCTCTCCTGGTTAGGAAATAAATATTTGCTAGCTCTAAATACGCAGAACTATTTGAGACCGGAAAATAACCGAAACAAACTTTTTATTTGTAGTCTTTATTTTCCAGACACTTTTCGGTAACACGGTGTAAATTATTTTTATAATCACAGTATATCTAACCATCCTGTAGCCATAGGCTTTGATCGACGGACTTATTTTTTTCTAGTTTTGAGACTGAGCCCTGCACGATATCGTCCACAGATGATTAAGTACCCCTATGATTTGAGGACTGTAACAAACTACCTCATACGATTACATCATGTGTACCTACTTCAAGAATACACATGATGGCAAATGGCCGCCATTTAAAATACTACGCCCGCCTCTTAGAGACGATAACTTAACTCGCTATAAATTGTAAAAAAATTTACTTCGGCTAGAATTAAAAAACACCTAAGATTAACATTTGCTAAAAATTTCTAAAAAACAACCTAAATTTATGGAAATGGGGCCAAATCAAATCAGGCAAATTACATCAAATAGTCCATGTTAAACGTATAGCAAAAATTTTAAACTAACGCGAGCACGCGCGTTTCTAGACAACGCCATAGCGGGTCATAGCAACCAGCGAGTATAAATTGGAAATCCCCAATGACGTAGATATTATAAATTGGAAAGCCGAGTCTGTCTTAAAATAAGTAGTACCGTCAGTAAACAAGATGGAAGCCATCTGCTATCGTGTTTGATCATGGAGTAGGCAAGCACAGGTGTGTCGTATGAAACTACCTATGACAAAAATCACAAATAGGCTTATGCTAGACAAATGTTAATAAATTCCCGACAACTTCGGAGCTTCGGTCTATCATGACTGCTTTACATGACGAATGTGTGACTTTTGGTGACAAATGCATTCAAAATAGACTGGTCAGACCGGGTCAGACTGACGACAAAGACTAGGAAGCTGAGTAAAAGTAAGGTTAAGTCCACTAAATGTATGACGATTTTCTTGACACCCCATTTTTTTCCGGGATAGTTTACGAGACTCCATCGGCAGACACAAGTGAAATTAATTTAATAAATAGAGAGACTCGGACATCTGCCGATGCGACCTTGACTGATTTGGATAGAAAAAAAAGTATTTGCGGCGATTGTCATAAAAGCACGATCGCCAAGTTTTATAAAAAAAAACTTCGGAAGATTAAAAAAGAAATGATTCGCATGAAGGCTAATAGTGAAAATAAAAAACAATTGGCAGGTAAAAAGAATGGTTTCAAGTCCAAAAGTTTTTAGATGAACGAAGGAATTATGTACGATGTCAAAAATCAAAGATACACAGCAGAATGCCATAATTTGGTCATGGAACTTTGGGCATCTCAGGTTTACATTGCATAATTCTCGTATAGACTGTATAAACAATTCAACTTTAAAGAAGAAAAGTATCGATCCACTGCACGTGCATCTGTGACCTATGACCCATACACCATGTATATAAGGCCAGGATGAATGACAACAATTGTCTTATTTCTCGTTGAGATCTTGACTGTTACTACACGCTGTGTGGTCATATACTTAGGTATTTTGAAGTAGATGTTTTATAAATAATAGAGAAGCATATATACGATCTACAAGTTTGGTTGTTGATCGGATCTTCGTTTTCCTATACATTCCTTATTTAACAGCATCAAAGTTGTTAACTTTGAATTTAATTGCTGGTATTTGTCACGTTGTGTCAAATTATTTGCTGTATTATTCATAGTTATTATGGATAATTTATTTGTTCAAGATGAGGGCGATTTCGAAGGATTTCGTCCCTCTGATATTAATGAAGGTCAAGGTGAAGTAAACACGATAGTATGTACCGCTAAGGACTCTAAAGCAGAAGAGCCGGGTGGTGTAAACAAACCAGGTAGAAAACGAAAGGCATCGCAGAATGCCGGTAATAAGAATAGTAAATCGTTGAAAGTTCTTGGAACTTCTCAATCCGATGTAGCAAAAATAAATACTTCTGCATGTTTCGGTCGGTCATACACTAGAGGACCTACGGCCACTGTTACTAGTGATAATTCCAAGCAAGCCGGTAATAGCAATATAAATATGGCGTCCAGCGAAACGCCTTTTTCAATGTCAAACTACACAAGCAGGAATACGACCGGTACGGTACCCGTTTTCAGTGTAGCAAATAATTCAGCTAATGATGTTACCAATGTAAACTTATTAAGTAGTTTACAGAAACAAATCTCCGATCTGTCCGGAATTGTTATTTCCCTTTCTAATAACAGATCGGCTGGATACGCTTATGATACTGGTAACAATAAATACGCCTTTTTATAATTCAAACTGTTTTTCGAATCCAATAGCAGCCACTGATGTTCAGTCTCGCGACTCAGACAGTTTTACTGGCACTTTTTCTGAACCAGTTTTGGATTTGATGGACCCTCAATGTATGTACGATGAGTTTGAGGAACAAACCCCTTTGACTAAATTAAATGAGAATATCATTACACCTGCTAATAATATCCATCAAACCTTTGATGACATCTTTCAAAATGAAGGCAATATAGGGAATCCAATTGATTCTAGATGGGCAGATTTCATAGTTGAGTCTACATCAAAGAAAGTTGATTTAACAAAAATTTCTAGTAAATACCCGGTTCCCTCAAATTGTATGAGGCTAACTCCACCGCCTGTAGATCAGGACATATGGAACGTCTTGCCACGGGCAGGCAGGTCACAGGACATAACTTTTCAAGGCACACAAAAATTGATTGGTCTGGGTATTTCTCCTTTATTAAATGTTTTGTCTGACCCAAATTGTAGTGCTGACATCCGTAGAACGGTGACGGATTCGGTTGCTGTTCTTGGCAATTCATTATTGGATATTTCCACTCGACGGCGCCAGTTTTTGAAAAAGTATATGAGCAAAAAATATCATCCAATTTGTTCGTCGTCTAGGCCTATAGGTGATACTTTATTTGGGCCAGATGTATCTAGTCGGCTAAGGGAAATTGATCAATCCATTAAAGTTTATGGGATTCGAGGAGGTAGAGTTAACAACCGGTGTAGTACTACTGCTACTTTTAGGACTTCTTCTTTGTTGTGTCTTGTGATCGTAAAACAATACCACAGTATTTCAGCTATAAGAACTTTATTGCCAAGCTGGATGATTTCGCAGGTCCCTTGTTCTCAACAGATAATGGCTGCTTGAATATCTGGGAGAGTATCTCACGAATCTTACTCAAACCCCTCTTTTATATCCCCCAGTTCCTGCAGACTCAATATTAACTTTGAACCTACTAAATTTCACACAAATAAAGCAGGTGATGATAACCATATTATGTCTACTAACCATAGGTCCAATAACAGGAAGAACGTGATGGACAGTTTTGTCATAGGTTATGATTTTACCAAACATCACTGACTTATTATGTATAACTTTTATTTCACGTTTACTAGGTACGTGGGATTTTAATTTTATAGACAGAAAATTTAATAATTTTCCAAAGACACAATATGGTCTTAAAGACCTAAGACCAAAGTCTTACACCGGCCCTCATTTAACAACACTAATAGATCTTTTTTAGGTCAAGGTTACGGGCAGCGTGCTGGAGCCCGAAGAAATTATGTGCCACAAAATCGTGCATGGAGAGGAAGGGGAAAGTATCCTCAACCCCATCAGAACAACCAGTAAAAGTAAGTTTTAATTTTTCTGCTGGTCAAGTCTCTCTGTATAAGGAAAATTGGTTGGAGATAACTTCAGATCCCTGGGTTTTAAAAACTGTAGCTGGTTACTCTATTGATTTTCTTGCATATCCCAAGCAGGAAACTTTACCAGTGGCACCAAGTTTTACTCCTGAGCAAATTTGTCTAGTAGATCTGGAGGTTGAGAAGATGTTAGCTAAGGGCGCCATCAAATCTGTTAGTTTTCATCCTGATCAATTCATATCCAATATTTTCCTTGTTGAGAAAAAATCTGGAGGCTTCCGTCCTGTTATTAATCTTAAAAATCTTAATAAATTTATCAAGTATGAACACTTTAAGCAGGAAACTTTGGCAATTGCAGTTAAGTCCATCAAGCAAGATGATTTTCTAACATCCATTGATTTAAAGGATGCATATTTTTCAATACTGATTGACGAGAAGCATCGAAAATATCTCAGATTTTTGTGGAAAGATAAGATTTATGAATTCCAGTGCCTTCCTTTTGGAATGGCTTCGGCCCCAAGGGTTTTTACGAAGACTTTAAAGCCAATTTTTGCCTCTCTACGTAGTTCTGGAATATCAAGTTCATATTTTATAGATGATTCCTTATTCATGTCCTCATCCATTCAGGAGAGTATTAAAAACACAGAAAAAGCTGTAAATATGTTTGAGAGATTAGGTTTCTATATAAATAAGGAAAAATCATGTTTGACTCCTTCAAAGCAAATCACTTTTTTAGGGTTTAAAATTGATACCAGTACATTTATGATCTATGTCACATATGATAAGCTTGAGAAAATTAAATGCCAGGCTAAAAAATTATTATCCTATACTAATAAACTGTCTGTTAGAGATATTGCTTCCTTTATAGGACTATGTTCTTTCACACGTACAGCCATTTTTTGGCACCACTTTATATCCATTATTTAGATAAACAGAAAAGTTATATTTTATCCTTGAATGAATTTGACTATAATTCAGTCATTACTTTAACACCTCATATGATATTTGAATTGAATTGGTGGATTCATCAGGCAGAATTAAACAATGGCTGGTATATTCAGCCCAGTCCGATATCAATTTATGTAACTACTGACGCATCAACACTTGGTTGGGGGGCACATTTAGACAATAAGTCTGCTAATGGTCTTTGGAATCAAGCTGAAATTAAACAGCACATCAATTACTTAGAACTTTTGGCAATTTATTATGCAATAAGATCTTTACTTGCTACTATTGTTAATAAACATGTTTGTGTTTTATCTGATAACGTTGTTGCCATTTCATATATAAATAATATAGGTGGTCCAATAGAAAACTTATTCGAGTTGTCTAAATCTATTTTATTGTGGTGTACTAATCGTAAAATACATCTTACTGCTAAACATATTGCTGGAAAAAGCAATGTTCAGGCAGATGAACTTTCTCGAGTTTTTTCAAACTCTACTGAATGGAAACTTAATGAATATATTTTTCAAAAAATTTGTAAAGTTTTCTTTGTTCCAGATATTGACCTTTTTGCTACAAGGATTAACACACAACTCCCAGAATACGTTTCATGGTTTAATGATCCTTTTTCTGTTGCAAATGATGCGTTTTCTTTTTCTTGGTCAAAATTTAAACCATATATTTTTCCACCTTGCAGTGTAATTCCATTGGTCCTCAACAAGGTGTGCTCAGATCAAGTGGAGAAGGCCATTATTATCACCCCAGGTTGGTCAACTCAGGTTTGGTTTCCTTCTCTGTTGAAAATGTTAATTGGAAATCCAAGGAGGCTTCCAATTCGGAAAGATTTGTCGAGGTTGGCTCACAACGATTCATTGCACCCATTGAGGGGCAAAAGGCTGTATTTGACCGCTCGTGTTGTATCAGGCAATACCACTCTAAGCTTGGCTTATCAAAGGTCGCTTCAGAAAGCATTATCCTCTCCTGTAGAGACTCAACAAACAAACAATATCATTTTGCATGGAAAAAGTGGGTATTTTGGGCAATTGAACGACAAATTGATCCCTTGGCTCCTACCTTAATTGATATTTTAAATTATCTTGGTTTTTTGGTTGAACAGGAAACTTCTTATAGTGTTATTAATATTCATAAATCAACCATATCCAATACATTGAGTTCTTGTGGTAATAATATTTTGCAAAATAGCCATATGATTTCAAATTTTATGAAGGGTCTTTTTAATAAAGATCCACCTAAACCTCGTTATCTAGTTTCTTGGGATATTTCCATTTTGCTTCGCTATTTAGCTACATTGTTTCCTTTAAATGATTTATCAATTAAATTGTTAACTCTTAAGACAGCTAGTCTTTTAGCTTTATCAACAGCTCAAAGATGTCAAACTTTAGCTAGTTTTTCCTTGGATACCTTAGTTGATACTGGTTCAGATATAACGTTGTGTGCTTCAGGTGTTTTAAAATCTTCTAAAAGGTCTAAGTCATTATATAAAATAAATATTGAGAATTTTCATGACAAAAGAGTTTGTCCTTGTTTTACTTTACGGTATTATTGTAGTACTATTCAAAACAAACGTAAATCCAGACAATTATTGGTATCATTTTACACATTTAATGCTGTAGTGTCGAGTACTATAGCACATTGGATTAAGCAATGTTTGTCGAATAGTGGTATTGACACATCTGTTTTTAAAGCTCACTCTGTTAGGGGAGCATCTACTTCCGCTGCTTTTAATGCAGGATGTAATATTTCAGATATCCTGGCTGCGGGTTGTTGGACTGGTGAAACCACTTTTAGGAAGCACTACCTGAGGGATACAGGAACCAAAGGAAGCAGGTTTACAGAAAGTGTCCTGCAGCAGTTGTAAATAGTTAATTCAGTGATTTATATTTGTAAATGAATTAAATATTAAATACTAAATATTTGAACCTGTTTGAGTTTTGTTTTTTTTTATGTATGGTCAACCTTTAAAAATGCAATGTAAACCTGAGATGCCCAAAGGGCATATAGTGGAATATAATTCCCCATCATACGAGGGCGAAGCCCGAGAGTATGAAGGGAATTATATGAATATATAGCCCGAGGGCTCGAGGGTTTACATTACCCTCCCTTCCCACCCTTGGGCTATCATGTTGTTGACAATACATATACTTTAAATAGACAATTGTTGTCATTCATCCTGGCCTTATATACACGGTGTATGGGTCATAGGTCACAGATGCACGTGCAGTGGATCGATACTTTTCTTCTTTAAAGTTGAATTGTTTATACAGTCTATACGAGAATTATGCAATGTAAACCCTCGAGCCCTCGGGCTATATATTCATATAATTCCCTTCATACTCTCGGGCTTCGCCCTCGTATGATGGGGAATTACACTCCATCAAAATCTACAGTTCAAAGAAATATCATGTGAGCGCGTCGGTGTATCTTTAAAACATGTTTAGGAAACCTTGAAGTCGGCGAAAAATACCACCCTTTATACAGACGAAACTACAAAATTTGGCTCTAAATTCGGTACATACGCAATAATCGCTGGATCGACACATACGCCACTTATCCAGCAATGTGTTCTTTTTTCATAACAAACATCATGCAGTACAATATATTTATTTATCTGAGGAACAAAAAATAAAGTCTTAAATTAATAGTTTTATTGAGGTGTTTATCCCACTCTCTCACTCCCCGTATTACATGTCATTATATTTTCCTCGTACTTTACCCGGCAATTTATTTTTCATAACAAACATCATACTGCACAATATAATATTTAGTTATCTTTGAGATTAACAGTAAAGTGTTACATTATTAGATTTATAGACCTCTCTCTCCCTCGCTCCCACTGTATAACATGCCGTTATAAACAGGTCAGTGTCTGGGTATAAATAAGTAAACACACTGTTCATTTTAATATATGTATTAGGCTAATCTTGAAATAATTCATGTCAAATGCCGATCTTTTCATCTCCAGCTTAACATGTATTTTAATTTCTACTGTAGCATTTTAAACACAGTTAATATAAAGACATTTGAAGGCGTGGGTCGACTGTTAAAACAACTAAGCGTTTGCGCATGCGTACATATGTCAAATCCAATCGTCTCATAGAGTGTATTCTGTTACTTCGCAGTAAGGAAATAAACGATATATTCCGAATGCGATAAAGTTATTTCGTTTTAGTGACGTGCGTAGCTCACTCGGCAAATCTCGGCAGATTCCGTAAACTACATCTAGCCTCGGCTGTATGACAGTAAGTGATATGTACCTACGCCCATACATTTGCGATGCGGCTACCGGTTTACTTTAACAGGAAAACTTGACGCTATTACACAAATTGGGAACCTATTCGGCTAGCGACCTATTCGACCGATCGAGCTGCAACCTGTTCGTTGGAAACCTATTTAGAATAAAGACAACAGTCGCCTTAACTCATTTATTTATCAACCAATAAAAGCCAACGTTATGTCTATCAAATGAAAGTAGAATATATTATTTTTTATCCATTCCTTTAGCTCAGAATAGAAGTGTAATTTCGTCAGATGGATCGGTCGAATAGGTCGCTAGCCAAATAGGTCGCCAACTTGTGTTCGGAAGGGGCGCAGCCATGTTTCATCCGGGACCTTTAAAGTAGTTCCAATATGGCGGAATTCATCATACAGCCGAGTTTAGATTGTCCGAAATCTTCCGAGGTTTGCCTAGTGGTGCGTAGCTTGGAGCATATTTTTTTTAGTACAACCAAGGGACATAGCTCTTATTCTCACTAAGAGATAACTCCTTTGATTATGGAAGCCGGGAAGATTTTGAGCCATTTATAACATATTATGTCCAAATGGTTATATATCCTCAAAAATCAGAAGTGGACAGACTTCCATTGTTGATCAATGAATTTTTTATAGTTAGTCTTATCATATAATGTCTTTACTGTCCCGAAATAGTGTCTGTTTGTGATAAAACATTTTTAGCCTAAACCACTCTACCATGACCTGAAATGGTGGATGGTCTGTCTGTCCGTCAAAACTCCTGCTACATTAGCTTTAAATTCTTTTTCGTTTGTTAGAATTGCGTATAACAGTATCTTTAAGCACATTGCAAAATACCGGATCCATTTATAGTAACTTTTTGCTATGGTCGCGGGTCAGCGATTGGGACATCTTCGTTTCACTAACACGTGTCAATACGATAAACGGCCTTGAGAATAGTCTCGCTAAACCAGCCATCTTCCCTCAGTGACAAAGTAACGGTCGGGGCTGGATAATCGAGATTATCTGTCAAGTCTTTATCAACCTGGCGGTCTCGTTCGCTTCAATCGATTTTTACTTTAGGGAAATCTAGTAAGCGCTATAGGTTATAGTGGTAGAGGTGTAAGCAGGATTCTGTGTGACAAACAAACGCACCCCGGTGAAGTCTATAAGTTTTAATTCAATGAGAAGGTAACTCTGTACCAATTGAATGTAGAAGATATTGTCACACCTTCAGGACTGTGGCGTCACAACTTTAGGATTTTGTGTGACTCGCGCTGTGGTTTTGATAAGATGTAGAAAATGTTGCAACAACTCTGACGTCACAACTTTAGGATTCTGGCTCCACAACATTTAGGACTCTGACGCCACAACTTTAGGACTCTGGCATAATTGGTCCAACATGGGTAAATTAGATTTATTTGAAATAAACTTCACCAATGACCAGGATGTATTTTATGGTGGTCAACTTGTACAAGGTCACGTAACAGTTCAACTTAATACTGAAATTAAAATGAGACGTAAGTTTGGAATCATTCAATATTTTCTGTCTTTAGGGATCACCTCTAAAACAATTAAATATTATTGTCTTTAGGGGATGGTAAATTGTCATCACCCCTATTTTTTTTTTTTTTTTTTTTTTTTTTTGACAATCAATACTAATTACTGAAGTGGATCATTGCGAAAATAAATGGAAATCAAACCGAATTTAACTAACTTAGGAAAATAGGGAAACAATTAGCACAACGTTTCTATAGCAAATAAACAAAAGACACAACATGGCCTAGTGGTCTAGAGTGCCGCGCTTCGACCTCTAGCTGGCCAGTAACCTGTGGTTTGCGGCTGTGGTTTCGAGCCCTGGTGTGAGCGTATGTGGCATGGAGATAGGGGCGCCTTCTCAACCTCGTGGGTTTCCTCCGGGCACTCCGGTTTCCTCCCACTGCTTTAGACCCCTAGGCGCAAGCGAATTATTGAAATAAAATTAAACCGTATGTTAGTCCCGAAATGACTTAGTTTGTGTTGAGTGGACGTTAAACCTCATTTCTCTCTCGCTCTTTCTTTCTCTCTCCCTCTCTCGAACAGATGTAATCAAGTAAAGCTTATTTCGCAACTCATCCTTTTCGCTTGAGTGACTCGTGCCCGAGTCAATTACACACTCACAAAGGCCGACTCGTTTATTGGAAGAAGAAGAAATTATCGGATCTTTTTCAGGCGTTTGACCTATATTATGGGATATTTCCACTTTGCCGGCAGGCTTTGATGTCAAATTTTACCGCTAATCCAGAGTTAATCCTAGAACAATGGTGTCATAAACTATAGTACAACATGTCTTTTTTTTAAAGAATAAAACTGTAACACGGACGGAGAATCTCTCTTTAGTTGATATATCAGATTGTTTTACGTCTACTAAACTCACTGGAGCGTAACTGTGCAATAACTAGACATTATTGCACAATTTTGCTAGTTTCCGCTAATTTTAGTTGAAATCATATAGAGAATTGGGATGGGTTTTCTGTGCAATAACAACAAGCATGTTGAGCAATCGTAGCACGCTTCATTCGTTGCCTACGGCAGAGAGAGATGGGGTTAAACGTCCACTCAACACAAACTAGGTCATTTCGGGACTAACATATGTTTTTTAAATTTTATTTCAATAATTCGCTTGCAGATGGAGGACCCGGAGAAAACCCACGAGGTTGAACACGCCAGTTGACTCAATGGCAGGCTTTATGATACAGTACACACGTGTTAGCCATCCAGCCCCCCCCCCCCTGTTAACTCATGAAAGTCGTGCTGTAAATATAACTTAATATATCTAACTTCATTTTGTTACTGTCGGTGGATCTACAAACAAATACTCGCGAATCTCTAGACCTGCTTCGGGTCAGGTCCCATATTATTAAAACACAGATCCTATTTCGTTTCGTTTTGTATAGTTCAAAATTTCTTTACTTGTCTTTACTACACTAGGATCTGGAAGATTTGTTGTATAAGAAGCGTTCTGAGTGATAACAGGGATTAGCCAATGAAACTATCTGTTACTGCGAGTTCTTGGCGGTAGAGACATCGGCACTGATTAGTTAATTAAAAGTTTGACGTCATAGGTCAAAAGCCACCCATGTGACTTCTGGCGCAACCTTTACCCTAACTCTAAGATTGAATATTATTGGTTTATAGTTTGCCAAATATCTAGTTAATTCAGTGTCTGGTTGTTCATGTTTTGTGGTATTTTTTGCAGGAATAAGGCTCGAATTTAATGGCGGTGCTCGAGTTAGATGGTCAGAAACTCGTAGTACTGGGACGACGACATACACTAGAGTTTATTCATCAAAAGAATCCTATTTTGAACATGTTATAGTTTTGTTTGGTAGAGGTAAGTTTTCTTCTGACAGCTATTGGACGAGAACAGTAGGGCCTTAAACACCATTTTATTTTTCTCATAGCTCTTATTCCTGTTATTGGAATATCGTGTGGCTAAGTGGGAAAGACGCTGGCTCACTAGCCTGGAGGTCGGGTGTTTCATCCCTGCATTTGCCGAGAAAGTTCATCCAGATTTAGATTTCTTCCGGCGCGGTTCTACAGGATGGAGGGCTGACACGGACAACTGTCTAGTTATTTGAATGGGATGAAAACCCAAGGTCCCGTGTACACATTGGCGTGCTCGTAAAAGATCCCTTGGCTGTCGGAATTGGATGTAAGAGTAGGCCACTACCCCGGAAAAAGTCTTCCCTCATAGTACACTGTATGGCGTATGTCCGTCATCATTAAACAGTTCGGAGCAGAACAGCAGGGTGTTAAACCCCATTTTATTTCATTTCTGTTATTGATGTATTTGTAATCAGACCACCATTGCATTCCCCCTTCTGGTCACCTACGAATGTGGTCAACCTCGTTTTCTCCCCGGGTTCTCCCGTTTCTATCCACTGCTAAAGACCCCTACGCGCAAGTGAATTATTGAAATGAAATTAAACCATATGCTCTCTCTCTCTCTCTCTCTCTCTCTCTCTATTTGACTGAAATTTTTAGCAAATTACCTTTACACTATTATAATGAGAACTGCCAACTCTTTATCTTATCTCCCATACTGTATCTTTAATGTTTAGATGGGATGCAAAACACCTTCGCTTGCACGTAAAAGATCCATCGACAATTAGAATTCGACATAAAAGTAGTCAGTAGCACCGCTGCCCGGCAACAAATTCCCTTATCGCACACTTGACGGCGTATGCATGTTTTTACATGCAATAACATAGCCCGACCAGACGTTAAACCCTAATTGATTTTTATATTTTAATCAAAATTCCAATACTCGAGGTTGGTTACGGCTGATGGTGACGTGTTTATAGAATGCTACTTCAAGTTTGTCATTGGTCAACCTCGTGCAAACTTTGGAACAGAGATACTCATTTGTTGCCCTACAGAAATTTGGTGAAAAGCTGGAGCCATTGCAAAGAGACAAAAAATGTGAGGATTGTTTTTTTTCTGACTTCCTCGACTTTTCGTTTGAAAATGCAATTTACACACGTAACAAACATGAAAACATAATGTGGAACACAATTATTATTTCCCGACGTGGTTTCACCTTGTCTGTGGTGCAGGACGGGTGGTCTGACAAGGGCAGCGGTCTAGTCGTTCGGATGGGACGAAAAGTCGAGGTCCCGTATACACATGCAGGAAAACGATCCCTCGGTAGTTGGAATTTGATATACGAGTAGGTCATAGTGCCGCTGCCCAAGCAAAATTTCCCTCATATGCCCAGTTTAGAAGCAGGGGCCTATTTCACGAAATTTTAACTAAGATAAGATCCCAATTTTAGTAATTTGATTGGATAATACTAGATTGATTTTAGTGCTTAGCCAATCAAAATTGAAGTATCTACTAAAATTGGATTTTATCTTAAGTTAAAATTTCGTGAAACAGGGCCCAGAACAGTAGAACGTTAAACCCTATTTCATTTTTTTTCGATTCTAGGTCTGGAGGAGAAGGGGGACGATCCCGTCTTACAACCAGGGAATTACAGTTATCCATTCAGCTTCCAGCTACCCAAGCAACTACCCTCATCTTATGAAAGCTCTATAGGACGAGTTCGATACACTGTCACAGCTGTTATTGACCGTCCATGGAAATTTGACCACAAATGTAAACGTACTTTTACATTTATAGACGCACTTGATCTGAATTTAGAAACAAACGCTGCGGTAAATAACTGATTATTACTCTCTCTCTCTCTCTCTCTCTCTCTCTCTCTCTCTCTCTCTCTCCCTCTCTCTCTCTCTCTCGCATTTTAGCGCTATACGTAACAAATATTCTATTTGTAATATGTGTTATACATAACCGTTTTTTATCTGTATTATAGTAATGTGTTATTCATAACTAACCAGTAATGTGTTATTCATAACTAACCAGTAATGTGTTATTCATAACTAAACGTGTTTTATTTTATATTATAGCAAAGTGCTATACAACAAGGCGAGAAGACTATGTGTTGTTTATGCTGTAAATCAGGACCTATCAGTGCCGTATTAAAACTAGATAGACTAGGATATGTTCCTGGAGAAGACATACGTATCCACGGTGAAATAAGTAACCATAGCAGACGTAAAATGACCAGTTCATTTGCTGAGGTTAGAATGGTAAGTCTAGATTGTTCTGATGATGACGCCAGAGAAGATATTTCGCTGTTTCGATTTTGAATACTGCTTAAAGGAGCTACATCGATAATATTTTTAAACTAGAAACTGACACAAATAGATCGCAAAGAATATGATAATGTAATATGAAAGTATATAAACTGATTTGCATTAAGTAATTTCAAATCAGCCAATGGCAATCTCTAGCGTCTGGTTAGTGCAGTCTTCACCGACATTATCTATTGCGCATGCGCTCAAGTGAGAATGTGAGGTCATCGTTTTACATGACTTGTGGAATATGTCTAGCCTCATTCTTCGAGTCCCTTTTTACATATGGCACTGGAACGCATTATGGTACACGGTTCGTGTACCAATGATAAAATGTTTAATTTGTTTCAAAAATTGGATATCAGAATCCAAACTGTTCCTAGGAAAATCACACCATCAATGTTGACTTAAATTGACAAATAATTCGTGTTTTCGATGTCGAAACTTTATATAGAATAGTTGTGTAATTCCACGCAAAATGGATTCAAATATTACACCAAAAAATGCCACAGGTTGATTTTAATTACAACTGGTACACAATGTTCCGTAAGGGAAAGATTCCTTTGTCACATGCGGTATGCCAGCATATATAATAACACTATGTTTTTTTTTCATTTTACTTTCAGACTGTTCAATACCACACTCACAGCAAAACAAAAACAAAGAAAAAATCTTTGTCTAAAATATGCCATGGTCCCATCCAAGCAGGTGGGGATGACATTTGGAATGGGGAAGTTCTTGGTATACCGCCTGTACCTCCATCCAACTTACGAGGGTGTGATATCATAGATATTACATACACTGTAACGGTAAGACATTTAATATTAATATTATATATACTGTAACGGTGAGACATTTAATATACTGTAACGGTGAGACATTTAATATTAATATTATATATACTGTAACGGTGAGACATTTAATATTACATATACTGTAACGGTGAGACATTTAATATAGATATTACATATACTGTAACGGTGAGACATTTAATATCGATATTGCATATACGGTAACAGTAAAATATTTAATATTACATATACTGTAGCGGTGAGACATTTAATATTACATATACATGTACTGTAACGGTCATGCATTTATCATAGATATTACATATACTGTAACGGTGAGACATTTAATTTACATTTAAGACATTTTTATTTGAGATGTTTAAGCTAACAGTAAGTCAGGTTAGGTGCAGAAGAGTAGGACGTTAAATCTCATTTCTTTTCATTCCATTTCTTTTCAAGATCTGGTTGGTTGTAACGATAGGTCGCGTCAGAGGTCTACCAGCCGCTCTTGACCCTATGACGTCAGACACTTGATTAACCAATCAGCATTGGTGTTACTAATGAATTATCCACAATTCCGTGCAAAACACTCCTATAGCTCGCCGTAAGAGACCGTTTGATTGGCTAATACCTTACATCCAGAACATGTCAATGATAACAACTCTTCCAGATCCTATTGTAGTAAAGACAAGTCAAACGAACTTGTGAATTCTATAAAATAGGATCTGTGTTTTAAAATTGACAGGGAGGGAGAGAGAGAGAAATGGGGTTTAACGTCCACTCGAAACAAACTAGGTCATTTCGGGATAACATATGGTTTAATTTTATTTCAATAATTCGCTTGTGCGTAGGGGTCTTTAGCAGTGGAGGGAAACCGGAGTACCCGGAGTAAACCCACGAGGCTGGACAGGCGAACCTACTCCTTGCCAAGTACAACCGGGGATTTGAAACCACGCCAGTTGACTCAATGGCATCCCGTATGATACAGCGCGCGCACGCTAACCATTCGGCCATTCAACCCCGCAAACATTGGCATGGAATAAATTCTCATATAAATACTAATGTCGAAGAACTACTTTAAGCACGATACGTATCCACCCACAGACTATATTTTATATTTTTAGTTAAATGTGGATCCGTCGGGAGCAGGGATGGATCTAGTGGTACCTATAGAAATTATAATTGGTACTATTCCATTAAGATCCGTAGCTCAGCAGTATGGTGTACCAGCTGCCATGCCAGCATCTATATATCCAACAGATTACTCCAATATTCCCATGAATTCAATCATGTCAGAACCACCCAACTATTACGATCTACGTAAGTATATTGATAGTTGAAAGTAGACTTAAATGGTCACCATTGACAGTAGACTTCAATAACTACCATTGACAGTAGACTTCAATAACTACCATTGACAGTAGACTTCAATAACAGCAGTAGACTTCAATAACTGCCATTGACAGCAGACTTCAATAACTACCATTGACACTAGACTTCAATAACCGCCATTGACAGTAGACTTCAGTAACTACCATTGACAGTAGACTCGAATAACTACCATTGACAGTAGACTCGAATAACCGCCATTGACAGTTGAGTTCAATAACCGCCATTGACAGTAGACTCGAATAACTACCATTGACAATAGATTTCAATAACTGCCATTGACAGTAGACTTCAATAACTACCATTGACAGTAGACTCGAATAACTACCATTGACAGTAGACTCGAATAACCACTTTTGAGTGTGGACTTCAATAACCTCAGTAGACTTCAATAACTATCATTGACTTGTTTATTTCTTCGAGAGACATATAAATGTATTATGTTAGTTCTGCAGTGACCTTGATGAGAGGATGTTATCGCTCCCTCTCTCTCTCTACCCCGCTCTCTTTCTCTCTCTCACTTTCTGCATCGACTGGGCAAGATGAAGAGAATTTTTTTATATTTTTCAGCGCCACCAGCATATGTTGAAAGTTATTTTGGTAAAGTTGATGTTCACGACGATGATGATAATGAACACACACGTGGTAACATGGAATATGCTCCTGTGTACGCCTATTATAACTGGAATGAACACAACACCAATACATTTGTTGCTCCAGAAAAATAACACGTGTCACTCAGTTGATAAAAATTCACCACGAAACTAAAAACTAATAATATAAATGGCTGTCCCTAATCGTTAAGAAAATACATCTTATCATGAAACCCAAAACTCTCGATGTGCATATAAAAAAAACCCCAATAAACTGAATATAAGTTCTCTCCAAATGTCATTAGCCGTTCATTAACAAGATTACAAAGTGTTAGTCAATGTTTTTGTGGCATAAAAACTATACTGCAACACGTCCAAAGAAATATGTCCAAATAACGCAGAAGATTCATAAGATCCAGAGAACGACTATCCGTATTGTTAGTTGTAGTCCGTGAACAAATCACTCCAGTCGTAAATTATTTGCATGATGGCAGGGAGGGGATGGGGGTAATGTTTTGCAGCTTGCACTAATGTGGTATTTTGAATAATGATAATACTAATTTAGCTTTCATTATCATTTTTAGTAATGTTTATAAATATCTCTAAAGTGGTAAATGGTATCCTTTGAACTGGTTCCAATGCTTTATATATATGTTATATTGACGGTCACAGACCCAAATATACAATAATGATTTAGATGATGGTAAAAGCTGACCAGGTTTAATTAATCAAAGCACTATGAATGTATTTTCAATTAGTTTGAATTGTGCATCATTGAAAAATTGTCTTCAAATTTGTTCATTTACAACTATCTTTTAACACCAGCCTTCCAATGTTTTACGTGGATCATCATGTACGTTCCAAACAATCATCATGATCTGGTATTTGGTATCATTAATAATGCTTATAAGATCTTTTATAAGATCTTTGTTATAAGATATTTCTAATTCGTACTTTTCAAAGTAAAAATAATTAATTTTTAATATCGTTAATGTTTATTATTTTATGTGTACATTTTGTTATTGTATGGACGCAGTCGGGTAAAAAGTTTGGGTATTTTAGTGCATTATATATAAATTAATTAATAATGTTATGGTAAATATTAAATATTAACTTAGTGGTTTACTGTGTGTTCTTAATCAAACTGTTTACTTGGTGTTCTCGATCAAACTGTTTACTGGATGTTCTCAATCAAACTGTTTACTGGGTGTTGTCAATCAAAATGTTTACTGGGTGTTCTCAAACTATTTACTGGGTGTTCTCAATCATGCTGTTTACTGGGTGTTCTGAATCAAACTGTTTACTGGGCGTTCTCAATCAAACTGTTTACTGGGTGTTCTCAATCAGACTGTTTACTGGGTGTTCTCAATCAGACTGTTTATTGGGTGTTCTCAATCAGACTGTTTACTGGGTGTTCTCAATCCGACTGTTTATTGAGTGTTCTCAATGCGCTCAACCGTAAATATCAAACTCTAGGAAACAGCCCCAAATAAGTTCCATGCTCGATCCCTGTGTTAACATAGAAAGTTCATCGGAATTTTCCCGCGTGCCCCCCCCCCCTACCAGTGATCAAGGTATCGCGTGTATTTTAGATCCTAACGACTGTCAAGTAGTGAGGTTTTGATCACGCACACATGTACGTGACAAGGATCTGACTCGCGTATCCTATCGCCTGTGTTTTGTCAGGGTTTGCTCTGCCCTGCTAAAGTCCACCCCAACCCCCACACACAAACACGCGAGCGCGCAAAGGATTTATCTATATTAAATTGAACAGTTAATTCCCCCTCTCTCTCTCTCTCTCTCTCTCTCTCACTCTCTATCTCTCTCTTTTCTCTATATTTTCTCAGATGCACTGAAATTAATCCTAATTTTTAAAAAAAATTCCGGATCGAAAACACCCCAGGCAAGGTCGAGTACAATGTATACTAGTACGATCCGCGGTCAGTACGAAAAATTTGAACAAACAACAATGGGGCCCCCCGCATAGTTGGTATGTCCCGGGCCCCCACAAGGTTAATCCGGCACTCCCCCCAACCGGCAGTTAATGAAGTATCAGGATTCAAACTTTTACGACACCCACTTTATAATTCAGGGCGGGAGCCAAGTGGGTTTTACAGATTTTCGTACTATAGTTCAATCTGTGGCCGTGACCAGCCATACCATACAATAAAGCACAGTCTGAATAGTTCAGACTGAAGTCGCAACCATAGTTTGCGTCCGAAGGTCGCCCTAGAGGTCGTATATTCGATCCCTGCGTTGACCGACAATGTTCGTCGGGATTTTGTCAGTGGTGCAAATCGAACGGTCTGACAATGACATCTGTCTAGTTGATCGGATTGTACGAAAAACCAGGGTTCCGTGTATACATCGGCGTGCACGTCACAAATCCCGCCGTAGTGCCGCTGTCTGGGCAAAATTACACGCACAACACCTTGTATGGCGTATGCCCAGTGGATCAGAACAATGAGCCGTTAAACCACGCGTCATTTTGTAATCTCCAGTCGGTGTATTGCAACATAGGTATTTACACCTGTATTCAGCTCGGATTATCCTAACATAGGTAATCATATCCTGTTCATATGATTGTTATAAGCCGTAAATACCAGCCTGGTTACGTATTATTATTTGGTTGTCTCGGTTGACTGGTCAGTAGCCACAACACTTAGGGACACCTTCGTTTCACCAACAATTATTGACAATAGTCTCACTGAACCAGCCTAATTTAGTGCTGGAAAATTCAAATGGTCCGTTGTGTTTTTATCCGTCTGGACTCGCTTGTTTAAAACATTTTTTACTTTTGTGACTGAAGAGTGAAATATTCCAATACGCACATGTTTCGGTCCTTGAAGTATTCCAGTTATGGCAATTCCTCATAACCATAAGGATTCTGTGTGACAAACGAACGCGCTCGAATGAAGTCTACGGGGGTGCTCAATTCCCGAATTGACAGAATTACAATCGAGTGACGCGGAATTCAGTCCTGTCACAGTTCTGCCAGTCCCGACAGCTGAGGTGGAGTGAGTAGAATCGTGACGTATTCCTAGGTAAAAAATATGTTTCAGCTGTCATGATTGGTTGAGATATTTTTTATACAGTCGACACATGCGCTGTACTCCGAAATTCTCCTTTTCACTCGATTGACACCAGTTTTGGAATTCAATTCCAGAACTGTGAATCGAGCATCCCCTATATGTTTTTATTCAAGAAAAGGTAACTCGTGCTGTGGTCTTGACAAGATGTAGAATGTCACAATTCTGACGTCACAACTTTAGGACTCTGACGTCACAATTGTAGAACTCTGACGTCACAAGTTTAGGACTCTAACATAATTTGTTCAACATGGGTAAATTAGATTTATTTGAAATAAACTTCACCAATGACCAGGATGTATTTTATGGTGGTCAACTTGTACAAGGTCACGTAACAGTTCAACTTAATACTGAAATTAAAATGAGACGTAAGTTTGGAATCATTCAATATTTTCTGTCTTTAGGGATCACCTCTAAAACAATTAAATATTTTTGTCTTTGGGTGATAGCAATGCATCGCTATCTCGTCACCACGCCTAAAATGCTACTCTGTGTGTGTGTATGGGGGGGGGGTAGTCGCTGTTCTGTCACCACGCCTAAAATTGTAGGGGTCGAAAACGTGTTGATGTCATGTCGCCACATCTAAAACGTTAGGGGGTTAATAAAGTGTCGCTATGATGTTACCACGCCTAAAATAGTAGGGGGTTGATAAAGTGCCGCTATCACGTCGCCACGTCTAAAATGGCGGGTGTTGAGTTCTTGAAAAAAAAAACCCTCTCCAGCAACACCACTAGGGTGCAAATCTCAATAGCCTTTATACCTGTTCTAAAAACGAGATTATATTCCTAATTCTCTCTCTCTCTCTCTCTCTCTCTCTCTCTCTCTCTAAAAATAAATAATGTATATCTTGTATTTATCAGACCAGTATTGCAATATTAGTTGTTTGTATGGGCATAAATAGCACACTGCGTGGCGTATACCCGCCATCATGGGGGTCACGGTGGCGAAGTGGTTAAGCCTGGAGGTCGGGTGTTCGATCCCTGCATTGGCCGAGAAAGTTTATCTCGATTTTCCGGCGTGATTTCCCCTTGTCAGTGATGCAGACGGAGGGCCTGACAAGGACAGCTGCCTAGTCGTTCGGATGGGACGAAAACCCGAGGTCCTGTGTACACATTGGAGTGCACGTAAAAGATCCCTTGGCAGTTGAAAGTCGGTATAAGAGTAGGCCGTAGCACACTGTATGGCATATACCCGTCTTCCATTAGCCCAGGTTAGGTACAAAAGAGTAGGACGTTAAACCCTATTTCATTTCATTTTATTTCACCCGCCAACATTGGCTCAGTCGAGACAGAACAGTAGGACGTTAAACTTGTATAGACTCCAATAGACGGTATGAAGCCTAATCAGGAGATTTTCAAGGACAAACTGTTGGTGAGAATTTATGGTAATGTTTATGACTGTTTATCTTTTGTGGTTTTCTTCTAGGAATAAGGATCGAATTTAATGGCGGTGCTCGGGTGAAATGGTCAGAAACTCGTAGTAATGGGCAGTCGACGTATACTGTAGTTTACTCATCAAAAGAATCATATTTTGAACATGTTCTAGTTTTGTTCGGTAAAGGTAAGGTTACCCTCCTTTCATTCACGAAGTTTTCTAGTTTCACTTTAGGAAACCACGGTGGCTAAGTGGGTAAGACGCTTTGTTTAACGTCCGCTTCCACCGAAGATATATCGCAGACAATTTCATGTTATATGTACCCAGTAACAACAAAAACACATACTGGTGGAACACAGCTATTAAGTATGTGTTTTTGTTGTCACTCTATCCAGTTACTAAATGCCATTTAAAGATCATGTACCCAGCGAGTTAATGTGATTAGTGAATTGACGGGATTAAGAAAGATTTATATAATGTACCGAACGACTAAACCAATGCGTGTAAGAAGGCTTATTACATACCATACACCTTGGCCTGAATCCCCGTAGATCTTGAGGCACTGAGTAACAGTGGTCACACTGATCAGCGGTGAATAGTCGCTAGGCCGCTACAGTCACTGATAATGATGACATCAACGCGACTTAATGAGCCAAAAATATTAACTTTTTTCCCCCGACAAACCAAAATCTTTTTTTTTTTTATTAATGTATTAGAAAAATAAATAAAGTCTTTTAAAGTATTTGTGGTTTAAAAATATTTCCTATTTAGTGTAAATGGGTATTAAAATGAGTAAAAGGCGTGAACCAATGATTGACGCCGAGTGATGCGATTGCACGTGTTGAAGACAGTCATCTTTGACAGAGATATTAGACGACTTTCGCTGTTCTATGTGAAACAGATTGCCCAGTGCTCTCCAAATATTAAATGTACTCTTGTTGATTCCAGGTCTGGAAGAGAAGGGCGATAACCCCGTCTTACAACCAGGAAGTTACAGTTATCCATTCAGCTTCCAGCTACCCAACCAACTACCCTCATCTTATGAAAGCTCTATAGGACGAGTTCGATACACGGTGACAGCTGTTATTGACCGTCCATGGAAATTTGACCACAAATGTAAACGTACCTTTACATTTATAGACGCACTTGATCTGAATTTAGAAACAAACGCTGCGGTAAATAACTATTACTCCCCCCTCTCTCTCTCTCCCTTCTCTCTTCCTCTATCTCCTCTCTATCTCATCTTTCTCTCTCTCTGTCTCTCTAATCCCGTCTTGAGACTCCAGTAGCGAACCCGAGACCCCAGGCGAGTCAACCAACTCATTGAACCGCTGCTAGTCACCGTAGCAAACGTTAAATGTGTTTAATCTGCTTATAGTAATGTGTTATATTTAACAGAAACTGTGTTTTATTTGTATTATAGTAATGTGCTATACATAACTGTGTTTAATCTGTATTATAGTAATGAGTGTTATTCATAACTAAATGTGTTTTATTTTATATTATAGCAAGGTGCTATACAACAAGGTGAGAAGACTATGTGTTGTTTATGTTGTAAATCAGGACCTATCAGTGCCGTATTAAAACTAGATAGACTAGGATATGTTCCTGGAGAAGACATACGTATCCATGGTGAAATAAATAATCATAGTAGACGTAAAATGACCAGTTCATTTGCTGAAATTAGGATGGTGAGTCCACGTGAATAAAAGTAATAGAACAAAGATAGGAGTATAAAATATTTGATTCAAGAATTCAACTATGCCGCCAGAAACGAGTGGATTTCAAAATTTTCATTAGCCTTACGACGATACAAGACTTTTTTTTGTTAAGTATAGAATGAATAAAAAAAAAGTAATATACGGACTGTTACTATTTTTCTCGTTTTCCTTAATCAAATGACATCCAATTATCATGTATCCTTCACATAACAAATTTTGATCTTCGAAGGAGTTATTAGTGAGCAGAAATTCGCCCGTGTATCTGTTTCCACTCGTCACGTTTGCGTTCGTCGCTTCATGATTCTTGAAAGCACCTATCATAGCAATGATCTCTGTGTTTTACCAATTTGAAAATGGCCAGTTTTGCCACCATCAAACTTTTGAAATACAGGCTTCATTCTGATCATCACTGGGACATACTATGGCATGTTTTATATGTACCTGACGAAGGAGTAGAGTCGTCTGTCCAACCTCGCGGGTTTTCGTCGGGTCCTACGGTTTCCGCATACTGCTAACATCCCCTAAGCACAAACGAATTATCGAAATAAAATTTAACCGCATGTTAGTCCCGAAATTACCTAGTTTGTATCGAGTGGGCGTTAAACCACATTTCTCTATTATGATTATAATTGATTTTACTTTCAGACTGTTCAGTACCATACTCCCAGCAAAACAAGAACAGTGAAAAATTCTGTGTCTAAAATCTACCATGGTCCCATCCGAGAAGGTGGGGATGATATTTGGAATGGTGAGGCTCTGGTTATACCGCCTTTACCTCCATCCAACTTACGAGGGTGTGATATCATAGATATTACATATACTGTAACGGTGAGACATTTAATATAGATATTGCATATACGGTAACAGTAAAATATTTAATATTACATATACTGTAGCGGTGAGACATTTAATATTATATATAATGTAACTGTGAGACATATAATATACTGTAACGGTGAGACATTTAATATTTATATACTGTAACAGTGAGACATATAATATACTGTAACGGTGAGACATTTAATATTAATATTACATATACTGTAACGGTGAGACATTTAATATAGATATTACATAATATACTGTAACGGCGAGACATTTAATATATTGTAACAGTGAGACATTTGATATTACATATATTGTAACGGTGAGTCATTGAATATACAGTATATTACATATACTGTAACGGTGGGACATTATAGATATTACATAATATTGTAACGGTGAGACATTTAATATAGATATTACATATACAGTAACAGTAAAATATTTAATATTACATATACTGTAACGGTGAGACATTTAATATTACATATACTGTAACGGTGGGACATTATAGATATTACATATATTGTAACGGTGAGACATTTAATATAGATATTACATATACGGTAACAGTAAAATATTTAATATTACATATACTGTAACGGTGAGACATTTAATATTACATATACTGTAACGGTGAGACATTTAATATAGATATTAGGTAGGTTTATATGTTTATAGATTTTAGTGGAATGCCTCAGAGTTGATGTTTTGATTTGTCTTCTTAATATTATACATATATTTTTAGTTAAATGTAGATCCATCTGGGCCAGCATTTGATTTAGTGGTACCTCAAGAAATTATAATTGGTACTATTCCATTGAAATCGGTAGCACAGCTGTATGGAGTACCAGCGCCCATGCCGGCACCAATATCAGTAGCTATGCCTCTTCCCCCAGTAGATTATGTTAATGTCGGTTCAAGTAATATTCCCAATTATCAAGATCTACGTAAGTATATTAGAATTAATTCCAACTGACAATCATCTTTCGATGCCATCAGACGATTGGGATATACATAGATTTAAATATGTTTTGTGGTCGATGTGGAAACTGTAAAAATAATGGATAACCGAGTCTTTGTTTATTATGGTAACAACTTTAGTAAAGAAATGAAAGGAAAGGAAATAGGGTTTAACGTCCTATTTTTCTGTCCAGAACTTGGCTAATGAAGACGGGCATGCGCCATACAATTTGTTATAAGGGAAATTTGGCCCCGGCAGCGGCACTACTCATATTACGAATTCCAACTGCCAAGCGATCGTTTACGTGCAACATTGACAAGGGGGAACCACACCGGAAAATCTGGATGGACTTTCTCGGCCAATGAAGGGATCGAACACTCGACCGCCATACTAGCGAGCCAGCGTCTTACCCACTTACCTACCGTTATCCCCATAGTAATGACAATCGAGGTTAGGCTATTATTGTACCGCCGAAATCTAGGCTCAGTGTGAAGTAATTTGACTGACATTTTCAGCATATTCTCTATACATTATCTACTGTCAGCTCTTTATCTAAGGGGGTGGGGTGGATGGCCTAACGGTTAGCACGTGTGTGCTTTATCATAAAGCTTGCCATTGAGTCAACTGGTGTGGTCTCGAATTTCCGGTTGCACGTGACAAGGAGTAGGGTTTTCTCCAGGTACTCCGGTTTCCTCCCACTGCTAAAGACCCCTACACGCAAGCGAATTATTGAAATAAAATTAAAAACCATATCTTAGTCCCGAAATGACCTAGTTTGTCTCGAGTGGACGTTAAACGCCATTTATCTCTCTCTCTCTCTCTCTCTCTCTCTCTCTCTCTCTATCTATCTAATCTTCCATAAATCTGCTTTAAGTTATCACCATTGGCAATATAAAATCTTGTTTATACGCGAAGGGGCGGGCGAGTAGTTTAAGGTATCCATTTTAGATCATACGTGAAAAGAAGTAATGTCGCCTAATGTTTTCACAGGCGTCTCTGCTACTACCCCCACCCCCCCTCCAACACATTGCTGAAGACCCCCAACGGACAAAAGAATTATTGAAATAAAATAGTAACATTTCCCAAAATTAGCCTCCTTTGTGTATTCGCGACGAACGAGGAATCACAAGCTGGACTTGAACCCAATCGAAATTAGTGTGGGAATATGCAGGATATATTACCTGAATGTCTTGATAAGATGTTCGCAATTAAAACTAGATCAAACCTTCTATTGCAGATGATGTGAGTATCGCAATGACCTAGTTTGTGGCGAGAGGATGTTACCTAATCTATCTCTCTCTCTCTCTCTCTCTCTCTCTCTCTCTCTCTCTCTCTCTTTACTACCATTACGTATGTTGAAAGTATGTTTTATATTTTTTCAGCGCCACCAGCCTATGTTGAAAGTTATTTTGGTAAAGTTGATGTTCACGACGATGATGATAATGAACACACACGTGGTAACATGGAATATGCTCCTGTGTACGCCTATTATAAATGGAATGAACACAACACCAATACATTTATTAATGTTGCTCCAAAAAAATAATATGTGCTCAACTTAATTTTAGCGGACAGCTCCCATACAGCCTACTCTTGTCTGCAATTCAAACTGCCAAAAGATTTTTTTTACATACACCGCAATCAAAGTGTTTAACTGTGATATAATTTATAATAAAAGTTGAATTTACTTCAGATAATGATCAAGCTATCATCAACACGGGTTTAATAAGATTTTAACATTAAAGTACTTTTCGTCCGTCTTGGGACTATTCATAAATAATGTCATTACCTAGAGATGGACATCATATAGTATATTTATACATATTTACATAGTAACACTGACAACGTGAAGTTATCGCGTTATTCGGGATTCGAATAACGAATACCCTGCTGGCTCGTTATTCGGGATTTTGACAATAACGAATAACGAGCCAGCCCGATATTCAGCATTTGGGATTCGCCACTAAAATAGACGGGTCTACCTTCCATGTGACCATTTCCTCGCTACCTCCTAACCAAGGGATTAGTGAACGTCGGGTGGCCGACCAGCACGGAGATGGTAGCTTCGCAAGCGAGTAGGGCACTGACGGGTTTGTTGGAATGCGTATGGGGCAGTAAGTGAACGTTGGTTGACCATTGCCTCGCTACCCCCGACCGTAGGGGTAAGTGAACGCTTGTCGCATCTCGAACGACGAGCCAGTACGTTATTCGGGATTCGCAAGTAAAACAAGACCGGTCTACCTTACATCCGACAATTTCCTCGCTACCTCCGACTGTAGGGCTAAATGAACGTTACGTGGCCGACTAGCACGGAGACGACCGTTTGTTATGCGAATAGGGTGATAACTGGTTTGTTAGAGTGCACGGGGCAGTCATCTCCAGCATTCACCTGTTTGATTGCCGAATCGCTTACCCCTACGGTCGGGGGTAGCGAGGAAATAGTCGGATGCAACGTAAGTCGGTTTGTTTTAGTGGCGAATCCCCAATCCCGAATAACGGACTATCTCGTTATTCGGGATTCAGGATTCGACAATAAAACAGGTAAGTGCAGTACAGGACTACACAGTGCACGCCAACAAACCAGTCAACACGCTTTTTTTTTTTTTGTGGCCGAATTCCGTAGTTTAACAGCTTTTGTTCTGTTAATCAATGGATTGTTTTGAGAAATTGTGTAAAAAGTATGAATTATTCAAATTACGTGTTTTATGCATTTACAGGAAATTTCCGTGAAGGTTAGGGGTAAAATATTTTATTCCCTTCGATAACGTACTTAATTATGTTATTTTACGGAATATTAACGGTGGAATGACAGGAAAGTTCAGTGAAATTTAAGGATAAAATGTTTTATTCCATTCTATAACGGATTATTTCTGTTTGGTTCGCTAGCCTGGAGATCGAGTGTTCGAACCCTGCATTGGCCGAGAAAGTTCATCTCGATTTTGCGGCGTGATTCCCCTTGTCAGTGATGCAGAAGGAGGGCCTGACAAGGACAGCTGCCTAGTCGTTCAGATGGGACGAAAAACGAGGTCCCGTGTACACATTGGAGTGCACTTAAAAGATCCCTTGACAGTTGGAAATCGATATAAGAGTAGTTCGTAGCGCCGCTGCCCCGGGCAAAATTTCCCTTATAGCACACTGTATGGCGTATGCCCGTCTTCCATTAGCCCAGGTTAGGTGCAAAAGAGTAGGACGTTAAACCCCATTTCATTTCATTTATTTCTGTTTGGAATGCAACGATAAGTAATCGTATACATATATAATCATTCCTAAATATTATCATGTTATAGTAATGACTTCAATTTATTGACCAGCAGTGGGTGGAAACCGGAGGACACGGAGAAAACCCAGGCGACCCTACTCCTTCTCACGTACAACCGGGGATTAGAAACCACGCCAGTTGACTCAATGGCAGGCTTTATAATACGGTTATCATTATTATTTTTATGTTTTTCAAGGTTAGTATTGAAAGTGTCGAGAATACCCTACAATTGACACCCAACCACGCGGACACCAAACTACCTTACCTACTCCTCTTCGCATTTCAAATTAATGGAGGTGCTGAACAATATTGTATTTTGCATTCTTGTTTGGGCGAAATAGACATTCTAATCATTCTCTTCGCAAACGATGATCCAAATATACAAATTTTGATCGATAATGAGACTGGTAAAGGTAGAAAATATCGCGAAAGGCGACTTACATCAGTAGATGCCACTAGACAAGATTTTCTGGGTGACAAAATAACAGACCTTTCTTTATTACCACTTTGTCTTATACGTGGTCTTTTGTTGCGTGGCTGGAATGAAGATCTACAAAGTGAATTGGTTTCTGAAGCAAATCCACGGGATATGCGAGCTCTTGGTCAGCAACCAATAAAACATTTATCTCAATCATATGAACTTTTGATTTTAAATCTTCCGATGAGGACTATGTATAATCCGATAACTAAACATATCTCAGATGTGTTTTTGATTTACATTCCCAGATCTCTCGAAAGGAACCATTATAATTTAATGTTTTGAACGAAAACGCTAACGAGACACTACTTTGGGCTCAATCATGAACGAAATGATAATGGGAAACTTACAAACATATTTAGGGATGTTTCATCAAGCTCTTAGACAATCATCATTTAAATCAACGTGAACTCATTTCCCGCCAATTTTATACACACCCCATCCCTCCACACGCACACCTCGCCACCCCATAAATCAAACAGTTGTCCAGGGGCATCATATATACTTATTTAGATATGGACAGTCCTAGAAACTTCTGTTTTATTAATATATAACATGATCATCATTTATATCAACATGACAACATAATAACACCCCTTCCCCTCCACCTCCACACACGAACACCTACACTTGCTACCCCAACCCCACCTCCCCGGATATCAAACCAGTTGTCAAGAGCAACATAAACACTTATTTAAAGATGGGCAGTCTTAGAAATTTATGTTTTATTAATATATTATATCAACATTAAATTGTAGACATTTGACCCCTATATCTCGAAAACACCCATCCAACGCCTGATAACCACCCATATGGATTCGGAATCTACACAAAAATCTGGTCTAGAAAAACTTGGTCTCATAAATTCACAGCTTGGGTGGCGCCGCCCCCCCCCCCCACACACACACACACACTTCAGCCACCGGACTAATAATTAATAAAAATATTGTTTATAAAAAATTATAGACTTTATTGTACGGGTCGTCATTAAAAAAATCTACGGACTTTTGATTTCTTCAATCATGTTGACATCAATTATTTCGAGCTTCAATATCACATACACACGCTCAATATGCTCAATATGATTGTCAATTGACAATATTATTGACAATTATATTGAGCGTGTGTAGGCCGCTTTTAATAAGTAGGCTAACAACATTTGAAGCATACGGAAGCCCATAAGGGTCAATCAAATGAAAAAAAAAATTCTGACTATCTTGTAATTACAAGATAGGCTATCTTGTTATTACAAGATAGCTATCTTGTTATTACAAGATAGCCTAAGATAACCTATCTTGTAATTACAAGATAGACTATCTTGTTATTACAAGATAGCTATCTTGTAATTACAAGATACCGAGATGCCAATTTAAAGGTCACCATACACCGATTTCATGCTCCCATAAATACCATTGCCTTCATACACCCACCAACTGCATATTTATATCATGACTCATCAATTTTAATACGCTCTTTGAAGCCATAGAACGCTATTTCTATTTTTCAAACTTCTTTAAATTTTGATTTTTGCAAAGTAAGTAAGGAAAGGGATATTCTGAAAAACGGACCCTCCATCAATGAAATGAGCTGACTGACATAGCGTTTAAAAGCAGATTATTTATAGCTTGCGGTATCTCCTGATGTATAGAATGTTTTGAGAGGGATTTGAAGCAAACTTTTGATAGATTAATTAGCTTGAATATATTTTTAGCCCAAATATATCATCAAATCACACAGTTTGTACGCGCGGAAGGTATCTTTAAGGAGAACATGAAATCAATGTATCATAAATGCTATTAATGAGGGAATGAAGTTAATGAGAGTATGAATAGTATTTAATGAGGGCACAACCTGGTGATGCCGATCCCGTGACATACAAAAGGGGGATTCGAAACCACGTCAGTTGACTCAATGACAGGCTTTTAAGATAAAACACGCACGTGCTAACAAATCGACCTGCCAACCCTCCAGCTCAACGAAGTATTATTGTATGTTACGGGATCGGCATCATCAGGTTGTCAGTCCTCCGGGTTCCTCCAACTGCTAAACAGAGAGGGGTATATGGTTTAACGTCCACTCGACACAAACTAGGTCATTTCGAATCCCCATTTGTACGTGACAAGGAGTAGGATCGCCTGTCCATCCTCGCCTGTCCACCGGTTTCCTCCAACTGCTAAAGAGAGTGAGGGGAGGTGTAACGTCCACTCGACACAAACTAGGTCATTTCGCGACTAACATATAGTTTAATTTCAATAATCGCTTGCACGTATGGATCTTTAGCAGTGGGAGGAAAGCAGAGGACCCGGAGAAACCCCACGATGTTGGACAGGCGATACTACTCCTTGTCGCGTACAACGGGGGATTCGAAATCACGCGAGTTGACTCAATTACAGGCTTTGTGATACTGCGTGCACGTGCTGACCATTCGCCATCCAACCCCCACCCCACTACTAAAGACCCCTACGCGCAAACGAATTATTGGAATTAAATTAAACCATATGTTAGTCCCGAAATGACCTAGTTTGTGTCGAGTAGACGTTAAACCCCATTCCCCCTCTCCCTCCCCCTCTCTCTCTCTCTATCTCTCTCTCCCCCACACACACACTTTGGCTTATAACTATCCGATAAATCAGTGTGGGACGACCTTGAAATACAAGAAAACTAATTTGGCTATCTTGTAATTACAAGATAGGCTATCTTGTAATTACAAGATAGGCTATCTTGTAATTACAAGATAGGCTATCTTGTAATTACAAGATAGGCTATCTTGTAACTACAAGATAGCTATCTTGTAATTACAAGATAGGCTATCTTGTAACTACAAGATAGGCTATCTTGTAATTACAAGATAGCCTATCTTGTAACTACAAGATAGCTTATCTTGTAACTACAAGATAGCCTATCTTGTAACTACAAGATAGCTATCTTGTAATTACAAGATAGCTATCTTGTAATTACAAGATAGTCAGAAGGCTTTGGCTATCTTGTAATTACAAGATAGGCTATCTTGTAACTACAAGATAGCTATCTTGTAACTACAAGATAGCTATCTTGTAACTACAAGATAGCTATCTTGTAATTACAAGATACTCAGAATATTTTTTTTTCATTTGATTGACCCTTATGGGCTTCCGTAGAAGCAGACTTTTGATAGATAAATTAGTTAGAATATATTTTAGTCCACTTTACCGTACATGGGGTTGGGGGATCTTTAAAGTGAACCGTAAATGTGTGAATCAAAATTATTATGAAAATTATGAGATCGATTTTAAAGCTTTTGCTATTTCGGACCAACTACCTTCCGACAAATAAGTGGCGCTCTCATTCTCACAAGCAGAGTTGTCTTTCATAGATGGACTTTTTGGGGTGCTTGGTCAATGCCAGTATTCCATCCTTACCTTCCACCAAACTGCGTACAGAACAAAAATTCCAGATATCCCAATCGGGTACTTCCTTGTGCAGTTTAGTGGAACAACCACATCCCCCCGCAGACAGGAATTATGTAGTTTGTAAATTCGAAAATGACCAGTTATATCAGCATTGAAAATGTTGTTATCTTTTTCAGGTCGGAATTTTATGATAGTCGGATTTTTTAGTTTTAGAATGCATAACAATTTTCGTAAAACCTGTATTCGCGGAGTGGGTAGTTTCTACCATTTGATGAACTCTATGGCCTGATACAATGACGTATATATATTATTAATATCAGAGAAATATATAAAATATATTTATATATTTCTATGATTAATATATAAATGTCATTGGTCTGATTCCCTCAGTATTCGTCTACTTTCATTTTTATGTAAACCGGAAACAGCGAGTTGCGTCCCTTGAATTTTGTATTATCTCTCTCGATTGGTCGAATTTTAAAATCTTAGCGCCAAGTAGGAAAAAATGTCCACATGAAAATAGCAGTAGGTTTATTGTTCAAAAAATGATGTAATTTTTACCCAAACAGGTATGTATGTCACCAATAATTAAATATCTAATTATCAGTAGATATTGTGGCTAAAAGTTTTGAAGAAATGGACCTAAATTATTAATATTATTAGACTATTTTCTTCGTCACATGCTAGTTGATAATGATAATGATTTGCATTTATTACTTGAAGCTTGATCGACGAATGAAAATACTTCGAAAACTTAGCAATGAATTAGTCTATTTGAATAAACAAGTTTTAAAAATAAAATATTAACACTAAACTTGTCGTTAGAGTCTGATGCCTAAATTAAAGTTGCTACCGTAATCCAAATCCAAAGTCTTACACGTTGAAAACACGAATTATTTTGTCAATTCAATCAAATAAACAAACATTCATTGATATATTGCTAGATTACCTTGAAAAGATAGGCTTCTGATATCCAATATTTAAGACAAAATGAACGTTTTACCATGTACACGAATCGAATCGTGTACAGTCAATAGCTTGTTGGTTTTTCCGGACGGTTTTCTTACAGGTCACACATTTATTACATTTAGTAGCCATATCTTGTTCCTGGTAAAGGGGTAGTGATGAATAGACACTACTACTACTACTACTTAGTGTTTAACGTATGCTTCCACATAAGTGATATCGCAGACAAGACTTAGGGGGCCGAAGCTGATTCCTGTTTTTTAGAATTTGATTTTGCAATCTTTCTATTTGGCTTTAAGCCATGGATTGGGTTTAGTGGGAAGTTCTTCCCTTTATTTATTAAAAAACATATCATTTGGTAGATGATCTCGTTTGCTTCTGGGTTGGTTGGTGTCATCGTTTGGGGTTAGTGTTTAGGTGCCAGACCCGTCTTATCGTGGCCTCCCCTTACTCCACTATCCCACTCTATGGGTTTGGTATCAGTTTTATTTACGAAATAGTGTTTAGGTGCCGAGTACGTCTGACCGAAACTCCCCCTTACTCCACTATCCTGCTTAGTTTGGTAGATGTCATCTGTGGGATTTGTGTTTAGGTGCCAGGCCCGTCTTATCGTGACCTCCCCTTACTCCACTATCCTATTCTGTTTAGTGTCTGTTTTTTGGCGGAATAGTGTTTAGATGCCGAGTCCGTCTGATCGTGACCCTCCCTTACTCCACTATCCTGCCAGTTTGGTATAAATCCCCTATGTAGTTTAGTGTTTAGATGCCGGGCCCGTCTAATCATGACCCCCTCTTACTTCACTATTCTACTTAGTCCAACTGTGTCCATTAGGGCGTGGATTTGTTCAAAGATTTGCAGTTTCAGATCTGGTCTAGGGAAGAGTAGGTTCTTAGTGTTGAACGGTATGTTGTTGTTCTCCATTATTCTTACTAGTTCCCTTCTCTCCTCCTTGTATACCTCGCAGTCTACCAGGACATGGTTGGTGGTACATTCTTCCCCGCACTCACAGACGATGACTTGGTGTTTGTGGTCTCGCAGCCGCTCTCTCACCCTTAGTTTCGATATAAATCTGCATATATCTCTTCTAGGGTGATTGATTGCTGTCTTCGTGTAGATCTTGTCATCCAGCCGGAATCTGTATGTGTCAAGTTCAACGAGTTGTAATTCCCAGATTGAATTGACCTGTCTTTTAACCATACTGTAGATTTCCGTGGTGCTGTAGTCTATGGTGCGGAGTGGTGCTGTATCCTTGAGACCTTCGTTTGCGAGTCGATCTGCCTCCTCCTTTTTTTCATTTTTTTTTTTTTTTTTTTTTTTTAAAAATCAATAGACACATCTGTGATGGTCATTTATAGGCTACATATTCTGCTGAAGCCAAAGTGATAATACTAATCACCACTAATCCCATGTACTCATGTAGCCATCTTCAAAGAGATTATCAAAGAGTATTTTAATTAGATAGGATGAAACCATGTTCAAATGATTATCTGATGAATGAATTGTTATTTTTGTCAAATGATTAATAGTGAGTTGTTATTATTATCAAAGATTAATAGTCAGTTGGGTTTTTTTTCTATCAAAGGTAAGTTATATTTGCTAAAATATATTGTTTTTCATTAAATTTTAAATGTTTGGCCGTTATGACCAAATGTTTTTGGCCGTTATGACCAAATGTTTTGGCCGTTATGACCAAATTAGGGCCGTTATGACCAAACCTGTTTTTGGCCGTTATGGTTTAGGGCCATTATGACCACATCTAGGGCTGGACGATATTTTCGGTAATTCGATATATCGCGATATTAAAATTTGAATTACGATATTTTATAAACCACCTAAAATATCGCGGTATAATGATATATCGTACATTTGTATCTTGCGTTTTTCTATCAATTTACACGATATTATCACGATATTTACGACATTATGTCACGACCGATGACTCAGATGACTTGTCACTCGTTCATTGACAAGGCCTACTAAATACATGACTAGTCTAGTAGTTTTCTCGATTATTAAACTTATTATACTTGTCATTATAATGTCAATCAAACCCATTGCTAATGCTGTGCAAGGTAAGTCATGGTGTAATACATATGTATCTTCTCTTTGCCGTCTTCGATCGATTTATCATTGGCACTGTTTGGAAACAGTTATTATCATTTTATTTATGATGCCGTTTGTTAGTTAACTATTATTTTGTGCGTGTGTTTGGGTGGGTTTTTTTTTTTTTTTTTACCAATTTTTAAACTGTAGCCGAATTAAATAAAAATAAAATGTTATTTGTAAATAAAACCTTATTGCGTCTTGATATACAAGATTTAGACAAATGTGCTGTTGTAGTGTACCGAATAGGGGAAATTACATCATTCTGGTTCTTTGAGTCTACTCATAGTCATACCCACATGTTATTCAACATTTTGAAAGATGGCGGAACATTGCGAAGCTCAAGCTGATCGAACATTAATAAAGCCTAAAAAACATTGCACGAGTCGTATATGGCTTTTGGTTTTGATGAGAAGAACGAAGCGCAAACGAAAGTTTTATGTAGATTTTGCAAGCGTCGTGTAGCTGCAATAGGCGTCAACACCAGCAACTTGTTACATTCATTTAAAAATACATGTACATCACATAATAAAACTAAAATATCGGGATATTGTGATATATCGTTAGCTTTTTATAATAAAACTAAAATATCGCGATATAGTGATATATCGTCCTTTTTTGAGGAAATATCGCGATATTTGATTTTACTAATATCGTCCAGCTCTAACCACATCCCGTTTGGGATCTAGAAATTGACACCAACCAACGTGTCATCCAAAGAGTTTTGCGACTGCTCTTGATAAATGCTGTATGACGTACATGCTGCTTGACATGATTCCGTAATCTTTTCTTGTCATAACATGTATGTTGAGTGGTAAATGGAATGCCATTGAAAACAGTTTATTCTATTCTAAATATATACATTTAACTACAAGAGTACAAGTACAAATAACTAATAAATACAAACTTATAAATTGTTTCTTCCAGAAATCTGTAGAAATGGCTGAGCACTCAAAAACACGAATGTTTTCGGAGATAATGGCGACTGGCATGGAGAAAACAATGGATGAAACAGAATCAGACATCTTCTCGGATTCACGGAAAAATTTGTCGGCAGTTTTTAAGAAAGCTGTAGCCAGCAATGTCGACCCAGGAGAAGAACATATGAAATGTTATTTACGTGTCAGACCATTTTCTGATTCTGAATCTGATCGTGGTGAAAATCAGGTACATTTATAAGAAACCTAGAAAACAATTGTAAACCTCATCTCTCAACAAACTTTTTTTTTTTATGTTTTTTTTGTGCCTCCTACATGTGTAATATTTAAAAGATTTTATTAAATATTATAATATTTTGAAATTAAAATTGTAATAAACCGCAACTTTAGCAAGATTTCCATGGCTTAATAGTATAGATCTATGTCTGAAGCAGCTCAATAAAGTAACTAGAAATAATAATATTAACTATATTAAATGTCAAGTGAATACCCCAGGCATATTTCCAACATTTTGTGCATGTTTATTTACATTTAAAATGTGTTAAACTGAAAGTATTGACATTTCAAATCCCTGATTGTATACATGTGGCAAGACGTAGTTTCGAATGTTCAACCTCATGGGTTTTCTCTGAGTATTCCAGTTTCCTCTCACTGCTAAAGACCCCTACACGCAAACGAATTGTAGAAATAAAATTGAACCGTATGTTAGTCCCAAAATGGCCTAGTTTGTGTCGAGTGGATGTTAAACTCCATTTCTCGCTCTCTCTCTCTATTAACATGACAAGACCATAATCAAGTCTCGATGCCACTGGATATCTCTGATATTAAAGGGACAATCCCGATAAGAACAGTCTCAAAAATTAAAGTCTGAACCTTTATGAAATTTATGGACCAAAATATAGAGGCATGGTGTATATACCTTGGCTCAAAGTTTCAGCTCAAAATATTGAGTCGTTTTGACGTTAACGTCAACACTGCTTATCTGGACACGTAACACTTTTAAGATTTTGGGTCAATTTTTCGATTGGGTGACCTAATAATCGATTCCCGTTTCTTGAGAGATCTATACAGTGAATGACCCATGTACTGTACTTGATAACAAAAGGTAAATTTCACCTACATATCATTTTTATAGAAAAAAGTCTGGTTTTATCCAGATACTGTATAATACAACGGTCTCCATTTCCAGATGAAGACTGTCAGGTTTAAGTTATTTACAAGCATATCACAAATATCGGGTTAGTTGGTCGGCCTTAGGTAATGGGATATAAGGGATTTTAACACAAAATTAAGCAGTTTTATTCCCAAAAATGTTATCGGGATTGGCCCTTTAAGTAGATAAGAATGGTTCAGTCATATTTTGAGTTATTTTAAAAATGTTGAAGCAAGGTCAAGCTTTGAACAATCAGTGCAGTGGTTGTAATTGATGCCAACATCTTGTCTATGAGATTTTCAATTAATTCATTTGGTATTAGTATTATCTATTTTTTAACTGCATGTATAGTAAGAATGGCTAGCTCTTGATCTAAATCTTACAAAATGTATCTAAGTTCCTAATCATTTCTCGATGCCATCGGATCTGCAATATTTAGTGGAGTCAGATACGTGTCTTGGTGGCTGCGTTTACCGTAAAAATGGATAATCAACACTAACTATTGTTGCCAACTTCTTGAAATTCATCAAGAATCATCACAAACTACTGGGTTCCTATTTGTATTCTCTAAGAATTTTAGCGATCTCCCAACAATGGTTTCAAAATAAACATTGAATACAGAAACTCTAACTCTCACTAAAACAAAACAACTACACGATACCAGATTGTAATGTAGTAAACTTAACAATCTTGGGCCTACATGATACCCGAGTTGTAGTGAATACCTGTAGTTGAAATGATTTTTTCCCCTCATAAGTTCCATGTTTTATATTTTTAGGGATGTTTAGAGATTCTAGATGATAACACTATCATGACGAAAGCTCCAAAAGATTCGCACATCTATAAAAATCATTCTCATGGTTTGGGCAAAACATCCCATAAATTCACCTTTTCACGAATATTCGACGAAGATACGACACAAAAAGAGTTTTTTGATGACACAATGTTGAATTTAGTTCGAGATTTTATTGATGGACAGAATTGTTTGGTTTTTACGTATGGTGTTACAAGTTCGGGTAAAACTTACACGATACAGGGTGAGTATTGTTTTCTTTAGCTGCCCTGTTTCTGCTCTAAAATGGTCACTCTATCTATACTCTCATTATCTGCGCTGCCATAAGTCAAGACTTACGCTTATTACATGTATCAGCCCCACCCCTAGTCTAGATGGTCATTCTCATTATCTGCCTCACCCCAAGTCAACACCCATTCTCTAAAAACAGTCTGTCAAGTTTATGTCCTGAAGGCTTCTCCGGTGAAAACCTGTAACTATGATAGAATTGAGAACATTTTTAATATCCCAGTGATGACAAACACTGCGCAAATTTTAAGATAATGATGTTGTGTAACGAATTCCAGTTCAATCTGTTGAGTTTTTACATAATAATCATTGTCGGTGTCAAGAATCAGTTACTGAGGGATATGCAGTACATGTACATATGTTTTTTGAGGGGAAAGATGCACTATATAAGTATGTCTTATACCAATCTTATTAAAACAGATACATTTTTTTTTTTTAATAATAGTTGAATATTTCGTTATCCTTGTCTTTATTAGATTACGATCTAGAAGATAATCCACTATGATGTGAGGGTTTATCCAATTTCTGGTGTGAGATGCACTAGAAACATCAACACTGATTGGTTCATCAAATGTCTGGCATCATACGGTCTAAAGCCGCTTGTATGACTTCTGACGCGAACCTTCCGCCATAACCGTGGAGATCTACATGTGGAGACCATCGAAAGTATAAATAAACAAAATAAAATATAGATCTGTGTTTTAATCAGTTTGGGGGGGGGGGGTTGTATGGTCGGATGATTAGCAAGTACGCGCTGTATCAAAAAGCCTGTCATTGAGTCAACTGATGTGGTTTTCTCTTGAGTCCTCCGTTTCCTCCAACTGCTAAAGATCCCTACGCTCAATCTAATTATTGAAATAAATTAAACCATGTTAGTCTAATGAGCTTCCTCAACAGATGCGCTCGAAAATTCCATTTTCAAGTTTTAAGACACTAAAGGCGCATCTGTTAAACAAATTTTTGTGCAAGAACAATTAGTCGACATCACTGTAAAGCGCTTAGAAATGACCAGCGGACAAAATTTAGCGCTATATGAGGCAATCTACATGTATTATTATTACTCCTGAAATGACGTTTGTGTTAAGTGGACGTTAAACTCTATTTATCTCTCTCTTTATTTAATCAGATTTTCTCAATATTTTGTAATTTCCCCGTTTATTTCAGGTAAGCAGTCAGATGCCGGAATTTTACCGCGAGCTCTCGACGTTTTATTCAACAGTATCAATAATAAACAGTTGAGCGGAATGAATCTAAAACCTAAAATGTTCATGGACGTCGCTAAGCTGACATCGGAACAAGAAGAAGCCGAGAGGAAAATAAAAGACAGAATTATGCAAATGAGCACAGAAGATGTACGTAAATGGATTTTCTGTATAGACTGATTATCATTGAGCCAAATGGCTTGGTTTCGATGCAAAGCTATCATGTCAAACCTCCAGGGTTTACTTCAGATGGTAGAGTTTATTCCCAACGCAAGTTTAAACAAATTTAAACGATTGTCAAGTATTGTTTCTGGTGAAATAATCCAACCTCGTGGGTTTTCTCTGGGTACTCTGGTTTCCTTCTGCTGCTAAAGACCACCGTGTGCAAGCGAATTATTGAAGTAAAATTGAACCATATGTTAGTCCCAAAATGACTTAGTTTGTATCGAGTGGACGTTAAACACCATTACTCTCTCTTTCTATAATAAACAGTTTATGCTACATGTACATGTACATGTTCATCTACGAACAGTCATAACTTCGCTCAGACAGTCAGAATTAAGTATTGTGACTGAAATCTTTAGTACATCCCCTTTTCATCATCTATTTTTGAACTACATGTATTCTAGAAAGAAATGTCAGCTCTTTATCTTTCATATTGCATGCTGGATTTTAAAGTGACATGTGGAACATGAAATGATATATGAATACATGTAATAAATAATACATGTTTAAATTGAGTGAAATATGTTGTAGGATGATAAGGTAATGATGTTACTAGGTGGAGATGCATCTGATATGTCTCAAGGTAACACAACAACTTGTTCAGAAGGTTCTAATATATCAACGGTTGGAGAACGCGAATCAAAGGGTACGTCTACTGATCTTATCCATCTCTCGAAGGGGGGTTGAATGGTTAGCATGTGTGCGCTGTATCATAAGGTCTGTCAGTCAACTGGCCTGGTTTTGATTTCCCGGATGTACGTGACAAGGAATAGCTTCACCTGTCCAGCCTCGTGGGTTTTCTCCGGGTCCTCCGGTTTCCTTCCACTGCTAAAAACCTCTACACGCAAATTATTGAAATAAAATTAAAACTATGTGGTAGTCCCAAAATACCAGGTTTGTGTTGAGTGGATGTTAAAGCCATTTCTTTCTCTTTTAATTACCCAGTGCCTCATTAATTGCCCAACCTCATCGGTTTCTTACGAGCAAGGAAATCATTGAAAGTCGCTTGTCTGCAGTGAGACACTAAACAAGATTTCATTTCATATCCTCAACAAAAAATAAGAGAAAAACTTTTACTTTACATGTTTTGGTGATCATTTGATATTTTTTTCTTCACAGAATCACTGGAGGGCGACATGTTTGCCGATATCGAGAACAGAATCCGGGAAGAAACTAAGATAAGTGTTGAGGACCAGGGTCAGATACGCTTCTCGATCTGGTGTAGTTTCGCAGAGATTTATAATGAACAAATATTTGATTTACTAGAAGCTCTACCTAAAAAGAAGAATGCGAAGCGTCCGGTATTAAGACTTAGTGACGATAAAAACGGTAGTCCATATATTAAAGGTACGAAAATATTGCAAGGTGATAAAATAACTAATGTCTGTCAAAGAACATCAAGGCCAAGATAGTAGAGAGGGAAGGGGGTTTAGATCATAAGGTCTATTGAGTCAAGTGATGTGGTGTTTGTTGTGTATTTTGTACACAATGAACAGTCTATTTGCTGATTTAGCTGAGAAAGTCCATCTTGATTTTTCGCGGTGATTTCCCCTTGTTGGTGATGCAGAAGGAGGGCCTGACAAAGACAGCTGCCTAGTTGGAATGCATGTAAAAGATCCCTTGGCAGTTGGAGGAATTCAATATAAGAGTAGTCCCAAAATGATGCAGTTTTGGCCAAGTGGCTGTTAAACTTCTCATTCTCTCTCCATAAACATCAAGTTGAAGATAATATCTAACCTGTGTTAGTTGTAAAATGTTGAGATTATATTAAATGTTTATTAGCCTTCTGACATAGGGGTGATGATTTTCCGTTTCAGAAAATTGTAAATTCCGTTTTAAATGTTTTAAATTCCGTTATTTTCCGTTTCAAAGCTGACCATATTCCGTTTTTTCTGGATAAAATGCTATTTCATAAATAAATGAATAAAACATCTCAAAACTGGCCATTTTAAACTAATGACAATGATGACAAATTATGAATTGTGAATGACTTTTATTTTTAATTCAAATAATTGTCCATGACTAGCTGTTCTTCCATTTTAACACATTATATTTACTGGTAATTAGTCAAACGGAACGAAAAGTTAATTTTGAAATTCACATCCGTCCACATGACCATTGCCTGCCTAGCGAAGACGTCATTTTTTTTGTGCCGGCCACTGACTCGCTGACTTTTTTGTGTAGCTTGATGCTTTTTGGAATTAATGTGGTCTTTAATCTTATCAACGCGTCAGAAATCTACGCTGTGACAATCTTTATAAAAGTCTGCAGGGAACTGCCGCGCCCTATTGGCCGCAGAAAGGCTTATAACCCTGTGGGCGCGTTTCATTCTTTAAGCAGACGACGCCATTATGATTTCGCTCGACTGCTTGTTGTAGTCGCGATGTATCCAGACAAGCTTCGTAATTTCTACGGGAATAAAGGCTGGATGCACTAGACTACGATATATTTGTGATATCACGTGGTTAAAGCGGATAAACACGAGCCACGAACCCAGCAATAAAAAAAGAAGCATAAATGAAACGATTTTTACTTTTATAAAATTACTATATAAAGACATAAGAAAGAAATAGATAGATATCATTATTGAATTCAACTACTAAACAGTAATTGTATTACGAGGGATAAATGGATTCGGAAGACAGGTTTTCATCTCGTGTAAATTCATGTTACAAAATGATGAAATGAAAGTAGCCTATACTAAATACTGAAAGTAATAAAACCACGCGATATCGTTCAATATTTTCGATATTTTCATGAATAGAAAGTCGAAATACTTGGATAAATACAAAGTTTTGTTGCGATTTTATTTAATATCAGAAAAAAATCGGCTTTTCCGTATTTTTCCGTGTGTGATGTCAAATTCCGTTTTGAGTGCCGAATTCCGCGATTTCCGCGTTTTTTCCGCGATCGCGGAAAATCATCACCCCTACTGACATATTGTCATATCAAGAAAGTTGATATGGTATTCATTTCCATTCAATTAAAACTTTTCATTTTTATTACTTTATTTCAGGTTTGAAAGAAGTGAATGTTTTAAATGCTGATGAAGCTTATAAATTATTAAATATTGGTCAACGAAATCTTCGTACAGCTTGCACTAAATTAAATCATAATTCATCTCGAAGGTAAGATTCCCTTTCGGTTATTGTTGGGTTTGTGCTAGTCAAGTCTGAAAATATAGACCTCTAGTACAGCCATCGATGGGGCTGTGCTAGCCAAGTCAGAAAATGAAGGCCCCCAATCCAATACAGTTATCAAGTCAGAAAAAGTAGGCCTCCACCGATGGGTTTGTGGGAATCAACTCAGAATTGTACTCTCTTGGTCTTGAATCTGAGCGTGGACCAAGCAGGGCATTGCTTGACATTTGATGCACTGACAAGGAAGAAGTATGGTATAGTATGCCTAGTCTTTCATTGTAACGAAATACAGAGCTCCACCCATTCACAAGAAAGGGAAAATGGAAATGCTACTGTTTCCGTAAAATTCTTCGATCTGGCATCGCTGCATTACACTCAACGACAGAATTTAAAAAAAAAAATTGTGTTTCATTGCAAGATATATTTGATTTCTCGACCAAACGATTTCTTATCAATGTGAAAAAACACTATTTCTGCTAATGATACTAGTGGCTATATATTGTTATAATTGTTTATTTCAGTCATTGTATCTTCAACATCAAGATAATCAGAGTTATTGATAATGGTAATCCTAGAATGGCTCGTGTTAGCATGTAAGTAATGTCTAGAATGGCTCGAGTTAGCATGTACATGTAAGTAATGTCTAGAATGGCTCGAGTTAGTATGTAAGTAATGTCTAGAATGGCTCGAGTTAGCATGTAAGTAATGTCTAGAATGGCTCGTGGTAGCATGTAAGTAATGTCTAGAATGGCTCGAGTTAGCATGTACATGTAAGTAATGTCTAGAATGGCTTGAGTTAGCATGTAAGTAATGTCTAGAATGGCTCGAGTTAGCATGTACATGTAAGTAATGTCTAGAATGGCTCGAGTTAGTAAGTAATGTCTAGAATGGTTAGAGTTAGCATGTAAATAATGTTTAGAATGGCTCGAGTTAGAAACACGTAATGTATTGATGATGGTAATCCTAGACAGAAATAGCAGCAGGCTTATAACACAGTGAACAGCATCGATTGATAAAGTTTCAGTTTCACATAAGTTTATGAATGCTCAACCATTATCAGACTGACTTTAAACTCTGGTTATCTCAAGCCTATCCCTATACTATAACACCGCTAACTATTACATAAATGATGAAAACTTTAAGCTTTGTTTATATGCCCGGTTATTCTCAAGCCATTCCCTATAAAGCTAGTAACCATAATCAAATGAGAAGTTATTCTGATTGCCAGCTAATTTAAGAATTTGAGTTTTCAAATGTTATATTTAAAAAAATGTAGAGATTTATAGATGAGAATATTATAGTAATTAACCATTTGTGGATTAATATATTTGTTTTTGTTTAGGTTATCCCTTTGTGATTTAGCTGGATCTGAACGATCTTCGAAGACATTAAGTCAGGGAGAGAGATTGAAAGAGGCCGGTAATATAAACACGTCTCTGATGACACTTGGACGATGTATTGAGATGCTGAGATATAATCAAAACCACAAGTAAGTTTAAATCATCAATAATCAATCTGGTGGTTTGAATGGCTGAAGGGTTGTATCATAAGGTCTGTCATTGAGTCAACTGGTGTGGTTCCGATTCCCCGGTTGTATATGACAAGGAGTAGGGGTCACTTGTTCGATCTTGTGGGTTTTCTCTGGTGTCCTCCCATGGCTATTGAAGTAAAATTAACTTACATGTTAGTCCCAAAATGACTTGGTTTGTATCGAGTAGATGTTAAACCCCCTTGAGCTCCCTCTATCTTTGTAAGATTAGTTAAAGATACATTATGGGAGATAAGATAAAGAGATGGCAGTTCTCAATATAATAGTTAAAAACTAGATAGTGTAAAGGTAATTTGCTGAAAATTTCAGTCAAATTGGTCCTCTATTAGCCGAGAAAAAGGGTTTGAAATATTCACATAGCCTCGGTCATCATTACTCAAATCATTAATATAAACAGCATAGTCTCGATTATCCACTTGATTGATTTAATTATCAACGGCCATTAAGCGGCATATAAGAATTTAATCCGCCAACATCGAAGGCTAGCCTTGACTTTAAGAGTTTATTATGGTCTGGATATGTTAATTAATGTCCAATTGATTATTTAGATAACATCTCAGGCCTAAAGAAAGACCTGTAATAAGCAGATTTTGCTCTTGCATAATGCTATTTTAATAAAGCTGTTACTTACAAGTTACTTTAAGTTGTTTTGTCATCTTTTTGTTTCAGAGAAAATGGACGAATAATACCATTCCGGGACAGCAAGCTAACAAGATTATTCCAGAATTTTTTCAGTGGTCGAGGAAAAGCCGCCATGATAGTCAATGTTAACCAGTGTGCCAGTATGTTTGATGAAACGCTCCATGTGTTTAAATTCTCGGCTATCGCGAAACAGGTGAGTCCAGATTAACAAGTTCTAGATTATGAATCAATCTAATCAAAACAAAGATCTCGTTTAGTTTTTGTAGTTCAAAATGTGGTTTTACTTGTCTTTACTACATTAGGATCTGGAAGAGTTGTTATCATTGACTTGTTCTAGATGATGTGATTGATAGATTAGCCAATGAAAGGGACTTTTAGAGCAAATTCTTGGACTTTTGATGCATGGAACTCTGGGTAAACCACTAGAAACATCAGTGATTGATTAATCAATGACTGATGTCATAGGGTCAAAAGCCACTCGCTTGCCCCCTGACATGAACTCCCAACTTGTCAGATCTTTATGAATTTGATTTTTAAATGGATTTAAACATCTGTGAGATTTATAGATTTTAATTATAAAACGGATATTCAAGTACCGTTGCTGTGACAATAAACAATCAACACTTCATCTTCCAACTGCTATAACATCACTCAGAATAATATAATTTGATATTTTGATTATATTCATTTTGCATTATCTATTTTTGAAATATTGCAACAAGAAAGGTCAGCTCTTGACACTATAACTTGGATATCATTCAATCTTGGGTATCTAGCACTAATTTCTCTTGCATTCACTGTTCAAAAATCATCATTATACATCAATAATGAATTGGGTTGATTACTTTCTAACAGTGATACAGAAATTAAACAGTTGTCAATTAGACGCTTATTATAAAAATTGAAGGGTCAGATTTAAACTGGACACATGGGGGTTGGGATGGTCTAGAGGTCTAGAGTGCCGCGGTTCGTCCTCGAGCTGGTTTGTCACCTCTGGCTTGCGTCTGTGGTTTCGAGCCCTGGTGTGGGCGTATGTGGCATGGAGATAGGGGCGCCTTCTCAACCTCGTGGGTTTCCTCCGGGCACTCCGGTTTCCTCCTACTGCTAAAGACCCCTACGCGCAAGCGAATTATTGAAATAAAAATTAAAACCATATGTTAGTCCCGAAATGACCTAGTTTGTGTTGAGTGGACATTAAACTTCATTTCTCTCTCTCTCTTAAACTGGACACAAGTACAAATTAGATGAATTGGGGTCATATTAAATAATTTTTATGAGTTTTCAAACAAAGATTTGATATTAAATGAATCTGAAAGAAATTAGTGTTATCTTAACGTACATGTACGTTAAACTATTTTATAATTTATTTTAGTTGGTTGTTCATCAGAAACCAGAGATGAAGAAACTGAAATCATTGTCTGTTAAACATGGATCTCGGGATCCGTCTATAATGTGGGATACCCCAGGTAATATCTTTTACTTCCACTCTCAGGGTTGGATGGTTGAATGGTTAGCATGTTTTCGCTGTATCATTGAGTCAACTTGTGTGGTTTCCATTCCCTGGTTGTACGTGACAAGGAGTAGGGTCGCCTGTCCAACCTCGTGGGTTTTCTCCGGGTCCACCGTTTAGCTGCCACTGCTAAAGACCCCCCAAGTGCGAGCAAATTATTGAAATAAAATTGAACAGTCCCTGTCTCTCTCTTTATGTATATCTCTAGATGCTATGATGAAGTATAATAGCCCCCTATCAATCTTTATATATTTTATGTGCTATAACAGTCAGTTATTGTGTTCAGTCTTGTCTGTCTTATCGCCATGGTCTTTAAAGCGAGAATTTAATATTTTCTAAGAATGTCAGAAAATAATATTTTTTATGTCTTTTGTTCAAAAGGTTGTCAATTCATGGTTATCCCATCATAGGCATTATTTCCCACAATGGAAATTCATTCACGTCGGAAATAATAACGCAATATTTCTCCCTTGTTTTTCTATTCCCCCAATGCAATAGATATCTTCAAACGTTTGAATTTGAAGTTGCAAATGACATTTTGCCAATTTCTCAACTGGCAATAGTGTATTACAGGATTAATAGGATTATTCTTTAACAAGATAGGACTGTTTATAGATACAATCTATTGTAGGGCTTTATTTCAATATTTTTAAAAGTATAACATAAAAATATGAAATTGCAGCTTTTAGACTTGTACTATAACAACCCCCTATCTTTGTCTATATTTGTAGGTGCTATGATGAAATATAACAGTCAGTTTGTTGAAGATGATGATGATAATGAAGATGATGATTTGGATGTTAGTATATCAGAATTACAGGTAAATCATCTGGCATTTATATTTCTTACCTGATCTCCTAACATGAAACCATGGTAACTTGCTATCCTCGCTGGCTGAGAATGAGCATCAGAATTTTCTAGCCTGGTTTACCGTTTGTTGGGGTGTAGGATAGAGGATCGTTTTAAGAAAAGGTCATTCTCGCCGCTGTCTTGGCAAAATTTCACTCAAAGTACATTATCACGGTTCGCACACTCCTTGAAAATGCGAGAAAAGTGAAAACCTGATTTCCAGTACCGGAAAATCCTGGAAAAACTAGATTAGTTCTTGAAAATCCTGGAAAATTGACATTTGTGGTTTTGCTACATATTTTAAGATATGAAATTGAACATAGTCATCAAATGTTTCTTCATGAGTTATTCGCCGTAAATGGAATCTGGTAAACAACTCCTGACTATATGTGCCCAGTTGAAGCAGAACACTACGATTTTTAAACCCATTTCATTTCCATTTTAAACTATTCGACGTTCAATAAAATGGATGTGATGCTTATTTCAGGAAGCTCTGAATCTAGTAGAACTTCTCCAGAATCAGTTAACAGAAGAACGCAGATCACGGGTATTAATGGAAGCACAGATCAGAGAGGAGGTCTGTAAAGAAATGATGCAACAAATTGTCTCCATTGAGGAAAATTACAAGTTAGTTCTACTTTTATTTTACTACCAGATTCGTCAGGGGTATATATTATTCCAATATGTACCATTATCGATCACTTAATCTATGTTTCCTCCTTCCTAAGCAATCCACAAGTTTCATATCTAGAGGTGGGTTCGGAGAGTGGGTCTCTCCCCCTAAACGATTCAAATTTTAGAGATTTCTAGCATATACATGTATAGTAGCTGTTTTCTTTGACTTTGGTAAGAAGAAAAAAACAGTCTGTCATTTAAATCCAAAAATGTGCATACCAACTATAAAGATGGATACATTTTCTTTCGAACTGGTTTAAGAATTCATCATATACCTGTTTTTCCTGGATATATATATTCACACAAAAGGAAGAATATACCTTTGTAAAATATTAATCGAAAGTTTTGGGATAATTTTATTTTTGGAAATAAAAAGTCTTCAATAAATCAATGAATAAATGTACCTTATATCAGATGTTCTATAGATAAAGATATTCTAATGATGAATGAATCCTTGCTCTCATATTACTGTTGTTAATGTTAACAGTATGAAGAAACATGGTGGCCCTCTTGTGTTGTCATGTGGACATAAACAAGAGCTGAGGAATATCTCTAAATATATTAAACATACATTATACCCATTTGAGCATAAAAGTCTGAGTACATATTGTCGGTGAAGTGTCAAAAGGGTGTATCTCAGAATTTCTAAGATTAAGAAATAGAACCTTTTGCATTTCAAAATATCCACAAATCAAGATACAAAATTTGGACACATGATACCCAGAACAGTTCTAATTGGTGTATAGATACACAACTTAGACTGAAATGTGCATATTAATTGGGAGATTTTAAAAACGCAAAAAAGTGAATTTGACTAATTTCCCGAGATACACCCTTTTGACACTTCACCGACGATATGGAATTTAAGTGCCAAAATATAGAGGAATCATGTATTAAGCTTGTCTTAGAATTTCAGCTTGTCTTAAAATTTCAGCTCAAAAGTGCTCATCCCGACACATAACCCTTTTAAGATTGCCAGTCAGTTTTCTTGTTGGTCGATCTGATAATCGATTCCCATTCCTTTAGAGGTCAATACAATGAATGACATATGTACTGTACTTGATAACGAAAAATGAATTTCGCCCCATTATTTTTATAAAATAAAGGTGGTTTTACCCAGAAATTCTGCTCAAATAGCCGCTCTTGGGCATACCCTTATATCGAATTCCAACTCCCAAGAATTTTATGTTCAGATCAATGTGTTCACAGGACCTAAGAAGTAGGTTTAAGATCTGTATAATATGTCTCGTCACATACATGTAACAAGAACTTGGACTATAATTTTAAAGACTAAGTTCCTGATTAATGCTGTAGCGATTCTGATTGGGGTCATAGTTGATACATGTACCATAATTTTCTAGATTAAGGTACTGATTAATAAAATAGTTGTAAAGATTAGGGTCCTGATTAATACCATGGTTGTTACGATTAAGGTCCATATCAATATTGTAGTCGTAGAGTCTAGATTCTATATTTGTGTGTAGCGAGATGTTACGAGAAAGTAAACAACAACAAGAAGAGAAACTAGAAGAAAGAGTCAAGATGTTGATGGAATCCATCCATCGGCCAAGAAAACGACCTCGAGGAGAAAAAAGTGATGAAAACACGGACGAATGGGTACCTACAATAAGATTGCATGCTGAGGAACTCAAAGTCAAAGTATGTTAACATGCTAAAAGTTTTCTCATGCTAAAATTTAATGTAGTTACATTGGTTATTTTGCATCTTAATTTCTCAACTGGTAGTCATTTTCAACCAATTTTTATGCGCCGCATTTATCCGATTTTGACAAAACTAGTATTAAAGTGTGCAATATCAAGGTTTTTGGACCCTCTAAAGGTCACAATTTTTATCTGATTTTGATGATTATATTGGTTCCTGTCCATACTTGCATGTATCAGAGTGTACATGTAACTTTCTGGATTATGTCCCCAGATTGTACGAAAAATCGCTTTTAGCTTGTTCTATGACCATTACTTTTCAAAATGTGAACGTATGTTGAATGGCACTTTCTTGTTTTAACTACTGTTGTTTTAATTACTATATTATTTTTATTGTGTCATTTTTCAGGATTTAACAAGTAAAGTCGAGTCAATGACGAAAGAAATGGTAAAAATGAAAGCAGAATTGAGCAAGTTGAATAAATCTCAAGAAACAATGACTAAAACACGAACATCTCTAGAATTTCAACTGGCCGATTCCAAGTCAACAATAACAGAACTTCTCACGTTAAAAGTTAGTTTATTTTGATTTATCTTCTTGAGTCGCAGTGATCATTGCTCACTTATCTTTAGAACTCCCGTGTTTGATCCCTTGCTTTGGCCAAGAAAGTTTATTGGCATTTTCCGGCGTGGTTTCGCTCGGTAAGTGATGTAGGTAGCCATGATTTTTTTTTTTTTTTTTCACTGGTTTCCGCTATTACAGTCGTCCACAGGTCATTCTCATGAGACGTCTGAATTTACAATAAAACAGAAAGGGGTGTTTAATACATGTCGTCCAAGTCTTTATTATCAAGTCTCTTGTCAGTTATCAACGTCCTGTATGATTAAACAACCAGACCTACACAATCAAGACTAGATAACATTTGGGAAGACACAAAATCATGTCTCGTACGAAAAACCGAGGTCCTGTCTGTGCATGTGACAACAGTTTAAAAAGGTCACAACGTTAGACTGAAGCGCCCCTATCAAGACACAATTTCCCTCGTGGCACACTGTATAAAGTATGCCTGTATCCATTAACCCAGTCGGATCAGAACAGTTTTTAGGACATTATACTCCATTTATGAAGTAACATTTGAAATATTTGTTGAATGATTTCAAATATTTAATTTGTAGGAACAGTTTGAAAGTCGTCAAAAGGAAGTTGAACGTGAAAATCAAGATGGTTGTAAAACTATTGAAGATCTAAAACAACAATTACAACAGGTAAATTATATATAGCAGAGGGGCCGCAGTACGTAAGGTGTTAGCTCACTAACCAGAGGGGGTAAAGTGCTAGCTCACTTACCATAGGGGCCACAGTGGGTAAGGTGCTAGCTTACTAACCAGAGAAGCCACAGTGGATACGGTTCTAGCTTTCTGACCAGGACGGCCTGGGTTCAATCCTATTCTTGATTGAGAAAGTTCCTCGCAATTTTTCAGAGTGACAAGGAACGGTTGGGGGTTGTTTGTATCGGGTATAAAGCTGTGTACAACATTGTGTTGCACCGTCGTCTTCAATAGAAGCCTTGATCTCGCTTTATCTCCATACATCTTATATAAGTCCTTCACGTAATACCCTGCATATTTCGGCACTAATTTCAGTAAGGTACACGCCCAACTTGTGAACCTATCAGATTCCTTGATCGTCGAGATTGCCAAGTCGCTCGCTTTCAAGCTATAATGTCTACCTGTGATAATCAAGTTGCAAATTTCAAGGTTCGTTCTATGTCAAGGTTTACGTGGAGGTTGCTAGGTCACAACCTCTGATTGGATGCTACTGTTCATGTGTCTGTAGATAACCTAGCTATAAGTTCAGGAATTATAAAGTAATCTAGCAAGGTCCAGATGTTGTAAAACTTGCAGTCGTTACTTGGGGTTGCACGTAAAAAGAGCTTTTTGAAATAAGAAGCGAAGACTAGCACATCTGTGCGGTCAAAATTTATCCCATAAGCATGTTTACTTTTACGATTGCTTCACTTGGACATATCAACTGTTTTTACCATTGCTACACTTACTCATAGACAATCCCATTTACCATTGCTACAGGTTCTGTTGTATATATTTCAGGCTCTAGCTGCAACAGGTAGTCAATCTGATGATGTAGGTAATATTGTATTACTAGAAACATTAAGTCAACAATTACAACAAGCTAAAGATAAAATAAGACAACAGGTTAGATTCGTTTCATTACAATATTAAACTTCCTAATGATAAATTAAAAATAAAATAAGGCAACAGATTAGACTCATTTCATTCATATATTAAACTTGTTAATCCATATGATGTGTTGGCAATTATTATCCACTGTATAATTCACATTCATTCAAGTTCGTAGAAATCGCTTAATATCACAAAATATCATCTAATTTGGACCTGTGGTCGGTTTAAAGCTTACCAGTCAATTTCATTATTTATGTAGAATTGATAATGATGAATTTTTCAACAGTGGTCACAAAATTAAATACTTGTAAATTGAACACTCATTATCAAAATTAATCCGGTTTTAAATGATATTTACAAAAATTTTGAACAAAGTTTTTGATATTGAATAATGTGAAAGAAATTGATGCTAGATAAACAAGATTATATGATACCGAGGTTACAGTGTCTAGTTGTTCGAATGGTACAAAAAACCTAGGCCCCATGCAGGGCTCACACTGGCTTTCATTTTTTTTCTGCCAAAATGGATCCTAATTTTTACGTAAAACAATGATGATATTTTTTTTCCGCCAATCATCGACAATTATCAATCAGTTGAAACCATTAATCCTAGACAAGTGTTTAGTGTTACTCATGACACGTTCGGGATTATCAACAAGTTGATTGATTTATAGTTTGCCGCTATATAGTTATTGGTTAATCAAGGATAAATACAGTTAGAATTTTATAAAAAAAAAATCGCCAATTCTAAAAAAGAATCGCCAGTACCCCAAAAATTTTCGCCAAAATGAAAAGTAAATCGCCAGTTTCATAATTTAATCGCAAATTGCGACTTTGGCGACCGACAGTGTGAGCCCTGGTCCCATGTACACATTGGCGTCCACGTAAAAGATCCCCTGGTAGTTGGTATTCGATAGAAGAGTAGGCCGTAGCGCCGCTGCCTAGGCAAAATTTGCCTCATAGTACACTGTATGGCGTATGCCCGTCTTCATTGGCCCAGGTAAGGTCCAGAAGAGTAGGACGTTAAACCCCATTTCATTTCATTTTATTCTTCAGGAAAAAGAGATGGAGGAATTGAATGAGATGTTAACGGAAGCTGGAGAAACGTTTAATCAAAAGGACGAGGAGATCGTAAAATTAAAAATTGTGATAACAGAAGATGAAGAGAAGATTGTTCAACAGGTAAAAATACAAATGGTCAAATAAAGGGTATTTGGGGGAGTTCTGGAGTGTTGAGCTTCAAGTTCTAGACTGTCACGCTTTGAGTCGTAGCTGTTCGGCAATCTCAGACCTTTTGTTGTGATTCTAATGGCTGGAGTGTGATGGGTGTGTCTGTACAATCTTTTGAGTTCTAGGGGGTTGGGATGGCCTAGTGGTCTAGAGTGCCGCGCTTCGACCTCTAGCTGGCCGGTCACCCCTGGCTTGCGGCTGTGGTTTCGAGCCCTGGTGTGAACGTATGTGGCATGGAGATAGGGGCGCCTTCTCAACCTCGTGGGTTTCCTCCGGGCACTCCGGTTTCCTCCCACTGCTAAAGACCCCTACGCGCAAGCGAATTATTGAAATAAAATTAAACCATATGTTAGTCCCGAAATGACCTAGTTTGTGTTGAGTGGACGTTAAACCCCATTTCTCTCTCTCTCTCTTTTGAGTTCTAGCTGTGTACTTTGATTTTCACCCACAGGAAAGACACTTGCACGTACAATAAGATAATAAAAAAAGAGCATAACTTCTTTGTGATATTACCTTCAGTGGACAAAGACGTTAAACACGAAGATCAACAATGGAAATGGTTTCACCTTGGCAGTTGGAATTTGTTTAAGAGTAGGCCATAGTGTCGCTCTCCAGACAAAATTTCCCTCCTAGTCAGTCATAGCGCCTTGTATTATGCCTGCCTCTTTATCCCAGTGGGAGCAGAACAGGACTATGAACCCCATTTTATTTAAACATTGTTTCTCGCTCCATAAAAGTTTTATGTGGGAAGACATCTTTGAATTTATTTGATCTGGGTTTTTTTAGGGAGAGATGATAAGTGAGATGCAAGCCATGTTGGAAGAAAGTAAATCGGCCGTTGAGAATTCCCAACAACGACTACAAGAAAAAGACGGTAGAATCTCCACGCTTGAGACCACTTGTTCAGATAAACAAGGTATAGTTTCGTCAACCACCGTTTCTCCAATCAGATCTACGATACCTGAAGTCATGGTGGCGCCCTCTACCCCTCCTCCCCTTCCAGAATATACCGTTAAACGTTCTGAACAAAATAGGGTCTTGCGCGTCATGGTAACACCACTTCAAAGACTCATGGCCAAACACACCAAGACCAGTCTCCTACGACTTAAAACGACTCCTAATAAGGATCACAATAGTGACGAGCATTTGGAATGTCGAGAAAATGCTACGTTAAAACGTAAGCTTTCCAAAAAAGAAAGTGGCACAAATTTATTTGGAAGAAAGAGTAAGAAAACAAAGGAGGAGGAAGTCAGTGACGAAAATAAACCAGTGAAAAAACGAATGAGTTTGAAATTTAAACGTAGATCAAGTTTGGGGAAAGGGAAAAATTATAATTTAAGAAATAGAAAGTAAAAGATGTTAGAATCACTCGATATTAATAAAAAAAAAAATACTTATCTTAAACTGGCTAGAAAATAAAACATATTAGAATCAAGTGATCTAAACTGGCTAGAAAATGATTGCATATGGCACAATCCATGTCAAATTAATTAGGAAATAGAACATGTATGATATTAGCATCCTGGGATGTTTAACTAATGAATATTGATTATCATGAACTCTGTTCTGAGTCCCCAAAAATCGTTAATTGAAAAATATTGTGAGGGAGGATTGGTGAAAATGATGTGTGGTACGTTATAAATATTATTCTAACCTTTTGACATTCCTTATTTCAATCCTTTTATCAGTAATCATTTGAATACTAAATTAAATGTGAGGAATAAATATACTGGTTGATCAGGACTTGATTAGGTTGTCCTGGTAACCAGTTTCTATGTTTACATTTTTATACGCCCACATTGAAATGTGGTCGGATGTTGTCGTCGCCCCCGTCCGGCCGTCCGGCGTCCACAATTGCTTGTGGACGCTCTACAGGCTAAAGTTAATATCCGATTTACTTTAAATTTATACACAGTGTTTAAGGTCATAAGACGAAGACGCCTATTGATTTTCAGCGATTTCCGATAATTAGTGCGAGAGTTATGGCCCTTGATCACCTCAAAAAATCTTGTGGACGCTCTAGAGGCCAAAGTTAATATCCGATTGACTTTAGATTTATACACAGTGTTTAAGGTCATGAGACGAAGAAACCTATTGATTTTCGGCGATTTCCGATAATTAGTGCCAGAGTTATGGCCCTTGATCTCTTTAAAAAATCATGTGGAGGCTCTAAAGGTCAAAGTTAATATCCGATTGACTTTAAATTTATACACAGTGTTTAAGGTCATAAGACAAAGAAGCCTATTGATTTTCAGCTATTTCCGATAATTAGTGCCAGAGTTATGGCCCTTGATGACTTCAAAAAATCTTGTGGACGCTCTAGAGGCCAAAGTTAATATCCGATTGACTTCAAATTTAAACACAGTGTTTAAGGTCATAAGACAAAGACGCCTATTGATTTTCAGCGATTTCCGATAATTAATGCCAGAGTTATGGCCCTTGATCACCTCAAAAAATCTTGTGGACGCTCTAGAGGCCAAAGTTAATATCCGATTGACTTTAGATTTATACACAGTGTTTAAGGTCATGAGACGAAGAAGCCTATCGATTTCCAGCGATTTCAAATAATTACTGCCAGAGTTATCTCCCTTGATAACTTCAAAAATTCTTGTGACGCTATAGAGGCCAAAGTTACCATCCGATTGACTTCAGATTAATGCATAGAGTTTAAGGTGTTGAAACGAACAAGTATTTTGATTTTCAATGAATTTAGATAACTGAACAGCTAAATCCATGATATTAAATGTTTCATGTATATACTAATTGTTAGCGTGGGGTAAAACTTTATAAAAAGCAATCAAATTCTAATGATTTTCTGATAATTACATAATGAGTTGTTACTCTTAATCAGTTTTTAGTGTATTACAAATGTTTCATTACCGAAAAAAGTAAAAATATGCGACAACCCTTGTTGACTGCCCGGACGATTTAGCTGCTGTGGGCGTATGTTTCGTTGCCTGGCAACCTATCTTTTTTAACCAAAAAACCTTATGATTTATTTAAACGAGGTAGACGTCAGAATGAAATACTTTAATTTCTGTAGTATATTTCATCCAGTCAATTGATCATATCATTGTATTGTGGTTTAGCTACTGTGTTTTTTGTTTTCGGAGTTTTTGTTTTTTGTCCATTTTGTGAATTCCTTCTCTCTTCCCTATTTCTTTGTCTTTCATTTAATTTGATCGAATTTCTTTCTTTGTTTTCTTGCACATGGTATTGTATTATATTTGTTGCTGTGTCACATCATGATGAAAACTTGTTTATATTAGCGTTAATTAATGTCAAATTCTTATTGTATAGAAACATAAACACAGCAAACCGTGGGAGATAATCATTCTCGGTACATATGAAGAGTTTAAATGCAAAAGGCAGTAGGCCCTACGTTTAAGATAAATAAATCCCAGTGCGCAATAATTATCAGGTGCCTGTTTAACGAAATTTTAACTAAGATAAGATCCAAATTTTAGTAATTTGAATGGATAATATAGATTTATTTTAGTGTTTAGCTAATCAAAATTGTGGTATCTGCTTTAATTTAGATTTTATCTTCAGTTAAGATTTTGAGAAACAAGGTCCTGATTTATGGCTTGAACAGCATATACTGCATTTTACATTTAATATCATGTAAAAAGTTTATTTTATTAACCCCTGGTAGAATTAACCTTGTTCAACAGAGGTAGACCTGGATGCATTAAGTGATGGAGCTAAAACAAACAAATAAGGAAAACCATTGTAGCACAACCCTATGACAAGTCTTCTCTTAATGTTATCAAGCACAAAATAACACGAGAGAATATTTGTCGAAACGTCCTTTTATTACATCATTAACCACTTCTGGTCCAGTATTCGAGCACAATGCTATGACAAGTGTTGTCTTATCGTTATCGAGCACTAAATTAGAACACAATGACAAGATTTGTCGAGACATGATTCTCTCACAAACCAGCGATTGTTTTCCATATAAATTGTTTTGTTTCTCCTTGGTTATGAGATGGTTGTCATAATTAAAACCACCAGTAATTGTTGTTCTCTGACATAAAAAAAAATATATTTTTTGACCTCAATTTAGAAACTAAATACATGTTGGCCTAAGAGTTATTTTTGAAATTAAATAGAAAATGTACGATCAGAAGAATTTGTAGGCCTCAGGTTTTTGTTAAACAAGGTTATGCCAGTTTTCCATGTGCTTTTTTTCACCGACTAAAAATTCTGTCTAATGGAAAAGTAAGAGGACCATTTCCATGTGAACGGCGAAAACATGTGCGTGGAATATGCGCCTACGAAGTTGACTATTGTTTGCATAATTTTCATATTTTATTTTGTACTGTTTATGTATATATTGTAAATAATGTATCATATATTGCGAGGAAGAATGGAATAAACTTGTATTTAATTAAAATTCAGATTTGTTTTCTTTTTCAGTCGCTGTCGTCTCACTCCAGTCAGTTTCCATGACAACCAGAACAACATCATTGACCTTGATTCAAATACTACTCAATATATTTTCGCATTTAAACTATCCTTGATCTGATTGGATACGAGAAAGTTTACTCCAATCGCAAACTAATTCGTTAAATTTTTTCCGAATAAAAATTTACCCGAGTTTCACGATTAATTAATCTTGATCGATTTCATGTTTAAATGGTCAACATTTTGTATTTTTATTTTTGATCAAAGGCAAAGATATATATTGGCTAGTATTTAAATCTTGTTCCACCGCCCTGGCTCAGTGAGACGTTTAAACTGTAACTAACATAATATGGATTGTTTTGGTTGCAGGTTCAAATTCAACATCTCTGCCATTCATTTCTTCTCAAATAAAAAAAGTTTCAAAATTTGACCAAAAACATGAATTAATACTAAACATATTTTACTCAAATAATTGGAAATTTCAAAATTCTTTAAATAAAGTTTTCTGTCCGTGCATTTAAAGAAATGCAAAAATTTCTATTATGACAAGCCTAGTATTAAGTTATTAATTTTGAAACTGATTTATTTGGGTAGTATTTGAATGTCATTGATGAAGTTTTATTGTTAGATTTAAACTGACTGGAAAGAAGAGTGATGGCACTGATTTCAGGCAGTTTCATTTTAAATTGCCAAGCATTGTAAACGTTGATATCGTTGACTAAGCAACAAATAACTGTTTTAAATGAAATATTCAACATTAAAAGATCAAAGTCATCAGTTCAGATATATGTTTTTTAGGTCATTAAAATTGTTAGTAATCAGTCAGTAGTCATTAAGTAGGTGTTTTGTCACTAAGGTGTGACAACCGTGACTATTGAATGATATACACCACTATTGTCCAGGTTTACATATTCAATCACTAGGGACCAGGTATCATTCAGATTTGATGAGAAGAAAAAAAAGAAACTGAGCTTACCATCTAGAATCTAATACACATATTCAGTTAAATTAAACATACATTATGGAAGAGCAAAAACTGACTTTCGTCGGTCTTCCTTTGAGCCTCAGATGTCACAGAAATTATAAATTAGATCTTTATTTAAACAACAAGCCCAAAATGAACTCTGTAGACCCACGGATGGCTTGGATTGGGCTCGGATTAAAACAGGATTTCGTCGACCTGATTTAATCACTATGGCGTCGTGGGTGGGGTTTCTCTGTGACGTTGACGTCATCATACTTCCGGAAATTATTCATAAAAGACAGTGATGACCGAGGCTATACACAAGCTTCACTAGATACCGTTTAAACATTACTTGATGATCGAGACTATGTAGGTGGAGTTAACGCCTGTCAATCAACAATCGGCCATAGTGGGAAAAGGGTGTCGATGAATTTAGCTACCATTTCTAGTAAAAAATTATAGTGGTAACAACTTTGTTCAGGATAAAGTTATTTGACTGAAATTTTCAATATATTCTTGTTTCAACATCTATTTTTGAACTTTTATAGCAAGAATGGCTAACTCCTTGTCAAAGTCTCCCATAATGTATCTTTAATATATTGCTGTGCAGAAGGTGTTAAATACCATCAAGATTCATCAAATAACACCCAGTTTGTGCTACCATTTAGTTTGACATCATTTGTCTAGTTTATGAAACTAAATGGTCATAAACTGGATGACCAATATCAAAACTAGACTAAATGGTCATAAACTGGATGACCAATATCAAAACTAAACTATCATAAACTAGATGACCGATTGTCAAAACTAAACAGTGTTTCTTAAACTAAATGGTAGGACAAACTGGGTGTTATTTGACAAATCTTAATGGTATTTAACACTTTCTGGACAGCAATCTGTTAACTGAATAGATGGTAAGCTCAGTCTCTTCTGTTTTCATTAAATCTGAATGATACTCGGGTCCCTAGTGAGTAGTGATAGGTGTTATAATCACTCGTTTACACCAGTAGTGACATCTTTTACACACCTTCTATTGCATGACCACTGAATATTTTCTAATAGTCAACGATATCGGCTAACCAGTGTAGGTGGGACGGAAACCTGCAGTCTCATGATTCAACTTTGTTTAATATCAAATCTTTGTTTAAATGTTTGTAAAAAAACGTTTAAAATCACCATATTCATCAAGTCGAGAAATTAAACACTTGTAAATTGGTTACTCATCAAAATTGAACGGTCAGCTTTAAATAAGATGACTGGGTGATTTTTACAAAAACTTTCAACTAAGATTTGATATTAAACGAACTTGAAAAATTAGTGCTGAATACACAAGATGAAATGATACCAGGGTTACAGTGGAGGTGTTTTATCATATTGGTGTAGTTTTATTGATCTTAACAATAGGGGGGTTGGGATGGCCTAGTGGTCTAGAGTGCAGCGCTTCGACTTCTAGCTGGCCGTTCACCTCTGGTTTGCGGCTGTGGTTTCGATCCCTGGTGTGAGCGTATGTGGCATGGAGATCGGGGAGCCTTCTAAACCTTGTTGGTTTCCTCGGGGCACTCTGGTTTCCTCCCACTGCTAAAGACCCCTACGCGCAAGCGAAAAATAGAAATAAATAAAATTGAAACCATGTGTTAGTCCCAAAATGACCTAGTTTGTGTCGAGTGGATGTTAAAGACCCCTACGCGCAAGCGAATTATTGAAATAAATAAAATTGAAACCATATGTTAGTCCCAAAATGACATAGTTTGTGTCGAGTGGATGTTAAAGACCCCTACGCACAAGTGAATTATTGAAATAAAATTAAAACCATATGTTAATCCCAAAATGACCTAGTTTGTATCGAGTGGACGTTAAACCCCATTTCTCTCTCTCTCTCTCTCTTAACAATCGTAGGATTTGGTTGGTCTGTCCCTTGAATCAAGCGGTGTGTCGTTTCAATTCCCTGGTTGTATGTTACAAGGAGTAGGGTTGCCTGTCCAACCTTGTGGGGTTCAACTGTAAAGATCCCTACCCGCATGTGAATAGTTGAAATAGAATTGAAACATGTGTTGGCCCCAGAATCACATGGTTGTTGTCGAGTGGATGTTTAACCCCTTTATGAACCCTGATGTGACCTCCCTCGACAGTTGTTCAGATCCATGTGGAGTCTCAATCAATAACTCTCTTATCATTTCTGGACCATAGTTACAAATTACAAAACAATATGGTAGGCATTCATGACTCACTGGAGTCCCTTGTTATTGATCAGAACTTTCAGGGGTTTGCCTCTTCTCAGTCGTGTTGGATGGAGATTCTGGTTGTTTTGGTGGGAGAAAAAACAGCCCCGAAGGTGTGCCCATTAAAGAACTACTTTATGTTTGGAATGTAATTTCAGTCATAGCACACTGCATTGCATCCTCGATATCCTCAGTGGTCTCATTCCTATATACTGTGGGTTCGTCCATGAGATATTCTCGTATTCAAATTATCTGTGATTGATTATAGCTTGACTCTACCAACTAATTAAGGGCAGGTTATTTAGATATGTGTTCCCCAATTGGATGAACCCACGAGTTAGTGGCGTGGAACGGATAGAGACCACTGGGTACACCAAGGATGAGTGCGTTACAGTTGAAGCAGAACAGTACGGTGTTAAACCCCAGTTATACAAATGACAAGTCTGTTATCAATTTGAAAGATGACCCTGATTTAAATGGATTTGAGCACCTGTGACATTTAGAATTGTGACTAAGTCTTATTTGTCCAGTGCCATTGCTACTGCTACGATAATAAACTAGCTACGTTACATCTTCAAACTGTTCACTGATAATTTTTTGTACAAATTAATCGGTTTTGTCCATCTTAATAATCATATCAATAAAGATGCATGGTCAAAGATTTATCGCAAAAAATTTAAATCAATTTGAATAAGGGTCATCATTATGGTCTCTCGAATTGATAACAGACTTGTCATGTACTCCGTAAATGTTTTAATGATAATTCAAACAGGCATTATGCAACAGCTAAATTTGCCTATTGCAAGTCTTTATGTAGGCTTGAAAGATTATATAAAGTATTAATTACCTAAGTCTCTCACCATTTCTAGACCAAGTGATACACTGTTACCTGGGAAACATTTGAAACTGAACTTAGACCAGGTGATTCACTGTTACCCGGGGGGTGGGGGTGGGAACACGTGGGTATGGCGCTGGCTTGCTAGCCTGGAGGTCGGGTGTTTGATCCCTGCATTGGCCGAGAAAGTTCATATCGATTTCCGGCGTGGTTTCCCCTTGCCAGTTGTGATGCAGAACGGAGGGCCTGACAAGGACAGCTGTCTAGTTGTTAGGATAGGACAAAAAAATGAGGCCCTGTGTACACATTGACGTGCACGTAAAAGATCTCTTGGCAGCTGGAATTTGTTATAAGAGTAGGCCGTAGTGCCGCTGCCAGGGCACAATTTCCCTCATAGCACACTGTATGGCGTATGCCCGTCTTCCATTAGCCCAGTAGGAGCAGAAGAGTAGGACGTTAAACCCCATCCCATTTCATTTCTGTTACCCTGTAATCGCTTAAAGATATTGAGCATCCAAATTACAAGTATTTTATGTCCTGATCTGTGTTTAAAAATAACCCAATTTATTTTTTGATCAGTAGTGGAATACCGCGTTTTATCAGTGAAATAAAAGTGTTATTCCACTGGCTAGCAGTAGTCCATGTTGTTTTACCTAAAATGATTGTAAAATCATAAAATAAATAGAACATTTGTCGTCTTGTTGTGAATAACATATTTTATTTCATCTCTAAGCAAGAAAACGTTTATATAAGTTTTCTTGCTTCTCGATGAAATAAAATATGTTATTCACTCTAAAACAACAAATATCCTCTATTTATTATAAAAGTATAATGATTAATTTTTGAATGGTGATCAGGAAATTAAATGCTTGTAAATTGGACACACATTATCCACAAAAAAAACCAGGAAGTAATTCTGGTCCCAAGTAAAAAAATAGATGAATTTTGGTTATTTTAAACGATTATTACTAGAATTACAAGATGTTATATTGAATGAATGTAAAAGAAATAAGGGTTAAATACACAAGATCAAATAACTTGGATTATAGGGATACATGTTTGAAAAATTGATTTGACTCTCACCAACTTACAGGTTATACATTTCTGTTACTAAAACAGAAAGATTGACTATATGAGTGATTCCACAACAGATCATGATTTACTGTATTTATGACAAATGGAATGGATGACTCAATTTTACTGTGTTTATAATACTTTAATACTTCATGATTGACTGAATTTTGAATATTTCATGATTGACTGAATTTCTGATATTTTATGATGGTATTGCTAATATTTCATGATTGACTGTATTTCTAATATATTGCGATTGACGATATTTCTGATTCACGTTTATTGACGATATTTCTGATATTTCATGATTGACCGTATTTTTGATTCACGTTTATCGACATTTCATCGTTATTAACTATATCTATGATTCTAATAAAATTAAAATCAAATTACTAAATTTCTGATACAACAGATTGACTGTATATCTGATTTTAATGAAATATAATTTACTATATTTTCAGAAACTATTGACAAATTAATGAAACAACTAAAAGAATTGGAAAATATTGATGAGGCTGAAAAATCGCAAATTGCCGACGCAGAGAATTTAGAAAATGTTCGTAAAGTTGAAAACGAGATGGAAAAACTGAACGAAGTGTTGATTGACAAGGAGGCGGAGATTGAAGCTCTTCAAGAGAAATTGAAAAAAGAGGAGGAAGAGTCCTTTAAGCGTCACCAGGCGTTAATTCACGGCTACAACGCGGAGATTAATATTTACAAAACACAAGCTTTAGAATTACGTGCAAGATTATCTGGTTTCCAAAAAACTGATGATGAACTTGAAAAAACGAAAGAAAAGGCCAAAAGTTTTAAAAATGATTTATTGGACCAAGTGAAAGAACTACAAGATGAATTGATGAAAAATTCGGCGATGACAGCAGAACTCGAACGTGGGCTGAGAATCGCGAAATCGACTGTAGAAGATCTTGAAAAACGGCTAGAACTTGAAACAAACAAACATTTTGAAGCCAAAAAGGTCATCTCGGAATTTGATGTAAAACTGAAGAAAATCGTGGAAGCCAAAGATGAAAAGATCTTGAATCATAAGCAGAATGCAAGAACTCTTCGCTCCGAGGCCCGCGATTTACAAGAACTGGTCAAAAGTAAAGACAATGATTTGGAGACAATTAATATCAAACTTGCGGAAATGGAAATCGCCCAGGAAAATTTAACAAAGCAGAAAGAAAAATCGGAGGAAGAGGTGGAGAGACTGAAAGTATTAGTGGATGAGAAGAATAAATGCATTGATGTGCAGGCTGGAAGGATGGAAGAAATAACTCTAGTGAGGGAAGAATTAGAAAAGTTAAAAGAAACATTGGAAGAAAAGAATGAATTAGTTCAAAAGTTGGATGGAGAGACAAATGAAGGAATGAAATTACAAGATGAACTGAATGGAGTGAAGAAATTAAATCAAGAGAAGGAGGAATTGACAAAAAAACTAACAAAGGAACTGAATGAAATAAAAGATCAATTGAAAACATTGGATGGAGAGAAGAAGGAATTAATCAAAAACAATGAGAAAATGACAGAAGAAAATAGTTTGCTGAAAGAAGAAATGAAAGGATTGAAAGAAAGTATGAAAGAAAAAGAGGAAGAATTGGAAAAACTGGGACTGAAGATGGAAGAGTTAGAGACTGTTAAATCTGGACTACAAGATATGATTAACCAGACCACTGGTGACCTGGAAAGTAAAAATGTCCAACTGAAGACTCTAGAAACAAAAGCAGATGACCTGACTAAACTGTCTGTCCTGGAAAAACAGCTGACTGCCGAAATCTCACAACTCAACCAACAAGTGGAAAACAAAAGTAAAAGAATATCCGATTTAGAAAAAGATGTAAAATCTAAAAATAAGTTAATCTCAGAATTAGAAAGTGATGTAAAATCTAAAAATAAATTCGTCTCTGAACTAGAAAGTGAATTAAAATCTAAAAATAAGTCAATCTCAGAATTAGAAAGTGACTTGAAGACCAAAGAAAAGTCATGTGTAGACTTGAACATGCAGGTAGAAAGTCAGACTCAAACTATTGATGGCTTAAAGAAGGAGATTGAAAAGACTGATCAACAGAGTTCACAGGTTGGTGAGAAAGTGCTGGAGGTAACCCAATCACTGAATGATTATAAACAACAAGTAGAACAAAAGGTCGTTGAGGTCAACTCTTTAAGATTTGATCTGGATGAGAAGAGAATTGAATGTGAGGAGTTAAAACTAAAGTTGACATCTGCTCAAACAGATTTAGAAGAATTAACTCAACTTAGAGATAAACTCACCTCACAGGATAAACACATAGCAGAAGTCAAGTCACAACTTGAACATCTTGAACAGGAATTAGCTGATGAAAAAGCCTGTAAGAATTCAGAGATCGAGAGACTTCAACAAGCATATAAATCCCTTGAGGCACAGAAATCAGATGAATTAAAAATTAAGGAAGATGCCATTGATGAGCTTGAAGAGAAAATATCAAAAATAAAGAAAGAATTAGATGATAAAGTCGAGAAACTTAAAGATGAATTGCAAAGCAAAAACGAAGAATTGGCAGACGCAAAGGATTCATACCAGCAAATGAAAAATACCCTGAATAAAAATGACGCCGAACTTTCGAAATTAGCAGACACACATCAGCAAATAGCAGAATTGAAATCAGTTCTTCATTCTGAGAAACTTTTACACAAAAAATATAAAAATGAAGTGACTACGATAACCGAGGAGAAGAATGAGCTGAAAGATCGATTGTCGAAAAAGGATGAAGAAGTGGAATTATTGAAGACGGAAGAGATGAATTTTGAGAAAGAAATCGTGAAACTTGGTGCCAAGTTAAAAGAGGAGAAGGAGTCTCATCAAAAAGTGCAGGATCAGTTCAAAAATATTGAAAATGAAGTAAAGCTAGAAAAATCATCCGCTTCCGAAAAGGACGCTGTGATTGAAAACAAATCTAAAGAACTGGATGATCTGAAAAGAAAACTCACAACCACCGAGACGGAATGTTCAGAAATCTCAAAAAAATTGTCCGATTTGCAGTTAGAAAAGGAGAAATTGTTCGAAGAATTGGAAAAGTCTCGAGTCCAGCAGAATGATTCAACGACTGAGCAACTAAAAGCCGAGTTTTTGAGCGAACAGTCTAGAAACAATCGTCTGGAGGCTGCCATTAAGGAATTTCAGGCCGCGGAAACTGATTCCACTCCAGGTAACGCTCGACGTTTACGCAAAGAAAAAATCCAAGTGGAAAGTTCTCTTATTAATGCCGAGTTTGAAATTGAGAAACTGACCAGAAAACTTGAGATATTCAGTCGTGGTGAAGATGTTCCTTCCATACAAACCGATCGTGAGCTCCTCAAAAAACTTTTCTCTAAAGATCAAGAAATTGAAAAATTGTTAAATGAAATTGATGATTTGAAAAGAAAACTCTCTGATGTAAATTGTGGATCTAATATTGATACGTCAGCTTTAGAACGGGAAATAGCTGAATTAAAAACTGAACTGAAAGAAAAAGAACAGAAGATTTACGAACTGTCGAGACAAAAATCCTCCATTGATGCCGTGAAAACATCAGATGCTAGTTTAAGCGAACTGAACAGAGTAAGCTTGTTTTTATTTTTATCTGCTAAACAGAATTCTATTTTTGTCCTTCTGTGTGTCCGCTCTCATTTCCTGTCCAAACTTTCTCTGGGTCCTCTGGTTTCCCCCACTGCTAAAGACCCCTACGCGCAAGCGAATTATTGAAATAAAATTTAATCATGTGTTAGTTGCCAAATGACCTAGTTTGTGTCGAGTGGAGATTTAACCCCATTTCTCTCTCTCCCATTCTCATTTGTTTCCGGGCGCTCTACAGGTGACAATTGTTATGTAACTTAAAACATATCTTTATATTCCTTTCGATAATGGTTTGAATCGGACTGTAACTTCTTGGCTATTTTTTTGTGATTAAACCTGGGTATGCATGAAATCATCAGGTCTGTCATGGCCAGGAGTAGAGTTGTCTGTCCAACCCTGTGGGTTTTTGCTGAAATTAAACCATATTATATGTTAGACCCAAAACGACCTAGTTTGTGTCAAGTGGACGGTAAACACCATTTCTCCCTTTTTATTCAGTCCATAATTAATTCTGTAAACTGCTGTTTGGGCAAAATTTCCCTTTAGCTCACTGCATGGTATATTAGCCCAGTTGAAACAGAACAGTAGGACGTTAAACCCTGTTTTATTTCTGCTTGTCACATGATTTTTGTCTGGTCTGACGTAAAGTCATTTATTCATGGTGATGAATGATAACGTATAATATGTATTTCTCTTCCCTTCCAGAGTCAAGAACGAGAGTTAAATCTACGCGAGAAGTTAAAGGAAGCAAGTAAAACGATGAAAGAACAAAGCCAAGAGATAACAGACCTGGAAGAAAAACTACAAAATAAATTAAAAGAATTACTTGATACCCAATCTAAAATACGATCTCTAGAGGTAGGAGAACATATTCACTTTGATCATCCTAAAACTTGTAATTCCTCCGATCATCCTAAAAATTGTAATTCCTTTAATCATCCTAAACCTTGTAATTCCTATGATCATCCTAAACATTGTAATTCACTCTGATTATCCTAAACATTGTAATTCCTCTGATCACCTTAAACCTTGTAATTCACTCTGATCATCCAAAACCTTGTAATTCCTCTGATCATCCCAAAACTTGTAGTAATTCCTTTCATCATCCAAAACCTTGTAATTCCTCTGATCATCCAAAATCTTGTAATTCCTCTGATCATCCGAAACATTGTAATTCATCTGATCATCCCAAAACATTGTAATTCCTCTGATCATCCCAAAACCTGGTGCATTTTCCGGATTAAAATGGGATTACAAAGAGACCATTGGAAATATTTGTTTTTATGGTCTGCTGCTAGAGAATTAAGTAATTAAGTAATTTGTAAGGGATTAATAGTCCCCCAAATGACCATCTATTCTTCTAATATGTAATTTTGCTCTCCTTAGCCAAACTTGGCTAAAGTTCGCTTAGTTTTGCTTAGCTTCACAAGTAAAACTCTTATACTCTGCTTAACAGAGTAGATATTGCCCTTTGGACTTTGTGATTGAGAATCAAGTCAGCGAGGGCATCAATATATGTCTATTGAGTTAATATATTTTATTTTTTGTCACACAGAAAGAGAATGAGAATTGTGTAAAACAGTTGGCTACGAGTCAGACTAACGAAGAAAAAATACAAGAATTGCGATCTGAGATTGAACGAAAAAATCAGAAATTAGAAGCCAAACACAATTCAAACGCTGAATTACGACAGACGATTGCTTCAGAGAGAGAAAAGTTTGAAGTCGCTTTAAAAGGTAAAAATGTTGGGAACACTAGGTTGTAATTGGTTTTGTGACTAGAGGTATAGGGTGACCTGTCTAACTTGGTGGGGTTTCTCTGAGTAATCCGGGTTCCACCCACTGCTAAAGACCCCCCTATGCACAAGCGATTTATTGAAATACGATTGAACCATATGTTAGTCCCAAAATGACTTAGTTTGTATCAAGTGGATGTTAAACCCCAGTTCTACCTCAAAATAACCTAGTTAATGTCGATTGGACGTTAAACCCTAGTTCTACCTTTCTCTTGACTAACATGAGGTTAAAGCAATAGAAACAAACTATGACATAGTATGAGGTTCGCAAAATTTCAAATTTTGTCCGCTTACATGAATATTTTATTTGTGTTAATATCTAGATGCCCAGGCCAATGAAGCTGTTTTAGAATCTTTAAAAGATGCGTTGAGTGAACAGGAAGACACAATGGCTAAACAAGATGAAATACTTAAAAAACGTGAAGATGAAATAAAATTATTGAATACAGGTAATGATAGCCTTATAATACTTTACTTTATATTCTGTCGTGGGTCAATCTGATTTAAACACAGATCCGATTTCGTTTTGTTTTTTATAGTTCAAAATTTTGTTTTTACTTGTCTTTACTACTCTTGGATCTGGAAGACTTGTTATTTAACTAGTGTTCTGCCTCAAATGAGGAGTCAGCCAATCAAATGGTCTGTCGAATCGTCCGTTTGACCTTTTCATGTGTGGAACTGTGGGTAGATATTACCAGCCAATGTCTTCTATACTAACACCGGCGTATAGAAATCAAAACAAAAGTAGATTTTTAAAAGCATGGCGGTCGCTAATTGGTTAATCGAATGTCCCGTGCTTGATACCTGACGTCATAGAACGTGAGCTCCCACTATAACTTGTTAGATCTACATGAGTGTAGGCCATCGAAAGTATAAAAAATGAAACGAATTATAGATCTATATTTTAATTAGATTGGTCGGGGGTCAGACGGGTCAATGGTCTGGCACCCGTACTTTTGGATTCTACAGTCAACTGCCATTCATACTCCGAGCTCGAGACTTGAGCAGCATTTACACGATTTAACTAATTCATACACCATATTATTTCCTTCCTAATAACTGAATAAAATGGCAGTAAGGCGACACTTCTCATCCATGTCATCATGAAGTTGTGATGCTGTCGGTATTCGAAGCTACAGAGGTCTATGTAAACATCAGGAATTCTGATATGACTTTTTCTAATATAACGCAATTTAATTGACTATTGCGTCAGTTGGTCGGATGAGAATACAACTGATCTTATCGATATGACAAGCTGTCAATTCAAGAACCGTTGCCATTATATTAAACAATCAACTTTTACATTGTCAAATAGTTATATCTTCAATCTCCGCTCAGAGTTAACAAATTTGTATAAAAATTTTCCATTTTATATTATCTATTTTTGAACGTCCAGCTTTTTGTGTAAATCTAACATGACGCTTCTTTTCAGAACTGGAGAAGTTGACGGTACGCTATCAGAGTTTATTAGAATCCACGGGCGATTCAGGTCGTGAACTTCGCGAGTTGAACAAATCTCAGTCAAGACTGGAAGTCGAGAATAAACGTCTGGAGAAACAGAATGACTCTTTAAAACAAGACGTAGAACGACTGGAAAAAAACAATAAAACCTGCGAAGATAAGATAACAGACTTGTCCAATCAAATTAGTGCTTCAAAATCGGAAAAAGAACAATTGGATTCTAAAATAAAAGAGAGTTCTGCGGAGTTATCAGAATTTTATAAGGATCTTGATAAACTCAAATCAGAGAAAGTATCACTTGAAACATGTTTGAAGGAGAGTAGTAATAATACGTGTAAAATGGATGAAATTCTCTCGGCCAAGGCAGTGCTAGAAAAACAAACAAGTGATCTACAAGCAGAAAAGGTTGAACTGGAGAAAGAAAAACTAGAACTTATTAAAACAACAGAGAAATTGAAGTGTGATAAAGAAACGTTAAATAATGTTGTCAAGGAGAATAACGCAGATATAATGGAGTTAGAGAAAGTGTTAACAGGTGGGTTTATATTTTTACAAAGGGAGCCCCTGTGGCTTTGTGGGTAAGATTCTGGCTCAATAGCCCGGAGAGACGCATATTCGATCACTGCATTGGTCGAGAAAGTTCATCAGAATTATCCAACGTGGTTTTCCATTATCAGTGGTGTAGGATGGAGCGCCTGACATGTAAAGCTGTCTAGTCGTTCGGATGAGAAGAAAAAATGTAAAAGAACCCTTGCCACTGTCCTGGCAAAATTTGCCTCTTAGGGTGCTGTAGCATATGCCCATCTTCTTTAGCCAAGATGGAGCAGAGAAGTAAGACGTTACATCCGATTTCATTTATTTGTAGATGGTAGATGCACTCTCTATCTTATGTTATTTTCCCTCAATGAACTGGGGGGTTCGCTGGCCGAATGATTATATTTGTGCACGTTAGATCACGAAGTCTATCATTATTGATTCAAGTGTAGTGGTTTTGATTCCCTCAAAATTTCAAATCAGTTATGTTCCGCAAATTTCTAGCGTCTGGTTATTCCAGTCTACATACGCTGTTTGATTTGGTGCAGTATGTCTAGCCTCTTTCTCCGAGTCTCTTGCTAAAAACGGGGCTGAAACCCATTATGGTACATGATTCGTGTACCAATGGTAAAATGTTTATTTTGTCTTACATAGTGGATATCAGAAGCCCATCTTTTCCCAGTAAGATCACAACATCAATGTTGATTTAAATTGACAACTAATTTGTGTTTTCAATATCGAAGATTTTGGATGATATTGAGTTAGAGACTTAGTTACTTTGAATAACGTAAACAATATACTGTTGTTATTTTCAGAAAGTCGTCGTGAAGTTGAAGAATTAAAATCACAAGTTGAACAAGAAGTTAAAAGTAAAATCTGCCAAGAGAAAGCAGATAATAAAACAGTGATAGATGAAATCAAAACTAAATTACGTGTAAGTAAAACAGCTGAATAGTCGTCATTTGTTTATAATAATCAGTGTACTGGCTTGATATAGATTTACACCAAAATTGATATTACATTATTTTTAGATTTGAAAGACCTTCTCAAAGAAGTAATATTGTAATTATTTTATAGGAGGGGGGGGGGGGTCTCCAGGTCCACCCAGTTCCTCCCCCTACTAAAAGACCTGTAGTGCAAATGTATTATTGGAATAAAATTAATCTATATGTTAGTTCCGAAATGACTTAGTTTGTGTTAAGTGGAAGTTACACCCCATCTTTCTCAAGGGCGCGCGTGTGTTGCTCTTTCCCTCATGATTTCTATAAACCATCTTATTAAAGTTGCTTTCCTGGGTACAAACTGGGTGATTTGATGAGCGCTCAATGTACTCGTGCAGCCTTGGACGTCTCGCGTGGTGATAGCCTTAATTTTCTGTCCTGTATACTCTCAATGGGGATGCTCGATTCACAGTCCAGAACGTCCTGAATTGACAGAATTGCAATCGAGTGACACGGAATTGAGTCCTGTCACAGTTCTGCCAGTCCCGACAGCTGAGGTGGTGTGAGTGGAATCGTGACGTATTTTAAGTAACAAATATGTTTCAACTGCCATGATTGGTTGAAATATTCTTTATGCAGTCGGCACATGCGTTGTACTCCGAAATTCTACTTTTCACTCGATTGACACTATTTTCGGAATTAAGAGAATTTAATTCCGGAACGTTCAATCGAGTACGCCCATGGAGTGTTTTTAGGGAATCCAATATATACTCTCCATATATACCAAAATTGCTATACTTTTATTGGTAATAACCAGCCGATAAATACTTTGCTGGGAACCCATCTTTAAAGATGTATTATTATGTAAGACCTAAATTTTCCTGTTCTTTCTGTTGGCCTCAACTGTTATTTACATCATAAATTACACAGTCATTTATTCACATGCCAAGCGTATAATTTACTCTCTAGACTATCGGATGGCAGAGATTTAAATGGATTAGAATCTAGAATTTTATGATAAAATTGCTAATTGAGACTTAAACTTCAAAACTGGTATCGTCTAGTTAGGCTTTTTTAGCCTTAATGAACGTCATTCTATGTTACAGTGTTAACTTCGCTCACAATGAACTGATTTGAATAAAAATCTTCAATTTATTCATTTTTCGTCATTTCTTTTTAAGTATTATTGTAATAATGGACAGGTCTTGATCTAAATCTTACATAAAATGTATCTTTAATGTAAGGTTGTATTTTAGAGAGAGAAAGTGTTAATCATCGCAAATTGTGTTTGTATATTTTAGGAGAAAGAAAGTGCCAATCGTAAATTGTGTTTGTATATTTTAGAGAGAAGTGCTAATCGCAAATTGTGTTTGTATATTTTAGAGAGAAAGAAAGTGCCAATCGTAAATTGTGTTTGTATATTTTAGAGAGAAAGAAAGTGCTAATCGCAAATTGTGTTTGTATATTTTAGAGAGAAAGAAAGTGCTAATCGTTAAATTTATTTGTATGTTTTAGGAGAAAGAAAGTGGTAATCGTTAATTTTGTTTGTATATTTTAGGAGAAAGAAAGTGCTAATCGTAAATTAGAGAAAGAAATAGAAAGATTAACGAGTGAAATCACCAAGATGAAGACGAATGTTGAAGATAAACAGAAAGAAATGGAGGTTAGTTGGTGTTAATAATAAAACATCATAATGTTATGAAATCAAATATTATCATTCTCAGATAATCCTACGTGAGGGCTGTATGATACTGTACCGTGAGCACAGTTATCAAATACTCCACCTTGATAAATAATACTAGACAATTACCATAAATAGCACAAGTCAGTTAACCACTTAACCAATTTATCATATCGCGATAATTTTGTTTATCACGATATACATGTACTGGTTTTTCAATATTTTTAAATAAGTCCGATATTATAATATCGTGGATGATTTTATCATGGTATACCAAAAAACCGGTATATCGCCCAGCCCTGCTTTGACGACATCTGTTTAATGTTTTTTTATTTTTGATGTGTTATTAGGCGTGGAGAAAATCTCGAGATGAATTGGTTGGGAGTCTGGAATCGTTGATGAAAAAACAAGCAGCTGAGATAAAAGACTTAAAAGAAGAAAAGTTTAATAATAACAGAAAGGTTTGATTACACTTTTGTCAACTACCTAATATTTGCGACTGTCGTTTGTCTGTTTATCTGTTCGGAGGTTGAAATTTAGTCTACAGGGAAAGCTTAGATGGTGGAGTAACATAGACCTGGTGACCCTACTCTTTGTCACGTACAAGGAGGGGAATCGAAAACATGCCAGTTGACTCCTTGACAGACCTTATGATCCAATGTGTACCTTTAACTGCTCCTGGGGGGTTGGGGTGGCCTAGTGGTCTAGAGTGCCGTGCTTTGAACTCTAGCTGGCCGGTCACCTCTGGCTTGCGGCTGTGGTTTCGATCCCTGGTGTGAGCGTATGTGGCATGAAGATAGGGGCGCCTTCTCAACCTCGTGGGTTTCCTCCGGGCACTCGACCGGTTTCCTCCCACTGCTAAAGACCACTACGCGCAAGCGAATTATTGAAATAAAATTAAACCATATGTTAGTCCCGATTCTCTCTCTCTCTCTCTCTCTCTCTCTCATATATCATAGAAATGTTGCATATTAATAAACCAGTAATTGTTATTACATCAATAGTTTTTAGTGCGTTACGGTTCAAGTTGCCAGCTAAACAAGCTTCGTGAGAATTTCTATTGGAAACCGCAGTATAATTAATTCTTGTGTTAACATCACGGTCGTGGTTTGTGAGACGCTTGTCTCGACGAATCTGGTTTCCACAACTTAAACATACATTATGCAAGAGCTAAATCTGCCTATTGCAGGGCTTTCTTTAGGACTTCTAAAATGTTATATTTATTGAAATAGCATTATGCAAGAGCAAAATCTGCTTATTACAGGTCTTTCTTTAGGCCTGGAATGTTATCTAAATAATCAATTAGACATTAATTAACATATCCAGACCATAATAAACTCTTGATGTCAAGGCTAGCCTTCGATGTTGGCGGATTAAAATCCTATATGCCGCTTAATGGCCGTTGATAATTAAATCAATCAAGTGGATAATCGAGACTATGCTGTTTATATCAATGATTTGAGTAATGATGACCGAGGCTATGTGAATATTTCAAACGCTTTTTTCTCGGCTAATAGTGGATCAATTTGACTGAAATTTTCAGCAAATTACCTTTACACTATCTAGTTTTTAACTATTATAGTGAGAACTGCCATCTCTCTATCTTATCTCCCATAATGTAACTTTAATTAGACTTATACAGACTAAATCAACACTCGATGTCATCACTAGGCTACAATATTGACTGGATTAGGATCCACTTTGCTGCTCAACTTTCAATCGCTAAATTCTCAATGAGAATGATCTATTTGAATGAAGTTTGCAACAAGATGCCTTATACACTATCTAGTTTTTAACTATTATAGTGAGAACTGCCAGCTCTTTATCTAATCTCTCATAATGTATCTTTAATTTTACAGGAATTATTGAACCAGCTAGATGACAAAGATGACAGAATCCGAGAACTGGAAGACCAGCTAGAGACGGCCGAGGTAGAGGTTAAAACTCAAACTCCCACGAGAGGGCGTTGTAGAAAGCGGTCTAATATCGCTGGTATTAGTATCGTAGAAATAGATAATATGAGAAAACAGGTAAATGCGACTTGATATCAAACGTGCTGCTTTCTATATAAATTATTCAAACTGCCACAATTTAAAATGGATTTATTCTTTTGATTTTGAGTAAGATAATTTGTATGCCAGTTGTATGTATCTGCCTGCGTGTGTTACATCTGTTCTTGAGTGTGTTACATCTGTTCTCGAGTGTGTTTCATCTGTTCTTGAGTGTGTTACATCTGTTTTTGGTGTGTTACATTTGTTTTGGGGTGTGATTAGGTCTGTTCTCGAGTGTGTTAATACTGTTAAATCTGTTTTTGGGTGTTTTACATTTGTTCCTGGGGTGTGATTAGGGCTGTTCTTGAGTGTGTTACAAATGTACTGAACTGTGATACATCTGCTTTCAGGTGTGATAAATCTCTGCTTGGGTGTGATACAACTGTTGTTGTAACATATACAGTAGATTTTTCTTATTCATACCCATGCTACAATCATTAGTTTTCATGGGGAGGGGCTTAGGTGTGCTACAACTTCAAAATTTCACTAGTTGTTGCACGGTGGCCATTTTTTGGGAGTGTCTTGGCAAAGCATCAAGGTGCCGCCCAGTTTTACTTGACTTGAAGTCAAACCTTGTTAACTCAAGGTGACAACTTTTCAAAATAAATGAACTCCAAAACAGTGTTTTTTTCAACACCTCATAAACAGTATTTTATTACATAAAAGTAAATTTACAATTATTGAAATGTACTGGTCCGCAAATGTTGATAAATTCGTTAAAACGTGTGTCCTTCAGTGGGGGTGAGGAAGCCGAAATTTTCGCTTTTTTAGAAACAGGTTCGCTATTGTCTTTAGCACTTATTGGCGCCTCTAAGACAATTGAAATCTGTTTCTGCATTTCGTCGGATTTAATTTTGTAAACCCTACACGCCTCGACAGATCTATGACCTGTGCGTTCCATGATGGATTGTTCATCTTGTCCATTGCGGTACATTTCAGTGGCACAGGTCTTCTTACCGGAGTGGTTAGTGTAATTTCCGACTAAACCAGCTTGTTGACACATTTCTTTCATGAAATTACCTAATTTATTTATCCCAACAGGCTGCTTTCCGTATCTTATGCCATTCTGTAATGGCTTTCTATAAAAAATTCCAGATTCTATCGCATCTAAATAGGTTTTAAATACTGTATACAAACATCTTTGACCTAAAATACACAAATATAAGAAATAAATGAAATGAAATGAAATGGAGTTTAACGTCCCATTTTTATGCACTGTAAGGCTAATTAGAGACGGGCATATGCCAAGTGTGTACAATGAGGGTGAATTTTGCCAAGGCAGCGGCACATGGCCTACTCTTACAACCGATTTTTAACTGCCGAGGTGTCTTTAACATGCTCGATCGAATGAACACGGGACTCCGTTTATCGTCGTCTCAGATGAACTAGAACGCTTTTCCATGTCAGCCCTCACCTGACAAGGAGGAACCCAGTCGGAAAAATCCACAAGGTTGACCTCGGCCTCGCCGGGATGCGAACCCGGGACCCCCCAGCATGAGCGACAAGCGTCCTAACCACTCGGCCACACCGGGCCCCCATATAAGAAAGGATACCAATTGTCAGACAGCATACAAATTTCATAATTTGACTAAAAAGGCCATAAAAGTCAGAATGAGTAATTTTGTCAAAAATCTCGCATATTATCCCTTTAACATTTCTACAGGCTACACTTTGATAAGGATACATAACCTTGTGGTGTATGATTACTTTGATTATTTTATTATACAGATTTTAGAACTCACCTCCGTAATTAGTGCAATAGTGCTTTATATCTTTGTTCTTTAACTTCAAATGGGCTAGACCACCAGTAAATGTTTTGTTGTTTCTTCCTATGTATCGTATGTAGTAACCATTTTTATCATTACCCAATTCAAACTGGTCAGCTTCTAAATGGCGGTGCTCATCTCTTCCTCGTAGTCCAAACAGTTTACATGCGTAAAAAAATACTGTGTACTGTAAACTCGTTGAGTTGGTAAAACCAAAGACACCAGAATTCCACAACTTATCCTCATCTTCGTTTGATACGGGGTCAGCGGTTTTCGGTTTACAACCGACTCCTTTGCTTACTAATTCCTTCATCTTGGCATCTAACACCTTTCTGGTTAACACAAAACGTTTATCAGCTTCCTCTAGAATGTTAATGTAAATATTATGGTCCTTCAAGTGTCTCATAAGCCCACAAATGATATAATAAACTGATTTAGGGGAATACTCATCTGCGTTCATTTTACGCAATTCTACAAGAAATCGCTGTAACCAATAATCTAATTCTTCTGCTGTCATATCTTGCAATTCAGGTATATCATTATCGCCCTTCGATCGACATTTCCGCCATTCATTGAATATATTTAGTGACCATTTAGTATTCTTTCTGGTATTAGCGTTTGTTTGTGAATGTATTAAAGTGTCTATTTCAACCTGAGATACTGGCGTTTGAAACCTTTCAACCACAACCAATTTCACTTCCTCTTTAACTTGTTCCTCGGCTGTAGAAATTAGGTTAAATTCACCATAATCAGATTCTTTCTCCATCTCTGCTTTAACAAATTCCTCTGCAGTAGAAATAAGGTTCAATTCGCCGTAATCCACATCTTTCTCAATATTATTTTTCTCTGCTAATTCCTTTTCTATATTGTCTAAAATTTGTGAAAGAATAATATCATCATCGTCGTTCTCAATATTATTTATCACTGCTAATTCCTTTTCTATATCGTCTAAATTTTGTGAAAGAATAATATCTTCATCGTCGTTATCACTAAATAAACAATGCGACATTGCATCTGTACGTCGCGAATTGAAATATATCAACTGATGTATACAGGTGTTGATGACCTATTTTAATATGTTCGCCGTTCGTTATGCACGTGTAGTTTTTAAGAACAACTCACTTGTCTATACGTCACCTGTCAATCAATATGTTACAAGTATTTTATAGCACGTTTATTCGTTAAATTATTGAAGACACTCGGGGGGCTACGCCCCCTCGTGACTCCAATAATTTAACTCATAAAACTTGTGCTATAAATTATACTTGACAACTGTTTTGGGGTGTTATAGATCCGTACCTAGGATGTTCTTGATTGTGATATATTGTTTTATTTTACAGCTAGAACAAGAGAGAGAAGAGAAGTTGATAATGCAGCGTAATTTACAGATGATGCAGAAAGCTAAAGATGGTATAATAAGTGACATTCGTACATCCAATCATCTTCTTCAGGTACAGATAGCTCATTTACAGGTACCCTTAAAACACTTCTAGGTTAACCCCTTCCGATATCCATCCCCTATTAACATCTCCTTCAGGTACAGATTAACTCCTTCAAGTCAATTCCTTGAACATCCTACATCCATCCCTTAATAACATCTCCGTCAGGTACAGATAGCTCATTAATAACATCAAATTTAATCTAGGTCAGCCCATTCATCAATCTAACTCAAAATAACATCTAATTAACCCTTCTAGCTCAAACCCCCTTGATATCTAATTTAACTAGATAGCATCTAACTTAACCAAATTCCATCTAATTTAACCAAATACAATCTAATATAATCCTAGGTACCAGCTATCCCCCTTACCAATCAATTCAATTCCGTAGAGCTTCGACCTCTAGCTGGCCGGTCACCTCTGGCTTACGACTGTGGTTTCGAGCCCTGGTGGGAGCGTATGTGGCATGGAGATAGGGGCGCCTTTTCAACCACGTGGGTTTCCTCCAGGCACTCCGGTTTCCTTCCACTGCTAAAGACGCCTACGTGCAAGCAAATTATTGAAATGAAATTAAACCATATGTTAGTCCCGAAATGACCTAGTTTGTGTTGAGTGAATGTTAAACCTCATTTCTCTCTCTCTCTCTCCCATAGCCTGGATCTTTGTTATTAAGATCCAAGACTTCACATGGCCATTAGACCACGCATACCCAAATAATTTGTCATAAATCGGCCTTTAGTTGTACTAATATATGTTAGAAATTCTAACCTATTAATCTTCTTTTCTTGAAATATTCTTGACTCGATCAATATAAGAAAATGAATCTTCAAACATAATTACAAAAATTCCCTGGTTGTAAAAAAGGAGTAGAGTCGTCTGTCCAACTTTGTCGGTTTCCGCCCACTGCTACAGACCCCTATGTGCATGCGAATTGTTGAAATAAAATTGAAACATATGTTAGTCCCGAAATGACCTAGCCTGGTCCTCTTTCTCTGTTTCTAAAATTGTTCAGAGGTTTTACTTGTTGTTCTGCATGACTCTTGACTCTTTTAACAGAGAGAGGACGCAGTGAGGTTGGACATGCAATCTTTTGTTACGTAAAACTGGTATTGAAACCTAAAATATATTTAGGTTGAAAGTATTGGGGTTTTTTGTTAAGGAGTTTAACCAGTGCCTACCCCGCACCACACCTACTCCTCCAGTTGTGTTTGTTTTTCAGGGAGTGAAGCCACCGCCCACACCACCACCACCAACTCCTCCTGTTAAACTCGAACCAATGTTTGAAAATGATGACGACGATGATGTCTCTGACCATCTTCATCTAGATGCCACGCCCTCTGTCGCTGCTAAAGGTCTCAGAAAGGGACGTAAAAGGGTTTCAGCTACAACTGACGGAGAACCACTGGTAGGACTTTTCTATTTTACACCTGCTGCATCCATCTGATGTCACAATAATTTTTATTGTGATCTGCTTGTTGTCAGATTTCTTGGAATGGTTCAAATGTCTGATTTAAAAGTATTTACTACCTCGAACTGTTTTCCAAAAGTAAAGAATTGTAAACATACCATTCATTATCTAATCTAGACGGACCAATTTAAACTACGCCACCATAGAAACCCAATACTTTTTAATTTTTCTGACAAATTTACCAATAAAACTACATGATACCGGGGTTGTGATGGAAGTATCCTATCCAAATTTCACTTTAGAGTTATCTCCCTATTGATGTTCGGACTTAAAAAAATCTTGTGAGCACGATACATGGCATACTTCTTTAGGGATTTTTTGTAAGAATTTATTTGAATATTGTGAAAGTTGGGGCATTTATTTATTGAAAGGTTTGAGGAAGATGCATTGACTGGCGTGTGAACTGATTTAGCCAGCCATGTTGTCCTGTCCTGGTCAGTGGTCATGATAGCATTATCAGATGATTATATCATAGTTTTAAATGGTTTGTCCTGGTCATGATAGCGTTAACGTATAGTCTTAATCTTGATGTGAGTTGAGACATGAATTATGAGACCTCACCTAGTCAACCTGTATCTTATTTAATATCACCAGGTCCAATAACTCACCTGTATCATATATCACCAGGTGTAATAACTCACCTTTATCATATATCGTCAAGTACAATAACACACCTGTATCAGGTACAATAACTCACCTGTATCATATATCATCGGGTGTAATAACTCACCTGTATCATGTATCACCAGGTACAATAACTCTCCTGTATCATGTATCACCAGGTGTAATAACTCACATGTATCATGTATCATCAGGTGCAATAACCCACCTGTATCATATATTTAATATCTTCAGGTACCCAAAACACGAAGACGGGGAAGACCAGCTGCTAAAATAAAAACCGAACCAGAAGAAACAGCCATAGATTTAATTGACATAAAGGTAGACTATTATTACACACCGTCGTTAACTTATACAATATCAATTATCTGTGTGGGGGTTGGATGGCTGAATGGATAGCACGGAGAAAACCAACAAGGTTGGACAGATGAGCTTACGACTTTTTACGTACAAGTGGTGAATCGAAACTACGACATTTGACTCAAAGAAAGACCCTATGGTTAAACCCACACGGCTAACCCCCTATAATCAGCACACATACTGCATCCAGACAATAGGGGGTGGGGGGTTGGATGGCCGAATGGTTAGCACAAGCGCACCGTATTATAAAACCTGCCATTGAGTCAACTGGCATGGTTTCCAATCCCCTGTTGTACGTGACAAGGAGTAGGGTCGCCTGGTTAACCTTAACCTCTAGGGTTATCTCCAGGTCCTCTGGTTTCCTCCCACTGATAAAGACCCCAACACATGCAAATTATTGAAATAAAATTAAACCATATGGTAGTCCTAAAATGACCTAGTTTGTGTCGAGTGGACGTTAAACCCCATTTCTCTATCTCTATCAATTGTCTGTGGCAGTACCATAGAGGATTATTTTGTTGTCTGTGGTGTTATTGGGTTGGGTAGTAGTCTAATACGGTACCACAGAGGATTAGGTTAATATTCTCCCCAGTAATGTATAAGACTTCAGTTTGTTGTTGACCTGACGTTTTAAACCCATTTGTTGTTGACCTGGGGCCGGTTGCTCAAAACTAAGTTATTTTAATGATCCGTTAAACTAACGGATCGTTATCTTTCATGTGTCATTTGGTAACGGTCCGTTAAATTTCTGTTGCTGGACAGTCAATTTCAATATCCGTTAAAGTTAACAGGGCTTCCAGCAACAACCTTTCTCTCCGTTAAAGTTAACGATCCGTTTACTCCATGTTAACGGATCGTTAAAAGTTAACAGAGCTTTGAGCAACCGGCCCCTGATGTTAAACTTTGACCTGATATTAAGACTGTTGACCTAATGTTAGACCTGTTTGTTTTTGACCTGATGTTGAACTTGTTTGTTGTTGACCTACCATCAAAACCATTTGTTGTTGACCTGGGGCAACTATACTATTCTACAGAATTTTGGTGGACTATAGGAAATAATGGCCCCATGATTCTGTAGTGCAAATCCCAGAATTTTTCCTACAGATTTACGCTAAAATAAAGTATTCTATAGTTTTTTCTGTTGTAAATCCTACAGTCATCTTTTTGTCTTTAATCTAGTTTTGTAAACAGTCTGCACAGTTGTCTCGCTGTCTTCAGTTTCTTGTTAATAGTAACTTCTATGAAGTTGTTATACATGTACATTGAAATTAAAAATTTTAAATTCAGCCAATGAACAAACAGTCTTCTCTTGGATAAACTTTAATGAATCCGTTAGCTAACAGATAATGAAATTGACTTTCCAGCAACCGAAATTTAACAGACCGTTAACAAACGACACGTTACAAAGATAACGATCCGTTAAACTCTAACAGATCGTTATCTTTGTAACGTGTCGTTTGTTAACGGAGTTTTGAGCAGCCGGGCCCTGATGTTAAACCCGTTGATTGTTGATCTGATGTTAAATCCAAGTGTTGTTGACCTGGCATTTAACCCATTTGTTGTTGACCTGATGTTAAACCAGTTGGTTGTTGATCTGATGTTAAACCCATGTGTTGTTGACCTGGCATTAAACTCACGTGTTGTTGATCTGACATCAAACCCGTTGATTGTTGACCTGATGTTAAACCTGTTTGTTGTTGATCTGACGTTAAACCACTTTACATTTCCAAATTCCAACAGGAAGAAGAGGAAGATTGTGAAGATGGTGGACGTCGACCAGGAAGACGAGCGAAGCGTGTAGCGAAAGGAAAAATAATAGAAGTTTTAAATAGTGTTAGTTCACCTTTAACCAGATCAGGTATGAGTCAAAGCGTTGTGTTTTCCAATTTTTTTTGGACAGTGGTTATAAATCGTGAGTTTGTTATTTGTGATTAAACTATTTTGCCTATAAAGTTTTTTTTTTTAGGACTTCAAATTATTGAAATAAAATTAAACCATATGTTAGTCCCGAAATGACCTAGTTTTTGTTGAGTGGACATTAAACCCCACCCATTGAGGGCGGCGTAAAATATTAGGTAAATTATTCCACTAAACAGGGGCTTGATATACAAATTTTGCACAACGATCTCAATTTTTATTCTTCAGTCAAGAAATCTGAATCAGCTGAAGTTCCTGAAACCCCAGACACAGAGACGAAATCTCGAGGGCGTAAGAAGCGGATTCTGTATAACACGGAGGAAATTCATATCACACCACCATTTGAATGCGGAGCTTTTGTGGTTTGTATTGTAAACCATTAATCTACGTTTTTTCCCCACACTGCTGAAGTCCCCCACCCTGACAAGAACAGCTGTCTAGTCGTTCGGATGGGACAAAAAAAAACCGAGGTCCTATGTACATAAAAAATCCCTTGGCAGTTGGAATTCGATATAATAGTAGGCAGTAGGACCACTGCCCGGCAAAATTTCACTCATAGTACTCTGTATGGCGTATGAACGTCTTCCATTAGCCAGGTTAGGAGCAGAACAGTAGAACGTTAAACGCTATTTCATTTCCCCCACCCTGTTTAGATAAGAGGAGACCGTATTGGCAATATTGCCACTGTCCATGTTAAATCTTCCTCCTTGCACACCGCATGACGTGTATATGCTCGGCTTCATTTGCGTAGTCGGAACAGAATAATGTGGGGGTTTGGGATGGCCTAGTGGTCTAGAGTGCCGCGCTTCGACCTCAAGCTGGCCAGTCACCTCTGGCTTGCGGCTGTGGTTTCGATCCCTGGTGTGAGCGTATGTGGCATGGAGATAGGGACGCCTTCTCAACCTCGTTGGTTTCCTCCGGGCACTCCGGTTTACTCCCACTGCTAAAGACCCCTACGCGCAAATGAATTATTGAAATAAAATTAAACCATATGTTAGTCTCATAATGACCTAGTCTGTGTCGGGTGGACGTTAAGCTCCATTTCTCTCTCTCACAAAATAATATGACGTTAAATCCTCTTTCACTTGGGTTGTTCGATAGCATGTTGTATCATAAAGTCTGTCATTGAGTCAACTGACGTGGTTTCATTTCTCCGCTTGTACTTGACAAGGAGTAGGGTGCCTGTCCAACCTTATGTGTTTTGGGGGGTTTCTCCAGGTCCTGCGGTTTCCTCCCACTTCTAAGACCCTGGGCAAATCAAGGAACTCAAAACTAGGCAATTTTCGTACTGTAGTATGTGGTATTCTCTTGGCAAATCACCAGGATAGAAACCACAACAATACCATCTTTCATCAAACCTACGCAATTTTCTCTTTTAGATTTTACTTTAGTTGTAAATTTTTTTATTTATTTTTTTAGCCTTCATCAGTTACACCTGAATCCAGTCGCACCGGCACGAGACAATTACGGGGCCGTAAACAGTCAGCTGTATAAATACATGAAACAAATATAGAAGAGTTATCCGTGGATGAAATAACCGAACTCAGAAGTTGCTTGTATAAATATTCAAGAGGTCTGTTGTGTAGAGAAAGTCTAGATGTACCGATTTATCTGTACAACAAATAAACTTAAAACAGCTGACTTGTATAAATATCGTGCATTCATTTTAACATATGTAAATTGGCAGAGATGTAAAGTATATGTATGCAACATACCGGGTAAATGACATCAATTTAATAGTTGTGCACCCATTTTATACAATCATGAAGTTTTGATTAGATTTCGATTTGGCCTGCAATAAATTAAGGAATTATTGAAGTTTAAAGCAATAATTGCATTTTTTTTTTTAAATCATATGTTTAAAATAAAACCTTAAAATCCATGGCATCTATCTATGCACCCAGTCCTACTGTGTTAAAGAATAATCCTAAATCCTATAATACACTTGGGTCATTTGAGAATTTGTCAAATATGTGATTTTTTAAAATCAAATATTTGAAGAATTTGCCAAATATGGATGGGGTGGGGAGTATAAATTATTTCTATTTTTTGTGTGAATGGTTGTGCTAGAATGATTCCCATGATTGTACCGGGGTGGATTGCGGAATGGTTAGTGTGCACGTGCTGTTATCATACGGCCTGCCATTGAGTCAACTGGCGTAGTTTGGAATCCCTGGTTGTACGTGACAAGGAGTAGGTTCTCCTGTCCAGCCTCGTGTTTTCTCTAGCTCCTCCAGACTCCTATGGACAAGATAATTATTGAAATAAAATTGAACCATATGTTAGTCCCGAAATGACCTAGTTTGTGTACACTCTGTACAGGAGTGAGTTGACAACCTATAAGTACATGTAGTAGATATAGAAATAATTATGTTTTGACTTTCATAAAAAGATGTTTGATGTAGTCTAAGAACTAAATCTGCCTTGCGTATATCTTTCGTTGAGCCTCAGATATTATATAAATCAATAATTAGACATTTATTCACATGCCAAGCTCATAATCAACTCTTTAGATAAACAAATGGTTTTGATTTTAAATAGATTTAAACATGCCCGTTAGCAATTAAATTAAAAAACTGATAATCAAGACTTTGTAAGAATGGTAGGAATGACAATGGGACAACATTGTTCTTTAATTGCCCGTGAAGGACACACGTGCAACTCACATCTGTGTCGTACTTTTGGTTTTGACCCCTCTGACTTTGTAACTCAGTATATTATGGCGCTCAGTATATTATCTAAATCTTGCATAATGCATCTTTGAATAAATTAGAATTTAAAAGCGTGGCATTGTTTAGTTGTAAGTAAACAAAATGTTGCACAGTGTAGATATTATGGGATATCAGTGTGGTGGAAGTAGACGTTCAACCACAGGCTCCGTATCATGACCAGAAAACATGTCAATAGGTTCATGTGCATAAATTAGCTAAATTGTATGGAAGTTGGGTATAATCAAATTCACCAGCTTCTGGCAAATGTCTAAATTCAAAGCTGTATTACTATGGTAACATATCTCCGTCTTGTATAAGTTGTATTGCTATGTTAACATAATTCTGTCATGTGTAAATTGTATTGTCATGGTAACAAATCTATCTTGTGTAAATTGTATTACTATGGTAACATATCTCTATCTTGTATAATTTGTATTGTTATGGTAACATAACTATCTTTTGTAAGTTGTATCACTATTATCCTCATCCTGTAAATTCACATCTTTCTAAACAACATTATTTTTGCTCAATTTTGTTTACATCACATTTATACATCCATGAATCCATTATGTTTTTTATTTCTATTAAATCAAAACTCCTCTCTGCATTATTTTTAAAGTTTCATTATTTTTGGACAGGTAACTGGGCCCAAACTAGTGTGTCAACACTCCTCAAAACAATCTACCTTAGACAAGAAACTTGTCATGCTTATTCTTTACAGATTTGTGCTTAGATTTACCAGACTTATGGATTTTGACATGCCACTACAATTCCAAAATGGCGCCATGCTCTGTTTGTGGTCTATATAGTACTAACCTACTTGTAAAGCATGTAATCTATATTATAATTGTTGTTTAAATGACAATATATACAGGCCCAAGGGGTAAACGTTTTTTTCCGTCCACCGGAGCCTGGTCTTATGACGTCATATGTGGATTGTGGGTTAGGATAAGGGTTAGGGTTAGGGCTAGCCCTGTCTACATCTCGAGACTGTGACGAAATCTGCAGGCCACAGCCCTTATCCTAACCCGCAATCCACATATGACGTCATAAGACCAGGCTCCGGTGGACGGTAAAAAACGCTTACCGGCCCAAGATAGGCCTACCAACAATTTATTAATCTCCAGGATGTTAAACTGTTTTTCATTCTCATGTAATATGATTTCTTTTTTTTTTATTGTTATTTAATTTATAATCATATATTTTTCTGTTTTCTTGCTTTCTATTTCACTAAAGCTATAGGCCTCCTATATTCCACTCTATTGATACTGTTATATTTCTAGATACACTATGTAAGATTTATATCTGCCTGTTGCACGTCTTTTCTCACACTCATCAGCTTGGCTGCTACAATCACTGATGGGAATGACATCGACGCGACTTAACGAGTCCCCAGTATTAACTTTTTTCCTCCGACAAAATAAATCCTAAAACAATTTTATTGAAGTATAAGAAAAATAAAGACGTTTGAAGTATTGGTAGTTAAAAAATATTTCCTATTTAGTGTAAATGGGTATGAAAAAGAGTAAAAGGCATCATTTTGCCCGGAGCAGTTACGTCTTATGTAAACAACGCACGCGCCATTGAGCCAATGACTAACGCCGCCTGATGTCATTGCACAGTCATCTGTAACAGATATTATAAGTAATTCTCTGTGAAACAGATTGGTCTTTTCTGTCTGCACATCTGATATAAAATATTATTTAAATGGATTTAAAATCCCATCAGATATGAAAATTTAACGATGAAATGGATAATTGAGACTAAATCTCGATCAAACAGTCATACCTACGCCTAGAATAAAGTAACTTGAATGCATGTTTCAATATATTCCCTTTTCATTATCTATTTTTGAACAACATATAGGAAGAACAGCCAGCTCTTTCATCTAAATCTTACAGCTTCTACTTTTGTTTTTGGTTAGTTCTTTCATTTTATTATTTAGTTGTTCTACTTTGTGTATATTTGTATTATAGGCCAGCCATACTGTATGATACATGTAAATAAACTATTATAATAACAACTACAGCAAGCCTTCTGTTTTAACTTATAGTCTTCAACATTTCATCCAGATTTACCTACTGGCGTGGTTTCCCATTGGTAGGGATGCAGAACTGAGGGCCTGACAACGACAGATGTCTAGTTGTTAGGATGGTACGAAAACAGAGGTCCTGTGTACACATTGGCGTGCACGCAACATATCCCTTGACAATTTGAATTTGATAGGAGTAGGCTGTAGTGCCGCTGTCCGGACAAATTTCTCTCACAGCACACTGTGTGACGTCTTCATGAGCCCAGTTCGGAGCAGAACAGTAGGACGTTAACCTCCATTTCATTTATTTTCTTTAAAGGTGACAGGCGAGAAACTGTTCAAGCATTTAGTCAGTGGGGGTTGGGACTCATGGTGGCTCGGCAGGACAATGTCCTGTTAACCCGTTGTTAATTGATAATGTTCCCGAAATCTCAGGATTTCTTGACTGGTATCCCTTTGTCAGTGTGCTATTAGGAAAATAGTCAGCTTAGTCTGGACTGGTGGTGATTCAAAGGCAATATCAAGCCATGATAAGTTCCTGAAACCTCTGCATGTCCGCCGTGATCCCTGTGTTACTGACGCTGTAAGGACAAGTTTGTCCAGTTTGGTGTATTACAGCCTTCTCTTGTATCAAATTCCAACTGTCAACACATTTTTTTTTATATTCATCCAAAGGACTATGTAGCCTCTTGTTCTATATCACTGACAAGGTGGGACATCCACTGGACAAAAAACTGGGATCAGTGAAAATGTTGGAATGTGTGTTAAAGACCCCCCTACTTTTGACATTTCACACTGCTTGGTATGTAGGAGGGAACCGTAGGGCCCTGAGATGGCTACCCCACTCCCTGTCATGTACAAGCTAGGAATCAAAACCACACCCCTCGATTCAATTTCAGATCTACTAAACTATTCTGCCACCACCTCCCTGGAATTTCAACAAGCACAAATGAAACAAGAAGTATGTAAAATATTTTATTACAGCTGTGTAATTACATATATATTCCTGGTTATATTAAAAATATATCACTTACAGCACACAAATATAGTATCCTGAGGCTTTAATCACATATATATTTACAGATAATGAGGCTTTAATCACAAATATATTCACAGATCGAGAGGCTTCAATCACATAGTCACAGATCGTGAGGCTTCAATCACATAGTCACAGATCACGAGGCTTCAATCACATAGTCACAGATCGTGAGGCTTCAATCACACAGTCACTGATCGTGAGACTTCGACCACATAGTCACAGATCATGAGACTTCAACCACATAGTCACAGATCGTGAGACTTCAACCACATAGTCACAGATCCTGAGACTTCAACCACATTATAGTCACAGATCCTGAGACTTAAAACACATAGTCACAGATTGTGAGACTTCAAGCACATAGTCACAGATCCTGAGACTTCAACCACATAGTCACAGATCCTGAGACTTAAAACACATAGTCACAGATCGTGAGACTTCAACCACATATATAGTCACAGTTTGTGAGACTTTAATCACATGTTCATCAATTGTGAAGCTTTAATCACATATATATATATATATATATATATATATAAATATATATATATATATATATATATATATATATATATATATATATATTCAGAGATAGTCAGGCTTTCACCACATATATATATAAAGTTACAGATCATATGGCTTTAATCACAAAAGTCCAGATCACAATATAAAATCCCATCACAAATTAGATTTCCCTGATCATTAGGAGTATCGATATCAAACTAAAACTAGAATTTGTTTATTGACAATAATAATGTCTCTACAAATTGATATTTGTCAGGGCTGCACCAGTGTATGATTATTAGTATTACATCATAGGGGGTTCCCCACTAGCATAACATCATAGGGGATTCCCCACTATAGGTGTTTCCCCACAAACATATGTTCATCATATCCAGGTTGGGGTAAAAGATTTCAAACAAACATAATATGTACATCACTGACAGTTTATCTGGAGTAAAGAATTTCCCACAATATAGTTTATCTGGGATGTGTCCTGGTAATTGTATGGCGGTCATATTACAATTAGTAACAAGATGTCATGGCTGGCACCTGGGGATGACTTAGTCATAAGACTACAACACATGCATGTGCAAGATGTCACAAGACAACAACAAATTTATGTGCAATATGTTAGTATAAAGGATTATTTCTAACTATACTAGGGTTTGACTAGGGCAGTTTTCTATTGGACCAGAGTTACACTAGAGCAGTGTTCTATTGGACCAGGGTTTGACTAGAGCAGTATTCTAATGACCGACAGTAGTCTAGAGTACTGTTCTAATGGTCCATGGTATGTCTAGAGCTGTATTCTAATGACCTGTTGTATGTCTAGAGTACTGTTCTAATGACCTGTTGTATGTCTAGAGTAGTGTTCTAATGACCTATGGTATGTCTAGAGTACTGTTCTAATGACCTATGGTATGTCTAGAGTACTGTTCTAATGACCTTTGGTATGTCTAGAGTAGTGTTCTAATGACCTATGGTATGTCTAGAGTAGTGTTCTAATGACCTATGGTATGTCTAGAGTACTGTTCTAATGACCTATGGTATGTCTAGAGTACTGTTCTAATGACCTATGGTATGTCTAGAGTACTGTTCTAATGACCTATGGTATGTCTAGAGCAGTGTTCTCATAGAAATGAAATGGGGTTTAACGTCCTACTGTAATCCAATAGACCTGGGACCTGATTCACGAAATTTTAACTAAGATAAAATCCAAATTTTAGTAATTTGATTGGATAATATTAGATTGATTTTAGTGCTTAGCCAATCAAAACTGAAGTATCTACTAAAATTTGGATTTTATCTTTAGTTAAAATTTCATGAATCAGGGCCCACGGTTTGAGTAGAAAAGTGATCTAATGTCGCTGGGTTTGTCTAGAACAGTGTTCTAGTGGGTCAGGGTTTGACTAGAACAATGTTCTAGTGGGTCAGGGTTTGACTAGAACAATGTTCTAATGTTGCTTGGTTTGACTAGAGCAGTGTCACAGCCCATGTTATATTTCATATTTCCCTTCTCTTTCTTTTGAAAGATTGATTATTATCTGATGTCTGTGAATTTCCTGTTTGTAGATTACCAAATATTTCTCGTCCTTGTTTCACTATTCTCATTAGTTTCACTGTCTGATCAGACTTTATCTTAAGTTTCTCTTCTGAATTTAATAATTGTGTCTTTAATTCATCAACTTCTTCGTTCTTCGTCTCCAGACGCCTGCGAAGTTTAGCAATCTCAGAATCTAAAATATATATATTAAAGTAGATAAAGTACAAATACTTCTACTGTTTATAGTAGATAAATACATAAATATATGGGAACGAAGATTTTGGTGTAGTTTTTTTCCACCTTTGTTACATAAATGTCATGAGTTTAAAATAAAATCACGCCTAATTAATTAAAGATACATGTAAATTAAGCATTATTTATTCATCCTGCTCTGAACATTCACATATTTTTTGTTTATGTTTTTTAATGCAGAATTTGACCTGAATACAAGATTGACTATAGCTCGCGATCTTAAAACTTTCTGTGACGTAAATCAGCAGCTTCCCACTCATTCCGTAAAATATATCCAATTTAGAGCATTGTTTTAATCATTTGAAAAGTAATTTAACATCTAAAATCATGAATAATTATGGTCAGACTATTAAGCAATGTATAGATAATACATGTACATGTATTATCAGTTCTATAGAAAAATCTATCAGACAGATAGACTAACAGATGGATGCAAGTCATGACATAATACAACCTTTCCTACTGACATGGGTCATGATATTATACAATCGATCTAACTGACAAGAGTCATGATATTATACAACTAATCTGACAAGAGTCATGATATTATACAGCCGATCTGACAAGAGTCATGATATTATACAGCCGATCTGACAAGAGTCATGATATTATACAGCTGATCTGACAAGAGTCATGATATTATACAGCTGATCTGACAAGAGTCATGATATTATACAGCCGATCTGACAAGAGTCATGACATCCCAACAGATCTAACTGACAAAGAGTCATGACATTACAACTAATCTAACTGACAAGAGTCATGACACAGTAGAGGCATTGACAAAACTAAAAACAGAAATAATCTTAATTGTACCTGCTGTTCGCATCTTGTGAATCAACGCAACTTCTCGTTTCTTAAACTGTACTTTATACGCAGCAACTTTACTACTCAGATTATCTGGTTCCTCCTTCAACTTCGATATCTCTTTTTTTAATTGCGCAGTCATTTTTTTCTCATATTCTAAATGTAGTTCTAATCCATACCTTTCACGATGTATTTCTTTTAACCTATTTTGTAGAGAACTGGTCAATTCTGAAAGTTTTTTTCTATCCTTCAATACTTGATTATAAGCATTTTTCTGAATGTTAAAAGCTTGCTCTTGGGGTAGCATTTTAGCCTTTAGATCACAAATCATCTTGTTAGAACAGTCCGCAACTGTTGATACTTGTTTTTTCAATATCATATTTTTATTTTTTTCCTCGGCTAACAGTTTTTCTAAGTCTTCCTTCTCCATGATCAGGCCTGTTTTACAATTATTCAGTTCAATTTTCTCTCCTTCAATGTCACAGATTTTACTTCTCAATTCTCGAATTTTATCTAGCAGCAGACTTTCTCTATTTTGAACCTTTTTCTTTAACATGTTGGCCTGGTTAGCAAGTTTTTTATTGACAACGGACATCTGATTGTTTAATACCAGTTTTGTCTGCTGTAGTTTCATTTTTAAATCAGATATTTCTTTAATAAGTTGATTTGTTTCGTTGTCTTCTCCATTGGCGTCTACTTCACCATCATCAAAATATAATTTAGGAATAACATCTGGTTTGGTACATTCTTTCCGACAACTTGGACATGTTCCTGTAATGGAAATAACCACTCATATTAAATCCTAGGGTTAGGAAAAGAAGGCAGATTAATTTAATTATTTTCGGTTAAGAGATATAAAAGTGGTTGATGAGGTCTGGGCATCCTAGGCCTTGGTATGAGAGAGAGAGAGAGAGAGAGAGAGATGGGGTTTAACTATAATCCACACAAATTAGGTCATTTCGAGACAAACGGGTTCAATTTTTTTCAATGATCTGCTTGTGCTTATGGGGTCTTTAGCAGTGGAAGGAAACTGGAGGACCACCCCCCACCCCCGGGAGTAAACCCACGACGTTGGACTGGCGACCCTACTCCTTGTCACGTACAACTGGGGAATCGAAACCACGCCAATGGACTCAATAATAGACCTTATAATACAATGCGCACATCAATTCAGCCACTCAAACCCCGCATTTAGACATTGGCTTAATAACATTTTCGGCAATCACGAGGGATCAAATCTGAGACCTCCTTGCAATTAACTACATTCTGACGAACATACCTGATCTGTCTATCCAGGGCATTAAACAAGCCTCGTGAAATGTATGACCACAAGGTGTCGCTGCTATATTAACACTTTCTTTATTCTCCAATAAATACGAACAAATACAACACTGAACTCTCATCTTGATTGGTTATTCCTGTTTCCGTGGTTACTGGTTATCTGAAATAAAATATTCATATATATTATAGAAAGGTAGATGGATTGCAATTGATGTGAATAAATTAGTAATTTATAATTTACTGTGTCATTTGTGACCATTCCTAGTTGATAAAGAATAGCGATTTAGGGTACCGGTACATGTAATAATTTTCGGCACCATTTGTGTAAATTTGTAGTTGCTTAAGAATAGCGGTTAAACTATGCATCTAAAATCTTCCAGAAAGAACTAATCTGTTTAAAATTGATGACGAGTCACACAGTAGGCCTATATTATACGTCTTATCTCGAAACATGCAGGGTCGAGAAATGAGGTTTCTTATCTAGTTAAAACGGCAATTTCACATTTTTTAGTTATATTTTTAAAATATATTAAAATAGAGCCCTAAAATAGATTGTATCCTATAAACAGTCCTACCTTGTTAAAGAATAATCCTATTAATCCTATAATTCACTATTGCCAGTTGAGAAATTGGCAAAAATATCATTTTCAATTTCAAATTCAAACGTTTGAAGATCGCCATTGCATGGAGGGGAATGGGAAAACAAGGGAGGTAATTCAAGTGATTGTGTTATTATTTTCTGTGTCATGGATTTTTATGCCTGTGAAATATTGCCCATGATCGTATAATAGTGAGTTGACAACCTTTTAAGCAAAAGACATAGAAATAATTATGTTTAGACTCTCTTAGAAAATATTAAATTCTCACTTTAAACCTCATTTCATTACATTTTATTTGGAACCCATGCTACACGACAGACGTATTACTCAACTCGTTGTGACCTGGAGAATTTTTAAATTTGATGAGAAAATTTCTGGATTGATGAATAAAAGTTATTCATGACTGTACATACAGTACCGGTATATATGCAAGTAGATGTTTATGTGTTCAGGTTCAATTTATGTCACAGGGATTATGTGGCAAACTCAACTTCTTTATTAATGCATGTAGCATCTTTAAAATAAGTAGTCTTGGTCACCCAGAAGCCCCTAGTCTTCAATGTACGGAGAGTCTGGGTCCGTTGTCAATTTTTGACGAAAATTACTGGATAATCTACACATAAAAAACCAAACTCCCGGTTAGGCATGGGCAATGGAACCTTATGGCCAAAGTCCCGGTAAGTGCTAGATATTATGAAGCCGAGACGATTTTGCTAGATTCTATAAAGTGAGTATGAAATATATCCTACATTTCACTTGGCACATCTATTATTAGAAACAAAATAGAGACGAGGAATAAGCGTGAATCGCGATGAAGAATTAAGAAGATTGTGAGAAGCCACACGTCTGATTCATGACGAGAGTGAGAGAAAATTACCATTTCAATTAAAACCTTTACAAACATAATTTTAGAGAGCGTTATTGTAACGTGGTAACTTAAAAGACTGGATAATCCAGACAATGACCTATTTTCCGTCAAATTTTGAGAACCCATCCAGACTACTATTCGTAGAATATTTGTTTGGATGATAGAGACTATAAAATAAGTTAATTTTATACAATTAGTACTTATTACTGCACATACATGTACGCAGCCCAAACTACTGAAACAACATTCATTATCAGCAAATATTGACAATAAAGTAAATCAAACGATGTAAAATTAAAATGTCTGAAAAACAATCTACTATTTTATAGCTTTGATTTAAAAAGAGGGGATTTGTACTCGTGTCTGATACGATTATCTGCTTAATTCAAGTAGTTGAATGTGGCACAAATATTATTAATAACAATAGTCAATCGTTGTTTTGATGAAAAATATTGTCAACTTTGCCTACTTTTTGCGAGTGTGATTCGCGTTTGGCACTGCTATGCTATGTGGTATTAAATAGGGCCATCTCTGCTGAGACTGCTCAAAAATTAACAGACAAGAATAAATCTAGGTCATAATATTCACCTCTTAGCACAATGGGTTGATCTGCTCTAATCACGTGATCAATTCTGTCCACTGGGCGCCGTCGATACTGATTTATCGTAGAAAACGCCTAACCCTTACCCTAACCATAGATCGTATAATAATGGATAACTGACCCTGCAGTATCTGTCATTGGACGATGAATTATGTTGTTCATCGCATGCGCGAAGTCCACAGAACCTAAGTTACTTCCGGTCGAAGGCTTTGCTATTGTTTATAATGAAGCGGAGTCGTGTGAGCTGATATTAATGTTATTAATTTGTAATAATTGTAATTGAGATAGCGACTGGAAATTTTGAGACAACGTTCCTATATTTATGAAGCTAATAATAACACGAAGACCGTATTTTTTACTTCGGTATTTATATTTTTAAAAAGTACTTAAATATAGATCCCATACTATGGGCCATATAGCAGTAGATTGCAAAGCCTATGCATTCATGAACTGATATTTGATGTTTTTGTTATTATTTTGTAATAATTTTGAAATAGCGACTGGAAATTTTGAGACAACTTTCCTATATTTATGAAGTTAATAATAACATGAATACCGTATTTTTTTACTTCATTTTTTATATTTTATCGATCTACAGATTTTCTTGAATTGTTTTGTTTTGGGTCCATTATTTAAGGATGTTATGTAAATATCATGTGTATTTTTGTAACCAAGCTGATTCTTTAATTTATTTTCACAGAGAAAAAAAAAGATGCACTTAAAATATTTTCGTTTATAAATAATTTTTTATATTTTATCGATCTACAGAATTTCTTGTAAAAATAAAACTACTTTTTTGTTTTGGGTCCATTATTTAAGGATGTAAATATCATGTATATTTTTGTAACCAAACTCATTCTTCAAATCTATTTTCACACAAAAGAAAAGATGCACTTAAAATATTTTCGTAGCAAAAATAAAAATCGTGATATTAGAATCATTGTCTTCATACTTAATCTTTTTCATTCAAATTGATTCATTATAATTTTTTCCAAAGAAAAAAAATACCAATCTGAATATATAAGGATTATGTATGCTGGTGTTATTCAATAAAGTTCTCCAGCATTTTGCAGCATGGTTTCTCCCAGTCGGTAGTGTAGGAGGGACAACATGGCAAAGAACAGTGTCTAGTTGTTTAGATGGGACAAAAAACACAAGCTCATTGGTACACATTGGCATCATAATTTTGTAAACAAACTGATTCTTCAAAACAATTTTCAATGAAAAAACGGAAGGAGAGTTTTGCCTGGACAGCATCTGTCTGTCCATGCTTCTTCAATTTTGAACTATATGGAATTGGGTTTTAACATTATCTTGTCAACACATGCAATCCTTCAGTATTTCGTTACGATAACATATGGTAGTCTTTATTCTATGACTATTTGCAAAATCCAAGGAAGGAGAATTTTGCCCGGACAGCATCTTCCTGTCCATGCTTCTTCAATTTTGAACTGTTGTTCTTAAGAGTTAAACGACAACTTCCACCGAAGGTGATATAGTAGACAAGTCTTATTTTGCATTGTTATTATCAAAGCGCACACGCAGGTGTCTTTCGTGTGGGAGTAACCCATGAATTTGAGAAGGCGCCCCTATCTCGAAGCCACATACGCTCACACCAGGGATCGAAATCACAACAGCAAGCCAGAGGTGACCGGCCAGAAGAGGTTGATGCACAGCACTCGATACTATCCCAACCCCCCAATTTTGAAGTACATATGTACAGGGGTCTTTTCTTGTTAGAAGAATATTACTAACAAATATTTCAACAACAATAAGATACATAAAAAAAAGAACCCCTTTATTTATTTTAACAATTACAGACATTAAAAAAAATAACCTGAAAACCTCTGAATAGCAATAGAGGATCAGTTTTTTCTGAACACGATAGAGGCTGCATATTTTAACAGATGGAGGTTTATCTCCTATTTTTCTGCATGGTTTGGCAAATAATGACAAGTGTTTGTCATACAGTGTGCTATGAAGTAAATTTTGTCCAGACAGCAGACTAATTAATTACCTACTCTTATTTCGGAAATTGTCAAGGATTCTTTTACATGTACTCCAACGAATCGAATAGACAATGTCCTTGCCAGGCCCTCTTCCGAAATTACTGACAAAGTATTTTTCACACTTTATTATTTATGGAAGGTTGTAGCAGTGAAGAGCTTATCTTATATTCAGATGCCTACAAAAGAAAGAAAGTACAGGGTAACTGGTATTAACATTTTCATAAAGAAATTGAGGAGTTTAAAGGGGTATTAATAATAATATTTTCAACATAATCCTAACAGACAGTTTTCAGATCCAATAATTATGTATCATTAAATAAATATGGTGTAAGAATGGAAAAAAACATGACACTATCTGACATTTAGATTTACATTCATGCAAATTTTATAATGTCAATACGACCAATATTTAAAAGAATTATCCTAATTTGAACATAGTCGGAAAAATAAAGGTCTGGGTACCTATGAAATTTCAACGTAAAAATATAGAGCAATGGTGTATATACCTTGTCTCAAAATTTGAGCTAAAAAAAATTGAGTTGTTTTGACTAAGAATGGCTAAGTTGCTTATCCGGACACTTAACGCTTTTAAAATTTCGGGTCATTTTTTTTCGTTGGGTGACCTGAAAATCGATTCCCTAAGGTCTATAATACAGTGAATGGCCTATGTGCTGTACTTGATAGCGATCGGTATTTTTCACCTACACATATAATGTTTTCAATATTAAATGAGGGCTTAGAAACAGAACATCCATTCAAATGATTTTTTTTTAAAAGTTTACCTTGAAATTTCAGTGTGCAAACATATTGTTTTAAAATACTGATAGCACATTTGAATTTGACAAAATGCTGAGACCATTCATTAAAGTCTAAATTTTATAGAAAATTTCCTTAGGATATTATTTGATTTTTCCTACATCTTTAATTGATAAAGACAGATTTTTTATTTATTTATACACGTAAAGACGTATACGGTATATCTAATTATCAAAACAGTTTTTCTTACAATCTAAAACTAAAAGGGAAATTTTAGCTATTAACTTACTTTTTTTGAGGGGGGGGGGGCTATGAAGACACCTTGAAGTAATGAATATTGATACACCAAAAAAAAAAAAACGTAGGCCTAAAGTAAAGATAAAACATGACTATAGGCCTTCATGTATACAGGCCTATATAATTAGAAAATTGTAGATTCTAGACTAGCTGCATAGTTTTTATTACGTTTGACGAAATATTATTATATCGAATAGAAACAAATTGAGGTTTTATAATACAATAGAATGCGTCCTTGGCGCATTCTCACTGAAAATGATTATTCAATAACTTATCATACTTTTTATGTGTTAGTGTTATTGTTGTAGGCCTGTGTCGGCTGGGTACCGTAGTATCCTTTTAATTTTTATACGAACGAAACATGTACTGACAACTAACCGTATTGATACAAAATAACTTACACATGGTTAAACATTAATTTCGGATATATCTTGGTAATTGGAAGTTGTGCAGACGATGTTTTTTTCTTATTTTATTCCGAAGCTCACAGGACTCCATACGCATTTCTTCAGGGTTTTGTTTAACCGGAAGTAACTTAGGTTCTGAGACTTCGCGCATGCGATGAATAACATAAACCACCAGTCAGACTTCCTTTCTAGTACAGTTCTATGCCCTAACCTACAATTCACATATGACGTCACAATTTGCGTAGGACCGTCTCCGATCTAGCGTTCTCCAGAAAACACGGAATATAACAAAAACAAACGAAACGAAATACAATGTTAATAGTAGTTTGAACCTTAAAAATCACCCCGAAGGTATTAATGTTCCAGGAAAATGTTTATATTTTCTGAAAGATAATAAATTGTTCTTTTAAACAGTACGTGATAGTATACTTGGAATTTGATTTTTCATATTGCATTTCAGTTCACTGCGACAAGACTGCATCTATATCAACACGGCCTCGATATCTGCTACCCCACCCCTATTTTACTTACAATTCACCTTGTAGATATTAATGTGCCAGGAAAATGATTATATTGTCTGAAAGATAATACATTTCTCTGTTATATGGTATGTGACATTATACTAGGAATTTGATTTTTCATGTTGCATTTTGCTGTCGCAAATGGCAGCAACCGATAAAAATACCGTCTCCAGGTCTGCTACCCCACCCTCGTATACCTCACAATTCACACCGTAGATATTAACGTGCCAGGAAAATGTTTATATTTTCTGAAACATACTACATTCTTCTATTAAATGGTATGTGACATTATACTTGGAATTTGATTTTTCATGTTGCATTGCGCTGCCGTAAATTGCAGCATCTTAAATCAATTTGGCCTCGATGTCTGCTACCCCACCCCTCTTTTACCTTACAATCACTCTGTAGATATAAATGTGCCAGGAAAATGATTATATTTTCTGAAAGATAATACATTCCTCTATTATATGGTATGTGACATTATACCAGGAATTTGATTTTTAATGTTGGATTTTGCTGGCGTAAATGACACTAATGACAGCATCTTAAATCAATATGGCCTCGATGTCTACTACCCCACCCCTCTTATACCTTACAATTCACTCTGTAGATATTAATGTGCCAGGAAAATGATTATATTTTCTGAAAGATAATTCATTCCTCTATTAAATGGTATGTAACATTATATTTGGAATTTGATTTTTCATATTGCATTTTGCTACCGCAAATGACAGCAACCGATAAAAATACCGTCTCCACATCTGCTACCCCACCCCTCTTATACCTTACAATTGACCCTGTAGATATTAATGTGCCAGTCAGCTTCGTATTTTCTGAATTGTGAGCTTCGTATATAATACAGGTCGCCAAAATCAAAAAATTTCTGAATTGTAAGCTTCGTATATTATACAGATCGACAAATTCAGAAAATTTCTGAATTGTAAGCTTCGTATATTATACAGATCGACAAATTCAGAAATTTTCCCTTTAATCAGTACAAATAATTAAATATAGAAATTTTCTGAAGTTATAATTGCCCTGTTGAAAATATTATTATTAATACCCCTTTAAACTCCTCAATTTCTTTATGAAAATGTTAATACCCGTTACCCTGTACTTTCTTTCTTTTGTAGGCCTCTGAATATAAGATAAGCTCTTCACTGCTACAACCTTCCATAAATAATAAAGTGTGAAAAATACTTTGTCAGTGATTTCGGAAGAGGGCCTGGCAAGGACATTGTCTATTCGATTCGTTGGAGTACATGTAAAAGAATCCTTGACAATTTTCGAAATAAGAGTAGGTAATTAATTAGTCTGCTGCTGGACAAAATTTACTTCATAGCACACTGTATGACAAACACTTGTCATTATTTGCCAAACCATGCAGAAAAATAGGAGATAACCCTCCATCTGTTAAAATATATATGCAGCCTCTATCGTGTTCAGAAAAAACTGATCCTCTATTGCTATTCAGAGGTTTTCAGGTTATATTTTTTTAATGTCTGTAATTGTTTAAAATAAATAAAGGGGTTCTTTTTTTATGTATCTTATTGTTGTTGAAATATTTGTTAGTAATATTCTTCTAACAAGAAAAGACCCCTGTACATATGTACTTCAAAATTGGGGGGGTGGGATAGTATAGAGTGCTGCGCATCAACCTCTTCTGGCCGGTCACCTCTGGCTTGCTGTTGTGGTTTCGATCCCTGGTGTGAGCGTATGTGGCTTCGAGATAGGGGCGCCTTCTCAAATTCATGGTTTACTCCCACACGAAAGACACCTGCGCGTGCGCTTTGATAATAACAATGCAAAATAAGACTTGTCTACTATATCACCTTCGGTGGAAGTTGTCGTTTAACTCTTAAGAACAACAGTTCAAAATTGAAGAAGCATGGACAGGAAGATGCTGTCCGGGCAAAATTCTCCTTCCTTGGATTTTGCAAATAGTCATAGAATAAAGACTACCATATGGTATCGTAACGAAATACTGAAGGATTGCATGTGTTGACAAGATAATGTTAAAACCCAATTCCATATAGTTCAAAATTGAAGAAGCATGGACAGACAGATGCTGTCCAGGCAAAACTCTCCTTCCTTTTTTTCATAGAAAATTGTTTTGAAGAATCAGTTTGTTTACAAAAATTATGATGCCAATCTGTACCAATGAGCTTGTGTTTTTTGTCCCATCTAAACAACTAGACACTGTTCTTTTCCATGTTGTCCCTCCTACACTACCGACTGGGAGAAACCATGCTGCAAAATGCTGGAGAACTTTATTGAATAACACCAGCATACATAATCCTTATATATTCAGATTGGTATTTTTTTTCTTTGGAAAAAATTATAATGAATCAATTTGAATTAAAAAGATCAAGTGTGAAGACAATAATTCTAATATCAAGATTTTTATTTTTGCTACGAAAATATTTTAAGTGCATCTTTTCTTTTGTGTGAAAATAGATTTGAAGAATGAGATGGTTACAAAAATACACATGATATTTACATCCTTAAATAATGGACCCAAAACAAAAAAGTAGTTTTATTTTTACAAGAAATTCTGTAGATCGATAAAATATAAAAAATTATTTATAAACGAAAATATTTTAAGTGCATCTTTTTTTTTCTCTGTGAAAATAAATTTAAAGAATCAGCTTGGTTACAAAAATACACATGATATTTACATCCTTAAAACTCATTCGGTACAAGTTACTAGTGGAGGCGACATAATTAGTCACTGAGCCTCACCGACTTACCCTGCCAGACGTTGACCTAGTGTCTAGTCAGACTCCCGTACAACGCTTGGTGACGACATCTTTGGTGTACTGTTTCATTGATCAATAAAGTTATTAAAAAATTGCCGTTTGGCTTCCCAAAAGTAGTTACCTGGTAAACTGATAGTTTGAACTATTTATCGGAATCATAAAATGTATACGTCATAACAGCGGTTTGGGTGTTATAAGGTCGCGAGCTCACGAGAAAATTCTGTTCATATCGGTCGCCATTTTGGACGGTCGACCGCTTTGATGTACTATTTAATTGACCAATAAAGTTATAACAAAAAGACGCTTGACATTCCAAAAGTTGTAATTCCTTAAAACAATAGCTTCAACTAATGATTGGTATCATAAAATGTCTAGGTCACAACAAGGCAACCTGTTTCATAGAGAATTACTAACGAAATATCCCTGTAACGGATGGCTGTCTAAAACACGTGCGTTGACTTGCACGCCTCGTGGTCATTGGCTCAACGGCTTGTGCAATGTTTACTTAACACCTAACTGCTTCGGGCAAAATGATGCATTTTACTCATTTTAATACCCATTTACACTAAATAGGAAATATTTTTTAACTACAAATACTTCAAACGTCTTTATTTATTTTTCTTTTACCTCAAAAAAATGTTTGAGAATTTAATTTGTCGGAGTAAAAAAGTTAATATGCCGTACTCATTAAGCCTCGTCAATGTCATGCTTATCAGTGATTGTAGCGGCCAAGCGAATATTCACTGCGGGCAGCGGCCAAGCGAATATTCACTGCGGGATCAGTTTGACAACAAGGTGTTCGGTGTTAGGGGAGACCAGGGCTAGTTCGACCACTTTTCAGACAAAACCTAATTATTAGAACAGTTTTCAAGATACGAGCTTAAAAATCGATTAACATATTTGTTGTTGCTTTACCTTCAAAATCACAAGAGTATAACCCTGCAATATACAACACATGAAAAATATTTGCTGTTGAATGGAACCATTGAACTTGGTCGAACTTACCCCGTGTCGGGGCAAGTCTGATCCTCCCTTGGGGCAAGTTCAACCCTTATATATAGAACATTAAACTGTCATTAACTTCGAACAATTTATTCAGAATCAAAACAAACATTGTAATGCAGAAATATGGTTACATATATATATGTTCCATTCATCATGTTCAGTAACCTCAATAACAATAACTTCGAACAGTATAATTTCAACTTATTTCGATCACTAGCATAGGCATATGCCTACTCGTCATCAGAGTCAAAGTGCAGCAACTATAACTTTGAACAGCATTACTTCAACTTATTTCAATCACTAAGCCTATGTCTACTCGTCACCAGAGTCACAGTTCAGGCACACATACGTGGCTTTTACATATGTATCCGCACACTCTTCGATCATGTGACCAAAGTTTGCAGCTGGCACATTGGATCCACTTATATGATATATATCTCGATGGTGTTGTGATCTAAAAATGATATAATAAACAATTAATTAGGAGGGGTAATTGATTACTGTTCGATTACTCGGCCATGAAACGAAATAACCCCATATTGGGGCAAGTTCGACCCCCTGGTGCTGTCCTCTCTGGCCTCTTCCTGTAATAGACTCGAACCATGATGGTGTTGTGATCTAAAAATGATATAAACAATTAATTAGGAGGGGTAATTGATTACTCTTAGATTACTCAGCCATGAAACACGATAACCCCATATTGGGGCAAGTTCGACCCCCTGGTCGAACTTGCCCCGAGTCTGATGGTTGTACTTGCCCCAACTATTCTATTTTTAGAAACCACGTGATTCTATCGGATACGTTCAAGGCAATGCGGAAACTTATCTTCCATAATAAAGTTCACTCCCTCAACAACAACTTAACATGCAATGACGATTATGCTATAATGTTTACGTTGTAAAGATAGACATGACAGAACATGTAAAAAATATACTCACAGTTGCCATAAACAGTTTTCCACGGCCTAGCTCGTCTTATTTGGCCTGACGTCCTTCAAATGTACGTTAACGGAAACGCCGCTACCACGTGGTCACAAAATAGGGTGGTTACTCTAAAGGGTCCATCTATTTTTTGAGATTTTAAGAAAGGTTGTACTTGCCCCGGGGTCGAACTAGCCCCGGTCTCCCCTATAAGGTCGTAAACTCGCCAAAAAACTTTCCCAGCAACGACTGCTGTCGACTTCTTTCATGTACGTTTTATTGATCAATAAAATTTTAAAAACCTTCGATTCGCTTTCCAGACGTAATTAGCCAATTAATATATAGTTTTAACTAATGATTGAACTTGATTGAAGTCGTAAACTATACGTCACAACACAGGTTTTAGGGGTCATAAGGTCGCGAACTCTAAAGGAAAGAGTCGACCCTAAGTCCAAATCGAATAGTCAGTCGTATAAATCGGTCGATGGCTTATTAAAATTTTGGAATAGTATGTAATCAATATAAGTTAAAGAAGAAACGCATTAATTCCAATATAACGCCAATGGTCGCCGAGTCACGGCGTTTGTTTTGAGCATGAGGTATTTGACATTTTCATGTCGCTTTGTCCACTCAATAAAAAAAACAGTCATTTTGTTCAGTCTGTTACATAAAATCAGTCAAATAGCTCAGTCGAATAAGTCAGTCGTATAGTTCAGTCGTATAATTCAGTCGTATACTTCAGTCGTATAAGTCAGTCGTATAGTTCAGTCGTATAGTTCAGTCGTATAACTCAGTCGTATAGTTCAGTCGTATAATTCAGTCGTATAACTCAGTCGTATAGTTCAGTCGTATAATTCAGTCGTTCAATATTAAGCAGCGGTGGCAGTGGACCAAGATAATATTGTAGCAAATCATGCTCGTAGCCATAGCTGAAGGTGCCTTGGCATGGGGTACGAGTCGGGGACCTTCCCAACGGGTTTCAAGTTCGATTTTACGGGTAAAAGTAGTTTGATAACTAAGGCATTCGGGCGATATTTAAGCCATAACTGAAAGAGAGAGAAAGAGAGGGAGAGAGAGAGAAAGAGAGAGAGGGAGACAGTAATGGGGTTTAGCGTCCACTCGACACACACTAGGTCATTTCGAGACAAACATATGTTTTTTAATTATTTTATTTCCATAATTCGCTTGCGCGTAGGGGTCTTTAGCAGTGCGGGGAAACCGGAGGACCCGGAGAACAATCCACAAGGGTTGACAGGCGACCCTTCTCCTTGTCACGTACAACGCCAGGTGACTCAATGACAGGCTTCATGATACAGCGAGCACCTGCAAACCATACGGCCATCCACCCCCGCCCCCACCCTATAACTGACGGAGCCAGACGCTCGGTAGGGAAGGGGGAGGGGGTTGGGAAGGATCTATCAGTCTTAGGATTAGTCAAATAGCTCAGTCGAATAATCAAGTCGAATAATTCAGTCGTATAGTCCAGTCGTATGCTTCAGTCGTATACTTCAGTCGTATAATTCAGTCGTATACTTCAGTCGTATAAGTCAGTCGTATAGTTCAGTCGTATAGTTCAGTCGTATAACTCAGTCGTATAGTTCAGTCGTATAACTCAGTCGTATAGTTCAGTCGTATAATTCAGTCGTATAATTCAGTCGTTCAATATTAAGCAGCGGTGGCAGTGGACTAAGATAATATTGTAGCAAATCATGCTCGTAGCCATAGCTGAAGGTGCCGCGTGCATGGGCTAGGGGCCGGGGGCATGGGGTAGGGGCGGGGTCCTTCCCAACGGGTTTCAAGTTCGATTTTACGGGCAAAAGTAGTTTGATAAGTAAGGCATTCGGACGATATTTAAGCCATAACTGAAAGAGAGAGAAGGAGAGAGAGAGAGGGGGAGACAGTAATGGGGTTTAGCGTCCACTCGACACACACTAGGTCATTTCGGGACAAAAACATGTTTTGTTTTTTTTTTCATAATTCGCTTGCGCGTAGAGGTCTTTAGCAGTGTGGGGAAACCGGAGGACCCGGAGAAAAATCCACAAGGTTGGACAGGCGACCCTTCTCCTTGTCACGTACAGTCGAGGATGCGAAACAGCGCCAGGTGACTCAATGACAGGCTTCATTATACAGCGAGCACCTGCAAACCATCGGCTATCCACCCCCACCCCCACCACATAACTGAGGGAGCCAGACGCTCGGTAGGAAAGGGGGAGGGGGTTGGGGAGGATCTATCAGTCTTAGGATTAGTCAAATAGCTCAGTCGAATAATCCAGTCGAATAATTCAGTCGTATAGTCCAGTCGTATGCTTCAGTCGTATACTTCAGTCGTATAATTCAGTTGTATACTTCAGTCGTATAAGTCAGTCGTATAGTTCAGTCGTATAGTTCAGTCGTATAACTCAGTCGTATAGTTCAGTCGTATAATTCAGTCGTATAACTCAGTCGTATAGTTCAGTCGTATAATTCAGTCGTTCAATATTAAGCAGCGGTGGCAGTGGACCAAGATAATATTGTAGCAAATCATGCTCGTAGCCATAGCTGAAGGTGCCTTGGAATGGGGTACGAGTCGGGGACCTTCCCAACGGGTTTCAAGTTCGATTTTACGGGTAAAAGTAGTTTGATAACTAAGGCATTCGGGCGATATTTAAGCCATAACTGAAAGAGAGAGAAAGAGAGAGAGAGGGAGAGAGAGAGAAAGAGAGAGAGGGAGACAGTAATGGGGTTTAGCGTCCACTCGACACACACTAGGTCATTTCGAGACAAACATATGGTTTTTAATTATTTTATTTCCATAATTCGCTTGCGCGTAGAGGTCTTTAGCAGTGCGGGGAAACCGGAGGACCCGGAGAACAATCCACAAGGGTTGACAGGCGACCCTTCTCCTTGTCACGTACAACGCCAGGTGACTCAATGACAGGCTTCATGATACAGCGAGCACCTGCAAACCATACGGCCATCCACCCCCGCCCCCACCCTATAACTGACGGAGCCAGACGCTCGGTAGGGAAGGGGGAGGGGGTTGGGAAGGATCTATCAGTCTTAGGATTAGTCAAATAGCTCAGTCGAATAATCAAGTCGAATAATTCAGTCGTATAGTCCAGTCGTATGCTTCAGTCGTATACTTCAGTCGTATAATTCAGTCGTATACTTCAGTCGTATAAGTCAGTCGTATAGTTCAGTCGTATAGTTCAGTCGTATAACTCAGTCGTATAGTTCAGTCGTATAACTCAGTCGTATAGTTCAGTCGTATAATTCAGTCGTATAATTCAGTCGTTCAATATTAAGCAGCGGTGGCAGTGGACTTAAGATAATATTGTAGCAAATCATGCTCGTAGCCATAGCTGAAGGTGCCGCGTGCATGGGGTAGGGGCCGGGGGCATGGGGTAGGGGCGGGGTCCTTCCCAACGGGTTTCAAGTTCGATTTTACGGGCAAAAATAGTTTGATAAGTAAGGCATTCGGACGATATTTAAGCCATAACTGAAAGAGAGAGAAAGAGAGAAAGAAGGCGAGAGAGAGAGAGGGAGACAGTAATGGGGTTTAGCGTCCACTCGACACACACTAGGTCATTTCGGGACAAAAACATGGTTTTTATTTTTTTTTTCATAATTCGCTTGCGCGTAGAGGTCTTTAGCAGTGTGGGGAAACCGGAGGACCCGGAGAAAAATCCACAAGGTTGGACAGGCGACCCTTCTCCTTGTCACGTACAGTCGAGGATGCGAAACAGCGCCAGGTGACTCAATGACAGGCTTCATTATACAGCGAGCACCTGCAAACCATACGGCTATCCACCCCCACCCCCACCACATAACTGAGGGAGCCAGACGCTCGATAGGAAAGGGGGAGGGGGTTGGGGAGGATCTATCAGTCTTAGGATTAGTCAAATAGCTCAGTCGAATAATCCAGTCGAATAATTCAGTCGTATAGTCCAGTCGTATGCTTCAGTCGCATACTTCAGTCGTATAATTCAGTCGTATACTTCAGTCGTATAAGTCAGTCGTATAGTTCAGTCGTATAGTTCAGTCGTATAACTCAGTCGTATAGTTCAGTCGTATAACTCAGTCGTATAGTTCAGTCGTATAATTCAGTCGTATAATTCAGTCGTTCAATATTAAGCAGCGGTGGCAGTGGACTAAGATAATATTGTAACAAATCATGCTCGTAGCCATAGCTGAAGGTGCCGGGGGCATGGGGTAGGGGCGGGGTCCTTCCCAACGGGTTTCAAGTTCGATTTTAAGGGCAAAAGTAGTTTGATAAGTAAGGCATTCGGACGATATTTAAGCCATAACTGAAAGAGAGAGAAAGAGAAAGAGAGAAGGAGAGAGAGAGAGGGAGACAGTAATGGGGTTTAGCGTCCACTCGACACACACTAGGTCATTTCGGGACAAAAACATGTTTTGTTTTTTTTTTCATAATTCGCTTGCGCGTAGAGGTCTTTAGCAGTGTGGAGAAACCGGAGGACCCGGAGAAAAATCCACAAGGTTGGACAGGCGACCCTTCCCCTTGTCACGTACAGTCGAGGATGCGAAACAACGCCAGGTGACTCAATGACAGGCTTCATGATACAGCGAGCACCTACAAACCATACGGCCATAAACCCCCCACCTCCACCCCATAACTGAGGGAGCCAGACGCTCGGTAGGGAAGGGGGAGAGGGTTGGGGATAATCTATCAGTCTTAGGATTAGTCAAATAGCTCAGTCGAATAATCCACTCGAATAATTCAGTCGTATAGTCCAGTCGTATGCTTCAGTCGTATACTTCAGTCGTATAATTCAGTCGTATACTTCAGTCGTATAAGTCAGTCGTATAGTTCAGTCGTATAGTTCAGTCGTATAACTCAGTCGTATAGTTCAGTCGTATAACTCAGTCGTATAGTTCAGTCGTATAATTCAGTCGTTCAATATTAAGCAGCGGTGGCAGTGGACTAAGATAATATTGTAACAAATCATGCTCGTAGCCATAGCTGAAGGTGCCGGGGGCATGGGGTAGGGGCCGGGGGCATGGGGTAGGGGCGGGGTCCTTCCCAACGGGTTTCAAGTTCGATTTTACGGGCAAAAGTAGATTGATAAGTAAGGCATTCGGACGATATTTAAGCCATAACTGAAAGAGAGAGAAAGAGAGAGAGAAGGAGAGAGAGAGAGAGGGAGACAGTTATGGGATTTAGCGTCCACTCGACACACACTAGGTCATTTCGGGACAAAAACATGGTTTTTATTTTTTTTTTCATAATTCGCTTGCGCGTAGAGGTCTTTAGCAGTGTGGGGAAACCGGAGGACCCGGAGAAAAATCCACAAGGTTGGACAGGCGACCCTTCTCCTTGTCACGTACAGTCGAGGATGCGAAACAGCGCCAGGTGACTCAATGACAGGCTTCATTATACAGCGAGCACCTGCAAACCATACGGCTATCCACCCCCACCCCCACCACATAACTGAGGGAGCCAGACGCTCGGTAGGAAAGGGGGAGGGGGTTGGGGAGGATTTATCAGTCTTAGGATTAGTCAAATAGCTCAGTCGTATACATCAGTCGTATAATTCAGTCGTATACTTCAGTCGTATGCTTCAGTCGTATACATCAGTCGTATAATTCAGTCGTATACTTCAGTCGTATAAGTCAGTCGTATAGTTCAGTCGTATAGTTCAGTCGTATAACTCAGTCGTATAGTTCAGTCGTATAACTCAGTCGTATAGTTCAGTCGTATAATTCAGTCGTATAATTCAGTCGTTCATTGTTAAGCAGCGGTGGCAGTGGACTAAGATAATATCGTAGCAAATCATGCCCGTAGCCATAGCTGAAGGTGACGGGGGCATGGGCTAGGGGCCGGGGTCCTTCCCAACCAGTTTCATGTCCGATTTTACGGGCAAAAGTAGTTAGATAAGTAAGGTATTCTGGCCATATTTAAGCCATAACTGAAAGAGAGAGAGGGAGAGAGAGAGACAGACAGAGGGAGACAGTAATGGGGTTTAGCGTCCACTTGACACACATTAGGTCATTTCGGGACAAACATATGGTTTTTAATTTTATTTCCATAATTCGCTTGTTGGACAGGCGACCCTTCTCCTTGTCAAGTACAGTTGAGGATGCGAAACAACGCTAGGTAACTCAATGACAGGCTTCATGATACAGCGAGCACCTACAAACCATACGGCCATAAACCCCCCACCCCCACCCCATAACTGAGGGAGCCAGACGCTCGGTAGGGAAGGGGGAGGGGGTTGGGGAGGATCTATCAGTCTTAGGATTAGTCAAATAGCTCAGTCGAATAATCAAGTCGAATAATTCAGTCGTATAGTCCAGTCGTATGCTTCAGTCGTATACTTCAGTCGTATAATTCAGTCGTATACTTCAGTCGTATAACTCAGTCGTATAGTTCAGTCGTATAGTTCAGTCGCATAATTCAGTCGTATAGTTCAGTCGTATAATTCAGTCGTTCAATAGTAAGCAGCGGTGGCAGTGGACTAAGATAATATAGTAGCAAATCCTGCTCGTAGCCATAGCTGAAGGTGCCGGGGGCATGGGGTAGGGGCCGGGGTCCTTCCCAACGGGTTTCAGGTGGGGTGGGTGGATGGCCGAATGGTTTGCAGGTGCTCGCTGTATCATGAAGCCTGTCATTGAGTCACCTGGCGTGGTTTCACATCCTAGACTGTACGTGACAAGGAGAAGGGTCGCCTGTCCAACCTTGTGGATTTTTCTCCGGGTCCTCCGGTTTCCCCGCACTGCTAAAGACCCCTACGCGCAAACGAATTATGGAAATAAAATAATTACAAACCATATGTTTGTCCCGAAATGACCTAGTGTGTGTCGAGTGGACGCTAAACCCCATTACTGTCTCCCTCTCTCTCTCTCTCCTTCTCTCTCTCTTTCTCTCTCTTTCAGTTATGGCTTAAATATCGTCCGAATGCCTTACTTATCAATCTACTTTTGCCCGTAAAATCGAACTTGAAACCCGTTGGGAAGGACCCCGCCCCTACCCCATGCCCCCGGCCCCTACCCCATGCCCCCGGCACCTTCAGCTATGGCTACGAGCATGATTTGTTACAATATTATCTTAGTCCACTGCCACCGCTGCTTAATATTGAACGACTGAATTATACGACTGAACTATACGACTGAGTTATACGACTGAACTATACGACTGAGTTATACGACTGAACTATACGACTGAACTATACGACTGATTTATACGACTGAAGTATACGACTGAATTATACGACTGAAGTATAGGACTGGACTATACGACTGAATTATTCGACTGGATTATTCGATTGAGCTATTTGAATAATCTTAAGACTGATAGATCCTCCCTAACCCCCTCCCCCTTCCCTACCGAGCGTCTGGCTCCCTCAGTTATGGGGTGGGGTGGGGGGTTTATGGCCGTATGGTTTGTAGGTGCTCGCTGTATCATGAAGCCTGTCATTGAGTCACCTGGCGTTGTTTCGCATCCTCGACTGTACGTGACAAGGAGAAGGGTCACCTGTCCAACCTCGTGGATTTTTCTCCGAGTCCTCGGCTGTACGTGACAAGCAGAAGGGTCGCCTGTCCAACCTCGTGGATTTTTCTCCGGGTCCTCCGGTTTCCTGCCACAGCTAAAGACCCCTACGCGCAAGCGAATTATTGAAATAAAAATAAAAACCATATGTTAGTCCCGAAACGACCTAGTTTGTGTCGTGTGGACGGTACCCCCCCCCCCCTTCTCTCTCACTTTATCTTTCAGTTATGGCTTAGCTATGGCCTGAATACCTTACATATCAACGTAATTTTGCCCGTAAAATCGAACTTGAAAGCAGTTGGGAAGGCCCCCGGCTCGTACCCCATGCCCCGGCACTTTCAGCTATGGCTACGAGCATGATTTGCTACTATATTATCTTAGTCCACTGCCACCAATGCTTAATATTGAACGACTGAATTATACGACTGAACTATACGACTGAATTATGCGACTGAACTATACGACTGACTTATACGACTGAACTATACGACTGAATTATACGACTGAACTATACGACTGAGTTATACGACTGAACTATACGACTGACTTATACGACTGAAGTATACGACTGAATTATACGACTGAACTATGCGACTGGATTATTTGACTGAGCTATTTGACTGATGTTAAGAATGATAAGACCTTCCCCACCCCCACCCTCTTCCCTGTATCATGAAGCCTGTCATTGAGTCACCTGGCGTTGTTTCGCATCCTCGACTGTACGTGACAAGGAGAAGGGTCACCTGTCCAACCTCGTGGATTTTTCTCCGGGTCCTCGGCTGTACGTGACAAGCAGAAGGGTCGCCTGTCCAACATCGTGGATTTTTCTCCGGGTCCTCCGGTTTCCTGCCACAGCTAAAGACCCCTACGCGCAAGCGAATTATTGAAATGAAAATAAAAACCATATGTTAGTCCCGAAACGACCTAGTTTGTGTCGTGTGGACGGTACCCCCCCCCCCCCCTTCTCTCTCACTTTATCTTTCAGTTATGGCTTAGCTATGGCCTGAATACCTTACATATCAACGTAATTTTGCCCGTAAAATCGAACTTGAAAGCAGTTGGGAAGGCCCCCGGCTCGTACCCCATGCCCCGGCACTTTCAGCTATGGCTACGAGCATGATTTGCTACTATATTATCTTAGTCCACTGCCACCAATGCTTAATATTGAACGACTGAATTATACGACTGAACTATACGATTGAATTATGCGACTGAACTATACGACTGACTTATACGACTGAACTATACGACTGAATTATACGACTGAACTATACGACTGAGTTATACGACTGAACTATACGACTGACTTATACGACTGAAGTATACGACTGAATTATACGACTGAACTATGCGACTGGATTATTTGACTGAGCTATTTGACTGATGTTAAGAATGATAAGACCTTCCCCACCCCACCCTCTTCCCTACCGAGCGTCTGACTCCTTCAGTAATGGGGTGGGGTGGATCGCTGAATTGTCCGAGGTGCTCGCTGTATCATGAAGCCTGTCATTGAGTCAACTGGTGTGGTTTCGCATCCTCGGCTGTACGTGACAAGGAGAAGGGTCACCTGTCCAACCTCGTGGATTTTTCTCCGGGTCCTCGGCTGTACGTGACAAGCAGAAGGGTCGCCTGTCCAACCTCGTGGATTTTTCTCCGGGTCCTCCGGTTTCCTGCCACAGCTAAAGACCCCTCCGCGCAAACGAATTATTGAAATAAAAATAAAAACCATATGTTAGTCCCGAAACGACCTATTTTGTGTCGTGTGGACGGTACCCCCCCCCCCCCCTTCTCTATCACTTTATCTTTCAGTTATGGCTTAGCTATGGCCCGAATACCTTACATATCAAGCTAATTTTGCCCGTAAAATCGAACTTGAAAGCAGTTGGGAAGGCCCCCGGCTCGTACCCCATGCCCCGGCACTTTCAGCTATGGCTACGAGCATGATTTGCTACTATATTATCTTAGTCCACTGCCACCAATGCTTAATATTGAACGACTGAATTATACGACTGAACTATACGACTGAACTATACGACTGAATTATACGACTGAACTATACGACTGAACTATACGACTGACTTATACGACTGAAGTATACGACTGAATTATACGACTGAACTATGCGACTGGATTATTTGACTGAGCTATTTGACTGATGTTAAGAATGATAAGACCTTCCCCACCCACACCCTCTTCCCTACCGAGCGTCTGGCTCCTTCAGTAATGGGGTGGGGTGGATCGCTGAATTGTCCGAGGTGCTCGCTGTATCATGAAGCCTGTCATTGAGTCAACTGGTGTGGTTTCGCATACTTGGCTGTACGTGACAAGGAGAAGGGTCACCTGTCCAACCTCGTGGATTTTTCTCCGGGTCCTGGGCTGTACGTGACAAGCAGAAGGGTCGCCTGTCCAACCTCGTGGATTTTTCTCCGGGTCCTCCGGTTTCCTGCCACAGCTAAAGACCCCTACGCGCAAACGAATTATTGAAATAAAAATAAAAACCATATGTTAGTCCCGAAACGACCTAGTTTGTGTCGTGTGGACGGTACCCCCCCCCCCCCTTCTCTCTCACTTTATCTTTCAGTTATGGCTTAGCTATGGCCTGAATACCTTACATATCAAGCTAATTTTGCCCGTAAAATCGAACTTGAAAGCAGTTGGGAAGTCCCCCGGCTCGTACCCCATGCCCCGGCACTTTCAGCTATGGCTACGAGCATGATTTGCTACTATATTATCTTAGTCTACTGCCACCAATGCTTAATATTGAACGACTGAATTATACGACTGAACTATACGACTGAATTATGCGACTGAACTATACGACTGAACTATACGACTGAATTATACGACTGAACTATACGACTGAGTTATACGACTGAACTATACGACTGACTTATACGACTGAAGTATACGACTGAATTATACGACTGAACTATGCGACTGGATTATTTGACTGAGATATTTGACTGATGTTAAGAATGATAAGACCTTCCCCACAAACACCCTCTTCCCTACCAAGCGTCTGACTCCTTCAGTAATGGGGTGGGGTGGATCGCTGAATTGTTTGCAGGTGCTCGCTGTATCATGAAGCCTGTCATTGAGTCAACTGGTGTGGTTTCGCATCCTCGGCTGTACGTGACAAGGAGAAGGGTCACCTGTCCAACCTCGTGGATTTTTCTCCGGGTCCTCGGCTGTACGTGACAAGCAGAAGGGTCGCCTGTCCAACCTCGTGGATTTTTCTCCGGGTCCTCCGGTTTCCTGCCACAGCTAAAGACCCCTACGCGCAAGCGAATTATTGAAATAAAAATAAAAACCATATGTTAGTCCCGAAACGACCTAGTTTGTGTCGTGTGGACGGTACCCCCCCCCCCCCCTTCTCTCTCACTTTATCTTTCAGTTATGGCTTAGCTATGGCCTGAATACCTTACATATCAAGCTAATTTTGCCCGTAAAATCGAACTTGAAAGCAGTTGGGAAGGCCCCCGGCTCGTACCCCATGCCCCGGCACTTTCAGCTATGGTTACGAGCATGATTTGGTACTATATTATCTTAGTCCACTGCCACCAATACTTAATATTGAACGACTGAATTATACGACTGAACTATACGACTGAATTATACGACTGAAGTATACGACTGACTTATACGACTGAAGTATACGACTGAGTTATACGACTGGATTATTCGACTGAGCTATTTGACTGATGTTTAGAATGATAAGTCCTTCCCCACCCTTTCCCCTTCGCTACCGAGCGTCTGACTCCTTCAGTAATGGGGGAGGGGTGGATGGCCGAATGGTTTGCATGGGACACAGACTAAACACTAGCTGTTTCTAGCACGGCCATTGTTTATGTTTATGTTTTCAGTCGATGACACCAGTCGTTGACCTTTAAGTACTTTAACCCGAAGTTGATGTCCTTACTCGCTAAGAGAGGTCAACAGGTTGTTTAGTGGATTGTTATTGAAGAAAAATCTCAATAAAGTTTTGATTTCAACTGTCAGTTTTTAACTTCGGAGAAAATAAACAAAATAGACAAAAACGATTTCAGGAAAATTGAGTTAGTGCGTTTTTTATTTACGTCAAACAAACTATTCCCAAATTTTAACCCAACCATCGACCGAATTTGCTGACTGGCTATCCTTGTGGTACTTAGGGGTAATTGAAAGGAAAAATATTTTCAGGGGTCGCCATTTTGTTGAGTGAATGTCAGTTTTGTACGCCTAGATTGTTGATAATTTTGTCGGTATGGAGAGTGATTCCGACTCAGACTGCGAAGGATTTTTACTGGAAGATATATTAGATGTAGAAATTAGCAATAATAATATCCTGGACAGCGAATTGAGTGACAATTCGAGTGAGGAACACGAAGGCTCCGAAATAGCTAGTGACGAAGCGAACCAAAATGGCGGGCAATCTTCGAGATTCAACTTTCAACAAGGATTTTATTTGGAATGATCCACTGAATTCCGTTAGATGCCCATCATTTTTAGGATATGGCTAGGCCCATAATACATATTAGAACGTGAGAAAAACAAATTTAATTTTTTTAGTTTATTTTTTTGATTAAACTTGCTCGCATTGGTTGATCGACGAAACCAATAGATTTCACGTTGAGAAATTCAATGCGGTTCGAAAAAAAAAATTGGAGGAACATAACGGTTGAAGAAATTCGTGATTGCGAACATTGTATTTATAGTGCCAATCCTAAAAACTGGTTATAGACTAAATTAATCGATTGTGCTTACTGTGTGATGCATGGATCAGTAAAATGTAACTTCATAATTCATAATCGTAATCTTATTTTACATAGTTCTTTTTATGATAAAGAATAACTTTGTTGTTTTTTGGTATTTTTGTTTTAAAAAAGCATGCTTGTAAAGCCTGTTTTTATTTCTACATTTGGTAATATAAACATTTTTTGATTAGAGTAATAGTTTTTGTTTTATTTTGGGATATCTGCAATAGGTGAGATTAGTGGATAATCTTTAAATTAACACTAGGGATAGAAGCTATAGTCTGGTTAGGAGATTAAGCAGTAATGAACATAATTAGCTCTAGGGGTCAATGAGTTAAATAATGGACCCAAAACAAAACAATTCAGGAAAATCTGTAAATCGATAAAATATAAAAAATGAAGTAAAAAATTATTACAAAATAATAACAAAAACATCAAATATCAGTTCACGCATAGGCTTTGCAATCTACTGCTATATGGCCCATAGTATGGGATCTATATTTAAGTACTTTTTAAAAATATAAATACCGAAGTAAAAAATACGGTCTTCGTGTTATTATTAGCTTCATAAATATAGGAACGTTGCCTCAAAATTTCCAGTCGCTATCTCAATTACAATTATTACAAAATAATAACATTAATATCAGCTCACACGACTCCGCTTCATTATAAACAATAGCAAAGCCTTCGACCGGAAGTAACTTAGGTTCTGTTGACTTCGCGCATGCGATGAACAACATAATTCATCGTCCAATGACAGATACTGCAGGGTCAGTTATCCATATTATATACGATCTATGATCATAGGGGGTTCCCCACTATAGGGGTTTCCCCACAAACATATGTTCATCATATCCAGGTTGGGGTAAAAGATTTCAAACAAACATAATATGTACATCACTGACAGTTTATCTGGAGTAAAGAATTTCCCACAATATAGTTTATGTGGGATGTGTCCTGGTAATTGTATGGCGGTCATATTACAATTAGTAACAAGATGTCATGGCTGGCACCTGGGGATGACTTAGTCATAAGACTACAACACATGCATGTAATTTATGTGCAATATGTTAGTATAAAGGATTATTTCTAACTATACTAGGGTTTGACTAGGGCAGTTTTTTATTGGACCAGAGTTACACTAGAGCAGTGTTCTATTGGACCAGGGTTTGACTAGAGCAGTATTCTAATGACTGACAGTAGTCTAGAGTACTGTTCTAATGGCCCATGGTAAGTCTAGATTAGTGTTCCAATGAACCATGGTATGCCTAGAGAATAGCCGTTCTAATGGACCTTATTCACAAAATTTTAACTAAGGTAACATCCAAATTTTAGTAATTTGATTGGATAATATTAGATTGCTTTTAGTGCTTAGCCAATCAAAACTGAAGTATCTACTAAAATTTGGATTTTATCTTTAGTTAAAATTTCATGAATCAGGGCCCACGGTTTGAGTAGAAAAGTGATCTAATGTCGCTGGGTTTGTCTAGAACAGTGTTCTAGTGGGTCAGGGTTTGACTAGAAGAATGTTCTAGTGGGTCAAGGTTTGACTAGAACAATGTTCTAATGTTGCTTGGTTTGACTAGAGCTGTGTCACAGCCCATATTTCCCTTCTCTTTCTTTTGAAAGATTGATTATTATCTGATGTCTGTGAATTTCCTGTTTGTAGATTACCAAATATTTCTCGGCCTTGTTTCACTATTCTCATTAGTTTCAGTTTCACTGTCTGATCTGACTTCATCTTAAGTTTCTTTTCTGAATTTAATAACTGTGTCTTTAATTTATCAACTTCTTTATTCTTCGTCTCCAGATGCCTGCGAAGTTTAGCAATCTCAGAATCTAAAATATATATATTAAAGTAGATAAAGTACAAATACTTCTACTGTTTATAGTAGACAAATACATAAAAATATGGGAACGAAGATTTTGGTGTAGTTTTTTTCCACCTTTGTTACATAAATGTCATGAAAATCACGCCTAATTAATTAAAGAAGATACATGTAAATTAAGCATTATTTATTCATCCTGCTCTGAACATTCACATATTTTTTATTTATGTTTTTTAATGCAGAATTTGACCTGAATACAAGATTGACTATAGCTCGCGATCTCAAACTTTCTGTGACGTAAATCAGCAGCTTCCCACTCATTCCGTAAAATATATCCAATTTAGAGCATTGTTTTAATCATTGGAAAAGTAATTTAACATCTAAAATCAGACAGATAGACTTTAACAGGTGGATGCAAGTCATGACATAATACAACCTTTCCTACTGACATGGGTCATGATATTATACAATCGATCTAACTGACAAGAGTCATGATATTATACAACTAATCTGACAAGAGTCATGATATTATACAGCCAATCTAACAAGAGTCATGACATCCCAACAGATCTAACTGACAAAGAATCATGGCATACAAGCAATCTTACAAAGAGTCATGACATTACAACTAATCTAACTGACAAGAGTCATAACACAGTGGAGGCATTGACAAAACTAAAAACAGAAATAATCTTAAATGTACCTGCTGTTCGCATCTTGTGAATCAACGCAACTTCTCGTTTCTTAAACTGTACTTTATACGCAGCAACTTTACGACTCAGATTATCTGGTTCCTCCTTCAACTTCGATATCTCTTTTTTTAATTGCGCAGTCATTTTTTTCTCATATTCTAAATCTAGTTCTAATCTATACCTTTCACGTTGTATTTCTTTTAACCTATTTTGTAGAGAACTGGTCAATTCTGAAAGTTTTTTTCTATCCTTCAATACTTGATTATAAGCATTTTTCTGAATGTTAAAAGCTTGCTCTTGGGGTAGCATTTTAGCCTTCAGATCACAAATCTCCGCAACTGTTGATACTTGTTTTTTCAATATCATAATATTTTTATTTTTTTCCTCGGCTAACAGTTTTTCTAAGTCTTCCTTCTCCATGATCAGGCCTGTTTTACAATTATTCAGTTCAATTTTCTCTCCTTCAATGTCACAGATTTTACTTCTCAATTCTCGAATTTTATCTAGCAGCAGACTTTTTCTATTTTGAAACTTTTTCTTTAACATGTTGGCCTGGTTAGCAAGTTTTTTATTGACAACGGACATCTGATTGTTTAATACCAGTTTTGTCTGCTGTAGTTTCATTTTTAAATCAGATATTTCTTTAATAAGTTGATTTGTTTCGTTGTCTTCTCCATTGGCGTCTACTTCACCATCATCAAAATATAATTTAGGAATAACATCTGGTTTGGTACATTCTTTCCGACAACTTGGACATGTTCCTGTAATGGAAATGACCACTCATATTAAATCCTAGGGTTAGGAAAAGAAGGCAGATTAATTTAATTATTTTCGGTTAAGAGATATAAAAGTGGTTGATGAGGTCTGGGCATCCTAGGCCTTGGTATGAGAGAGAGAGAGAGAGAGAGAGAGAGATGGGGTTTAACTATACTCCACACAAATTAGGTCATTTCGAGACAAACGGGTTCAATTTTTTTCAATGATCTGCTTGTGCTTATGGGGTCTTTAGCAGTGGAAGGAAACTGGAGGACCCCCCCGGGAGTAAACCCACGACGTTGGACTGGCGACCCTACTCCTTGTCACGTACAACTGGGGAATCGAAACCACGCCAATGGACTCAATAATAGACCTTATATAATACAATGCGCACATCAATTCAGCCACTCAAACCCCGCATTTAGACATTGGCTTAATAACATTTTCGGCAATCACGAGGGATCAAATCTGAGACCTCCTTGCAATTAACTACATTCTGACGAACATACCTGATCTGTCTATCCAGGGCATTAAACAAGCCTCGTGAAATGTATGACCACAAGGTGTCGCTGCTATATTAACACTTTCTTTATTCTCCAATAAATACGAACAAATACAACACTGAACTCTCATCTTGATTGGTTATTCCTGTTTCCGTGGTTACTGGTTATCTGAAATAAAATATTCATATATATTATAGAAAGGTAGATGGATTGCAATTGATGTGAATAAATTAGTAATTTATAATTTACTGTGTCATTTGTGACCATTCCTAGTTGATAAAGAATAGCGATTTAGGGTACCGGTACATGTAATAATTTTCGGCACCATTTGTGTAAATTTGTAGTTGCTTAAGAATAGCGATTAAACTATGCATCTAAAATCTTCCAGAAAGAACTAATCTGTTTAAAATTGATGACGAGTCACACAGTAGGCCTATATTATACGTCTTATCTCGAAACATGCAGGGTCGAGAAATGAGGTTTCTTATCTAGTTAAAACGGCAATTTCACATTTTTTAGTTATATTTTTAAAATATATTAAAATAGAGCCCTAAAATAGATTGTATCCTATAAACAGTCCTACCTTGTTAAAGAATAATCCTATTAATCCTATAATTCACTATTGCCAGTTGAGAAATTGGCAAAAATATCATTTTCAATATCAAATTCAAACGTTTGAAGATCGCCATTGCATGGCGGGGAATGGGAAAACAAGGGAGGTAATTCAAGTGATTGTGTTATTATTTTCTGTGTCATGGATTTTTATGCCTGTGAAATATTGCCCATGATCGTATAATAGTGAGTTGACAACCTTTTAAGCAAAAGACATAGAAATAATTATGTTTTGACTCTCTTAGAAAATATTAAATTCTCACTTTAAACCTCATTTCATTACATTTTATTTGGAACCCATGCTACACGACAGACGTATTACTCAACTCGTTGTGACCTGGAGAATTTTTAAATTTGATGAGAAAATTTCTGGATTGATGAATAAAAGTTATTCATGACTGTACATACAGTACCGGTATATATGCAAGTAGATGTTTATGTGTTCAGGTTCAATTTATGTCACAGGGATTATGTGGCAAACTCAACTTCTTTATTAATGCATGTAGCATCTTTAAAATAAGTAGTCTTGGTCACCCAGAAGCCCCTAGTCTTCAATGTACGGAGAGTCTGGGTCCGTTGTCAATTTTTGACGAAAATTACTGGATAATCTACACATAAAAAACCAAACTCCCGGTTAGGCATGGGCAATGGAACCTTATGGCCAAAGTCCCGGTAAGTGCTAGATATTATGAAGCCGAGACGATTTTGCTAGATTCTATAAAGTGAGTATGAAATATATCCTACATTTCACTTGGCACATCTATTATTAGAAACAAAATAGAGACGAGGAATAAGCGTGAATCGCGATGAAGAATTAAGAAGATTGTGAGAAGCCACACGTCTGATTCATGACGAGAGTAAGAGAAAATTACCATTTCAATTAAAACCTTTACAAACATAATTTTAGAGAGCGTTATTGTTGACAAGCGAGATGTTTTGATAGATTCAGTACGTGGTAACTTAAAAGACTGGATAATCCAGACAATGACCTATTTTCCGTCAAATTTTGAGAACCCATCCAGACTAATATTCGTAGAATATTTGTTTGGATGATAGAGACTATAAAATAAGTTATTTTATACAATTAGTACTTATTACTGCACATACATGTACGCAGCCCAAACTACTGAAACAACATTCATTATCAGCAAATATTGACAATAAAGTAAATCAAACCATGTAAAATTAAAATGTCTGATAAACAATCTACTATTTTATAGCTTTGATTTAAAAAGAGGGGATTTGTACTCGTGTCTGATACGATTATCTGCTTAATTCAAGTAGTTGAATGTGGCACAAATAACAATATTCAATCGTTGTTTTGATGAAAAATATTGTCAATTTTGCTTACTTTTTGCGAGTGTGATTCGCGTTTGGCAGTGGCACTGCTTATGTGGTAGGCCTACTATTAGGGCCATCTCTTAATTTTATCTCGAAACACGGAGGGTTGAGAGATGAGATTTTGTTATATCTAGCGCAACCTCTGTTCTCATATATATTCATTAAATTGAATGTAATTCTACTATTTTTGAACTAATAGTAATACCGATGTCATCACCAAGCCTCATGAATAGGCCTATTCACTGCTTATCAGTTTGGTTTCTTAGCAGTACATGTCATGTAGCCTACCCATGTACTCATGTAGTGCAGGCTGTCACTTTTCAAAACGGCAAGCTAGCTACATATTTTACCATTACCTATTAAGTTAGAATAAGGCCCATGATTTTACAATACATTTCTATGATTTTGTGTAAGAACTACCTTACCTTAAACCAACATAATAGACGTCAATTCATCAATATTTACTTTCATTTCAATCGAATTCCTTCGTGGAAATCACTTTCTACTACGCCGAATTCAACCTGGCCGTCTATAAGAGCTAGCCGTCGATAAGAATTCCAGTCTGCGATATCACATTGGTGGAAGCGGACGTTAAACATACCATTCCAGTTCCAAGAATTCCAGCCTTCGACAAATAAGATAAATTGAAACTATATTATAGTCTATTTTTAGTAAATAGGTTACTGTTGGACAGCGACATATTTCTTTCGACAAAATAACGAGCATTTTTCTCTTCTAAAATACGTAATCATAAATGTGCCAGGAAATAACTGATAGATTCAAAGATTGACAGAAATATTCTTTCCAGTGATGTATGACACGGTTACTGGAATTTCGTATTAACATACGCATTTAAACATTTTAAACACTCACCGCTGCCCCCCCCCCGCCAACTTAATAACGAATTCCAAATATAATGTTACATATCAGTGAAACGTAAGGTCATTTCTCTTTTCATATACGTAAATAATTTTCTGGCACATTCATATTTACTTAGCTTAAAGAACGATCGAAGTCGGGTGGTACTAAATATTACTATGATTATAGAGGGGGTAGGGGTATTTAGTGTCAAAATACGGGTCTTAATACCAAATTTCAAATATCATGTTACAGTACATATCAGTGAAAAGCACTTTTATTGCTCTTTTCAAATATGCAAATTATTTTCTGGCACATTGATATTTACTTAGCTTACAACACGATCAAAGTTTGAAGGTTCTAAACTCTATTACCGTGATACGGGGGGGGGGGGGGTATTCAAGGTTAAAATACGTGTCTTAAAATCAAATTCCAGATATGATGTTACATATCAGTGAAAAGTACAACCATTGCTCTTTATAAATATGTAAAAAAATTTATGGCACATTCATATTTACTTAGATTCCTGAACGATCAGATCTGGGAGGTACTAAACTTTATTACTATGATTATGGAGGGGGTAGGGGTATTCAGTGTCAAAATACGGGTCTTAATACCGAATTCCAGATATGATGTTACATATCAGTGAAAAGTACAATCATTGCTCTTTATAAATATGTTAATAATTTTATGGCACATTCATATTTACGCAGCTTACAGGACGCTTGAAATCGGGTGGTACTAAATATTACTATGATTATGGAGGGGGTAGGGGTATTTATAGTGTCAAAATACGGGCCTTAATACCAAATTCAAAATATGATGTTACACATCTGTGAAAAGCACTTTTATTGATCTTTTTAAATATGTAAATTATTTTCTGGCGCATTGATATTTCCATAACCTAAAGTGAAGGAAAGTATGGGGCGAGGGGGTGGGGGTATAGGTCTTAATCCAAAATTCCAGATATGTTGTTACATATCAGTTAAAAGCACAATCATTGCTCTTTGCAAATATGTAAATAATTTCCTGGTACATTGATATAAACTTGGCTTATAACACGATCAAAGTTTGGCTGTACTCTAATATCATGATTACTGGGGGGCGGGGGGGGGGGGTATTCAAGGTGAAAATACGTGTCTTAATACCAAATTCCAGATATGAAGTTACATATCAGTGAAAAGTGCTATCATTGCTCTTTATAAATATGTTAATAATTTTATGGCACATTCATATTTACTTAGCTTACAGAACGATCGAAATTGGGTGGTACTTATAACTCTATTACTATGATTATGGAGGGGGTAGGGGTTTTCAGTGTCAAAATACGGGTCTTAATACCAAATTCCAGATATGTTGTTACATATCAGTGAAAAGCAAAATCATTGCTCTTTTCCAATATGTAAAAAAATTTCTGGCACATTCATATTTACTTAGCTTACAACACGATCAAAGTTTGAAGGTTCTAAACTCTATTACCGTGATTAAGGGCGGGGGGGGGGGGTATTCAAGGTTAAAATACGTGTCTTAATACCAAATTCCAGATATGATGTTACATATCAGTGAAAAGTACAACCATTGCTCTTTATAAATATGTAAAAAATTTTATGGCACATTCATATTTACTTAGATTCCTGAACGATCGAAATTGGGTGGTACTTAACTCTATTACTATGATTATGGAAGGGGTAGGGGTGTTCAGTGTCAAAACACGGGTCTTAATACCAAATTCCAGATATGTTGTTACATATCAGTGAAAAGCACAATCATTGCTCTTTTCCAATATGTAAATAATTTTCTGGCACATTCCTATTTACTTGGCTTACAACACGATCAAAGTTTGGTTGTACTCTATTATCATGACTACCGTGGGCGGGTATTCAAGGCGAAAATACGTGTCTTAATAACGAATTCCAGATAAAATGTTACATATCACTGAAAAGAAGGGTCATTGTTCTTTTGAAATATGTAAATAATTTTCTGGCACATTCATATTTACTTATAATTAAAGAACGATCGAAATCGGGTGGTATCAAATATTACTATGATTATGGAGGGGGTAGGGGTATTTAGTGTCAAAATACGGGTCTTAATACCAAATTCCAAATATGATTTTACATATCAGTGAAAAGCACTTTTATTGATCTTTTCAAATATGTAAATAATTTTCTGGCACATTGATATTTCCATAACCTAAAGTGAAGGAAAGTGTGGGGTGAGGGGGTGGGAGTATATGGCCTAATCCAAAATTCGGTATACCTATACTGAAAAGTGTAGCCATGCCTCTCTTTAATTATATGCATTATCCGTTGCTTGTTTCAGAATGGATCAATGTTAATTAGCCTGTAGGCCTACTAAACTTTAGTTACAGAGATAGAGAGAGAGGTCGGGGGGGGGGGGGCGGTGAGTGTTTAAAATGTTAAAATGCGTATCTTAATACGAAATTCCATCAGTTATTTCCTGGCACATTTGTGATTACGTATTTTAGAAGAGAAAAATGCTCGTTATTTTGTCGAAAGAAATAGGTCGCTGTCCAACAGAAAACTATTTACTAAAAATAGATTATACTTTCAATTTATCTTATTTGTCTAAGGCTGGGATTGGCCATACCAATCACGTGATTTCATTGCAGTCTTGGTCGTCCAGCGAATTTCTTATATTTGGCTGGCTTGAATTACTCTTATCTTTGGCTGGAATTCTTATCGACGGCTAGCTCTTATAGACGGCCAGGTTGAATTCGGCTTCTACTACTTCCGGTTGAAAATCGTTGACCCCAATCGACCAATGAGAAGTTGACCTACTTTTATCAAACGGTAAAAACAAATTTTTTAAACGGGCGTTACCGACACGGTCAGGGTGAGTGTAATGAGACCGACGTTCAAAGCTGAACTAGGGTTAGGGTTAGGATCAGGGTGAGTGTAATGAGACCGACGTTCAGAGCTGAACTAATGTTAACTAAGCTGTATAATATTAATGAACCATGAGCTGGCTACGGCCCGGTGCGAATACCATTATACTATAGCCTTTTCATTTTCATGGGTGGTTTCTCCTGGTCAGTGGTGACAGAGGGCCTGGTATATCTAGTCGTTAGGGTGGAAAGGAGCGAGAGAAAAATTGGGTTTAATGTCCACTTGACACAATCTAGGTCATTTTGGGACTAACATATGATTTAATTTTATATCAATAATTCGCTTGCGTTTTGGGGTCTTTAGCCGTGGGAGGAAACCGGAGGAAGCAGAGAAAACCCATGAGGTTGGACGACAGGCGACGCTACTCCTCGTCCAAACAATGATATGACATCTTTAATTAAAGCATAGTCCTCTCAACTACGAGTCTATGAACTTGAGACCGAATAATGTGTGTTAATTGTTATATTAATACATGTATATAATTAATAATATTAATATTATAATTTTATTTTCTATGTTCTAATCTTCTTTGTATACTTTTAATCTTTGTCTAAATTGTTGTGTTTATGGTAATTGTAAAATGTAGGTACATGTATCTAGGGGTTACATCTTCCAGAATATAAATATGAAGATGGACCCATGAGGGACAAGTTAGGGTCGGAGATACATCTGCAGATTACACTCATAGTTATGCCAACTCTTGATTTTATACTTCTTTAGTTGAACATAATTGTGTAGTTAGTTATTATACCACTCTGTATATATTGTCTGTTATAATTGTTATTGCTGTGTCTATATAAAACTCTACAATTAGCTGAATCAAGTGTTTGTTATAAATTATAACAAGAAGAAACCAGAAAGATGAACTATCAACAGTACTAAGGACCAAGCTAGTTAGTTACAGGAAGAAGACTACAATGCGCCTAGTAGGGCTTCCACTTCAAAATTTTCACTACCGGTCATTTTTGATAACGCACAAAAACTTTGCAAAATAAATCCATATTTCATGTCTTTTTATTCACGGTCGGGTATTGTGAATTCACGTGTCTATACCACTGTCAGCATGAGGTACACAAAAATTATATATTAGACTTAAATATGAAATATTTATTGTAGGCGCCGCCTACCAATTTTTATACGCCCACATTGAAATGTGGTTGTATATTGTCGTCACCCCCTTCCGTCCTTCGCTTAAGTTAATATCCAATTGACTTTAAATTTATACACAGTGTTTAAGGTCATGAGACGAAGAAGCCTATTGTTTTTCAGCGATTTCCGATAATAACTACCAGAGTTATGGTCCTTGATCACTTCAAAAAAATCTTGTGGACTCTCTAGAGGCCAAAGTTAATATCCGATTGGCTTTAAATTTATACACAGTGTTTAAGGTCATGAGACGAAGAATCCTATTGATTTTCAGCGATTTCTGATAATTAGTGCCAGAGTTGTGGCCCTTGATCCCTTCACAAAATCTTGTGGATGCTCTAGAGGCTAAAGTTAATATCCGATTGACTTGAAATTTATACACTGTGTTTAAGTTCATAAGACGAAGAAGCCTATACACAGTGTTTAAGGTCATGAGACGAAGAAGCCTATTGTTTTTCAGCGATTTCCGATAATACATGTAACTACCAGAGTTATGGCCCTTGATCACTTAAAAAAAATCTTGTGACCGCTCTAGAGGCCGAAGTTAATATCTGATTGGCTTTAAATTTATACACAGTGTTTAAGGTCATGAGACGAGGAAGCCTATTGATTTTCAGCGATTTCTGATAATTAGTGCCAGAGTTGTGGCCCTTGATCCCTTCACAAAATCTTGTGGATGCTCTAGAGGCCAAAGTTAATATCCGATTGACTTTAAATTTATACACAGTGTTTAAGGTCCTGAGATGAAGAAGCCTATTGATTTACAGCGATTTCTAATAATTATTGCTAGAGTTGTGGCCCTTGATTACTTCAAAAAATCTTGTGGATGCTCTAGAGGCCAAAGTTAATATCCAATTGACTTTAAATTTATACACATTGTTTAAAGTCATGAGACGAAAAAGCCTATTGATTTTCAGCGATTTCTGATAATTACTGCCAGAGTTATGGCAAAGAGCCCTAAGTGCAAGCGAATTATTGAAATAAAATTAAACATAATGTTAGTCCCGAAATGTCATAGTTTGTGTTGAGTGGACGTTACACCCCATTTCTCTCTCTATTTCTATCTGAAGCCAAGACAAAGCCTCAATTATCAATTCTCATGGGTGTTCAAATCCATTTAAATATTGGCCATTCGATTGTCTAGCAAGTTGATTGTATTCATGTGAATAAACGTCTATAACAATGGAAGCCAAAAGAAAGACTGCAATAGTCAGATTTAGCTCTTATATAAATGTATCTTTAATGTGTATTAAAGTAAACAAATTTGTACATGGCTGCTGGTCTCGACTAAATTACACTGTTAACCAATTGAAATGGTTTTAATAATGACATTACGGTGGAAACCATGGTAACAGAATGTGAAGAGCACATTACCGTGGAAACCATGGTAACAACGTGGTGTGAATCACGTAAACCATGGTAACCGACTGTGAAGGGCAGATTACCATGGAAACCGTAAACCATGGTAACCAGAGTGTAACAGCCATTGACAGGTAAATTACTGTGGCATCCATGTCATCTGAGTGTGACAGGTGCAGACGTTATCAACAATATCCATAACAATGTGCAGAAGTTTGTGTTAATTGATCACAGAAAATTGTCATAAATTAGATAACGAGTATTTCTTCACAAATAAGATACTGAGTATTCACTACACTAATCAATCTCTATAAAATTATCTAAACTTGGCAATGGTGGGTTTTTCGCAAACATTTTAACCCCAGTGGACGTCGTTTTCTTCTTCTTCACCAGCGTATTTTTTACACCTAGAGGACCGAGAGGTTTCGTGAATGATGTATGTCCGCCCAGTCCATCGTAACCTTTTTGAATGGCACTAGAAAAACTTCCTGGGGCATTTTTCTTTTTGAAAATATTCAACGATCCTAATGTTTTCAAGTCATTGATCTCCTGTTTTTCAGTTCTCTGTCTTTTGGACGGTTGGTTTTCAGACGCAGACACAATACGGACATATTTCATATTATTATCCGAACAGTGATGTTTCGTTTGTGTGTTTGGCGTGTCAAATAAATCCGGCGTTAACGCTCCTTTTTCTTCAAATAATCTAGTATTGCTGTCCTTGACCGGTGTCGTGATATTAGCATGAGTCAGCGGACTTTCTTCTGTTAACGTTTCAATAAAACTTGAACTAGCCGTGGCGACTGTCGGACTACGAACCGCTTTTCGCAAATGTCTCAATTTATGACGTAATAATTCCTTTTCCTTTTCTGTATTTTTTAAATCTTCTTCGGATCTATTCAAGTGTTCAGTTAACGTGGAGTTCTCCTGCGTTTTATCTTTAAGTATTCTGTCTTTTGTAACTAATTCTCTGCGCAGTTTATCAATTTGATCTTTGTATAACTTTTTATCTTGTTTACATTGTTCGTATTCACGTTTTAAAATGGCACAATAACGTGACAGCTGTTTCGATGATCCTTCCCCATTCTGATGTAATATTTCTAATGCATCACTTTCACAACCTGAAATTACAAAATAATTTGTTACAAAGAGAGATAAATTGGGTTTACCATTATTTAACAGAAAGTGGGTTATTTTGGGACATAATTTAGTATTGGCAGGAACTCTTGTATCAATGACAAGGCTTATGAGGTACAGCGCACATGGTAATACAATATCAATGTCGGAGCTTATGATCGAGAGTGCAGATGGTAATACAATATCAATGACAGAGCTTATGATCGTTAGTGCAGATGGTAATATAATTGTATCCAACGACAGAGCTTATACACTTGTGTCATATGATAACACACATGGTAATACACTTGGATTTGTTTCAAATGAAACAAGCCAACAGTGAGGCTGATGTCCCCCGCTGAAATCCCAAAATAAATAGAAGACACATATTAATTAATCGCACATTTATTTTTTTCAATGTATCGAGCAAACAAACTGTACACGAAGTGTCATCCAAAAGTGTTTTATAAAGAAAGATAGGTTGCCAGGCAACGAAACATACGCCCACAGCAGCTAAATCGTCCGGGCAGTCAACAAGGGTTGTCGCATATTTTTACTTTTTTCGGTAATGAAACATTTGTAATACACTAAAAACTGATTAAGAGTAACAACTCATTATGTAATTATCAGAAAATCATTAGAATTTGATTGCTTTTTATAAAGTTTTACCCCACGCTAACAATTAGTATATACATGAAACATTTAATATCATGGATTTAGCTGTTCAGTTATCTAAATTCATTGAAAATCAAAATACTTGTTCGTTTCAACACCTTAAACTCTATGCATCAATCTGAAGTCAATCGGATGGTAACTTTGGCCTCTATAGCGTCACAAGAATTTTTGAAGTTATCAAGGGAGATAACTCTGGCAGTAATTATTTGAAATCGCTGAAAATCAATAGGCTTCTTCGTCTCATGACCTTAAACACTTTGTATAAATCTAAAGTCAATCGGATATTAACTTTGGCCTCCAGAGCGTCCACAAGATTTTTTGAGGTGATCAAGGGCCATAACTCTGGCACTAATTATCGGAAATCGCTGAAAATCAATAGGCGTCTTTGTCTTATGACCTTAAACACTGTGTATAAATTTGAAGTCAATCGGATATTAACTTTGGCCTCTAGAGCGTCCACAAGATTTTTTGAAGTGATCAAGGGCCATAACTCTGGCACTAATTATCGGAAATCGCTGAAAATCAATAGGCTTCTTTGTTATATGACCTTAAACATTGTGTATAAATTTAAAGTCAATCGGATATTAACTTTGACCTTTAGAGCGTCAACATGATTTTTTAAAGAGATCAAGGGCCATAACTCTGGCACTAATTATCGGAAATCGCCGAAAATCAATAGGCTTCTTCGTCTCATGACCTTAAACACTGTGTATAAATCTAAAGTCAATCGGATATTAACTTTGGCCTCTAGAGCGTCCACAAGATTTTTTGAGGTGATCAAGGGCCATAACTCTGGCACTAATTATCGGAAATCGATCAAGGGCCATAACTCTGGCACTAATTATCGGAAATCGCTGAAAATCAATAGGCTTCTTCGTCTTATGACCTTAAACACTGTGTATAAATTTAAAGTCAATCGGATATTAACTTTGACCTTTAGAGCGTCCACAAGATTTTTCAAAGAGATCAAGGGCCATAACTCTGGCACTAATTATCGGAAATCGCCGAAAATCAATAGGCGTCATTGTCTTATGACCTTAAACGCTGTGTATAAATTTAAAGACAATCGGATATTAACTTTGGCCTCTAGAGCATCCACAAGATTTTTTGAAGTGATCAAGGGCCATAACTCTGGTAGTTATTATCAGAAATCGCTGAAAAACAATAGGCTTCTTCATCTCATGACCTTAAACACTGTGTATAAATTTAAAGTCAATCGGATATTAACTTTAGCCTGTAGAGCGTCCGGCCGGACAGACGGAGGCGACGACAATATACGACAACATTTCAATGTGGGCGTATAAAAATGCTAAAACCGACGAGAAAAATGAAAATGTACCCTAGTTAGGGGGACCCTAAAGGCAGACAAAAGGGCCCCTCTGGCCAAGGGAAAGGGCCCTCGTGTCCAAGTCAATCGTTTCTATACACTGTTACTGTCGAATCGATTACTAAATGAGAATGCAGTCATTGTATTGGCATAAAAATCATCAATCAAGATGAACCTAAGTTATCTTGTCCCAAAGTATCAACCAATCAAATTGCTTATCTCTGCTTACCCTAAGCGGAAAATGCTCATCTTCGAACTCCATCAAGGCATTGACCTAATAAGCATATACACCAAGTTCGAACATTTTAACTCAATTAGAAGGAGAGTTATTGTGTTCCAAAGTCTCGACTACTCTCGACCAATCAAATTGCGTATCGCTCTGCTTACCTTGAGCAGAAAATGCTCATTATCGAACTTAGTCAAGGTATTACTGTAATGAAACTATACACCAAGTTTCATCACTCTCACTTAATTAGAACTAAAGTTATCGTGTCCCAAAGCATCAACCAATCAAATTGCTTATCTCTGCTTACCCTAAGTGGAAAATGCTCATCTTCGAACTCCATCAAGGCACCTTATAAGCATAATATACACCAAGTTTGAACATTTTTACTCAATTAGAAGAAGAGTTATTGTGTTCCAAAGTCTCGACCAATCAAATTGCGTGTCGCTCTGCTTACCCTAAGCGGAAAATGCTCATCTCCAAACTCCATCAAGGCATTGACCTAATAAGCATATACACCAAGTTTGAACATTTTAACTCAATTAGAAGGAGAGTTATTGTGTTCCAAAGTCTCGACCAATCAAATTGCTCTGCTTACCCTGAGCGGAAAATGCTCATTATCGAACTTAGTCAAGGTATTACTGTAATGAAACTATACACTAAGTTTCATCACTCTCACTTAATTAGAACTAAAGTTATCGTGTCCCAAAGCATCAACCAATCAAATTGCTTATATCTGCTTACCCTAAGCGGAAAATGCTCATCTTTGAACTCCATCAAGGCATTGACCTAATAAACACATACACCAAGTTTGAACATTCTAGCTCAATTAGGAAGAGAGTTATTGTGTCCCAAAAAGTGTGACGGACAGACAGACAGACGGACGGACAAACCCATTTTAATAGTCCCCCAACTTTCTTCGAAAGGCGGGGGACAATTAAAAATGTAGGGTAATAAGTCATCTTCAAACGTCTGAGGGATCTTCATATGTGCATGATCAGTTGTTTCAATGGCATTTATTAACTGTAATATACAGGTCACAATTCTATGGAAATCAACGAGTGCTTATTACCATTGCTTGATAAATACAATGAAGCCTTGTCGAAATGTTGTTCAGCAATAAACAATGATGGGGCTTAGAAAAGTTCAAAAATCAAATATCTTGTAAATTCTAGTAAACCACCTTACCTAAAGTGTCAGTATATTTATCAGTTTGTGCTGTAAGTCACTTTATAATAAAGTATCGGTAGATTTATCAGCCTCTACTGTAATTCACCTTATAGTAAAGTGTCAGTCAATTTATCAGTCTGTACTGTAATTCACCTCATAGTAAGTGTCAGTCTATTTATCAGTCTCTACAGTAATTCACCTCATAGTAAAGTGTAAGTCAACTTATCAGTCTCTACAGTAAATCACCTTATAGTAAAATGTCAGTTGATTTATCAGTCTCTGTCAGTTTGTTTATCACCTCATAGTAAAGTGTCAGTCGATTTATCAGTCTCTACAGTAAATCACCTTATAGTAAGTGTCAGCATATTTATCAATCAGTCCATACAGAAAACCACCTTATAGTCAGTGTAATTATTTTTTTTACCTGATAACATGACTTGAAGATGCTGTAAATCTTTCAATGTTTTAGTGGCTTTACGGTATTCATCTTGCTCGGTTCTATAAAGTTTCTGCTGGCCTTCGTACGTTGAAATCTGTTTTTTTAATGAGGAGTTTGTGTTTTTTTCTTGTTTTAACTCTTTTTTTAAAACCTCTTTTTCTATCATCACATCTTGAACTTGATTCTGTAACGAGACTTTTGATGCGATGAGATCAGATTTCTCCTTGTCTCGCTGTCGAACGGTTGCCTTTAAATCAGAGACTTGATTGACCAGCTTACTGGGATCAACCTCACGCGTTTCCTCAATTTCATCTCCATCAAAAAATAATTTAGCAATAACCTGTTTTCTGTTGCAATGTTTGCGACAACTTGGACAGGTAGCTGAAATAATAAAAACAAGGTTGATCAATAAAATCATGGGATTTAACGCATTACTGTTACGCTCTAACTGGTTTAATAAAGATGAAAATTAAATGGATTGGAAAAAAACATTCTGAGCCACAGGCTAAGTGGGTAAGATGCTGGTTAGCTAGCCTGGAGGTCACATATTTGATCCCTGCATTGGCTGAGAAAGCTAATCAGGAGTCTAGTTATATGATGAAAAACAAAGGTCCCCTGTATACTTTGGTGTGCAAGTCTAAGTCAAAGATCCCTTGGCAGTTGGAATTTGATATAAGAGTAGGCTATAGTGCCGCTGCTCGGGCAATATTTCGTTCATACATGTAGTACCCTGTATGGTGTATGCCGTCTTCATTAGCCCAGTAAAGGAGCAGAGCAGTAGGATGTTAAACCCCATTTTATTTCAGAAAGAGAGAAAAATTAATTTGCAAACAAACAGGATTGTTTTAAGGACAGTGCACGTTTTGCAGAAGGATGGGTAGGTGAAATCCAAGTCACAACTAACAATTTGCTTGTACAGAGAATAGATACATCCACGTGACACAAACTAGGTCATTTCGGAACCAACCTATGGTTCAATTTTAATTCAATAATTTGTTTGTGTATAGGGGTCTTTGGCAGTGAGAGGAAACCAGAGGACCCAGACATTTGTATAAAACAAATTTTGCCTTACACTTAATTCCATTTCCAATTCTCTGGAGAACTTTAACCTCTTAATCGTTAATAGTATACGCGCTGATCCTCGGTGGTTTTCCCTGCCAGACTCTCCTCCCCGCCTTGCACCACTGACACAGGGAAACCATGGTTTGCCAACAACAGTCCTTCACGTTTATAAAATTGTGCGGGAGCCATAAAAGGCTCCTGATACCTCAAATGTATGCAGTTTAAAAGTAAACAAAAACTGAAAGTAGTTTATCAATCTCAATATTTAGGATAGTGATTTAGCTAATTTGCAGGAGTCTTTAATGACTCCCTTGAAGGAAAGCCGACGTGAAGGACTGCAGCAATAGTTTGAAGCTAAACATTAAATACAGAAACGACATCACACCTAAGTTATACTATAGCCTCCAGAGTTTCTGGGATTGGCCAAGATTTTACAATAAATAATTGTATATTGCATACCTGATGTATCCAGCCATCTCATTAAACATGTTTCATGAAACGTATGTCCACACGGAGCAGCTGCTATATTCACTGTAGGATTATTTTCAAACAAATCAGCACAAATACAGCACTGGGCCCTCATTTTTGCAAACTGACGCTGAAAATAATATGAGAACAAAAATTATACAACAAATCAGTCAAAAGTTTTTTGTCCCATCCTAACGACTACATGTTACAACATTGTCCGTAGCCATATGCTTTCGCTTGCTACATTGGCAAGCTGAAGAACCGGTACACCAAGATTGAACTCCGGATCACCAAGTTTAGCAAGCTAACATCTTACTCACTGAGTCACTGTGCTCCTTTTAGGGAACCCATCAATGTACTTAACAGACTATTCTCTCACAGAAATACGTCAATGTATTCATTATTAGCTACAATGTATACAATTAATAATTAACTAATCACTACATGTATTTATCTACACAAAGAAAAACTTTTGTCACAGTTGGTTTACCATTTGAAATTCACAGCTAATATAGAATTTCCAGATCACTATGTATAACAACAGATGGCTGTTCTTTCTCAGGCAACGGTACAGTTTCATACGGTTATTATTATTATTATCCATCAAAATAATTTACATCTATGTATATTCAGATTGTCTAAACAATAATGGACTGGACGGTCTAACCTAAGATTTCTATTCATTATACTTTAATCAATTTTGGCCTATATGTAACTGACAAGACAAGAGATCTTTAATTCACTCCAATGTGTACCTCATGGGACCTCGTTTTTTGGACCACCCGAATGACTATACATTTTGCCCTTGCCAGGCCCTCGGTCCTGCACCACTGTCAAGGAGGAATGATGCAGGAAAATCCTGATGAATTTTTTCGGCAAGCACAGGGATCGAACAGGATTTGAAGAGTGTGAAAGTGTGATGTGACTGCAGTTGCGGGTACGTTCACGTCTGAACTACTACTCAACTTAGTTTTGAAACTCTGCATAGCCTATTATCGTTCTAAAACGGGCGCCTTTATACTTACAGATAATACCTTATATATACATATGTAGGATTAATCTATTACACCAAATATATATTTGTTTTTATTACAACAGAGTTTTGTTGTTCCCGCGAATGCAAATTATGAAATATCTGAAATAAAAATTGAACTTCCGGGGACCGATCATTGTTGTAAAGTTTAGCGGTGTGCATTAAAAAAATATTTCACGATAGGGTGTTAAGTTTGATATACACTCAACAGTATAGAAATATTTATAAAGTACGGGTGTTGACTTGTGATTGATGATGTACGTACAAAATCAAAACAATATTACTAAGCAGGGTGCAATTAAACGAAGTATCCCTCTCAAGGTCACCGGAAGTTTAATGATAGCACATGGATTACAAAACCAAAACATGTCGCGATTATTGCGACTCAAGTGTCAATTAAATAATATTTATGCAGGCCGCTGTTGCTACTACAGTCGTGGAAATAATATCACTATTTATTCAAAGGATATCCTTTGTGAAAGGTTTAATATTATGCCCTTGCAATGTCACCAAAGTAAGTTTTTGGTAGTAGACATTTGGTTGTCATTGAAGTTTTAGTTTGAAGTCGAAGTTGGAAGATCGACAAACAGAAATTTCAGCCGTTACATGATCACTGACGCGTATAAAATCAGAGAAAAATCAATTGTATTGCAACTTGTTGTTCTATTTGATTTATATTCTAAAACATTCTGTAAATATGAATTGATAAATTATGCTTTAGTTTTTATCTGGGAGCAAAAATAAAGGGCATTCATGTTTGATGTGAATGCCAGTCAAGTCGTCCACAAGCAAAGTCGTCCACACGAAAAACCTGGTTAAGTCGTCCACACCCGTTGGTGGAGTCGTCCACACCCGTTGGTGGAGTCGTCCACACTCGATGGTTGAGTCGTCCACAAGACTTAGTTTAATTTTGAAAATATAGTAATACGTTGGTGGAGTCGTCCACAAGACTTAGTTTAATTTGAAGATATAGCAATACGTTGGTAAAGTCGTCCACACGACATAGTTTACTTTCAGGATATGGATATTCTTTCTATAATACGGTAAAATATTCAAAACAAGCTTGTTGATTATTCATAAAAGGTGCATATAAATAAGCCACGTGGGCATTGAAGACAGTCTCGGCATTCTTTCAGAATTGCACGTCTTCCACCCTTGTCCGTGTGAATTTCAGGTACCGGTAGATATTAAAATAATAACTGGATAATATATTGATGGATTCACTGACCAGTTGTTAGGTAAAATTGAATCGTCATTGGATATAATTCCCTGATGGAACATCGAATACACGGAGAGAGAAACAATGGATGTTTTCCCCGACAGAATCTCCATTGGAGAATTCCAATAATACGTGACATAACTTCGGCATTTTCTGATACTGACAATAAACACTAATCAAACAATCAAAATTGCTAAAATCATAACGCCAATTAACAAACAATACAAGGATACTTCATTAAAAAAACATCGGTGAACAACAAAACAATGATCATACGATCATACAAACAATACGATTAACATTAACTTTATTATAAAAACATCGGTGATTCGATCTGAAATCAAATAACAAAATAGTCAACGAGTACTAGCTATTTCTTCCATATGATTAAATTGTGTACGAGTCTTATAAATATATTTATTTATTTTAACAATACATTTATTTTTTCATAACACAATTTGTAGTTTTTGTCTGTCACATAACTTTAAAATGTTTTTATTCATTCGTCCATGATAGACACGTACGGCACAGTGATCCTGTGACAACCATAATTTAAATCATCATTGAATATAATTCCCTGATGGAACATCGTATACCCCCCATGCAATATGCAAATAAGATAGTTTTATTCGTGCATTCATGCTATCATCCAATAGTAACTGTAAATTTTCCCGCGGTTAGACGCCTCTGACCAATCAAAAAATTGTTGTTTGATCACTTACACCCTTCAATCGAGAAATCAAGCTTCTCGTGCGATTTTCTATAAAAGAATTTACATACATGTAAATAGAAATAAATATGACACTACCGTTAAAGAAATGTGTAGGATTCGGATTCAAAAGTATCGGTATAAAACTGAATATCAAACACGACGTCACACTAGTGCAGAGCCAGAGGACAGCCGATCACACCCCCCTCGAATTGCTTTCACGACATAACCAATAGTTGTAGACGACATCACCAATAGTTGTGGACGACTCCACCAACGGGTGTGGACGACTCCACCAACGGTTGTGGACGACTTCACTTGTGGACGACTTGACTGGTACCCTTTGATGTGACTCCGATTTTTGTGTTATAGTTATAGATTTTAATCTTATTTATATATATTCCTTACCCAAACCCCAATAGAAAGTACATATAGGTATGTTCATTTGTGGGCAGAGTATGGACGACTAACTGCTAGTTATTGGTGTAAAAGTAATGGAAATAGAAAAAGGGGAATCGGATCAAACATGATCGCCAAATAAAGTACAGTGTCACACACACAGGGGATATTTAGATAATATAATTACGTCCAGCCCAACAAGTGGTACCACATCACCCAAATCTACCAGTATTTCATCTTGCATCATAGTAATTTAGATCTATATTTGATGACATGTGGGGGGGGTGGGATGGCCTAGTGGTCTAGAGTGCCGCGCTTTGTCCTCTAGCTGGCCGGTCACCTCTGGCTTGCGGCTGTGGTTTCGAGCCCTGGTGTGAGCGTATGTGGCATGGAGATAGGGGCACCTTCTCAACCTCGTGGGTTTCCTCCGGGCACTCCGGTTTCTTCCCACTGCTAAAGACCCCTACGCGCAAGCGAATTATTGAAATAAAATTGAACCATATGTTAGTCCCGAAATGACCTAGTTTGTGTTGAGTGGACGTTAAACCCCATTTCTCTCTCTCTCTCTCTCTTGATGACATGCATGTATATAATTATGCCGTAATGAACTGTAGTCTACCATGGCTTCAGCAATAAACAATATAATTATGACAAACATTGGGCTATATGATATGAATCATTGAATGATCTTTGATGGGTTTCTGTTGACAAAATTGCGTTTAAGAAACAATATGAACTAGATTTTATCGGAATGAGGGAGAGAAACAGGGTTTAATTTGCATTTATCACAAACTAAATCAATATGCGTGTACATGTATATGGGTGATATGAATGAATACCAGACAACTCATCCCAAAGACAACTAATCCCACATTTAAAGACAATTCATCCCAAGTCATAAGACAATTCATCCCAAGTCAAAAGACAACTCATCCCAACTTTTAACACCCCCCCCCCACTCATTGTAAGTTAAATTCATTTTTCCTCGTTCGGTAGGCTACCATTATTTACGACCTTTTACATTTACTCAAATCATTTTAATAAACATTATAATATTTGTCTTTGAAGTGCTTCATCAATTTAATTAGCTTGTAATAGAGGTAAATGAAAACAGTAATCATCAATTTATTACAACAACAATATCGATTTTAATAAAACAAACACTAATCATCAATTTAATTAAAACAACAATATCAATTTGATTAAGATAACAAAATCGGATTGGTTTTGGTCTGAGTGGTCTTCAAAGATAGCAACTATATTGAAACAAATATCACTTATATTTGTTGGGATGAGTTGTCTTATAATTATAACGCGAGTCTCTCTCTATCAATGTTTTAAAGTTGGGATGAGTTGTCTTTTTTATTGGGATGAGTTGTCTTTTGACTTGGGATGAGTTGTCTTCTAACTTGGTTGGGATGAGTTGTCTTATATTGGGATGAGTTGTCTTATATTGGGATGAGTTGTCTTTGGGATGAGTTGTCTGGATACCATATGAATGTGTTGTTTTTTTTTTTTTTTTATTTCAGCATGTCAGATTTCAACAAATTGTAACCTTTTTTCCAATTCTCTTCATGTTAAACAAGCACTGATGATGCAAACAAAGAAAACCAAAGTTCGAAAGAGAATGAAAGGATCTACAATTGCAAGAAAAATCCATCGTGATTTAACTTCAGGTATTATTACCCTACACCTGGCCCCGAGTTCACAAAGCATTCTCAGACTTAAGTTGAGAATTTACTCAAACTTGTTCCCCTAATTTTAACTAAAATATTGCCATTTATAATAATTTTGTTGTGCTAATATATCAAATTCATTGATAAGAAACTGTATGCAAAGTTTTGTGTTTCTGCATCAAAGAAATTTCTCATAAACAGTAATTGAAAGTTGAGCAAATTCTCAACTTAAGTCTGAGAATGCTTTGTGAACTCGGGGCCTGGTGTTTGTTGGAAGATACTTTGACAAACATAAGTACCTTCCTTTTGAACCATATTTCATATCAAAGGTATATTCTGTAGCCTGAATAGGTGGGGGGGGGATGGCCGAATGATTAGCACGTACCCACATTATCACTGGGTCTGCCAGTCATCTAATTATTGTCTACATTTCCAGGATCAGGGTCCTACTCTTCTGCTCCGAATAGGCTAATGAAGACGGGCATACATATGTACACCATGCAGTGTGCTGTGATATTTTTCCCACCTAGTGGGGGTCGATGGCTGAATGGTTAGTACATAACATGCTTATTGTATCATAAGGTCTGTCCTTAAGAGTCAAGAACCTCTAGATTAACGAGTTAACGTTTTTCTTCCTCACTGAGGAAATAACATTTCTACATGTTACATATATTCATCGTCTTGCTTGTGTTTAAGAAAAAGTTTTTGGAATAACCTTTATCTTTCAGTTCTAGGTGCACGGGTGTCATACTTAGCCAAGGAACAGCAAACTGTTAATGAAGCCTCTCAATCTAGTCCAGTGTTAAATAAAGAGGTCGAAGAAACAAACGTCAACAACACAGCTTCAAAAATTGACAATTTTCCATTTCTTAGTGATAACCCAAATCTTTCAAAAAAAATAAATTATGCATCATCTGCCTCGAAAGTGCAATTGTTTCCAAAATCAGATGACATTTTACGAATAGATACTGTGAACTTCGGAACTTTAGTGAAAACACAAACAACAGACACAGGACCATATTTTTCCAGTTCAAATCGTGGAACGTTTGATAGTGTGAATGTTGCATCTCAGAATTCAAGTTGGCTAACACAGTTATCTGCATTTAAATTACAGATGAATTCACACGGCCGTGACGAAAACAGTAATACTTTAGAACGTCCAATCGAAAATGAAGAATTAGATGAAAACTCTACCAGAGATAAAAACTACTCCGAAACCACAAAGAAGGGAGTTTTCGATGATAGTGGTGACAAATCAAAGCAAATTGTTGTGCCTTCCCCAGAAACTGTGATATTTAACGAAATTAACAATAAACCGGAACCGTCTTTAGTGGCCTCTCATCTTTTGACAGAGGCGTTAAACGAACAGTTTTTATCCCCACCTTCTAAGGAAGAAATGTCATTGTCAGAAGAGGTTATGGTGTCGTCAGAGGAGTGTATGATGTCATCAGAGGAGATTATGACATCATCGGGGGAGATTATGACATCATCAGAGGAGGTTATGACATCATCGGTGGACGGTGTGATGTCATCGTTGTCCAATCCAGAGTATCTGTCAGAGGAAAGATCAAGTATGTTATCTCCGCCATTTACACATGTGATATCGTCGTCTTTTGAATCAGACTTCATCTCAGATGCTGCTGTTCCAATGGAAAAAATTAATGGACTAACTAAAGTAGATAAAGGCAAAGAAAGTACCGGTATCAAAAAAAAAATTGTTAACAAGGAAAAATTGATATCAAATTTTAATGTGGATAAAAAATCATTTGTTGAAGCTTGTTGTTCAGTGGGTAAGGTAGGTACATGTATATGTGTAACAATAAATTCAACATAGTAAATTTCACGATTTCCTTGGCATTTTGACGAATCCATGAGGGTCTGAGGTTTAAGAAATTCTGCAGCAGTCGTTGGTTTAACAAATCTGTGGAGGTCGCTGATATACTTATTTAAATTTCACGATTTCGTTGGCATTTTGACGAATCCATGAGGGTCTGAGTCTGTGGAGGTTGCTGATATACTTATTTAGATTGGAATTTCAGGAGTGGCAAACGCGGATTTCTGTTAAAATGAAATGGTTTAACAAATCTGTGGAGGTCGCTGATATACTTATTTAGATTGGAATTTCGGGAGTGGCAAGCACAGATTTCTGTTAAAATGAAATGGGGTTTCAGAAAGCCCTGACTGTGCTCATGAAAACAGGCATACCGTACACCATGTAGCGAGGGGGGGTGTGTGTGCTGGGATGGCCTAGTGGTCTAGAGTGCCGCACTTTGACCTCTAGCTGGCCGGTCACCTCTGGCTTGTGGCTGTAGTTTCGAGCCTTGGTGTGAGCGTATGTGGCATTAGGATAGGGGTGCCTTCTCAACCTCGTGGGTTTCCTCCGGGCACTCTGGTTTCCTCCCACTGCTAAAGACCCCTACGCACAAGCGAATTATTGAAATAAAATTGAAACCATATATTAGTCCCAAAATGACCTAGTTTGTGTCGAGTGGACGTTAAATCCCATTTTTCTCTCTCTCTCTCCATGTAGCGATCTGTAAGGGGAATTTTGCCTGGACAGCTGCGCTACACCTTGCCCTTTTCTCGAATTCGAATTACTAAAGGATCTTTTATGCTAATGTCAATGTGTGAGGCGCGCGCGAGCGCCTGCCGCGCACCTGAATGTCGGCCGAGGGGAGGTTTTTCTCCCTCGCCTTAAAATTGAAAATCGCTCTCCATATTTGTAAATCATGGACATGTATTCGATCTCCGCCATACTGTCATTGTGAAATTAAATTATTTGGTGTATTCGATTAGTATGTGATCGCTCATGGTAATAAAATTCCGATGAATATGTTGCTAAAAATAGATGGCGCCAATGCGCCATTGGTTAATTTAACTGAAATGAAAAGTAGAACTCACGCGAGATTACGAGAGATGGCACGTAAATATTTCCAATGCGAATAATTTCGGAAGAAATAGATTATATTTTGATGGAATTTTCAAGCGATTATGATTATATTTTGAATGGGGGTTATGTTTTTTAAAGATAATTATACGAGCTAAATATATTTAGAAATTTCGACAAGTATTTCTATTGGAATACCGTACTAGTTATAGACGATAGCAGAAGTTTTACTTGACCGTACGACTACGAACGAATGATATTATTTAGCAGACGATGTATATTATCAATTATGTAAACAGGAATGACCCCTTGCACCAAGTTATTGATCTTAAGAACCATTTTCCATATACAGAAAACTAATCACTCTTCTTAATATCAGATCACTCTCCTTAACTCCTAAATCACTCTTCTTATCGAAACTGGGAGAGCTTTTTTAGGAGAGCGATTTTTTCAATTTCTTCATTTAAGGGGAGCTTTTTTCGACTCTCCTCTAAAATACAAAAAACAACGGCTGTGTGTACGCCAGACCTTGTCCCATTGGAATGCCTTTACATGAGATTTTCAACAGATTTAAAAATGATTGGCAATTAATGATTTCATTTAAGAAATAGATGGTGATTCTGTATGCTTTCGTAACAATGGTAGTTTTAATTAACATGCGCATGATTAACCATTCAACCTCATTATTCAAATCTGTTTTGTGTTCTATATTCCAGCATCGGATAGCTCATAATTGTATAAAATATTATAACTGTTATCCCTACAAGTTGTATGGTATTGATGTGAAAATAACGGATATAAATATCTATAATATCCTCATTCACAGCTGGGCTAAACAGGTAAATATCTATAATATAATATCCTCATTCATATCTGGTCTAAACAGGTAAATACTTATCACTATGTTGTGAAATCGGTTGGTAATGAACTTATATGAAGACCAATCTTTAGTTTGTTATTTTTAAAAAATATTGAAGATATAAACCATGAACATTTAACTGTTACATCTGTGTATCATATCCGACACCCCCCCGCTCAGGCTTGAAAATTTTTTATGCCATTTTATTGGCGATTTAGACCTGTAATTTTGGAATTTACCTTCCGTCAGAATTAACCAAATTGAAGCTAATTTACCAAATTAATCGGTTGAGCGCAATTAGTTAAGCAATTATCAAGTTGTGACATAGCAACCTCCACAGAAACCTTGACATTTAAAGGGACCTTGAACTTTGCAACTCACTACATGTAGAAAGCGTGAGACTTGGTAATCGCGACGATCAAGGAATCTGATAGTACCCAGTTGTTATTAGAGCCGAAATATGCAGGGTAATATTACATAAAGGCTTTGATAAGATGTACATAGTTAAAGCAAAATCAATCACGGAATCGATGGTTTTTTTATTACTAATATTTATACATAAGATATATATCTTCTTTCTGATGATAATGATAATAATGTATTTATATAACGTCTATTATCCAGTAAACTGCTCAATGTCGCTGAGTTGTCTGACACAGGAAATGATGTTATATTGAATTAAAGAGATGAGTCTTTAGTTTCTTTTTGAATTCTGTATTAGTTACTTCTTCTTTCACATGTTGGGATAGTTTGTACCACAGGACTGGTGCTGCTACGGAAGAAAGGTGCTAATAAGTCATTTACATGTACATCATATTTCTATCAAGTATTGTGAAGCGAAATGTAAAAAAATATTATTTATTTTTAATATGGAGTCGTGTCAAGCGTTCACCTACATTGTAGATATTATGGTACATGGCTCCTGTAATCTGGAAATACCTAGCAAGTCAAATTTTGGTGAAAATTGAGTTAGACCCACATGTATATAATGATATTTTTTTTTCTCCTTCACAGAAAGGGCTTCTAATTATCTTCATCTAAAAAGACAAAATAAAGTTGGTTTTATATTCAGTAGCTTAACAAAACAGTTTTCCGTTGTTTACTCAAAACTACATTCGACAGTGATACTAGGTTTTTCCAGATTACGGGAGATGGACGTTATGATTAGTACTATTCATTAATGAATCCTTAGATTATGATTAGTTCTACTGTTCTACTAATTGATGATAATTATTATATTTTTGCAGATGAAGACGGAGCCGATTGAAGAATTAATGATGTTTATACGTAAAGATAATCTAGTCCCAAATTACCAGACATATGCCGGCTATTTGGAGTGTCTTGGTCGTCCAGAAGTAATAGATGTAGCGGCATGTCGAAAAATTCTGGATGAAATGGAAGTTGAGGTATGTAGCGTAAATCACGAAATGACAGGTTCATGTAGTTCATGTTTGATTTACACTTGGCAAACCTCAGCAGATTCCAGTATCCTAACTATAGCCTCGGCTGTATGATGAAGTCCGCCATTAGAACTACTTTCAAGTTCCCGAATTACCAACAGTGTTGCCCATGACGACGCCTTTGAAGAATGTTTTATCTTACAAAGTTTTAAAAGTTTGAAGATGTTTGTCTTTCAAGTTTATCCGGTTTTCTTTAAACAAGGACAAATTTGCACTGAAAATTCTACACAACCTTCGAACAACGCAATTTTGAGAACTTCTTTCTTAACGCGGCAAGTTATCCTAATAAGTAAACCAGCGCAGCATCGCAATTGTATAGGCGTAGGTACATATCACTTACTGTCATACAGATGAGGCTAGATGTAGGTTCCGGAATCTGCCGTGGTTTGCCGAGTGGTTTAATTTAAGCAGGTTGTATGTAAGAACTCTTTTTCATATGTTCATTTTTCATTGTCTATTTTTTGAGCGATGATAGCAAGAAAGGCCAGGCCCCGAGTCCACAAAGTATTCTCAGACTTAAGTTGAGAATTTACTCAAAATTGTTCTGCTTATTTTAATTAAATCTCAGCCTTTTATAATAATTTTGTTGTTTTAATTTATCAAATACATCAATAAGAAACAATGTGCAAAGTTTTGTGTTTCTGTATCAAAGATATTTCTCACAAACAGTGATTGAAAGTTGAGCAAATTCTCAACTTAAGTCTGAGAATGCTTTGGGGCCAGGTCTTTATCTAAATCATACATAATGTATCTTTATGTCTTGTATCTCTTCCCTGTTATATATATCTGACCCATATTTCAGAGTAGAAAACTCTTTAATTTGTTTCATACATCAATATGGCGGCTTGCCTGCGAATGTTGATATATGTGTGCATGTGCAGTACTATGTTACATATATTTAAAGGCCCATTCCCATGTGCAAATCAGACACAACATTCCCACTGAACAGTTATACACTGTATACTATATTGCATATTTAAACAGTATTTATTATTGGTTTGTTTTTAGAAATTAGATGTGAAAGAATTGTTTAATGAATGTACGTTTAAAAGAGATGAAAGACAATACATCTTGAAGGTAAGTAATAGACCAGATAAAGAGGAATGAAATAAAATGGTAGGTTTAACGTCCTATTGTTCCGCTCCTACAACAGGGCTAATAAAGATGGGCATATGCCATGCAGTGTGCTATGAGTTAATTTTGCCTTGACAGCGGCAATACAGCCAACTCTTATATCGAATTTCAACTGCCAAGGGATCTTGTATGTCCACGCCAATGTGTACACAGGACCCCCTTTTTTTGTCCCATCTGAACGACTAAACAGCTGTCCTTGCCTGGCTCTCCGTTTTGCATCAGCGACATGGGGAAACCATGCTGTAAAATCTGGATGACCTTTCTCAGCCATTGCAGACATCGAACACCCAACCTCCAGGCTAGCGGACCAGCGTCTTACCTACTTAATCAGATTGCTATTGAAATAAAATTGAACCATATGTTAGTTCCGAAATGACCTAGTTTGTGTCACTTGGACATTAAACCCCATCTCTCTCGCTTGTAAGCATGTTAGTTTCAAAACAGCTCGAGTATTGTGTTGAGATTGAATTCCATTTCTTTTTCCTGTATTTAATGTCATTTACTCGTTAAGTAAATCTACTTATTCATATTATTATTAAGGAATAGTCATATTCCTGAAGCAATGGCCCGAGAAATCCCTCTCTGACCATTGCTGGAATAGCGTCTGTTTCTTGAACTTATGCGGGAGTGTGTCTATTCTTTCCGTTCAATGAAAGCTATCACTTAAGTACAGCAACATGACAGTCCTTCGTTTAATCTGGGTCTTCCCTAAAACTTTGGACAGTGATTTAAGATATTCAAAACGGTGAAAGTATGTTCGTTTCCAAACAATATTGTTTACATTTCATTCGACTTGATAGCCTCGTTTGTCACGCAATTAGTTTTACTGCAGTATTCTGCTATGCACAGGTTAATTAGGCATAATAAAATCGTGAGTCATGACGTAACGTTATGTAAACATATGTGGTCCAATATTGGCAGGTAGTGATTGGTTGGTAGACGGACTACTGACAAATCAAAATTTAAAACAACAATATCCTTTCATGATAGCAGTGTGTAGTTGGATTACCTGTAATCAAACGCAACACTGCGCGGAGTATGAGGAATAGTGGTCTGAAGCCTTCCTGAGTTCTCTTGTGTTAATTGGGTTACTTCCCTTTATTAATAAAAGGCTTTGATCCTAGATGGAATTCAGGGATGGAGTGAATTGAAAGATGGCTGTTTTTAATTATCCTTTCTGATTGTTATAAACAATCCAGGCCATCTTGTGGCCTATACACGATACCACAATAATTAAATTAAATCTTGTACGTGTTGATGAAGATTTGTAGGTTAATTTGAACTGTTTATTTTCTTATTTACATTGTCAGGCAATACAATCAGCAGATCCAAGTTATATAGCTAACAGTCCTCCAGAACCTAAATTATACGAGGGAGAATTATTGTCACCTTTAAATGATAAACTGCCCCCAGATCAGGTGATTACCAATCGGATTTAAATACAGATCTATATATATAGATTGTTTCGTTTTTTTATACTTTTGATGGTCAAGGGCTATACTATATACTGGAAAACACCAAAAAACACTGGAAAACAACCGGAAAACAACATTTTATACTAAATGCAAGAAAAAACACTAAATACAAGAAAACACACTAAATACCGGCAAGCCCCCTAAATAGTCAACTCGGAGCCTGGTCTTCGGGAAAACACACAAAAAAACTAAACCTAACCCTAACCCACAACGGAAAAACCCAGCCCTAACCCACGCACACAGAGGATCATGTGCCGGGCTACCAATTTAGGGTGTTTTCCAGTCTTAAGTGTGTTTTGTTTTATTTAGTGTTTTTCCAGTGTTTTCCGGTATTCAGTATAACATAGTGTTTTCCAGTTGATTTCCTGTGCTTCCTGGTGTTTTTTGGTGTTGTCCGGTATATAGTATTGCCGATGATCGACACTACATGAAGATCTGACAAGTTATAGTGGAAGTTCACGTTAGAGGTCATACAAGTGCCTTTTGATCCTGTGACGTCACACATTTGATTAACCAATCAGCATTGATGTTACCAGTGGATTTACCCACCTAAAGCTTGCTGTAACAGACCGTTTCATTGGCTAATGCCTCACACATCGTTCAGAACACCTCAATGATAACAAGTCTTTCAGATCCTAGTGCAGTAAAGACAAGTAAAACGAACTTTCGAACTTTAAAAACGAAACGAAATAGGATCTGTGTTTTGATTATAATTTTAAGTGTAAATTGGACACTCATAATCAAAATTATCAATCAGCTTTAAACTGGACACAAGTACAAATTATATGATTTTGGGTGATTTTGAATGATTTTTTAGAAATTCTAAACAAAGATTTGAAATTAGTGCCAGATACACAAGATTGAATGATACCCTGATTACAGTCACCTGCACGGTGTGTTATAATAATATTTCTATTTTAGGTTATAGATAGTAATCCATTCACTGGTGTTTTATCCACCGACGAGATAAAGGAAAGGGCTAAATTACAGTTAAACTCAGAGTTAAAGGGTTCTATTACGGTATCATCCATCTATAAAAAACCTAAACCAACAGATCATACTCTAGATATGGTATGTTACATCTTTCTTTTACTTAATTTATCGGGGCTGGATGGCCTAACGATTATTGTGTGCACGCTGTATCATAAGGTCTGTCATTTGGTCAATTGCCGTGGTTTCGAATCCCCGGTTGTATGTGACGAGGAATAGGGTCACCTGTCCAACCTTGTGGGTTTTCTCCGATTTCATCCTACTGCTAAAGACCCCTACGTGCAAGTGAATTATTGAAATAAAATTTGAGTTGACCATATTATGTTAGTCGTATAATGCCCTCCCCCCTCTCTCTGTGAAGGATTGGTTGGTTGAATGGTTTAATGCCAAGGCATTGCATCAAGGTAATGTGCACTTGTATTCATTTCCCCGTCTTCATTAGCCCAGTCGAGGAGCAGAACAGTAGCGTGTTAAACTCCATTTCATTTTTTTACTTTTACAGAGAGAGAAATTGTGCGAACTTCGTGAAGAGTGGAGAAACTCATTGATCAAGGCCTTCAAAAACAAACTGAAATATTATCAAAGAAAAAGTGAAAGTAAGTTAAAATAAAAACATTTTACAGGTTGTTTTGGTATTGATTGTTTTATCTTCAAAACACTCAGTACATAATTTATCTCACCTTTCAGTACAGAATTTATCTTAACTATCAGTACAGAATATACTTCAAGAATCAGTACACAATTTATCTCAATTATCAGTACATTGTATCTCAACTATCTGTACAAAATTTCTCTCACCAATCAGGGGCCTTTATTCATAGGCCAAGATCTAAAATTTATACTGGGATTTTAACTCTGAAAAGGCTTTACCCTTAAAATATTTTAACAGCTTTTGTGATTAAGCTCTGTGTACAGTATTTATTTATAGCAGTGAGTACTGAATACACAATACAGTACACCATGAGGTAGCACAAAATACACTTCAAAGTACTTTCTCTAAACATCAGGTAGTACCGATCACACATTGCAGTACACTCTCCTGTAATCTGGAAAAACCTAGTAACACTTGAATGTAGATTTGAGTAAACAAAGGAAAACTGTTTTGTTTCAGAATTAAGCTACTGAATATAAAACCAATTTTATTTTGTCTTTTTAGATGAAGATAATTAGAAGCCTTTTCAGTGAAGGAGAAAAAAAACCTATTATTATAGACAGACATGTGTACTAAGTCCAAATATGGGTCTAACTCAATTTTCACCAAAATTTGACTTGCTAGGTTTTTCCTGATTACGGGAGCACTGTACATGTATAAACCTTTTAAACATGAAGTAGTACAGAATACACATCACAGTTCACTTTATAAAGCTGTAACCATGAGGCAGTGCATAATATTTCTTAGCAGTCTGGTTAATCAAAAAATAAATAAACATTTTTTTCTTAATTTCAGGAAGCCGTTTGTATAATATCTACCCATTTTTAAAGATGTTGACACCATATGAATATGCTGACCTGGCATTACAGGTACTGTTAGCAATATTTACTCACTAACAACTTGAATTTTTCCAGTTCAAATACTTTTGTAAAGCTGAGATGTGTCAGAATTCTTTGTAGCGCACATCAGCATCATTTGACTAGCAACCACCAGGATCATTTGACTAGCAACCATCAGCATCATTTGACTAGCAAACATTAGCATCATTTGACTAGCACATATCAGCATCATTTGACTAGCAACCATCAGCATCAATTAACTGGCAACCACCAGGATCATTTGACTAGCAACAATCAGCATCATTTGACTAGCAAACATTAGCATCATTTGACTAGCACATATCAGCATCATTTGACTAACAACCATCAGCATCAATTAACTGGCAACCACCAGGATCATTTGACTAGCAACCATCAGCATCATTTGACTAGCAAACATTAGCATCATTTGACTAGCACATATCAGCATCATTTGACTAACAACCATCAGCATCAATTAACTGGCAAACATCAGCATCATTTGACTAGTGAACATCAGCATCATTTGACTGGCAAACATCAGCATCAATTAACTGGCAAACATCAGCATCATTTGACAAGTGAACATCAGCATCATTTGACTAGCAAACATCAACATCATTTGTATGTCGTGTAGTGATTGTTAATCTTCAAATTGACTAGAATTCTTAAAGATACATTATGGGCGATTAGATAAAGAGTTGACTGTTCTCGCTATAATATTTAAAAAATTCATAACGTGAACCGAGATATTAGCTTTTGAATTTTAAGCCTAGTCTCAATCATCTTTGCTAAAGTTGGTATGATTAAAAAAATAGTCTTGATTATCCATTGCTGGATTTAAATATCAATGAGCTTTGAGCAGCAGATCAGATTCAAATCTGACGCATTAAGATGCCATTGAGACAGGGACGGATCCAGGAATTTTTGCAGGAGGAGGTTTGCCAGGTTTCTGTTATGGAAATCTGCCATCATCGTCTCTAAATTACATAGGCATACATACAAATTGAGTGTTTTAAAGAGAGAAATCATTTTTATAATGATGTAGGATCACATTGTAATTTAATTTCATTGATGCAAGGCATTGAAATTTTTTATGTAGCTGAGCAGGGTGGGGTTTGGACCCCCATACCCCCCCCCCCTCTGGATCCGCCCCTATTGAAAGTTGATTATGTTCTTGTTTTGTTAAAATAGCATTATGCAAGAGCAAAATCTGATTTTTACAGGTCTTTCTTTAAGCCTGAGATGTTATCTAAATAATCAATTAGACATTAATTAACATATCCAGACCATAATAAACTCTTGATGTCAAGACTAGCCTTCGATGTTGGCAGATTAAAATCGTATATGCCGCTTAATGGCGGTTGATAATTAAATCAATCAAGTGGATAGTCGAGATTATGCTGTTTATATTAATGATTTGAGTAATGATGACCGAGGCTATGAATATTTCAAAAGCTTTTTTCTCGGCTAATAGTGAATCAATTTGACTGAAATTTTCAGCAAATTATCTTTACACTATCTAGTTTTTAACTATTGTAGTGAGAACTGCCATCTCTTTATCTTATCTCCCATAATGTAACTTTAATTAATGTATAATTAATAATTTAGATAACATTTTATGCCTAAAGAAAGACCTGCAATAGGCAGATGTATACATATGTTTAAGTTTTTAGTATTCATATAAAGAAATCTTTGTTGTCTTAGTAACACAGTCAATAACCGGAGCTGAGGTTTGGAAATGTTAGTGTCACTAACCATAGGTTAAAGAGATGATAGTTGTTTTGATTATTTGATATTTTTTAATTTTAACAGGAAATTAAGCATATGTTAAACTATTCTGAGACCTACAGTCCAAGACTATCTTACTTAAGAAAAGCACTGGGTAACAAAGTATGGCAGCATTGTCTTGTAAAAGAGAAAATACGCTCAGGAGAAATTAAAAAAGTGAGAATTTTTATCATTAGACATTGTGAAAATATATTTGTGCACTGAGATTAGTTATATTTATAGCACGACGCTCATGAGTTAACAGGTTTAACACGAGAGCGCAGGTCTAGATGTTAAACTGGTTAACGAATTAAGAGTACTATAAATGATTTGTAATACTGACACCTACTCAACATGCTTGTTGTTATTGCACAGAAAATCCACCCTACTTCTCTATATGATTTCTACTAAAATTAGCGTGCATGGTCTCTGATTTGTTGCTGTTGCTTGTCTATATATTAATTGCCCTACACATTTGATACTGTACTTGCTTGAAAACGTTGAGAGAATACTCTTTGAAAAGTTGCCTAAGTAAACCAGTAGCTGTTCTTCCATTAGTATATGTTATAGTTTATTGCTGTATCCAGTTACTCAACTGGCGTGGTTTCAAATCCCGGGTTGTACGTGACAAGGAGTAGGGTCACCTGTCCAACCTTGTGTTTTCTCTAGCTCCTCCAGTTTCCTCCCACTGCTAAAGACCCCTACGCACAAGTGAATTATTGAAATAAAATTAAAACCATGTGTTAGTCCCGGAAAGACCTACTTTGTGTCAAATGGATGTTAAACCCCATTTTGCTCTCCCTCTCTCTATATATATCCAGTTACTATGCCTCTAAATTATTGAAATCAAATTAAACCATATGTTAGTCCCAAAAAGACCTAGTTTGTGTTGAATGGAGTTAAACCCCCCTCTCTCACTCTCTCTCTGTCTCTCTCTCCCTCTCTCTCTCCAGTTACTATGCCTCTAAGAGATTAGTATTATATTTACAGATGGAGAGGTTGTATGAACTATATGCTGAAGAATATAATAACCATGATTTTCCTCACATCAATCACAGACAATGTTGGCATCAAATATTGAATGATAATCTTGATGGACCAAACTTGGTAAGTTGCAGGATGAAATTAGTGAAATGAAGAAGCCTATTGAAATTCAGCAATTTTCGTTAATAACTTCTAGAGTTATAACCATGTGAATCTTCGAATGACAAAAGTTATCATTAGATCAGTATGAAATTTATATGCATTATACCTACAAAAGAATAGAAATGTAACAACCCTTACCTGCTGTGAGTATTTGTTTTGTTGCCAGGTAACCTATCTTTGAACAATTATAGCAAGAAGAACCAGCTCTTTATGTAAATCTTATATAATGTATGTTTAATCTAATACCCTGTATACGTTTTATATTACAAGGTTGTTGAGGAGAGAGTTTGGCCAGTACATGTAAAAAGAACGGTGAGTCTTCTGATACATTATCCCTGTTCAATATCGTATGATTGATTGACTATCGTGTGATTGGTTGACTATCGTATGATTGGTTGACTATGGTATGATTGGTTGACTATTGCATGATTGACTGACTATCGTATGATTTACTGACTATTGTATGATTGATTGACTATCGTATGATTGCCTGACTATGGTATGATTTTTTGACTATTGTATGATTGATTGACTAGCGTGTGATTGGTTGGCTATTGTATGATTGGTTGACTATGGTATGATTGGTTGACTATCATATGATTGACGACTATTTTTTGATTGACTTCCTATGATTTGACATAAAATGTTAAAATATTTCATTGTTTATATTTATTAGATTGGCCGACTACTGTATGATTTGATTTTACAAGAAGTTCGAATGGATTCCAGTATTTTTAACCAAAAAGATGAAAGGTGAGAGTCTTGGAATTTGTTTTAATACTATTGACTGCCTCAAACAGCTTGTCAGGCCTTATTCAATGGACAGATTTACTAAAAAAGACAAAATTTAGAAATCTTTTATAAGTCAAAAAAAGATGTATATATTTTTCTCAATTTTGTGATCTGTTTGAAAAAGTGATTTTGGTAATAACATGAAACATTAAGATGGAACCATTTTGTGATGAACTTTTTTCGCTTATTTCAGGAAATTATATCCAGCATTTTTTTCAATTTATCGGACTTCCAACTATAAAACATTTGAAGAAATAAAGGTAAATACTATTTTGTTGTTAAGGTATAGTAGTTACTATGGATACAATCACTTGGTTTATTGGGGGATTGGGGGGGCCGAATGGTTAGCATGTGTCATTGAGTCAACTGGCGTGGGTTCGAATCTCTGGTTATATGTGACAAGGAGTAGGGTCAACTGTTCAATCACGTGGGTTTTCTCGGGGGTACTCCGGTTTCCTCCCACTGCTAAAGACCCACTAGCGAATTATTGAAATAAAATTAAACCATATGTTAGTCCCGAAATGACTTAGTTTGTGTCGAGTGGACGTCAAACCCCATTTCTCTCTCTCTCTCTCATTACTTAACAGTGGGAGGAAACTGAAGTACCCAGAGAAAACCCACAAAGTTGGACAGGCGACCCTACTCCTTGCCACGTACAACCAGGGATTAGAAACCACGCCAGTTGACTGAATGGCAGGCCGATGATACAGCGCGCGCATGCTAACCATTTGACCATCCACCCACCCCCCCACCCCCCCCCCCCCGGAGAGTAATAAAGTTTTTGCATAATTTTACCTCAGGTATTTCAAGACCTTGATTGAGTTCAGTCGAAGTACAGATAATCTGTTTGATTGCTCGATACTTTTCAAAAAGATAAATCTTCAATTAATTAATATGTGTCATATATTTTGAGGGGAATTGTTTTTCTAGCCTCATCCAGATGTTATCAAGTTACATAAAGAAGCTCAACTGGATGATCTTGACTTCAACATGTCTGATATGCCAATGCTTGTACCTCCAGTCCCTTGGTTATCATTAAATCATGGTGGAACATTATTATCAACAAGTAAGTTGTCTCCATAGATCTTTCTAATGTAAATGAAATTGGGTTTAACGTCCTACTGTTCTACACCAACTGGGCTATGAGGGGGAATTTTGCCCAGGCCTTCACATATTTGAAATAGAAAGCGAGGCTGTTATACATGAGAGCTCAGTCAGACTGTCATGTCAGGAGAGCGGGGAAATTAGCGACCAACAATTGACCTTGATGCAAAGGATAAAATTCACAGATGAACTTGAAGTGTATTTGGGTGTTTTATTTGGTCACAACGTTAGAAGTCAAAGACGAGATCCCAATCTCTAAAAGTCTCAGACAGGTAGACGAAGCCAGATTAGTCACCAGTTATGTTCTATGTGGAGTTTGACTCTTGTTTTTGTTTCTTTCAGCTAAATTGATTCGTTTACCAGAGCTGGCCTTTAACCAGATGGATCGACTTCAACAACTGGGAACCGATCAGATTAACGCTGTTTTAGACTCGTTGAATACGTTGTCAGCTTGTGCCTGGATAATCAACAAAACAGTGAGTCTAGATTAATAGTTAATTATTGTTTTATTCTTTTACGAAAGATGTATTACTCCCGTAATCTGGAAAAACCTAGTAACTCTGTTGAATGTAGAGTAACAGTAACTCAGTTGAATGTAGTTTTGAGTAAACAAAGAAAAACTGTTTTGTTAAGCTACTGATCATGACTATATAACCAATTTGATTTTGTCTTTTTAGATGAAGATAATTAGAAGTCCTTTCGGTGAAGGAGAAAAAACCCTATTATTACATACATGTGTACTGATTCCAAATATGGGTCTAACTCAATTTTCACCAAAATTTTACTTACTAGGTTTTTCCAGATACGGGAGATTAGATAAGAGCTAATTCTACACATTGTAGATTTTTTCTTTTGGCCTGAAATGTTATATAAATTATTCTTTAGACATTTATTTACATGACTAGCCTATTATCAACTCTCTAGACCAATCACATTCGCTGAACACAATCGCCATTTAATAATTTAATGTTAAGATTTTATCAAGTACCATTGTTACAATAATACACAATCTACAATATATGCTATATCTTCATAACTTTGCTCATAATAAAGTAATTTCAAAGAAATATCAATATATTAAGATGAATAATCAAGACATAGCCTTGATTGTCATATACCGTTGTTACGATAAAAACAATCAACAATGAATGTTACATCTTCAAACAGTCATAACTTTGCTCAGAAGAAACTAATTTGAATGAAATATCAGTATATTAATTTTTCATTATCGTTGCTTGATCCTAAATCAGTTATTAAGTCTTTCCAGACATACAACTGTGTTTTACGGATAAATTCTTTGAAATGCCTAATTTTATGATTTGTTAACTGACTGGAAGGTACAGATTCCACAGTCAGTAAGTGAAGACTGACAAATTTAAAAGTATAAGAAAAGAATGAATATATTTTGTAGGTTTTAGATCTTGTAATTGATTTGTTTAACACAAAAGGCAACATAGATTTAGACATTCCTCCACCTGTCTCTGAATTCCCAGCCTTAACAAAATATCCACGGTAAGTAATTTAATCATATTGCATGACTCAGTCCAGTCTCATTATTGGCTTGATGAAGGCTCGAACATCCTAGTCACACCCTTGATCAATTTATTCTATGAATAACCTTGGCTTGATGAAGGCTAGAACATCCTAGTCACACCCTTGATCAATTTATCCTATGTATAACCTTGGTTTGATGGAGGCTAAGTGATGTATAAAATTGACCGTTCAACTTGAGACTGGAAAAATTAACATACAATCGATAGTGACATCACACAACTAAAAACATCACTGTTGACACAGTATTCTGATTAATGGAAAAGCCCTCGCCTATTGCTGTTAACCATTCATGGTATTTTGGTTCTCTAGTTAAACAATAACACGATTCATGATGATGATGATGATGATGATGATGATGATGATAATTCTCAATTTATAAAAATATTTTATGGCAGTTTCTATCCCGCTATTAAGTTTAAATGAATTGTTTCACTACTGACAGTAATGATTAGTAGTTTTAATGAAACTTTGTGAGAGCCCTGTTCTGCTCCAAACCAAACAGGGGGAGATAACTTCATCCAAATCATAATGTATGTCTCAGGTTTTAGACGAGGAATAATGGAACATGTCTAACTTTGTGGATTTTCTCTTTGCACACCTGTTTCTCTCATTCATTTCTTAGCAACCCCCCCCCCCCCACCAACCAATAATCATTATTCTAGTTGATAGAGTTATCCCCCATTTTATTTCGTCAAGACTCCTGCGCTAATCTGAACTATTAAAATCGAATATACCTTGAAATAACCTAAATTTCTTTTGAATTGAATTGAATTAAATTGTATGTTTTACAGTGACTTTAAGAGTTTATCACCCGGTCAAAAAGCCAAACTACATAGAGAACGAAATCAAATCAAACAAAAGCGAAGCGAGATGTTTAGTCTATGGTGTACAGAACTCTACAGATTATCTATAGCCAATAGGGTGAGTGTTTACCATGACAGTGTGTTTTAAAGTGACTTTTTGACATACACAGACTTTTTTATTTGTGTATTTTTACCATTTTTAAGGTGACTTTAGATATATACAGACTTTTTTAATAAAGAACAACCATAACTTACTTAATATAGTTTGAATATATACAGAATTACTGGTATATGTTTAGCCTTCGGTGCTTAAAGAGTAACTGATTCACATTGTTTCTTCTAAATTTTGTAGTTCCGTGATGAAATATTCTGGTTTCCTCACAACCTAGATTTTCGTGGTAGAACTTATCCAACACCCCCACATTTTAATCATTTAGGTGAGTAGAAATATTAACTTAAACATGCAACCGCGACTCGGCAAGTACGCAATAAGTGAGTGACATAGAAATTAAGTTAAAGTCCATTCAACATCATTTCATGGTTAATATATGTTATTTATATCCTTATTTTGAAATTTGTCTGCTGCTTGCGCATAATGATTTTTATCAGATGGCGAACACCAACCCTCAGGATGTTTACAAATGTTTTTAGTGTTATCTCTATATCGTTAAGTATTGTCTTTTAAAGATACATTGTAGGAGATTAGATCAAGAGCTAGTAGTTCTCACTTTTAAAATTAATAACAAAATAATGTAAGGGTAATTTACCGAGAGTTATCAGTTGAATTTTATGTCTAGCCTCGATCATCACTACTAAAGTTTGTTCGATAAAAAACATAGTCTTGATCATCCATTTTTTGATTTAATCATCAATGAGTGTGAGCAGCAGATCAGATGCAAATCCAGTATCATAAGGTCTGACATTGAATCAACGAGTATGGTTTTGATTTCGTGATTGTACATGCCAAGTGGTAGAGTCGCCTGTCCAACCTTGTTGCTTTTGTCTGGGTCTTCCGGTTTCCACCCACTGCTAAAACAAATTACTGAAATAAAATGACCTACTTTGCGTAGAGTGAAAGTTACAATCAATCTCTCACTGTCTTTCCAAAACTTAGCTAATGCTTTTATAAATATACATTATGTAAGATTTAAATCTGCCTATTACAACAAGTCTTTCTTTAGGCCTGAAAAAACTATTAATTAGACATTAATTAACTTATGCAGACCATAATAAACTCTCGATGTCAAGGCTAGCCTTCGATGTTGGCTGGAGTAGATTCCTATATGCTTCTTAACGGCCATTGATAATTAAATTTAAAACATGGATAATCGATACTATGCAGTTTATGATTTTAGTAATGATGACCGAGGCTAGGCGAAAATTTCACTAGCTTCGTTATCGGCTCATAGTGGATCAATTTGACTGAAATTTTCAGCAAATTGCCATTACATTATCTAGTGTTTAACTATTATAGTGAGAACTGCCAACTCTTTATCTAATCTCCCATAATGTACATGTAAATAAGTAAGCTATATATTTTTATATTGCATAAAATAGGTTCCAATCTATCAAAAAGTCAGTTGATATTTCTATATTTTATACAACAGGTTCGGATCTAGCAAGAAGTTTGTTGATATTTGCTAAAGGTAAACCATTGGGAGAAAAAGGCTTAGATTGGTTGAAGATACATCTGGTTAATTTAACGGGTTTTAAAAAACGGTAAATCTATTTGTATTCTCTTCTTTCTACCATCCAAGCCTGGAAATGAGGCACCTGTCACAGACAATGTCAGGCCTGTCATTTTGTCTGGCACTGTGTTGTCTCTTTTATTGATATTATTAATACTCGGCAAGTACGCAATTAGTGAGGGACATAGAAATTGAGTTAAAGTCCATTCAACTATGTTGAAAAAGTCAGCTACTATTTGATTCATTATTAGTGGGTGACATTTTATCAGGTATATCTAAAACCGTTATTTCCAGGCCTCCTACCATCATTTAAAATACCTTATGTAAGATTTCAATAACGAGCTGACAGTTCTTGCTTTAATAAAGTTAAAAGTACATACTAGAAAGGGAATTACTATATTCAGTTGAATTACTATATTCTACGTGGAGTTATGGCCGTTTGAACAATAATGTAGTTTTGATTGTCAGAGATACTGTTGTTAAGATGGTTAACGTGTATGCAATGCATCATGGTCTGTCATTGAGTGTGGGGGGGTGGCTTAGTATTCTAGAGTGCCGCGTTTCGACCTCTAGCTGGCTGGTCGCCTCTGGCTTGCAGCTGTGGTTTCGATCCCTGGTGTGAGCGTATGTGGCATGGAGATAGGGGCGCCTTCTCAACCTCGTGGGTTTTCTCCGGGCATTCCGGTTTCCTCCCACTGCTAAATACCCCTACGCGCAAGCGAATTATTGAAATAAAATTGAACCATATGTTAGTCCCGCAATGACTTAGTTTGTATCGAGTGGACGTTAAACCCCATTTCTCTTTCTCTCTCTGTATCTTGAGGTTTTGATTCCCCGCTGGTACGTGACAAGTAGTAGAGTTGCCTGTCCAACCCCGTGGGTTTCCTCTGGGTCCTCAGGTTTTCTCTCACTTCAAGCGAATTATTGAAATAAAATTGAGCGTTGTGCTAGCCTCGAAATGATCTAGAAGTTAGCATAGCTATGAATATACCTATTTGAACATTAAACAATAATTAACATTAGTATATATATAAAGATATATTATGGGAGATTAGATAAAAAGCTGACAGTTTTCACTATACTAGTCAAAAACTAGATAATGTAAAGGGAATTTGCTGAAAAATACAGTCCATATAGATTCACCCTGAACCAGGAATTTAGTGGTGGAATTTAAGGCATAGCCTCGATCATCATTACGGATTTAATCATCAATGAGCATTAATTGAGGAGCCGATCGAATTCAAATCCAGTAAATACCGTAGGATAGCGATCACATCGAGAGTCTGGATACGTGAATTAACTTGTAATTAATAAGTTAGATAACATTTCAGGTGTAAAGAAAGACCATAATACTGTTGTAATTTAACAAATGTTATTCCTGTAAGACAGGTCCTGTATCAGTTTGCGAGCAGAACAGTAGGACGTTAAACCCCATTACTTTTCATTGTATCAGTATGATGATAATTTTATTTTAATTTAACAGATGTTCGAATGACGAACGTCTAGAATTTGCTAATGAAATGTTGGATGAAATACAAGACTCTGCCGATAATCCTTTTACGGTAAGTTTTACAGACGAGTCACCAGAATATGAAAACTTGACCAAGGCACTCTTTGATGGTTTTGAATCCCTGGTCTTACTTGGCAAGGAGTAGGGTCGCCTGTCCAACCTTGTGGGTTTTCTCCCACTGCTAAAGACCCATACACGCAAGCGAATTATTGAAATAAAATAAAACCATATGTTAGTCTCAAAATGACCTAGTTTGTGTCGGGTGGACGTTAAACCCCATCGAGTGATAACCTCTAGCAGATGGGTGTAGGATTAATCCTTCTCGTAAGCGTTTGTGGATTGGAAATAGGGGCTCCTCTGATTTCCTGTTTCCTCCACTAGACAGACTGCGAGTCTGCTCAGCATTACAAAATAAGATAACTTGTCTTGGATATCACCCGCGGAAAACATTTGATTTACCTTATTGCAGTCTGTTTATAAAATCCTGTACACGGAACCCACATCTAAACTGTGATAATTTTATTTACAGGGTAACTGTTGGTGGCAGACTTCTGATGAACCATGGCAGACGTTAGCTTGTTGTATAGAAATAACTAATGCTATAAGATCATCAGATATTACCAATTATATTTCTCATTTTCCTGTGCATCAGGTACGAATTACTGTAGCAACTATTATCTATTCGTATTTGTATGCCACAAGTGGATGTCTCATTGCCTGGCAACCCATATTATTTTGTGTAATTTACTCTAGCAACCATTAAATATCTGTTTTATTTGATGATAGGGAGATTGATGACCGAATGATTAGCACATGCACGTGTACCATAATGTCTGTCATTGAGTCAACTGGCGTGGTTTCCAATCCTTGGTTGCACATGACGGGGAGTAGGATCACCTCTCCCGTAATCTGGAAAAACCTAGCAAGTCAAATGTTGGTGAAAATTGAGTTAGACACATATTTGGACTTAATACATATTATGTATATAATAATAGGTTTTTTTCTCCTCATCTAAAAAGACAAAATAAAATTGGTTTTATATTCAGTAGCTTAATTCTGAAACAAAACAATTTTCCTTTGTTTTCTCAAATCTACATTCAACAGTGTTACTAGGTTTTTCCAGATTACGGGAAACCTTTCCAACCGCTTGTGTTCTCTCCAGTTCCTCTGGATTCTGTTCACCAGCGAATTATTGAAATAAAATTGAATCATACATTAGTCCCAAAATGACCTGGTTTGTGTTGAGTGTACTTTAAACCCCATTTCTCTCTATGTATTAAGATGACAGGCCTAAAATCAACTCTGTAGATTATCGGATGGCAGAGATTTTGTTGATTGTCCTCTAGTACTAAAATGAGTTAATGACTATTTAAAGATAGTTTGTATTTTATCCAGGATGGTTCGTGTAATGGTTTACAACACTATGCAGCACTGGGTCGTGACCAGTCTGGAGCTGAATCAGTCAATCTTTCACCATTTTCTAAACCACAAGATGTTTATAGTGATGTAGCAGAAATGGTAAGTTTAGAATCATGGTGGGGGTGAGAGAGTGGGGGTGGTGCAAAAGAGGGTAGAGAGAGAAGGGGGAGAGAGAGAGGGGGGAGAAGTGGGGGTGGGAGGGAGAGAGAAGGGGGCGTTAGATAAATTGAGGGGGGGGGGGTAAATAGATGTGGAAAGGGGGGAGAGAGAAAGGGAGTGGTAGAGAGATCGAGGGGGGTAAAGAGAGGGGGAGAGAGATAGGGTGGAAGAGAAGAGGGGTCGTAGAGAGAGAGAGGGGGTGAGAAGGGGTAGATAGAGAGAGTGGTAGGGACAGAGAAGGGGCCGGGTAGAGAGAGGTAGGAGAGAGAGAGGGGGGTGAGAAGGGGTAGAGAGGGGGGGGGGGGTGAGAAGGGGTAGAGAGACAGGGAGGGAGGGACAGAGAAGGAGGTGGGTAGAGAAGAGGGGTTGTAGAGAGAGTGTCGAGTGAGAAGGGGTAGAGAGAGATAATGATAGATAGTGAGAGCAGTGAGAAAGTAAATAATGTTGATATGTGTTCCAGGTGGAGAGACAGAGAATAAAAGATGCAGCCGAAGGGAATATGACTGCCATTGTACTTGAAGGTTTTGTAAGAAGAAAGGTAAATCAGCTATTTTTATAAGTATGAGTGTCATACACCAGGCAGGGCATACTGATCAAGTTCGCAACAACATACTAGAATTGTATAAAATGCTATTTAAAGCAGACAATAATTATTATTTTCTCATAATAGTTTTTGCCAAGGCAGTGGCATTTCTTTTACTACTGTCCTTTATATTTCAACTGCAAAGAGTTCTTTTATTGTGATATTAATGTGTAACACTTAGCTATAATTAAAACCCTGTGTTTTAACAATTTTTCCATTAGGGAGGGGGATGGGGTTGGATGGCTGATTTGTTAGCGCGTGTGTATTGTATTATAGGGTCTGTTATTGAGTCAACTGGCATGGTTTTGATTCCCTAGTTGTACGTGACAAGGAGTAGGGTTTTTTATGGGTCCACCAGGTTCCTCCCAGTACTAAAGACCCCCTTACGGGCAAGTGAATTATTGAAATAAAATCGAACCTTGTGTTAGTCCCTAGTTTGTGTCAAGGAGATGTTAAACCCCATTTATCTCGATCTCTTTCCTCCAATATGTCAGTCCCGAAATGGTGTAATTTGTGTCGAGGGGATGTTCAACCCAAATTCTCGTTTTAGGTAATAAAACAAACAGTAATGACCACAGTTTATGGTGTTACCAAATATGGAGCTCGACTTCAAATTATTCGACAGTTAAAAGATATTCCAGATATGCCTCAGGAGTATACATCTCAGGCAGCAAGTTATTTAGCAGAGAAAACGTTCTTTTGTTTACAAGAAATGTTTACAGCAACTAAAGGAATCCAGGTAAAATCCAGGCTTTAATCATGTGACTTTATACATTAGGGCGTGGCAAGAAACATCTTATTTTACACACCCCAGGCCAGCAGTTCATGTTCGTATTTGAAAGTATGTTAAAAGTAGAAATAGATGAATGGTATATGACCCGTGCGTGTATATAATGCCTTTTAGCATATCATCGTCCCATTGTCAGTGGTGCAGGATGCACTGTCGGGCAAGAACATCTGTCTAGTCATGCGGATGGGACAAAAAAAAGATTGAGAACCATTGGATTAATTGATCGGACTAGTTGTCGTGGGAGGTTGCGACAGGGGTCATCTGAGCGACTTTTGACCGTATGACGTCAGGCATTGAATTAACCAATCAGTGAAATTGTTTCTAGTGGGTTACAAAGAACTAGCTGTAACAGACCGTTTCATTGGCTAATCCCTCACATCATCCAGAACATGTCATTGATAACAACTCTTCCAGATCCTAGTGTAGTAAACACAAGATAAATAAAATTGTGAATTATAAAAACAAAACGAAACAGGATCTGTGTTTTAATTAATCAAATTGTATCATTGCTATCCAATAATTAGAATAATATTAATTGTTTTGTTTATTTTAAGGAATGGCTGCGGACCAGTGCTAGAGCTCTCGCTATCGAATCAAACCAACCTGTTGAATGGGTTACTCCCCTTGGATTACCGATAGTTCAACCGTATCATAAAAAATCAATCCAGCAACAACATGGTGTTCAGGTTTTAGATAGTTCTAATAAACATGAGTAAGTTGAAAACACTATCTTTGTATATGTATAGGATCACTGTTCAATAGTAGCGAAACAGACTTGGTAGATGTTAAAATTCTTTAATCAGACAACGTTTCAGGTGTAGATACCCTTTATCTCGTATCCAGTTGTTTTTTTTTTATCTGTGTAAGTTGCCAATAGCTTCAGATGTTAAATTGGGAATCACGGTGGCTAAGTGTATAAGAAGCTGGCTTGCTAATCCTTGCATTGATGGAGAAAGTTCATCAGGATATTTTGATGTGGTTTCCCCTTATCAGTGGTGCAAGACCGAGTGCCTGACAAGGACAGGTGTCTAGTCATTTGTATGAGACAAAAAAACTGAAGTACCATGTATACATTGGCATTCACGTAAAAGATCCATTGGCAGTTGGAATTCAATATAAGAAGAGTGGCATATGCCAGATTTTATTAGCCAAGTCGGAGCAGAACAGTATGCTGTAGATTAAATATGATTTTATTTTACATGTATTTCATTTGGATGCTAAACTCCATTCTGTTTCAAAACGACAATGCGAAAACTTTCTTTATATGTGTAAGTTTTGGATGCTAAACCCCAATCGGTTTCACATCGGTAGAGTGAACAATGTTTTGTAACTCATAGATTTGGAAGTTCCAGAAGCTGGAGATCCTCCCACGTCCAGTATAGGTCAAACAAAGTTGAGGTCCGGAAGATATTTTAGATCCGAATAGTTAACTACTTTCAAATAACTTTCATTTGACAAAAATTCACAGAAAATGTTTTGTCTGAATTATGTTAAGCCACTTTTTTTACGGGTAACTCTCTCTCTCTCTTGCTACTTTAAAATAAAACAATACTGTTTGTGTTCTCCGAGCTAACTATTTCTTCATGCATATAAACCGTGTCTTTTTTCTTTCAGGAAACCAAATATTCAGAAACAAATGAATGCATTTCCTCCAAATTTTATTCATTCCCTGGATTCAACCCATATGATGTTGACATCTTTATATTGCTTAAGGTAAAAACTTACATCAGCTCAACTAGTTTACATTTTGTTTCAGATTCTTTTAGATGGCTGGGGGGGGGGGGGGGGCGGTGGGATGGCCTAGTGGTGTAGAGTGCCGCACTTCGACCTCTACCTGGCCGGTCACCTCTGGCTTGCGGCTGTGGTTTTGAGCCCTGGTGTGAGCGTATGTGGCATGGAGATATGGGCGCCTTCTCAACCTCGTGGGTTACCTCTGGGCACTCCGGTTTCCTCCCACTGCTAAAGACCCCTACGCGCAAGCGAATTATTGAAATAAAATGAAACCATGTGTTAGTCCCAAAATGACCTATGGCTGAATGTTGTATCATTGAGTCAACTGGCATGGTTTCTATTCCCCTGTTGTATGTGACAAATATAACATTGAGAATATGACAGTTCCCTTTCAATTTGTTTAATCCAGATCCGTAATCTTGTCTTTAATAAGCTAAACTTTAAGTTGTAATTTTGTTTTGGGGCAATAAACGGCGGAAGTGGTGCTGTTTACTATGTATATATTGGTGTGCACAAAAAAAATCCCTCCTTGGCAATTGGAATTCGATATAAGAGTAGGCCATAGTGCCGCTGTCGGGGCAAATATTCCTCATAGCACACTGTATGGTGTATGCCTGTCTTCATTAGCCCAGTCAGAGCCAAAAGCGTTTTATAGCTGAGGTGCTGGAGGCGCGGCCGTCTTGTAGAAAAAAATCAAAGAAGTTGGAAAAATAAAACGGGAGAAAAATGCTAAAACCAATGAGAAAAATGAAAATGTACCCTAGTTACTGTTGAATCCATTACTGAATGAGAATACAGTCATTGCATAGGCATAAAAATCATCAATCAAGACCCACTCCCATCCCTGCGAAAGAGGGCCCTCAAAATAGTATAGCCTCTGCCATTATAAACTCTAAAATGCACCTTATCGGAACAGTTGGATGTCAAACCCTATTTTATTTTACAGAAAGGGTATAACGTACGTATCAGTCCATGACTGTTATTGGACACATGCCACTGATGTTCCAGTTATGAATAAGGTAATTAACTCTTGTATTTTAAATCTGATACTTGATTGTTTAACTAAGACACTAGAACTAGACAGCTGGATGTCTAAACTCACCGAGACATCATACAGCTGAATGTTCATATTCTTGAAGCAATGGTCCGAGAAATCCCTCTCTGCCCATTGCTGGATTGGCTTCTGATTTCTGATACTTGAGCTTTTTAGGGAGTGTGTGTATTCTCCGCGTTCAATCAATCTATCCCATGTACAGGAACATGGACAGTCCTTTGTTTACTATGGGATCTTCAGTGATTTAAGGGATTAAAAACAGTGAAAGTATTGTTTACATTGTTGATAGCCTTGTTTGTCACACAATTAGTTTTCCAACAATATATTCTACTATGCACTGGTTAATTGGGCATAATAAAATCGTAATTCATGACGTAATGTTATGTAAACATATTTGGTCCAATTTGGAACTTTGTTTCAAATTTAACGATTTTGTTACGCAGTAACCCATTGGTTGTTAATGGGACTGTTGACCAATCATAATTTAGAACAAGCAGTGAGTAGTGGGATTAGCGCTAAGCAAACGAAACACTGTGAGGAGTATGCTATACCTCTTACTGATAGGTGAATGTCCTACTGACTTGAGACACCAGAACTAGTCAGCTGGATATCTTATGAGTCAGTTATACATCTTACTCACTGAGATACTAGTACTAGGCAGCTAAACATCCTATTTACTGATTATATCGTTCTATTCAACATGTAATTTCGACTCACAAAATTTACAAATATGGAACACTTCTTTATGAAACTAGAATTTTAAGGAAACAAACTTGGATTTTCAAGACACTTGACTTGAATTTTCAAGACACTTGACTTGAATTTTCAAGACACTTCAGGGCTCGAAACGAAAGGCGCGCGAAAGCGCTCGCGCACCTACCACGCACCTAAAGTGAAACCCAGGTACATATTTTTAAACGCACCCGAATTTTATAAACAACGCTCCTCGCACCGAAGGCTAACTCACGGATCCTTTTTTAAAATATCACCCGACCTTTTAAATGAATTAACGCGAACGCTTTTAATAAAATTCTCGTAAAAATAATCTAATTTTATTTAACGGACTCAAGCAAAGCTCGACACGCCGTCGGCCTTGGTGGCAATGGCCTCCGAATTTTAGAATTTGGCCGCAGATTCGTGGCCGATATTTAACTATCCACGGCCATGTATGGTCACCGATTTGTGTTGGGTATCAATAGTTATTTTTACTATCGATAATCGGCATTGGAATGTATCGAAACAATTTTATTTTCACGGTACGTATTCAAAAGTCAAAACCATACGATGTTGCGATAGATGTTTTTTGTTTGTCTAATTAAATAATAAAACGTTTCATATTACGTATCAATTGTACTTAATTTTTAAAAAATGTAGCCTTGGTTCTGAATGACGAAACACCGTTGATAGGCCGATGTATGTGGAGGAACCAAAATAAAACGAGCACGAGTCGATTCAAAACATTGCGTACGTGAGAGCGACCAATACCAACATGGCGGACAATACGTTGTCAATTCGCGTGCAAAAATTAAAGAAAATTTAATAGTCTAAATAACTTTTTATCACGAATTCGTAAATTGTTTATTATTATTAAAATAATGTAGCCTTGATTCCGAATAAGAAATACAAACGTTTTTGTCATCTATCAGTCATTTATAATGAACAGACGAATTCTGAAAGTTTAGGGGGGTTATTTACACATGATATGGCGATTATTGCTTCTAATGAAAGAATTGTTTAAATGAGGGCGAATTTATTTCAACATTGTTTGGGGGGAAAAGGCTACATTGAGATTGAGACTTTGAAGTAAATATAAATTTAAGTGGCCGATGTAGGCTATTGTATTATTATACGAAGGATTAAGTCACAGAAAACATTTAGTCGACTCCTCTACGCAAGCACGAAGAATGCATTATTTTTGTAAAGGTAATAAATATATTGAACGGGTTGTGATATAACAACCGTTTGACTGGGAAAAAAGATGTAAAATAAACCGATTTATCACATAATATTACATATTTGGGCACTTAATATAAGCAAAATCTGCTTTTGAAAAACACTCTCCTAGAATATCTGAGGTGCAGGTTTTTAGGAGAGCGATTTTCTGAATTTGTAATTTTAGGTGCAGCTTTTAGAGCTCTCCATGATTTTATTCCTTTCAAACCCTGCACTTGACTTGAATTTTTAAGGCACTGACTTGAATTTTCGAGGGTAGCACGATGTCTCAGTGAGTAGGACGTTGTCTCGCTAACCTGGGCGTCCCGTGTTCGATCCCTGTGTTGTTGGCCGAGAAAGTTCATCAGGCGTGGTTCTCTCTTGTCAGTGGTGCAGTATAGAAGTCACGATAAAGGGCAGCGTGAAGTCGTCCGGTCGGATCGTACTGAAATCTGAGGTCCTCTGTACACTTTGGCGCACGTATAAGAACCCTTTACAGTTGGAATTCACGACAAAAGCACGCTGTATTGCGTATGCCTGTCCTCATTAGCCCAGTCGCAGCACAAAAGTAGGATATTAAACCCTATTTCATTTCTGTTGGGTATTAAATATAATGAAATCGTAAAACTTGAATATTTTAGATATGCCGAGAACAGTTTGTAAATTTACATAATCAACCGATATTAGAAGATTTATCCAACTATTTAATCAAGACATTTCTTATAGATAGAAGGTAAGTACAAATATCTTATAGATAGAAGGTAGGTACAAGTATCCACGTTGGACTATTACGCTCTTGTATAATCTTCTTGTTAGGTGCTAATATTTGATCTTCTTGTAAAATTCCAGCAGTCCATTGTTAGCCATTTTGAATGTTCTACGGGGTTGGATGGCCCAAAGGTTAGGCCGAATGGTGAGCGTACGTGCGCTGTATCATACAGCCTGACATTGAGTCAACGGGCATAGTTTCAAATCCCCGGTTGTACGTGGCAAGAAGTAGGGTCACCTGTCCGATCTCACGGCTTTTCTCCAGATAATCCGGTTTCCTCCCACTGCTAACGAATTATTGAAATGAAATTAAACCATATGTTAGTCTCAAAATGACCTAGTTTTTGTCGAGTGGACGTTAAACACCATTTCTCTGTCTCTCTTAAATGTTGTAAATGAGGAGTTTTTATAAAGGTCAGGTGATTTAGTCACATGACGTAACTGATGTTAAACAAGTCACTTATTATACAGCTACAAAACTATCAAGACCTCGCCACTTCAACTCCTTTACTTGAATATTTGGTGGTTCAACAGTACCAATTGTCCCCACGATGCAATGTATGTGATTATTTTATACTCCCGCTACTACTACTACCTGATGTTTTAACGTCCGCTTCCACAGAAGTGATATCGCAGACAAGACATAGGAGAGCCGAGGCTTCTTCCTGTTTTTAGAATATGATTTTGCAATCTTTCCATTTGCGGCCTTGAACCATGGAATAGGTTTAGTGAGAAGTTCTTCCCTTTATTTAATAAAACACATATTGTTTGGTAGTTGATCTGTAGGGACAGCATTTATGCAGACATATATGTGTCTCGTCTCTGGATTGGTAGATACTCCCGATTGTCCAGACACATATATATTTTATATTATAGTCCTGATTGTCCAGACACAATCATCTGTGTATGTTTTATAGTACCAATTGTCCAGACCTAATATCTGTATTTTATTTTATAGCACCAGTTGTCCAGACACAATGAATAGATTAAAAGAAGTTTTAATGAATGTACCAGAAAGAGGTGAGTTACCGTCATACCAGGCTCAATTTACGTACCTGACTCTATACTTGTGTACAAGGACAGCTGCCTAGTCGTTCGGATGGGACGAAAAACCGAGTTCCCGTGTACGCATGGGAGTGCACATAAAAGATCCTTTGGCAGTTGGAATTCGATATAAGAGTAGGCAAAATTTCACCCATAGCACACCATATGGCGTATGCCCGTCTTCCATTAGCCCAGGCTAGGTGCAAAAGAGTAGGACGTTAAATCCCATTTCATTTCATTTCCTTTCCTTTTTTTTCAGGAAACTTTGATTTGTCTAATGTTCTGGATTCAACATATTTCTTCAGTTAGTCAACAAGAAATAGGAACCACCCTCGCCAGTGTTACAAGAAATAAATAAATAGTATCCTCCTTGTCAGCACGACAGGAAATAGAATCCACTTTTGTCTGCACGACAGGAAATAAAATCCACCCTTGCCAACCCGACAAGAAATAGAAACCACCCTCGACAGAGTGACAAGAAAATAGAATCCCCCCCCCCTCTTGTCAGCACGACAGGAAATAGAATCCACCCTTGTCTGTGTGACTTGAAATAGATAGAAACAACCCTTATCGACCCGACAAGAATTAAATTGAAAGCACCCTTGCCATCACGACAAAAAATAGGCAGAATTCAACCTTGTCAGTGTGACAAAAGACAGAAATCGCTCTCGCCAGCGCAACAAAAACTAGGTAGAAACCTACTACTACTACCTGGTGTTTTAACATCCGCTTCCACTGAAGTGATATCGCAGACATAGGATAGAATATGATTTTGCAATCTTTCCATTTGCGGCCTTGAGCCATGGACTAGGTTTAGTGAGAAGTTCTTCCCTTTATTTAATAAAAAAAACATTTTGTTTGGTAGTTGATCTGTAGAGACAGCATTTATGCAGACATATATGCGTCTCGTCTCTGGATTGGTAGAAGTCATCTTTTGGGGTTTAGTGTTTAGGTGCCAGGTCCGTCTTATCGTGGCCTCCCCTTACTCCACTTATCCCACTTTGCAGGTTTAGTGTCTTTGTAGTGGATTGGTGTTTAGATGCCGAGCCCGTCTTACCGTGACCCTCCCTTACTCCACTATCCTGCTACTTTGGTGTATATCCCCTATGTAGTTTAGTGTTTAGATGCCGAGCTCGTCTTATCGTAGCCCCCTCTTACTTCACTAGGTAGAAACCACCCTGGACAAGAAATAAAGGTAGTTTCTATTTATTTTTAACCACCCTTGACAAAAAATAAATAGAATTCACCCTTGCCAGCACGACAGGAAATAGAAACCCTTGCCATCCCCGACAAAAAATAAATAGAAACTACCTTGTTAACCCGACAAGAAATAGAATCCACCCTTGCTAGCTTGACAATAAATAGAAACCACCCTTGCTAGGTTGACAATAAATAGAAACCACGCATGCTAGGGTGACAATAAATAGAAACCACGCATGCTAGCGTGACAATAAATAGAAAGCACCCTTGCCAAGGTGACAATAAATAGAAACCACCCTTAGCTAGCTATAGGGTGACAATAAATAGAAACCACCCTTGGTAGCGTAACAATAAATAGAAACCACCCTTAGCTAGGATGACAATAAATAGAAAGCACCCTTAGCTAGGGTAACAATAAATAGAAACCACCCTTGCTAGCGTGACAAGAGGTCACTATGTTGCTACTTGTATACTGTTTATTGTAGTTGCGACATGATGTAGAAGGAATGTTTGATACATAGTGTGAATAATTAAACTATTTTACTATATTCAGAGTTGTCTTATCATATTATCCACGGTTGTATGTGACACGAGTCTAACCTCGTAGGGTTTCTCCGGCTCACTTTTGCCTTCACTTTTGCCGGCGACTTTACATTTTCTGCTCGCCGTACAGGCGCAGTAAGGACGCCACCCTGGACATCATTAACCAAGATCTAGCCGTCAAGCCCATTCAAGACAGGTCACCCAAACGAGGCTGGACAGGCGACCCTGCTCCAAGTTAACGTACAACCCGGGAATCGACACCATGCCAGACACGGGGCATGCCGCTGAGAGGGGGGTGGGGGCCCCAAGAAAATTATCCGTCATTTCCTTGCATCTGTAGCCAATTCAAGAGCTATTTGGCTGATATTTTCGTCTAAACGTTCGGAAATCGTAGAAAAAGAGCCTCAAAATCAAGCAAAAAAGCTAGTTGAAAGGCACTTTCAGTAGTAAAAAAAAAGGGCACTGTCTGATAACATGATAAGTTATTAAACCATATTAATCGAGTTTATTGACAAATTGGTGTGGGTGGGGTTATTGATGGGGGTCGGTTAATAGTCTTTAATTAGATCGTTTTCACTATCAAATATCCATAAAACAGATATTGGTCAAACCAATTCTCAAATCGATCAATCGGAATTCTGTTCTACCTTCTGTCGATTTCACACCGTCACCTTTCTCGATTAATATTGTTGTTAGACCGATCGATAGTCGATTAATATCCTTGTTAGACCGATCGATAATCAATCTAATTAAAATAAAGATCTATATTTCGTTTCGTTTTTTTGTACTTTCGACTGCCTACACGACATTACGATTTGACAAGTTATAGTGGGAGTTTACGCCAGAGGTCAAACGAGCGACTTTTGACAACTCTGCCAGATTCTAATGTTCTAACGAGGAGTAAAGATTCGTTTCGCACATGTGCAGTAATCCGCACTGAAACCGTGTCTGGCATCGTAGTCGAGACTACCTCACTTCAGTAGGTCAGATTGGCACGGTAATCAGTTTCGCAGTTCACACGCTTATGTTGGACCAGTTTACTCTACAAAAAAAGGAACCGGGCCTGGCATGCTTAAATTTGTAAGGTAAACGGGGTCAAACTAACCTAGTATGGACGAAGCACCGAATATGACGTCATCAATATCATGTTGATAGATGCGCAATTGGCGAAGCAATACATATGCCAAGTTCCACGCCGAGCGCCCTTCAATTGACAGATCCTTAGGCTATATTTTTTCGCTTAAATTTCACAATTACCCAGACTTTTATTTTGAGACTCTCTTCAAATCGGGCTAGCCCCTTTTGGGACAACACAGAGACTGGGCATGGGGGGGGGGGGGGGGCGTTACATAGGCTTGCATGTTCCCCAATCCCATTCAGACAATCCGAATAAAAATATTGTTTATAAAAAAAAAACTGGTTACTATATTAATCATTTTGTAAATAAACGGGTTTCTACGTATGTCGTGATTGGAGTAGTGAAGAATTTCGAAGCAACCCTGTTATTAATCTTCCTAGCCTTAGTTGGATATTCTCTAGCAATACCGAATCTTTAGAACAACCATTATCCCGTATATTTTCTTCATATTCAGTACCAGCAAGAATTAATGATGTCAATAATTTACAAAATTTATTTGAAATTGAAACTGGCGAAATGAATCTCTTACAGTGAAATGAAATGGGGTTTAACGTCCTACTCTTCTGCACCTAACCCGGGCTAATGGAAGACGGGTATACGCCATACAGTGTGCTATGAGGGAAATATCGAATTCCAAATTCCAAGGGATCTTTTACGTGCACGCCAATGTGTACACGTGATCTCGATTTTTGTCCCATCCGAACGACTAGACAGCTGTCCCTGTCAGGCCCCTGCATCACTGACAAGATGAAACCACGCCGGAAAATCGAGATGAACTTTCTCGGCCAATGCAGGGATCGAACACCTGACCTCCCGTCTAGCGAGCCAGCGCCTTTAACCACTTTGCCACCAAATTTCTTACAGACTTCTATTTATAGATTTCTGAAATACGTTCCTACCACAGTTAGACCGAGATGGCAGTGAGAAGGAACTATGTCAACAATATTTTATAAAATATATATAAGATTCGGATGCATTGACGTTTTAGGTGTGGTTAAATTGTCGAGAGCGAGACATTAGGTAATACATGTATATTGTACAATATATTACTTAAAATACAGACTCTCCGAATGGGCTTTTACAGTGAAATACGTCACACTAGTTCAATATTTCATTTCACTGGATTTAATTTTACTTGCCACTATAACACTTTTAATACCGGAAAAAATATAACAAGAAAAGACACAGCACGCAGGAAACCGAAATCCCTTCAATGGAATTAGCTTTTCCACACAGGGGCCCGACTCCTAGATCACAGGAGACAGAATATTACACAGTGCAATAAAAATATTATGACTTAGTGTTATTTATATTATCTGAAATGTCATTTTTCAAAATATAAAAAAGTAAAGGACCTAATAGTGATCTTTGCTGAACCCCCGATTCAATTGATAAATCGACACGTATTGTGTTATTTAGATAATCTGAAATATGAATTTACAAAAAATAAATGGACCTGTTGATCGGTGATGAACGGTCGAGTCCATGGATAAACCAGTTGGATGAAATTCTCCAAGACAATCCCACTGTTTACGACTTGGTAAATAGTCTATATCAAATTATTATAAAATTGGACTAAATCTATAAATCCATTTGTAAAAAATAGATAAATTGATATAGGGCGAATGTGGAATGGAATTTGATCGCTACAACAGGCTTAAGATTCAATAGAAGGGATGGAAAGATGAGCATAGAGTATTTATTGACATATTTTAATATAAAGACCTCATAGGAATTCTTGGAACCACGGGGTTCACATTTTATACATTTTCTTTCATTTAGTATAAATTAATGTTTTTTTCCGTTGTTTACACAATAAGATGTGATGTTCAGTTTTAGAATTGCTTGGACTTGTTACTGTTGCAAACGGAAACCGTGTTTAATTCTGCGTGGAACGAACCGTTTATTCTAGACTTAGCACTGACTATATATAGGCCTATACTTCACATTTTGCCTATTTTGCGAAAGTTTTGCAGAAGACACATTGACAATTGTGACACCGTCTTTTTTATATTCATCACCACTGTGGTATGTTTTGATTGCCATTGATTTGTGAAAGTATCCTAGATTTATCATGGCTTTATTTTGTATGATCTTGGTGTTTGGCTGTTTCGTGAATCATTTGCAATCTGTTGATGACAATCTCACGACTTCGTTGTGGTTAACTCACAGTTTTACGGAAATAGTAAATCTACGTTATTACAGTAGTTTAGGTCAGTTGTCGAGGATAAAATGTATTGGTGCGTGTACTAAGATGTTTGACTGTGATCAGATTTACATGGAAGATAAAGTATGTTATTGTTTGGCACCAGGCTACGTACCATTAAATGAAACCATGCCAGGGGAGGTAACTCTAACTACACAAAACTATATATATAAAATATTTCAAGGTATGTATTTATTAGCCTATTTGTTATAGATTGAAACTGTACACTATCCGTAACCGCCGTCACGGTGTTTCTATTTTTAAGCGATGTATCATCCTCGGTATCCCCAGTGGTTTCGTTCCGTTCTATTCCACTAACCACTGGGTTAATCTGGGGGACACGTTTTCAAATTATCCGCCCTTGATGACTGTGCTATCTTTAACAATCAATCATATCAAAATGTGCTGATTTCTAAAGACTAAAACAGTCTGGTTACATCTGTGTAATGAACATATGTGTAATGAAAGGTTAAATATGTATGTTATTGTTATTGAATTTGAGATGTAATAAAAAAAACTGTGTTTTTTTTTACCTAGGCAAATTTGTGAGTTTTTTACTGTGACTTTTTTTCCTGTGACTTTTTTTCCGCGCACCGCCTAAATGAGAGAAGTCTGAATTTATTCTTAATGTGTATTTATTAACAAAAAAAAATATATCATTCCTTATTATTGAAGACCGGACGTTTATATATATGTATATGTCAGAATGAAGTAAAGTGGTGAATTGTTTACCTGAACGTATTTTTTATTTATTTGTGCATTTATCTGCCGTAAACAAAGAAGTACTTGTATTTTATCGCTTTATCTACTTTAATATATACATATATAATTGAAATTAAAGATGGCAAAATAAAACGACATTTTTACGCTAACGTTTTCAGCGCGATAGCGGCTCATCAGGCATCACCAAACCTGTACATAACACTGCTTAAAATTTAACCACCTTTACATGAGAAAGCTCATCCCGATTTTCCGGTGTAGTTTCCCCTTGTCGGTGATGCAGGACGGAGGGCGTGACATGGACAGATGGGACGAAAAACCGATCCCTTGGCAGTTGGAATTCGATATAAGAGTAGGCCATAGGGTCATTGCCCTGGCTAAATTTCTCTCATACCACACTGTATCTCATATGCCCGGCTTCATTAGCCCAGTTTAGGAGCAGAACAGTAGGACGCTAAACCCCGTTTCATTTGTATAATTGTTTGAAATCTATCTCTATATGCGTGTGTTATTTGTATCTGTTGATAGCATGTCGCTTCCCTCTATATATTTTATTTCTAAATAAATAAAATCTTTACTTATTATTATTTTGTATCTTTTGTTACAGATAAATCTTATTGTGTTGAAAGAAATTACACATTCTTTACTGGTACAAACTATTGTCTTAAGCATATAACTACTCCATTACCCTGGTCTGATGCTGAACAGCACTGTAAACAAGATGGCGGACATCTAGTTTCTGCTGAAACTCCGGAGAAATTGAAACGTGTCATATTGACAACAAACAGTGAGTAATAAAACCTGTTTACAGATACAAGACAGATACACAGGGGCGGGTCCAGGATTTTCAGAAAGAGGGGGCGTGCTGCACCAGCTTGGGAGTGCGAAGCCCGGAACCATGATTTTTGAGTGTAAAAAATGCCCACAAGGACTAATTTCATACTAGTACTGTAAATTACGATTTCCAACCTAAACTATTTTCGTTCTCCTTTCTCGCGAGAATATATGGAGCTAAAAATTGTTCGACTCCTCAAAAAATAGAGGGGGCGTGCGCCGGGTGCGCCCCCACTGGATCCGCGCCTGATACACCATTGTTTTGCAATAGATGGACCAAGGGGTTCACGCTGGCTAATTGGGTAAGACGCTGGCTCACTAGCATGGAGGTTGGATGTTTGATCCCTGCAATGGCCGAGAAAGTGCATCAGGATTTCCCGACGTGATTTATCCTTGTCAGTAGTACAGAACGGATGACCCGACAAGCACAGCTGTCTAGTACTTCGAATAGGAAGAAAAACCGAGGTCCTGTGGATATATTGGCGTGCACGCAAAAGATCTCTTGACAGTTGGAATTCGATAAAAGAATGGGACCATAGTGCCCCTGACCGGGAAAAATTTACCTCGTTGCACATTGTATGCTGTATGTCAGTCTCCATTAGCCCAGGCTGAGCAGAACAGTAGGACGTTAAACCCCATTTTCATTTCCGGTGGACCGAGACAAGGAATATCAATAGTCGCCATCTTCTCATTTTCCCAAAGCTTCACATAAAATCAAACAAATCAAATCTGTTTAAAATGTGTCCGAATGCTTCCCACCAAACCTGCAAATGTGACCGAATGCTTCCCACCAAACCTGCAAATGTGACCGAATGCTTCCCACCAAACCTGCAAATGATGTATTAAAAACTGTTCCATCTATCACATTCACCCACTCGTCAAATCTCGACAGATTTCGTAACTTCGGATATCTGTCGAGGATTGCCGAGTGGCATTCACCGAGATTTCGACTATGGGGCATAACCATAGAGTTATAATAGAAACTAGAGTCCGCACTGATCACGTGACAGCGTGCCGACATGGAGCCTTGTCCGCCATGTTAGTTCCGGGGAGTATGAACGTAAATACCCGGATGTTCACTATGTTATTGCATTAATCAATCGGTGTCGAACTGTTTTAAAACGTGCACAAATATTACATTTTTAAATTTTCTCACCCAAATACTTATTGTTTAATAAAAAATAATAATAAAGATCCATGGACCGACTTATCTCCGGGCCCCTCTTTCCACGTAAAGGTTATAGAATAATTTATTTTGACATGTCAGCGATCTCGACAACAACAGTGTCTCTGCGTCTACTTACTTTACCTTTTTTACTAATATAATAATAATATTCTATGACATAGGCCTCAAAAAGTTAGCAAACTTTATGACAGTAAGGTAAGATTTCAATTTATAAATTTATTAGTCACATTTACTATAGAATACACATTCGGGACATAATTTAAAGTATCAAATATTAAACTGGAAATTAAAGTGAAAGTAGAGTAAGCCTACGGGATCGCTGACACTGACATGCCACTTTTCATTACATAATTTTCTAAAACAAATTAACAAATAAATAATTAAAAATAAAACATTTTCGGCAGGCTGTTTTTAGTTTCTCTTCCCTTTTCAGTTCCATATATTTCTAAAAATAATTAACAAATATTGAAATAAATCAATACCGGGCGGTAAATAGAAATAGGCCTACAACATGTCATTATACGTAGGCTATTAATTTTTCTTCACTTTGCATTCCCAAATTTCCTGAAATAAAATAATTAACAAATAATAAAAATACCAGTACATATTTACTATAGAATACACATTCGGGACATATTTTAAAGTATCAAATATTATACTGGAAATTAAATTGAAAGTGAAAGTAGAGTACGGGATCGCTGACAATGACATGTGTCACTTTTCATTCCATAATTTTCTAAAACAAATTAACAAATAAATAAATAAATAAAAATACAACATTTTCTGCAGGCTGTTTTTAGTTCCTCTTCCCTTTTCAGTTCCATATATTTCTAAAAATAATTAACAAATAAATAAATACCGGGCGGTAAATAGAAATACAACATTTTCGTAGACTAGTAATTTTTCTTCACTTTCCATTCCCAAATTTCCTGAAATAAAATAATTAACAAATAAATAAAAATTCCAGTACATTTAATTCTGCGGGCTATTGTTTTCTGTTAACTTTTAGTGCTTAAATTAAAAAAAAACATTCATTTCTCTACACTCTTTATTAATTAGTTCCATAAATTTTTAAAACAAATTTACTGTATAAGAATACATATTGTGGACATTGCACCAATTCAAAAGATCAATATTTTAATAAAAATTAAAAGAGAAAGCGAAGGTAAAGTAAATAGTAGCGTATAGTATATAGATAGAGACACATCGGTCGAGATCGCTGATATGTCAAAATGAATTATTCTATAACCTTTACGTGAAAAGAGGGGCCCGGAGACTCGGTCCATGGACCTTTATTATTATTTTTATCAAACAATAAATATTTGGGTGAGAGAATTTAAAAATGTAATATTTGTGCACGATTTAAAACAGTTCGACACGGATTGATTGATGCGATAACATAGTCACCATAGTGAACATCCGGGTATTTACGTGCATACTCCCCGGAACTAACATGGCGGCCGTCGCTTCATTCCGGCACAAACCTTTAACGTTGTAGTCATGGGAGTCACGTGATCAGTGCGGACTCTAGTTTCTATATATAACTCTATGGGCATAACTCTGAAACGAGTCCCATAGTCGAAATCTCGGGTGCCATAGCACTGACTATCAATAGGGTTCGTCCTCTCGCGACCCCAATGCTTTAAACCAAATTTGAGGAAAAGATATGTTAAGAAATAAAGCCTTTATGGCGTTCACAAGGTTCGGTTCTCGAAAGTATCTGAAATTTGATCTGATTCAGACAAACATTGCGGCCCTTAGAGTAGCTACGAGAACGTAGCTAAAAACGATGAAATATGCAGAATCGGGCCCTGATGTGTTTGTTTTTGAAAGATGAGGTTTGTTATCTAGTGTATTACATGCGTTGTCAATATTTGCGTTAAGGTGAACGGTCATTTTGACTGGAAGATTTGTCAGATTTTTATGGAGTAGCGAAAAAAATTTGATCCATTTTTGAAATCGAGTAAATATTGGGATATCCGAAGGGTCCACAAGCTAGAGGGAGAGGAGGGAAGGGTTCTGATTATGATACAGTTGTGTTGTTATAGCTTCTGGTTTGTATGTTAAGATACAAATTAGTAATCTTCTATTATGAAAAATGATAATTTCTCGTGCATTATTTGTTTCAGACATGAACCACGTCTATCTTGGTGCTACTGCCATGGCAACTAATAATTCGGTATATAGATGGCTTACCCACGAACGTGTTAATACAATCTTCTGGAAAGATTCTGAACCAAACAAACTGGAGACTGAATCCGTTGTTGAACTCCAAGCGTCTGGGTTATTTAACAATAAAATTAAAGAAGTTCCATTTATGTTCGTATGTGAGATTCTAGTGCATGACTAGATACAGATTATGTATCTCAAGTGACTTTGAGCATTTAGTGGGTTTTTTTAATACATATCGTCGATGTATGTATAGGTGATTTTACTTCAATATTCTTACATTCATATTTCATGTACAGTACATGTATAGCAGATCATGACTCGTGCTGGCATTGCACAATGGTTTCTATGATTTTATTCATGGTTGGTTTCAAATTTGAGTGAAGTCTGTATCACTATAGACCAGGGACTGTACGGCGCAACGGAATACTTGAGACTGGAAAACGTGCATTTTCATACTCAGCGCCGTTTCTTTGGAATCCGCTCCCGCTATCCATACGTCTAGAGTCACCTCTTTCTGTTTTTAAGAACAACCTGGAAACTTTCTTTTGAAAAGTCATTTGTGAAATTGACATCGAGAACAAATCTAGTGATCTCGGAGCGCATTAGAAACCGTTAAGCAGTGTTTATGCGCTATACAAATACTGATATTATTATTATTATTAATATTATTACGGCTTGCCCCGTAAATTCAATGTACATGTATAACAACTTCATAGAAGTTACTATTAACAAGAAACTGAAGACAGTGGGACAACTGTGCAGTCTGGTCACAAAAATTGTTTAAAGACAAAAAGATAACTGTAGAATTTACTAAAGAAAACACTAAAGAATGGTTTGGAATTTGCACTACAGAAACTGTAGAATTATTTCCTACAGTCCCCGAAAAATCTGTAGAATACCATAGAGTTTCATCCTATAGAAAATGGAATAGCCCCGCATGGCCCAACCCTCTATAATATTCTACAGAAATACATTGGTAATCTATGACTTTTTGCTACAACTCGTTAATGCCATTATTAAGCAGATAACGGAGAGAGGGAGAGAGAGAGAGAGAGAGAGAGAGAGAGAGAGAGAGAGAGGGTTTAACGTCCACTCGACACAAACTATAGTTTTCGCGCCGTAGTGTGATTACTGACCAGTGCTGATCATAAGTAGTTTCTAAATGACATATAGGATTAATTACATGTTTAACTAGACATGCGAAGCAGTAATGACGGGTTTCACGGGTGCCACGTTACCTTTTAACTTATGTCACTTTCGGTGCCACGTTACCCTTGAACTCATATCACTTCCAGTACCAATGGAACCGATAAACAGATTTCCACATAAACATAAACATTGCACACATCAAATAAAATGGCAGCAAATTCAGCAATATCAATTCATTTTATACATTTGTTACATGTAATTATAAGTGATCATGACAAAATTACATTACTTCCGGTGATCATGAAAATGTTCAATTAGTTTAAAGTAATCGAATGGAGAAAGGCAGGTTATTTTAAGTGTGGACTTTGTTAAGTCATTCCCCCACCCCCCCGTCTCTTAATTCTGATGTATAATTAATAGAAAACTACTAGTTTATTTAAATGTCGAGTCTATTACAGAGTATGTTTATATCTAAACTGAGACCAAATAAACCTATATAATTCTAGTATATCTTTCATACTCAGTCAGTGAATGATTATATATTTATAATGTCCTGTGTATACATGAGCTGAATGTAGATTGTTATAGTGTGTATCATTACTTCATTAAGGGTCCTTAGAAATCCTGAATCCATATACATTACTCTAACAAAAACGTGTATTTTAAACAGACGTGGTCAATTTTACATATAATATAAATTACACTTTGACTTTATTATTTCATTTCATTTCATTTCATTCCACGTAAACAAAACCCACGGGTGATCAAAAAAATAAAATAAAATTAAATCCATTTCATTTCACTTAAAGGGCCAATCCCGATAACTTTCTGAGGAATAAAACTGCTTAATTTTGTGTTAAAATCCCTTAAAACCCATTACCCAAGGCCGACCAACTAACAAGATATTTGTGATACGCTTGTAAATAACCTAAACCTGACAGTCTTCATCTGGAAATGGAGACCGTTGTATTATACCGTATCTGGATAAAACCAGACTTTTTTCTATACAAATAATATGTAGGTGAAATTTACCGTTTGTTATCAAGTACAGTATATGGGTCATTCACTGTATAGACCTCTCAAGGAATGTGAATCGATTATTAGGTCACCCAATGAAAAAATTGACCCGAAATCTTAAAAGGGTTACGTGTCCGGATAAGCAGTGTTGACGTTCACGTCCAAACGACTCAATATTTTGAGCTGAAATTTTGAGACAAGATAAATACTCCATGCCTTTATATTTTGGTCCATAAATTTCATAACTCTTGGATTTTAATTTTTGAGACTCTGTTCTTATCGGGATTGTCCCTTTAATTAAAACTCACGGATGATCCAAAAAAAATAAATAAAATGAAATCCATTTCATTTCACGTAATCAAAACTCACGGATGATCAAAAACAAAATTCAAAAACAGTAACCTAAGACGAATAATTAAATTACAAAAAAATAAAATTAAAAAAACAAACAGAAACCTAAGACGAATAATAATATCATGAACTTGTTGATACGGCCTCTTCGTTTACAAGTTTCAACCAAGAAGCAAAAAATGTATCTTTTGAGTTGAAATTAGACAGTTTATCTTTCTGGCTGTATTAATCGAGTAACATCTGCCTGGTCGACTGGTATATTCACTATCAACGCTGGTTGATACAGATTTTACAAGGGATATTTGTTATTTTTGTTTACTTTTTATCTGGAAAAAATGGTAATAACATTAATTTCACTTTATCTACTGGTCTGCGTCCAGGGAAAGGAAGTGTTGTATGATCGGGAGGATTTCAGCGAGTCGGTCATCATGAATTATACTGTTTCACTTCCAATGGAGAAGGTTCCCAATAGCAAATGTGGACAATTGTGTACGTCTACCGCTGGATGTAAAATGTTCCACTACGATTCCAAATTGTGTTATATTCTCCAGTATCCTGGTACAAGTTCCGTCAATGTTACAAATTTTTGGGGGGCAGAGAATTGGAGAGGTAAGAAATGCAAAATATCCAATAAGTTGTTTTTAAATTGAATCGGTATGATCAGAAAGCGTTTATTTGAAAACTTGAATAACATTAAAGAGGGAGAGGGAAATGGGGTTTAACGACCACTCGACCAAACTAAGTCATTTCGGGACTAACACATGGTTCAATTTTATTGCGCGTAGGGGCCTTTTAGCAGTGGGAGGAAACCGGACGACCCGGAGAAAACCCACGAGTTTGGACAGGCAACCCTTCTCATTGTCATGTACAAGCGGAGAATCAAAACCTCGCTAATTAGCTGAATGGCAGACCTTATGATACAGCGTGCACGTGCTAATCATTTGGGTCACCCACCCACCTTACCAACGTTAAAAACAAATATATTAAGACTTGAATATTGGTGACTGAACTTTCCAATGTGGATAAATATCAAACACTGAATCTAAACTAACTCAGAACAGACTGATCTCATTTTAAATGAACTATTCAATCACGTTTTTGCTATATACAATGTCTGACGTGTCCGTACATTCAATGACGCGATAATAAATATGTTTGCTATATACATTGTATGACGTCATTACTAGTATCCATGTTGTACGTTTAATCATGTGATTACGTGCACGCGAAATCTGTACACGGGAGCTCGGTTTTTCATCCCATCCGAACGAGCAGACAACGGCCTTACCGACGTGGTTTCCCCTTTTCAGTGGTGCTAGGATCGAACCAGCGACCTCCAGATTAGCGAGCTAACTTCTCACTCACTTAGCCATTTAATTGGAATATTCTAAAATAATACGATTTGTTGACCAGAATGAAGATTGGGACATATTTTTCAGTTACAACAAGAGTGTTATTGGGGCTTTAAATCAAACAGGTTTGATATATTCGGCCGAATATTTAATCGGTCGAATTATATTCGCCTGGTGTGTCCGCTTCACCGAAGCATTCGGCCGAATGTAGAATTAATTAGCCAATCGTCACTCATATCGAGAAGTCACGTGATTGTTTGAAGACATTGACGCCGTCATGTTTTAATCATGTGACGTGAAAGTTGACGCAATCGACTGGTGAATCGGGCGAAGCATTCGGCTGGTGTGTCGTGTGTCCACCCATTCGGCCGAATAAAATTCGGCGCCGAATGATTCGGAATGTGTCCACTGAACATCATGCACCTTTAAGATATTATATTTATTTATTTCAAGATATATTTATTTGAACAGATGGCTGCAAAATTATGGAATATCCTGTATTTGGTGGAAAGTATTGTTTAAGAATAGTCAATGATAAACGAAACTGGTTTGATGCTAAGGCCAATTGTTCGCAAGATGGCGGCCAACTTCTCACTATGAAGTCTGAGGATTTCTATCTGAAACATGCGGTGTTAAGAGCCTCATATGCGGGTGAGTTTTTCTTGATGTTGTCGCAGGGGCGGATCAAGAGGGGGGGGGGGGGGGGGTCCAAACCCCACCCTGCTCAGCTACATAAAAAAATTAATGCATCAATAAAATTAAACCACAATGTGATCCTACATCATTATAAAAATGATTTCTCACGCTCAATTTGTACGTATGCCTATGTCATTTAGAGACGATGATAGCTGATTTCCTTAACAGGGAACCTCAATCTGTTTCACAGAGAATTACTTACGAATTAACTCTGTAACAGATAGTGTCCACAGCACGTGCGTTGACTGCAGTCATTGGCTCAACGCCTCGTGCAATGTTTACTTAACACCTAACTGCTTCGGGCAAAATGACGCATTTTACTCATTTTAATACCCATTTACACTTAATAGGAAATATTTTTTAACTTCAATTACTTCAAACGTCTTTATTTATTTTTCTGTTACCTCAAAAAAATGTTGAGAATTTAATTTGTCGGAGTAAAAAAGTTAATATGCCGTACTTATTAAGCCTCGTCGATGTCATGCTTATCAGTGATTGTAGCGGCCAAGCGAATATTCACTGCGGGATCAGTTTGAGGGAACATGGCAAACCCCCTCCTGCATAAATTCCTGGAGCCGTCCCTGGGTTTTTGTGACTCGAGAAATGTATCTTACCGGATCGAAGAGATACAGAGAAATGAGGTTTCATCGTCCTTCCGACACAAACTGGGTCATTTCGGGACTAGCGCGTGGTTCAGTTTTTATTTCTAGCAGTGGGAGGAAACCCGAGGACCCGAATAAAAGCCCCGTACAACTGGGGAATCGAAACCACGTCATCTGCAGTTCATGCCTGCCGTCGATGCAATTCACGTGACAATGAAAAGGGCCCTTCCCAAACCCCTAAGGTCATGCCGGCCGTCTATGGAATTTACGTGACAATTTGAAAGATCTCTCTTCCGATCGCTAAGTTATAGTTTCGACGTTTATGTGTCCCTATTTCTCAGATCAAACAAAAAGTGGTATCACATGGTCTAGAAAAAAAAACTCCGCGTTTCCCGCCATGTATATCGACAGGCCTAGACACCATGCATATCGACAGGCCTAGACACCAGGTATATCGACAGCCCTAGCCGTCATGTATATCGACAGGCCTAGCATATTATAATAGTCTTCAACTATTTATCTTTCAGAATCTCCTTTTTGGATTGGTGGAAATGATTTAGCCAAAGAAGGAGATTGGAGGTGGAATGATGGATCTGAAATAGAAGCATCGCTATGGTTACAGGATGGTCCCAGCAATACTTACAAACACGAACATTGTCTGGAAGTAACTGCATCTATCTTCAATGATTATAACTGTAATGACTTTAGAAAATTTGTCTGTGAAAAACTGAATATCTAGGAATATCTACCAACCATTAAAAGTGCATTACGCAGGAGCTACGTCTGCCTATTGCGGGTTTTTCTTTAAGTGTGAAATGTTTTCTTAATTATTAATTAGACATTAATTTATTTATCCAGACCATAATCTCCTTTTGTGGCCACGGTTAGCCTGCAATATTTAGTGGATTTGAATACACTTTGTTATGGATAATTTAACGTAAAAATAAACGATGAACTTCTGAAATCCAAGTTAAAGCTGCAATGTCATATTTTTAAGTTATATTTTTAAAATGTATTAAAATAAAGCCCTAAAATAGATTGTATCTATAAACAGTCCTAGCTTGTTAAAGAAAAATAATTCACTATTGCCAGTTGAGAAATTGTCAAATATATCATTTTCAACTTCAAATTCAAACGTTTGAAGATAGCTATACCATGGGGGTGGTGGAAAAACAAGGGAAGTAATTGTGTTATTATTTCCTGTGTCAATGATTTATTACTGTGGGGAATAATACCTACGATCGTATAATAGTGAGTTGGCAACCCATTGAGCAAAAGACATAGAAATAATTATGTTTTGACTTTCTTTGAAAATATGAAATTATCGCTTTAAATGAAACGCTTTATTTAGCTGTCAGTAGTGACGTTTAGTCTGCATTTTCCAGGTCAAAAGTTAATATTTCTATGTATACCGTAGGATGGGTTTATTAATGTTTTTAATTTTTATGTATAAGACTGTTAGGTTGGTCATTTGAATATTTCTATGTAAAAGACTGATGGGTTTATTAATGTATAAGATTGCTAGGTGTAATGATGTAATATTTTCGATTGCTAGGTTTAGTAATGTAATACTATGTATTAAGCGGCCCACGCACGCTCAATATAATTATCAATATTATTGATGTCAATTTTATTGAAGCAAATTTCGGTTTCCCACACGCGTTCAATTATATTGTTTCAATATTCATTCTGAGGAACGCAGCCATCATTGACGGAACTATTTGTATAGCATTAGCTATGGCGGTTCCATTAAGTCCCAAGAAAAGGAAAATACATCAGAAATGGTCATAACGGAGGTGTACTCAGGGGGAGAAGTTAGGGCACACATACCTACTTCGAGAGCTTCGTGAAAACGAAATATTATTGAATTGATGACGCCCACGCGCGATCAATTGTTGCACAAAATTGACGGTTCGTCAATAAAAAAAATTACGGACTTTTGATTTCTTCAATCAAGTTGCACTGAGAACTGCTAAGGAGTTAAAAGGTGCACAGCCCGTATTGAAATCTTAATCCTGGTTGTTATTTCTACGTATGTCGGAAGATAATTAATTTTCGGACTATTACTCGGTATTACCGGTTTAAAACTGTAAAAAGGTGTGTTAATTAACGAGGGTGAAAAACGGTCCGAGAGGTGGGTTAATTAACGCTTGGTGCGTTTTCTGTAGAGGTGTGTTTATTAACCGACCGGTAAAAAATGAATGTCAATGATGTGTATTGTTTAATTGGCGTGTTTTCTCGCTAGTTGCGATAACTACACCAAAAGAAGTATAATCAAGGACCAACATGCTTTATCTGACACGTACGTGTTAAATCAAAATTTGAGAAGTAAAACTGTTTAACCGTGCGATTAATCATTCCTTCGTGTGTTTTACGCAGGTCTTTGTAAAATAATGAGGTCTTTAGATAGGCGTGTGTGCTCGCTATGATCTACGTTTCTCTTATGTCTATTGTAGGCCTATTACGTACCATATATATAAAGTTGCATTTTATGAAATAAAAATATGGATTAATCTATCGTATACGGAAAGGCGAATGTAATGTCATTTATAAATACCAAGCAGTCAACGTGAAATAGAGAGTAAGTCCAGCAAAAACGGGCCACAATGCGTAAATTGTGCATCTTACTTACCTTCAATAGCAATATCCATCAAACAGAAATCTCCTTGTTGATAAATATTACGACACAACAACCAACCGAACAGTGGTAATTCCCACGCAAATGGTATTTAAACTGAAATTATTTTAGCTTTTCACTAAATTTACATTGCATCAATCCAACGATCCTCATTCCAGAACTAAACTTGTAACTTTACCGTATGTAAATATACTTATTCTCGTAAATATACTTCCGACAAGTTATTATTTGTGTTCATGATCAAAAAAAAATAATATAATTCAATTCAATGTTAACCCATCCATTGGCATTTCAGACTTCACGTCTCCCCGGTTCATGCATTGTCCGTGCAGATTCGACAATCTCAATTACGTCTCCTTGATCAAAGCAACACTTCTGTTTATAGAGGCGTGTACGAGCTTATTCGCACGTATTAGAAAACCGTTCGGTTGCTTTATTTGAGAAGATATTAATAATAAACTGATAAATTGGTAGCTCTTCTGAAAGCGCTGATCATATAGCTTACCCTGTTTGTGTGTGTTGTAAGTTTTTATAATAGCTAGCAAATAATTTAGGATATCTGAATACTTTCTGAATGAACATATATCTCGTTATCAGTTTTTAAAAGACTTTTTTTTCTGATAGTCGGATATCATTCTCAGATATCAAATATAAATCAAAATAGATAGACCATGATTAGTCCAATGCAGATTTGAAACAAACAGCATTGTAATTTTATGCAAAAATACATTTACCTGTTTCCTAATTCGATTTAATATTTGATTTAAACTTCACAGTCCAATTAGACCTTAGACAATTATGTTTCCAACTGGCACGGAAAAATAATTCAAATCAAATTTATTATCAACATCGGGAAGATGTTTTGCAAATAACTGGAACAAATTAATAATAATACTATAAATCGAAATTTTGTTACTGTTAATACATAACAGTGTATTAAAGTTTAAGAACGGATATTGATACACTGCACTATATAATCAATCCAATCAAATCCTAGTCAAATTTACCCAAATAGATGGTGTTGAAACAACTCCAGTAGTGGGTGTCGAATCCGCTCGATGTCGAAACAACTTGTTCCCGTAAGTTTACATATTGACTTACGATTGATAGTATGCATTGAAGGCCGAGTCGTTGGGGCCAAAATGAAAAATAGAAATCAGCATGGTATTGTATCTGTCGCGTTAATCCAGCAAAAATTATAAATCTGCTTCCGATAGAACTAGACGATATTAATACTTGGGATGTGTTGGCGAACATTTAAATAGTTCATCAATAACACCGCCTATATTTCTTACCGTTTTCTAAAATACAATATTAAAGCACTTGTATCTTGTATATACATGTACAGTCAAACTGGGGGAAAGTATTGTCATCTTTTTGTTTTGGTTGATTGATCAGAATGTTTGAAAACGTTGACCTATATAGGTGTTGCGTAACACTTGATTGGTGTCATAAAGTAATAAACTAATCAACAAGCTACATGGATTATTTACTTCAAATAAAATGTGTATTAGAATTAGCTGTCTGAATTACAGTTGTTAATTTTGTTTATAGATTTATTAATTAAATGTTTTCGATAACTTAAAAAATCGTGCAAAATGAAAAATAAGGTAATTTATGGTTAAAACTTTTATGGCATGTAAATAGAATACATATATAGAAGCGTGTATTGTAAAAATTACTGCAACCAGTAACTAACTCTCTCTTGATACAGGTGTATCTGTTTTATGGAATGATCTACCATTTACTTAGTTTAAGATGTTGCAAATATCTTTATTCTCTAAATAAAAGGATATTTAAAACAAATTAATTATATTGGCTTTTAATATATTTTTTATATGATTAAATTGTCACTTTGTAAAGCGTCCCTAAACAAGTTATGAAGAGCTCTTTATCTTATCTCCCATAATGTAACTTAAAGTGTAGGTCTTAATATGGATTTATACATGGTGTAGGCCTGCATGTAGTTACATATATGCGTTCTTATACGCATTTCATTTCTTGATGAATACAACGTGTTTTATACCTCGTTCCAATTTAATTATCTGATATACTCTAATCTCCATTGTCAAATCGCAGAGCCTGCTAAGCAACCATAGGTTTCTGTGATTGTGAATCCAGCCTTTGTTTTACAATACTGTCGATTCATGCACGCTTTTCACACGGAATTGCCCTTTGATGTTGTCAGACAACACACAGTCAGCTCTGCTTTTTGATGTTGACACGAGGCACAGTTAAATCGTGCACTTACGGACTAGCTGATATAGTTGGTTACAGTTTATTCCAATAAGTCAGGCGTTGAAATGTTTGTAAACTTTTAGAATTATTTTTTTACTTGTCACTTGGTCATTTCAAGTTGTCACCTTTGATTTTCGTTTTTAACTTTAATAATTAATTTTTTTTTAATAAACTCAGCGTTCACCTGAGCACATTTTGGCGGAAGTAATGAAACAAATGACCACCGTTTTCTCACTCGAGAATCTTCGCTATTCCGACTCGTTCGTTGTACACACGTTTCCGACCCATTCCATGGTCATGCCGATAATATATAATTTCAATTAATATCGTTATTGGTTGTATATTTTACATTCCAGATGAACCACAGTAGACGGGAATTCAACAATTAAAATATTAAATTCTCTTGCATTTCGTGCGATAGATTAGGGTCAATATTTTTATTTTATTAAATGCAACTTTATCTATAAGTAGCGTGACTTACTATATTGGGTCTTTGAAAAATTGTTGGTTCAAATCCGACGTACTAAAAAAGCGGACATGTTTATATGTAAAACAATGGTGATATTTTGGTAAAATATCCATACAATTCAATCTGTTTATGATATATGCTTTGGTAGACCAAAAAAGGCAATATTCTCCCCCTGGTCTTGGGGAAATGGGGTGGTTTATTCCATTTGGCCTGGAAATGAAAGTCAAGGTCAGCCTATAGGACGTGCAGAAAAAAGGGGGTTATAAAAGAGGGTGTTGAGCAAGACTGATAAGAGCTCAACAGGTATACCGAGCAGCTATCATTTATGGAGAACGAGGGTTCTTCGAATCCAATCCAGCTTAATAACATAGTTGTAGAAACGAACTGGCCTGTAGTTTTATATGTTACGATCACGAAGAAAACATAACCAGGAAATCCAATATTACTACGGAGTCTCGAAAAATGATTACGTGTCAACTCGGGCGTATGTGTTTCTTCTGTAATTGCATAAAAATGGCTATTGAAAGTTACGAGTTCTGGAATGAGGATCGTTGGATTGATGCAATGTAAATTTAGTGAAAAGCTAAAATAATTTCAGTTTAAATACCATTTGCGTGGGAATTACCACTGTTCGGTTGGTTGTTGTGTCGTAATATTTATCAACAAGTAGATTTCAGTTTGATGGATATTGCTATTGAAGGTAAGATGCACGTTACGCATTGTGGTCCGTTTTTGCTGGATTTACTCTCTATTTCACGTTGACTGCTTGGTATTTATATATGACATTACATTCGCCTTTCCGTATACGATAGATTAATCCATATTTTTATTTCATAAAATGCAACTTTATATATATGGTACGTAATAGGCCTACAATAGACATAAGAGAAACGTAGATCATAGCGAGCACACACGCCTATCTAAAGACCTCATTATTTTTCAAAGACTTGCGTAAAACACACGGCCGAATGATTAATCGCACGGTTAAACAGTTTTACTTCTCAAATTTTGATTTAACACGTACGTGTCAGATAAAGCATGTTGGTCCTTGATTATACTCCTTTTGGTGCAGTTATCGCAACTAGCGAGAAAACACGCCAATTAAACAATACACATCATTGACATTCATTTTTTACCGGTCGGTTAATAAACACACCTCTACAGAAAACGCACCAAGCGTTAATTAACCTACCTCTTGGACCGTTTTTCACCCTCGTTAATTAACACACCTTTTTACAGTTTTAAACCGGTAATACCGAGTAATAGTCCGAAAATTAATTATCTTCCGACATACGTAGAAATAACAACCAGGATTAAGATTTCTATACTGGCTGTGCACCTTTTAACTCCTTAGCAGTTCTCAGTGTTGACATCAATTATTTCGAGCTTCAATATCGCATACACACGCTCAATGTGTGGGCCGCTTAAGATTGATGGGTTTATTGATGTAATATTTCTATGTATAAGAATGCTAGATTTATTAATGTAATATTTCTTTGTCTCAGTGGTTGATCCAGGGGGTGGCGGGGTCCAAACCCCACCCTGCTCAGCTACATAAAAATATTAATGTCTTGCATCAAAGAAATTAAATAACAATGTGATCCTACATCAATACAAAAATGATTTCTCGCTTTAAAAAGCTCAATTTGTATGTATGCCTATATAATTTACAGACGATGATGGCCGATTTCCTTAACAGGAACCTAGCAAACACCCTCCCACAGCAAAAATTCCTTGATTCGCCCCGGTGTATACGATTGCTAGGTTTATTAATGTAATTTGCAATGCTCAAGTAGTTCCACTGTGTACTTGTGTCGCTAAATTTGCTGATCATTTTAAAGCCCCAATAACTCTCTTGTTGTAACTGAATAATATGTCCCAATCTTCATTCTGGTCAACAAATCGTATTATTTTAGAATATTCCAATTAAATGATGATATAAATTTCATCTTAACACACCTATTTTTAAAAATTGGAAAAATTCAACCAATTGATTTGAAAAGTCTAACGTAAACCTTTTCAAATGTGACTTGGATTTTAAAATATTTTCGAACCCTCTGGACAAGTAAAATAGGTTGTAATGGATAATTTACACAACAGGTAGGACACTTAAACATCTAGTACTTAGAATAAGGGTATTATTTATTTTCTGGAGCTACCAAGCCAGCAAGAATGTTATTGTCCCTTTAAGTGAATCTCGAGTCGGTCTATACACTGCTCAATTAGAGGAGAGAGAGAGAGAGAAATGGGGTTTAATGTCCACTCAACACAAACCAGGTCATTTCGGGACTAACATATGGTTTTAATTTTATTTCAATAATTCGCCTGCGCGAAGGGGTCTTTAGCAGTGGGAGGAAACCGGAGTGCCCGGAGTAAACCCACGAGGTTGAGAAGGCGCCCCTATCTCCATGCCACATATACGCTCACACCAGGGCTCGAAACCACAGCCGCAAGCCAGAAGTGACCGACCAGCTAGAGGTCGAAGCGTGGCACCCTAGAGGTCGAAGCGCGGCACTAGTAAATTCTAAATTTAGGACTATGTGTAAAAAAGCAGCGTGTGTCTACATGTTTTGTTTTACCGCTATGTGTCTGTACCTTGTCAATAAAATCTGAGTCGGGGTAGCTAAGTGGGTAAGACACTGGCTCGCTAGCATTGAGGTCGCGTATTCGATCCCTGCATAAAGAAAAGAACGCGGAGAAATTTCATCCAGAAATTTTCCGACGTGGGTTTTCTCGTCATTGGCACGCAAAACCGAGGTCTCTTGTACACATTAGCGGGGACGTAAAAGATCCCTTGGTAGTTGGAATTTGGTACAATGTCGCTGCCCGGGCAAAATTTCCTTCATGGCACACTGTATGATATGATGTATGCTCGTCTCCATTAGCCCAGTCGAAACGTAAGCGTAGGACGTTAAATCCTATTTTATTTCATTTCTTTCGTTATTTTGCTATAAATTATGGACGCTCAAATAAGGCAATTTTCAATTTTTAACTTGAATTTGGAATTTCAAACTTTAATTTGGAATTCAAAATGTAAGAAATATTTGGTATTTGAGGTTCCAAAGAAAACCGTAGATTAACACATGTAACACGATGAAGATTATCGGTGGTGATAATCCTACCTACATGCATGCATTGCCATTACATGGTATAGATATAAACTATACTATACCTGGGGGGTTGGGATGGCCTAGTGGTCTAGAGTGCCGCGCTTCGACCTCTAGTTGGCCGGTCACCTCTGGCTTACGGCTGTGGTTTCGAGCCCTGGTCTGAGCGTATGTGGCATGGAGATATAGGGGCGCCTTCTCAATCTCGTGGGTTTCCTCCGGGCATTCCGGTTTCCTCCCACTGCTAAAGACCCCTAAGCGCAAGCGAATTATTGAAATAAAATTACACCATATGTTAGTCCCGAAATGACCTAGTTTGTGTTAAATGGACGTTAAACCCATATCTCTCTATATATGCCTGTGCCTGGAATGATGTCAGTCTACATATAAACACAGTTTGTGGGGTTGGATGGCCAAAGATGAATATGTGCGCGCGGTGTCATGAGATCTGTCATTGAGCGTGATTTCGATTTGACAAGGAGCAGGATCACTTGCCCAGCGTCGTTTAGGTGATCTGTTTTGACTGGACTGGGCGGCTATAAAATAATGACGATCTTGGCGTGCTCTAAGACCATTTTCCTTCGCCATAGCAACGCAGTAAGGACGCCAACCAACAGTAGTCAGTGGATCAGGTTCGTACATCAGGTATATATATCGTCTACATTAATACACAGGAACTATATATAAACTACATCGGGAATATAAACGATAGAATTATCGTGGTATATTAGAACAACGTACCATTCCGTTCTCCTGCCACGGCAGCGGCTGAACTCGGTGGGTCCATACGCTGGTCTCTCCGTTTCTCTTCTCGTCCCCGCTCGTCTCTGTTCCTCTCCTTCTCCCGTCTCTTTAACTGTCATACCCTTAAACCATGCGTCTATTAACTGCGGTGTCGTAAACAAAGATACAAACAACAACAAAAAATACCCCGTCCCCGCCCCGCTTCCAAAACAAACAAGAATTGTTGCTCATTCTATCTAATGATTTTTTTTTCTTTATTTCATGCGGAAAAATCATAATTTCGAGAACTGAAGACCGCGAGAAACAGATTCAAATGTTTATCCGGACGATGCGACAACTGCCAAATTTCCAACGCGGAAAGTTAAACCTGATCGCCAACCGCAATAAGAACCAATGACATTGAGTATGTAGTAGTGATCAGCTGGTTTTTTTTCGGTAGGCCTATCTTCCACACAAGTCTGTGTTCTGTTTCGGTCAGTTTAGATAGGTCTCGGTTATAGGTAAGCCTGTAAGGTCGAATTGCTCAAATTTACTTAACATCAGAGCCATCCGATGGCATTGAAAATTGATAATGGTCTTATCAAACGGTCTCATTAATAATTTATATAATATTGAAGGCCTAAAGAAAGAACTGCAAGGTGCATATTAAGCTATTACATAATGTCTGTTTAAATAAGCCAAAAATACTAATCGAACCGTGGGGACGAATTTGACGATCCTTCCGCAAAATACGGACCAATTGTTATGTTTTTGATTTCCGGTACGAAACGTCTCATCAGTGCCGGAAGTGGAATACATAAACAAAGATTGAACGGGAAAATGCCTGATGTTTCGGCGTGTTTAGCTGCGGCAACCTTTTTGCTAATATCTATTATTCCTTTTTATTTAAGTAATGATGCCCAGCCTAAACCATATATGGATGAAATATTCCATGTTCCACAAGCCAAGCGATTCTGTGATGGCAACTACAGCTATGTAAGTATAGTCAGGGGCCGGGACTCTGCAGTTAATTATTCATTCAGTCATCGAATCCGACACGTGACGTATTGGTTCAGCTGGCACGATACTGGATCTTCGGCGTCGTGCTAAATATTTGGAGAACGCAGATTGTGGGTTATTAGGGTAAAGGCTCGGACCTGTAGATTTCGTCAAAGTCGCGAAATGTAAACAGGGCTAGCCCTAATCCTAAACCTGGACCAAGCCTAACCCTTACCCTAACCCATAAATAACAGTGGGTATCAAAATATTTAGCACAAGGCCAAAGATCCAGTATTGTGCGTTCAGCTGCCCATTATTATATATTTCATTGCATGGTTGTATAAAAGCATCAAACTGTAATGGTCAAAACATTTTTACCAGCCCAGAAAAGTAAAAACTATTTTGAAATTTGTTTTATGCCATTTGCCATCAAAATTCCATTTCAAATCGACCCATCACACATCATCACATCCATTAAATTATAGCAATTGCCATGACCACCCATGTAATATCAGTTCATGGGTTTGGAAAGGACGGACACTCACTGAGAATGGGGCATTGGATCAAATATCTATCTTTGAGTCAAGGGTTGTGGTTTTTGATTCCCTGGGCAGTTTGTAACTAATTGAGGACTAATTAACTAATTATATGAAAATAAGGCTACCCCCCACCCCCGTGTTGTAGGACTATTGTGGAATCCTTACCGTCTATATTTCACTTGATTCTTCTTATTTTAATCAACAAAAGGAATCATTCTTTGTCATGTCCGACACAAATTTATAACCCAACACTATTTTCATGTAGAGTTGTTTGATACAAAAACACAAATAAAATTTAAGCCTATTTGAATCATTTAGCCATTGATTTGTTTATTATAACTGACAGGGATATATGTACAAGTCAGCATATAGATTTAGATTTCATGGGATTTAGATTTATAATAATACAAGCCTGGCAAATTTCACTCCAAATGATAAACAAGGCAATGTTTTACAAGAAAGACTCCATAGAAATAATACGTCCAGTTTCGTTGTAGAGCATTTCTTAATGATGGGTGATAACTGATAATCGTTTGTTAGTTGACGTTATGTGATATAACATCACGCAGTTAACAACAATAAGTGTCCATAATCTGACTAGAATTTCTGAAAATGTTAAAAATGAATAAAATTAGGGATTTACAAGAAAGAACCAACAGAAATAACACAACCGGTTCCAATGAACAGTATATATCTTAATGGCGATAGTCTTGCAGTTGACAAACTTGTAACAATAAGCGTTGACAATCTGGATAAAATTTCAGAAAATGTTAAAAATGAATAAATCTAGTGATTTACAAGAAAGACGAATGGAAATTACACGACTGGTTTCGATGAACAGTTGAAAAATTAGTAACAATACCCCAGTAAGTACAATGTATCTACAATCCGAATAAAATTCCTTAAAATGCTAAAAATGAATATAAGTGTGTTGATTGTTTATTTCAGTGGGATCCAATGATTACAACTTTACCTGGTCTGTATATTATATCAGTAGTTATACTGAAACCATTGTCTCTGATTCTACCACAGACACAAGATGTCTGCTCAACTCATAATCTACGAGCTGTTAATCTTCTGTTTATGGCCGGCAATATGGTCTTGTTGTATCTCATTATCAAGAAGATTCACGTTAATAATAAGGTCAGTAACGTTACTTGTATCTCTCAACTAATCAGAGAGAGAGAGAGAAATGTGGGGTTTAACGTCCACTCGACAAAAACTATGTCATTTCGGGACTTTTAATTTTATTTTTTGGCACGTATAGCAGTGGAAGGGACCTGGAGGAAACCCGCGAGGATGGACTAGTGTGTTTGGGAGAGGGAGGATGATTAGCATGTTGTATCATAAGGTCTGTCATTGAGTCAAGTGGCGGGGTTTCGATTCCCTGATGTTACCTGACATGGAGCAGGGTCATATGTCCAGCCTCTTTGGTTTTCTCCGGGTCCACCAGTTTCCACCAACTACTAAAGACCCCTACCCGCAAGTGGATTATTCAAATGAAAAGTGAATCATATGTTAGTCCCGAAATGACCTAGTTTGTGTTGAGTGAACATTAAACCCCATTTCGCACTCTTTCTCTTCTTGTTTGGTATAGTACAGTAGAATGATTAGCCCCATATCATTTCAATTCAACAGCTGATACACAAGGCTTACAGGCCATGTAGAAACTGACTGGATGAATATGGCTATGAGAGATCCTTCCTGTGGCTGGTTAACCTAGCCCATAGTTTGCTATTCATCTTCACATTTTGATTTCTCTGTGCTGTGTATATGTCAGCTGTTTGTAACAAGGGGGATGGCCGAATGTTTTAACATGTGCGCTTTTAATCATAATGGTCTGTCATGGCACAGTTGCGATCCCACACTCGTAAGTGACAAAAGTAAGGTGTCTTTCCACCCATGTGAATTTTCTCCTGGTCGTTCGGTTTCCTCCAACAAAGCAAAAGGAATTTGTGGAAATAAAATTGAACCATATGTTAGTCCTAAAATGATCTAGTTTACTGAACCTGATTTCTCTCCCTAACTCAGACCCATTTCTATAACATATAGCAAATTAGTTTTCAAAGTGACAAATTCGGTTTCTTAATAATTTCCAAACAAATAAGATAATATCCTCTAAACTAAACTAAGTTATTTGTTTATATTTTTCAGATGATCTCAAATTCAACATTAGTTCTGAATGCGTGGACGCTTGCGTTTTTCCCAGTGTTATATTTCTTTTCGTGGATGTATTATACCGATCCAGGGGCTGTGTGTTTCACACTATTAATGTATTATCTTAATCTCAATGGGAACCATTTTGCGTCGGCCATTTTTGGAGTGGTTGCCATAGTGTTCAGACAAACCAATATAATCTGGGTACTGTTTGTGTTGGGTTTAACCAAGGGAAGACAACTCATCATTTGGATGGATCAAGAAAAGAAAGATATTACGCGGATGACAGACTTAAGAACTTTAATCACATTATTCAATTTAATTTTCAAATCTGCCAAACACAAACCTTCCCGGATCTTTGATTTGATCCTAGCCATCCTTGAATCAACTTGGTGTTATATCTCGGTGGTCATCGGCTTTATAACGTTTGTGTTTATAAATGGAGGGATTGTTGTGGGAGATAAAAGTCATCATCAAGCTTGTTTGAACTTTCCACAGATCTTCTATTTTCTATGTGTAACGTTGGCGTTTTCGTGTATGCATATCGCAAGTCCCTCGAAAATTGTCTATTTCTTGAAATTTTCTTTTCAGAGTCCCGTAAAGGTGTCTGTGTTCGTTTTATTAGCATATTATTTAATCGCAAATTACACTTACGTTCATGAATATTTATTAGCAGACAATCGTCACTATCCATTTTACGTCTGGTCGAAGATATTTAAACGTCATGAAAACGTGAAATACGGTCTTATAGTTGTTTATCTTTTCACTGCCATAGCTGTGTCCAAAGCACTTGAAAATAAAGACGTGTTTTGGAAAATTGTATTCTTAATATGTCTCTGTGCTTGTAGCATTCCTCAAAAACTGTTAGAATTTCGATATTTCATTATTCCGTATTTAATATTTCGAGTTAATATTACGATAACTTCTAAATTTAAATTATTGGTCGAATTGTTGTTATATATCAGTATTAACTTTCTCACTTTTTATATCTTTATTCATAAAACTTTTAAATGGAGCGACTCCGATGATCTTCAACGATTTATGTGGTGATGGTAGGAGACCAAAGATTTATTTGGGTAATAGATGGGGCTGCAACGATACGCCAGGCCACGATTCATAGTCTACAATACGATTAATATCGCGAAAGGAAATAAATTAAATTATGATTTACTTTAAATGTGGCATTTTCTCGGTCAACTAATAAGCCACTTCAAGTGTCGAAAACGCCTCAACACTGGCTGAAAGTAAAAAAAGGTTATTTTGCTCATGGACTGATTTATGCATTTAAAGGAATATTTGTCTATTTTTGTGAAATTTTTATTTGGATAACGAATTGCGATACGGACATTGATTGTATAGTGCATCGTGGATTTTTAAAACATCGCTATACCTCGATGAATCGTTGCAGTCCTGGAAATGGAGACATATATTGCCATGCCATGTCCTAGTATAAAAGAATATCTGCAAGAGCACCAGTATTTTTATCTACTCCACATCAAATTCCAACTGCAAGAAAAGGGTTATTTTGAACATTTATATATTTTTAGTAGGCCTAATAATTTCTCTTACAGATCTGCCATGACATTTGGAATTTTTAAAGTGTTTGACACGGTTACAAGTTACAAGGAAGAAATCTAAGAATGACTTACAAATGATATATTATAAAACTTAATTCATCTTTTATCGAAAATGGACATATTTGTTCAGTGTTGTCTCCGAGGCTTGATTGGAACCGAACACATTACAGATCTATTACATTTAAAAGTTTGGGACCATTCATACACTGTATGTTGTCATACAAAATAGTAATCCGTCTACAGTCTGGTTAAAACACAGATCCTATTTTCTATTTTGTTTCTTTATTATATCTTTAAATGACATCTAGAAGCACGGATACTATTCATATCAAAACACAACACAAGATATATATGGATATAACTACTTCTCTATAATTTAATAACGACGTTTCGTAACACATACAGGTCACGTTTAACTTGAAAACGTGACCTGTATGTGTTACGAAACGTCGTAAATGATAGAGAAGTAGTTATATCCATATATACCTTGTGTTGTGTTTTGTTATGAATTCTTTTTTTATAGTTCAAAATTTTGTTTTACTTGTCTTCACAACGCTGGACGAGTTGTTACATGTTTATAAATCGTGTTTTGGTTGATGTTAGAAATTAGCTAATGAAACGGTTTGTTGCGATGTGTGGGACTGTGGTCTATCCTACTAGAAACATCAAGCCTGATTGGTTAATCAAAGGTCTGACGTGATAGGGTCAAAAGCCAATCATTTGACTGCTCACATGAACTCCCACTATAAGTTGTCAGATCTTCTGTAGTGTAGGCCATCAAAAGTATAAAAAAAACGAAACAAAACAAAGATCGGTATTTAAATCAGCATATGATATAGACAAGCATTTTTCTTGTATCATCACATATAAGAAATTTATATCATCACTTTGTTTATAGGGAATTCATTTTTATCAACAGTCTTTTTAAATGTGTTTATGTGTTACAACTTTTAAATAATTCGAGCTTTAATTTAATGTTGAATTATTTAGGAGCTAAATCTGTCAATTGCAGGTCTTTTTGTTGTCTTCATATGTTATATAAATTATTAATTAGACATTATTTAACATGACATGCTTATAATTAACTCTCTAGACTATCGTAATATAAAGTAGATAAGACCACTGATCTCATTTAATCAGTTAAAGTTAAAGGGACAATAACATTCTTGCTGGCTTGGTAGCTCCAGAAAATAAATAATAGGCTTATTCTAAAGTACTAGATGTTTAAGTCTCCTACCTGTTGTGTAAATTATCCTTTACATCATATTTTACTTGTCAAGAGGGTTCGAAAATATTTTTAAATCCAAGTCACATTTGAAAAGGTTTACGTTAATTCAAATCAATTGGTTGACTTTTTTCAATTTTTAAAAATAGATGTGTTAAGATGAAATTTATATCATCATTTAATTGGAATATTCTAAAATAATACGATTTGTTGACCAGAATGAAGAATGGGACATATTATTCAGTTACAACAAGAGTGTTATTGGGCCTTTAAAATGGGATATCGATTATTTGTTTATTATCGTAGCAATATTAAAATGGAGAATTACTATTCTAGTCAGAACTTGAAACAAAAATGACTTTGTTCAGAATAAAGTAATTTGACTATTTATAACCAATGTATTTATTTTTTGTTATCTATTTTAAAACTAACAGCGCATAAATCGTAGGTCAAGAAAAAATACAAAATAATTGATAAAATGATAAATATCCATTATTTATATAGTGCCAAATCCACAAAACGGGCTCATAGCGCAAAAATACAACAACTATATGCAAACTTTTATCTTTGGCTCTAAGTTTTTTGTCAATTTTTGTAATGAATTTTTGAAACTCAAGTTTATTGTTGAGGTTTGTAGATTGATAAAAAAGTTTCACAATGTTGAACATTTACTGGTGTCTATGCATACATGTAGCTCATTGTTTGATCAAGTGTTTTATTAAAAGATACATTATTATGTGAGATTTACATAAAGAGCTGCCATATTTCACTACATAATACTTCAGAAATAGGTAATAAAAAATGAATATGTTGAAAATTTCATTCATATTTTATTCCGAGGTTAGTTATCACAGGTTTCTGCACAATTTTTGAACAATTGTTCTGTTATCATTTGTGTTTGATAAAATTTGTGTTTTTATTTACGTTGATGTAAAGTAAGTAATGTTGTTTGTTGTATTGTCTGCTCAGATGTTGACGTCCATAATTAAACAAAAAAAGTTAATATTTTATTTTTATATGTCTCGTTCTTTCTTGACCGAAATTATCTATACTAATATTTGTGACTGTCCCGAGCCAGAAGTTTGGGACTACCGATTCCAATTTCGGAGTTACATGCGTATACTACTATCAACCATTCAACCCGTTGACGTAGTGCTGCATCATCCGCTAATCTGTGATAAAAATGTGAAATACAAGGTTTTCCCCTTGTCTGTGGGTGTAGGGTTGAGGGCCTGGTAAGGACAGTGCCTAGTTGTTAGGATGAGAAAAACCTGGACAGTTTGAATTCGAAATTTCGGCAGATTGTAACCCTGCTGTCGGGGCAGGATTTCCGTTATAGCACACTAAAGGCTTTTTTATCGACTTGCCAAATTGATTTGAATTTAGTAGAGATGTCATGTGATAATTTAGTCGATTTCAAAGTACTTTGGCGAGTTCGTTAAATGCTCGGATTAGCTGTAAACAATTATTGTGGCTGGACACAGTTGAAAAAAACACATGACCACCCGATCAAATCGTCAAATCGCACCCTGAACTGATTTGGCGATTTGATGTAATCGCTTCGGAAATCAATGTCGATAAATTTGTTGATTAGGGTAACCAATTTGAATTAGATGGACGTTAAATTTGGCTAATCAGTGGTCGATAAAAACGCCTTAAATGGTATACATCCGTCTTGATTTGTATGGTACCACCTATCAAAGACTGTCATGGAAACAAAGCTTTATAGTTATTGTAACCAGAAATTTTGAACCAAAAGTCAGGGAATGTCAGACAGATCGATGTGAACCTGTGTGGTCTTACCACGTGCCTTAATAGGAGTTATCCCCCTTCCACGATGTTATTCCGTCAGTAATTGCTTTGACAATCTGATCAGATAAGAGGTAAATGATCGCTTAGGTGTCCCCTTTCAAATATCCCCAACTCTCGCCTATGTTTAGGTCATTTTTGTCGTTTTTCCGATGATTAGAGCGTAGCGGTCCATATGTTTGAATCAGTGGCTGGAGTTCTGGATCAAATACTGCAGTTAGCCATTTAACCCAAACCCTTTCTAAGTGGAAACTGTGTACAACCCAAAAACCTTTCAAAGCAGGAACTGTGTACGACCGTTGCGTATGGGAACTGTGTACGACCTAAAACCCTTGCTAACTGGAACTACGTATTGCCTAAACCGCTTTGGCTGGCGGGCTAAACTAGATGAGGGTAGCACACAGGCGGTCTCTGTGTGCGATGGAGTACATTTGCCCGAAAATTCCAAGTGCACATTGATGATGGTCAAGGCACGTTGGGGACATCGCCGCTCTTAAACCCAGAATGGGATTCACTGACAAGTTTACCTCACCACGGAAAAAGATCATGGCAGTTGCCACTATAGACGCATGTGAAGATCATGCGAAACCTTATGCATCAAATTTCACGCAGTTAGTAAATGCGCTGATATTGATTAGTTTTTGGGTAGGGTGGGACAATAACTCAAATCTGACGATAATGATTTTTTCGATAGTGGAAAAGAATTTATGATGCACAAATATATTCTCAGCACGCCGACGAATGTGACGAAAAGTGAGGAAAGGTGGATTCAAAGTGTCAGATTGGTACTTCCTGAACTTGTATTGAATAGTTCTTCCATAATAAGCAAGAATCATTTGTATCGGATATTTTTTCCACAGCTCACGTCAACGTCTGGTGGCTCGAGGACAAGCAGATGAGTAGTATCTACACTTGTTTGTTATAGTCGGGTCACCCCCCCCCCCCCTCGCAGATCAGTAACTATTTTTCGGGGAACAAGGTTTGACGATGGTTTCTGATAGAAAGGACAGCAGTCAAGATATTTTAACTTTGCTACCTCTGAGATCTACGGAAGATCCGAAAAAAAAAACCAAGACCGCGGTCGAAAACGTGCGGCCGATAAGGATCTAAATCATGAAACACCAATGTGTCATTTCCAAGCTGATAAAACTGATTTGAAAGGAGCCGCCCCCACCAAACCTTTACGCCCCCGCCCATAGCGCATAAAAGTAAGTACACATGTAAATTTGTCATGAGTCATCAATATTATTTACTGATAGTTTGCTAGGATATGTATAGATATTGTTGAGATTACATTCTGGTTAAATCAATATTTTATTTGTTGTTGTGCACGAAGGTCTAGTAGATGCTAGATTATCCGTCTAAACAGAACTGCTATCTGTGTTCCAGATTGTCTCTGCTGTAAAAGTTGTTAGTAATAGAATGCCCCCCACCCCCGATTCTATTTTTACATCTTGCAGTCATTCTTGTTTATAATAATTTATCCCTATTTTATAGAGAGCTGTAATAATGATAGGAACTGTCTTGGACTGCCATGTGTTGAGGGGTCTTGTGCCGGTAAATATTCACGATTCTATTTTTAATAACCCATCATTTTATTATATACTAAGCAGCAAAAGAAACCCCAGGTTGGTATAGTTACCCTGAATAGACGCATTGCATAAAACTTGCCAACTATTCTTATTGTATATTTGTGACCACATCCACATCCCCAGCTTTAACTAAGCAATAAAAGTAAATGAAATGGAGTTTAACGTCCTACTCTTCTGCACCTAACCTGGGCTAATGGAAGACGGGCATACGCCATGTATTGTGCTATGAGGGATATTTTGCCCGGGCAGCGGCGCTGCAGCCTACTCTTATATTGAATTCCAACTGCCAAGGGATCTTTTACGTGCACTCCAATGTGTACACGGGACCTCGGTTTTTCGTCCCATCCGAACGACTAGGCCGCTGTCCTTGTCAGGCCCCCCTTCTGCATCACTGACAAGGGGAAATCACGCCGGAAAATCGAGATGAACTTTCTCGGCCAATGCAGGGATCGAACACCCGACCTCCAGGCTAGCGAACCAGCGCCTTATCCACTTAGCCAACCTAAGCAATAAGGCTCCTTTCCAAATACAGAATTTAAGCCAGGAAATGTTCTCAAAAACGCAAATTTGACTTTGATATGGTAATGTATTCTGCAGGATTTTCATGTAAATCATGTTGCACGCACTGTTCACCTGGACCAGCCCTATAAAATGAACCTCCAGACCCGTTGGAATCATTCACACTAAAACGTAAGCAGCATTCCACGTCCCACAGCAGCTCAGAGGAACAAGGCGCTTGGAAGACTCGACGGTGGTTACGCTACCCCCAATCCGTTGCCAATCACTTCCAGGTCAATGTTCGGACCATCTAAAGGCTTCAGCAACAATAAGGATAATCGCCCCCCGAACTGGTAGACCAAGGATTACCACAAGGCGACAAGACCGTCATGTTGTGCGACAGGACGTGCAGAATCCCTTAACATCGGCATCTGACCAATGTAACATGGAACGAGACTCATGGGGAGGTCCAAGCATAATGGTTGGGGTTTGGATCGGTCTGAACCAGCGAGTGGTGTTCCAAACTTTGGGTCCGGGGAGAGGAGGTGGCGTCACTGCAGTGTGCTATATCATCAAGCTCCCAGAACTCATGTTATATCACATTTCACACGTCATCGAAACGAGCTGCTAATAATATAGCCTTAAGGGTAGATAACACATCTTAGGGGAAAGCCAAGTCAATAGATATCTCCTGGGATCATTAGGAAGCAAGATGCGCCAGCGTCGCGGCTTCTAATGTAAAATCTCAGGACATGTCTATTGGATAATAACACCCTTCTAAATGCGATACACGAAGTGTTTATTTTAGCATTTAAAAAGACATTACCAAAAACAGAAGAGTGTTATTGTCCAATAGACAGTGTCTAATTGACCAATCAAAATGCAAGCTTTACCCTTAAGCGTGTTACGATTTTGGTTTACCATGGATGCAGGTTCACACTCTGCCACATGTATACTTGTATACCTTTTGACCTTCTGTAATTTGTTTATTTATAAACCATATTTGGGTTTTTTTTCAGCCACTAAATGTGGAGAAAAATTTTGCTATACGTACGAAACAAGTTTATATTATCGTATTCACGCCGTAAACAGGAAACTGATAACAAAAAATAATAAAAGAAAGTCTATTGTAATATTTAACCACTGATAGAGGATTTTTAAATGAATTACACAACGATTATAAAAACAACAGAATGATACAGAAAGTATGTAAAATAACAGAATGGTATCTAGTTTTTTTCTATATCAATTATAATAATATGTTATTTAATATTTTCTCCTTCAGCTACTAACCATCAACTACTACAGTTATCTTGTACTTCTTCATACCAGATATACCACCAAATACAAGATATTAAAATATTACCCACATAACAAAATAAATCTGTGTTTGTTGTTTATTTTGTTTATATCGTATTGTTGACAGATGTTGCTGTATTTAACACATTGAATGAATCATTGACGTACACGTGAAAGATTCCTTGGCAGTTAGAATCTAATATATACTGAGACCGTAAGACGTTGGCGTGCTAACGTTGAGGTCGCGAGTTTGATCACTCCGTTGGCAGGGAAAAATCATCGAGAAGCTCTTCCCCAACCGATGTGAAGAGTGAAGATAGATAAGACGCAGTTCTTCTAACAGGAATTTTAGCACTATAAAAAAATTGACCATTACTGATATCAAAACATCAAATAAACCTTGTAAATAAATGATGGAAATCTATCTATGCAATATTTTTTTTTTTTTTTGGACATGTTCGTCATTAGCCCCCCCCCCCCCCAACAACAAAATAACAAAAAACAATCGCACGAACTGTGTCTAGGCGGTGTTGGATAGATAGATGTACGGTAACAATATTCCCCTGCCACACATACATCAAATACAAACCATGATTACATTAGTAACAAAACATATAGAGAACTAATCGCCATAGTTTCACATGACTCCATACTGAGTCTATATTTGTCTGGATGATTGATTGAGAACTAACTCGAGGTAGGGGGATATAGATACTGCCAGATCAGAGAGATTGGTAATGGTGTTAAACAGGATTACAATATAATCTACTTTGTTTACGTCGATTTTATCTTACAGGTAAGTTGATTTATTAATGAATTAAATACAACCATAGCCTTTTCTTGTTGTTAGTCGTTAGGATGGGATGAAACACCGATGTATATCGAATTGCAACTGTCAAGGGATCGTGCACACCATTGTAGGCAATGCACGAAACCCCAATTTCTCGTCCCATCCGAACGGCTAGACAGCTGCCCTTGTCAGGCCCCCGTCTTGCGCACCACCGACACGAGGAAACTACGCCGGAAAAAATCCCGATGAACGCAACGAGATCTAACGATTTGTCGTGGGGCAGTTTCATTAGAAAGACATAATGAACGATATTATCGACAATGCAGTCGTTGTGGGATTCGACTAACGATGGACGCAGGGGTGGGTCCAGGAATTTTCGAAGGAGGGGGTTTGTCAGGCTCCTGTTAAGAAAATCTGACAGTTGACAACGTATAATGCCACCATCATCATACATACATACAAATTGGGCGTTTTAAACAGAGAAATCAAACACAAATGACGTCAATTTTACGCTGTGATTTAATTTCATTAATCCAAGGTATTAAAATATTTTATGTAGCTGAACAGGGTAGGGTTTGAACCCCCCAAACCCCTCCTCTGAATCCGCCCCTGGGACGATCTGCGGTGGCGTCGTGATTGAATCTTCGCCTACAATTTTATTTAGAGACTCTCAGAATAATAAATATTATGTTTCACTTGTTGGGAACAAAGTCATAAATTCATATCTATTATAATCAACTGTTTATTGATATAAAATACAAATATATCAAGATTGATTTTAATGTGTACATTGTTAAATAGGTGTTACCACTTTCAAAAAGAAAACAAATGATTTGCGTTGGAAAGGTACAACAGAATCGGAAGTAATGACCTATCAAACCTAAAGTGGAAGAACATTTTTTTCGCTTTAGATCTTAAGGTTTGCGATTGAATCACGTGGGGTTGTTTTGATTTTAAGCTTGTAGTAAGGAGAAAGGAGTAAGGGTCGCCTGCTAAACCTTCTGGGTTTTCTCTGATGAGACAGCGTGAGATGGTTCCTGGTGTGTGATTACCGTTTAGCGCATGCGCTGTTGTGGGGCTCACACCCTTATGTGAAATGAAATGGGGTTTAACGTCCTACTCTTCTGATCCTGAACTGGGCTAATGAAGACGGGCATACGCCATACAGTGTTCTATGAGGGAAATTGTGCCCGGGCAGCGGCGGTACGGCCTATTCTTATATCGAATTCCAACTACCAAGAGAGCTTTTACGTGCACGCCAAGGTGTATGCGGGGCCTCGGTTTTTCGTCCCATCCGAAATACTAGACAACGGTCTTTGACAGGCCCTCGATGCCGGAAAAGTTATGTAAATAATCATAACACATATATTAATCATATTTATATGTAAATTATATTTAAAATCAGTCCTTGTAATCAAACATCATTATATAATAAAATCGCGGGACCAAGCTTGATTTCAGCATAAACCATACACTAGCAGGTTTTAAAATCTTTGCACGTTAGCGAGAGCTGGTATAATCTCCTGGTATATTTCAATACCTCGTAAAAATATATCTTCATTTAGATATTCATTATGATCATGTAGTAAGATTGGTGTATAATTCATTGGTGAGAATCCAATAGCTGGTATACCACACTGCAATAGACAATATATAATTATTATTAAATATATAATACAGTGTCTCACCTTTCTATTGAATCTATAAGAGTAACACAGTGTCTCACCTTTCTAATAAATCTATAAGAATAACACAATGTCTCACCTTTCTAATACTCTACAAAAGTAACGTGGCGTCTCACCTTTCTAATACTCTACAAGAGTAACATGGTGTCTCACCTTTCTAATACTCTATAAGAGTAACATGGTGTCTCACCTTTCTAATACTCTATAAGAATAACACAATGTCTCGCCTTTCTAATACTCTACAAGAGTAACATGGCGTCTCACCTTTCTAATACTCTATAAGAGTAACATTGTGTTTCACCTCTCTAATGAATCTGTTATCTACAAAAGTAAACAATGTAGTGTCTCACCTTTTTAATAAATCTGTTATCTATAAGAGTAACATGGCATCTCACCTTTCTAAAATATCTTTTATCTATGAGAGTAACATAGTGTTTCACCTTTCTAATGCATTTATAAGAGTAACATGATATCTCACCTTTCTAATAAATCTTTTATCTATGAGAGTAACATAGTGTCTCACCTTTCTAATGAATCTATGAGAATAACACAGAGAGAGAGAGAGAAATGGGGTTTAACGTCCACTCAACACAAACTAGGTCATTTCGGGACTAACATGGTTTTTAATTTTATTTCAATAATTCGCATGCGCGTAGGGGTCTTTAGCAATGGGAGGAAACCGGAGTGCCCGGAGGAAACCCACGAGGTTGAGAAGGCGCCCCTATCTCCGGGCCACATATGCTCACACCTGGGCGCGAAACCACAGCCGCAAGCCAGAGGTGACCGGCCAGCTAGATGTCGAAGCGCGGCACTCTAGACCACTAGGCCATCCCAACCCCCCGAGAATAACACAGTGTCTCACCTTTCTATTGAATCTATAAGAGTAACACAGTGTCTCACCTTTCTAATAAATCTATAAGAATAACACAATGTCTCGCCTTTCTAATACTCTACAAAAGTAACATGGCGTCTCACCTTTCTAATACTCTATAAGAGTAACATTGTGTCTCTATTCTCTAATGAATCTGTTATCTACAAGAGTAAACAACGTAGTGTCTCACCTTTTTAATAAATCTGTTATCTACAAGAGTAACATGATGTCTCACCTTTCTAATAAACCTGTTATCTATGAGAGTAAAATAGTGTCTCACCTTTCTAATGAATTTATGAGAATAACATGGTGTCTCACCTTTCTAATAAATCTGTTATCTACAAGAATAACATGATGTCTCACTTTTCTATTGAATCTATAAGAGTAACCAACATAGTGTCTCACATATCTTTCTCATGAATTCTCATGAATAACATCATGTCTCACAAATGACATTATCTAAAAACAGTATGTTAGCTCACCTTTCTAATAAATCTACTATCTGTACCTGCTGGAAATATCTCTGTTTGTATTTTCAAATCCCTGCAGAATAATAAAACATCAATTTATCTTAGTTCTTCTATTTCCAATCCAATCATAAAAATCTGCACCATCTCGTTCTGATTAAATATAACCAGTCACCAAGTTCCATCACGCCATTAACGCTATTGAATGTTAATCCTCAGAGAGGATGAATCGCATTGATAGGCCTACTGCCAACAACCAGAGAACAAAAGAGACTATCATATAAAACATTGATTGATTTAGTAATTTCATTCCGTCTTATCTAATCAAATCAATCTGTTTTATAATATCGACAAGCTTACATGTTTAAACAGCCTCGGTGAAATGCACTCCACCATGGATCACTCTTATCAATGCTTGTTAATTCCTGATGGCAACCTTTCTGTAAGAGAGAAGATATAAAGACAGTGTTACAAGTGTACTATTACCATTCTCTTTATAGTTCTCTAGTTGGAGTTATATTGCTTTACACACTGATCCCGCAGTGAATATTCGTTTGGCCGCTACAATCACTGATGTGGATGACATCGCGGAGCCTTAATGAGTCAGGCATATTAACTTTTTTACTCCGACAAATTAAATTTTAAATATTTTTTTGAAGTATAAGAAAAATAAATAAAGGTATTTGAAATATATCTGGATAAAAAGTATTCCATATTTAGCATAAATAGGTATAGAAAATAGTACGCGGAGGCGTAAAATGGATAAAAAATAGGTTGCCAGGCAACGAAACATACGCCCACACAGCAGCCAAATCGTCCGGGCAGTCAACAAGAATTGTCGCATATTAAGGAATTATCAAAAAATCATTAGAATTTGTTTGGTTTTTATAATCAAACGTTTTTTTTTAAATCATATAATAATTGTGACCTCCAGAGGCACCACAAGCTAAAAAGGGTGATTTTTCGTACAATCAGGGGACATAATTCAGGAAGTAATGACCCGATGGGCGCAAATATTGAAAGGAACCAAGATCTTTGGGTTTAAAACATACCTGTCAAGTTTCATCAAAATCGACTCAAAATTGTGACCTCTATAGGGTCCACAACCTTGATATAACATATTTTCACACTATTCGTGTACAAACGGCGGCCATTTTGTCCGTCAATTCTAGTCCGGTTTTCATGTAATTCAAACTCTCTCTTCTTTACCATGTAACGGTGATATAGTCAAACGTTTTTTTAAATCGGATAATAATTTTGACCTCCAGAGGGACCAAAAGCGAACAAAAGCGATTTTTCGGACAATCCGGGGACATAATTCAGGAAGTTATGATCCAATGGGCGCAAATATCGAAAGGAACCAAGATCTTTGGGTTATAAACTACATGTCAAGTTTCATCAAAATCGGTTCAAAATTGTGACCTCTATAAGGTCCACAACCTTTATATAACATATTTTCACAATATTCGTGTACAAACGGCGGCCATTTTGTCCGTCAATTTTGGTCCGATTTTCACAAAATTCATACTCAACCTTCATAACCATGGAACGGTGATATAATCAAACTTTTTTTTTAAATCGGATAACAATTTTGACCTCCAGAGGGACCACAAGCTAAAAAGGGCAATTTTTCGGACAATCAGGGGCCATAATTCAGGAAGTTACGATCCGATTGGCGCAAATATCAAAAGGAATCAAGATCTTTGGGTTATAAACATGCATTTCAAGTTTCATCCAAATCGGTTCAAAATTGTGTCCTCTACACTGTTCACAACCTTGATTTAACATATTTTCACACTATTCGCGTACAAATGGCGGCCATTTTGTCCGTCAATTTTGGTCCGATTTTCACGAAATTCAAACTCGACCTTCATAACCATGGAACGGTGATATAATCAAACGGTTTTTTAAATCGGATAACAATTTTGACCTCCAGAGGCACCACAAGCTAAAAAGGGCGATTTTTCGGACAATCAGGGGCCATAATTCAGCAAGTTACGATCCGATTGGCGCAAATATCGAAAGGAATCAAGATCTTTGGGTTATAAACATGCATTTCAAGTTTCATCCAAATCGGTTCAAAATTGTGTCCTCTACACTGTTCACAACCTTGATATAACATATTTTCACACTATTCGCGTACAAATGGCGGCCATTTTGTCCGTCAATTTTGGTCCGATTTTCACGAAATTCAACCTCGACCTTCATAACCATGGAACAATGATATAAGAAAACGTTTTTTTAAATCGGATAACAATTTTGACCTCCATAGGGACCACACGCTAAAAAGGGCAATTTTTCGGACAATCAGGGGCCATAATTCAGGAAGTTACGATCCGATTGGCGCAAATATCGAAAGGAACCAAGATCTTTGGGTTATAAACATGCATTTTAAGTTTCATCCAAATCGGTTCAAAATTGTGTCCTCTACACTGTTCACAACCTTGATTTAACATATTTTCACACTATTCGCGTACAAATGGCGGCCATTTTGTCCGTCAATTTTGGTCCGATTTTCACGAAATTCGAACTCGACCTTCATAACCATGGAACGGTGATATAATCACACGGTTTTTTAAATCGGATAACAATTTTGACCTCCAGAGGGACCACGAGCTAAAAAGGGCAATTTTTCGGACAATCAGGGGCCATAATTCAGGAAGTTACGATCCGATTGGCGCAAATATCGAAAGGAACCAAGATCTTTGGGTTATAAACACACATGTCAAGTTTCATCCAAATCGGTTCAAAATTGTGACCTCTACGCTGTTCACAAGCTAAAAAACGTGATTTTTCGTACAATCAGGGGCCATAACCCATGAAGTTACAGTCCGATACATGCCAATATCGAAAGGAACCGAGATCTTATGGTGATAAACCTATATTTTAAGTTTAATTGAAATCGGCTAAAAATTGTGACCTGTAGACTGTTCACAAAAAAATGTGGACGGACGGACGGACGGACGGACGGACGGGGGCGACGACAATATACGTCCACATAAAAATGTGGGCGTATAAAAAATAGAATTCTGCTCGTACCAGTTCATATTACTAGTTTGATGTAAACAACGAGACGTGTGACCATTAATTATGATGTGACGTCACCCGTAGAAATATAGCCGTCTGACCTCCAGTTATTATTAAAGGTCAGTCATCTTGGACAGAGATAAAAGACGCCCGTCGCATAATCTCTGTGAAACAGATTGATTGATTTATGTTAATTACTGACCAAAGATTGCTTTAATATCTTATCATATAACTGTTCACCAAAAAACATGGTCAACATTAAAATAAAACATTATTTAATAATGTTTTATTTTATTTAATAGTGCTCTCGAAGTGACTGTTCTACTCTTTAAAAAATGTCACTGACCTGACTGACCATGAGATTGTTTCAACGTCACTGACCAAAGATTGTTTTGATGTCAAACATTGTTTTGGTGTAACTGGCCAAATATTGTTTTCTTACTGAAAGCCTATATTTGACACATTTAAACAACAAGAGTTTTTTCAAAAGTCTAAGAATGATTTGCCTTCACAAAGCAAGACAATTTAATTTTCTCACCACAACAAATTTATAGGAAACGTCTGGACCTGCTTGATGACACCATGTTGCTATCTGTTTCTCAAATTCATCTAAATCAACAAAAGGTGCTACACGAATATCAAATCCTATTTTAAAAACAACAGATCAATATGAGATTATTCAGACAAAAAAACAAAATATTCGGGAGAGAGAGAAATGTGGTTTAACCTCCACTCGACACAAACTAGGTCGTTTCGGGACTAACATATTGTTTTAATTTTATTTCAATAATTCGCTTGCGCGTTGAGCTCTTTAGCAGTGGAAGAAAACTGGAGTACCCGGAGAAAACCCACGAGGTTGGACAGGCATGTATAACCATGGATTTGAAACCGAGCCAGTTGACTGAATGGCAGGCCGTATGATACAGTGTGCACGCTAACCATTTGGCCATCCAACCCCTCTCAGGTTCTTGTAGAATCTTTACAAAATAAAAGTTTCATTAGCTATTTTACCAATGGGATTATAATGCCGATTTCGTTTCGTTTTTTTTTTTAATTTCAATGGCTAACACTACATGAAGATCTGACTGGATGTAGCGATGGATCGAGTCAGAGGTCATACGAGCGGCTTTTGACCCTGTGACAAGATGAGAATGTTTTAATGCTTACCAACACTGAGTTGAGCGGGAACAACATTAAACTGTATACCACCCTGAAACAAATAATAGATTTACAAATGGTTCACATATATTTATTATTTAAACGTAGGCTACTAGGCCATTTATTATTTAAATGTAAGCTATCTAGATTGGGTAAACTCGTAACATCACGCATTGGCCGAGAAAAGCCCCACAGGTTTTTCCAACATGTTTCCCCTTGTCAGTGTATACACTGAGAGGCGAAGAAGCGGAGCTGACCTTGTATGGACCCCCCCAAGATTGCGCCAAGAATATTTTGAAATATTTTTACTGCTATTCCAGTCCTAAAATTAGTGTTTTATTTGATTTCGGACACTTTATTTTGGCAAATTCTTGGGGGGTCCAAGTATATTCAGACCCCCAGGCCCCCATGTGTGACGTCCATGCCCGACGTACGACCAACACAGCTGATTTTTTTCCCTACAACCCACTGATTCTGTTCCCTACATCCCCTGATCTTGTTCCCTACAAGCCCCAATTCTGTTCCCCACACCCTTAATCCTGTTCCCTACAACCCCTGATTCTGTCCCCTGCAACCTACTGGTTCCATTCCCCACAAGCCCTAATTCCATTCCCTATATCCTTGATCCTGTTCCCTACAACCCCTTGATTCTGTTCCCTACAACCCCTGATTCTGTTCCCTGCAACCTACTGGTTCCATTCCCTACAATTCTGATCCTGTTCCCTACAACCCCTGATCCTGTTCCCTACAACCCCTGATCCTGTTCCCTACAACCCCTGATCCTGTTCCCTACAACCCCCGATCCTGTTCCCTACAACCCTTGACCCTGTTCCCTACAACCCCTGATCCTGTTCCCCACGCCCTTGACCCTGTTCCTTTACAACCCTTGATCCTGTTCCCTACAACCCCTGATCCTGTTCCCTACAACCCTTGATCCTGTTCCCTATAAAGCCATAATAAAATCTACTTACATCCATCATCGTCATATTAACTGTAGTCACATGACCTAAACTCAATGACTCATCACTTTTTAACCTACGAATAGAAATGACTTTTACTTTTTCAGATTCGTCACATTTTACCTAAAATTAGCAATCATAAGTAATTGACATTAAAAATACATTATAGATGATTAAATAAATAGCTGGCAGTTCTCACTATAGTAGTTAAAAACTAGATAATGTAAAGGGAATTTGCTGAAATTTTCAGCCTATTCATTTTATTAGCCAAGTCAGAGCAGAACAGTAGGATGCTAAACCTCAATTCACTCATTCAATTTGATTTATCAATAAAGATACGATCCAGGCTACGATATTAATATCAACCCTTGTTTACCTTTTCTCTTGCTCATCCCGGAAACTTAAAAACCTGTTGATAACCTTTTGCTGTAAAAAGTAAAAAAAATATCTCTGGAATAACATCATATTGATAATATGTATTTGATTTGATTAATATTAATATTTGGGTGGCCAAATTATTCAAAGTGTGTACGTTAAATTGTACATTCTCTCCATGAATCAAGTGGCATGGTTTGACTCCCCGCTTGTACGTAACAAGGGTCGTCTGTCTAACCTCATGGGTTTCCCCACGATCCTCCGGTTTCCTTCCAGTGTTTAATGGGGCTTAATGTCCTGCTGTTCTGCACCGATTGGGTGAATGAAGACGGGCAAATTCAAATTCCAACTGTCAAGGGTTCTTCATAAACATGGGAGCTTGGATGGCCAAATGGTTAGCGAGCGTGCACACTGTATCATAAGGTCTGTCAATGAGTCAACTGGTGTGGTTGCGATTTCCTGGTTGTACATGACAAGGAGTAGCGTTGTCTGTCCAACCACGTGGGCTCCAGTCCACCCTGAGCCAAAGAACTCCAACACGCAATCAAATTATTGATATTGAAGTTAAATTGAAGTTATGTTAGTCCCGAAATAATCTAGTTTGGAACAAGTGGACGTTAAACCTCATTTCTCTCTAATTGTGCTGTTTTCTCCCATAAATTAGAAGATTTCGGGACATGGAATCCCCTTTCTCTCCCTAGATGAAATAACCCCCATTTGATAGACTGGACTCTACTTACTATTTTCTGTGCTGCTGTATTTTCTATAAATTGAGAACCATGCCCAGGCTGACCTTGACATTCAACTCGTACCCCGGAATATATATAACAACACCTATTATATATGCCACTTGATAAAGGGTATCTATACGCAAAACCCTGTCTAATTACAAAATCTTCTTTTCTACCAAGTCTGTTTGTGATGCTGTTTGATGGGGATTTTTAAATTTGATTTTACTACACTCTCCCCCATCAGCATCATTCTTTGATACAGTATCCCAAACTGATCCCGCAGTGAATATTCGCTTGGCCGTTACAATCACTGATAAGCATGACATCGACGAGGCTTAATGAGTACGGCATATTAACTTTTTTACTCCGACAAATTAAATTCTCAAACATTTTTTTGAGGTAAAAGAAAGACGTTTGAAGTCTTTGAAGTTAAAAAATATTTCCTATTTAGTGTAAATGGGTATTAAAATGAGTAAAATGCATCATTTTGCCCGAAGCAGTTAGCATTTCACGAGCCGTTGAGCCAATGACTAACGGCGCGTGCAGTCAACGCACCTGTTGTGGACAGTCGTCTGTCACAGAGATAATTCGTAAGTAATTCTCTGTGAAACAGATTGACAGTATCCAAGCAGAGTCTCAAAAATTAAAGTCCGAGTATTTATGAAATTTATGGACCAAAATATAGAGGCGTGGTGTATTTACCTTGTCGCAAAATTTCAGCTCAAAATATTGAGTCGTTTGGACGTGAACGTCAACACTGCTTATCCGGACACGTAACCCTTTTAAGATTTCGGGTCAATTTTTTCATTGGGTGACCTGATAATCGATTCCCGTTTCTTGATAGGTCTATACAGTGAATGATCTATGTACTGTACTTGATTACAAAGGGTAAATTCCACCTACATATTATTTTTATAGAAAAAAGTCTGGTTTTATCCAGATACTGTATAATACAACGGTCTCCATTTCCAGATGAAGACTGTCAGGTTTAAGTTATTTACAAGCGTATCACAAATATCATGTTAGTTGGTCGGCCTTAGGTAATGGGTTTTAAAGGATTTTAACACAAAATTAAGCAGTTTTATTCCCCAAAAAGTTATCGGGATTGGCCCTTTAAGGTGTCAAGACTTAACCTAGAGTTATGACTACACTTACGGATAAACTATGTAATACAGTAACTTACACCAAATAGATCTTTCTCCGTAGAAAACACGAAACTCTTCCCCCGGATTAGCAATACCTGTTGATAAAATATTTATATCATCATTTCTCATGAATCAGAGAGAGAAATGGGGTTTAACATTCACTCAACACAAACTAGGTCATTTTGGGACTAACATATGGTTTCATTTTATTTCAATAATTCGCTTGCGCGTAGGGGTCTTTAGCAGTGGGAGGAAACTGGAGTGCACGGAGAAAACCCACGAGGTTGAGAAGGCACCCCTATCTCCATGCCACATACGCTCACACCAGGGCTCGAAACCGCAGCCGCAAGCCAGAGGTGATCGGCCAGCTAGAGGTCGAAGCGCGGCACTCTAGACCACTAGGCCATCCGAACCCCCCTCATTTCTCACAGCTTGGGTTGTAATTATCTGCACCAGCTTTCTTAGACCAAAGTTAATAAGTTACTCCAAATTGTTCACCTCAAGTTAACTAAAACATATATAGCCCTTTATATAACTTCAATTGTTTTAATGTATCAAGAGAGAGAGAAATGGGGTATAAAGTCCACTCGACACAAATTAGTCAGGACTGACATATGGTTCAATTCTTGCTTGTGGGGGTCTTTAGCAGTGGGAGGAGACAGGAGATCCCTGAGAAAACAGGACAGGCAACAGGACAGAAGACATAGCAAGGCACAGAGAGAGGTCCAATGTTATCATTAGCATGCAAGTTAAAGATCCCTGTAGTGCTTCTGTCCAGGCAAAATTTCCCTCATAGCACATTGTATATTGTATGCCCGTCTTCATTAGCCCAGTTTAGGAGCACAACAGTAGGACGTTAAACCACTTTTTATTTCATTTTATTTACCTTCATCTAAAGCAAATCCAACATTTAACTTTTTGAATTCATCATGATGTACAAATAGACTTTGTGGTGTACTTCCAATTTCCTCATCTGAAAAAATAGGTAAAAAAATCTAATAAATTTAACTACAAGAGAGAGAGAAATGGAGTTTAACGTCCACTCGACAGAAACTAGGTAATTTCGGGTCTAACATATGGTTTAATTTTATTTCAATAATTCGCTTGCGCGTAGTGGTCTTAAGCAGTGGGGGGAAACCGGAGTACCCAGGGAAAACCCACATGCTGGACAGGCAACCCTACTCCTCGTCACGTACAACCGGGGATTTGAAACCACGCCAGTTGACTCAATGGCAGGCCCTATGATAAAGCGTGCATGCTAACCATTCGACTATCCAACCCCCAATCAAGCAAATGATACAGATATGTGAATAGTAGGCAAATATTATATTCAGAAAATGCAACAAAGATAACAATCAACTGATCTTTTTATAAATAATAGCATTAACTTCCTTTTAATCCCTGTAAGAGTTTTCTATTGTGTAGGTTTAGTTCTTAATCAAAGGTTTTAATCTTATTTGATTGTTATCTTTGTTGCATATTATGTATATATTTGCCGACTATTCATATATTTGCATCATTGCTTGATAAAGACGAGAGCATCCTTGTTGAAACGTCGCTTAGTATCAAACTCAGTAATTGTGTATCTATAAAATTGTACCTTGTGTTAATATGTTCATGTACTAAATGCCAATCAAAGAAGATTAATAAACTAAATTTCATTTTATTTTCTTGCCATAAAGAGAGAAAGAAATGGGGTTTTACCGGCCACTCGACACAAACTAGGTGATTTTGAGACTAACATATGGTTTAATTTTATTTCAATAATTCGATTGCGCGTAGGGGTCTTTAGCAGTGGGAGGAAACCAGAGTACCCAGAGAAAACCCACAAGGTTGAACAGATGACCCTACTCCTTGCCACGTACAACTAAGGATTCGAAACCATGCCAGTTGATTCAGCACGCACGCTAACCATTCGGCCACCCAACCCCCTTCTTGACATAAAGGCTATTACAACTTTCCCTTTCAACAATACTTATATACCAATTTTAATCTGGTGAAGAATTTATTATGTTCTTAAAAAAGATTTTTTAACATTTTAAGAATAATTTTACCTGATGTGAACACGAGATGAAGAGTTCTAAGTAATCTTTTCCCACTGGATTTTATTCTTCTTATTGCTTCCATATACCTAATGAATTAGTTAAATCACAATGTTGACAACATAAACATTTTCAAAAAGAAATTTAGAACTCATTTTTTTAACAAAACTTTCGTGATTCCCTGGTGCGATCTTTAAACTTTTTTTCCCAGCATTATGAATATTGTAACAGTGCACCAGGGCCCTGTTTCCCGATATTTTAACTGAAGATAAAATCCAAATTTTAGTAGATACTTCAATTTTGATTGGCTAAGAACTAAAATCAATCGTATAATGTCCAATCAAATTACTAAAATCTGGATTTTATCTTAATTATAATTTGGTGAAACAGGCCCCAGAGCAGCTAATCTAGTTAGATGTTGGCACTCTATAAATGTCCATAATTATCATTATTAATCTGGGTAGAACCTATCATATACTATTCAAAAAAAGTAGGGGATATTTGATTTTAAGTGTTATTAAAGTCACCTAATGAAACTGACGAAGAAACAAATGACAAAATGAAATGAAGTTCACATTCATCGATTTATTCCAAATGATCGTTAGACTAAGTAAGGCACAGACTGACCATTATAAGGGTAAAATGATACCCGGGGTCAAACAGCAAAGTTACCACAGCATCACAACAAAGTCAGTAACGGGTAAATCCTCCTCTGTTTGCCAAACAAGCATTGATCCGACGTGGCATACTCCTAATGAGACGTCTAAGGTCATTTTGGTCCAGATTGTCCCATTCCTGTTGCAACGCAGCAGCAAGTTCTTGGACATTGGCAGGAGGTTGTTGACGTTGACGTAACCTCTGCCCAAGCACGTCCCAGACATGCTCGATGGGGGAGAGGTCGGGACTCAGTGCTGGCCAAGGTAATGTGGTGATGTTCTGTTGTTGGAGGTAACCTGTAACGATCCTGGCCCTGTGACATCTTGCATTGTCATCCTGGAAGATGAAACGGCGGCCATGACGTCGTGCGAACGGCACAACATAGACTGCCAAGATGTTGTACCGGTAGTACTGGCCTGTAACACGCCCTGCAACAACATGTAAAGCCGTTCTTCCAGCAACAGTGATGCCTCCCCACACCATAACAGAACCACCCCCAAATCGATCATGTCTGATGACGTTAACGTCTTGGAAGCGCTCGTTTCGACGACGCCACACCCTCCTACGTCTGTCCAAAAAATCAACAGTGAACCTTGACTCATCTGAAAACATAACATTGCTCCAGCGTCGATTATCCCAGTGTTGACGATCCCTACACCAACGACGTCTTGCCTGAATGTGATGATCTCTCAAACAAGGGATCACGCGAGGACGTCGGGCGCGAAGGTGACCCCTATGCAGTCGATTCCGAATCGTCTGGCCACTCACTCTCACACCAGTGTCTGTTTGAAGACGAGCGCTGATCTGATTTGCTGTGATGACACGATTTCTCAAGGCCAAGGTACGGATAAATCGATCCTGGCTTGAGTTGTCGCCCTTGGTCGACCTGAGCGTGGTCTGTCCTGTACAGATTGTGTATCACGGTATCTGGACCATAGCCTGCTTATGACAGGCTGAGAAACATTCATCGTCCGCGCCACAACCGCCTGTGTTGTGCCGATCTGTAACATGCCAAGGGCACGTAACCTTTCATTTTGGGTAAGCCGACGCATATCAAAATTTGTTTTCTGGTCACTAAAACAATTAAACTGATGTTTCCACCCAGGAATTCAATGCCACAATGACTGTAACATTCAAAGTCAGAGTCGTGCAAATCTTGGGTTGGACCCCCATGATGATCCCAAGCATCACCTGCATTCCATGCGGTAGCTATTGGTGCGTTTGGGCGTCACATGTAACTGGAAATGTTTCTTCTGTTAGGTTCTATAGTGACTTTTTTCGTAGTCATTTGCATATTTTAGTATTATGCCCCCAAAATCAAATATCCCCTACTTTTTTTGAATAGTATATAATCTTATGTATTTAGCACTAATTTCTTCCTCATTTATTCAATATCAAATTTTTGTTTAAAAATTCGTAAAAATCATTTAATATCACACCAATCTGTACTTATGTCCAGTTTGAAGCTGTCCACTCAATTTTGAAAACGAGTGTCCAATTTACAAATTTTCAAACAAAGATTTGATATAAGTGCTCGATACGGAAGATAAATGATACCCAGGTTATAGTGTTATATTCTGTTGAAGTCTCGATGAATCATTTAGTACTATATGGGAATCCCTGTAAACTACAAGAGAGAGAGAGAGAGAGACAGAGAGAGAGACAGAGAGAGAGACAGAGGGTTAAGCCTCTACTCAACACAAACTAGGTCATTTTGGGACTAAATTAAAGTTAAAATGATAAAATGTATTGTATATAAAGATATTAGATATAATGTATTATATATACCTACTGCACTGTATTTATATTTACCTACTATATATTAATACAATGTATTATTTATACACACAGTGCTGTATTAAGAAAATGTCTACTTACTGAATGGAGACGCACTTCATATCCTATAAAAAATATAATTAATCTCACTTTTTTAAAATTTTAATTAAAAAAGAATAAAAAAAACCCAAATTATTATAAAACAGTAATCATAGTAATTTAGCATTAACTTGACGGGCACCTCTGGCTTGTGCTTATGGTTTCGATCCCTAGTGAGAGCGTATGTATCTTGGAGATAGGGTGCCTTGTCAAACGCATAGGTTCATCCTCGGTACCCTGATTTCTTCCAACAAAAAACTCCTGTGCATGCACAAAGTTTAAATTTAATGAATATTCGAGGTAGTGGAAATGGTGTTATTTGAAGATTTAGATGGAAAACAAACCTGGGATCCTCTAGCAAAAATATTACCATCTATCTTCTCGGCACTGAATGGATCAACTCTCCAATGTTCCTATAATAAACACAAGAACATACATTCAAGCTAGGAAAGGTTGGTATGGATCAACTGTCCAAATAAATACAAGAACATAATATATATATATTCAAATTGAAATAGGGTTTAATGTTCTACTGTTCTGCTGCGACAGGGCTAATGAAGACAGGCATACCTCATGTGCTTTGAGAGAAATTTTACCTGGACAGTGGCACTACGGCCTACACATGTATCTAATTCGTGCATGCCAGGTCCATAATCAACTCTCTAGACCGTCCAATGGTTTTGATTTTCAACAAATTTTAACATGATTGCCTATTAATAATTGTAATTTGAATGAAATTTATAATATATCCATTTTGCATTATCTATTTTTGAACTATCATTGCAAAAACGGCCAGTTCATTACGGTCTAACCATAATGATACAAAAACCAATATCGTTAGCTAGAGATCGCCCCAAGAAACTAAGGATCTGAAATTGCACAAGCAATAAAGTTTTACCATGGCCTTTCAGTTGACAAAAAATAAAAAAAATATTTGGCTATACAGGTCTACCATTTTATCATGATGTGGAGATTCTTCATCAGAGTTTTGCACACTTTTTCAGCAATTCTTCATTTACAAAATAATGACATAGTGCTTTTGACCTGGGACTTTTCGACACTCTAAATCAACGGTTCCAAACTTTTGTGTACCCTGTCCTCCAATCCCTTTGATATGAGAACAAATTGAGTTTTGTAAAAGTACATAATTCAATTTAATCCATCAAATAAAATAACAGAAGATGAATTTTGGATCTTAAAAGTCATTGAGTATCAAATATTCGAAGTTATCTAAATCTTACGTAATATTTCTATGTATGTAAAATGTGATAACACAAGCTGTGACTGGTCCCACATAACGATGTGGTTAATATTGTATTAAATAAGCAAACATTCTTTGATTCCCAATTTATGGATACACAATTACTGAGTTTGATATTAAGCGACGTTTCAACGAGAATACTGATCGATGATGTATATCTTCTTTGATTGGCATTTCACATATTTGTATCGTTTGTTTGATAAAGACGAGAGCATCCTCATTGAAACGAAATGTCGCTTAGTATCAAACTCAGTAATAATGTATCCATAAAAATGTACCTTGTTTTAAGTGAGAGGGAGAGAGAGAGAAATGGGGTTTAACGTCCACTCGACACAAACTAGGTCATTTTGGGACTAGCATATGGTTTTTAATTTTAATAATTTGCTTTCGTGTATGGGTCTTTAGCAGTGGCAGGAAACCGGAGGTTGGACAGGCGACCCTACTCCTTGCCACGTACAACCGGGGATTCAAAACTACGCCAGGTGACCCAATGATAAAGCGCGCACACGCTAACCATTCAACCACCCAACCCACCACCTTGTGTTAAGTAAATACTTACCGGAAAAACTGGTACAACATCAATATGTGAACTGAGTAAAATGGAGGGTAGGGAAGGTTCCAGTCCCTCCCAAGTCATAATACATATTGGTTTCTTAGGGGCTACCTAGAAAAACAAGTAAATTTTTCATTCATCTTGCATCTATTCCTTATAAATATATCATGATTATCATGGAATAAAACCAAGTATGAACAATCCAAACCATTAGACAAAATTCGAACTCCTCAAAAAACGTTATAGGCAAAATAGTATTATCAGCATATGGACTGTTCACCATGTACAAAATACACGACAAACAGAGTGGTATCAAAAATAAAGCAAAACAAAAATGAAATGAAATGGGTTTTAAAGTTTAACGTCCCGTCCTGCTGTTCGCTCCAACTGGGCTAATGAAGACAGACATAACCTATACAGTGTGCGATGAGGGCAATTTTGCCTGGAAAGCAGCGTTTCGTTCTTCTCTTATATCAAATTCGAATCTTTTCCGTTAACGACAATGTATACACAGGTTTTTTAGTCCCATCCCAATGACTAGACAGGGCTTCGGCCTATCTAATATCAAATTCCAATCTTTCACGTGAACGACAATGTATACACAGGTCCTCATTTTTTCGTCCCATTCCAATGACTAGACAGCTGTCCTTTATAGGCCCTCAGTCCTGATGAACTTTCTTAGCCAATGCAGGGATTGAACACGCGTCCTCAAGGTTAGCGAAAACAGCGTCTTAATCACTTAGCGACCGTGGGTCTGTGTTGCATTATAGGGCCTAATCCTCATTCAGATATATCATGATTATCCTATCATCACAAATAAAGCTAAATGAAATGAAATGGAGTTTGACTGTCAGTGACTACTTGGCTATTGCCTTCTTATATAACATATATATCAGCTGTATAACTGATTTATTTCAATTGTAAGAATCTTGGTACCGTTATCAGGCAGGGCCCTGTTTCACGAAATTTTAACTTAAGATAAAATCCAATTTTAGTAGATACTTCAATTTTGATTGGCTATAAGCACTAAAATCAATCTAATATTATCCAATCAAATTACTAAAATTGGGATCTTATCTTAGTTAAAATTTCGTGAAATAGGCCCCAGGGTTAGAATATGACCTGCTATGATAAAATCTGAACAAATGACAATAAACTCTTAAGACACACAGGCTATAATGCCATAGACAAAGAAACCGAGAGACTGTCAGGACGAATTGTTTAAAGCCCCAATAACACTCTTGTTGTAACTGAAAAATATGTCCCAATCTTCATTCTGGTCAACAAATCGTATTATTTTAGAATATTCCAATTAAATGATGATATACATTTCATCTTAACACACCTATTTTAAAAAATTGGAAAAATTCAACCAATTGATTTGAAAAGTCTAACGTAAACCTTTTCAAATGTGACTTGGATTTTAAAATATTTTCAAACCCTCTGGACAAGTAAAATAGGTTGTAATGGATAATTTACACAACAGGTAGGACATTTAAACATCTAGTACTTAGAATAAGGGCATTATTTATTTTCTGGAGCTACCAAGCCAGCAAGAATGTTATTGTCCCTTTAAAACCACTGTTTTATATATTCAAGTATACTGAAAATAAATGTTTGTAGTGAAGAAATCGTTTTGGATTTAATTGCTCGGACTGGTCTAATGGAGACCGTCATACGCCTTGCTGCAAAGGGTTCATTTACGCATACGCTAATTTCAACACAGAATCGAACACAGGTGATCCAGGTGAGCAAGGGATAATTGTTTCATTGGCTGAGTCACCGTGGCTACCTTACCTCAAATGATTTGAACTCTAATCCTATATCTTTAGCCACTCTCTGTAAAAACTCCACTGATTTACCTTAAAAATAACAAAACAATTATTCTATTCACGCTTCTTTGATGGCTTCATCTATAAATATCCACTAAATTATTGTTTGTAATGCTTTAAAGATTTCAATATTTGGAGAGAGAGAGAGAGAGAGAGGCTTTAAAGTTTAATGGGACTATCCAAATAATATGATTCAATTATATTTCAATAATTTGCTTACGCGTACCGTAGGGGTCTTTAGCAGTGGAAGGATTCCGGAGAACCTGGAGAAAACACACGATGCTGGACAGGCGACCCTAGGCCTACTCCTAATTGTCACTTACAATTAGGGAATTGAAACAACGCCACTTGACTCAGTGACCATTCGGGCACCCAAGTACTTTAACATCTTCCTCTCAAAAGCAGGGGGTTGGGTGCCGGCGGTTTTGACTTAATGTGTGGCATTATATTAAGTCAAGTGCGTGTGTGGTTTATCCATTCCCCATCTGTTTGGTATGTTAACTTTCAAAGCTAAATAAAATTAAACCATATGCTAGTCCAAAAATGAGCTAGTCTGTATCCAGTGGAGGCTAAACCGAATCTCTCTCTCTCAAAAATGAGAATTATATTTAACCCTGCTACAGTAAATTTATGTCTACCTGTCACTGATGACTAGCCCACTAACTAGGCCTACCTAGAAACAGATGATTTGAGAAATAAAGAATATCTACCAAGTCTTTACTTACTATAATCTACATCGGGTTGAACCGTCTTAATCCTCAAATATTCTCGAAATAAGCTGACAGCTGAATCTTCACCCATATTTCTTCTATTTTATACTTTATAACACCTTAAATTCTCTCTCTCTACTATAATCAGCTGAGCCAAAAGGGGGAATAACTGTAACAACAATAAAAGAATAGTCCTCAATATCCAGTATGTTAACCCATCTACAACCTATCAGTATTCTGATGGCCTATATTTTGTAGTGATAGTTTTATAGTTTCCACCTTTAGTAAAAATTTATGGGTTACCCGGTAATTGCGATAAGATTTTGCTCCCACAAACGTTGAGAAGGTTTGCATGCACATAAAGAAAACCTTTAAGGAGAGAAAGAGAGAGAGAAATGGAGTTTAATGTCCACTCGACAGATACTAGGTCATTTTGGGACTAACAAATGGTTTAATTTTATTTTAATAATACGCATGCTCGTAGTGGTCTTTATTATAGCAGTGGGAGGAAACCGGAGTACCCGGAGAAAACCCAAGAGGTTGGACAGGCGACCCTACTCCTTGTCACGTACAACCGAAACTTTTAAAGATGCATTAAGTAAGATTTACCATAGATAATAGATGATAATTGAGCTGGTGACTTCACCTCCGTTAAATTAACTAAGACAATTTATTACCCCAGATAACACAGGAGATGAAGTTTTAATACAAGAACACAACTCACTTGACCTGTATCATAGTAATATAACCTACAGTTATATAGTGGCTTATTAAAATGCATGGTCATGGCAAGTCTAGTTTATATTTATACAGGATAACAGGGGGGTTGCGGTGGGTAAGACGCTGGCTCACTAGCTTCGAGGTCATGTGTTCGATCCCTGCATTGGCAGAGAAAGTTCATCCAGACAGTTGTCTAGTCGTCCGGATAGGATGGAAAACCGAGGTCCCATGTACACTCTGGCATGCATGTAAAAGATCCCTTGGCAGTTGGAATTCAATATAGAGTAGGCCATAGTGCCACTGCCCGGGCAAAATTCCCTCATAGCACACTGTGTACCCATCTTCATTCGCCCAGTCAGATGTTAAGCCCCATTTCATTTCGTTTTGCTTAAGCCCAGATTCGATTCCAGTCAATTTCCCACTTTTCAGTTGTTGCGTCTGCGCGACAAACAAGTAAATGTGTCTAGTTGTTCGGATAGGATCAAAAACCAAGGTTCGCCTGTACATGCACATAAATAAACACTAGCTCAAAATGCCACTATCCTGGCAAAATTCTCCAAGCTCCATATGTTTGTCTCTAAAATGGAGGGCCACGTTGGCCAAGTGTGAGAGACGGCCAGGTACGTGAGATGCTGGCTCACTAAACCAGAGTTCTCAGGTTCGGTGTTGGCCAAGATAGTGCCTTCGGATTTTTTTCAAACTGGCTGCCCCTTGTCAGTGGTGTAAATGGAGGGCCTGGCAAAGACAGACAGAGAGAGAGAGAGAGAGAGAGAGAGAGAGAGGGGGGAGAGAGAGAGAGAAATGGGGTTTAACGTCCACTCGACACAAACTAGGTCATTTCAATAATTCGCTTGCACGTAGGGGTCTTCAGCAGTGGGAGGAAAGGAGAGTACCCGCAGAAAACCCACGAGGTTGGACAGACGCCCCCTATTCCTTGCCACGTTCAACCAGGGATTCGAAACCACGCCAGTTGACTCAATGGTAGGCCATATGATGGGGTATAACATCCACTGGACACAAACTTTTGGGATCAACATAATGAATCAATTTTATTTTAATAATTCACTAGTGCACAGGGTTCTTTAGCAGTGGGAGTTATAAATAAGGCTTAACATCCAATCAACTCAAACTAGGTCATTTTGGGACTAACACATGATTTTAATTCACTTGTGCATAGGGTGGGTGGAAACCGAAGGATGTTATATAAGAAGCAGGGTCATCTGTCCAACCTTGTGGGATTACTCCAGTTCCTCCCACTGCTAATAAATATATCTATCTAAATACAACCAAGTAAAAATAAACCTTCATGATTATGTACACCGGCCTGTGGAATGCAATAAAAAGACAGCTGAATGACAAATACTTTATTTATCAAAGATTGCAGCTAAAATCAAACAATGTAATTATAAACTATAAATGATTAGACTTGATCAATTGGATTATTTTCTGACCAGAAAGATTTTAAATAAAAGTCCTTTATATTTTAGTAGAGTATCTAACTCTATATTTATAGATACATAAGATTAGATAATAGTTAGACAATAGATAATGTAAAGGGAATATACTGAAAATTTCAGTCAAATTGATCCACTCTGAATCAAGATATTAGCTATTGAATATTTGGGCCTAAAGTTGGTACAATAAAAATCATAGTCGATTATCCAGTTTTTCATTTAATCATCAGTAACTGGGGAGCAGCAGATTGGATTCAAATCCAGTGAATATCAGACACATAAGATGACATCGAGAGTTGATTAGGGTCTTTTCATGTAAATAGTTTATATATCATTTCAGGCCAAATGAAAGATCTGCAATAGGCAGATTTAGCTCTTGCATAATGCATGTTTAAACATAATTCTGGTTTAATGGTGATTGGAATATATTTTTTCATACATTATTTTTAAAAAAACAGATAATATGACAAAATTATTGCACTTTAGCGAGAGCTGGTATAATCTCCTGATAGATTTCTATACCTCGTAAAAATATATCTTCATTTAGATATTCATTATGATCATGTAGTAAGATTGGTGTATAATTCATTGGTGAGAATCCAATAGCTGGTATACCACACTGCAATAGATAATATATTATATAATCATGTATAATTACATAACATTTACAATTTAAATAAAATAACAAATATACAAGATAATATGTTATATTTTAATTTAATAATCTAAATGTAACATTCAAACTGAATTAACTATGAATAACCATATAATATTGAAATATATGTAATATACCCATGTAATATTGAAAAATATATAATATACCCATATAATGAAATATATATAATTAATTACCCATTAAAATATTATAAATAACCATGTAATATTGAATTTTTTTTTATATATTGTTACCCATTAAATATATATATGTAATAAAGAAATGAAATATTATATAAATATACATTGTACACTCAAATATAAAATGTATAAAATGCATATAATATCGAAAAAGAAATATCTATAAATCAAGGATTATGCAATTGAAACTACAGCAGTTTTAACATCTGGATTACTATTATTAGAGCTAATATCTGGAACTGGATTGCTATTATCAGAGCTAATATCAGGATTGCTATTAACAGAGCTAACATCTGGATTACTATTTTCAGAGCTAACATCTGGATTACTATCAACAGAGTTAATATCAGGATTACTATTACCAGAGCTAACATCAAGATTACTATTATCAGAGTTAATTATCAGGATTGCTGTTATCAGAGTTAATATCAGGATTATCATTATCAGAGCTAACATTTGGACAGAGTCAAGATTTTTGTGTCCCGTTAACAGAGCTCTGTTAATTAGGCACCATAAGCTATGATAATTAGGTACATGACTAGCTATGTTAATTACGTACATGACAAGTTATGTTAATTAGGCACAGAATAGGCTATGTTAATTAGACACAATAAGCTATGTTAATTATGTACATGACTAGCTATGTTAATTATGTACATGACTAGTTATGTTAATTAGGCACATGACTAGTTATGTTAATTGGTCACATGACTAGGTATATTATGTTAATTAAGCACATGACAAGCTATGTTAATGACATCATTTGTTTTTCTTATATGATATTTCACATGCAATATTATATGCGTAAGGATTTGGTGAATTAAATTTTGGTGAATTAAATGGTTTATTTATTCAAGCAGGGAAGTCTACTTACAGCTCTTACAAATCTACTATCAGTAGCAGCAGGAAATATTTCAGTTTGTATTTTCATATTTCTGTAATGAAATGAAATGAAATGGGATTTAACTTCCTACGGTTCTGCTCGTAAACTGGGATAATGAAGACGGGCATACGCTATACAGTGTGCTACGAGGGAAATTTTGCCGGGAGCTGTAGCGCTACGTTCTACTCTATCATTGAATTCAAACTGCCAAGGATCTTTTACGTGAATGCCAATGTGTACACAGGACTTCGGTTTTTCGTACCATCCGAATGACTACACAGCCGTCTTTGTCAGGCTCTCCGTCCTGCATCACTGACAAGGGGAAACCACACCAGAAAATCTGGATGAGCTTTCTGAGCCAATGCAGTGATCAAACTCTGTAAGAATTAGGGTTAACAATAGAAAAATAAAAACACTGCCCCAATTAGGAAAAATATTAGGGTGAACAATAGCCAAATAAATACACTTCCCATAAATAGCTGGCATTCTTATTAAGCACAAGAGTAAATGTAAACAAGTTATAAATTATCACTTGTTTGTAGTTTTGACAATATGTGTGTATTCATTGATTGCTTATTATCGTAACCAAAGATTTTGTTATTCGTTTCTGAATTTTTAAATTATATCTTGAAATAGTCGTACATGTACATCAAATAGAAGCCATAAATAAAAAACATGAAACATGAAATTAATGTGAAATGATGTAAGGCGTTATCAAAAATGATGGACGGTGGAAGCCCTGGCCTTGAGAATTGATTAAAGTCTTGCCATGTCTGATTAATAATTTATTGAAGGCCCAAAGTCTTGAATAATGCCTGACAGAATTAAATCAAATCATTAAATGGCCATTCATTTCTACACTTCTTAAAATCAGAGCCACCCGATGCTCTAGAGAGTTGATTACAGTCTTGTCTAATAAATAGTTTATACAACATTTCGGGCCAACAGAAACAAAAAGGGGATCACAGTGGCTAAGACGCTGGCTCGCTTGCCTTGAGGTCGGGTGTTCGATCCCTTCATTGGCTGAGGAAGTTCATAGAGATTTTTGGGCGTGGTTTCCACTTGACCGTGATGCAGGACGAAAGCCTGACAAGGACTGCTGTCTAGTTGTTCGGATAGGACCAAAAAGTGATATACCGTGTACACATTGACGTGCACGTTAAAGATCCCCTGACAGCTGGAAATCGATAAAAGAGTAGGCTGTAGTGTCGCTGTCCGGGAAAATTTTCCCTTACAGAACACTGTATGGTGTATGCCCGTCTTCATTAGCCCAGTTGAGAGTAAAACAGTAGGATGTCAAACCTCTTTGCATTTCATTTCAGAAGACAAAAATATCAAACAGATTTAAAAGAGGCCTATCAGAAAAGATTATGAAAGATCATAAGGTATGCACAACTCAGAACACTTAAAATTCCAGGAGTTTTCCAGGATTTATTTATAAGATTTCCCTGTAAAGAATTCTACATCATAATGTATTTTTTTTACGCTTGAAGAACATTTAAGGTGACAAACTCGTGAACTTTTGAAGAAACATTCGATGTCTATGTTCAGTTTTATTTCTTTCCTAGTGTAATAAAGACAAGTAAAACAAAATTTTGAACTATAAAAATGAAACGAAATAGGACCTGTGTTAATCAATATGACGGTCAGAAACTTTTAACTGATTCAAAGAAACCATAAAAACACACAGGAGTCCTAACGCAGATGAAACACACGCCTTCATATTATAAAGCACAGCAAACTTACACTTCTAAAAAATGCAGAATCAGTGCTAGCTGGCATTATCCCAGTTCGTATTTTAATATTCCTATAGAAGTTTCATGTAAAATAGTTTAAACACAAGTATAAAATCTTAAGAGAAAAAGAAATTAACGTCCACACAAACTAGGTCATTTCAGGACTAACACTTGGTTCAATTTTATTTTTATAACTTGATTAGATGAAGGGGTTTTGGAAGGAAACCAGAGAACCTGGAGAAAAAACTACAAGATTAGAAAGGTGACCCTACACCATGTCACTAACAAGCAGGGATTCATAACCATGCTACTTCTGACTAATTGCCCAACTCCGCACTAAGTCTTAGAGATGAATCAAGTCATTATGACTCGCCATAACATCTGGCCCCAAGTTCACGAAGCATTCTCAGACTTAAGTTGAGAATTTACTCAAACCTGTTCACCTTATTTTAACTAAAACATAGCCCTTTATAATAATTTTGTTTTTTTTATGTATCAAAAACATCAATATGAAACTATGTGCAAAGTTTTGTGTTTCTGCATCAAAGATATTTCTCAAAAATCCTGATTGAAAGTTGAGCAAATTCTCAACTTAAGTCTGAGAATGCTTCGTGAACTTGGGGCCAGATGATAGGAAAGAAATGGAATGAAATGGGGTTTAAAGCGATAATAACATATTTTCTAAGAAAGTCAAATCATAATTATTTCTTTGTCTTTTGTTCGATCAATAGCTTATCAATTCACTATTAGAGCGATAATAACATATTTTCTATGGAAGTCAAAACTTACTTATTTCTTTGTCTTTTGCTCAATAGCTTGATTGTCGAATCACTATTATACGATCATAGGCATTATTTCCCATTCTTATAAATCACTAACACCGGAAATACTAACACAATTATCTCCCTTGTTTTTCTATCCCCCCCCCCTCCCATACAATTCAAACGTTTGCATTTGAAGTTGAAAATGATATTTTTGCCCATTTCTCAACTGGCAATTGTGAATTATAGGATTAATAACATTATTCTTTAACACGGTAGGACTGTTTATAGATACAATCAATTTTAAGGCTTTATTTAACGTATTTTGAAAATATAACTTTAAAATATGAAATTACAGCTTTAACATCCTACTGTACTGCTCCAAATTTGGGCCGAAAAACAGTGCTATGGCCGACTCCTATATCAAATCTCTACTGCCAAGGACTCTTTTATGTGCAATGTTTCCGTGGAGGTCACTATGTCGCAATCTCTGATTGGAAACTACTGTTCACGTATCTGTCGATAACATAGCATTAAGTTCGGGAATTGTGAAGTAATCTAGCAAGGTCCAGATTTTGTAAAACTTGCAGTCGTTGCTGAACCTACTCACATTAAATGAAAACTAGTATCAAATTGATCGTGAACCATTTGAGAGAAAGAGAGAAATGGGAGTGGACGTCTACTTAACACAGACCCGGTCATTTTGGGTTTGAAGTATCATGATGAAATCGGAGGCCCGGGAGAAAACCCACGAGGTTGCGACAGGCGACCCTACTCCTTGTCACGTACAACCAGGGAATCAACCAACACCAGTTGACTCAATGACAGACCTTCCAGCCATCCAATCCCCATTGAACCATTTGAAGATGTCTATGCTAGAGTTAGAGTTAATTTACATACTGCACTGCTACAAAACTTAGAAATATATCTAAATATTACAGATTCTTCCATATTCAAGTCTCGTTATTTGAAGGGATCTATTTATACTTCCGGGTAAACTCATTATTTGAGGGGATTTATACTCCCGGGTAAACTCATTATTTGAGGGGATTTATACTCCCGCGTAAACTCATTATTTGAGGGGATTTATACTCCTGGGTAAACTCATTATTTGATGGTATTTATACTCCCGGGTAAACTCATTGAGGGGATTTATACTCCCGGGTGAACTCATTATTTGAGGGGATTTATACTCCCAGGTAAACTCATTATTTGAGGGGGTCTATACTCCCTTGTATACTCATTATTTTAGGGTATTTATACTCCCGAGGACACTCGTCATTTGAGGGGATTTATACTCCCGCGTAAACTCATTATTTGAGGGGATTTATACCAGAGTTGGGATTTCAAAATTTTACGTGTCGGACATTTTACCGAAAATAAAGGGGCATAACTCTTATCGTTATTTAAGCAGACAAATTCATACCACAATTAAAAGTCACATGTCAAAATATTCAAATCACGTACATAACAAAAATAGGTGAACCTCGCTATTTTTCATATTTAATTCCCGTACGGTATTCAATTCATACCACATACCACAATTAAAAATCACATGTCAACAAAATATTCAAATCCCGTACGTAATAAAAATTGGTGAACCTCGCTATTTTTCACACCTAATTCCCGTACGGCATTCAAATTCATGTCAGTAAATGTCGTACAAAATTAAGCATTTTCGTAATACATTGAATGAAAGCTTGCCGATCCTGCTTCGGCATAAAATTCACAACGGTAATATTCCTTTAGATTTACGTGGCAGCAAATGAATGCCGAACTTCCGAAATAAGAATAGTTTGTGATGTCAGAACATCGTTTTTTCTTCATAAAATGTCAACAAAATATTCAAATCCGTGCGTAATAGAAATAAGAACACGACAGCAAATGAAAGAAAAGCGTTCGAAATAATACTTGCGGTGATGACAAAAGGCATAGCTGACTTCAGCGTATTGCCGCTATGGCGTACGTGACCCACAGCTTCATACATTACTTGTGGTGATGAGAAAAGGCATAGCTGACCTCAGCGTATTGCCGCTATGGCGTACGTGACTTACAGCACACAGCTTCATAGTAAGCACTGCCTAACATTTTAAGCAATATTCGTGCGGCGCTCGAGATCACGGGGAAAGTGCCACTGTGGATGAGAATTTATATATGGATTCTTAAAAGATATCGTAGACAAAATGAATTAGGGTGTTATAAAACAATATACTCTTACGATATGTGACATCTATGATTAGTTGATAGATGCTGTCTGCTCACATCAATGCGATTAAAATGCCCGACAATTGAAGACCACGAGGTAAACAGGTGAATTAAAATTATAATCACTCTTATTGGATTGATGAATAGTCCGACAAAGGGAAAGCAATGACTTCTGTTTAAGATTAGATTGATGAATTGTCCTACAAAGGATTAAGTCAATCAATCAAGACAGATTAAGTAGTTAATCAAGGTAGGTTAATTGACGGTATAACACGATAAATACGTTGATCACTTAATTACCTAATCAATCCTGCCTATTGTCAACGATAATCGGGTTGAGTGGTAGTTATACTCTCAGTACACTATATTAATTTTGGAATTTTGAATATTATTCACTATGTCTTGATGTCCGATTGGGCATATTCCCGGTCGGACAACATTGTGCGTTTGGAAAAAAAATTCGGACAAGTCCGGAATATACGGGCGAAATCCCAACTCTGATTTATACTCCCGGGTAAACTCATTATTTGAGGGGATTTATACTCCCAGGTGAAATCATTATTTAAGGGGAATTAATCTCCTGGGTAAACTCATTATTTGTGGGGATCTATACTCTCTTGTAACAGTTGAATACCAGTTCAAATATGAAGAATATAAATTGCACGATGGGGATTGACTATATCAAATTACTTACTGATTATTACAAGCAGAAGAGAAAGCAGCCCACCATTTGTCTTCAGGACTAATAGATGTCATATCTTGACTCATGCCTTTCTGAAATAAACAAATAAACCCTGACTGTTGGACATAGATCATACACTACTGCATAATCTAGGTGAATCATTTACAACCAGTAGATGAATTATATACTTACTACTAGTAAGTTAGTTGAATTATATAATTACTTTTAGAGTAGAATTATATAATTACTTACTGGTTGAAGTATATAATTACTAACCACTTGATAAAGTAGCTGAATTATATAATTGTCAACTGGATAAACTAGTTGAATTACTTACTGCTTGATAAACTAGTTGAATTAAATAATTTTTAACTACTGTATACGCTACTTGAATTATATAATTACTTACTACCGGATACACTTGTTGAATTGCTGACTACACTAGTTGAATTATATAATTGTCTACTAGTTAACTAAGCACTGCATAAACTAGTTGAATTGCTGACGACTGGATAAACCAGTTGAATTATATAATCACTAACGACTGGATAAACTAGTTGAATTATATAATTACTTACTACTAGATAAACTAGTTGAATCCCTTCACCTGCTTCTTTACACCACATATTTATCTTGTTTTCAAACTCCTCCAGATTAACAGTTGGTGGAATTCGTATATCAAAACCTTGCAAAACATAACAAATCCATGCTTACAAGAAGAAATCGAAAAACCTTGTCTTTTGTTCAGTAAGGGAGGGTATAAAGTTCAGTCCCTGTTGGTCAAGAACTTCCTTGGAAAGTTTTCTCATAGTTTACCCTGGTCAATGATAAATGACAGACAGCCTGGCAATGAACAGCATGCATTCATTCGGATAGGATAAAACCCCACAGATACAAGTTAACATGCAAAAAAATAACATAACGCTACTGTCTGGGTAAAATTGGCATCATAGCTGTCTTACCTATCCCAGCTGGTGCAGAAACAAAAGCTGTTAACACAGGGCCCCCAAGAAGTGTCGCCTCTAAGAGAGAGAGAGAGAGAGAGAGAGAGAGCCCCCAAGAAGTGTCTCCTCTATGAGAGAGAGAGTAAGAGAAAGAAAGAGAGAGAGAGAGGGCCCCCAAGAAGTGTCTCCTCTATGAGAAAGAGAGAGAGAGAGAGAGAGAGTAACTAGGTCATTTCAAGATTAACATATGTATTAAATTTTATTACAATAATTTGCTACTTCTTGTCATGTCCAACCAGGGCATCGAAACCACACCAGTTGACTCAATGACAGCCCCATATTATGCAGCGCACGTGCTAACCATTCATGCTAACCATTCGGTTATCGACCGCCTTTCATACTTACTGGCTTTCATTTCTGCTGGAATAACATTCATTTGAACACCACCCTAAAATACAAAATAAATAAAATAACATTCTGTCTTGAATTTTGATTATATAATTTCGGGTGCTGATTGAGGATAGCCGTGCTGGAGACGTGGATTAGGAATCGTCTTTTTGGGGTTTCTGATGGGGGATATCTTTATTTGGGGTGCTGATTGGGTGTCTCCTAGTCGGAGGTGCTGATTAGGGATCATGTTATTGGGGGTTCTGATGGGGAATCTCTTTGTTTGGGTGCTAGTTGGAGGTAGTGATTAAGGATGATATTGCTGGGGGTGCTGATGGGGGATCGTCTTGTTCAGGGGGGTGCACAACAGGGATCATGTTGTGGGGAACGCTGATTGGGTATCATCTTGCTCCATGGGGATCTCCTTGCTAGAGGTAATGATTGTGGACTTTCTTGTTGGAGGTGATGATTGGGGATCTCTGTGCTGGGAATGATGATAACAGATTTTCTTGCTGTTGATGATTTTCAGGGTTCTCCAAACTGGTGAAGATTGGAGTTCTCCGTGCTGGAGGTCATGATTAAAGACCTCCTTGCTGAAGGTAATGATTGGGAATCTCTTTGTTGGAGGCACTGATTGCTGATCTCTCTGTCATGATTAAAGACCTCCTTGCTGGAGTTAATGACTGGCTATCACCTTCTTGATGTATTGATTGGGGTACTCCTTGGTGAAGGTGACGGATTGAACATTGGAGGTGTTTATTGGGGATCCTGGAGGTGACAAATTGGGATCTGATTGAGATGGACGGTTCCCCACCATCCAATAACATCTCAAACTAACCTCAACCATAGTTAGATTAACTGTTGTAACGTCTCCAAGTGTCAGGTTGGGGTTGGATTCTAATCTGGAAAATATAAATAATTCGAAAAAATGATCAGTTGCTTTATGTTATTTTGACTAGAGTATTTATTATGGTTAAAATACGAACTCAATGACAGAGTTTATGATCTAAAGCACATGGCCAGCAATAATCTTGAGGAAACTGATGAACAAAAAATCTTCATCAAATCTTGAGGAATTTGATTAACAACAAATCTGCATCATTCATCTTGAAGAAACTGATTTTGTACTTACTTTTCTTCTTGTTCTCTTCTAAATGACAAAAAACGGTTAATAACTGTATTCTGAAATACCATAGAAAATAAAAAAAATATGATTTACATTTAGGACCCGACTAAGCAACTCAATTGTCACAATTATGTAATGGGAGAGAGAGAGAGAGAGAGAAATGGGGTTTAACATCCACTCAACACACACCAGGTCATTTTGGGACTAACACATGGCTCAATTTTATTTCAATAATTTGCTTTGCACGTGGGAGTAAACCGGAGGACCTGGAGAAAACCCACGAGGTTGAACATGCGATCCTAACCATTCAGCTATCCCACCCAGCTTCTCATGTAAAATTACAATAGCTACATGTCATAATATTGTAATTGTACCCTGTTGTTTTACAATTATGAAATTGTTCATATGTATAATTACAATGCTGTAATTATTCCTCTGTAGATTACTATGGTGTAATTGTTCGTGGATGAATTATAATAGTATAATTTTTCCTTGGATGAATAACAATGGTATAATTAATTGTTCCTTGGATGAATTACAATAGTATAATTGTTCCTTGGATAAATTACAATAGCATAATTGTTCCTTGGATGAATAACAATGGTGTAATTGTTCCTTGGGTGAATTACAATAGTATAATTGTTCCTTGGATGAATTACAATGGTATAATTGTTCCTCAAATGAATTGCAATGGTGTAATTGTCCCTTGGGTGAATCACAATAGTATAATTGTTCTTTGGATGAATTACAATGGTATAATTGTTCCTCGAATGAATTACAATAGTATAATTGTTCGTACTATACTAATATGTTGTAAATGTTACTCTTTAGAATTATAAAAGTAAAATTGTAATCCAGTAGTACTAATTGTTGTAATTGTTCTCATGTAGAATTCCAATAGTGTAATTGTCATGATTCCACTTTTTGCACTTAAAATATCCTGTTCTATGTTATACTAAATATATTTACAAACTTTTCAGCTGCTGTATTCTTGAGGATAGCCGATCCATGACCTGGATCCCCGGGACAAATAACTGTACACCCTTTATAAATATAGTACAACAAGATCACAATATATTATACAGTAACACATCCTGCTTTATATATATAACAAGATCACAATATATTATACTGAGAGAAAGAGAAAGGGAGAGAGAGAGAGAGAGAGAGAGAGAGAGAGAGAGAGAGAGAGGGTTTAACGTCCACTTGACACAAACTAAGTTATTTCGGGACTAACATATGGTTTAATTTTATTTCAATCATTCACTTGCGCGTAGGGGTCTTTAGCAGTGAGAGGAAGTCTGAGTACCTGGAGAAAACCCACAAGGTTGGACAGGCGACCCTAAACCTTGCCACATACAACCGGGGCTTTGGAACCACACCAGTTGACTAAATGGTAGGTCGTATGATACAGCGTGCGCACGCTAACCATTCGACCATCCACCCCCCCCCTACCCCCCGGGTGTGGTATATGAAGAGTGATGCTGTAGATCATTCAGTCATTCAGGTGTCAACATTTCCTTCCATTATTGAATGTTAGTCCAAAAATAACTATTCAATACTGAGTGGACTTTAAACCCAATTGGACTCTCTTTCCTAGATATACAAACAAAATGAAATGAAAATAAAATGGGGTTTAGCGTCCTACTGTTCTGCTAGTAAACTGGGCTAATGAAGACGAGTCTATGTCATACAGTGTGCTATGAGGCAAATTTTATATAGGCACTACGGCCTACTCTTATATCAAATTCCAAATGCCAATGGATCTTTTACGTGCACACCAATGTGTAAAAAGGACCTCGGTTTTTAGTCCCATCCCAACCACTAGACACCTGTCCTGCATGATTGACAAGGAGAACTTGGAACACCCAATGCAGGGATGGAACACCCAACCGCCAGGCTAGCGAGCCAGCATCTTACCCACTTAGCCACTATTCTCCCGGATATACAAACACCATCTCTCTCTCTCTCGTTAAATTCCATGTATAGGGAGAAAGAGAAAAATGGGGTTTAACGTCCACTTGACACAAACTAGGTCATTTCGGGACTAACATGGTTTTAATGTTATTCCAATAATTCGCTTGCATGTAGGGGTCTTTAGCAGTGGGAGGAAACCAGAGTGCCCGGAGTAAACCCACGAGGTTGAGAAGGCGCCCATATTTCCATGCTACATACGCTCATACCCGGGATCGAAACCACAGCCGCAAGCCCGAGGTGACCGGCCAGCTAGAGGTCGAAGCACTGCACTCTAGACCACTAGGCCATCCCAACCCCCCTCCATGTATAGCAGCCTAGGGGAATTATAAAAACAACATGCTTTATCAATTTGAAGCATCCAGTGAAGATACTTACACCAACAATTTCGTTCACCATAAAATACTCTAAACGCCTCTTCTGGATTAGCAATGCCTAGAAATATTTAAAAAAAAATAAATGCTAATTAACAAAACTATTCTCATTCTTAGGTACTGTGGTGTCCCTAGGGCTGTATATTGCCTGTTTAATTTGGTAAAATTGAAACATTCTTATTGTTTAAAGTATTAAAGAGCTCTAAATCTACTATTGAACATTTCCAGTTTAGCTGTAGATAGATAGGAGAGTTTTGCCTTGACATTCCAACTATTAAGCTAATTATTGAAATAAAATTGAACCATATGTTAGTCCCAAAATGACCTAGTTTGTGTCGATTGGACTTTAAACCATCTCTCTCTCTCACACACACACTTTTTCACGTGCATGCCAATATGTACACGTGTGACACGACTATAGACACACTTGTCAGACCTAAAGGCACCACCCCTAGTTTTCGAACCCTGTTGTCAGCCCTACAGACACCACCCCAGACAAGTGAAAGCCAGACTCGAAAAATCGTGAAATTGGACCAAAAAACTATTTCATTTTTTTTATTTTTTTTTCCAAGAGGCATATCAAAATAAAATTACATGATAAGATGAGAAAGTTTTGATAAAAGAAAAAGTGGGGATGTCATGAATGACCAGTTTTTTGAGGATAACCCATAAAAACCTTTTTAAATTAAAACTAGGTTTATTTGCAATGGGACCCGTGGATGAGAAGAAGAATGATATAGATGTTATTTTATATGTTTACCTTCATCTAAAGCAAATCCTATATTAAGTTGTTTAAATTCATCCATTTTATAAAATGTTCCCATTCCCTCAATTCCTCCGATTTCCTCATCTGGTAAATTATATAAAACAAAACATGAGAAAAATACAAAACAATATGAATTGATACTGGTTGGGGGTTTGTTTCCCCGTTCTTGTATTCTATAAATAGATACAGGTAGGGGATTTCCCTTTCTTGTATTTTATGAATTTATACATGAAGTTGTTTTCCCTGTATTACTATTTGTATGAATTGATACATGTAGGGGTTTTCCCTGTATTAGTATGGAGTAAGGGGTTTCCCTGTATTAGTATGGATGGATACATGTAGGGGTTTAACCTGCACTACATAGCATGAATTGATACCGAAAGAGGAATTTACTAATAACTAACTCTAAAGCTGCATTTCCTTTAGTACGGATCCGGTCCGTTTTCGGTTCACTTTCATAGAATTTTAGTAAAAGTGTTTCCTTATGTGCGGATGCGGATCTCTACGCGGCGTCCGCTACCCTTTTTCGAAACGGAACGCATGCGGAACTGTGTCCGTAAACATCCATAACGCACATAAGGAAACACAGTTTGGGTAGACCGCACGGCAAATAGTTAGAAATAGGCAGGGGAATTCCAATTTTCGCCTTTCTTAGACACATGCCATGTTGAAAAGAGGAACCCTCGCGCTTGAAAAACCGCATATACACAACCTGCCGAATGTCATGTCTGTTGCCAGACCGGAGTTGGACGAGAGCCGGACTGGTTCCGTACTATAGGAAATGCAGCTTTACCCTGACAAATAAAATGATACCTGGTCCAAATATAATGTGAATCGTTCTTTGAAATTTTCTGCCTTCTTTCTTTAATCTTCTGATTGCTTCAATATATCTAAAATATCAAACATATCTTCAACATATCTAGAATCCAATTATAATTTGAAAACTCTGGGGTCAGACTGGACATAAATATCAAAATTAGTCAAGGCAATTTCCTAAATAACTTCTATCATGAATCAGAAATGACGGTTTAATTCTATTTCAATAATTCGCTTGTGTGTAGGGGTCTTTAGATGTAGGAGTAGGAGGAAACCATAGGTTGGGCAGGCGTCGACCCTAGTTCCTGTCACGTACAAGCGGGGAATAGAAACCATGAGGGTTGACTCCATGACTGACCTCAGTTATGATCTAATATGTACGCATTAAACTATTCTGCCACCCTAGCCGCCCCTAGTTAAACGTAAGCACCTTAACAGATAGATACATATCACTGTGCCCTCGTCTCATTATTTTGAAATTCAATATTACGTTATGACATTTTTAAACAGGTGACAAAATTGAGGGGCTGAAAAAATTGCAACTGTTTTTTACTTACTGTATGCCAACACATTTCATATCCTAAAACAGAAAAAAGGCAAAAGTAATAAATTCTTCATAAAGAAAAGAATAACAATACATTCTCATATTTATATTGTCAGGAGAGAGGTAATATAGGCCTAGCCTGTTCCTCAATCTTTTTCTGAGAATAAAATATTGTCAATAATAATTTTTTTTTTTTAAAATATAGTCAAACATTTTAAACTACACACTACTCTGTGCAGATTGGGTATAATGTCCCGTTAGCTAATGTCGTGCGGCTGGAATTTGACATGAAAGTTATGCTGTAGTGCCACTGTCTGGGCTAAATTTCCCTCATAGCACACAGTATGGTATATGCCTGCATTCATTACTCCAGTTAGAGCAGAACATTAAACATCATTTTATTTCTCAGCACACGCTAGCATTTTTAACAGAGGACTTTAGTCCACACGATTGCCATAGCCGCTTTAAATTCTTGTCAATCTAACCAAAACGAAATTGAAGTATTTAGGTGTGGACATCCAGGTGAATTAATTTAAAATGTCTACCTGGGATCCTCTAGCATAGATATTACCATCTATCTTCTCGGCACTGAATGGATCAACTCTCCAATGTTCCTACAATAAATACAAGAACATACATTTAAGCTAGGAAAGGTTGGTATGGATCAACTGTCCAAATAAATACAGAGAGAGAGAGAGAGAAATGGGGTTTAACGTCCACTCGACACAAACTAGGTCATTTCAGAACTAACATATGGTTCAATTTTATTTCAATAATTCACTTGGGCGTAGGGGTTTTAGCAGTGGAAGGAAACCGAAGTACCTGGAGAAAAGCCACGAGGTTGGACAAGCAACCCTACTCCTTGCCACATACAACCGGGGATTCGAGACCAGGCCAGCTGACTCAATGGCAGGCCATATGATACAGCACGCCAGAGTTGGGATTTCAAAATTTTTCGTGTCGGACATTTTACCGAAAATAAAGGGGCATAACTCTTATCGTTATTTAAGCAGACGAATTCATACCACAATAATTAAAAGTCACATGTCAAAATATTCAAATCACGTACATAACAAAATTGGGTGAACCTCGCTATTTTTCATATTTAATTCCCGTACGGTATTCAATTCATACCACAATTAAAAATCACATGTCAACAAAATATTCAAATCCCGTACGTAATAAAAATTGGTGAACCTCGCTATTTTTCACACCTAATTCCGGTACGGCATTCAAATTTATGTCAGTAAATGTCGTACAAAATTAAGCATTTTCGTAATACATTGAATGAAAGCTTGCCGATCCTGCTTCGGCATAAAATTCACAACGGTAATATTCCTTTAGATTTGCGTGGCAGCAAATGAATGCCGAACTTCTGAAATAAGAATAGTTTGTGATGTCAGAACATCGTTTTTTCTTTATAAAACGTCAACAAAATATTCAAATCCGTGCGTAATAGAAATAAGAACACGGCAGCAAATGAAAGAAAAGCGTTCGAAATAATACTTATGGTGATGACAAAAGGCATAGATGACTTCAGCGTATTGCCGCTATGGCGTACGTGACCCACAGCTTCATACATTACTTGTGGTGATGAGAAAAGGCATAGCTGACTTCAGCGTATTGCCGCTATGGCGTACGTGACTTACAGCACACAGCTTCATAGTAAGCACTGCCTAACATGTTAAGCAATATTCGTGCGGCGCTCGAGATCACGGGAAAGTGACACTTGGGTGAGAATTTATATATGGATTCTTAAAAGACGTAAAAGATATCGTAGACAAAATGAATTAGGGTGTTATAAAATAATATACTCTTACGATATGTGACATCTATGATTAGTTGATAGATGCTGTCGGCTCACATCAATGCGATTAAAATGCCCGACAATTGAAGACCACGAGGTAAAAAGGTGAATTAAATTATAATCACTCTTATTGGATTGATGAATAGTCCGACAAAGGGAAAGCAATGACTTCTGTTTAAGATTAGATTGATGAATTGTCCGACAAAGGATTAAGTCAATCAATCAAAACAGATTAAGTAGTTAATCAAGGTAGGTTTATTGACGGTATAACGCGATAAATACGTTGATCACTTAATTACCTAATCAATCCTGCCTATTGTCAACGATAATCGGGTTGAGTGGTAGTTACACTATATTAATTTTGGAATTTTGAATATTATTCACTATGTCTTGATGTCCGATTGGGCATATTCCCGGTCGGACAACATTGTGCGTTTGGAAAAAAAATTCGGACAAGTCCGGAATATACGGGCGAAATCCCAACTCTGCAGCACGCACACTACCCAACAGTGGTAGGGATTGGTTGTATCGTAAAATCACTTCTTTACTAAAGACAGGGAGTTTGGATGACCGAATGGTTAGCACATGCGTACTGTATCACAAGGTCTGTCATAATGTCAAGTGACGTGGTCTCGAATCCCCGGTTTTATGTGACAAGGAGTAGGGTTGCCTGTTCAACCACGTGGGATTTCTCTGGGTCCCCCGGTTTCCTCCCACTGCTAAAGACCCCTACGCGCAAGCGAATTATTGAAATAAAATTAAACCATATGTTAGTCCCGAAATGACCTAGTTTGTGTTGAGTGGATGTTAAACCCCATTTCTCTCTCTCTCTCTCTCTGCTAAAGACACCTATGCGCAAGTGAATTATCGAAATAAAATTGAACGATAAGATAGTACAGAAATGTGGACGTTCAACCCCATTCCTCTCCCCCCTTAATTAAGACAACTTATCTACCATATCACCCTTGGTGTATTGACGTTATAAGCTACACAAGATATTTCAAAATTCTAAAATTCAATAGATCGTTATTTTTCAAGCAGGTGATTACAGGTGTGAATATAACACCTGTGTATAATTGAGGTGACAGAGCTTGAGTTTTTATTCTGTCATCATACAATCCAATATAACGGATATCATCTAATCAATTAAAGACTCAATACCACTCCTGCTGTAACTGAATAATATGTCCCAATCTTTATTCTGGTCAACAAATTGTATTATTTTACAGTATTCTAATTAATTGATGATACACACCTAACACATCTAATTTATAAAAATGGAAAAATTCAACTAAATGATTTGAAAAGTCTAACGTAAACTTTTTCAAATGTGACTTGGATTTTAATATATTTTCGAACCCCCTGGACAAGTAAAATAGAATGTAATGGATAATTTACACAACAGGTAGGGCACTTAAACGTCTAGTTCTTAGAATAAGGCTATTATTTATTTTCTGGATCTGCCAAGCCAGCAAGAGTGTTATTGTCCCTTTAAATACACATTGTTTGATAAACGTCTAGAAACCAATTAATTACCGACACATTTAAATAACACAGTGTTTCTACTAGTCTATAATTGTTTGCTCACACAGCAGGTGCTTTAGTTCACAGGGTCTGACATTGGTTCAAGTGGCATGGTTTTGATTCCCCCTCTTATATGAAACAAAGATTAAGGTTGCCTGTCCAAGGACAGACTTTATCATACAACGTACACACCCAACTCCCCTTATTCCTTATTTTATTTATAATCCTTGAAAAATATAAAATGGGTTGAAAGTTCATCTCTTCTGTACCGACTTCATTTTTGCACATTTGATGAATCAAAACCACGCTAATTGACTCAATGACAGACCTTATGACCCAACATTCACACAAATTAACATATGGTCATCATGAGACTAACATATCGTCACCATGAGGTTATTTTGAGAGCAGTATATGGTTATTTTGAGATTAACATATGGTCATTATGAGATTAACACATGGTCATCTGGGACTAACATATGATCATTTTGAGACTAAAATGTGGTCATTTTGAGACTAACATATGGTCACCTAAGACTAACATATGGTCACCTGAGACTATGGTCACCTGAGGCTAACATATGTTATTCTCAGACTAACATGATTACTGTATCTGTATAAAGTAGTGAACTTACTGGAAATACAGGAACAACATCAATATGAGAATATAATAAAACTGATGATAAGTTTGGTTGTTGTCCAGTCCAGGTTATAATACACATATCTTTACCACTGACAACCTATAATAAACAGGTAATACACATATCTTTACCACTCACAACCTATAATAACAGGTAATACACACATTTACCACTCACAATACGTAATATACTCACTTTAAACAGGTATATCTTTACCACACACAACCTCTAATATACCCACTTTAAACAGGTAATACACACATCTTTACCACTTATAATATGTAATATTCTCACTTTAAACAAGTAATACACACAGTCATCTTTACCACTCACAACATGTAATACACACAGTCATCTTTACCACTCACAATATGTAATACACACAGTCATCTTTACCACTCACTATATGTAATATACCCACTTTCAAATACATTGTAAGAACTAATTCATGTCTATTACTGGATTCAACTTATGTATTATAAATATATTTTTAGATATTTATTAAAACAATAAGCCTATCATCAACTCTCTAGATTATCTTACATTTAATCACATCTGTGGATGGAATCACAGAGACTGCAGATTCAAAATATTTCCAAATAATATAAATTGACCTTTAACCCCAAAGTACCATATAGTTAGCTTACAACCAATTACAACAAATCAAATTTTCTTTCTGAGTCACAATAATGGAACAACACAACAGAGAGTTCATATTCTTCTCAGCTTAACCAACCCCAGTCAAACCCAACTTAACATCACTCTACCCCAATCATGCCCAGTTTAACATACACCATCCCCTGTCATGCCAACCTTAACATAACCTACCTCAGTCAAGCCCACCTTAATATAACCTACTGTAACCCCAGTCAAACCCACCTTAACATAACCTACCTCAATCAAGCCCACCCTAATATAACCTACCTCAGTCAAGCCCACCCTAATATAACCTACTGTAACCCCAGTCAAACCCACCTTAACATAACCTACCCCTGCGTCATGCCCACCTTAACATAACCTACCCCAGTCAAACCCACCTTAATATAACCTACCGTAACCCCAGTCAAACCCACCTAAACATAACCATCCCCTGTCATGCCCACCTTAACATAACCTACCTCAGTCAAACCCACCTTAACATAACCTACCTCAGTCAAGCCCACCCTAATATAACCTACTGTAACCCCAGTCAAACCCACCTTAACATAACCTACCTCAGTCAAATCCACCTGAACATAACCCTGTCACAACCACCTTAACATACTCTACCTCAGTGAAACCCACCTGAACATAATCTACCTATCCCAACCCAGCCTAGTCTACCCTCAACCTTTTCCAGCCCAGTCTAACCAGAGCCTATCCCAAACACAAACCTATGCGCACCCCCACCTCAGTATATCCCCACCTTGTTTTAACCATACCTCAGCCTATCCTAAACCCAGGTTAACTCAACAGTTTAACCCCATCTGATTCTAGACTTTTTTTTAGTAGAACCATGGACCGTATATATAAACCTACCTGAACAGTCTTGTATGGAAGCTCAAGTTCAGCTGCCAAACTCTTAAAATATGAAGAGGCTTCAGCTGAAAAATTTGATTTAAGAAGTTATGAAGGCTAAAATATTATCCAACTTAAATTGCATTCATTTCAATATACAATCATTGAAAAAAATATATTCTGGTTGTTTTTTTTTTTAAAGGATAACTACTCATACTCTCAATGACGTCTCATAAATGTCAAAGTGTACACTAAGCCTTGGGGTTTTTTTTTGTCCCATCCAAACAAGTAGACATTTTCCTCTCCCAGACAGACTGTATATTAAAATGGAATCAAGTCAGAATACAGAGAGAGAGAGGGAAATGGGGTTTAACGTCCACTCGACACAAACTAGGTCATTTTGGGACTAACATATGGTGTCAATTTTATTTCAATAATTTGCTTGCGTGTAGGGGTCTTTAGCAGTGGGAGGAAACCGGAGTGCCCAGCGAAAACCCACGAGGTTGAGAAGGCGCCCCTATCTCCATGCCACATACGCTCACACCAGGGATCAAAACCACAGCCGCAAGCTAGAGGTCGAAGCACGGCACTCTAGACCACTAGGCCATCCCAACCCCCCTCAGAATACAGACATAATCCTTGAATGGCATTTAACATAATAAACAATTTACATATATATTTTAAAAAATCCATGGTTTGTACATTGAACATGACAATTTTTCAATTGTTCTCTAATCAACAAGCATGCGTACGCTGTATCATACGGCCTGTCATCGTGTCAACTGGCAGGGTTTTCGAGTCCCCGGATGAAAGCGACAAAGAGTTGGGTTGCCTGTCCAACCTTGTTGGTTGTCTCCGGGTCCTCCCGTTTCCTCCCACTGCTAAAGACCCCTACACGCATGTGACTTATCAAAATAAAATTGAACCATGTGTTAGTCCCGAAATGACCTAGTTTGTGTCGAGTGGACGTTAAACCCCATTTCTCTTTCTCTCTAATCGACAAGTTATCATGATATTTGTGCAAGCCAGTGTTTGATTTCCATATAACTTGAGTTATATTCCAAAATGAAGACAGTTTAGTTGTAAGTTAATACAATCAGTGTGAGTGAGCTAGCATAATATCAATTTTCTCCTATCTGTACATATGTTCATATCATGTGTTGGCCTACAATAATGACTCTTGCAGGGTTAGGGTAGCATATAAACTTTAAAGCTACATTTAAAGTAGCTAAGTCTCTAACTCAGTATCATCCAAAATCTTGAAATTGAAAACACAAATTATTTGTCAATTTAAATGTGATCTTAACGGAAAAAGATGGGCTTCCGATCCAATATTTAAGACAAAATAAACCATAATGCGTTTCAGCCCCAGTTCTAGCAAAATACTCGAGGAACGAGGCTAGAAACATTGCACCAAATCAAACGGCGTATGTAGACTGGAATAACCAGACGCTAGAAATTTGCATTCTATTGAGAATGCTGGCTTATTTCACCGCAGATAACTGATTTGAAATTAGAGTAAAATAGGAAACGATTGAATGTAAATCAGTTTATATACATTCATATTACAGTATAATATGCCTTGCGAACCACTTGTGTCAATTTCTAGGTCCCAAATATTAGCGATTTAGCTCTTTTAAAGATACAATCCCGGGTACAAATTGGGTGATTTGATGATATATTTGGCTTAAAAACATATTCAAACTAATTAATTTATCAGAATTTTGCTTCAAATCCTTCTCAAAACATTGTAATTGCCATGGAATGCCCTGCTATAAAAATCGATCAAAAGAGGTCACGTTTTGTCACATGACTTACCTCTCTCCGTACCTATAGCAACAGGGGGGGCGAAGACGAGGGAGAATTCATTCCATACACACGACGATGTTGACTGTAATCGCTGAATATTTATCACAAATATTGAATTATCAGATTATCCACTGCCTGCGTCTTTTCCCGTGATTTTTATCTCAGAAAGTGTTGTAAGTCAACTATTCATTCATGAAGTTTATCAACATGTACACAAAGCACTCAATGTTTGCATGCAGCGTTCGAAGTCACACGCGCAGACGTTCCTAATTGTTGGGCTGTTGATTAGGGGAACCTTTACATTTTTGTTCCGTATACGCTCCATGAGTGTTGTTCAGGGAATCCTGTATTTTTCTAGTAAGATTGGATATCTCTTCTTTCCATATATACCAAAATTGCCATACTTTTATTGGCAATAACCACCCGAGAAATACTTTTCTGGGAACCCATCTTGAAAGATTTATCATGTAAGATCATAAATCTGCAGATTTCAGGTTTTTCTTCTGGCTTCAAATCTTATGTAAATTGTATTTTTAGACAATTACTCACATGACGTCAAAAAACCTATAATCAACTATCTAAACCACTGGGTGGCTGTGATATCTAATGGATTGGAACCATGGGCTATTTAACAATATACCGATACTGGAACTTTAAAAACAATGATTGCGACTTCTTCTACTATTATAGCAATGGTAATTGACAATCACAATTAATTAATGATCCTATATTTCTTCTACTATTGTAGTAATGGTTATAATTGACAATCACAATTATTGATGCTATATTTCTTGTAAAAACTTCAACCATTCATAACTGTGCTCAGAATTTAGCAATTTGATATTCATCTTTTATCATCGAGTTCTAGCCTAATACTAGGGCTATGAATGCTGTGACGTCATCGTGGCTAATTTTCAACGATGGCGTCAAAAATCTGGACACGCATAACAAAACACTAATTTGTAAGCAGATGTCTGTACTTAAAAAAAAAGATTTAAAGTAGCTAAGTCTCCAACTCAATATCATCCAAAATCTTCAACATGTAAACACGAATTATTGGTCAATTTAAATCAACATTGATGACATGATCTTACCAGAAAAAGATTGGCTTCTGATTTCCAATATTTAAGACACAATAAATATTTTACCATTGGTACAGGAATCTTGTACCATAACAATGCGTTTCACAACATCAATGTTGATTTAAATTGACAAATAATTTGTACTTTCAATGTTGAAGATTTTGGATGATAATAAGTTAGAGACTTAGCTACTTTAACATACAAGTCCATGGTACATTTAATAGCAAAGTTAGTGAGGTCTACTTCTACTATATTAATATAGGGGTTAGTTACAGTATAATAATAATACTATAGTATAGTGGTAGGTAGTGTCTAAAAGTTAGTTAGTACCGACAATAAATTAAAAAAGTACCATAGTTTGGGTTTGGTTGTACAGTATTAATTCGTAAATACTTTCTGAAATTGGTGACTGCGGGGTCTTCTTTTAATTCTGCCATGTTTGGCTAGGGCTGTCACACGTATTTGATAGAGATAGCAAGTGGTTTATAACCTCAATGTTGGTCGTCTTGAAAACCCCCACTAACCGATCAGACGATGTTTGAAGAGATAACTCTTAGCTCAACACCAACATTTTACTTCAGAACATCCAGACTCCGATAGCGCAATGGACGCTTACGGCTGGCCCCGGATCCATTCACTTGATTTGATATTTTCCCCAGGTTAATCTTATAGGTTTTTGTTTTTCGTGTAGTGCGCTACTCCTGCACTTACTATATAAAATGCATTGCACGGAACACTGATCAACATGTGATTATTCTCTTGGCCGCCAACTGATAAGGATGACATCGACGTGACTTAATTAGTCCCCCATATTAACTTTTTTCTTCCGACAAATTAAATTCTTAAACTTTTTTGTATGTATTAGAAAAATAAGTAGAGACGTTAGAAGTATCTGTAGTTAAAAAGTATTTCCTTTTTAGTGTAAATCGGTATTAAATTGAGTAAAAGGCATCATTTTGTCCGAAGCAGTTACGTATATGGCTTATGTAAACAATGCACGCGCCATTATTGGGCCAATGATTGATTGGTGCCGTGTGACGTCATTGCACGTGTTGAAGACAGTCATCTGTGACAGATAATTCGTAATTCTCTGTGAAACAGAATGCGCACGGCGCAATCTGTTTCACAGAGAATTACTTAGGAATTAACTCTGTAACAGATGAATGTCCATAGCACGTGCGTTGACTGCAGTCATTGGCTCAACGGCTCGTGCAATGTTTACTTAACACCTAACTGCTTCGGGCAAAATGACGCATTTTACTCATTTTAATACCCATTTACACTTAATAGGAAATATTTTTTAACTTCAATTACTTCAAACGTCTTTATTTATTTTTCTGTTACCTCAAAAAAATGTTTGAGAATTTAATTTGTCGGAGTAAAAAAGTTAAGAGTCATTCCACGAGAAAACCATGCAGAAGGTGGGAAGGTGGGGGTCGGCAGATCAAGTTCATCTCGGGAGGATTTTATGGACTCCTCAAGACTACTTCACAGCCAGAAGAACCGATCTCAAAATTTAACCGTTATTGAGATATAGCCTCAGATTGATTTTTGGACATTTTTGCCCTTTTTCACGTCATTTTTGGTCAATTTTCAGCCACCTATTCTGGCGAGTCTAGGGTTTGGATGAAAATAGTGGTGGTTGGTGATGTTAGTGGGGGTCTTCCTGTGCCCCAATGTAAAGACCTTATGATCGCATCTATTCTCTGAGAGTAATGGTCAGCAAAATTATAACATATGGCAAACAAAATAGAAAATATACACTTTCGAAGATTAGCCCTATTTTCTATGATGCGGGGGTAGGTCAAAATATCGAAATGGTTTTATGCACAACTCGACCCCCTCTATCGATATAAGAAATAAAATCTCTGTCACCTCGGCTCATTCAATGCGAAATCATGAGTCAAAGTTGGTGAATTTCCCATATTATAAATCTCCGATTCTCTATGAAATGACCAACTTCTTTCATACAGGGTAAGCCAGCTTTCTCCAATTCTTCGCCAAATCATTCGCCCATGCTCGCTGGTAGCAGCAGTAAACCTGTTCGAGCAAAACTGGTCACTTTGATGAAGCTTGGTATCCAATCCAAGATGGCTGCGCCCGGGGACCGCAGAAAATTGAGGTTTTTCTTCATTTTTGGCCATTGAATATGGCACATATCCCAACATACGAGAACTAACATGACTTCATACAATTGAAAGACTGTACTTAAAACATTAAGGTCCACCTCATTACATAGCAATAAGAGATGTGAGAACCGAAAATGAACTGATTTCTTGACGAAGTGGAAATTTTGATCCAGTCGCTACCGCCTGGATCTCAAATGCAAAAGGACGTAAATATTTCCTGCATGGTACCACACCTATGGGAAATCCATACAAAGACTGTGCTGTGTACTAAGAGTGTACTAATATAAGAACATCACATTAAGGTCCACCCTTTAGCACATTACATAGCATTATGTGATGTGACAACCGAATGAGAGCTGATTTCTTGACAAAGTGTATTTTTCTTATCTTGATTCGTCGAGTTTAGATGGAAAGGTAACATGTGCTGCCCATCGCTACCGCCTCGGTTACAAACGGAATATTCCATAAGGGGAATCCATACAAAGACCTTGATGTGTCACTTAGAATCTGTTTATTCTGTTTATTCCTATTGCATGGGGTAAGTGAAATATCGATTAAAAAAAATCAAATCTTGTATGTGTAATCGACAACAATTGACTGACTTAAGTGATGGACTTCAGAAGTCCTCAAACTAGCTGCATTGAGTCTGATATAGCTGTAATACCTTTACTGGAGGCTAGCTTGTTAATTTTAGAACTTTTTTCTTCTGTTCTAGGTATATGCTGGAAATGTTACAATGTCAATAATGAGAAAATGAACTGTAAAAAGAGTCAGGTTAGTTCTTCAAATAAATAATATGGTATAGGGTCAAAAATTCAACTTCATCATGTGATCATTTCCATAGCCCAAAATGGATCTTGACAGGCCTTTTAAAACTAAATTATTTCACGTGGTTTGATATTACTGTGGGAACTGATGGCATCCATCCAACTGCTACATCATCTGCAGCTACTGGTAGTGCCTCTAACACCTATTATCAATCTACTGCTACTACATCATCTGCAGCTATGGGTAGCAGTATTGAAACACCGCCACCACTTCCTGTAACAGCTACTAGTACATAGAACTGCCAAAAGTGGGAGGGATGTCATCAGTTCCAACAGTAATTTCAAACCACATAAAACAATTTTCTAAACTTATTCCATATAAAATAATTTACTAAATTTATTTTCTAAGTATTTGCATGGATCAAAATTTGAAAAATTTTCTTTACAAATCAAGTGTCCAACTGATCAACTAGTCTGGTCCCTGTTACCGGCCAGTCCATCATTCTGAGACTAGATACAAGAAAATTTTCAATGGCAAATATACGTTGCGGTTGATATTTTGAGTGGTGGCCCCTGGTAGAAATATCGTGGGTGGGGAGTCAAAAGGTCGTATCTGGATTTTGGGAAATCGTCCAGGAGAGCCTAAACAAGCACAGGACAAGCATAAGAATCAAAATGTTGTATGTAAAAGGTCATATTTCTGAAGCTTTTCTCGAATATTTATTGACAAAATGCATCTGTAGCCATTTAAACAGTATGTAACTACCTGCACATATCAAGCTCAACATCTAGTACAGAAATAATGAGTGAAAGCTCGTTATTTGCAATTCTATACAGCAAAGACGTATCTCCGGAAAATATTCACCTTTACCTGCTTCAATTTCATAGATTTCACAAAGTAAGCCTAGACAATAATTTCAATAATAAGTATTTAATCATAAAACACTACTGGCTATATTTCATTTGATTGTATTACTTAAGTGAGACACAAAGTTGATTTTTTTCAAGAAAATACAACATTTTCGCTCTTAATAATTTCTTTTTTTGGAACACCCCATATACAACATTTTGAAACAATATCTATAAACCCTCTTTTTATTGGCTTAGAAATACGACAACCAGATGAAAAGATGCGCAAGAAAATTCTCATTCTGACTAAGCAAAAAAGTGAATTTTGCAAAATATGCTTGATACAACATTTTGACTCCCCTTCATGTACACATGTAGTTTTACAAGGTCTGACAAGATCCATTTTGGGCTCTGAAAATGATTATATGATGAAGTTGAATTTTGGACCCCATGCCATATTATGTATTTGAAGAACTAGCCTGGTTTTTTTTCACGGTCCATTCCTCATTATGGACAGCATCACATTTCCGGTATGTACCTAGAATAGAAGAAAAAAATATCTAAAACTAACAACACCTTCAGTAAAGGTATTACAGCTATATCAGACTCAAGGCAGCATGTTTGAGGACTTCTAAAGCCCATGACTTTACCCAGTCAACTAGAGGTTCACCGCACAACTCTTTTCGGCCAATTGTGTATATACCGCACAACTCTTTTCTGCTAAATTAGTTGTGGTCAAGCACACATAGAAGGTTTTTATTGATATTTCAAAGACACAATTTTATTCCTTTCTTTTTTCAATAGTATTTTATTAAACTTAGCTGATTCTAAGTGACACAGCACGGTTTGTCTATATATTTACCTTAGGTGTGGTACCATACAGGGGATGTTTACGTCCTTTGTGAATATTGCGTTTGAAATCCAAGCGGTAGCAAGAGGCAGCACATTAAGGTCAAAATTTCCACTATACGTCAAGAAATCAGTTCCAATTCGGTTCTCACATCACTTATTGCTACGTAATGTGTTAAAGAGTGGATTTAAATGTTTTTAGTACAGTCTTTCAATTGTATGAAGTCATTTTAGTTCTCATGTGTGGGATATGTGCCACATTCAATGGCCAAAAATGAAGAAAAACCTCAATTTTCTGCGGTCCCGGGCGCGGCCATCTTGCATTGGATACCAAGCTTCATCAAATAGACCAGTTTTGCTCGATCCGGTTTACTGCTGCTACCAGCGAGCATGGGCGAATGATTTGGCAAAGAATTGGAGAAAGCTGACTTACCATGTATGAAAGTAGTTGACCATTTCATAGAGAATCAGAGATTACAATAGGGAAAATTCACCAACTTTGACATATGATTTCGCATTGAATGAAACGAGGTGACAGAGATTTTATTTCTTATATCAATAGAGGGGGTCAAGCTGTGCATAAAACCATTTCGATATTTTGACCCACCCCCGCATCATAGAAAATAGGGCTAATCTTCGAAGGTGTATATTTTCTTTTTTATTCGCCATATGTTACCTTTTTGCTGACCATTACTCCCAGAGAATAGATGTGACCTTAAGGTCTGTATATTGGGGCACAGGAAGACCCCCACTAACATCACCAACCACCACTAATTTCATCCAAACCATAGACTCACCAGAATAAGTGGCTGAAAATTGACCAAAATTGACCTGAAAAAGGGCAAAATTGGCCAAAAATAAGCCCGAGGCTGTATCTCAAATTTTGAGATCGGTTCTTCTGGCTGTGAAGTAGTCTCAAGGAGTCCATAAAATCCCCCCAAGATGAACTCGATCTGCCGACCCCCCACCTTCCCGATTCTGCATGATTTTGCATGGTTTTCTCATGGAATGACACTTAATATACGGTACTAATTAAGCCTCGCCGATGTCATGCTTATCAGTGATTGTAGCGGCCAAGCGAATATTCACTGCGGGATCAGTTTGCGCACGGCGCTGTACGCCAGGGACAAGGCGGTGCAAATTATAAGAAAATTAATAGCTCCATATATAAATCAATTTGTTTTCGAGAAAGGGATGGATAGTGGGGTGGGGTTGCGAATTGTATGCTCCCTTGAACACGTTAAGCCCCCAACCCTCCCCCGTCTTTCGGATTAAACAGAACACTATCACTTTGTTTTCGAGAAGGGGAGGGGATGGGGATATGATTGGGAATTTTATGCTCCCTTTTACAAGTTAGGCATTCCCCCGTCTTTCGGATTAAATGACAGGACACTATAAAAATAGGTGTTTCTGTATGTCCGTCTCAACCACAGCGTAGTGTCTGGTAAGGAACATCGTGTAGTTTTTCGGAAGGGACAACAAATCGAAACTTTCCATCGGCAGTTTGAGTCACTGCCCGGAAAAAATGTTCCTTCCAGTATGCCCCTCTTAACTGACCCGGGCCCTGTTTCACGAAATTTTAACTTAAGATAAAATCCAATTTTAGTAGATACTTCAATTTTGATTGGCTAAGCACTAAAATCAATCTAATATTATCCAATCAAATTACTAAAATTGGAATCTTATCTTAGTTAAAATTTCGTGAAATAGGCCCCTGGTTATCAATGCAGTATTACGTTAGGAAATTAAACCCCATTTCATTTAAATTCCCCCCCCACCCATGGGTCCCATGGCGTTTCATTTATAATACTTTATTGTTATGTAGCTGGGCCCAGTTTCTCGAAATCTTAACAAAAGATAAAACCCACATTTTAGTAGATACTTCAATTTTAATTGGCTACATACTAAAATCAATTTAATATTATCTATTCAAATTACTAAAATTTGGATTTTAGCTTAATTAAAATTTTGTGAAACCGGCCCCTGATCGGATGATGTACGCTGACAGTTCCTATTCCTTTCCTTGCTATATATTAGCTATAAAATTACAGTAAGAGACCGCTATTCCCCACTTCTGGTCTAAGCCTAGGTTTTTTTTCGCAATTCTTATCGCCTATTTTTCAGAAAAAGATAATGCAAAATGAATATTTTGAAAATTTCATTTAAAGATACTTTATCGGAGATTAGATAATGGTCGGCAGTTCTCTCTATAATAGATTCAAAGATAGATAATGTAAAGGGAATATTTTGAAAATTGCAGTCTAATTACTTCACTCGGAGCCGAGAAAACCTCATTTTAAAAACAACGTAGCCTCGATTGTTACCACGGCAACCAGGTAGATAGTAAAGCAAGTCTCGATTATTCATATTTGCGGTTACTCATCAAAGGGCGTTGACGGCAGATTGGATTCAAATCTAATGAAAATCGGACAGATATGATGGCATCGAGAGATAATAATGGCCTGTATCTATATTTTACATAATGCCTCTTAAAGCCCCAATAACACCCTTGTTGTAACTGAAAAATATGTCCCAATCTTCATTCTGGTCAACAAATCGTATTATTTTAGAATATTCCAATTAAATGATGATATAAATTTCATCTTAACACACCTAATTTAAAAAATTGGAAAAATTCAACCAATTGATTTGAAAAGTCTAACGTAAACCTTTTCAAATGTGACTTTGATTTAAAATATTTTCGAACCCTCTGGACAAGTAAAAAATGTTGTAATGGATAATTTACACAACAGGTAGGACACTTAAACATCTAGTACCTAGAATAAGGGTATTATTTATTTTCTGGAGCTACCAAGCCAGCAAGAGTGTTATTGTCCCTTTAAAGCTAAGATCGGTACATGAACTTAATGAAATGTGGTTTAAAGACATTGGCTACGTCATACGTCATACAGTGTGTACTGTGAGGGTAATTTTATCTATGGCTTTCGTCGAATTCCAACCAGGGGCCTTATTCACAAAATTTTAACTAAGATAAAATCCAAATTTTAGTTATTTGATTGGACAATATTAGATTAATTTTAGTGCTTAGCCAATCAAAACTGAAGTAGCTACTAAAATTTGGATTTTATCTTTAGTTAAAATTTCGTGAAACAGGGTAAGGGCTGTATGCACGATTTTAAAATTAGGGGTGCATCAGAGTGGTGGGGCGCCATAGCCTCCACGTAAGTGATCTTAGAAAGTTTGGATCAGGGCAAACGAACCCATTGGTGTGTGGACGCCTTTAAAACCGATCGACTAATCAGTGCCTTAAGAGCATCACTGTGTGATCATAATCAAGTGTATTGTTTTATAATTGAAAGATTGACAATTTATTTTTCGAGATGCAGGGGGTGGGGGTGCCTTATTTTCGGGGGTGCAATGTCCCCCTGCACCCTTACTAGGTACTGCTCTGATTCCAGGGGGGGTTGGGATGGCCTAGTGGTCTAGAGTGCCGCGCTTCGACCTCTAGCTGGCCGGTCACCTCTGGCTTGCGGCTGTGGTTTCGAGCCCTGGTGTGAGCGTATGTGGCATGGAAATAGGGGCGCCTTCTCAACCTCGTGGGTTTCCTCCGGGCACTACGGTTTCCTCCCACTGCTAAAGACCCCTACGCGCAAGCGAGTTATTGAAATAAAATTAAACCATATGTTAGTCCCGAAATGACCTAGTTTGTGTTGAGTGGACGTTAAACCCCATTTCTCTCTCTCTCTCGCTCTGATTCCAACTTTCAAGGGTTGTTCTTGTGTATATTAAAGTGTAAATCGCCCCATCTGAAAGACGAGACACTTCCTGTACACCTGTACCACTGGCAGTTGTTTTTAAAAGTATATAAATATACCGTAACAAATCTGACATTAATTTGGCAGAACTTTACACCTAGATATCTATTAAATTTAACCAAGTTTTAGTGTTTCCAGATATATTTTATGATTAAATTCGTGAGATATGGGGTGTTAAAGTAGACAATCTCTGTGCTCTTGACTATCGCGGATATTGAAATACCACCTTCTAAAAGCAGGAGGTTGGGAGAATGTGGTTCGTACTGTATGGACTTTGACGATGTGGCGTGTTTGTTATCGTAGAAAATTCATTTAAATCTCGGCCACCCGAGGTCTGTGAATAAATATTTGAATAATAATGTGTATTTGAAACCAAAAGAAATTTCTGCAATTGGCAAATATAGCTCTTACATAATACAGAGGTCGTGACAGACAGGCAGCGTCTTGTCGGTCGGATTGGACGCAAAACCCGGGTCCTAAACCTTTTTTGAAGTGCATGGGAAATAACCCTTGACAGTTTAAAATTCAAAAATTCGGAACGCCGAAGTGAATAATTTTTTAGTATGCGCACGGGCCATTAATTGGAACGAACGTTGACGTAACTAATATTTTAGTGTGCACAGGCCATTAATTGCAAGTAACTTATACTGTAGTGTACATAGGCCATTAATCGCAAGGAACTTATAATGTAGTTAGCGTGCACATAGCTTTCATGGTCAGGAATATTGTCCTGATTTGTCTTTTCAAGAGAACCGTCTGAGATTTAATAGATCTGTTCTGCGTCCAGATAATTTCATCTTTTAGTTATCTGAAAAAAATTATTTCCTGTCTAATGGCGCTGAGTTTATTATATTATATTCCTTTCTGTTTGTCAATTCAATTTTTCAATTTATGAATCTACAAACTAATTATACACGGCATATACCGGTTTTGTTATATTCGAAGGACGAGTAATAATTAATGGTAGGCTGTTGATTATAGCTTCTGTGTGTATCTGGTTTATTTAGACGAGTTTTTCCTGGTATTTGCCGGAGTTAAAAACCGTAATAACCGACAGCTGTTATCCGTGATGATGACTGACTTCTAATTATCTAATCAATAGGACATCAACAATATGCTGACTTAACAATAAATGACCATGAGAACAGATAAGGGGTGGGGTGGTGGAAATGGGGCTAACATCCACTCGACACAAACTAGTTCATTTCGGGACTAACATATGGTTTAATTTTATTTCAAACAATTCGCTTGCGCGTAAAGTTCTGCAGCAGTGGGAGGAAACCGGAAGACACTGAAAAAACCACACGTGGTTCGATAGGAGACCCTATTCCCTGTCACGTACAAGCGGAGAATCGGAACCCCGCTCAGGGAAAGAGGGGTAGGGAGAGAAAAAGGTCATTTTATATCAATACTTCGCTTGCACGAAGGGGTCTTTAACAGTGGGAGATTAACCCGGTGAAGACCCACGATGTTAGACAGGCGATCCTACTCCTTGTTATGTGAGACTGGAACCAAGCCAGATAGAACTTATTATCCGAAGCGCATGCGTTAAACCCATGTATTGAAGTAAAATGGAAAAATGTTAGTCCCAAAATGACCTAGTTGTTGTTGAGGAGTAACCTGGAGAATACACCACTTACCACCTATGTGAGCAGAAATATTTTCTCAGCGCTTATGATTTTATCAAATTTTCGGGTGGGCTAATACCTGAGATCCCCTGCCAAACATCACCCTTTTCCCCACCCAAATTCCTGACCAGACCCTTGCGACACACGCCTCCCATTTTCGACACCTTCAACGTCTTGATAACAGAAAGCTTCCTCCTTTGAGAACAGATCTCTGCGCCGAATAAACGCCATATTAAATACAGTAGTTTACATGTCCTATGAGTTTGTATCCGTGTTACATATTTTAGATACACACTTCAATAAAATGAAATGAAATGGGGTTTACCATCCTACTGTTCTGCTCCTAACCAGGGCTAATGGAGACGGGCATATGCAGTACAGTGTGCTACTCTTATATCGAATTCCAACTGTCAAGGAATCTTTTAAGTGCACGCTAATGTTTACACGGGACCTCGGTTTTTCGCCCCATCCGAACGATTAGACAGCTGTCCTTGTCAGCCCCTCCACCCCGCATCACTGATAAGGGAGAACCACGCCGGAAAATCTGATTGAACTTTCTCGGCCAATGCAGAGATCGAACACCCGACCTCCAAGTTAGCGAGCCAGCGTCTTACCCACCTAGCCATGTGATCCCCCACATGAATAAACATTTTCGAGTTTGATTTATCGAAACAGAATAAACATGTCTCAAATTTCTCGACGAAAAGCGTCGATTTAGCACTTCAAATGTTTCTCAACTGGCTTTGTGTCTCTTCTCAAGCGTATCTTTCATATGCTGGAATCCATAGCGTAGTAATCTGAATGCCGTAATTTGATTAGCCGCACTGTTTATCAAGGCGCACCAATTAGAATCCCCCAAACTGCACTTATCTATAAATAAACAAACTGAGTTCAAGAAGATTTTATTATGACGAAGGGAAAAGATGACCCACCGATATTTTAGTATCGTTTTTTAAAGTGATATTTTGATAAACGTGAGAGAGAGAGAGAGAGATATTATAGAGAAAGAGAGAGAGAGAGAGAGAGAAAAAAAGAGGGAGATACAGACAGAACCGACGACAGAGACAGACGGAGAGGGATAGAGAGTTGCAGGTGCGCGCTGCATCATAAGGTCTGCCATAAGGTCTGCCATTGAGTCAACTGGCATGGTTTCGAATTCCTGGTTGTTCGTGACCTCGTGGGTTTTCTCCGGGTCCTCCAGTTTCCAACAACTGTTAAAGACCCATACGCGTAATAAAATTAAACCATATGATATCCCGAAATGACCTAGTTTGTGTCGAGTGAATGTTAAACCCCATTCCATTCCTCTTTCCCTTTAAAGTTTGTTCCAGCAGACGAACAATATGAAACCGAGGCTTGGTTGTGATGCGTGTGGTTTGTGTAAGAGATGTGATCGAGTCGGTGAAGGCGATATTGTAGTAGGCCTATTGATTGGTTGTGTCATATAACTCCTGGGAATCATATCACAATATCATCAATAATATTACCGCTGTTATAATCAAACACATTCTCTTCTTCGCCAACAACTCGGATTAATTCCCGTAGTCCTGGATATTAACACTCGCTGTTGTATTTCAACAAAATGGTAAGATTTGTTTCTATTTTTATTTAATTTTAAGGATTTGAAATGGTAAAGGGGTTTAGTAGAGGCCTTTATTGTTTGATAAGTAAAAAAAGTTTTGGATTTAATTTTATATGCAGTTATACTGCCAATGTTCAAATTGGATGGTGGTACTGCTGCAACGGTAGTCGGCAGAAGACACGGGGGCTAAGTGGGTAAGACGTTAGTTGGTTAGGCGGGAGATCGGGTGTTCCATGCATTAGCCGAGAAAGTTCATCGGGACTGACAAGGATAGCTGTCTAGTCGATCGGGCGGGACGAGAAACCAAGGTCCCGTGTATACATTGGCGAGTACGCGAGCGCGTAAAGATCCACTTGGCATTAGGAATTTGATATAAAAGTAGACCGCAGTGCCGACTCTGTCCGGGTAAAATTTCCCTCATTAGCCCAATCGGAGCAAAACAATAGGACTATTTCATTTAATTTCGTTTCCATGAGGTCTCGGATTCGCTTCTCGTGTGGACCGAGAAAATCCCTTGTCACTGTCTGAGACGAAAAACCTAAGTGCCATGTTTAAATTGGCGTGCACATAATTAAAATAACCCTTGACAGTTGGAATTAGATATGAGTAGGTTTGTAGCGCCGCCGCCCTGGCAAAATTCCCCCATAGCACACTGAATGGCGTATGTAACCATACTATATCAATGAAAGGGACGTGTTCTTATATATTACGAAGGATTAGATTTAAATACAGTGTATAAGGCTGGGATTAGCCTAAATGAGATAAGATTAGCTTTAATCTGATCGAATTAGGATTATGTCTTGAGGCATTTAAGTGATAATCCTAATTGATAAATACAGTATTAACAAGGCGATCTTTATTCGAATACTCGCCTATCCAGCCTCTTGGGTTTTCTCCGGGTACTCCGGTTTCCAGCCACTGCTACCGACCAATGCGAGCAAGCGAGGTATTGAAATAAAATTAAACCATATGTTAGTCTCGAAATGACCTAGTTTGTGTCGAGTGGACGTTAAATCCCATCTCTCTCTCTCTCTTTTCTCACTCTCTCTCTTATTCGCATACGAAACTTACGCTGCCAGTTAATACGAGAGATACGCTGTCTGTTTACAATTAGCCCCGCTCGAGGACAGACACGAAGATGGTTGACAGACACCTTAATTCCCTAATCGACGCTTGGTATACCTCGAGAAGTATTCCAGTTTATAGAATTAAAATGGTTATGTTTGTCTTTGAGTGTATAAATCATGTAAAACGGGCCCATTATTTGAGTTCGCGAAAATCAAAGATGGCCGTAGCATTTCAGTTCTTCGTACCATTCTGCACACAAATATCTATATACATCAAGATTGGTTAAAACATATATTTTATTAAAGTACGAAAAGATTATTGACAACACTGATGTAATGGATTAGAAAAGAAGCCGAAGCTTATATAAATTCCTCTCCATGTAAATTATACATTTCTATACAATTACTAAATATGTACCTAATATACAAGTATATATTACATATTTACATTGAGAAATAAATAAAAGAAATAGATAAATAAATAATTCGAGAATAGATACTTTCGTTGGGATCTCAAAACCCCCCAAAAGCTTTTGAGTGTATGGATTTAAGTGGGAGGGTATCTAATGTTGTGATACGCTGAGTGGCATAGTTGGGGCAGTGCAAAGAAAAAAAAGAGAGATCGCTGTCTTCTTGGATATGACCACACCTGCATGTCGGATTATCAGAGATATGCATTAAAAATCAATGGAAATTTAGAGCACCTTTACAGTTATGAAGTCTGGAATGAATAATCTGAAATTTGCGTTCCCCATAGTAATATTATTCGGGTATTTTATGGTCATTGTCCCTTAATTTCATTTTGAAATATTGTATAGTGGATGCGTTTTGAATATCATGAGAAAGGTTGTTCCAAAGCTCAACAGTTGGGGGTAAGAAGGAATTTTTTTATAATAATTAGGGTTAGCTGCAATGTGTTTCAATTCATTGTTATTACGAATAGGATAAGTATTTAAGGATACAAATTTGTTACAGATGTTCCAAACGACGTCAGCATAGTCAAATACGGGTAAGGTGAATGCATTATAAATAATTTCAAGAGACTTACAAGAAATTCGATATTTTAAACCACGAAGTCAATGGAGCGTTTACACTTTAGATATTACATATTCAATATGGTTGTCCCCCTGACAATTACTTTGTAAGATAAGACCAAGGTGTTTTTGTATGTCGATTCCTAAATATTTCCGTTGTTAAAATTTAATTGAAAAAAAGTTTGTCATTGAAACTGTTTTCAAGGTGTTAAAATCTTACTCTCCATTTAGTCGACGATTTGTTAATCAGATTAAATCTAAATTTGATACATTTTCACATTCGCCTGGGTTTTCATCAGTAACATCATTGATATAAATAAGGAAAAGGAGAGGACCCAAGACCGATCCCTGGGGAACACCTGAGTCTATATTATTTAGAACTTTCGCCTTTAAAAACTACTGATTGTCTTCTGTTCGACAAATGGTCTAATATAAGAGTTATCTAGTGGGTGACTTGCCGGCACGAAAAGCATGTCTTTAAACAAGTGTCCACCAAGCCCCTTTGCAAAAATGTCCCTGATAGCACACTGTATGGCGTATGCCCGTCTTCCATTAGCCCAGGTTAGGTGCATAAGAGTAGGACGTTAAACCCCATTTCATTTTTACCGTCAGAGCAGAACGGTGGGATGTTAAATCCATTTCATTTCATTGCAAATCGGGAGTTGGGATGGCGAATGGTCAGGAGTGCCACGCTTCGACCTCTAGCTGGCCGGTCAACTCTGGCTTGCGGCTGTGGTTTCTAGTCCTGGTGTGAGCGTATGTGGCATGGAGATAGGGGCGCCTTCTCAACCTCGTGGGTTTCCTCCGGGCACTCCGGTTTCCTCCCACTGCTAAAGACCCCTACGCGCAAGCGAATTATTATATTAAAATTAAACCATATGTTAGTCCCGAAATGACCTAGTTTGTGTTGAGTGGACGTTAAACCCCATTTCTCTCTCCCCCCCTTTCATTGCATATCAGCCTATTATGTCAAACTGAATATTTAACCGAATAAAAGGTACCCTATAACGCGGAAAAAATGAAAAATATCGCGGAGCACTAAGACCTGTGTTCAGACATTTAATTTCGACATGTGGTTTATTTTAATCAAACTCCTTGTGAAGCCATTAACCCATTTGCTTGCTGTAATTTATCAATTGGTACAAGACATTTAACATCGTGTGCCATCTTCAGTCTAATTAAGACAAAAAACAAACTTCCTGTTCTCAAATTACTAATGTATTTTAAAGATCTCCAGTCAGTAGAAAGCTGGGGAAGAATGTGATGGATTCTCTTTTTTACACGCACTGCAAACTCGGGAACTTCTTCAAGGGACCATCAAATGTCAGTCGCATAAAAATCCCGTGAATGTAGGTTACTTCTGAGGAGCCAATGAAACAACATCTACCAGACTATCTTCTTGTATACTAAAATAGTTTGTTATAGATGAGGGAGACTTGTCAGTCAGTGCTCTCTCTCTCTCAAATGATTTACGACAACACTAGCTGATTATTTGCCGTAAACATACATTATTGCAGGTCTTTCTTTTGGCCTGAAATGTTATCTAAATTATTAATTAGACATCAATTAACTTATCCAGACCATAATCAACTCTAGATGTCATCGCTATCCTGTGATATTTACTGGATTAGATTCCGATTTGCTGCTCACCTCCTATTAATGATTAAATTGGATAATCGAGACTATGTTTTTTATCGTACCAATTTTAGTAATGATGATTGAGACTAGGCCAAAAATTCAATTAATAAATTCTCTGTTAAGAGTGGACAAATTTGACTGAAATTTTCAGCAAATTCCCATTACATTATTTAGTTTTTAACTATCATAGAGAGAACTGACAGTTCTATAGGCCTGAAATGTTATCTAAATTTTCAATTAGACATTAATCAACTTATCCAGATCATAACAAACTCTCGATGTCTAGGCTAGCCTTCGATGTTGCTGGATTAGATTCCTATGTGCTGCTTAACGGCCAATGATAATTTAATTTAAACGTTTATATTAATGATTTTTGTTATGATGACCGAGACTAGGCGAAAATTTCACTCGCTTCGTTCTCGGCTAATAGTGGATCAATTTGACTGAAATTTTCAGCAAATTACCTTTACATTCTCTAGTTTTTAACTATTATAGTGAGAACTGCCATCTCTTTATCTAATCTCCCATAATATATCTTTAAGCTAGGAATTCTAATAGGCATATTAAACGTAGGTGTGTTGAGTTGAAATACAGAAAACAAGGCCGTTATTTTATTATTATTCCATAAAATAAGGATTGTTTATGTTTTTAGTCCATTAACACGTTAATTATTGATAGTCATTAACATAACCGATAATCTATTATCCTCGTTTTAGTCCCACGGCGATGGTTTAATTACAGGTGTTCCATGTTAGACACAACGGTAATGGTTGTATCAATAATTAACGCTGATTAATTGCATGTTTTAATGACTTCATGGGGGCGAGTAAATAATAATACAAGCGAAGCTCCAAGATATATTTCGAACGTGCATACACGAGGAAAATAATAATACAAGCGAAGCTCTAAGGTATTTGGGAGTATTTTGAACGTGGTCAGGCAAGTCCAAAAGGATTTATTTACTGTATATAAACGAGTAAATACAAGGGTTCAAGATATGTTGGAGGCGGTCGGACAAACCCAAACGAACTATTTACCGTATGCCGAGCGGATCGAAGCGTATATTTTATGACGTTGCTTATCTAAATCATTAATACCACCATAAATGTTTCATTCGGCTTGATTTGTTACTGTAATTGTATCGCCGATAAATGGGCTCGGATAGAAGTAATTTGACCTACATGTTCAGTATATTCTCTCCTCACTATCTAGGGGGCGTTGGGATGGCGTAGTGGTCTAGAGTGCCTCGCTTCGCCCTCTAGCTGACCGATTACCTCTGGCTTGCGGCTGTTGTTTTGATCCCCGGTGCGAGCGTATGTGGCACGGAGATAGGGGCGCCTTCTCAACCTCGTAGGTTTCCTCCGGGCACTCCGGTTTCCACTCACTGCTAAAGACCCCTATGCGCAAGCGAATAATTGAAATAAAAATTAAAACCATATTTTAGTCCCGAAATGACCTAGTTTGTGTCGAGTGGACATTAAACCCCATTTCTTATTATCTGTATTTGTTAACTATTATATCGAGAATTGTCATCTCTTTATATAATCTTACCTTGGGAGTGCGAAGTCTAGAACAGTGATTTTTGAGTGGAAAAAATGCCCACAAGGACTAATTTCACTATTTTTGTTCTCCTTTCTCGCGAGAATATATGGAGCTAAAAATTGTTTGCAACCTCAAAAAATAGAGGGGGCGTGGGCCGGGTGTGCACCCCTCTGGATCCGCGCCTGCTTATTTAAACATACATTATGCAAGAGCTAAATCTGACTACTGAAGGTCTTGCTTCTCACCTTAAATGTTAAATAAACTATTAATTAGACATTTATAAACAAAACAAGACCATAATCATCTCCCGATAGCATCGGATACTCGAGATTTTAACTAGATTAGAACGGTTCGCCATTTAAAAATTGAATTTGAAAATTGGAAAGTGGGGTTTAGTCTCGAATATACCAGTACCGTGGTTACGGTAATAAATAAGCAATGTACACATCTTGTCAAAACTACAAGCAGTGATAACTTGGCTAAGAATGAAATAATTTGAATGAAATTTACAATATTTCGATTTTACATTATCTACCTTTGAGCTATTAAAATAAGAATAATCAGCTCATTCTCTAAATCTTACATAATGTATCTTGAATGTATCTTTGATTATACTTCATGACGTATGACAACACGTTAATAGAGGGTATTATTGAGTTAACAGCTGCCAGGTAATCTGTCGGGTTGTGATGGTTTTATAATATGTGTAACAGACGAAGCACCCTCACCCCACGCCCTCTAATGAGTGAGAGAGAGAGCGAGAAAGATAGAGGGAGGGAGAGAGAGAGAGAGAGAGAAATGGGTTTAACGCCCACTCGACACAAACTAGGTCATTTCGGGACTAACATAGCGGAGAAAACCCACGAAGTTGGACAGGTGACCTTTTCCTTTATCACTTACAACCGGGGATTCGAAACCACGCCAGTTGACTTAATGACAGGCTTTCTGATATAACACGCACGCGCTAACCATTCGGCCCATCCCTCTAATGAAACGATCCCACAACACCAATTGGAATAATGAAGGACCACCAATTCCTTCTTATGAATCAATCGCCCATTAATGGTAATTAGTTAGATTTGTTTATTTCTTATTGTGAACACAACGGGTGTTGGATAAACAGCAAAATCATTTTTAACCCATCAAACACGCCGACATGTAACAGAATCGTAATTAACCCGTCAACCTCGTCGACATCTAACAGGTAAATACAACAGAGGACTTGTAATTAACCCATCAACCTTACCATGAAAATAAATTTCAGATAGTCACGATGTTTAGAGATAAAGAATAAGAACCCGCCGAATGGGCCATGATAGATTAGGCGTCAACTTGACATAAACCATACAGTTCATTTCGGGACTAACATATGTAGGGGTCGAAACAAAGTCATATGATCCAAGGGCGACCCTCATAGAGGCCGAATCGTCTGATGGGTGTGCTTTAGATTATAAGGTCTGTCAGCCATAGGCGTACGGGAAATTTTTGAAGGGGGGGGGGCGGTGGTGGTTAGTGCCCCAAAAATGTAGTTACGTTCTTAGTATGTTAGCTGCATATTCCTGAAGCAATGTCCCGAGAAATCCCTCTCTGGCCATTGCTGGAATAGCGTCTGTTTCTTGAACTTATGCGGGAGTGTGTCTATTCTTTCCGTTCAACGAAAGCTATCACTTAAGTACAGCAACATGACAGTCCTTCGTTTAATCTGGGTCTTCCCTAAAACTTTGATCATTGATTTAAGGTATTAAAAACGGTGAAAGTATGTTCGTTTCAAAACAGTATTGTTTACATTTCATTCGACTTGATAGCCTCGTTTGTCACGCAATTAGTTTTACTGCAGTATTCTGCTATGCACGGCTTGATTAGGCATAAAAACATCGTGAGCCATGACGTAACGTTATGTAAACATATTTGGTCAAATATTGGCACTCGTTTTAAATGTAAAGCTTTTGTAGGGCAGCTTTAGTGATTGGTTGGAAGTGGGACTACTGACCAATCAAAATTTAAAACAACAATATCCACTCATAATAGCAGTGTGTAGTGGGATTACCTGTAATCACACGAAACGCTGCGCGGAGTATGGTTAGCTGTGGCTTACTGTACTCCAAACAATCGAAGGTTCGAGTCTTAAGATTTCTATTTAATTGCCTAACTAAAGACACTCTGAATTTAAATTCGCTGTTAAATTGGACACATTCAAGAACACAATATATTTTTGTACAACTTTTACAAAGTACAATTGTGTGCCCAAATTTTCCCAGCATTTGGTGCCCAAAATGGGGGAAGGGGGTGCGAGCCCCCAAGCTCGTACGCCTATGCTGCCCGCTTGTCTATCTACCCTATATTGGGTTTCAATCCACAGCTAACGATCCCTACACCGAATTATTGGGATACATTTTAACCACATGTTCATTGGAAAATAAAGACGTGGTTCCTTTTTGGCAAGAACATAGAGTAGTAGTCGTTCGTATGGGACGAAAATACACAGTCCAATGTACATGTTGGCATGCATATAGAGGTATCCATGACAGTTGCCGCTGTATGACATACGCCCGTCGTGTACACATCGGAGTGCAGGTAAAAGATACTTTTGCAGTTGTAATTCGATATCAGAGTAGGCCGTAGCGCCGCTGCCCGGGCAAAATTTCCATCATGGCACACTGCATGCTCGTCTTCATTAGCCCAGTTTAGGAGCAGAATAGTAATACGTCAAACTCCATTTTATTTCATTTGTCACTAGCCCATGCAGTCGGTGGTAAACCAATTCCACCTCAATTAATTTTAACAATCATGAAATCCTGACCGCGAATCAATATGGCAGCTTTCAGCCATTTTGACAATGAGCTAGCAATGACAATAATATGTCTATCAGTAAGAGCAAACACGTGGAACATATCCTATCGCTTATTCATTATTTGACATTAACTGGATATTATTGACATTAGACCACGTTAAAACACACAGAACGCCACTAACAACCTTTTACGTCGTTGAAACGGATCATTCTATTGGCTGCTGGCTGATTGACGGTAATGGCTGAACGAATTACTGCCCATTGTTCCACTGATAAATCCATTAAAGACAAACCAGATCCATTCTGTATTTGGACAGGTAATGATAAAATGTTCTGCCTGGTTAATGTTGAATTAATATTTCATTTCAGTATACGTGTAATGATGCAAACATAAAAAGATAGATTGCCAGGCACGTACAATGATGTAATCATAAAAAGATAGGTTGCCAGGCAACGAAACATAGTACAATGATGTACATATAATAAAGAAAGGTTGCCATGCAACGAAACATACGTACACTGATGTACCCCCCCCCCCCTTTTTTTTTAGCAAACTGCCATTCTGGACGTCGAGGTCCAACTATGCCTCGTTCCTCGATAATTAATCTGTGTCCTAAATGGCCGCCATATCCCCCCAAAATAGAATATTGTTTTGTAATGAGGTTCTACTCCGCCCCACATCTTGCAAATACACAAAGACTAATAAAACTATTCAATTCCAATAAATAAAAGCAGAATAAAGACTTTTTAAAATTCTCGAAGTATACGTCGTCTTTTTGACTAAAATCGTTGATTTACGACTTAAAATGGCCGTTAACTGGCTTAGAACATGAATTATTTGTCAATTCATTATTGATGCTGTGATCTTACCGGAAAAAGATGGGTTTCTAATATCCAGGATTGAATACAAAATAAACATTTTACCAAGTGTGTTCCATATTGCGTTCCAGTCCCATTTTTGTCAAAGGATTCGAAGAACGAGGCTAGACATATTCCACAAGTCATGTTAATTCTTATCTGGAGAGCATGCGCAATAAATACTGTCGATTTAGACTGGAATAAAAAGACGCTATTGCCATTCGATTGAGACTTCTGGCGTATTTCGCCGAACATAACTGATTTCAAATTAGACTAAAAACGGAAATCATTGAATGTAAATCAGTTTATATACATTCATATTACATTGTTACATGCGTTGCGACCAATTTGTGTCAATTTCTAGGTCACAAATTATTCGCGGTCTTGTCGCACTTCAATCCATTCCATCATGTCTATCAATATAATGTTTTTGTTTAAAACAATTTACCCTTTACGGATTTGAAATTTTGACACTACTTTGGGTACCCTTGACACTACTTAGGGTACTTTTGACAATGGTTTGGTTACTTTGTCGATGGTTTGGGTTCTTTTGACATAAATTTGGGTGATTTGGCTTTATAACGGAGATGTGGGTATTTATGACGCTTATGTGGGTATTTTTGAGGGTGATTTGGTTATTTTTTTGATGTGGGTATTTTTGAAGGTGATTTGGTAATTTTGTTGATGTGGGTATCTGTTAGGGTTTCCTTTTAACGGTGATGTGGATATTTTTGACGATGGTGTGGGTATTTTTGACGTTGGTGTGGATATTTTTGACGATGGTGTGGGTATTTTTGACGTTGGTGTCGGTATTTGTGACGATGGTGTAGATAATTTGATATTTTTGACGGTGATTAATAAATTGACTTTCGATCCATGTCCGGTTCTACGTGGCAGGAGTAGGGTCGTCTGTCCAACCTCTTGGGTTTTCTTCGGGTACTCCGGTTTCCTCCCACTGCTAAAGACCCCTACGCGCAAGCGAATTATTGAAATAAAATTAAACCATATGTTAGCCCCGAAATGACCTAGTTTGTGTCGAGTGGACGTTTAACCCCACCCCCTCTCTCTCGCTCTCTCTCTCTCTCTCTCCCTCCCTCTGTAAGAATCAATGATTGATTGTGACAAGACATGGGCGGGTGTAACCAACCCCATCAATGTAATAATGACTTCCTTCACATCTAACGGAGGTTTTAGAACCCGATAATCTATCTGGAATCTTTAACCATGACGTGTTGAAGAAAAATAGATTAATTTGGTTTTGTAGAGGTTTTTAATTTATCTCATGTCACTCCCCAGATGTTGTTGGTGAAATATTTATTGAAGAATTCAACCAAGTAACACCTCAACCCGCGACAATATCGAATATATGCGCAATTTGTATTGGTATTGTTAGATTAACATTTACTCGGGTCGAATTTCACTGCAATAAACACAAAAAAATGGCTTTAGATGACGTCGATGGTGTTATAAATATTTACGTCTAATTCTATAAGATTAATTTCATTCTGGGACTTTGTTTTATACCGATAATTATTGTTAGATAATCTTAGAACGACAAATATATCAACACAAATATAAATGAAATGAAATGAAATGGGGTTTAACGTCGTATTCTTCTGCACCAAACCTGGGAGAGAGAGAAATGGGGTTTAACGTCCACTCGACACAAACTAGGTCATTTTGGAACTAACATATTGGTTCATTTCATTTCAATAATTCGCTTGTGCGTAGGGGTCTTTAACAGTGGGAGGAAACCGGAGTGCCCGGAGGAAACCCACGAGGTTGAGAAGGCGCTCCTATCTCCATGCCACATACGCTCACACCAGGGCTCGAAACCACAGCTGCAGACAGAGGTGACCGGCCAGCTAGAGGTCGAAGCGCGGCACTGTAGACTACTAGGCCATCGCAACTCCCCCTGGGCTAATGGAAGACGGGCATACGCCATGTAATGTGTTATGAGGGAAATTTTGCGCGGGCAGCGGCGCTACGGCCTACATAACACAAATATATCAAAACAACACAAATGTAACAGAATTCTAATTTCCTATTTTGTTTCGGGTTTTAATTCATAGTTAGAAATTTCGTTTTACTTGTCTTTACAACAGTATAGGCCATCGCAAATATAAAACCCCCCACGTGATTTTACTTAATAGCAGGTCTTATGAGCTAAATCAAACATGTCAGACGACTTGTTTTGTTTTTCCAGTTTTTTTTCTCAATTACATCATCACGTCAATGATACTGCTATTCTATTTCTAGACTGCTGTTACGGTGTTTTATTTAACAAGGGAGACTTTAAATAGTTTAACCATACGAAACTTTCCCTGTCTATCTACAGTTAGTCCCACTCGAGAACAACCACGGCGCCAGTTGGCAGACATTTTAAGTCCCCCATCGACGATTTTAATCGAACACCAAAATTTTGAGAAGTATTTATCCCCCTTTCGTTTTATGTTTTTAAAAACGTTGAAAAATTAAAAATGATTATGTAGTCTTGTAAATGAGTAACGCGTATTATAGTAAAATAGATTTTTCAATATGGCGACCATTGAGGGCAGAGGACTATTCTCAATTTAGAAAGCTCCCTGTGTGCCGAATGTCATTTAACAACTACACTAAAACATCAAATAATAGATTTACAGACCTTATGATAATTTATTCCGTGTAACCACCAAGTTTAAAGGAACGATGGGTGGGTCGTTGGTATTTTCCCCTTTATCCACGTTAATATGTACCCCGATTGATTATTAAAGATACATTAGGTAAGACCTAAATCTGTCTATTCGGTTTGCTGCTCCACCTTCATTCGTGATGAAATCTTGAAATGAATAGTCGATCTATATTTTTGTAACGTACCGACTTTAGTAATGATGATCGAGGCTAGGCTGAAAATTCAATAGCTAAAATCTCGATTCAGAGTGCATCAATTTGACTGAAATTTTCAGCAAGTTGCCTTTACATTATCTGATTTTTAACTCTCAGATGTAAAGACCCCTACGCGTAAGCGAATTATTGAAATAAAATTGAACCATATGTTAGTCTCGAATTGACCTAGTCAAGGTCGAGTGGATGTAAAACCCCATGTCTCTCTGGTTTTTATCGGAGCAGAACAGTAGGGCGTTAAACCTATTCCTTTTCCATGTACTATAGCGCTAAATGTTTTTGTAAAATGAAGCATCGAGACTTTAAACAGATCTAAGCTCAACTAATTATCTCCTCTATTTACCTTCGAACTTTCAACATTCCCCCGGTTCACCCTGAGACATTTTGACCACCTTTAATCTTTTTTCACATATGGTTGCCATTTTGTTTTTCTCTTTACTCACTGACCGACATGTTAGTCAATTGTCCCCGTGTTTCTCTGGTATCAAACAAACCTTGATATAGAATATAGTTTCGTTATATCAATCATCGTCAATGGACTACTCTGGCATCAAACAAATTTTGATCGTCGTCAATATGTATTCATTTGATTGTTCTATCCATGGACTATCACAGCTAGATTTGTTTGATTGACCCATCAATGGAATATGACAACTAGATTTGTTTGATTATTCTATCAATGGATTACCATGGACCTGTCTGTGTGTTGAAATGATAAGGGTACGTATTGCTTTGTCATATCCGGTTCAAATAAGATGGGGTTCGAGAGCCGCAGTGATTCAGTGTGTACGGCGCCGACAGGCACCAGGAGATCTGGGGATACGATTCCCATGTTGGTTGAGCACGCAACCCTAACCCCCGGGATTTTCAAGCGTGGTGTCCGGCATGTCCGTAATGTAAAACACAGCCCAACAAAATGAAATTATATGGGCTTAACGTCCTACTGTTCTTTCCAACAAGGAACTGGGCGTATGAAGATGGGCATACGCCATACAGTATGCTATGGAGAATTTTGCCCGGTCAGCGGTGCTACGACTTCCTCTTAAATCGATTCTATCTGCCAAGGGATCTGTTTTATGTGCATGCCAATGTGTAAATAAACTGGACCTTGTTGTTTCTGTCCAACCGAACCTAACGACTAGGCAGCTGTCCTTGTCAACCCCTCCCTCCTGAACCGCTGACAAGGTGGGGTGGGGGGTGGAACCACACCGGAAAATCCCGATGAACTTTCTCGGTCAACATCGGGATTCTAATCAATAGAATGAGATGACACGCCCAAGTCTCGTGTATAATTGAGCGTCCGCGGAAAAGAACCCTTGGCAGTTTGAATCAAAGTTTGAATTAAAAAACAAAAGGCAACAGTGTCACTGTGTCACTGTCTGTGTACATATATCCTTTAACAATCTGTATCACGTAAACCCGTCTTAAAGCCCCAATACCTCTCTTGTTGTAACTGAATAATATGTCCCAATCTTCATTCTGGTCAACAAATTGTATTATTTTACAATATTCCAATTAATTGATGATATAAATTTCATCTTAGCACACCTAATTTAAAAAATTGGAAAAATTCAAATGTGACTTGGATTTTAAAATATTTTTGAACCTTCTGGACAAGTAAAATAGGTTGTAATAGATAATTTACACAACAGGTAGGACACGTAATCATCTAGTACTTAGAATAAGACTATTATTTATTTTCTCAAGCTGCCAAGCCACCAAGAGTGTTATTGTCCCTTTAATATTAGCCCAGTTGGTGCAGAAAAGTAGGACATTTCACTTCAACTTCAAATTAAACGTGTTTCGGTTTTTAGTATTTTTGATGTTGTTTTCCATGACATCCCATTCAGGACGGAGGGCCTGAAGAGGACAGCTGTTTAATCGTTCGGATGGGACGAACAAACCGAGGTCCCATGTACACATTGGAGTGCATGTAAAATATCTCTTGGCAGTTTGAATTCGATATAAGAGTAGGCCGTAGTGCCGCTGTCAGGGCACAATGTCCCTCATAGCCCACTGTATGGCGTATGCCCGTCTTCATTAGCCCAGGTTAGGAGCAGAACAGTAGGACATTAAAGTTCCAATAGCATTTTTTTAAGTTATATTTTTAAGATTTATTAAAATAAAGCCCCAAAAATAGATTGAACCTATAAACAGTCCTACCTTGTTAAAGAATAATCCTATTAATCCTATAATTCACTATTGCCAGTTGAGAAATTGGCAAAAATATCATTTTCAACATCAAATTCAAACGTTTGAAGATGGCCGTCCATGGAGAAGAATGGGAAAACAAGGGAGGTAATTGAGTAACTATTTCCTCAATCAACCAGTGTCGCCCTTTCTAACCCTCCAAAATTTTTTGTCCATGATCGTATAATAGTGAGTTGACAACCTTTTGAGCAAAAAACATAGAAATAATTATATTTTGACTTTCTTAGAAAAAGTGAAGTTGGAACTTTAAACTCCATTTCATTTCATTTCCATGTAATCCTAGTGTAAAACATCACAAGACAATATAAACTGATATGAAGACGTAATTCAATAGTTTAATCAAGTTTAGTTTCAGATGTCTTGTGATCGTGTTACTGGGAGATTAATGACACAAGTATATCTATTCTAGGACATAAAGGCACAAAAATACATCCGTCTTAGACCAAACCAACTGAACTTTTATTACTTCTTAAAGATACGCTATTCTTACAGATACATTTTTCTATTCTTATAAGATACATTTTTCTATTCTTATAAGATACATTATTCTAAAAGATACATTATTCTATTCTTATAAGATACATTATTCTATTCTTATAAGATACATTATTCTAAAAGATACATTATTCTATTCTTATAAGATACATTATTCTATTCTTATACGATACATTGTTTTGAAAGATACATTATTTTATTCTTATAAGATACATTATTCTAAAAGATACATTTTTCTATTCTTATGCGATTCATTATTCTGAAAGATACATTATGCTATTCTTATACAATACATTATTATAAAAGATAGATTATTCTATTCGTTAAAGATACATTATTCTTACAGATACATTATTCGTTAAAGATAAATTATTCTATTCTTAAAGACACATTATTCTTACAGATACATTATTCTTACAGATACATTATTCGTTAAAGATGCATTATACTTACAGGTACATTATTCTTACAAATACATTATTCGTTAAAGATACATTATTCTTACAGATACATTATTCGTTAAAGATACATTATTCTATTCTTAAAGATACATTATTCTTAAAGACACATTATTCTTACAGATACATTATTCGTTAAAGATGCATTATTCTTACAGATACATTATTCTTACAAATACATTATTCGTTAAAGATACATTATTCTTACTGATACATTATTCTTACAGATGCATTATTCTTACAGATGCTTTATTCTTTAGGCGAAACCAACAGAATTTTTAGTTCTTAAACACACAGTTTTCTTGTAAATACACGATATTTACAGATGCATTATTCTCAAGGATACATTATTCTTAAAGATACATTTGTCTAAAAACATTTGTTTTCCTCTCAATGCAAAAGAGCCCTACGGGCAAAAGAATCGTAGAAATAGGACCGTTTGTTAGTTCCAAACTAGCCTAATTTATTTCAAGTGGATATCTCTCTCTCTCTCTCTCTCTCTCTCTCTCTCTCTCTCTATCTCTCTCTTTCTCGGCCCCGATCAACCTATATAAGAAGCAATAGATAATTAGAAAAAGGTTATCTTTTGATTTTCTTAGAGAATAATCAATCATTGCTTTAAAGAATTGGCTTCAGTACAATTACAGGATCCGCCTACTGGATCTTACTTTTACAGTAATTAAAGTTGTTAAAGCTAATTAGAGGTTCAATACGGACGTGGGTCAATATTGACGTCAAGATAACGCTACTGCTTCTATAATACATGTTTAAAGTGACAATTTCATATTTTTCAGTTATATTTTTAAATGAGGCCTTAAAATAGATGGTATCTATAAACAGCCCTACTTTGTTAAAGAATAAACCTATTAATCCTATAATTCACTATTGCCATTTGAGAAATTGGCAAAAATGTCATTTTCAACTTCAAATTCAAACGTTTGAAGATAGCTAGTGCATGAGGGAATAGAAAACAAGGGGGGTAATTGTGTTATTATTTCTTGCCGATGTGAAGGATTTGTAAGTGTGGGAAATAATGCCCATGATCGTATAATAGTAATATTGAGTTGACAACCTATTGAGCAAAGGAAATAATTATGTTTTGACTTTCTTAGAAAATATGAAATTTTCGCTTTAAGAAAGTCGGAGAATGTAAGAGCAGCAGGAATGAGACATGATGTCAAAGGCTATATATATATATACATAAATATACCATGCTAATTAGGAAGTTTATAAGGCTGGGTATTATTTGTTTAATTTGGGGTCATCGTTTCAAACACACCCATCACATATCGGAACAGTCATTCCAGTCTTCGTATAGAAATGACCGTCCCCGTATTCCGTATAGCAAGGACTGCTCCCGTGTTCCGTGAGTCAACTGGGTTGTGTTTCACAACTGCTGTATTATCAGGGGTTCATTTACGTGCACGCCAACGGGACCTCTGAATTCGTACCACCGGGACACCTGGACGTTGGTTATTTCCGAACTCTCGCCAGCACCACTGACACAATGAGGCCTCGTCGGAATCAAGTGGTACTTTCCCGGCCAACTCTGGTATCGAACACGGTACCTCCATGATCCACCTTGGCCTTATAAGGAATAAAATGGAAAACATACATCATGGAAAGTGCGTAGGAATATCTTCATTAAGACTCTCGTCTCTCTAATTCGATAAATAACAATTGGCGGCCGATATATGGAGGGTTGGAGGTCCGTATGGTTAGCAGGTGCGCGCTGCATCATAGGGTCTGTAATTTAGTCAGCTGGCATGGTTTCGATTCCTCGGAGTAGGTTCTCCTGTAATATCTCGAGTGTTTTCTGCGTGTCCTTCGGTTTCCTCCCACTGCTTATTGAAAAATATTGAACCATTTGTTAGTCCCGAGTGGGCATTAAACCCTATTTCCCTCTTTATATTTTTTTTATATATTTTTATCTTTTCAGATGGAGAACAGTACCAATAATCCGGGTAACTGTACGGGCACCTGTAATAATACTTCCATTGAAACCGGTTTATTACAGAGACTGAACGATGCTAAAGCTGTACATTTTATACCAGTGATGTTATGGGTGGCCTTGTTAATGGTGATCGGAGTGTTAGGCAACTCACTCGTGGTATACGTATATAGGCGACGATTTAAAAAAACCTCGTCGAATTATTTTATATTAACGATGGCCATATTTGATTTGGTGGCGTGTGTGGTTGGTATGCCAACAGAAATTTATGATTTACGCTATCCTTACACGTTTTACAGTTCAGTTGGATGTAAGGTGTTCAGGTTTACGGAAACGTTTACGATCTACGGTTCCGCCATTGTGCTTGTTGAGATTGCATTTGATCGATATTTTAAGATTTGTAGACCCCTGATGGTCATCAGTTTGTTTAAAATAAAGATGTTGTGTTTCCTGGCAACGGTGCTCGCGCTTCTCTTCTCTACACCGACCGCCCTTCTATTCGGCATCACCAACCCACAGACTCCGATACCAGGAATCCGCGGTTATGATTGTTCTATCGAGGAGAAGTACCGGAAGTCGACGTTTCAGAAGTTGTATTATGGGGCCTTGTCCGTTGTTTTCGTGGCGACGCTACTCGTTCTGACTATTCTCTACGTCAGAATCTGGGTGGAGATTAAACAGCGTCGCAGCATGGTTATTGGAGATCAGATAACTCGACCACAGGGAACCCCGCAGGAAAAGAAAAAGATTCGGATAAAATATCTCGCGGCCAGTGGCAGCAATGAAGATGGCGAGGATGATTCCTCCGGAACCGGAACCGGAAGCGGAAATGTCGAGTGTGAGGAGCAGAAAAGGACGCGATTTGGAAGTCTGGTGAACTACGCTTCTAGAATTCGTATCACAAGAACAACAGTCGTGTTATTCGCTGTAACAGTGGTGTTCGTCATCAGTTATCTACCGGCTATAGCCATTATGATGACTAGATCGGTAATGAAAGACCTAGAACACACACGGAGTATAGAAGTTGAAGTTACCAGTAAATTTTTCTCCAATTTCTTCTTCATTAATAACGCCATTAATCCCATTATATACAGTTTTCTGAATCTGAACTTCCGGCGGCAGGCCCAAAAGGCCGTGAAAACAGTGTTCTGTTGTGAGAAAAGTCCGTCGCCTAAAAAGTATGATTCGGATCGAAGTACAAAACGTGAAATACTGTTGATAGCTACGGCTGGTCGTGATGTGTAATAGTGACGTGATTTATAGCCGGTATTGTCATGTCTGCTGGGTCTTGCCATACAATGAATCTGTGCCATGGATACCATTCTAATAGCACACGTATGGAACGAGCATTTTGTTTTTACTTTCAACACGAAACGTATAAGCGCAACAGCTCTCGCGGACACTAAAAGATACGCGCAGTTATAGTGCGTCGTTATTTATAACGAAGTCTTGGTGTACGCGTGAATGGACTTTAATTCCAATCTTCCGTTTTAAATTCCGCATGGAATATTATACGGTAGCCCCCAGTGCAAGGGAGGCTTGTAGAATGTCCGTAGTCTCTCTATAGCCCCACGACCCCAGCTGTAGATGTGGTTCCGGTGTCATGGTGTAATATACTGTATCTCTCTAAAACCTCTCGACTACGGATCGAGATGTAGTCCCGGCGTTAGGGTGTAAAAGACTGGGTCGTTCTCTATAACCCCTCGACCCCAGATCGAGATGTGTACCCCTCGACCCCAGCTAGAGATGTGAACCCCTGGAACCCAAATCGAGAAGATTAGGCCCCGGCGCTATGGTGTATTATATACTTTTTAATAAAGATCATCATCTATAATACAATTGATCAGATGTTTTTATTGCCCTGTGGGGTGGCGATATCAATTGAATACATGGATGATAGATAGTCTTATACATTTGAGACTCGCATTGAGATCCAGTTGAAGACAAATTGTCTATCTTTAATAAAAAGAAAAATATGGCAATCAGTCACAATATGTTTGGGTTTTTTTATAATTGGAATGGTTATGATTATTCCTTTGGTTGTTCGGAGTTCCTTTAGGCCTACTGTGAGAGAGAGAGTGAGAGAGAGAGAGAGATAGAGAGAGAGAGAGAAATGGGATTTAACGTCCACTCAACACAATCTAGGTCATTTCGGGGGTGACCAGCCAGCTAGAGGTCGAAGCGCGGCACTCTAGACCACTAGGCCATCCCAACCCCCCGGGTCTACTGTAGTACCTCCCTTTATCAATACTGTATTGTCAGTGAAGCTGGACGGAAGGGCTCAGCTGTCTAGTCGGTCGGATGGGACGAAAAACCGAGGTCCCATGTACACGTAAAAAATCCCCTTGACAGTTGGAATTCGATATAAGAGTAGGCCGTAGCGCCGCTGCCCGGGTACAATTTCCCTCAGAGCACACTGTATGGCCTATGCCCGTCTTTTAGCCCAGTTCGGAGCAGAACAGTAGGACGTTACACCCCATTTCATTTCATTTCATTTTATCATCCACCTTCAATGACGATTGCTCAAAGGATTATAGTCTCTATCATCCAGACAACCATACTCCTGCGCAGTGTTTCGTTTGATTAGAACTAATCCACTTCACACTGCTATCTTGATTGAACATTGTTGTGCTAAATTATTATTGATCAGTAGTGCCATTACCAACCAATGACCTACATTGTAACAAACAATATCGGGGTTAACCAGACCTCAAAATATGTTACCGCAATGTATCTAGTGACAATCGCGACTTGTTTACGTCATAACCCGCGAAATTTATTATGCTCGATTATACAGTGCCAACATGTTTTCTTCGTCGGCCATTTTGAAAATTATGCCGAATGCGAGAAGAGAGGAGGGATTTGATTGGACGTTAAAAAGAGACACGCCCCGCCCAATTTCAAGAATATGACTTCTATCCAGCAATGGTAAGAGAAGGATTTCTCGCGCAATTGCTTCAGGAATATGTCAGACAACTAGTCCTCGAATATAAGTATGGATTGATTTTCTTCAACATTTGTCAACTATAGATTATTGGCAGGCCCCCCTGAAAAAATGTCCCCCCCCCCCCCGAAAGAAAATGTGCCAACCATAACTCTAAAATACCCACTGTAGACTGTAACGAGTGTGCCCCTCCTAAAATCTTCACTGCCCCTCCGAAGCCAACAAGCTGGCTACGGGCCTGTTTATTGGCTAGATTATCCGATCTTTTACGGGGATGCTCGATTCACAGTCCAGAACGTTCCGAATCGACAGAATTACAATCGAGTGACGCGGAATTCAGTCCTGTCACAGTTCTGCCAGTCCCGACAGCTAAGGTGGAGTGAGTAGAATCGTGACGTATTCCTAGGTAAAAAATATGTTTCAGCTGTCATAATTGGTTGAGTTATTTTTTATACAGTCGGCGCATGCCTTGTACTCCGAAATTCTCTTTTTCACTCGATTGACAACAGTTTTGGAATTTAAATCCGGAACTGTGAATCGAGCATCCCCATTATTACAGTCTAAGGGAGGTAACTAGTTCTAAAACAAAATATCGAGTGTCGTCAATCTATATCAAGCAATTTTATTTTTTTAAATGTAATCGACTTCAAGATACAACAAATATGAAAACGTCCATTGTGCTGTAGAATCCAAAGCCTGCAGAGATACAGGCCTCGCTGAAAATATTATCGCGATTCGATTACAGTAATATATAGATAGTTGCAGACAGTGACTTCCACTTTATTTTTACGTTGGAAGCGGCATCGTTTGTAGCAAATCATATTTCCAAAGAGTGAGTATAGATTTTCCTGTGGCTATTGTGAGGTTCCTCAAACCTTCGTTGAATTGGGATGGGTTTCCCAACTATGTTGTTATGCAGGATAGTCTCGATCATCCTGGCATGTCTATCAGCTAGAGAACAGCCAGTAAACTGGTTAAGCGCGATGAATTTGACACGTCACCCAGTTCGCACTGAACGATCACTTGGGGAAAATAAGTTAAAGTGTAATGTTTATATAAATATTGTGCCATAATTATCTATATATATAAACACTCCAGAAACCATGCTGTTGTAGTTTTTATAGGTTACAATTTACTTCTATTATCATAATTTTCACTGGATCTTGAAATAGTTTGTAATGTAACTTCCGGAGTCAACCCCTTTATAGCTAACCATGTTAACACTCTAGAGACAGCAAACGATATGTTAAAGGTTGAGATTTACTTCTGGATCAATTCAATTCACCAAAACTGTACAATCTGTTACATCATGATTTGCTCTGGATCCTTAAATATAAAAATAAAAAAGGGCAAATTCAGTAGTGTTCACTTCAATATTTCATCAAATTCCGAAGGAATAATGGTCTTCAACGGGTTCAGGTGAAATTCGAAACTTTAAGAATAGAGAGAATTTTAACGTCCACTCGACACAAACTACGTCATTTCGGGACTAACATATGGTGCAATCTTATTTCAATACTTCGCTTGCGCGTAGGGGTCTTTAGCAGTGGGGGGGGGGAAACGGGAGGACCCGGAGAAAACAAATGAGATTGGACAGGGAATCGAAAACACGCCAATTGACTCAATGACAGACCTAATGATACAATGCGCATGCGCCACCCATAGGAACTAATATAAACTGGACTAGTTCAGCCATGTGCCAGTAACTGTTACTGTAACGGCGATGTGTCATGAAATAGATAAACTTATGGGGCGGCACTGGGTTTTAAGATACACATAGAGCTAAAAATCAAAAGGAATAGATCTGTTATTAAATAGACGAACTTACGTTGACGACGATGTTGGGGTAGACAGACACCTACAAACATGCCGACGACAAGGAGAACAAGACCTAATCCTAGTCCCACACCAATACCAGATCCAAACGATAGTCCATCTGGCGCAATCACTTCCTTTTCTATAAAACAAAATATATACATGTAATTATGGGGAGGACAGGGGCCTAATAGGGTTCGTAACTCTAGGGATGTAATGGGCAGTTCCCCCTAGAAAAACTGACAGAAAATTGTGCTTTCAGGTTTATGCACAAATTTAACGTCTGGCAGTCTTACAAAATTATAAATTCAATGCTTTAGCCCCCCCCCCCCCCACACACACACAGCTCCTTGATTTGTGTTGACAATTGTGCGTTTGAACCTATTTGAACTTGCGTAAGTAGTCTTAGACTGTATCAATTGTAACGTTAAACACACAGTTTAAGGTTACTTACAAGTGTAGTAACTACTTGAGGCCTTGCATACATATTGTCCATTGAGAATATATGCTTAACGTTTAAAACCTTTACTTACGATCGGTAGAAGTTGTAATGGCCGCAGATGCATTTCCGGTGTGATGCTCGTTACTAGCATAAACCCGGAAGTAGTACGTGGATCCTGGTTCTAGTTTCCTGACACAAGCTGAAACAGGACCCCCATAAACCGGTTCATCGATTACATCACCGACATCTTGCCAATCTAAAACAGACGGTGCTTCGCTTTTTGTTGATATTTTATTAAGTTTAAGAAACTGGATATGAAAATTATGACGGGATCCGCCATCATCACCGGCCCTCCAAACTAAACAGACAGTGTCCTGTGTACTAAATACATGTTTTAGATCCCTTGGCGGCTTGGGTTCGTCTGAAATAGAAGGAATACTATCAACAAAAGTGGGTTGGGGGGCGGAATAACATTCATTAGCCACTATCAAGGTCATTTCGAAATGAACATGTATTACCCAATTTGAATACGAGCGAGGGTCTATAGCGGGAAGCCGACGAAATTAACGAAAACCCAGATGGAAAGAGAAAGAGAGAGCAAGATGCGGCTTAACGTCCACTCGACATAAACTAGTTTTATTTCAACCATTCCCTAGCAGTGAGCCGGAGGGCCGGGACAAAACCCACGAGGCTCACCAGGCCACTACACTGCTTGTCAATTATAAGTGAAGACTCGATACCACACTAGGGGGATACTCGATTCACAGTCCAGAACGTCCCGAATCGACAGAATTACAATCGAGTGACGCAGAATTCAGTCCTGTCACAGTTTTGCCAGTCCCGACAGCTGAGGTGGAGTGAGTAGAATCGTGACGTATTCCTAGGTAAAAAATATGTTTCAGCTGTCATGATTGGTTGAGATATTTTTTATACAGTCGACGCATGCGTTGTACTCCGAAATTCTCCTTTTCACGCGATTGACACCAGTTTTGGAATTTAATTCCGAAACTGTGAATCGAGCATCCCCAAAATGACTCAATGATGGGGAAGGGGGGATAACTCTAATATAAACACGGATGGGCAAATGAATTTTATGTTGACACAATCACAGGAACTTGACATTGCTCACATTCTGGCCCCTCCCCCGTTTTATTGGAAGACAACATGGCTTACCTAGAACGAGTATGATGATCGTGGTTGTATTGGTGCTGACTAGGTTGTACGATTGACAGGTATACTCCCCACTATCGCCATCTTGAACATTGTCCAATTGTAACTTAGACGTATTGACCAATGACCAGTTCTCTTTGTACCACGTGTACTGACAAGCCGGAAGACAGGTGGCGCTACATTCTAGTAATACATCACTTCCTTCTTTTACAGATTTAGATCTTTCTGGTATGTTTAACGTGGTTGTTGAACCGGGTCCATCTGTTGAATCAAAAAAAAAATATCTCTTTAGTCTTTCCTTAAAGCTCCAATAGCATTTTTTTAAGTTATATTTTTAAAATGTATTAAAATAAAGCCCAAAAATAGATTGTACCTATAAACAGTCCTACCTTGTTAAAGAATAATCCTATTAATCCTGTAATTCACTATTGCCAGTTGAGAAATTGGCAAAAATATCATTTTCAACTTCAAATTCAAACGTTTGAAGATGGCCGTCCATGGAGAGGAATGGGAAAACAAGGGAGGTAATTGGTTAACTATTTCCTCAATCAATCGGTGTCTGCCCAAAAAATTTTGCCCATGATCGTATAATAGTGAGTTGACAACCTTTTGAGCAAAAAACATAGAAATAATTATGTTTTGACTTTCTTAGAAAATATGCTATTGGAACTTTAAAGACACATTATGTAAGATTACGATAAAGAGCTGACCATTATTGCTATAATAGTTCCAAAATGGAAAATGTAAATATTGAAAGTTATCTATGTTTATACTTTTAATAGTGTTGACAAGATGTGTGCATTGAGAGAGAGAGAGAAATGGGGTTTAACGTCCACTCGACACAAACTAGGTCATTTTGAGACTAACATATGGTTTCATTTTATTTCAATAATTCGCTTGCGCGTAGGGGTCTTTAGCAGTGGGAGGAAACCGGAGTGCCCGGAGGAAACCCACGAGGTTGAGAAGGCGCCCCTATTTCCATGCCACATACGCTCACACCGCAAGCCAGAGGTGACTGGCCAGCTAGAGGTCGAAGAGCGGCACTCTAGACCACTAGGCCATCCCAACCCCCATGTGTGCATTGTGTTAACCAGGGCACTGGTATGTTCGAGACTACTCATTGTCATGGATAACCGGGGATTCGTAACCACGCCAGTTGACTCAATGACAGGCTTTATGCTAACCATTCGGCCATCCCGCCAGGGGAGGAAGAAGTAATTAAGCACCCAATATGATTAAAATGCAGATCCTTTTTCCTTTCGCTTAGTATTGTTCAACATTTCTCTTAACTACCCTAAGATCTGGAAGCGTTGTTATATAACCCGCGTTCTAGGTGATGTTTGGGATTAGCGAGATTTTGGCGTGGGGTGTACTGAACTGTAGGTAACATCAACGCTGATTGGTTAATCAATGTCTGACACCATAGGGTCAGAAGCGGTAAACGTTTTTTTCCGTCCACCGGAGCCTGGTCTTATGACGTCATATGTGGATTGTGGGTTAAGATAAGGGTTACGCTTGGCCCAGGGTTAGGGTTAGGGCTAGCCCTGTCTACATCTCGAGACTATGACGAAATCTGCAGGCCACAACCCTTATCCTAACCCTTACCCTAACCCACAATCCACATATGACGTCATAAGACCAGGCTCCGGTGGACGTTAAAATAGCCTACCGTCAGAAGCCACCCGTATGACCTTCGAAAGTACCAACATAAAAACGAAACGAAATATAGATCTGTATTTTAAATCGATTGCGAAGTACCTACAGTAAACATGGTGTTCCACTGAGCTCTTAAACATGCTATATTCATCTAAATCACATGACCACATTCCAGTATCTTCCATTAGAGACGATGTTATACTCAGATACAATTCACTGATGTTGAAACCATGGCAACCACACGTGATCCGGGTATCTGTCCCAGCAGACGACTCCGAGCAGTTAGAGGGAGGATGCCCATATATAGACACGTCACACACTTTACTATTGTTGAGATTAAAGCCTATACCCAAGACGCCACCTGGGAGGTCGGCCGTGTCACATGTCCAAACAAACGGTTTCCCCAAAACCGCAAATGGTGAATCTCCCTTTAATGTTACACTTTGTCCTAAAAATACAACAATAATAATTATATTGGTAAAGAATATTTTTGGAATGGCGATGCGAGATCAGAGAGCGAGAGAGAGAAAGAGAGAGAGAGAGAGGGGAATGGGGTTTAACATCCACCCGACACAAACTAGGTTATTTCGGGACTAACATATGGTTTCATTTTATTTCAATAAATTGCTTGCGCGTAGGGTCCTTTTAGCAGTGGGAGGAAACGAAACCGGAGTACTCGGAGAAATCCCACGAGGTTGGACAGGCGACCCTACTCCTTGCCACGTACAACCAGGGATTTGAAACCACACCATTTGACTCAATGGCAGGCTGTATGATACAGCGCGCGCACGCTAACCATTCGGCCATCTATCCCCCTACAATTGATAAATACATCTCCATTATAGAATCATCCTATACATACCCGATGTTTTCTTCACTAATAAAAACAACATCCCAAATATTTTCATTTTATATAAAAACATTTCGTTGGTGGCGTATTTTACTTTATTCATTCTGATTTCAACAGCTTCGATAAATCAATTGGAATTTAATCAGCTGTATTGACAGTCGTCGATTAATCGGTTTCCGACATCTATTTCCTAACCTACATGTATAAAAATATAAATGATTAAAAACCCTCCTCGTCTTGTTTGAACGGGAAGGGGGGGGGGGGGGGGGGGCTAGTGCTTAACGCGAGGCGTGAGAACGGGTTGGGTGGTGGGGTGAATGGGGGCGGGAGGTGGGTGCTAGTGGTTTAACGCGTAGGCGTGAGAACGATGTGGGTGGTGGGGTGGGGATGCTAGTGGTTTAACGCGTGGGCGTGAAAACGGGGTGGGTGGTGGGGTTGGGGGATGCTAGTGGTTTAACGCGTGGGCGTGAGAACGGGGTGGGTGGTGGGGTGAATGTGGCGGGGGGGATGCTAGTGGTTTAACGCGGGGCGTGAGAACGGGGTGGGTGGTGGGATGAATGGGGCGGGGGATGCTAGTGGTTTAACGCGTGGGCGTGAGAACGGGGTGGGTGGTGGGGTGAATGTGGCGGGGGGATGCTAGTGGTTTAACGCGGGGCGTGAGAACGGGGTGGGTGGTGGGATGAAAGGGACGGGGGATGCTAGTGGTTTAACGCGTGGGCGTGAGAACGGGGCGGGTGGTGGGTCGGGGGATGCTAGTGGGCTTGAGAACGGGGTGGGTGGTGGGGTGAATGTTGGCGGGTGGTGGGTGCTAGTGGTTTAACGCGTGGGCGTGAGAATGGGTTGGGTGGTGGGGGGATGCTAGTGGTTTAACGCGTGGGCGTGAGAACGGGGTGGGTGGTGGGGTGAATGTGGCGGGGGGATGCTAGTGGTTTAACGCGGGGCGTGAGAACGGGGTGGGTGGTGGGGTGAATGGGGGCGGGTGGTGGGTTTAACGCGTGGGCGTGAGAACGGGGTGGGTGTGGGGGTGGACTGGTGGTTAAACGCTTACGGGTGAAACCAAAAGTTCAGTCATTGTATCTTTAAAGCGGTGGGTGTGAGAACGGGGTGGGTGTGGGGGAGGAATGGTGGTTAAACACGTGGGCGTGAAACCAAAAGGTCAGTCATTGTAATATTGTATCTTTAAACCGGTGGGTGTGTAATGGTGTAACGTGTGTGTGAGACATCAAAAGGACCCCAATGGAAATAAGCAATGGATGTTATTTACGTCAAGCTTTATGCGCTATCCTAAGTAAAGGTCTCTTCATGACATCATACCTATCATACTTCTCATTTCTCATTCCAATCATACAATGCACCAGAACGTCTTTATTTCATATACACAACTATTTTTATTGTTGTCAGTTTCCCGATTATACAATGTAGCTCATAGTTCTTAGTACATGTACATTAATTTATTGTTGTCATGTTGTAACCTTTACTTGAAGAAAAAATAAATAAATAAATAAATAAATAAATATCCGTCATTTTGAATATCAAGTTTCCCGCTTGACAAGGAGTAGGGTCGCCTGTCAAACCCCATGTGTTTTCTCCGGGCCCTCTGGTTCCCCCAGTGCTACAGACCCCTAAGCGCAAGCGAATTATTGAAATTAAATTGAACTAAACATTAGTTCCGAAATGACCTAGTTTGTGTCGAGCTAATTTTTAACTTTATGACTCCAGTTTTTACTAGGACAATATGATAGATGCGACTTGTGAAATTTGGGTCAAGGCCTTCGGCTTATGCAATGATATATAATAAACCCCCTAGTAACGCAACTTTTCACAAAAACTAGGTCGTACTGTGGCATAGGCGAAGGTGTCTTTAATCGTTAGCAATGGGAGGACACCGGAGAAAAATCACAAGATTGGCCTGGCAACCCTACTCCTTGTCACGTACAACCAGGGAATCGAAACAACGTCAGTTGACTCAATGACAGGTCGTATGATACAACGCGCACGCGCTAACAATTTAGCCATCCACTCCCCCACCCGCTTACATACAGATCAATAATTATATATTTAAATATACTTACGATTGACACCATGTGATGATTTAGGAGGAGTATACTATAGATAAAATGCCTAATTACATATGGGTTAGAGTGACATAATGTTTATCTATACATATATCTTTACTAGTCACAATACTGGATAACAACTAATGGTGGTTATTACAGTTACATACAACTGGACAACAAAGTATATGACATGGATATAGTTTTACTTTACATGACTGGATAACAAAGAGGGTGGTAGGATATTTATTTACAGTTACATACAACTGGATAACACAGCAGATGACAAGTATATCTCAGTGGAGGGGGGAGAGCGCGAGGGAGAGAGAGAGAGAGAGAGAGAGAGAGAGAGAGAGAGAGAGGTAACGTCCACTCGACACACCTAGGTAAAAGCCGATATTGCCAGATATTTTAACTTTAAGACGAAGGCTGTAGCGACCGTCAGCATGTCCGTCGTCAATAAAGCGGTATGTGCTGGCAAATTAGGACGTTAAACCTCATTTTATTAAGAAAAGTTAGCCCCCCCCCCATTATAACTCTTACCTTAAGATTCAGTGATATCACCTCGGTGATAGCGAACGTTAAATAAACACATTTACACACACTCATTGTAAGTTAGTCATGCAATGTACAGGAGTTCATGACCTCGCGTGCAATGACTGGCCAGCGTATTAGTATTAAAAAGGTTTATACAAGCTTGACATACATAACGTAGTAATTCTAGAGGTGTGCTTTCTGGGTAGACAGGGTAGACCTATACCCTCGTAATGTAAAAACCAAAGAAACTGGAAATGGTTCATAACGCCCGAGTCCGATGAGATTTCCTACCAGTGTATATGGATGTATGTGGCTATGTGGCCTCCCTTCCGAAAATATGCCATCTCTTCTGAAAGAGTACCCTCGAATGTCGATTTATCAAGAAAATGCCCACATCTATGCCATCATATTCCCATTGCCCCAATGACAATATTATGCCCTTTTCCCGGCTGCCCTTCCCTTGTTCCAACCAAATCCAGAGATATTAAAAACGTACACGCACCATCGATAAATCCCCCTTGTTTTGTTGGCTATCAGCCCCAGTGTGACAGGAAACCAATTAATGCTGTTGATGATCCACTGATTGTAGCTGGTATTCAAGGAATTGAACCAGAGTTTAGTCCCGAAATAACCTAGTTTGTGTCGAGTAGACGTTAAACTCCATCCCCCAACGCCACCCTGTCTTGAAGTTTCAATAATACTTCCGGCTTTGAGCATTCCGACACCCTTCGTAATCCCAACTGGCAGAGCCTACCGTAATCCCAATTTCGCCTTTAGTCACGTATTAAAATTGTCAGGGGCAGGTTGGACCAGAGCCCGTGGGCCAATTGGTTTTGTTGTGGCCTCATTTAAGGCTAATAAGACGCAAATCTGCATGATGAGGTTTTGAATAAATGATCTAAATATACTGTAGAAGATACAAGTCTTAGGGATATCATGTGAAAACAGTTCTGTTATATGATGTTGAGACCCATGGTCACTAATTTGTGTCGAATGGACGTTAAACCCAATTTCTGCGTGTCCGTGTAGAATCAAACATTCGGCATCATGATTAACTTTGCTCATTTGTGTTTAGTAGGCGTAGTGTTTAGTGGCTAAGTGGGTAAGACGCTGGCTCTCTAGCCTGCATTGGCCGAAAAAGTTCGTCCAGATTTGCCAGTGTGGTTTCCCCTTGTCAGTGATGCAGGACGGAGGGTCTGATAAGGACAGCTGTCTAGTCGTTCGGATAGGAAGAAAACCGATGTCCAGTGTACACATTGGCCTGCACGTAAAAGATCCCTTGGCAGTTGGAATTCGATATGAGTAGGCCGTATCGCCGCTTCCCGGGCAAAAGGTCCGTGGTAGCACACTGTATTAGCCCAAGTTAGGAACAGAACAGTAGGACGTTAAACCCCATTTCGTTTTATTTGTGTTAAACACACTGCCATCTATCTCTTGTCGTGAGCTTGGTGACTTTGGCCGGCCCTCATTAGGGGAAAAGCCCAGGACTCCTCTTCTTATAATTCGTACACTGCAAGCAAACAATTTAAAGAACATGATAAATACCAAGACATCATTTGAAATTTTATTGAGAACAACAGCCCGATAAGAACAATAGATAAATAGCTATGTTATTATTTTAGATTGAATCACAACAATAAAACAATGGTATGGTATATTAGATCACAGTTTCTATATAATACAGTCAAAAAACTTGGTTTATTATTCACCAAATAATACAATCTAGTACACTCAGTTCCCTGTATCCATTGGCAACCACCGGACGTCGCCATATTTAAAGCCCATAGCAACGTAAAACCAGTACTTAAAGTAACCACTGGTTACCTATGTACCTCATTCTTTAAGTCCTTAACCCAGTACGTAAAGTAACAATTGGTTACCACAGTAAGTAGCCATATTTAAAATCCATCGCAACCTAAAAGCAGTACTTGTAGTAACCAATGGTTACCATAGTAAATCACCATTGTTTAAAATCGAATAGATGAGTACGTGGTGGCTACTGGTTACATCTTTTATAAGAGATTGTGGCGTCTACATACGACCAAGGATAATTTACATAAAAAGGCGACCAGTAGAGAATTTTATGTTTCATTGTGCATTTGAAGAAAAAATACCTCCTTTTCTTCCAAACTTTGTGATAGAATCTAAAAAAAGAAAAATCATTCAAACGAGACCTTTGTTGATTCGTATAAAAGGGTGCACTATTATTTGTAATTTGAGATTTTGACATAATGGTACGTTCATTGTAAATTGAAGACAACACTAACAATAACTTAAATCAGCAAACATTGGAAGATTAGCTATTTAACTTAGTTATAAAAGACACTAAAAGTAACAATATATCGGGAAGACCGTTTAATTAAAGCAAACTAATAACTCTTATTACGTATCAAATATTTTAATATCATATGATTCACAATGTCAGCTATGTGAAAAGTACGCAAGAAAAGATTCCTCACAAATGTACCAAATGTTATCAAACGATACAGACGAGTATTAGTTACACATACGAAGTTTAACGGCGATGCTTTTGTTATTCATATTGGAAGAATTCGTATGGAAGGCATATTTGAACTTTGGCTCTTATGCCTTGCAAAAGTAAATATTTTCATTATGCCTGCAAATTTACTACTGTACATGTATGTAACAAGTGTCCATTGTGATCTGTTTATAATATAATCCCCTCTCCCTCTGTTTTTTCAGATTACCCCCCCCCGCCACCCAACCAATGAACAGTTATATATCTGGACTACTTGTCCTGCCTGTTCGTCATTCTATATATAATATACATATCAAAGAAAAATCTAGCAATTTTAGAACAAGTACAAAAGTAGAAAAATAGTCTAAACTATAAGTAAGAAATTATCTATGATTTACATTATCACCTATTCTAAACTAGATATACTATAAATAACTAATCCTAACTAATTTATAGGGGCCGGATTTACCAACAGACATAGTAGGCTATAGGCCTCGGGCCCAAGAGAATCTGGTAGCCCGTTGATATTGATATGTCACGCAGCATATCAGTGCATAACCTTGATCCAAGATATCTATAAATAATTGGGTCTATCAATGAGTTTGGCCTAGGATCCACAAGTGGTCCAGGTAAATCCGGCCCGGTCTGTATAACGCACAGCATCTTAAATATAACAAAAGTGACCCATTGAAAATTCAGTCCTTAAAGGTCACCGAAAAGGCTTTATAATTTTTGTAAATAATGCAAGTATTTGTGTAAACATATCTTCTCCATAAGTATATCACGAAATTCAATGTCAATATTACTTGCAACAGGTATTTTCAACCTTAGCACTTTCCGTCGTTCTCCGTGCGTAGTCGTAACTTTCCGTCAATACAAAATCCGTGACGTCATTTTAGTCCTATAGTATGAACGGACGGAATAAAATGACGTCACAGATTGTTTATTCACAGAACGTTACGACTACTCACGTTGAAATTTACCTGCTGTAGGTAATATTGACATTCGGGGTCGTGTTATACTTATGAAAAGGATATGTTGACGGAGAACGCTAGATCGGGGACGGTCCTACGCAAATTGTGACGTCATATGTGAATTGCGGGTTAAGCTTGATCATGGGTTAGGGTTAGGGCTAGTCCTGTTTATATCTCGGGACTTTGACCAAATCTACAGGTCCTAGCCCTTACCCTAACCCTAACCCACAATCTATATATGACGTCATATGTGCTAAAATGCGTAGGACCGTCGCCGATCTAGCGTTCTCCTATGTTGACATAATTACTTGTATTATTTAAAAAAATTATGAAACTTTTCCGGTGACCTTTAAGGACAAGTCCAATCGTGAAAACTACACTATTAAAACATAACAAATTTCCCGTTGAAAAGTCAGTTCTAAATGTACTACGTTTTAAACTTCCGCAGACTGAGGGTCGGATTAATTTCTGGCATCGTGTCGGTCCACCAGGGATCAACTACAATAACGCCATCCAGAAAATATTTTTAATTATTTATAGGCCTAGTACTAAGTTTATATAAGAGACAAAAAATAAATAATAATAATAAAGAAAGATGGCCGCTATCAAATAGGTTGAAAATAAGATGACAAATTGCATGGGTGTATATTTTGAGTTTGACTTCACCTGTCGACCTTTGAATCAAATAGATTATTTTGAAATATTTGATTAATATCTTTTACATTTTAATTCACGGATAATAAACCCATTTCAATCAAAAACAATTTACACCAGCAATTTAATCACACGTACGCGTTTACGTTTTAAACCAAAATCAAAATGGCCATGCTTTTATTAAAGTGAAAGCAAAACTAATAACTAAACGCAAGTACTATACAATTGTATGGGGAAATACAATAGATATAAAAAATATGCTTAAGGAAGACACATGGTCACACCCCAGGCCTCGAAGTGAACGTAACATCACATGATCCGCCACGAACCAATAAAGACGTACGTAAATAGTATCCATTTTCTTCAGATTGAAGATAAGAAACAACGTAAAGACGTTCGTTTTATACCCCAAATGATTATCCCAGTTATTGAGAGTAAATTGAATGGTTACCGTCTACGAAAGTTCAGTTATGTGATATATGACGCATATTAATATCACGTGATCTTATTTTTAAAAAGATAAACGAAATAATTACGAAAGTTGTATAATAGTTTTAATAAATCCTTATCTTAGATAATAAAACAATATTGTCTAAGAAATTATGTTCTTTAATCTTTGTAAATCAACTTGAAATATGATTGGCTGTGAAATTCACTCAAATCGATTAAATCTCGTGTTTACAACCATAATGACGTAACTTCATGACAATGGTCTGAGAAGTTACCCCATAGAGTGTTCTGATACAATTTGAAAGCTACAATTTTATAAATCTAATAACAATAACTGTGATCTAACTATATAATGTAAAATTAATTATAGATTATATACTTTATATAAATATACCATTGTTTTTTTATTTTTTTCATTTTTCGATTTTTTTTTCTAGATTTTTTTTAAAAGTTTTTATTTAAATATTTTTGCCAACTATAAATTTTGCTAACAACAATAACAGCAGTAACAAGAATACTAATGGGTAATATCGTTCATTTAAAAAAAAAACTTGGAAACTCTTTCTAAAAACTTACATTCCTCATTTAATGAACCCTAGCACCAAATTTGTTGTTCTCCATTGGAACTTTCAGTAATAATAGCAAACACTTCAGATTAAGAATAATTTGTGATGTTGAAATCAATAATTGATGTTTCCCATATTTAGAAGCGGTGTGTTATATTAGTGTGTGTCGTGATATATTAACAGCTTTGATAAATCAATAAGGCGTTTTATTCCAGTTATTTTTGACGGGGAATCTCTTAAATAAGATCGTTTATCGATAAGAGAGCGTGTGGAAATTCAAATCAATATTTTATTGAATCTTGCCAAATCCCATGATAAAGGGTGTAACGTAGAATGGAGTATGTTTGAGATTACATAATGGTGCAACAGAGCATGCCCGGTCCCGTGTCTTTCACGTTACTTTCAGATTTGATCAGCGGGGTCTTTTCTTTCTTAATTAGCTTAGTTTCATCTTTAGTTTCGGTCTCGTCTCCACTCTTCCTATGACCGTCTTCACACGTTGTCGCCAATTCCGCCTAAAATAAACACATCATTTAAAGATACATTATGGGTGATTAGATAACGAGTTTGCAATTCTCACTACAATTGTTAAAAACTAGCTAATGCAAAGGCAATTTGCTGAAAATTCAGTCAAATTGATCCACCATTAACTTAAGCGAATGGAAATTCCGCTTAGCCTCGGTCATCATTACTAAAGTTGGTAAGACAAAATCAGTAGTCTCGGTTATCCATTTTTATTGGTAAATCACGAAGGAAAATATTTCAGCAAAATGAAATGAAGTGGGGTTTAACGTCCTACTCTTTTGCACCTAACCTAGGCTAATGGAAGACGGGCATACGCCATACATTGTGCTATGAGGAACTTTTTGCCCGGGCAGCGGCGCTACGGTCTACTCTTATATCGAAGTCCAACTGCCAAGGGATCTTTTACGTGCACTCCATTGTGTACACGGGACCTTGGTTTTTCGTCCCATCCGAACAACTAGGCATCTGTCCATGTAAGGCCCTCTTTCTGCATCACTGACAAGGGGAAATCACGCCGGAAAATCGAGATGGACTTTCTCGGCCAATGCAGGGATCGAATACCCGACCTCCAGGATAGCTATTTCAGCGAATCGAACTACAATCCAACAAAAATCTCATGCTAGCCTCGACATCGAGAGTTGATTATGGTCTGAATAAGTTAATTAATGTCTAATTAATAGTTTTTAAAACATTTCAAACCTACAATAGGCAGATTTTGCTCTTGCATAATGCATGTTTCATACATGTCTTATTTATTTGGAATAATCTTAAAATATCCATATAGAATAGTCTTTAATAGGAACGTAATCAATTGGAACAGACAAAAAATAATAAGAACTTAATCCACTTAGACTTCTTTCAGCCCTTTGATTCAAAGGCGAGTTGGGGTACGCAACAAGGGACACTATCATGGACACTATCAGGGACACTATCAGGGACACTATCTATAGTCCAGTCCTATTCTTATGATATGATTCCGGTGCTATTATTTTAAACAAAGCCTTGTCAACATTGGAATTTCGATATAAACAAACTATTGCAAATTCGTTGGAATATGATGTTAATTTAAAGTAAATACCTTCAATTCGCCATTCGATTGCTTAACATGGTCGCCCTCCTTGTTTTCGGTGCCACCATCTTGATCACCGACATCTTTAGCTGGACTCTTCACAATAATGGCGGTCTCAGCATCTGTAGAAACGACTTCGGTGACTTCCTTTACAGCGGCTTCCGCATTCTCATGTGTCTCCCCTTTCAGCTCATTTTCCTCCTTCAGTGGCTTCTCATCTATCGATTCCTTCTTCTTGAAGAAACTGAACGGCATCTGAAATATATAGTACAGAAGACATGGGAGACAACTATTGTCATTTCATTAGGATGGAGACCAACATTAAATTTCACCTTGTCGGTAGCTCCCCTTGATCCGAGAGAGAGAGAAAACCCACGAGGTTTGACAGGCGACCTTACTCAGTGTCACATACCGACCGGGGAATCGAAACCACGCCAGTTGACCCAATGACAGACTTTATGATGCAACGCGCATGCGCTAAACATTCGGCAATTAAAGGGCAGGACGATTTATCGATTACTATCTCATTATTGTGAAAAAAATTACCGATGAACGAAGATCTTTAGATAAATTACCTTAGTTTCTGATTTAGAGTCTTTTGTTTGTTCTGCTTCCTGTGACGTAGATGATTGACGGTCTTCTGCGCATGTATCTTGATCAACTTTCTCTAAAGAGTCGTGTTTAACTAGTGGACTTTTGTCTCCGGTTTTCGCTTCTGAAATAAAAACAAGAGAGCAATCCCATCACCTGAATTGACTTGATGTCGGCCTAATGTCCACTGCCACCTCGCGTTTCCCAGGAAACTTGCAAAACAAGTGAGTCGCGGGTGAGAGACTTCTCCAGTTTAGTTTGTAGAAAAATAGAATAAATAATAAATTTTACAGCCTCATTTGCCGTAGTTAAACAAACGCCCAACCGTGCTTTTAGGGGCACAATTGTCTTCTTGGACGTTAGTCACACCACGATTAATGTCCACAAACTAGGTCATTTCGGGGCTTACACATGGTTTATTTTATTTTTTAAAAAATATCAGTGGGGGGAAACCGGAGGAAATCCACGACCCTTCGTCACCCTAGGTCATTTCGAGACTAACATATGGTTTAATTTTATTTGTCACGTACAACAGGGGAAGGAACCCACACCAGTTGACTCAATGACATATCCTACGATACAGCACGCACGTGCTTACCATTCGGCCATCGGACGTCTTTGTTCCTGAGCCACCGCGCCTTTCCACGAATATATAGACAAGCTGTATAAACATGTATAAATATGATTATTTTCATTGTGTGAGAGATAACTTGGGTTTAACGTCCACACGGTACAAATTAGGTCATTTTGGGAGTAACATATGGTTTAATTCTATTTCAATAATTCACTTGCGCGTAGGGGTCTTTAGCAGTGGGGGAAAACAGTGAGACCCGGAGTAAACCCACGAGGTTGGACAGGCGACATTATTCCTTGTATACGAGTTGGTTTATAGAGGAAACGAATCCGGGTTTATATCCGTCTAGGAAATCAATGAGTCGCTGCGCATGTCATTAATGTTGGAAATGAATGAGTAGTCACTGCGTTGGGTAGGCGTCAATGGCGGTATACAATGAAGCTAGTGTAATTTATATTCTCTTTTTGTATTTCGAGATAAAATATAACAACGAACCGAAATCACACAGACAAACAATGCAACGCTAAAAGAGCATGGCCTGTTCGTTCACATATCCTAAAAATCTTTGCTATATTGCATTCACTTTAAATGGTGAAAACTAGTTAATGAAGGAAGTGAGATGGGGTTTAACGTCCAAGTGTACTGCTCCGACATGGCTAATGAAAACGTGCATGATAACATACAATGTCCTGTGAGGGAAAATCTGTCCCGATAGCGGCGCTACGGCTTACTCTTGTATCAAATTTCAATTATCAACGTGTGTTTTACATGCACGCCATGTGCAACAAGGGGTTTTGTCCTATCCGAGCGACTTGGCAGCAGCCCTTGTCAGAACCTCCAACAACAGGACCGAACCCATGATCTCCAGCCTACAGATAATACTCATTAGCTCTCATCGATCTGATAATATCAACTTCTACAATAGGCTTGGATCTACTAGGATACCTCAAAGTTCGCGATTGTGATATAATATGTATATTGTATGTACTTATGTAAATAGAAAAAAATATATGGCTAATAAATCAAAACGAAAAATAAACCCAGAGTGAGCACTGGTCTCAGTTACTCCAAAAACTATTTATGAGTCTGAATCAATCATAATGGATGTCGCAACGGCTTACAAATTAACATCGAAGACTCATAGTAGCTAATTTCTCTTTTTTAAAAGAAAAACGTTTTTACATTGTGCTACAACGTCGTTTACTGAACCAGCCAAAGATGGAACAATTGACTCTTAAAGGAACATTCAGTCCGTAACAGGTGGGCCTAAGCTCATTAAAAAAGGTGGGCCTAAGTCTATAAAGAAAAAGGGGAAAGAAAAAAGAAAAAAAAAGAAAAGAGAAAGAAAGGAGAGAGGGAGGAAAGAAAAAAGAAGGGGGGGGGGCAAGACAGGACAGGAGAAGGAAAAGATAGGAAGCTTTGGTCTAAAATGCTTTCAAAATCGGTTTGCGTTTGTCAATTTTCAAATTTTAAGGGGGGAGAACCCTCACGGACCCCCTTGGACGCTCGAGCGCCTTCGGCCGGCTCGTGACGCACATTCCGCGCGTACTTATGTGGGTCTTGGTCAATGACCTGACAGGTGGGCCAAATTCCCACCAGTCCGGCACTCAGAACATTATAGTTAAGACTATATAAGGAGTTGATAGTTTAATGAATTAAAGTATATGCTACTCCGATCCACATAGAAATATTCAGAACTACCTGGCGCGGAATGGTGTAACCTGCTTATTTTTACGGTGTAATTACAACAGCTTAGTCATAAACAGTTTGTATATCCAGTGAACATAAGCTATGATATTATACCCAGTGAACATAAGCTATGATATTATACCCAGTGAACAATAATCTAAAGATATACTTTCTTCAACAATGAACATAACAAAATATGTTTGATCAAATTGCAAAAGATGCGATTACCATGTTTAAAGACACTATGAATATACCTGCAACAGGTTGATCTCCCCCTGTGGAGAAACGGACTTCTTTCTTCCCGCCTGCAGTAGCGTCACTGGAACTAGCGCTATCTTCCTTGGCGTCATGGGTGGCGGCGCCATCTGGGGTATGAGCGTCTCCACCAACTGTAGGAGTAGCGGCCCCACTTGGACTTCCCCCTGGACTAGATGCGCCATTAGCTGAAGGAAGTGGAATCTTACTTTCAACAGAACTGGACTTAGCTTTAGCCATGAGTCGCCATCTACTGGCTGCCACTGTCACTGGCTTCGCGGGACTCGAATCCGCAGCTTTCATTTTGGATCCCATGAAGGCTTCGGCCACCTTTTTAAGCTTCTGCGACTTCCGTTCGACCTTAAGATTGTAGTCGCTAACCGTTTTACGGTACGTCTTTTGCATGTATTCCATCTCACGTTCGGCTGCTTCTCCCTTCTGTCCAGCAATTCGTCGTATATTCCTGTCACACTTCTTACAAATTATTGACGACGGAGGTTTCTTGGGAACAGGTGCTTTCAGGACTTGATGAAACTTTTTCTGTAACTCCTCGGTGCCATCTCCCAATAACTCCACGCCATCCGAAGTTAAAACCGTCGCACAAACTAAACACCACTTATCGTCCGAGGAAACGTCCGGGTGGGGTTTAGCCAACTTTTTCAAAGTAGTCATTTTGAACCACAGGTCTTAGTAGTTATTCTTTTTTAAAGTTATGGATAGTTTACCATCTTTTGTATGAATACGCTGTTGTAAGAAAATTAAAATATTAAATTCCACTGTGCCAGAAACAACTTAATTTCACAAACCCACACCAAATAATCGTTTTATAACCAAGCAATAAATAACATTTATAACAATCAATGACATTTTGCAGGACGAAATATTCAACCAACGTTTTTTGAAAACAGATCAATTTAACAAACATACGCCAACTGAAACTTTTATAATCAAGCCATAAATAATTTCCCGTAAAATCTGCGCACAATAATCAATATAAACAGCAATTACATTCAAAACAGCGAGCAACTAGAATCAATTTACACAGCATTGTAATATAAAATTTTAAGAAAATAAAATAAAACTGAAAAAAAACAATCTAAAGTTCCAAAATAACAACTCAAGTCCATTTTTAAAAGATCGTAAGCTTAATGAATGAAAAGGTGTTTAATGGACGCCAGCACCAAGCCGTCAAAATGGACCCCCGTTCTATTTTAGCTATTGCCTTTCCCCTCTTAGGCCCTTTGGTGTAGAATCCAAGAAAAGGGTTTCAATTTAGATTTTTCTGTCACGTTTTAGTGAATATTCATGATAATGTGGTGGAAGGGTAACAACTAGGGCGTATAGTTTATTAGAATGCTACTTTCAATTTCTTTCTCTCATAGTGAATCTCATACGGGCTCTAGAGCGTGACGGTGCCGCATGTTGCTACATCTGTGGTGCAATGCGTTCAATCCAACCATACAAAATTTATCGAAACATTGAAGCCGGTTAAAGGGTATGACTGAATCAAATATTATTTAATACTACTGGGCAGTGCCGTATTAACCCCGTGGGGGCCGGGACATACCAACTGTGCGGGGACCCCATTGCTGTTTGTTCAAATTGTTCGTACTGACCGCGGATCGTACTAGTATGTACTTCGCCCCCTTGGGTGCCTTGGGTGTTTGACTCCTTATTCACTCTACTTACACTTTGTCTCCCCTAGGTACTGCTACTGGGCTATATTGCGCTATGCATATGAGAAATCTTGCGAGGCATACTAAATGCAATTACAAAATTATCGCAGATCAGTAGATATTTAAAATCATATGACATAAATTAATTGCGTACCTTGACCATGATAATAAATGCGAGTCAAACTACAGTGCTGGTATATTACAAGGTCATATAAATAAATTTACAAGGTAAGCTATGATTAGGAACTACTATCAACATAAAGTTTACTTCCGGTCTCGATCGTTTCAACTCTTACAACTTAAACAACCGAAACTATGGAGTAATTATCACACACTACTAAAATTTTAAAGGTCTGTTTTCAGAGAAAGAGAAATGGGGTTTAACCTCCACTCGACACAAACTAGGTCATTTCGGGATAAACATATGGTATAACTTAATTTCAATAATTCGCTTGCGCGTAGGGGTCTTTAGCAGTGGGATGACCCTATTCCTTGTCACGTACAACTGGAGATTGGAAACAACGCAAGATGACTCAATGACAGACTTTATGATACCATGTACGTGTGCTAACCATTCTGCCATCCACCCACCCCGCCTTTTTTCAGATTATAACTTTGTAATCTACACCTAAGAATGTAATAGGAGTCTTCCTCGCTTGCACATAAAAACAGTGCGTACATTTCCAATTAATTGTATGAACTATTTAGCCTCTAGGGTGACCACAGGATATTATACATGATCAAAGACCATAACCCTGACATTAACTATAAGAAAATGGTAAAAATCAATACAGTTTGTCATCTCCAGAACGCTTAGTATCAACTTCAAGTCAAGGGAATGGTCCCTTTAATATCTACATCCATCACATGAAATTGAGTTGGGAAATGAAATGGGGTTTAACGTCCTACTGTTCTGTTCCAACCTGGGCTAATGAAGACGAGCATACGCCATACAGTGTGCTATGGTGGGAATTTTGCCTGGGCAGTGGCGCAACGGCCTACTCTTATCTCGAATTTCAACTGTCAAGGGATCTTTTAGGTGTACGCCAATGTACAATACGGAGGCGATATACGACCACATTTAAATACGAGAAGATGAGACGGACATAACCCACAATACACGGAATCATTTCAATGTGAGAACGTCCCAATATGCAATCGTTTGACATTATTAATAATAGTATTAATCATTGCACTTATTCGTCCAACGCCTATTTTGTTTCCCGTGACAAGTAGATGGAAGTGGGCGGTGATATGTTCCAACAGCCGGTACCAGTGTAGTGAATACATTAATAAAACGCTTGACAACGTTTGATAACTAAAACGTTCTATGTTAATCAATAATTATTTACCATTTAATGTATATATTTTACCACTTAATATATTTAAAATACAACATAATTTTATTATAACTTCAATAATATACAAAGAGAGAGAGAGAGAGAGAGAGAGAGAGAGAGAGAGAGAGGTGGTTAACGTCGACTCGACACAAACTTGGTCATTTCGGGACTAACATATGATTCAATTTTAATTCGATAATTCGCTTGCGCATAGGGGTTTATAGCAGTGGGAGGAAACCGGGGGACCCGAAGAAAACCCACGAGGTTCGGCAGGCGAACCTACTCCTTGTCGCTTACAACCTGGAAATAGAAACCACGCCAGCTCACTCAATGGCAGACCTTTTGATACAGCGCGTACGCATTATCTATTCGCACCCCCACCTAATTGTATGGAAACTTCAGTAATAGGATTTAAAGTCCTACTGTTCTACTCCTAATTGGGCTAATGAAGACAGACAATTTGTGTAGACAGCGGCATTACGACCTATTCTTATATCGAAATCCAACTGCACGCCACGTAACATGGATGGGGAGGCATTGGAAAACGCGGTGGATCGATCCCGATTGTTGAGCAGGAGTCAACACTACATGGTACATATTCGACTTCCTTAGAAATAGAACACCAACTTCTCATCTTAATTATATTACAGTTGAAATAAAAATAAAATAAAACCAAGTACGAATAATCCGAACCATTAGACACAATTCGAATTGAGTCAACCTGATATTTCTATAAATCATTTTAACATTTACAATCTTCAGATCTATATTTCGTTTCGTTTTTTATACTTTCGATGGCCTACACTACATGAAGATATGACCAGTTGTACTGGTAGATCGTGTCAGGGGACGTACGAGAGGCCTTTGACCCTATGACGTTATACCATTGATTAATCAATCAGCTTTGACGTTTCTAGTGTTTAACCCACAGTTCCATACATCGCACGCAAAGAATTCGTCGTAACAGACCGTTTCATTGACTATATAATCTCTCGCGTCATCCAGAACGCCGGTAATGTAACAACACTTCCAGATCCTAGCGTGATAAATACAGGTAAAACGAAATTTTGAACAATAACCCCTCGCGTCATCCAGAACGCTGGTAATGTAACAACTCTTCCAGATCCTAGCGTGATAAATACAGGTAAAACGAAATTTTGAACAATACCCCCCCCCCCAAAAAAAAAAACCGAAACGATTGTGACGTTTGAAGAATTAATAGTTCGGATTTATTTTTGAATTCGCTAGTAAGAATAAATCCCCCGTTTCATCTCAATATTAACGTTATTTCTAGTGTTTAAAATAAGTTTTTACAACCAAAAAAGCAACATAATTATATATCAAATTGAATTCGATAGTTTCTTAATTGTCCATTTAAAACTAAATGACAAAATCAATATCTGACTCAACGCGATACAGCATTGTTATTTGCTAAATATTTAGTGTTTGGTAATTATTTTTATGAAGTTATTACTTTCATGATGTTAAAATGTTTCTAAATAAGCAAATAAATAAATATAATAAGTTTTAAATAAATGATTATTAAAATACCTAATTATGGTCGTGAATATATCACACAATATTTTACGACTTAAACCCAAATTTGGTTATTTAACATTTTACTTATAAAACGCTAACTATACGCCCCCCCCCCACTCATACTATTAAAACAAAAACAAATAATAACGGGAGATAATCTCTTGGCATGATATCATTCGGATGAGAAATGAAAGGAAATGGGGTTATTTCCCAACTTCCACATTTGTTTAGCTTATAAAGAGTTCAAAATCCTTGAAATGCTGGTTTCAATAAACATAATTAATGACATGACACTACATGTGAACTTCTTGGCCTAAAAAGATGGGAACCAGTAGAATTTCGATCTACCCTTCGCCACCCAATCGGCTATAAGTGTACATATAAAACTTCAAACTGATCCCGCAGTGAATATTCGCTTGGCCGTTACAATCACTGATAAGCATGACATCGACGAGGCTTAATGAGTACGGCATATTAACTTTTTTACTCCGACAAATTAAATTCTCAAACATTTTTTTGAGGTAAAAGAAAAATAAATAAAGACGTTTGAAGTATTTGTAGTTAAAAAATATTTCCTATTTAGTGTAAATGGGTATTAAAATGAGTAAAACGCACCATTTTGCCCGAAGCAGTTAGGTGTTATGTAAACAATGCACGAGCCGTTTAGCCAATGACTGACGGCACGTGAAGTCAATGCACATGTTGTAGACAGTCATGTGTGACAGAGATAAATCGTAAGTAATTCTCTGTGAAACAGATTGATAAAACTTTCATAAACTAATTAATAAACCAAATAAAAACAATTTCAAAACAATTCTAAATAATTATCCAAAACTGTAAGCAAATATCATAATATCCATGTATAAACATCATCCCTGAATAAAAAACCCCAACAACTTCTCTCGGTGCTGTGTTCCTAAAACTTGCACACATCAATTAACAAATATGCAGAACACTTTAAAAATAATATTTTCTGAAATAATCACTTGTTGAAGAGAATATGATGAAATTTCCAGTGCTATCGAACTCTAGACCATGTTTATCTTCGATATGTTCAAAACACACAGACACTAACTAACTCACTAATCGTATAAACTTGTTTACGACTAAATATACAAAATGGCGGCCGGGCACCTGTCGAATAGAACGATTATTACGTGGTTTCAATTTCCACGAACAAATACTAATATATGTATATCGAATGTAACAAAATACAACCAGATGTTGCTGATCGTTTCATCGATTGTCAAGTTTCCCGTAGCGCGTTCTCCCTCCATTTATATAAACTAGTATACATACATATAATATATACATAACCTAGTTTAAAGTATAATTAAATTATTGAAATCAATAATGTCTTCCAACAATTATGATTCATTGTACATTTATATTATTAACTTGAATAGATATTGAACTATTTTAGGCTTATTGTGTAATTTATAAATTGTAATTTAAAATATTCACCAAATCTTTAATAATGATGGTTAGTATAACTGATGAATCTATTCTTAAACGTATGTAAAAAAATAACAAAATATCTTCCAAAACTACACATCCTCAACCTATCAAATATCTTCCCAAACTAGACATCCTCGACAAATGTCTACCAAAACTAGACACCCCAACACTACCTACCAAAACTGCGTAGACATTCCAATACTATCTACCAAAACTAGACATTCCAATACTATCTACCAAAACTAGACATCACAATACTATCTACCAAAACTAGACATCTCAATACTCTCTACCAAAACTAGACATCCCAATACTATCCACCAAAACTAGACATTCTAACAGTGGACACCTCAACACTCTCTACTGAAATTATTTTTTTTTTTCTAAATAATTATTAAATATTGTTTAAGAATGTAATTTTTAGAAGGCAAAAAGTTAATATTGAGAGCTAACCAACTCGCCATGATGTCACCCAGTGATAGTTGAGGCCAAGCGACTATAAACTGCTGACCAATTTGCTGAATGACGAAGCTACTCCGTGTTTCTAATACTACCGGAAATTCTCGTATTTAAACCGATAATTTCATATTTTCAAAGAAGTCAAAACATAATTATTTCTACGTCTTTTGCTCAATAGGTTGTCGACTTACTACTATACGATCATGGGCATTATTCCCCACTCTTATAACTCATTAACACAGGAAATGATAACACAATTACCTCCCTTGATTTCTATTGCCTCCATGCAATAGCTATCTTCAAACGTTTGAATTTGAGGTTGAAAAAAGAACTTTTTTGTCAATTTCTCACAGATCAACAGAAGTGTTGCAGATAATAAAACCATTGTAGTTAATTCGTGCTAAAGCGAAATATTGAAATAAACGAGAACCATATTTAGTCCCGAAATGACCCCTCTCTCTCTCTCTCTCTCTCTCTCTTTCTCTCTCTCTCTCTATCTATCTCTCTCTCTGTCAACTTGCAGCTAAGTTTACCATGTTGAACATGAAAGAAAGGAGGGGTTGGGAATAATAAAATAAAATGACGTTTAATGGTCTACTTTTCAGCACCGGCTAGTATGAGGGAAAATTCCAACTGGCAAGGGTTCTGTTAAATGCGCGTCAATATGTTCACGGGACCTCGGTTTATAGTTCCTTTCGAAGGACTATACGTTGTTCCTTGTCAGTTCTTCCGTCCTGTATACTTTCTATTATTCACGAACTCCATCTTAATCACTGTATGATCCTTTTATTTGTAAATGCAAAAAAGAATTTACGTCTGAAAAGCGTAAAACGGCGTGCATGTAAAATAACCATTTACAATACGAATTTGAAATAAGAGTAGACCGGGAAAAATGTTCGTCACAGCACATTGTATGCTTATCGTCATTAGCCCAATCGGTGCAGTATGATGTGAAACCCAATGTCATTCCATCTAAAAGTTATTATTACATTTAAGTTGAGAATCCTATCGATTCTATTTAGAGAAATGTGGGCGATTTATATTTCTAGAACAAGTATTATTTCATCTCCCACATATTATGAAATAAAGTCGTAGGAGAAGTAGAGTTTATTAAATCTTTATTTAAATATTGTTATCTTAAAGATATTACCTTAAAGCGGTCAATACCGGTGCGTTAAAGAGTTTCCAAGCAAAAAATGAATGAAATATGGTTTAACGTCTTCCTCTTTGGACACGTATTGGAGTAATTATAAGAGTTATCCTCTCCGCGAGGGTGGAGTTTTCGCTTGTTTTCCCGCTTGTACGTGACAAGGATTACCCCCCCCCCCATTAAACCCCGTGCCGAGGCAATATGCGAAGAGAGAGGGAGAGAGAGAGAGAGAGAGGGAGAGAGAGAGAGAGAAAGAGAGCAAGAGAGAGAGAGAAACCGGGTTTAACGTCCACTCAACACAAACTAGGTCATTTCGGGACTAACATATGGTTTAATTTTATTTCAATAATTCGCTTGCGCGTAGGTGTCTTTACAGTGGGAGGAAACCGGAGTGCTCGGAGGAAACCCACAAGGTTGAGAAGGCGCCCCTATCTCCATGCCATATACGCTCACACCAGGGCTCGAAACCACAGCCGCAAGCCAGAGGTGACCGGCCAGCTAGAGGTCGAAGCGCGGCACTCTAAACCACTAGGCCATCCCAACCCCCGAGAGAGAGAGGGTCCACTCGACAAAAAATATGTCATTTCTGTTTTATTTCATTATTTTGCTTGTGCGCATGGGCCTTTAGCAATGACAGGAAACCACAGGACCAGGATGAAACCCACGAGGTTGGTCAGGCGATCTCATTCCATGTTACGTACAACCTGGGAAGTAAAACTATCCCACTTGACTGAATGATAGACCTTATGATTTAACCCGCACGCTTAAAAGCGAGGATTTCATATTTTCTTTAAAAAAATAGGTTGCCAGGCAACGAAACATACGCCCACACAGCAGCCAAATCGTCCGGGCAGTCAACAAGAGTTGTTGCATTTTAAGTAATCATCAGAAAATCATAATTCAAACTCACCCATAACTACGGTGTAACCGTGATATAATCAAACGTTTTTTTAAATCAGATAATAATTGACCTCCAGAGGGACCACAAGCTAAAAAGGTTGATTTTTCGTACAATCAGGGGCCATAATTCAGGAAGTTACGATCCGATGGGAGCAAATATCGAAAGGAGCCACGATCTTTGGGTTATAAACATACATGTCAAGTTTCATCAAAATCGGTTCAAAATTCTGACCTCTATAAGGTTCACAACCTTGATATAACATATTTTCACACTATTCGCGTACAAACGGCGGCCATTTTGTCCGTCAATTTTTGTCCGATTTTCACGAAATTCAAAATCAACCTTCATAACCATGGAACGGTGATATAATCAAACGTTTTTTTAAATCGGATAACAATTTTGACCTCCAGAGGGACCACAAGCTAAAAAGGGCGATTTTTCGGACAATCAGGGGGCCATAATTCAGGAAGTTACGATCTGATGGGCGCAAATATCGAAAGGAACCAAGATCTGTGAGTTATAAACATACATGTCAAGTTTCATCGAAATTGGTTCAAAATTGTGACCTCTATAAGGTCCACAACCTTGATATAACATATTTTCACACTATTCGCGTACAAACGGCGGCCATTTTGTCCGTCAATTTTGGTCCGATTTTCACGAAATTCGAACTCAACCTTCATAACCATGGAACGGTGATATAATCAAACGGTTACAGTCCGATATAATCAAATGAAGTTACAGTCCGATACATGCCAATATCGAAAGGAACCGAGATCTTAGGGTGATAAACCTATATTTTAAGTTTCATTGAAATCGGATAAAAATTGTGACCTGTAGACTGTTCACAAACAATTGTGGACGGACGGACGGACGAACAGGGGCGACGACAATATACGTCCACATGAAAATGTGGGCGTATAAAAACATAATTATTTCTATGTATTTTGCCCAATAGGTTGTCAACTCACTATTATACGATCATGGGCATTATTTCCCACACTTAAAATTCAATCACATCGGAAAAAATAACACCATTACCTCCCTTGTTTTTTTTCTGTTCCATTCATGGAAATGCTATCTTTAAACGTTTGAATTTGAAGTTGATAATGATATTTTTGCCAATTTCTCAACTAGCAATAATAATTATAGGATTAATAGGATTACTATTTAACAAGGTAGGACTGTTTTTAGATACCATATATTTCAAGGCTTTATTTTAATAGGCTACATTTAAAAAAATAACTTAAAAATATGAAATTGTCGGGTTACACCGCTAAACCACGCAAACCCCTATATCCTAAAATAATGGCCATCAATAAAATACAAACAAATAAAATGTGATTCTATAACACACCAGTTAATGCCTGGGGTATATTGCGTCAACCATGATATGTTGAAAGTATAGCACACAATATAATAATATGATTTATGCATAAATAAAACAAACTATCACAGAGTGTTTAAACTTAAATAACTCGCACTTTATTCAATGCATAATATATCCTAAAATAATGGCCATCAATAAAATACAAACAAATAAAATGTGATTCTATAACACACCAGTTAATGCCTGGGGTATATTGCGCCAACCATAATATGATGAAAGTATAGCACACAATAATATAATATGATTTATGCATAAATAAAACAAACTATCACAGAGTGTTTAAAGTTAAATAACTCGCACATTATTCAATGCATAATGTATCTAAAATGATGCATATTTCTATAGTTAAATATCTAAAATATTAACCCGGTTGGGCAAATAAGTGATGTAATGAAATATAATTAAAATATATGGCACGTCAGCTCCAACTGGGCTATATGGCAACAGAATCACAGTGGACCCAATGAATATAAAATGAGCTCTAACATTTTTGAGAAGCTTACACTCGATCAAAATGTGTTTATGCGGGCATATGGAATGTTTTTTTTTATGACACGTCAGCTCCAATACTGCGTCAAACATGGAAGTGTTTTAAGGGCAGTCAATTAATTAGCCAAGATATATCGATATAAACACTCACCGTTTACTACAATAGAAGTCAGTCCAGCATATACAAGTTGTTTATTCTATATGGATGTTAGCCACTTGGTTTAAACAAGGTAAATTATTGATCGTTTACGACACGTTCTCTCGTCAATATATACATACATCAACTAGTATATTATCATAATATATACTAAAATATTTAACAACAAGCATACATTAATTTAAATTATGGTTTTATGATTACATGTATTGTAAATATCTTTATTGAAACTATGCTAGAATAAGTTGTCACAAATGGGTGAACAAAGGGGCGACAATATTTAATTATTCTAATCTTACATTGTTGATCGTGGAGAGACCAGGGTCGTATGTAGGATTTTAAAAGTGAGGGTGCAGCACAGTGGTGGGGCGCCATAGCCTCCACGTAAGTGATATAAGAAAGTTTGGATCAGGGCAAACCAACCCATTGGCGTGTGGGCTCCCTTATAAAGAGCATCACTGTGTGATTATAATCAATTGTATTATTTTATAATTGAAAGATTGACAAATTATTTATTTTGGGGATGGAGTGGGGGCGCCATTTCTCGGGGCGCCTTATTTTTCTGGGGTGCAATGTACCCCAGAACCCTCGCTAGATACGACCCCGAGAGTCACGTTGACTCGGTGAGTAAGATGATGACTCGTTGGCTGGATACCCCGTGTTCGATCCCAGAAAGTTATCCGGAATTTCCCTACGTTGTTTTCCCCATGTCAGTGGAGCAGGAAGGAGGGTCTGACATTGGCAGCTGTCTACCCCCTTCGCGGGGGTGGCACAAACAACCGGGGTCTTGTGAACACATTGGCATACACGTAAAAGAGAGAGAGAGAAATGGGGTTTAACGTCCACTCGACACAAACTAGGTCATTTCGGGACTAAAATATGCCTTAATTTCAATAATTCGCTTGCGCGTAGGGGTCTTTAGCAGTGGGAGGAAACTGGAGTGCCCGATTCGATATAAGACTAGGCTGTAGTGCCGCTGTCCGGGCAAAATTACCCTCATGGCACACTGTATGGTGTCTATCTTCATTGGCTCAGCCGATTCAAAACAGTAGGACGTTAAACCCCATTCCATTTTATTTCAACTGTTTAACTTGGGATAACACAATGTGTATATCAACTCAGAACTAGACCACTACCAGACAAGATACTGCTGTCTCTAATACCCTAATAAGTGAATAAAGTGAAGGACTGTGTAATTACAATTTGTTTTTCGTGTGGTTAATAAATGTCCATTTGTATAGCAGTATAAGCATGTGTACAAACATTTCTTTTGTAAACTGTCACAACTAGTGTAATTGGTAGATACATAAATCTTTAACCAATGACAGTTAAGGATACGACCCCCCCACTCCCCTACAGATATCGTCTAGTGGTGCAGTCCCCTTCTCCCGTCCCCTGTCATTATTTATACCATTCCAGCGGGTTTTGTCAATAATAATATTTATAAAACATTAATTTGGTAATAAAAGAAGATCAATCAGAAAAAGTTAAAACAAAGGCCCAATCGATTTTTACCACGGCTACAACACCTTTCTAACAAATTAACATTAAATGAGACAGGAAAACATGATAAAGGGGCGGACGGTAACGATTTTATAATACAATTAGAATACCGTGTAAAAGTACTCCGTTTTATCAGCAGAAAAAGTATGATTTTGTTTTCCATCTGTGCAAAATACTTCAAATAAGTTTGTATCTTTTCTTACAATTGGTGTTCCTATGTGTGAATGCTCATTTGTCAGCCTGCGAGACACGGTAACTACTGATTTGTCAGCATGTGAGATACGGTAACTACTGATTTGTCAGCATGTGAGACACGGTAACTACTGATTTGTCAGCATGAGAGACACGGTAACTATTGATTTGTCAGCATGTGAGACACGATAACTATTGGTGTGTACTCTACACATTGGTTTACACGTAAAAGATCCCTCGGCAGTTGAAATTCGACATACGAAAAGGCCGTGGCACCGCTGTCTGGGCAAAATTTTCCCTCATAGCACACTGCATAGCGTATGCCCGTCTTCATTAGCCAAATCAGAGCAGAACAGTAGAAGGTTAAACCCCATTTCATTTCATTTTAACAGAGAGAGAGGGTTTAACGTCCACTCGACACAAACTAGGTCATTTCGGGACTAATATATGGTTTAATTTTATTTCAATAATTCGCTTGAGCGTAGGGGTCTTTAGCAGTGGGAGGAAACCGGAATGCCCGGAGGAAACCCACGAGGTTGAGAAGGCGCCCCTATATCCGTGACACATACGCTCACACCAGGTCTCGAAACCACAGCCGCAAGCCAGAGGTGACCGGCCAGCTAGAGGTCGAAGCACGGCACTCTAGACCACTGGGCTATCCCAATCCCCCTCATTTTACCAACTGGCGAAGACAGACAAAGCGTCAATCTGTCTGTGCCTTCTCCATGGCATATAAACTAGGTTGTTTTCATGTTGTTATTGATATTTATAATATACATCAAGTTTAAATTACCCTATAACCAATGTTTGATTACAGTGAGTCACAGGCACACAGCCGGTAAAATGGTAAAAACTACAACACGACAATAATTCATGCGTCATACCAATAAACTTATCCTGTGTTGTAGGACATAGATTGTATAGTTGTTCGGATGGGACGAAAAAATAGGTCCCGTAAACACATTGGCGTGCATGTACATGAAACCTTGCCAGCTGGAATTCGACCTCAGCATACCCCATAGCGTTTGGAAGGTATTAAAAACCTACAAGCATTGGTATCTTGAATTCGGTCTAATAGTGGGGCATAGCGCTATAACTGTCTAGACAAATTCACGGCATCCTAGATGGCGTATGCACAAAGTGATATGCAGCATGAAATGATTCATTGATATTATATTTAGCAAATATGATGAACTTACCTTCATCCTGACAGTTCTTGTTGAAATATTTCTTGTTTTTATTTTGATCTTTTTTATTCTGTTTTTTGTTACTGTTGTTGTTGTTCTGATCTTTCTTCACTGAAATAACAACAACAGACATGAGACATGGCGGTTAACGAGAGAACAGAGAGAGAGAGAGAGAGGGAGAGAGAGAGCGGGGTGGTTTAATAGAGAGGGGTAGAGAGAGAGACAGTGAGAGATAGAGAGAGACAGAGAGAGAGGGGGAGAGAGGGTTGTTAAATAGAGAGAAGAGAGGGGGAGGGGGTGGTTAAATAGAGAGAGAGCGAGAGGCAGAGAGGGAGAGAGGGGAGAGAGAGACAGTGGGAGATAGAGACAGAGAGGGAGAGAGAGAGCGAGAGAGAGAGGGATGGATGGTTAAATAGAGAGAGAGCGAGAGGCAGAGGGAGAGAGAGAGAGAGCATAACCGGGCAAATGTAATGCTACAAATGTCATATCGGATCCATGGCCGTCCAGGGGATAAGGCACTATCTAACTGACCGAAAGAATCCACCCGATATTTCGGCGCCCGCCCCCTCCCCACCAAGAGATTGGTGTGAGATGAAGGGTCTGGCGAGGAGCAGTGTCCAGTCGTTCGAAGGGGACGAAAAATCGATGTATCGTGTGGACGTTGGTATGTACGTCAGAGATGACTGGAAATCGATGGGGTAATAGGCGAAAAGATAGATATATTGGGTTTAAGGCCCACTCGACACAAACTAGGTCACTTCGGGACTAACATATGGTTTAATTTTATTTCAATAATTCGTTTGTGCGTAAGGGTCTTTAGCAGTAGGGGAAAACAAGAAGACACGGAGAAAACCCACGATGTTGGACTAACGACCCTACTTCTTGTCACGCACAGGCGGTGAATCGAAACCACGCCAGTTGACTCAAAATGTAATAGCAGACCTTATGATTTCCCGCGCACGCGTTAAACCAATAGATCCCCCACCCCACACAATAAATATATGTATAGAAAAACAAATACCATATTATCTTTAAAATTAAAGAATAAATACAAATATGTCTACAAAGTGAAGCGTGTTACAGTAAAGATCCGGCTGTGATGTTAATCATGCAAGCTATAGATAACGAACTAGACCTTATTGCTAAAAAAAACAAATATGAATTCATTGACTGCAGTCTCAGCGAAGTTATGACTGTTTGGAGGTATATCGTATATCGTTCATAATCGTAGCAACGGTACTTTTCAATCGAGGCTTAGTCTCGATTGTCCATTTGGTCGTTTTTTTGGGTTTTTTTAAATTTCGCGGATGTTTACCCATTTAAATTCCGGCCATCAGATTGTCTAGAGAGTTGAATATGGTCTCTATAAGTTAATTAAAGCCTAATTAATAATTTAGATAACATTTGAAGCCCAAAGAAAAACTTGTAATAGACAGATTCAGCACTTGCATAATTCATCGTTACAAATTATCCAAGTACTGAAGCAGAAAAAACAATGACGTCATCAGGTGAGAAAATACAGTTAGAACTGTTAAACAACATAACCTGTGACGTAATTAGTGTTAGAATCGTCACAATCTATATCATGTAGAGTTTGTGTAATGCCTGATTGTATGTTCCCCCCCCCCCCTCTCTCCCCCTCGTTTTTGTGACCCTTAGCCAGTTGTGGACGCTCGTTTATAAAAGTACCAATTCGACTATTTTTTTGAGTTATCGGACGTTAAGCTACAATCCCCAGTAAATGACCAATCCCACTACATATTAATTGTATATTGAGCCGTGAGAAAATTTTAGTGAAAATGTAAATGGCACATCGGGATTTAAATCAATTAAAACAAATATCGGTATGGCTATAATTGTTTAATATTTTAAACCGAAAACACAGACTACAACTAAAATTTATAATAAAAATTTGTCTCTTTAAAAATATGAGATAAGTTGCCAGGCAACGAAACATACACCCACAGCAGGTAAATATTTATTCTTTTGTAGGTAGTTAGAGGCAATTAATAGACAATTTCATACTGATGATATTATAGTTTTCGACAGGCTTTTTTGTTAAAGTAATTCAAATAATGTTGAGCGTTCACAAGATTCAACAAAGCGAAACAAGGACCATAACTCAAGTTATAATTAATGGGAATTGCTGAAATTTCTTCATTTTACTCATGCATGTAAATTTTATACAGTTTGGATGATACCTTTGTCGTTATAAAGCGTTCACAAAATAAAACAAAATGTAACAAGGGCCATAACTCTAGAAGCAATTAACGGAAGTTATTGAAATTAAATATGATTCTTCATGTCACTAGTGTAAACATCACATTATATCAATTTCAAAATAATCAGAAGGTAAATGTAGTCAGTAGAGTGTTCACAAGAACACAGACACCGAACAAATTAATAACATTCTCTAAAGATAAGAAATTGAATCATTTACGCTAAAGGTTCGATGTACACAGGGGTGGATTGGGTAATCGGGCGGTCGGGCGATCGCCCGAAGGGCCGGTCGGACGATCGCCTGAAGGGCCTGTCGGACAAAAACAAACTTTTTCTGCTGAACATTTTATGGGGGAGGGGGTATTGGACCGATCATGATGATCATGTTGTATGTGGCCGGTTGCTTTAACGGGCCCCCACGTCATCACTGAAACGGGCTGGTATAATAGACTTTCTGGGCTTGTTGTGGGCCAGAATTCGGACTCCTGCAATCGGGATTCCGAATTTCATCCGAAAATTTGATCGGATTCACCCGACACTGTCGCCCGCAAATTTACTAATTATTAAGTCACCTGCACCTTTTCTGTTTGTGGGAATACGCCAGAATTAAAAAAACAGCTTTTATGAATTTCACTTTCGTCACTCTGTACGTGTCTCGTGGCCTTCCATCACAGGAAGAATCAACTAGCGCTCCCGACAACAAAAATGGGAAAATATTCCTACTTATTCAATATTCCTAACTGATTAATCAAATGGTCAAAATTTGGGGTTCATTTTTCAAAAATTTCCCCTGGACACCCCCCCCCCCTTTACCCCGGGCAGGCTCCGCGGTCAGTAAAACGGGCCGCTCCGACACGGGAGCCCGGGCCGGTTCCCTGCCCCAATCCGCCTCTGGATGTACATCAAAATAGGGAAAAAAACCCAAAATAAACGCTGTTTTATGCAAGAATAGATTCCATACCAATAACCTCTATGTCTTATTGATGGAAGCTATATTCAGGAATGTATTATTATGAATATTGGCCACGTGCCAGGCACGAGATATGTAGAAGTACATACTATTGATGAGGGTAATATTAGTAACAAAGTATCTATGTTGTCTCGTGCAGATGTTCTCTGTGTACCATCAATAATCTGTGTGTTTATATTTACTGCCCCAACAATAATAACCGGACAGGGACAGCTAAATGAGAAATAAGAGGTCTAACGTCCACTCGACAGAAACAAAACATATGATTCAATTTTATTCCAGTAGGTTATGTTTAGGAGAGACCCGGAGAAAACCCACGAGGTTATACAGGCGATCCTACTCCTTGACTCAATGATATAGGCCTACCGAATGATCTTAATCAATCGGTCACCCTCAAGTCAAGAAGTTCGGTTAAATGAAGGAAAATAAAAACATCATTTCAAACTAAAATGAAGTGTTTTCTAAGCCACCTATTTTTCAGACGAATGAAGGTGGATTTTGAGATAAACGTGGTGGTCTGCATCCTCCGATCAGAATAGAGTAGGTGCAATTTGAGAAGGTGTATTGTATTAGGCCAATCTTGCCACTGAAATCCGCCGTTGTTTCCCTGTGCCCTGGTAATTATTTTAAAGGGAAATAACTCCAATTCAATTTTGTAAACCTGGATTCAGACCACTTATTTTTTATGTATTCGTGAAAAAGGACATCAAAATTAAACTATGCGCAATTTTGTTAAACATTGAATTAGCAACAGTCTCATGGATTGAATTATCAATGCTCTTAAAAATTGACTTAGTCATTCTCGTAAACATTGAATTAACCATTCTCAAAAAACACTTATTTAGCAGGACTTTTAAGCATTGAATTATCAAATCTCAATGAATTATAAATGCTCTAACAATTTGACTAAAAACTGTTCTTAAAAATTGACTGAGCAATGCTCTTAAAAACTGACTTAGCAATGCTCCTGAACATTGAATCAGTAATGTTGTTTAAAAACATTGAATTAGCAGCTAACTAACATTGAATGTGATAAAAGAGGAATTCTTACCAGTTCGATGTTTACGTTTTTTACGTGGGATTCGTCTTCCCCCAACAATGAGTGCCCCATACTCCACCTCGTCACGAAAGATTGCATGATCAATAGCATGTTGAATTCTTTCTTTCAAAGGTTGACGCATAGTTCACTGTAATAAAATGGAGTTGTGGTTGGTAGGGGCACTCAGATTCAATCCTGTTCCATATTGGCTGAAATAAAATACAATACATTATACGAGGGGAGGGGGGGAATAAAAGCTGAATTTTTACTGAGTTAAAATGGGGTCTAACGTCCTGGGGGCGTGATTACCTAATGAGAGAGAGAGAGAGAGAAATGGGGTTTAACGTCCACTCGACACAAACTAGGTCATTTTGGGACTAACATATGGTTTAATTTTATTTCAATAATTCGCTTGTGCGTAGGGGTCTTTAGCAGTGGGAGGAAACCGGAGTTCCCGGAGGAAACCCACGAGGTTGAGAAGGCGCCCCTATCTCCATGCCACATACGCTCACACCAGGGCTCGAAACCACAGCCGCAAGCCAGAGGTGACCGGCCAGCTAGAGGTCGAAGCGCGTCACTCTAGACCACTAGGCCATCCCAACCCCCCGATTACCTACATAAAGCCTGTCATCGAGTCAACTGGTATGGTATCGATTACCCCGTTGTAAATAACAACGGGGAAAGAGAAATGCGGTTTTAACGTCCACTCGACACAAACTAGGTCATTTCGGGACTAACATATGGTTTAATTTTATTTCAAAAATACACTTGCGCGTAGCGGTCTTTAGCAGTGGGAGGAAACCGGAGTACCCAGAGAAAACCCACGAGGTTGGATAGGCGACCCTTCTCCTTGCCACGTACAACCGGGGATTCGAAACCCCGCCAGTTGACTCAATGACAGGCCGTATGATACAGCGCGCACGCTAACCATTGTGCCACCCAACCCCGCAGTAAATGACAAGGAGTAAAATCGCCGGTCTCCCAACTGCCAAAGACGCCTACTCGCGTGAAAATTAATGAAATAAAAATGAACCATATGTTTGTCCGCAAATGAATTAGTTTGTGTCGAGTGGAAGTTAAACCCCCATTTGTCTGTCGATTTATTCGCCCCATTCGCCCTTTGTTCTGCAACACTGACAAGTGGAAACCGATCTTGAAAATCCCGATGCACTCTCTCTGAAAAAAGCGGGACCTCTTGGTTAGTGAAATAACATCTTACTCTTAATATAGGAATATAAGATCAGTTCCGTAGGATATTTATATAAAAAAATAAAATAATTGAAATTCACTCATTCCCTATGTAAACAAGTCCACAAAAAGAAATCATATCAGGTTTAACGTCCTAGTCTTTTGCACCTAACCTGGGCTAATGGAATACGGGCATACGCCATACCGTGTTCTATGAGGGAAATTTTGCCCGGGCAGCGGCGCTACGACCTACTCTTATATCGAATTCAAACTGCCAAGGGATCTTTTACGTGCACTCCAATGTGTACACGGGACCTCGGTTTTTCGCCCCATCCAAACGATTAGGCAGCTGTCCTTGTCAGGCCCTCCTTCTGCATCACTGACAAGGGGAATCACGCCGGAAAATCGAGATGAACTTTCTCGGCCAATGCAGGGATCGAACACCCGACCTCAAGGCTAGCGAACCAGCGCCTTATCCACCGTGACCCCCTAACGTCCCATTGTTCCACTCTCACTTGGCTAGTGAAAACAGGCATATAATACGCCATACAGTGTGTAATAAGGGAAATTTTGTCCGGGCAGGCGGTATTTAGTTCGACAGCTGCGCTATTTCCCCTCGCTAGTTTTGTATTAGGGAAGGGAGATCAACCGAGGTCCTTCGTATGTAAGTACATGTAAAAGAAGCATTGATATAGCACATTACATCGCATTAACCCGTGTACATTATCCTATTTCATTTCCCATACCTATTTTTAATATTCATCTGCCGTTGAGGTTCATTTACTATAACTTATAAGTGATCAAGTATCTGGTGTACCCATTGTATATATGTATGTATGTATAACGTGTGTATGTCTGTAAGTATCTACACATCACGCGCTATTTGCACGTGCCATCCTCCATTACAAGGTTATCTCACATTCCTGTCTCGCGCACCACGTGTTTATAAATTAATACAACAAAATAAATAAATCTATATAATGATCTATTGAATATATGCCTACTTATATTTTACTTTCTAAAATTGAAAAAAAAGATGGACTTTTACCCAATCTGAGACGTGAGTAAATTCTATAGTCTAGCAACTAACACTCCACATGAACGGAATGGAATTTAGCCGTTCCCAGCTTTACACCTGTCGGTTACTAAATATAGTAACACTACAACCATGTTTTACATACATGATGGAATCTCACGACCATGGATTATAAAATATATACCCCACAAAGTTATTATAAATAGTAACAGGTTATGTTATATATGGATATCTTCCTGGTAATATACGGAATAGAATGATATATTATAAAGATATATTCCAACTTACCTGAATAACTTATGAATAGTTTCGTGCAGGGCTGTTAGAATTAGATTCTATCCGTTACTTGCAGACTTTCCTGCACGTGGGATTTCATTAAGTCACGCAGAATCTCGAATTGTCTCGCAATTGGTACCATAAGATGTCTATTACATCAACACGTTGAATTATGGACAACATAATTTATTTAATAATTTATTTTAAATATTGTCTATTATACATGGTAACAGCGATGACGATTGAAATAACCGAAAAATATATTATAAAATGAGCATTGATTGTTATTTTCATTGCATGAGAGTACAGTTAATTATCCCAAAAATAAATTTCAAACTTTTTATACCCCCCTCCCCCAAACAATTGTCTAACTGAGCCCTATTGTAATTTTATATTCTTGAGGAACGTAGTTGGTAATTATGCACTCCGATGCAATGAACATGTTGATGTACAATATCCCCGATTTACGAATACCCAATTCGATTAGCCTATCTGGGCTTGTTTGGAATGACTTTATTTTAGTGGTATTTCTTACATGTACTTAACTTCGTATTACCTTGTGCCTAAACGTATGGAAATGGGAATTATTCCCCCATATCACCAAGTAAAATTTGTTGCTTCTTCCTGAAAAAATTTGGGTTGCATTTTTTTATGGAAATCTTCTATGCTATAAAACAAGCTTATACTCGCCCAGGATGTGACCGGGGAAAACAACATGAATATCCCCTCAAATACGAAGATAGGACAAATTTTATTTCGTTCCTGTAAATCAGGAAGCACATTTCAGATTTTTAATGAAGCCTTCAATCTTGATCAAAGGAAAACATTTTTGGTATTTGGTGGTTTTGAGAAAACGATCGCATCGTTAGTCAATGACATGAAATCGACTTTAACGTCGTCCTGCTCCACTGGGAAAACAACAGACATACGCAATACAGTGTGCTGTGAGGGGAATTTTGTCCAGGCAACTGCACTATGGCCTATATCGAATTCCAACTACCAAGGGATATTTTACGTGCATGCCAATGTATACACGGGACCTCGATTTGTCGTCCCATCCGAACGACTAGACAGCTGTTCTTCTCAGGCCCTCCTTCCTGCACAACTGTCTTATCCAGCGTAGCTCCCGGTTAGTTATGTTATTGCACGTTGAAGAATTGAATAACTAACAAATTTGTGTTGTACTTTTGCTGAATGTTTGCATGGAGACGTGTAATTTTATTATTTATTTTGATATCTTTTGCATAATTTATGTGACTCACAGAAATAGACAGCTGTTCAAGCTTTAACCACATCATCTGATGGTCGGCCTACAAATACACCAGCAGCTCCAACAGTAAAATCATCAATCGGACAGAAAGTGAGGCGAATATTCGCCCCATATCCAGTTACAAAAACGTCAAACACAAAACGCAACAACAGAACGCGCCAGTGCAGTTTGGGGAAAACAAATGTTGTCCACGACATAGCTGTTATCAAGAGAGACATTTTTCTTTTTATAGACTAATAAGGCTATAATGTCCTTTTGCGACTTTCAGATTCGCTGTTTTGGGCCTATGTCATCATAACGACTCCGTTTATATCATTTAGTCCCTATCACACGTTTCACCGCATACGTTTGACACAATATAGCCCGGTTGGTGCTTCAGCATTGGGCAGAGTCCAACAATAGGAAACTTTCAACCAGTCAAAACCTAACCCTATTAAGGGACACAACAACCAAAAGAGTCATCATTTTATGGGTCCAAGGATTGCCACTGATGTACATTTTTGTTGATTATTTGGTCTGGAATGGACGAACAGGGTTTGAATTAATATGTTCGGCCAGGTTTGGGTAAATATTCATGATTTTGAGGCGGAAGGATAACGGAGTTATCAGGTTTGGGTAAATATTCATGATTTTGAGGCGGAAGGATAACGGAGTTATCAGGTTGGTTACGGTGATATGTACGGCAACTAGTTACATGTTTTAGTATGCTTCTTCAAGTTTGGGTATCTCAAAATTTTGGTCGCCATTGGTTCCTGTCTGTAGTGAAAAGCATTCAGCATTCAGCCCAATGAAAATTTGGAGAGGTGTGCAAAGAGTCGAGAATTAACATTGAAGTCAATGGGGAAATTAATGGTGGTCTGCCTCCAAGTGGACGCTAAACGAATGTGACATTGAAATAATTGGACATTTAGACAATCCTCTGCAGTAGTCTGCAGAACAACGTTCGACGATAAATCAGAACTGGGGAGCAACTAGTGTTTACCACAAGCCCTCACAGACACACCAGTAAATCTTTTCCAATCAAACTACCAGAAATTTTATGTATCAGCACCAACCTACAACATGAAATGCAATTCGATAACTTTATTAAGTGTTCGCACAAGGTAATGGATACCTAAAGCAAACAGCCAAAGTAATTAATTAAGCCTCATCAGATTAGTCAAGTCCCACCAGCCAAGACAACCCTGTACGTATTCAGTGCAAGGGTCAGGTATCGTACCAAATTAATAGACTACTACATAGCATCATATCTGAAGACACCCATAGAAGGCAGATAGCTAGCTTATATGATTTAATGTATGTCAGAATGAAGTAAAGTGGGGAATTTTTTTTACCGTAAACAATGAAGTTTATCCACTTTAATTATTCGTTCTCATGTATATCTGACCTGACGGCCTTAAGTTCAATTTTAATCCCGCTATTCGAACCAAGTTGGTAACTCTAGCTTATATATTTTGTAATAGAATTTAATTGTACACACATGAATAAATACATTTACAGAGTATCGATTACTTAACAGTAATACACACAATGTGGATATGCATAAATCCGTTGGTAATGGGGTTTGGGATGGCCTAGTGGTCTAGAGTGCCGCGCTTCGACCTCTTGCTGGCCGGTCACCTCTGACTTGCGGCTGTGGTTTCGATCCCTGGTGTGGCATGGAGATAGGGGCGCCTTCTCAACCTCGTGGGTTTCCTCCCGCTGCTAAAGACCCCTACGCGCATGCGAATTAATGAAATAAAATGAAACCATATGTTAGTCCAGAAATAAGCTAGTTTGTGTCGAGTGGACGTTAAACCCCATTTCTCTCTCCGTTGGTAATATGTTTTCTAGAATGGGATAGTTAATAGAACGTCGCTTCTGCAAGTATCCTCTTATCGTTATCAAGGTTGAGGTCATAATGAAGTCATTTACAGAGATATAACACTCTGGAGTACAAAATGCCACATAACGACTGCGTTTTTCAAATTCTGTCACTCCTCTGTGTGATCTAATGATGCTATATAATGTTGGACGTAATCGATTAGGACCGAACTTATCAGACTGGACCCGCCCCTGATCGTATAATGTATTATTTTCACCTACATTCATCGAATATAACGCCGAACGGGTAAATGTGCGAATCATTACCATCGCTGTGACCTCACTTCGCTCTCTCTATATATACATGGATACATCTAATATAAATGCAGGAGGATCACACTACACACAAAACAAAAATGAGTATAACTATAAATATTGTCCTAGAAATTAATCGGATAATAATATTGACCTCCGGAGGGATCACAAACTAAAGAAGTCAGATTTCCATCCATTCAGGGGTCATAATTCAGGAAGTTAAGATCCGATATGCGCAAATGGACACAGATCACTAAATATTCATGAGCTGTAGGGCTAAAGTTATTTTTAGTCTTTCTCTCCCTTTCCCTTTTTCCCCCTTTTGCATGGCGATTTTTGTTGACTTTTTGGTATAGAATCAAAGAAAAGGGTTTAAAAATACATTTTCTGCCAGGTTTTGGTGAATATTCATGATTTTGAGGCGGAAGGATACAAGGATTGTGAGGTTGGTTACGTTGAAAGGGAGGTCCGAAAATTGCTTGTTTAGTTGTCTCTACTTCCAGCCTGTGTATCTCAAGTTTTTCATGGTGAACCTCATACATGCTTTTGGGCCAGAGTTTGCCACATGTTGCTCCCTCTGTGGCAGAAAGCGTTCTACCCAACGAATATTTGGGAAAAAGTTAAAGCCGGTCTAAGAGACGAGAATTAGCATTAAAGTCAATGGGGAAATAATTAGTGATCTGTGGCCAAATATCGAAAGGAACCGAGATCGTTCGGTTATTATGGAAGACCAAACAGCTCTTTATTCAGTGTTCGTAGTTCTTAGTTCTAAATTCATAGTCCTTAATTCTTACTTCTTCATTTGTTGTCGTATTTCGACATTTGTACACTATAATTAACATTTGTATCTTAAAATCAATATTTGTTTCACAAATCAGACATTTGTCATATCAGATTTGTAAAATGTATTTTAATATAAGATATTTATTTTTTTTAGAAAATCAAAAAATTAGTCTATATTTACATTTCATCAGAAAAATACAACAAAAAACAAATATCGAACAACAAATTTCAAAATACAAATCTTCAAATACAAATCTTGCAAAACATTTCTCCAAAAACATTTCTTCAAAAACATTTCTCCAAATACATTTCTCCAAAAACATTTCTCGAAATTCATCAAACCGGAACATTAGAAATCAACCTGACATACAATAAGTCACAATACAATAATGGGAATCGAGTATAAGCACATGTACAATAAAAACAATCGCTCAGTGTCCGCGACGCTAGTGAAACGATCCCTTGGTAGTTGGAATTTGATATAAGAGTAGGCCGTAGCGCCGCTGCCCGAGCAAAATGTCCCCCATAGCATACTATATGGCGTATGCCTGTCTTAGTCCAGTTTAGGAGCAGAACAGTAGGATGTTAAACCCCATTTCATTTTCATCATTCAGATGGGGGGATTGGATGGAGAAATGGCATGTTCGTAGAACGTCTAATCGGACCGGGGCTTTGATAACGAAAATAAATTGAAAGTTGTCTATTTTCAGAAATTAGGCTTTGTCTGATAGCGACATATTTCTTTGTTCAAAGAGAGGGAAAAATGGAGTTTAACAACCACTCGATACAACTAGGTCATTTCGGGACTAACACGTGGTTCAATTTTTTTTCAATAATTAGCTAGTGTGTAAGGGTCTTTAGCAGTGGGAGGAAACCGGAGACCGCGAATGTCATATTCTCTAGTCTTATTACCAACTCTATAGTATATTGGCTGCACGCGATATCATGTCACGTGATTAGTTAGTGGAATTGCTTCTAAATATAGTAACTATTAAAAGACATGCTTTCCTGTACATCCACGCAATGGCGATTCTGTAACAATCTTATACAGTTTATTAAAGCATTAAACTAGATGTCTATAAAAGAGTCCCATAATTTATCACATTTCAATTTATTTTATCTAACGCTAGATCATACTAATTTTTTGATTGTCTAAAAAAAATAAATATCTTATATTAAAATACATTTTACAAATCTGATATGGCAAATGTCTGATTTGTGAAACAAATGTTAATTTTAAGTTACAAATATTAATTTTAGTGTACAAATGTCGAAATACGACAACAAATGAAGAAGTAAGAATTAAGGACTATGAATTTAGAACTAAGAACTAAGAACATTGAATAAAGAGCTGTTTGGTATTTCATAGGTTATAAACATGCATTTCAAGTGTGATAAAAATTGGTTCAAAATTGTGACCTCGATAGGCGTTCCCTTTAAAATGGCATTCTGAAAACAGACAACAGTTCCGTTTACAAGGATGTTTTACACTGACACAGGCCTCTTTTGTGTACACCGAACAAACGGAATCCTTTCTGTGTTTGGCCCTTAAAACCATAAAACGGTCTTTTTGTTGCTGAAAGGTATCCCGGAAATACGTAAAACAAAACTAACGTCATTCAAAAATCTTTATAATTCCGATTCAAGCTGGGCAAACCATATGCTCTGTCATTGAGAGAGAGAGAAATGGGGTTTAACGTCCACTCAACACAAACCAGGTCACTTTGGGACTAACATATGGTTTCATTTTATTTCAATAATTCGCTTGCGCGTAGGGGTCTTTAGCAGTGGGAGGAAACCGGAGTGCCCGGAACAAACCCACGAGGTTGTGAAGGCGCCCCTATCTCCATGCCACATACGCTCACACCAGGGCTCAGAACCACAGCCGCAAGCCAGCGGTGACCGGCCAGCTAGAGGTGGAAGCGCGGCACTCTAGACCACTAGGTCACCCCCCCCCCCCCAAGGTCTGTCATTGAGTCAAGTGGCACGGTTTCGATTCCTGGCATGTGTACGTGACAAGGGGAAAGGTGGTCTGTCCAACCGCGTGTGTTTTCTCCGGTTTCTTCCACTGATTAAAAAAAATATTGACATAAAATCAAACCATGTCAATTCCCCCCCTCTCTCTTCTAGGTTAATGGTTAAATTTTACTTTTGTATATATAACGTGATCGGCATACTGTAATATAGCATGTTAGCGGGAATTATGTAGGGGGGGGGGGGTCTTTTTAAATGATTTATTAGTCCAGTATAACCCCTTCAGGGAGTTACCCATCTGTACCCGTACGACACGAGTCAACAAATACATGGTGGTAAGTTAAAGTTGCAATTTCATATTTTTAAGTTATATTTTTAAAATGTATTAAAATAAAGACCTAAAATAGATTGTACCTATAAACAGCCCTACTATGTTAAAGAATAATCCTATAATTCACTATTGCCAGTTGGGAAATTGGCAAAAATATCATTTTCAACTTCAAATTCGAAAGTTTGAAGATTGCTATTGCATGGGGGTGAATGGAGAAGCAAGGTGGGTAATTATGTTATTATTTCCTGTGCCGCTGTTTTGAAGCCTGTGAAATAATGCCCATGGTCGTATAATAGTGAGTTGGCAACCATTTGAGCAAAAGACAGAAATAATTGTTTTGACTTTCTTAGAAAATATGAAATTCCCACTTTAACGTCAATTGAGCAAACTACGATCTAATCGGATTATGCAAATAGTATCATATGGCGAATATATAATGTACCAAACGTTATTAGATGGCATTTATATAGTGTACAGTCGTGTGACAGAGCGCAACTTGACCATAATATGCTGTTGACTCACCTTCTTAAATATGTTATAACTGGATCTTTGGTTAAACAACGGATCTTTTCAACAATTGATTTGTATTGGTAATTATTTATTATTCTGATTTCCTGAGACTTTAAGATGGCTTCTAAACATACCTGTTCTATTTGTTTAAATAACTTTACTAAACCTAAATTACTACCGTGTCATCACACGTTCTGTCAACAATGTATAGATGGTCTTATTCGGGCTCACACTCATTCCAACACGTTTAATTGTCCAACCTGCCGACAGAAAACTGTGGTACCATCAGGCGGTGCCTGTCAGTTTGTCACCAACTTTTATCTAGAAGACAATGATGATGATACTACTGATAAACAGTATTGTACAAAACACAAGAAGAAAGAAGTACAAGTTTATTGTCGAGATTGTCGTAAACCATGCTGTTCTGTTTGTGTTATCGTGGATCATAAAGACCACACAGTAGCGGATTTAGATGAAGTAGACCTGGAAATGGGAGAAATTGTCATGAATCTAAAAACTGAATCAGAAAAGAAGATAAAACAGTTACAAGAACATTCTGATTTTCTAAAAACCAAAATATCTCACTTGAACCAATCATGTAAGACAGCTTGTGATATCGTTGATAAACAAATAGACGATATTTGTGAAAAAGTCAGGAAGATTGGAGGAACAATTAAAGATGACATCAATAAAATTGGTAAAGATCAAAACAAAAAACTAACCAAACTAGTAGAAGATGTTGACAAGATGACATCAGAAATAAAAGAATGGTGTGAATATGCTGATCGTATTTTACAACATAAATCTATAATTACAGCTGTAGATAAAGATGGATTAACGGATATCCAAACTAAGACAGATTATGACGTATCGACAAAATTACAGAAACCTCTAGTTAAATTTCCGTGTTATTATATGGAGGAGATCGATGTCAACCGTTTAAATCAATTATTTGGTGAAGTACACATACCAACACTTGATGAACTACCTGTAAAACGACTATCAGGTGACCCAAAAGCACCAGCATTGGGTGGAACACCTGTAAAACCACTATCAGGTGACGCACAAGCACCAGCATTGGGTGGAAAACCTGTAAAACAACTATCAGGTGACGCACAAGCACCAGCATCGGATAGAACACCTGTAAAACGACTATCGCCAACAACATTTACCAGTAGTTTTAGTTTAAACCAGATGACCTTGTCTTACAAGAATTACTATAGCGATACTGTGATAATACAAGGATTACCATGGTGTGTACGTGTTCAAATTAAAAAATTTAGTCATGTACCGGATAGATTCTATATTGACCTTCTATTGAAGGAAGTAGAAGATAAAACTATTAAGACTGTTACAGCTTGTTATACATTAAAATTGTTAAATATCAAAGATGAGACTAAATCAATAGTCAGACACGATAAACGTACATTTACACCCGGCAGTATATACACTGGTGTTTTCGTAGATTGTGATAAACTAGCCAATACGGAGACCGGTTACATTGACGACAACCAGACATTTACGGCACAAGCTACTGTAAATATAACTGATATAATACAATATTGAAGTCAAATTGGTAAACAATAACCGTTATAATCATAATCTACTGTGAAACGATGTTCCAAAAACTCTTCGACAGGGCTCTTTCATCCAGAACTTTTTAACTTAAAACATTTATTTCAAAAATGTTTTTGAACTGTTGTGCTGTGAATGCGCTAAGAAACGCTCATTGTTTTAAGAACCTTGCAAAAGTAAAATGAAACTACTGCTAGTATCATGTTCTTGCTAACGAAAGTGATTCAGAGATATTATTTGTACTAAACCAAAAGATGCCGGTCCTAACGGTACAGTTAATGGTAAAGTAATTTAAAAAATAAAACGAATGTAATTTCGAAAGCTGCTCAATCAATTTAAAATTCAGATCTATATTTCGTTTCGGTTTTTATAATTTCGATGGCCTACACTACATGTAGATCTAACAAGTTACAGCGGGGGGTCACGTTCAGCCATTTCAGATGTCAAGCACGCGACATTTGACCCTATAACCTCTGGCATTCGATTAACCAATCAGAATCGTTGTTGCTTTGTTTTGATTTCTATCGCTGATAATGCCTACCCACAATTCCGCGCACAAAAAGGTCAAACCCTTGATTCGACAGACAATTTGATTGGCTAACCCCTCATTTCAAGTAGAACACAAGTTAAATAACAAGTCTCTCAGATCCTAATGTAGTAAAGACAAGTAAAATGAAATGTTGAACTATAAAACCTAAACGAAATAGAATCCGTGTTTTAATCAGGTTGTAAAACTGCTGTAATAACCAAGAAGCTAAATTTAACTGCTATTCAAAATCGTCAACAATCGATTTTTAACCGCTGTAATAGTTGATAGATTTGTAGAGGAGTGGACGTGCCATGGCTAATTATAGTCTCATAGACTCCACCGCTGAGCATTATCATAATGAGACACATCCACTGCTGCGTGCACATTAACCGTGTCGAATCCAACTTAGGGGGGTTGGGATGGCCTAGTGGTCTCGAGTGCCGCGCTTCGACCTCTAGCTGGCCGGTCAACTCTGGCTTGCGGCTGTGGTTTCGGGCCCTGGTGTGAGCGTACGTGGCATGGAGATAGGGGCGTCTTCTCAACCTCGTGGGTTTCCTCCGGGCACTCCAATTTCCTCCCACTGCTAAAGACCCCTACGCGCAAGCGAATTCTTGAAATAAAATTAAACCATATGTTAGTCCCGAAATGACCCAGTGACATTAAACCCCATTTCTCTCTCTCTCTCTCTCTCTCTCTCTCTCTCGAATCCAACTTGCTGTAAAGAAATTTTCAGTGCACGGGTCACCCTATTAATTCTACATTTGTGTTGTAATTTTGTATTTGCCTGGTTATTTAATAAAAAAGAATTGAACCCGAGTCATGATTGTTTAAACGGAAACCACCCGACAGATTCGCTGAGCTTCGACATTTATGGGCAAGATAATATGCATATCTGACAAACTTCTGGGGCTTTTATAACTAGCACACGAGACGATATACGAATATTTTGACACATGACTATTAGATGGATATGTCGGCTATCAAAGGATGGGTGTTTAGGGTCCATGATCCCATATAGCAATCGTATACTTCAAAACTTCTTCTTCTTCTACCTCTATAGTTCCTGACCCTAGGAGAGTGTAAATATGCACTTAGTCTTTCATTTTTATTGCAGATAAAGTATACGTTATTAAAGGTAATATCCGTGTTATTTCTGTGTTCTTTGAATTATTTCGATCATCAACGTTATCAGTTTGGACTTCCTTTATCAGTGGTGCAGGGCCTGAATACTACCTAGTCGTTCGGATGGGATGAATAATTCAGATCCCGTGTAGACGTTGAAGTAAAAGAACCTTTGCTCCAGTGTTTCGAAATTTGACGGTTTGAAGTCCACACTCAAGGTCCTTCTGAACATAATAATAAAAAACAGGGTTGATATTCTATGTAAAAAAAATAACAGTTATTTATTCAAAATAAAAGCATAACAATAATTTCATACATATTAAAAATAAATATACACAAGACTATTTTCACAAATAACATCTAGAGCACTTCAACAGCTGTATAGCACACCAATATCACCAACACAGTGTCGTGTTAAATAGGGATGGTATCAGACCTTCCAAAGTAAAGGGAATACATTGGATAAGCTTTGTTAGTTTCACAATGATGACACTGGATACGTTTTAATAGTTGGTTTCACTTTTGTTTTACAATTATAAATATGAATAAGATTTAATAGATTTTTTTTCTATTTTCACAATTAAACACTGGATAAGTTTTTTTATAGTTTGGGTTTCCTCCCACTGCTAAAGACCCCAACACACAAGATGGTTATTGAAATGCAATTGAGTCATATTTTAGTCCCGAAATGACATAGTTTTTGTCAAGTGGACGTTAAACCCCATTTCTCTCTCGCTATCTCTCTCCAAATACAACGTAGCACAGGTGTTTTTTTTATAGTTTTGTTTGTTTAACTATTAGCACAACGTACACTTGAGACCATTCTTGTATAAAGTTTCTGGCAAAACTTCAAGGGAGGTAACTCTGTCTTTCTTCTTGGGCTAACATATGGTTTCATTTTATTTCAATAATTCGCTTGCGCGTAGGGGTCTTTAGCAGTGGGAAGAAACCGGAGTGCCCGGAGAAAACCCACGAGGTTGAGAAGGCGCCCCCATGTCCATGCCATATACGCTCACACCAGGGCCCGAAACCACAGCCGCAAGTCAGAGGCGACCGGCCAGCTAGAGGTCAAAGCGCGACACTGTAGACCACTAGGCCATCCCAACCCCCCAAGGTCTGTCATTGAATCAAGTGGCAAGGTTTCGATTCCCGGCATGTGCACGTGACAAGGAGTGTTACGGCAGAATTCGCATTGTTTTCATTTGTGGTGGATCCGAGTCTATAGTTTATAATGTTATGATCCGTGTCCTTTTCTTATATTAATTAATTTTCGGTCAAGGTCATAGAGTTAACGAAGTCGCCATTGTTTGTTGTTTGTAAAAATGTAAAACGTATTTTCTTTTTGCCCTGTAGTTCCTCACAAGATGTAAGTGAGCTTTTAATAATTATATTTTGTTATATAGATGTTTTCTGGTCAAGATATATGCATAGTTCTTGAAATGTTTTATGTTTTAACAGCATAAATTAATGGTTATGAACGGCACTTGTATCGCCCCATGTCTTAACGCACGTGGTTTTCCTGCAAGTAGTCTACACGGGACAACACGCTTAAAGGGACAACTCTCCCTCTAGTACTCGATTAAGTTTATTGTAACGATGTTCAAATATTAGAATGTTAAACTCATGTTATTATTTGGTTGTAACGATGTGTTATTTTTATTGTAGAGAAACCATCAAATCACCAAACGCAACTTCATCACACCATTATCTAACGTAATGTCATCGTCATCATGATTACATGTACATCACCAAACGTAGTTAATATCATCAACGCATAATATGATCATCAAACGAAATTGTAGTCATTCAACGTAACTATTTGTGTTTATCTGTTAGTGTTATATATGAACGATTTACCTTAACGATAATTGATTAACGTATTGTATAAACTAACGTATCGTATTAACGATTGATGTGTACGTAGTGTATTAACGATTGATGTGTATTCTATAAGAGGGACTTGGTAATAAACGTTGACGAATTTGTAACAAAATCTTCTTTTCTTAAATTGAAACACACGAATGTTTTAATATAGGGAAACGGTGGCAATAAGGAGTAAGGTGGTCTGTCCAACCGCGTGTGTTTTCTCCGGTTTCTCCCACTGCTTAAGAAAATTCTTGAAATAAAATCAAACCACGTCAATCCCCCCCTCTCTCTCTCTTCTAGTTTAATGATTGAATTTTATTTTTGTATAAATAGCGTGGTCGGCAAACTGTAATGTAGCATGTTAGCGGGAATTATGTAGAGGGGGGGGGGGGTCTTTTTAAATGATTTATTAGTCCAGTACAACCCCTTCAGGGAGTTACCCATCTGTACCCGTACGACACGAGTCAACAAATACATGGTGGTAAGTTAAAGCTGCAATTTCATATTTTTAAGTTATATTTTTAAAATGTATTAAAATAAATCCCTAAAATAGACTGTGTCTATAAACAGTCCTATAACCTTGTTAAAGAATAATCCTATTAATCCTATAATTCACTATTGCCAGTTGAGAAATTGGCAAAAATATCATTTTCAACTTCAAATTCGAAAGTTTGAAGATAGCTATTCCATGGGGGTGAATGGAGAAGCAAGGGAGGTAATTATGTTATTATTTCCTGTGTTGTTGTTTTTAAGCCTGTGAAATAATGCCCATGGTCGTATAATAGTGAGTTGGCAACCATTTGAGCAAAAGACAGAAATAATTGTTTTGACTTTCTTAGAAAATATGAAATTCCCACTTTAACGTCAATTGAGCAAACTAGGATCTAATCGGATTATGCAAATAGTATCAAATGGCGAATATATAATGTACCAAACATTATTAGATGACACTTGTAAGGTTCGAATACACCAAGCTGTTTTACAGCTGTATTACGTTTCAACTATTCTACCGTCTGGAAATTCGTGGCTTTCCAAATAGATTTTATTATTTTCAACTTGAGTGTCTGGAAGGGCTAGAAGTGAATGAGATGAGCGAAGTTCGTGGTTTTGTTCATCAAATGTATAAGTAAAGTTCGTGGTTTTTTTACTTATGTATGGGTAGATTTCGTGGTTTTGCCTATATATTTAGCTACGGTGGATAACAAATCTGGTAACTAGTGTCCCATATTTAATTACTTTATAAAGTTTAAAGAATCTGTAATTGTAATGTATCGTTAAGCAGGCTTCACCTCGTTGTTGTAGATGCGTGCACATATTCAGTCTAATTTAGTAATAATGTTTGTTTGCAAGTATCTTATTTCGGGCGCTATTGCACTTTCGCACCTCTACCAGTTCCCGTGGTCCTAGAAACTTGAAATTTTCAGGGGAAGTTAAGGGGGACTAGCGATGACCTCACGCCAAATTTCAACCGAATCGATCAATAACTTTTCATTTTACCGACCTTTTACGTTCCGGCTCACAGATAATCTTATCCGTTCGACGCCATTTTCTTTGTTGACTATTTAGACTCGAATAACAAGACACTCAGACGGACCCGACACTCTGCACTACACGCCTAACGATGCAGTTCATAATAATAATAATAATTTTGGTATATTTTAATTTTTGCGCTAAGCCACCATTTTCTGTAAATGACTATTTGGCGTTGACCATTTGGATTGTCGTTTACGTGTGAATAACGTTGTGACCTTGATGCTGACCCTGACTTTAAATTTTCCATTGAGCTCGGGGCTTTTGCGTTTATGCTTGCTGTCCCCATACTTCTTGCTGTATTATCAAATTAAATATTCGAGGTGAAAGAAGAGACGATGTCCTTCAAAAAAGGTAACAGGGTCAAAGTCGTGGGTCAAGGTCATGCTACAGAAAACTGAACTTAAACTTTTCAAAGTCAGTTTTTGGACACTTGACCTTGGGGCACGACCTTCATCCAATACTATATTTTGAAGTTCACAATCTGGACTTGGACCACCGACCTTGACCTTGGTCCTGTCACACACTGCTTGGTCAGAAAACTGTCAAATGCCGAGGGTCCGTGACGAAAAGGAAGTCAATGGGCGTGGTCAATGTAGACGGTCGTGGTGACCTGCACTAGTCAAGGCTAACCAGCCGTGACCTTGACTTTGACCTTGAGTCCAAACTTAATATAGTTCTCTGGGCCTTTGCGTTTATGCTTGCCATGACCCTATTTCTCGCTGTATTATCACAGTCAATGTTCGAGGTGAAAGCAGAGACAACGTCCTTCAAAAAAGGTAACTGGTTCAAAGCCGTGGGTCAAGGTCATGTTACAGAAAACTGAACTCAGAGTTTTCAAACTCAGTTTTTGGACACTTGACCTTGACTTACTTCCTTCATCCAGTAACTATTTTCAAAGGCCACAATCTGGACTTGGATCACCGACCTTGACCTTGGTCCTGTCACACACTGCTTGGTCAGAAAACTGTCAAATGCCGAGGGTGCGTGGCGAAAAGGAAGTCAATGGGCGTGGTCAGTGTAGACGGTCGTGGTGACCTGCACTAGTCAAGGCTAACCATCCGTGACCTTGACTTTGACCTCGAGTCCAAACTCCCCATCGTTCTCGGGGCCTTTTCTTTTATGCTTGCCATGACCCTATTTTTCGCTGTATTATCAAAGTCAATGTTCGAGTTGAAAGCAGAGACAACGTCCTTCAAAAACGGTAACTGGGTCAAAGCCGTGGGTCAAGGTCATGTTACAGAAAACTGAATTCAGACTTTTCAAACTCAGTTTTTGGACATTTGACCTTGACTCACGACCTTCATCCAATAACCATTTTCAAAGGTCACAATCTTAGCTTGAACCACCGACCTTGACCTTGGTCCTATCGCACACTGCTCAATCAGAAAATGGTCAAACGCAGAGTGTAAGTGACGAAAAGGAAGTCAATGAGCGTGGCCAATGTAGACGGTCGTGGTGACTTGCACTAGTCAAGGCTAACGAACCGTGACCTTGAATTTGACCTTGAGTCCAAACTTTCCGTTGATCTTGGGGCCTTTCCGTTTATGCTTGTCATGACCCTATTTCTCGCTGTATTATCAAGTTCATTGTTCGAGGTGAAAGCAGAGACGATGACCTTCAAAAAAGGTAATTAGGTCAAAGCCGTGGGTAAAGGTCATGTTACAGTAAACTGAACTGAAACTTATCAAAGTCAGTTTTTGGACATTTGACCTTGACTTATGACCTTTACCCAGTAACCTTTTTCAAAGGCCACAATCTTGACTTGAACCACCGACCTTGACCTTAGTCCTGTCGCACATCGCTTGATCAGAAAACGATCAAACGCTGAGGGTCCATGTCGGAAAGGAAGTTACTGGAAAAATGTTATAGGCCAAGAAATATCGATTTTCCGCTAAAGTAAAACTGTAGAGAATTACCTGTCTTATCCCTAATATGTTAAACAGGAGTTACTTCCCTTAGACCTAAACCTAAATGTTAAACAAAGAAAATGGCGTCGACCGGATAAGACTATCTGTGAAGCTGAACGTAAAAGGTCGGTAAAATGACAAGTAATTGTTCGATTCGGTTGAAATTTGGTGTAGGGTCATCACTAGTCCTCCCGAACATCCCCTGAAAATTTCAAGTCGCTACGATCACGGGAACTGGTAGAGGTGCGCTTATTTCGATGGTTTAGTGCTATTATTATTGCGTAAGTTTTTGGTGGATTATTTAGACTTTTGTAAACAAGTCTTTGCCAAGTTCATCAAAACACACCGTGTATGTTAAGTGTGGTTATCTCCCTTTAATCATTCTTGTAATAATTTCTCTGTCTAATTCATTGTATTATTATTGTATATTTCAGTTAATCGTACCTCTCAGAAGTTTTGTTTGTTTATTTTTTATCTGAAAGGGCGCATTAATAGCCACCCCACCCACCTACCTAAGCCCGCCTTTAGTTCAAAGGATGTACAAACTACAACACTTATTATATGCTGTACAATCGTGTGACAACGTGCAACTTGACCATAATATGCTGTTGACTCACCTTCTTAAATGTGTTATAACTGGATCTTTGGTTAATCGACGGATCTTTTCAAAAATTGATTTATATTGGTAATTATTTATTATTCTGATTTCCTGAGACTTTAAGATGGCTTCTAAACATACCTGTTCTATTTGTTTAAATAACTTTACTAAACCTAAATTACTACCGTGTCATCACACTTTCTGTCAACAATGTATAGATGGTCTTATTCGGGCTCACACTCATTCCAACAAGTTTAATTGTCCAACCTGCCGACAGAAAACTGTGGTACCATCAGCCGGTGCCTGTCAGTTTGTCACCAACTTTTATTTAGAAGACAATGATGATGATACTACTGATAAACAGTATTGTACAAAACACAAGAAGAAAGAAGTACAAGTTTATTGTCGAGATTGTTGCAAACCATGCTGTTCTGTTTGTGTTATCGTGGACCATAAAGACCACACAGTAGCGGATTTAGATGAAGTAGACCTGGAAATGGGAGAAATTGTCATGAATCTAAAAACTGAATCAGAAAAGAAGAAAAAACAGTTACAAGAACATTCTGATTTTCTAAAAACCAAAATATCTCACTTGAATCAATCATGTAAGACAGCTTGTGATATCGTTGATAAACAAATATACGATATTTGTGAAAAAGTCAGGACGATTGGAGGAACAATTAAAGATGACATCAATAAAATTGGTAAAGATCAAAACAAAAAACTAACCAAACTAGTAGAAGATGTTGACAAGATGACATCAGAAATAAAAGAATGGTGTGAATATGCTGATCGTATTTTACAACATAAATCTATAATTACAGCTGTAGATAAAGATGGATTAACGGATATCCAAACTAAGACAGATTATGACGTATCGACAAAATTACAGAAACCTCTAGTTAAATTTCCGTGTTATTATATGGAGGAGATCGATGTCAACCGTTTAAATCAATTATTTGGTGAAGTACACATACCAACACTTGATGAACTACCTGTAAAACGACTATCAGGTGACCCAAAAGCACCAGCATTGGGTGGAACACCTGTAAAACCACTATCAGGTGACGCACAAGCACCAGCATTGGGTGGAAAACCTGTAAAACAACTATCAGGTGACGCACAAGCACCAGCATCGGATAGAACACCTGTAAAACGACTATCGCCAACAACATTTACCAGTAGTTTTAGTTTAAACCAGATGACCTTGTCTTACAAGAATTACTATAGCGATACTGTGATAATACAAGGATTACCATGGTGTGTACGTGTTCAAATTAAAAAATTTAGTCATGTACCGGATAGATTCTATATTGACCTTCTATTGAAGGAAGTAGAAGATAAAACTATTAAGACTGTTACAGCTTGTTATACATTAAAATTGTTAAATATCAAAGATGAGACTAAATCAATAGTCAGACACGATAAACGTACATTTACACCCGGCAGTATATACACTGGTGTTTTCGTAGATTGTGATAAACTAGCCAATACGGAGACCGGTTACATTGACGACAACCAGACATTTACGGCACAAGCTACTGTAAATATAACTGATATAATACAATATTGAAGTCAAATTGGTAAACAATAACCGTTATAATCATAATCTACTGTGAAACGATGTTCCAAAAACTCTTCGACAGGGCTCTTTCATCCAGAACTTTTTAACTTAAAACATTTATTTCAAAAATGTTTTTGAACTGTTGTGCTGTGAATGCGCTAAGAAACGCTCATTGTTTTAAGAACCTTGCAAAAGTAAAATGAAACTACTGCTAGTATCATGTTCTTGCTAACGAAAGTGATTCAGAGATATTATTTGTACTAAACCAAAAGATGCCGGTCCTAACGGTACAGTTAATGGTAAAGTAATTTAAAAAATAAAACGAATGTAATTTCGAAAGCTGCTCAATCAAATTAAAATTCAGATCTATATTTCGTTTCGGTTTTTATAATTTCGATGGCCTACACTACATGTAGATCTAACAAGTTACAGCGGGGGGTCAAGTTCAGCCATTTCAGATGTCAAGCACGCGACATTTGACCCTATAACCTCTGGCATTCGATTAACCAATCAGAATCGTTGTTGCTTTGTTTTGATTTCTATCGCTGATAATGCCTACCCACAATTCCGCGCACAAAAAGGTCAAACCCTTGATTCGACAGACAATTTGATTGGCTAACCCCTCATTTCAAGTAGAACACAAGTTAAATAACAAGTCTCTCAGATCCTAATGTAGTAAAGACAAGTAAAATGAAATGTTGAACTATAAAACCTAAACGAAATAGAATCCGTGTTTTAATCAGGTTGTAAAACTGCTGTAATAACCAAGAAGCTAAATTTAACTGCTATTCAAAATCGTCAACAATCGATTTTTAACCGCTGTAATAGTTGATAGATTTGTAGAGGAGTGGACGTGCCATGGCTAATTATAGTCTCATAGACTCCACCGCTGAGCATTATCATAATGAGACACATCCACTGCTGCGTGCACATTAACCGTGTCGAATCCAACTTAGGGGGGTTGGGATGGCCTAGTGGTCTCGAGTGCCGCGCTTCGACCTCTAGCTGGCCGATCAACTCTGGCTTGCGGCTGTGGTTTCGGGCCCTGGTGTGAGCGTACGTGGCATGGAGATAGGGGCGTCTTCTCAACCTCGTGGGTTTCCTCCGGGCACTCCAATTTCCTCCCACTGCTAAAGACCCCTACGCGCAAGCGAATTCTTGAAATAAAATTAAACCATATGTTAGTCCCGAAATGACCCAGTGACATTAAACCCCATTTCTCTCTCTCTCTCTCTCTCTCTCTCTCTCGAATCCAACTTGCTGTAAAGAAATTTTCAGTGCACGGGTCACCCTATTAATTCTACATTTGTGTTGTAATTTTGTATTTGCCTGGTTATTTAATAAAAAAGAATTGAACCCGAGTCATGATTGTTTAAACGGAAACCACCCGACAGATTCGCTGAGCTTCGACATTTATGGGCAAGATAATATGCATATCTGACAAACTTCTGGGGCTTTTATAACTAGCACACGAGACGATATACGAATATTTTGACACATGACTATTAGATGGATATGTCGGCTATCAAAGGATGGGTGTTTAGGGTCCATGATCCCATATAGCAATCGTATACTTCAAAACTTCTTCTTCTTCTACCTCTATAGTGCCTGACCCTAGGAGAGTGTAAATATGCACTTAGTCTTTCATTTTTATTGCAGATAAAGTATACGTTATTAAAGGTAATATCCGTGTTATTTCTGTGTTCTTTGAATTATTTCGATCATCAACGTTATCAGTTTGGACTTCCTTTATCAGTGGTGCAGGGCCTGAATACTACCTAGTCGTTCGGATGGGATGAATAATTCAGATCCCGTGTAGACGTTGAAGTAAAAGAACCTTTGCTCCAGTGTTTCGAAATTTGACGGTTTGAAGTCCACACTCAAGGTCCTTCTGAACATAATAATAAAAAACAGGGTTGATATTCTATGTAAAAAAAATAACAGTTATTTATTCAAAATAAAAGCATAACAATAATTTCATACATATTAAAAATAAATATACACAAGACTATTTTCACAAATAACATCTAGAGCACTTCAACAGCTGTATAGCACACCAATATCACCAACACAGTGTCGTGTTAAATAGGGATGGTATCAGACCTTCCAAAGTAAAGGGAATACATTGGATAAGCTTTGTTAGTTTCACAATGATGACACTGGATACGTTTTAATAGTTGGTTTCACTTTTGTTTTACAATTATAAATATGAATAAGATTTAATAGATTTTTTTTTCTATTTTCACAATTAAACACTGGATAAGTTTTTTTATATTTTGGGTTTCCTCCCACTGCTAAAGACCCCAACACACAAGATGGTTATTGAAATGCAATTAAGTCATATTTTAGTCCCGAAATGACATAGTTTTTGTCAAGTGGACGTTAAACCCCATTTCTCTCTCGCTATCTCTCTCCAAATACAACGTAGCACAGGTGTTTTTTTTATAGTTTTGTTTGTTTAACTATTAGCACAACGTACACTTGAGACCATTCTTGTATAAAGTTTCTGGCAAAACTTCAAGGGAGGTAACTCTGTCTTTCTTCTTGGGCTAACATATGGTTTCATTTTATTTCAATAATTCGCTTGCGCGTAGGGGTCTTTAGCAGTGGGAAGAAACCGGAGTGCCCGGAGAAAACCCACGAGGTTGAGAAGGCGCCCCCATGTCCATGCCATATATACGCTCACACCAGGGCCCGAAACCACAGCCGCAAGTCAGAGGCGACCGGCCAGCTAGAGGTCAAAGCGCGGCACTGTAGACCACTAGGCCATCCCAACCCCCCAAGGTCTGTCATTGAATCAAGTGGCAAGGTTTCGATTCCCGGCATGTGCACGTGACAAGGAGTAAGGTGGTCTGTCCAACCGCGTGTGTTTTCTCCGGTTTCTCCCACTGCTTAAGAAAATTCTTGAAATAAAATCAAACCACGTCAATTCCCCCCTCTCTCTCTCTTCTAGTTTAATGATTGAATTTTATTTTTGTATAAATAGCGTGGTCGGCAAACTGTAATGTAGCATGTTAGCGGGAATTATGTAGAGGGGGGGGGTCTTTTTAAATGATTTATTAGTCCAGTACAACCCCTTCAGTGAGTTACCCATCTGTACCCGTACGACACGAGTCAACAAATACATGGTGGTAAGTTAAAGCTGCAATTTCATATTTTTAAGTTATATTTTTAAAATGTATTAAAATAAATCCCTAAAATAGACTGTGTCTATAAACAGTCCTATAACCTTGTTAAAGAATAATCCTATTAATCCTATAATTCACTATTGCCAGTTGAGAAATTGGCAAAAATATCATTTTCAACTTCAAATTCGAAAGTTTGAAGATAGCTATTCCATGGGGGTGAATGGAGAAGCAAGGGAGGTAATTATGTTATTATTTCCTGTGTTGTTGTTTTTAAGCCTGTGAAATAATGCCCATGGTCGTATAATAGTGAGTTGGCAACCATTTGAGCAAAAGACAGAAATAATTGTTTTGACTTTCTTAGAAAATATGAAATTCCCACTTTAACGTCAATTGAGCAAACTAGGATCTAATCGGATTATGCAAATAGTATCAAATGGCGAATATATAATGTACCAAACATTATTAGATGACACTTGTAAGGTTCGAATACACCAAGCTGTTTTACAGCTGTATTACGTTTCAACTATTCTACCGTCTGGAAATTCGTGGCTTTCCAAATAGATTTTATTATTTTCAACTTGAGTGTCTGGAAGGGCTAGAAGTGAATGAGATGAGCGAAGTTCGTGGTTTTGTTCATCAAATGTATAAGTAAAGTTCGTGGTTTTTTTACTTATGTATGGGTAGATTTCGTGGTTTTGCCTATATATTTAGCTACGGTGGATAACAAATCTGGTAACTAGTGTCCCATATTTAATTACTTTATAAAGTTTAAAGAATCTGTAATTGTAATGTATCGTTAAGCAGGCTTCACCTCGTTGTTGTAGATACGTGCACATATTCAGTCTAATTTAGTAATAATGTTTGTTTGCAAGTATCTTATTTCGGGCGCTATTGCACTTTCGCACCTCTACCAGTTCCCGTGGTCCTAGAAACTTGAAATTTTCAGGGGAAGTTAAGGGGGACTAGCGATGACCTCACGCCAAATTTCAACCGAATCGATCAATAACTTTTCATTTTACCGACCTTTTACGTTCCGGCTCACAGATAATCTTATCCGTTCGACGCCATTTTCTTTGTTGACTATTTAGACTCGAATAACAAGACACTCAGACGGACCCGACACTCTGCACTACACGCCTAACGATGCAGTTCATAATAATAATAATAATTTTGGTATATTTTAATTTTTGCGCTAAGCCACCATTTTCTGTAAATGACTATTTGGCGTTGACCATTTGGATTGTCGTTTACGTGTGAATAACGTTGTGACCTTGATGCTGACCCTGACTTTAAATTTTCCATTGAGCTCGGGGCTTTTGCGTTTATGCTTGCTGTCCCCATACTTCTTGCTGTATTATCAAATTAAATATTCGAGGTGAAAGAAGAGACGATGTCCTTCAAAAAAGGTAACAGGGTCAAAGTCGTGGGTCAAGGTCATGCTACAGAAAACTGAACTTAAACCTTTCAAAGTCAGTTTTTGGACACTTGACCTTGGGGCACGACCTTCATCCAATACTATATTTTGAAGTTCACAATCTGGACTTGGACCACCGACCTTGACCTTGGTCCTGTCACACACTGCTTGGTCAGAAAACTGTCAAATGCCGAGGGTCCGTGACGAAAAGGAAGTCAATGGGCGTGGTCAATGTAGACGGTCGTGGTGACCTGCACTAGTCAAGGCTAACCAGCCGTGACCTTGACTTTGACCTTGAGTCCAAACTTAATATAGTTCTCTGGGCCTTTGCGTTTATGCTTGCCATGACCCTATTTCTCGCTGTATTATCACAGTCAATGTTCGAGGTGAAAGCAGAGACAACGTCCTTCAAAAAAGGTAACTGGTTCAAAGCCGTGGGTCAAGGTCATGTTACAGAAAACTGAACTCAGAGTTTTCAAACTCAGTTTTTGGACACTTGACCTTGACTTACTTCCTTCATCCAGTAACTATTTTCAAAGGCCACAATCTGGACTTGGATCACCGACCTTGACCTTGGTCCTGTCACACACTGCTTGGTCAGAAAACTGTCAAATGCCGAGGGTGCGTGGCGAAAAGGAAGTCAATGGGCGTGGTCAGTGTAGACGGTCGTGGTGACCTGCACTAGTCAAGGCTAACCATCCGTGACCTTGACTTTGACCTCGAGTCCAAACTCCCCATCGTTCTCGGGGCCTTTGCGTTTATGCTTGCCATGACCCTATTTTTCGCTGTATTATCAAAGTCAATGTTCGAGTTGAAAGCAGAGACAACGTCCTTCAAAAACGGTAACTGGGTCAAAGCCGTGGGTCAAGGTCATGTTACAGAAAACTGAATTCAGACTTTTCAAACTCAGTTTTTGGACATTTGACCTTGACTCACGACCTTCATCCAGTAACCATTTTCAAAGGTCACAATCTTAGCTTGAACCACCGACCTTGACCTTGGTCCTATCGCACACTGCTCAATCAGAAAATGGTCAAACGCAGAGTGTCCGTGACGAAAAGGAAGTCAATGAGCGTGGCCAATGTAGACGGTCGTGGTGACTTGCACTAGTCAAGGCTAACGAACCGTGACCTTGACTTTGACCTTGAGTCCAAACTTTCCGTTGATCTTGGGGCCTTTCCGTTTATGCTTGTCATGACCCTATTTCTCGCTGTATTATCAAGTTCATTGTTCGAGGTGAAAGCAGAGACGATGACCTTCAAAAAAGGTAATTAGGTCAAAGCCGTGGGTAAAGGTCATGTTACAGTAAACTGAACTGAAACATTTGACCTTGACTTATGACCTTTACCCAGTAACCTTTTTCAAAGGCCACAATCTTGACTTGAACCACCGACCTTGACCTTAGTCCTGTCGCACATCGCTTGATCAGAAAACGATCAAACGCTGAGGGTCCATGTCGGAAAGGAAGTTACTGGAAAAATGTTATAGGCCAAGAAATATCGATTTTCCGCTAAAGTAAAACTGTAGAGAATTACCTGTCTTATCCCTAATATGTTAAACAGGAGTTACTTCCCTTAGACCTAAACCTAAATGTTAAACAAAGAAAATGGCGTCGACCGGATAAGACTATCTGTGAAGCTGAACGTAAAAGGTCGGTAAAATGACAAGTAATTGTTCGATTCGGTTGAAATTTGGTGTAGGGTCATCACTAGTCCTCCCGAACATCCCCTGAAAATTTCAAGTCGCTACGATCACGGGAACTGGTAGAGGTGCGCTTATTTCGATGGTTTAGTGCTATTATTATTGCGTAAGTTTTTGGTGGATTATTTAGACTTTTGTAAACAAGTCTTTGCCAAGTTCATCAAAACACACCGTGTATGTTAAGTGTGGTTATCTCCCTTTAATCATTCTTGTAATAATTTCTCTGTCTAATTCATTGTATTATTATTGTATATTTCAGTTAATCGTACCTCTCAGAAGTTTTGTTTGTTTATTTTTTATCTGAAAGGGCGCATTAATAGCCACCCACCCACCTACCTAAGCCCGCCTTTAGTTCAAAGGATGTACAAACTACAACACTTATTATATGCTGTACAATCGTGTGACAACGTGCAACTTGACCATAATAATTATGCTGTTGACTCACCTTCTTAAATGTGTTATAACTGGATCTTTGGTTAATCGACGGATCTTTTCAAAAATTGATTTATATTGGTAATTATTTATTATTCTGATTTCCTGAGACTTTAAGATGGCTTCTAAACATACCTGTTCTATTTGTTTAAATAACTTTACTAAACCTAAATTACTACCGTGTCATCACACGTTCTGTCAACAATGTATAGATGGTCTTATTCGGGCTCACACTCATTCCAACACGTTTAATTGTCCAACCTGCCGACAGAAAACTGTGGTACCATCAGGCGGTGCCAGTCAGTTTGTCACCAACTTTTATCTAGAAGACAATGATGATGATACTACTGATAAACAGTATTGTACAAAACACAAGAAGAAAGAAGTACAAGTTTATTGTCGAGATTGTTGCAAACCATGCTGTTCTGTTTGTGTTATCGTGGACCATAAAGACCACACAGTAGCGGATTTAGATGAAGTAGACCTGGAAATGGGAGAAATTGTCATGAATCTAAAATCTGAATCAGAAAAGAAGATAAAACAGTTACAAGAACATTCTGATTTTCTAAAAACCAAAATATCTCACTTGAACCAATCATGTAAGACAGCTTGTGATATCGTTGATAAACAAATATACGATATTTGTGAAAAAGTCAGGAAGATTGGAGGAACAATTAAAGATGACATCAATAAAATTGGTAAAGATCAGAACAAAAAACTAACCAAACTAGTAGAAGATGTTGACAAGATGACATCAGAAGTAAAAGAATGGTGTGAATATGCTGATCGTATTTTACAACATAAATCTATAATTACAGCTGTTGATAAAGATGGATTAACGGATATCCAAACTAAGACAGATTATGACGTATCGACAAAATTACAGAAACCTCTAGTTAAATTTCCGTGTTATTATATGGAGGAGATCGATGTCAACCGTTTAAATCAATTATTTGGTGAAGTACACATACCAACACTTGATGAACAACCTGCAAAACGACTATCAGATGAAGTACAAGCACCAGCATTGGGTGGAAAACCTGCAAAACGACTATCAGATGAAGTACAAGCACCAGCATTGGGTGGAAAACCGGTAAAACAACTATCAGGTGACGCAAAAGCACCAGCATTGGGTGGACAACCCGTAACACGACTATCAGGTGACGCACAAGCACCAGCATCGGATAGAACACCTGTAAATCGACTATCGCCAACAACATTTACCAGTAGTTTTAGTTTAAACCAGATGACCTTGTCTTACAAGAATTACTATAGCGACACTGTGATAATACAAGGATTGCCATGGTGTGTACGTGTTCAAATTAAAAAATTTAGTCATGTACCGGATAGATTCTATATTGATCTTCTATTGAAGGAAGTAGAAGATAAAACTATTCAAACTGTTACAGCTTGTTATACATTAAAACTGTTAAATATCCAAGATGAGACTAAATCACTAGTGAGACACGATACACGTACATTTATACCCGGCAGTATATACACTGGTGTTTTCGTAGAATGTGATAAACTACACGATACGGAGACCGGTTACATTGACGGCAATCAGACATTTACGGCACAAGCTACTGTAAATATAACTAATATAATACAATATTGAAGTCAAATTGGTAAACAATAACCGTTTATAGTCATAATCTACTGTGAAATAATGTTCCAAAAACTCTTCGACAGTTCTCTTTCATCCAGAGCTTTTTAACTTAAAACATTTATTTCAAAAATGTTTTTGAACTGTTGTGCTGTGAATGCGCTAAGAAACGCTCATTGTTTTAAGAACCTTGTAAAAGTAAAATGAAACTACTGCTAGTATCATGTTCTTGCTAACGAAAGTGATTCGGAGATATTATTTGTACTACACCAAAAGATGCCGCTCCTAACGGTACAGTTATTGATAAAGCAATTTAAAAAATAAAACGAACGTAATTTCTAAACCTGCTGTAATAACCAAGAAGCTAAATTTTACTGCTATTCAAAATCGTCAACAATTGATTTTTTACCGCTGTACTAGTTAATAGATTTGTAGAGGAGTGCACGTGCAATGGCTAATTATAGTCTCATAGACTCCACCGCTGAGCATTATAATAATGAGACACATCCACTGCTGCGTGCACATTAGCCGTGTCGAATCCAACTAAAGGGAGGGAGGGGGTGGCCTAGTGGTCTAAAGTGCCGCGCTTCGACCTCTAGCTGTCCGGTCACCTCTGGCTTGTGGCCGTAGTTTCGAGCCCTGGTTTTAGCGTACGTGGCATGGAGATAGGGGCGTCTTCTCAACCTCGTGGGTTTCCTCCGGGCACGCCGGTTTCCTCCCACTGCTAAAGACCCCTACGCGCAAGCGAATTATTGAAATAAAATTAAACCATATGTTAGTCCCGAAATGACCTAGTTTGTGTTGAGTGGACGTTAAACCCCATCTCTCTCTCTCTCTCTCTCTCTCTCTCTCAAATCCAACTTGCTGTAAAGAAAGTTTCAGTGCACGGGTCACCCCAACCTGTTTCACAGAGAATTACTAACGAATTATCCCTGTAACGGATGGCTGTCCAAAACACGTGCGTTGACTGCACGCCTCGTAGTCATTGGCTCAACGGCTCGTGCAATGTTTACTTAACACCTAACTGCTTCGGGCAAAATGATGCATTTTACTCATTTTAATACCCATTTACACTAAATAGGAAATATTTTTTAACTACAAATACTTCAAACGTCTTTATTTATTTTTCTTTTACCTCAAAAAAAATGTTTAAGAATTTAATTTGTCGGAGTAAAAAAGTTAATATGCCGTACTCATTAAGCCTCGTCGATGTCATGCTTATCAGTGATTGTAGCGGCCAAGCGAATATTCACTGCGGGATCAGTTTGGGGTCCCCCTATTAATTCTACATTTGTGTTGTAATTTTGTATTTGCCTGATTATTTAATAAAAAAGAATTGAACCCGAGTCATGATTGTTTAAACGGAAACAACCCGACAGATTCGCTGAGCTTCGACATTTATGGGCAAGATAATATGCATATCTGTTTAAACTTCTGGGGCTTTTATAACTAGCACACTGCACGATATACGAATATTTGGACACATTATGACTATTAGATGGATATGTCGGCTATCAAAGGATGGGTGTTTAGGGTCCATGATCCCATCTCGCAATCGTATACTTCAAAACTTCTTCTTCTTCTAGCTCTATAGTGCCTGACCCTAGGAGAGTGTAAATATGCACCTAGTCTTTCATTTTTATACGCCCACATAGAAATGTGGACGTATATTGCCGTCGCCCCCGTCCGTCCGTCTGTCGGTCCGTCCGTCGGTCCGTCGGTCCGTCCGTCGGTCCGTCCGTCCGTCCGTCCGTCCGTCCATCGTCCACAATTTTTTGTGAACGCACTAGAGGCCAGGGATAATATCCGATTGACTGTAAATTTATACACAGTGTTTAAGGTCATGAGACGAAGAAGCCTATTGATTTTCAGCAATATCCGATAATTACTGCCAGAGTTATGACCCTTGATAACTTTGAAAAATCTTGTGAACGCTCTAGAGGCTAAAGTTAATATCCGATTGACCTTAAATTTACACACAGTGTTTAAGGTCATGAGACGAAGAAGCCTATTGATTTTCAGCGATGTCCGATAATTACTGACAGAGATATCTCCCTTGATCACTTTGAAAAATCTTGTGAACGCTCTAGAGGCTACAGTTAATATTGGATTGACTTTAAATTTATACACAGTGTTCAAGGTCATGATACGAAGAAGCCTATTGATTTTCAGCAATATCCGATAATTACTGCCAGAGTTATGACCCTTGATCACTTTGAAAAATCTTGTGAATGATCAAGAGGCTAAAGTTAATATCCGATTGACTTTAAATTTATACACAGTGTTTAAGGTCATAAGACGAAGAAGCCTATTGATTTTCACGGATTTCCGATAATTAGTGCCATAGTTATGGCCCTTGATCACTTCAAAAAATCTTGTGGATGCTCTAGAGGACAAAGATGATGTCCGAATAACTTCAAATTTATACACAGTGTTCAAGGTCATGATACGAAGAAGCCTATTGATTTTCAGCAATATCCGATAATTAGTGCCAGAGTTATGACCCTTGATCACTTTGAAAAATCTTGTGAATGATCAAGAGGCTAAAGTTAATATCCGATTGACTTTAAATTTATACACAGTGTTTAAGGTCATAAGACGAAGAAGCCTATTGATTTTCACGGATTTCCGATAATTAGTGCCATAGTTATGGCCCTTGATCACTTCAAAAAATCTTGTGGATGCTCTAGAGGACAAAGATGATGTCCGAATAACTTCAAATTTATACACGGTGTTTAAGGTCATGAGACGAAGACGTCTATTGATTTTCAGCGATTTCTGATAATTAGTGCCAGAGTTGTGTCCCTTGATCACTTCAAAAAATCTTGTGGATGCTCTAGAGGCCAAAGTTAATATCTGATTGACTTTAAATTTATACACAGTGTTTAAGGTCATGAGACGAAGAAGCCTATTGATTTTCAGCGATCTTTGATAATTATTGCCAGAGTTATGGCCCTTGATCATATCAAAAAATCATGTGGACGCTCTAGAGGCCAAAGTTAATATCCGATTGACTTTAAATTTACACACACTGTTTAAGGTCATGAGACGAAGAAACCTACTGATTTTCAGCGATTTCAAATAATTACTTCCAGAGATATCTCCCTTGATCACTTCAAAAAACCTTGTGACACTATAGATGCCAAACTTATCATCCGATTGACTTCAGATTGATACACAGAGTTTAAGGTGTTGAAACGAACAAGTATTTTGATTTTAATGAATTTTGATAACTGAACAGCTAAATCCATGATATTAAGTGTCATTCCATGAGAAAACCATGCAAAATCATGCAGAATCGGGAAGGTGGGGGGTCGGCAGATCGAGTTCATCTTGGGGGGATTTTATGGACTCCTTGAGACTACTTCACAGCCAGAAGAACCGATCTCAAAATTTAACCGTTATTGAGATACAGCCTCGGGCTGATTTTTGGCCAATTTTGCCCTTTTTCAGGTCAATTTTGGTCAATTTTCAGCCACTTATTCTGGTGAGTCTATGGTTTGGATGAAATTAGTGGTGGTTGGTGATGTTAGTGGGGGTCTTCCTGTGCCCCAATATACAGACCTTAAGGTCACATCTATTCTCTGGGAGTAATGGTCAGCAAAAAGGTAACATATGGCGAATAAAGTAGAAAATATACACCTTCGAAGATTAGCCCTATTTTCTATGATGCGGGGGTGGGTCAAAATATCGAAATGGTTTTATGCACAGCTTGACCCCCTCTATTGATATAAGAAATAAAATCTTTGTCACCTCGTTTCATTCAATGCGAAATCATATGTCAAAGTTGGTGAATTTTCCCTATTGTAATCTCTGATTCTCTATGAAATGGTCAACTACTTTCATACATGGTAAGTCAGCTTTCTCCAATTCTTTGCCAAATCATTCGCCCATGCTCGCTGGTAGCAGCAGTAAACCGGCTCGAGCAAAACTGGTCTATTTGATGAAGCTTGGTATCCAATGCAAGATGGCCGCGCCCGGGACCGCAGAAAATTGAGGTTTTTCTTCATTTTTGGCCATTGAATGTGGCACATATCCCACACATGAGAACTAAAATGACTTCATCCAATTGAAAGACTGTACTAAAAACATTTAAGTCCACTCTTTAGCACATTACGTAGCAATAAGTGATGTGAGAACCGAATTGGAACTGATTTCTTGACGTATAGTGGACATTTTGACCTTAATGTGCTGCCTCTTGCTACCGCTTGGATTTCAAACGCAATATTCACAAAGGACGTAAACATCCCCTGTATGGTACCACACCTAAGGGAAATATATAGACAAACCGTGCTGTGTCACTTAGAATCAGCTAAGTTTAATAAAATACTATTGAAAAAAGAAAGGAATAAAATTGTGTCTTTGAAATGTCAATAAAAACCTTCTATGTGTGCTTGACCACAACTAATTTAGCAGAAAAGAGTTGTGCGGTATATACACAATTGGCCGAAAAGAGTTGTGCGGTGAACCTCTAGTTGACTGGGTAAAGTCATGGGCTTTAGAAGTCCTCAAACATGCTACCTTGAGTCTGATATAGCTGTAATACCTTTACTGAAGGTGTTGTTAGTTTTAGATATTTTTTTCTTCTATTCTAGGTACATACCGGAAATGTGATGCTGTCCATAATGAGGAATGGACCGTGAAAAAAAACAGGCTAGTTCTTCAAATACATAATATGGCATGGGGTCCAAAATTCAACTTCATCATATAATCATTTTCAGAGCCCAAAATGGATCTTGTCAGACCTTGTAAAACTACATGTGTACATGAAGGGGAGTCAAAATGTTGTATCAAGCATATTTTGCAAAATTCACTTTTTTGCTTAGTCAGAATGAGAATTTTCTTGCGCATCTTCTGGTTGTCGTATTTCTAAGCCAATAAAAAGAGGGTTTATAGATATTGTTTCAAAATGTTGTATATGGGGTGTTCCAAAAAAAGGAATTATTAAGAGCGAAAATGTTGTATTTTCTTGAAAAAAGTTCTTTGGCAGTTCTATGTACTAGTAGCTGTTACAGGAAGTGGTGGCGGTGTTTCAATACTGCTACCCATAGCTGCAGATGATGTAGTAGCAGTAGATTGATAATCGGTGTTAGAGGCACTACCAGTAGCTGCAGATGATGTAGCAGTTGGATGGATGTCATCAGTTCCCACAGTAATATCAAACCACGTGAAATAATTTAGTTTTAAAAGGCCTGTCAAGATCCATTTTGGGCTATGGAAATGATCACATGATGAAGTTGAATTTTTGACCCTATACCATATTATTTATTTGAAGAACTAACCTGACTCTTTTTACAGTTCATTTTCTCATTATTGACATTGTAACATTTCCAGCATATACCTAGAACAGAAGAAAAAAGTTCTAAAATTAACAAGATAGCCTCCAGTAAAGGTATTACAGCTATATCAGACTCAATGCAGCTAGTTTGAGGACTTCTGAAGTCCATCGCTTAAGTCAGTCAATTGTTGTCGATTACACATACAAGATTTGATTTTTTTTTATCGATATTTCACTTACCCCATGCAATAGGAATAAACAGAATAAACAGATTCTAAGTGACACATCAAGGTCTTTGTATGGATTCCCCTTATGGAATATTCCGTTTGTAACCGAGGCGGTAGCGATGGGCAGCACATGTTACCTTTCCATCTAAACTCGACGAATCAAGATAAGAAAAATACACTTCGTCAAGAAATCAGCTCCCATTCGGTTGTCACATCACATAATGCTATGTAATGTGCTAAAGGGTGGACCTTAATGTGATGTTCTTATATTAGTACACTCTTAGTACACAGCACAGTCTTTGTATGGATTTCCCATAGGTGTGGTACCATGCAGGAAATATTTACGTCCTTTTGCATTTGAGATCCAGGCGGTAGCGACTGGATCAAAATTTCCACTTCGTCAAGAAATCAGTTCATTTTCGGTTCTCACATCTCTTATTGCTATGTAATGAGGTGGACCTTAATGTTTTAAGTACAGTCTTTCAATTGTATGAAGTCATGTTAGTTCTCGTATGTTGGGATATGTGCCACATTCAATGGCCAAAAATGAAGAAAAACCTCAATTTTCTGCGGTCCCGGGCGCGGCCATCTTGGATTGGATACCAAGCTTCATCAAAGTGACCAGTTTTGCTCGAACAGGTTTACTGCTGCTACCAGCGAGCATGGGCGAATGATTTGGCGAAGAATTGGAGAAAGCTGGCTTACCCTGTATGAAAGAAGTTGGTCATTTCATAGAGAATCGGAGATTTATAACATGGGAAATTCACCAACTTTGACTCATGATTTCACATTGAATGAGCCGAGGTGACAGAGATTTTATTTCTTATATCGATAGAGGGGGTCGAGTTGTGCATAAAACCATTTCGATATTTTGACCTACCCCCGCATCATAGAAAATAGGGTTAATCTTCGAAGGTGTATATTTTCTATTTTGTTTGCCATATGTTATAATTTTGCTGACCATTACTCCCAGAGAATAGATGCGATCATAAGGTCTTTACATTGGGGCACAGGAAGACCCCCACTAACATCACCAACCACCACTATTTTCATCCAAACCCTAGACTCGCCAGAATAGGTGGCTGAAAATTGACCAAAAATGACGTGAAAAAGGGCAAAAATGTCCAAAAATCAATCTGAGGCTATATCTCAATAACGGTTAAATTTTGAGATCGGTTCCTCTGGCTGTGAAGTAGTCTTGAGGAGTCCATAACATCCTCCCGAGATGAACTTGATCTGCCGACCCCCACCTTCCCACCTTCTGCATGGTTTTCTCGTGGAATGACTCTTAAATATTTCCTATACTAATTGTTAGCGTGGGGCAAAACTTTATAAAAAGCTAACAAATTCTAATGATTTTCAGATAATTACATAATGAGTTGTTACTCTTAATCAGATTTTAGTGTATTACAAATGTTGTTACTCTTAATCAGATTTTAGTGTATTACAAATGTTTCATCCCCCCAAAAATTAAAAATATGCGACAACCCTTGTTGACTGCCCGGACGATTTAGCTGCTGTGGGCGTATGTTTCGTTGCCTGGCAACCTATCTTTATTACAGATAAAGTATACGTTATTAAAGGTAATATCCGTGTTATTTCAGTGTTCTTTGAATTATTTCGATCATCAACGTTATCAGTTTGGACTTCCTTTGTCAGTGGTGCAGGGCCTGAATACTATCTAGTCGTTCGGATGGGATAAATAACTCAGATGCCGTGTAGACGTTGAAGTAAAAGAATCTTTGCTCCAGTGTTTCGAAATTTGACGGTTTAAAGTCCACACTCAAGGTCCTTCTGAACATAATAAAAAAACAGGGTTGATATTCTATGTAAAAAAAATAACAGTTATTTATTCAAAATAATAGCATAACAATAATTTCATACATATTAAAAATAAATATACACAAGACTATTTTCACAAATAACATCTAGAGCACTTCAACAGCTGTATAGCACACCAATATCACCAACACAGTGTCGTGTTAAATAGGGGTGGTATCAGACCTTCCAAAGCAAAGGGAATACATTGGATAAGCTTTGTTAGTTTCACAATGATGAGACTGGATACGTTTTAATAGTTGGTTTCACTTTTGTTTTACAGTTATAAATTTGAATAAGTTTTAATAGATGTTTTCTTTTCTATTTTAACAATTATAGCACTTGATGAGTTTTTTTTTTTAGTTTGGGTTCCCTCCCACTGCTAGAGACTCCAACTTGCAAGATGGTTAATGAGAAGAAATCGAGCCATATTTTAGTCCCGAAATGACATAGTTTGTGTCAGGTGGATGTTAAACCCCATTTCGCTCTCGCTATCTCTCTCTAAATACAACGTAGCACAGGTTTATTTTATAGGGTTTTTTTTGTTTAACTATTAGCACAACGTACACTTGAGACCATTCTTGTATAAAGTTTCTGGCAAAACTTCAAGGGAGGTAACTCTGTCTTTCTTCTTGGGCTTCTGGAACAGATTGAAGGTAAGTCGTCGTTGAATGCTTCGTTTAAAACTCGCCGTTCTTTCAATCTTGAAGAGAGCTGATAGTGAATTGGATTTTGTAACCCTAGTTGTTGTTTGGATGTTCGGTTTTTCTGTGTCGTCTTCCGTCTCTTTTTCTGCTTCGTAATAAATCATCGATAGGTTAGCATCACGCATATTCATTTCCGTGCGCACACGCCTCAAAATTTGACGCTGGGTTTTTAACTTCTCGTCTTCGACCGTTAGTAGTTGACGCCTTTCTCGAATAGTTTCCAAACGACGTTCAATGCGACGTTTCAACAATTTTCGGTGAAAATCCACGTGCATTTCGTTTGTGAGTGGTAAGGAAGACCTGTCCATCTTGATCGGCGATTTTTAAATTGACACAATTATTATAAACAGAGAACGTTACAGATGATGAACTGGTGAAATAATATTTTATAATGACTCATAGTTTTACTGTAATATTTATATATGTTCGAACTGACAAGTTTCACTTGCGTCGAGTTAAAGATGACGTGTTAGTGACGTGTGTCGAGTTAAAGATCGAGTTACGAGTGTCGAGTAATTCATGGCAAAATCTGTCTGTCAAGTCACATGACCGTCGTAATCAAAACATGTAATCAGTACAATCATAAATAACGACCAATTAAAACTGTTTAATTGATTGATTGATTGATATAAACAATGAAACCAGTTTCAAGTTAATGGCACGAACAGTTCTTAATATTTATTTTATTTTATTGTACTGTAGGATTATTATGAAGAATCTTGCAAATATACATATTTTCATGGGGGGTGGGATGGCCTAGAGTGCCGCGCTTCGACCTCTAGCTGGCCAGTCACCTCTGGCTTGCGGCTGTGGTTTCAATCCCTGGTGTGAGCGTATGTGGCATGGAGATAGGGGCGCCTTCTGAACCTCGTGGGTTACCTCCGGGCATTCCGGTTCCCCCCCACTGCTAAAGACCCGTACGCGCAAGCGAATTATTGAAATAAAATTAAAACCATAGACTTAGTTTGTGTCGAGTGGACGTTAAACCCCATTTCTCTCTCCGTTGGTAATATGTTTTCTAGAATGGGATAGTTAATAGAACGTCGCTTCTGCAAGTAACCTCTTATCGTTATCAAGGTTGAGGTCATAATGAAGTCATTTACAGAGATATAACACTCTGGAGTACACAATGCCACATAAAGATTCTCTCTCTCTCACTCTGTCTCTCTCTCTCTCATATTTGTAACTGATTAGTCATGACTTAAGCATACTTTATGCAAGAGTTAAATCTGCCATGAAATGTTTTATAAAATATTAATTAGACAGGTATTAACATGATAAGACCATAATCAACTCGCGATTGTATTGGATACTCGAGATTTTAACTAGATTAAAAGATTCGCCATTTAAAAATTTAATTTCAAATATAATATAATACTATAAAATACACTAAAGACATTGTTGTCATATTGGCACAGAGAAAGGCCTAAAATATACATTTGGTTTGTGGTCGGATATAGAAACAAAAACAAAGCCTAGGGATCAAAACATGGTTGATAACACTATCGACCTGACTGATTGATTAATGGGTAAGCATGTGTGATTGATTAACTGATCGACTGACTAATCGACTGATCTGATTGGTTAACTGACTCATCGATTGCCATGTATTATTGATTAAGTGATCGCCATATCTCATTGAGTAACTGACCAATATGTCCCACTAATTAATTTACCATCAACCGGCCTGATTGTTTCGTCAAGCCAATCACGTCATTATATTTTTGTCTGTCTCGTGTGGTGAATAGATTTTACTAAAATCAACATGTCCATAATAGTTATTTCCTTATTTCGGATATGAAATGAAATGGGGTTTAACGTCCTAACCTGGGCTAATGGAAGACAGGCATACGCCATACAGTGTGCTATGAGGGAAATTTTGCCCGGGCAGCGGCGCTACAGCCTACTCTTATATCGAATTCCAACTAAAGGGGTCTTTTACGTGCACTCCGGTTTTTCGCCGCATCCGAACGACTAGGCAGCTGTACTTGTCAGGCCCTCCTTCTGCATCACTGACAAGAGGAAATCACGCCGGAAAATCGAGATGAACCTTCTCGGCCAATGCTTGGATCGAACATATTTCGGATATATCTATATATTATTCGTGTAGGCCAATACATAATATATATTATAACAGTTGTAATATAACTCACAGTCTAGGGATATTGCTGTGGCGTCGTTAAGATCAACATAATGTTGACACCATATACAGCCCGGTTGGAGCTGAGGTGCCATACACTTTTGATACACTTTTGTTTAAAAAAAGAACAAAGATGTGTGAGAATATTTCATTGACGTCACAAATATGTTATAGAAATAGTTCTGTGAGATGCGTAATCTTGCTTGGATTAGATTTGGTAAATTGTGCTGCGCATGCGTATTGTCTGTTTTGCCCAGTGTACCGGTTCCGGTCTGAATTTTGTTTTAACCAACGGTCTGTCGGAGATAATTTCAGTTACGCTCCCGTGTCACCAGAAAAGAGCTGTGCCCAAGCACCTTGCTTCGCACGAGGCTTTAGGGCCTCGCTCTCAACCACGTCCGGGGGGGGGGGGATGAATTTGTTTCTTATAGTCTCTCTCACCCCTCTTAATTTAAGTATACTGTAATTATATAAATCGTCAGCAGGAAGTGACGTATCTATTATTATAGTATTATATTGTAAGAAGGTAAAATGTATAATATTTTACATTATTAGAATATAAAATAGTTTATATTCCCCTTTAAATTATTAAAATATAAATACTTTATATTCCCCTTTAAATTATTAAAATATAAATACTTTATATTCCCCTTTAGATTATTAAAATATAAATTGTTTATATTCTCTTTTAAATTATTAAAATATAAATAGTTTATATTCCCCTTTAAATTATTAAAATATAAATAGTTTATATTCCCCTTTAAATTATTAAAATATAAATAGTTTATATTCTCTTTTAAATTAGTTTATAATCCCCTTTAAAATATTAAAGTATCAATAGTTTATATTCTCTTTTTAATTATATAAAATATAAATAGTTTATATTCCCCTTTAGATTATTAAAATATAAATAGTTTATATCCCCCTTTAAATTATTAAAATATAAATAGTTTATATTCACTTTAAATTATTAAAATATAAATAGTTTATATTCCACTTTAAATGATTAAAATATAAATAGTTTATATCCCCCTTTAAATTATTTGCTGGTTTACCCAAGTAACTCACCAATATAAACCACGGTTCTCGTCCACAAGGCATTAACTGACATGTTTCTGTAAATCGCTGTCTTATTGAATTAGATGTGATTTCATTTGCTCCAAACGATTTTTACGCCGTTTGAAAACAAAGGAGAAAGGGAAAGAAGAGTCTAGCATTCGATCTCGGCGGGAATCGTAACATCTGAGGTCTGTTTTCTGAGCTGAATCGAGTTTGATCGCGTTCGTTAACATAGTTAAAATCCAATTGTAGAAGGCGCCAAAACGTGTCTTGTCATTGCAGACGTCGATTTGATGGTTGGGTTTGTAACGATCTGCTATCGTGAAGAGATGAACGCGGGAACGCGACAGACCAAGTGACCAATTGAAGAAGTTTACACAGTCAGTAATCATGTCCCTTAAAGGGCAAAAATTAGAAATTATCAATTCCCCCGTAGGATAAATATTTACCCATCTCTCTTAATAGGGAACGGACAGAGATGTGTAGGGTCTATTGAACCACCGACGTGATTTAAAGCCAGCGAATATTTCAGTCAAGCGACGTTGAACTGGGAAATGATAGTAATAACGAAAACGAGAGATTAGATCGGCGACAATGTCTTGCGGGGGGGGGGGGGTCCACTAACCCAACATTTCTACTACATGCCAACACTTGCTATAATAAACTCTCTCTCTCTCTCTCTCTCTCTCTCAGTTTGGACGCCGGCAATTTCATGATTTCATGCAATATTCACTATTGAATAAATGTATTCAAATCATTTCTGAAAGCTTGTTTGGGATCATGCAACCATTTTATTAAAACCCTGGGTTCTTGGCAATTCGACGAACAAAACAATAATTTCGTAGTGTGACTGTAAACGTATATTGCATTCTTTTGGTTAGGTGCAAAATGTAAGACAGATATAGCGAGTCATCGTTGGGATATCCATTTTTTAAACATTCAATTGCAACGAATGTTGGCAGGTAGCGGATTTCTCTATTGAAGTTAGTTCTTGATACATTGTTCAATTTTATATTTCATTTCAATAATTCGCTTGTACGTATGGGTCTTTGATATTAGGAGGATACTGAAATACCCGAAGAATACACAAATGATGTTGGACAGGCGACCATACAATCAGGGAATCGAAACCATGCCACTCGACCCAATGACAGGTAACCCAACCCCCAGATTGTAGTGAATTATGGTATTGTTTAACAAATAGTTACCATATTATATTGTCATGGCGAGAATAATGATGACGTTTTTAGAATTGTGCCAAGGCAGTGGAGGTTCCTCATTTACGTGGATTTGAAACTGTCAGGGTTTCTTTCACGTGCACCCGTATGAATTCAATTGTGGAACTCAACCGACTAGACACCTATCCTTACCAAACCCGAAGTTCTGCACCACTGCGGTCCTGCGCCACTGAGACCCGACACCACCGATCTCCGACTCCATCGAGACCCTGCACCACAGAGGTCCTGTACCCCCGAGATCTTGTACCACCGAAACGGAGGAAGTTCCTCGGCCAACTCCGGACAACTGGGAGAGCAACAGAGACTTTTTGATTGGCGATCCATCGGCTTACTTACTGACCCACCACAGCTTCAAGTACAGAGGTGACTCATTAAAGTATATAACCAGTAATTACCATTTGAATATGAGATATGTTAATTTGTTTTTCTATAGATTGAATAAGAGGTAATGGGATGGTAGAACTACGTCTGTGATACGAAGTGTTAGAGATGTTTATATTATATTGTTAAGGGTTAGATCCTGTGTATTAAGGTCCTGGTAGCCTATTGTATGGTAACACCCTTTCTTACGACCCCTCCGTTTTACCAACCACGACGATTCAATCGTACATTTACCGAACGTGATGTTGTATTATATCTAGTGTATTGGCGACGACTACGATGGTTTGTTTAAAACACCTGGAGGGTTGTCTGTTGTTTGTAGGGGGAGGATAATGGGTTGGTATATGTTGCCCTTACTATATTCTCCCCACCACTTCAAAATAACAGGCCTACTTAAAATTGTTGTCTGGTATATGACTAATAAAAGAGAGAGAGAGAGAATGGGGTTTAACGTACACAATCTATGGTTTAATTTTATTTCAGTTGATTCAATGGCAGGCCGTATGATACAGCGCTAACACGTTAACCATTCGGCCACCCAACCCCCGACTAATAAAAGAATATGGTATTATGGGTATTTAGAGTAATGCTTTAGTATATATTGAAGGGAGCCGAGGGAATGAAAAACCTATGTCCCGTGTACACATTGGCGTGTACGTAAAAGAACCCTTGACAGATGCAGGGTGATGTCGGGGACAAGTTTTCTATCATTTTTATTTGTGTTGTCTATCCTATGGGGGAACCCGAGTACCCGGAGTAAACACACGTGGTTGCTCCTATCTCTAAGCCAGCTAGACGCCTGTGGACATTTTTGATATATTAAATAAATTATAGTTCCTATAGTCGAAAAGACGAATAAATCATCTTACCGGTTTTGTTAATTTCGGCGTAGTGAAAATACCATTCCAGCAAAATTTATTTAAACTCGATCCAAAAAAGAAAATACATATTTTTTATTTTTCTTAAATGATTATATGACCTTTTTATTTTAAATTTCAACATTTTCAACATTTTTAGAAAATAATTTCTCATAATTGCAGAAAATTCTAGAAATAACTTGTCAATACTGTAAAAATTCGAGAAAACAAAACTAACCAATGATGTAAAAATTATAGAAAAAAACTTCTTAAAAGTGTAAAGATTATAGAAAAAAAAGCAAAATTTAAGAATTGTGTAAAATTTATAGAAAACCCCTCTTAAATTGGAAAAACAATATTGTGTTGAACAAAAAAAAAATAAAAAAAAATACTGAATCAACCTTGATTCCTATAAGGAACGAATGATACAAATTCAATGCACTCTATCTAGGAACGTCCATCAGTACAGCCAGGTTCTAAACTACATGAAGAGAAAAAAGCTAATTTAAAAGTGTAACCCATTTGTTTAATAATTCTAATTTTAGGCCTACATGTAATTAAAGTATAATTATTTTTCAGGGTACCATTTAACATCCACTTTATTTTATTTCCTACGCCTATCACCAAATTCTGAGATCTTTCCGCACGTGGAAGTGGGGTGGGGGTGGATGGCGGAATAGTTAGTACGTGCGTGCTGTATCATAAAGCTTGTCATTGAGTCAACTGGCGTGGTTTCAAATCACCAGTTGTAAGTGACAAGGAGTAATGTCCACTGTCCAACCTCGTGGGTTTTCTCTGGGTCCTCCAGGTTTCTTCCACTGCTAAAGACCCACCCCTAATGCGCAAGCGAATTATTGAAATAAAATTAAAAACCATATGTTAGTCCCGAAATGACTAAGTTTGTGTCGATTGGACGTTAAACTCCCCCCCTCTCTCTCTTTCTTTCAGCCTGTACATGTGTATTATTAAGCCATTCGCTCTTCTCTATTAAAAAGTGTGAAGTGTAACAAAGGGAGCGGTTATTATTTGCATCCGACACGCGTGTGTTTTAACACTGCTATGCCAATAATCAGCCCGAGTTAAATAACCACTCCCCGGGGTAATGATGTTTGGATTCTGGAGTCGGTATTAAGTAAACTAAAGTCTGTGTTATCTATTTTACTAGCGATAGCGAATTAACAAGCAGCTCAATCGTTACCTTTCACACATTCTCTTACCATACCGTAAATTTATTTTTTCATAGAAATTTGACACGACATGTTAAAAACACCGCTCTTATGATAGCAAACACTGCTTTCCTTATCTTTACCCTCTCGGGTTCTCCTCCACAAATCCGAGTTTTATTAATTCACACTGTTGACTTACAAGTGATAGTTTCTGTATATTGATTCAGTATTTTGCTTCAAGTCATTAAAACCAAATGCCCCACAATCCGTCTTTAATCATGCATATTTTTATTTTTTAAAAAAAATTTTTGTCATGTATTTTAAAGGCTCAATAACACTCTTGTTGTAACTGAATAATATGCCCCAATCTTTATGCTGGTCAACAAATTGTATTATTTTACAATATTCCAATGAATTGATGATACAAATTTCATCTTAACACAACTAATTTTAAAAAATTGGAAAAATTCAACTAAATGATTTGAAAAGACTAACGTAAACCTTTTCAAATGTGACTTGGATTTAACAAGTAAAATAGGATTTAATGGATAATTTACACAACAGGTAGGACACTTAAACATCTAGTACTTAGAATAACGCTATTATTTATTTTCTGGAGCTGCCAAGCCAATAAGAGTGTTAGTGTCCCTTTAAGGCCAATTATTTATTTGAAATACCAGTATAGTCTATAGATGGTTAAATTCTTGGTCAAATTCAGAACGGTACTTGGTGATCGAAGGTCGAACACTTTCGCTTTGGATCATAATGGTTTGGTTTGGATTCAAAACGTGTACGTGACATCAAGAAGGTCGTATTTCTAACCTTTTGGGTTTAGATCCTACGCTTGTACGTGACATCAAGTAGGTCGTCTTCCTAACCGTTTGGGGTTTTCTTCTGGTCCTCTAGGATCCTCCCACTGCTAATGACCCATACGCTCAAATGAAATTGTACCATATATACGCTAGTCCCCAAATAAGGTATTATCATAGGGTCTGCTATTGAGTCAAGTAACGTGGTGTCGCTTCCCCGTTTGTACGTGACCAGGGGTAGGGTCGCATGTTCTGGGTTCTCCGGTTTCCTACCACTGCTAAAATCCCCTATGCGCAAGCGAATTGTTGAAATACAATTTAACCATATATGCCGCCAATATAAATCTCTAGCAGAGAACGCGGTGTTGCCCGTAACTCCGACACCGGAAGCGGTATGACAAGGGTAACCAGGTAGTCTCTGTCACCCAGAACCCCCTAGTCTTCAACGCACGGAGGGTCTGGGTCGGTTCTCAATTTTTGACGAAAATTACTGGATAATCTACCACATAAAAAACCAAACATTTGGTTACGCATGGGCAATGGAACCTTTTGGCTAAAGTATCCAATGAAAGTATCGGTAAGTGCTAGATCTTATGAAGCCGGGCCGATTTTGCTAGATTCTATAAAGCGTGGTTGAAATATATCCCACAATTCACTTGGCACATCTATTATTAGAAACACGAGGAATAAGCATGCATCGCGATGAAGAATTAAGAAGATTGTGAGAAGCCATACGTCTGATTCATGACGAGAGAAAATTACCATTTCAATTGAAACCTTTACACAACAAAATTTTAAAGAGTGTCATCGTTGACAAGCGAGCTGTTTTGATAGATTCAGTACGTGGTAACTTAAAATACTGGATAATCCAGACAATGACCTATTTTCCGTCAACTTTTGAGGACCCATCCAGACTAATATTCGTAGAATATTTGTATGGATGATAGAGACTAGTAACCAGGCCAAGGTTACTCCCGGGCCCTAGCTACCCCTGTATACCAAATTTTAGTCTCGGGACAGTCCTAGCGTAGCCGCCCACCCTGAACAGACAGACAGACAGACAGACAGACAGACAAACGACATACACAAATATTAATATAGGTATTAAAGATCGCTATCACAGTAAATTTATTAAACATTTTTCTTGACTTACACATTTTACAATTTAATGAATAAAATTATTTTTACAAAATATACACATATTTACATATCAAATTAATGAACTAGTCGAAGATAGCATATTCCACACCACAGGGAAAGCACAGATTCCGAGAAATCGCCCCAAACATTTCAGTTCACGGCACCTTTAATAGATTAACTCTACTGTAATTCACAACTGAGACGAAATCATGTCTCGGTTAATAAAAACATCTCCAAACTTCCTGTCCATTTTGATAAAGCACTGTTATATCGAAATTAATTGTTATACTCCCGGTGCCGGCATTTGGTGGTGGCCGGAGTCCGTGGTAGATCTCGGCCCCTGCTTTTGGCCAATGTTCCGTGGTGGAAATCAGATTTTCCTAGTGGTCGGTGGTCCGTCGGAGATCGCGGCTCCGGCTGTTTGCCTGTGTCCCGGCTTCAGCTTCGGTTGGCGGCAAGTCTCTTGTGGTAAACCCCGGCGTATGTTAATGGCCAGTGTTACGTGGTAGACCGCGGACCCTGTCTCTGGGTAAACCTCACCTGCTGCTGGTGGTCAGTGTCTCGCGGTGAGCTCTGGCCTCTGCTGCTGACTACTAGTGGTCAGTGTCTCTGGATAGTGTCTGTTGGTAAAACCCACTCTCTAGGTGGCCAGTGTCCCGTGGTAAACATAGGCTACTGCTAGTGCCCAGTGTCTCGTGGTAAACTTCGACTTATGCACGTGTCCAGTGTCACTGTTGATAGCCAGTATCCAGTTGTATATATCGCTGTCCTGCAGGTTCCAGTATCCAGTGGTAGACCTCGCCCACTGCTGGTGCCAGTATCCAGTGGTAAGCTTCAGCTTCTCATGGTGGCCAGTGTCGGTCACGCTGTATAAGCCTTGGCGTCTGTAAACCTGTCCGAAGTTCCATTTAGCCATTCGTGTTGAAGTACAATATCATAAAACTGCCCAGAACAGTTGATACCACTTTTCATCCGTCCATGTAGCTGGGAATGTTTTTTGTATTTATCATACTATAAGAATAAACACCAATATCCACCAGGCACCTGCTCCCACTAACCAGGCGCTTGTCGCACAACTTCATATTGTCCTACGGGCACAAACACATAAACTCTATGCCTTTACCGTGAATGAGCCCGACTCAATTCTGGATGATACGACAAATTTAGAAAGAATTGTATTTTTGGAAAGCTTAGGCTATTTTCCAGCATTTATTATACTATAATAATAGTCACCAATGTCCACCATGCAACTGCTATCGCCACTTCTCAGTTACCTCGGACACCCACAAATTAATAAATTTCGTTCTTTAGAATTCACAAAAAAACATGTTACGTCATAAATATATATTATAATTATATGAGTTATTGAGGTAAATGTGACGTCATATGATATTTCAGTTCGAATGGTAGACTGAATGATTTTCCACACACATTGCACGTACATGGCCGCTCTTTCACATGCGTTCTTCTCACGTGACTGTCGTGGGCCGCGTGTGACGCAAAGGCTTTTCCACAATGTTTACACTGAAAATAACCCAAAAGATGAGAATTAGTAAAAACAAGAGCTGACATTCTTCGATTTGGTTCACAAGATCAGGCCACAGGTTAGCATAGCAATCTCAGGCTTAAGGTAAAAATTGACTCAAAATAGTTCGATTTATTCTAACAAATTATAGCCCTTTATAAAACTTTGTTGTTTTAATATATCAAATATACATGTAGCAATAAGAAACTATATGCAAAGTTTTGTGTTTCTGAATCAAAGATATTTCTTATAAACAGGGATTGGAAGTTGAGTAAATTCTCAACTTAAAGGGACAATAACATTCTTGCTGGCTTGGTAGCTCCAGAAAATAAATAATACCCTTATTCTAAGTACTAGATGTTTAAATGTCCTACCTGTTGTGTAAATTATCCATTACAACCTATTTTATTTGTCCAGAGGGTTCGAAAATATTTTAAAATTCAAGTCACATTTGAAAAGGTTTACGTTAGACTTTTCAAATCAATTGGTTGAATTTTTCAAATTTTTTAAATTAGGTGTGTTAAGATGAAATTTAAATCATCATTTAATTGGAAAATTTTAAAATAATACGATTTGTTGACCAGAATGAAGATTGGGAAATATTTTACAGTTACAACAAGAGTGTTATTGACGCTTTAAATCTGAGAATGATTTGTGAATTAATACAACAAAAAATAACATGGTGTTTAACGTTCCGTCAGGGCTAATAAAGACGTAATCGTCTATTGCGCTGTACGGTTGCCAAGACATTAAATCGACTGATAAAATTTAACTTTGAATATGTGTATAATAATTCGTACCTTGAATGGTTTTTCACCAGAATGTTGTCTAATGTGTGTTCTGAGAATACTGGAAGCGGTAAATGCTTTATTACAATACACACATTTATAAGGTCGTTCACCACTGTGGACCTGCAAGTTAATAAATATACAATGCATACTACTTATATCTGTAAATATGTATATAGGTTTTTGGCTATAGCAAACTTTTTGCTTCGCCTGGAATAACAATGTTCAATGTTCAAGTTAATAAATAAATAATAAAAATACTGTATATGTTTTAATGTGAAAACCTCCCTCCGTCACCACTCTACAAATTTCACCAATATAAACAAGTTTGATGTCCAATATAAAACAAGTTTGATGACCACTTGAAACATACTATGCCTGTTTTATTTAAATAATTCGCAACCCACGAAGCTAGTCAGACGACCCTACTTTTTGTCACGTATTCTATGACAGATCCTTCGAAAGGTCCTCACCACAAGCCCCCTCCTGGATAAAATATTCCGAACTGAGTATAGACAAAAAAAATCAGAAATATAAAAAAAAAACCAAAAAAAAAAAACAAGAGAATATCTAAGACCATCTTTAAGAATTAAAAGGCATTAATATTCGAGTCGTGTGTCGGTTAACTTGTCTTTGTACAAGGAAAACAAGATGAGTATTTTAACTATTTACAGTAAAACAACTTGAAGAATAAATAAAGAAAGTTGTCGGTTATTTTCGAGGACTTTAAACTAAAGAACGAGTGGTTTAGGAAAAGTTCATGTATATTGAATTTAAGGCTGAGTGGTGAGACTGGGGAGGACACGACAACTAGAGAAATTCTAACAAACGGCTTGTGTTACATGACGTAACGCCGTCTAAAAAAATAAATAAAATGAAATAAAAAAGATAAAAAAAATCAACTAACATATTCAAATTAACTAAACAACTAAAAAATTCGAGTAAATTAAAACTAACTAATAAAATTCAAGTGAATTAAAACTAACTAATAAATTCAAATAAACTAAACTTAACTAATAAATTCAAATAAATTGAAACCAACTTAAAATTCGAATAAATTGAAGCCATCTAAAAATTGAAACAAACTAAAAAGTTCCAAAAATTGCAACTGAATAAATAATGCTAATAAATTGAAACTATCTAAAAATCAAATGAATTTGAACTACCTAAAAATTAAAAAAAGTTAAAGCCAACTGAAAATTAAAAAAAAATATTAAAACTATCTCGCTTACTTTATTTTTATGTGTGATTTACTGTGTTTTTAACATCAAATTGGGGATTTCGTTTATAAATATTAGTAAACATAACATGATATAAAGCATGCTACAGACTTAATTAATTCTCGCCTAGAAGCCACTTGAAGATATTTCGGACTTTTTGAAGCAGACTCCTAAAAATGTTGTATGAAGCGCCAGTTCCGCTGATCAAATCCATTTTCGCAATTGACACTGGAAATCACATATGGTCCATCGTGCCGTAGTTTATATCCGGCTAAATTCTTGAAATTTTTATTAAAATTTTATTTCCTCAACATGTTTAGTGTTTTTTGCCCTAGGTCCGTATTGCTAGTAGAAGTAAAAGTCTGTGGTATTTTAAAAAAAAAATAAATAAAAAGATTTTGTTTGACAAATCCTACCATGACAACCTAAGTAAAAAATACCGAGTACTTCACACACACAGAAATATTCGGTGCATGTGATATCCTTTAATTAGCCATGGTGTCGCTTTAAAGTGTTACATTTGAAAGTGATGCAAACAGCTCTATTGAACAGCAAGAATTGAAGGATTAAATAAACGCCACGGACCACCCGGTATAATCGCAGCCCCGTCAAATCAGCGCTAGAAAATAAATCAAGACATTATCACCCAGCAAATATTTTCTTCCTAAATTGTATTAACAATAGTTGAATACGTTAGGGGACACAGTTGTGATATGCTAGGCCTACTAAAATCATGCCTTATGTTGACATTGCGTGAAAACCGTGTTGATATATTATTCTATCGGTATCTATAAGAAAAGATGAGGGTCTAAGCGCATCACCTTTGTGAGAGCCCTAATAACGATAATATCGTCAATTGGATCCAAGCGTTAATAATAGGGAAAGGTATTACACCCAGGTCATACCTGGCTCGTTAAGACACTCAGGTGCGTGAAATTTGACTCTTATTTGAATTTACGCGGCCCTCACGCGCTGTGCTCGTGTTGACATAACGTCATCAAGTATGGTATATGTATGAAGTATATTGTTAACAAGCTATGCGACAATCATTAAGATGTTTTTGCATCCAATTTTCACTTTATATTCTCTATTTTTGTTTGGTTAATTTTGTTATTTTAATTCAGTGGCTGATATTTAACTAGTTTTCAATTCAATCGTCACACAGACAGAGTAAGTGTGCTTTTTAAAATATTCAGTATCATGAATGAAGTGGCGTCACTTGGTGCAGTAATTTTAAGTTGTGAAAATGACATTATACTGTGGGATTTTTGGGATATTTAAAGCCATCGAATGGTCCATTGGATATCTTCCTTGTTAAAAATTTAACAAACAAGACACGAAACGCGTTCCATACATATTAATTCAAACCATTAAAAATGCATCCCGTAAGAGCTAAATCTGCCTATTGCAAGTCTTTCGTGTGAGAGGGGGTGGGGTGGGGGCGAATGGTTAGCACATGTGCACTGTATCAAAAGCCTGTCATTGAGTCAACTGGCGTGGTTTCGAATCCCCGGTTGTACGTGACAAGGAGTAGGGTCACCTGTCCAACACCGTGGGTGATTCCCACGTACTCCGGTTTCCTCCCATTGCTAAAGAACCCTACGCGCAAGCGAATTATTGAAATAAAATTAAACCATATGTTAGTCCCGAAACGACCTAGTTTGTTTCGAGTGGAGTGAAAGTTAAATCCCATGTGTGTGTCTCTCTCTCTCCCTCTCTCTTTTTCTCGCCCTCTCTCTTCCTCGCTCTCTCTCTCTCTCTCTCTCTCTCTCCTTCTCTCTCTTTTTATTTTGGCTTCAAATGTTGGTGTATATCTGTGACTGTCTCTATTTCTGTCTCCATGTTTCTGTCTCCCTGTCTCTTGCTCCATGTATCTCTCTCACCCCCCCCCCCCAACTCTCTCCCCCAATAAGATTGTACGTGCTAATTGAGATACTGTGTAAGTTTACTTACCCGCATGTGTTTATTGAGACTGGAAGATTGACTGAAACTCTTGCCACAAACCAGACATTTATGTGGACGATGTTTTTCATGTACGTGCAATATGTGTATTCTTAATCTGTCCCGTTTCTCAAAAGATCTGCAACGATTAAAATTGATTACAAATTCCAGGAATAAGGAGCAAGAACGGCGTGTTAAATGGTCAAGAAATAGTAATCATATATGGGCGCATAACAGTTTTGACTCTGTGATAGACAGCGAAATTGGGTTTAAAAGTGATTAAAAAATTTGTGAATAGGGAGCAAGAACATTAGTAAGCATATGCCGCCACGTACACGACATCTCAGTGACATATAGCGAAATTGGGTTTAATATCCACTAGACACTAATCAGGTTATTTCTGGAAACTATTACAATCTACAAGGCGCGCTATTCAGGTCGGGGGTTGGGTGGTCGAATGGTTCACGTATGCGCACTGCATCATAAGGTCTGTCATTGAGTCAACGTTCTGTTACCGCGAGCCTTTGACGTGAGGTGCACGGAACAGTGGGTAATCTACAAGAAGCATCAAATGTCTGACGTCATAGGGTCAAAAGTCGCTCGTATAACTGCTGACGCCCCCCTCCACCCCCACCCCCCAACTGACCAGATCTTCATGTATAAAGTATAATAAAATAATCAGATTGTAATTTGAGTATAAAATGTAAGTAAATGATGAAGTTACCTGGAACAGAGATGACATGGATATTTGCGATCACCTTGATCAACACACCTGGTGTATTTTAAATGTTTGTCCCTGTAATATTTGTACGCGAAACATTTACCACATCTCTCACAGCTGAAGCCCTCACTGGCTAAACATGGAACATCCATCCAAAATAAAAATAGACAAAAAAATATATGAGAATAGGTGAAGAAATTAATCCAAAAGTTTATTAATATTTATTGTTATAGAAATGTTTACTCCTACGTTCAACTGTTTTTGTACCAATCGTAGTTTTATTTTTAATAACTATTTAAAGGGGGCATTATTAGATAAGGAGTTGACAGTTCTCACTATAATAGTAAAAAAAATACATAACCGAGATATCAGCTTTTGAATTTTAGGCTATTCTCGTCCATCATTTTACTAGAGTCGGTACGGTGAAAAGCAAAGTCTCGATTACCTATTTTAACGTTTAATCATCGGTCAAAAAATGTATTTCAACTCGTTTAATATCGAGAATTGATTATGGTCTGGATAAGTTAATTAATGCCTAATTAATCATTGAAATAAAATTTCAGGCCCCAAGAAAGACCTATAGTTAGATTTAACTCTTGCATAATGTATGTTTAAGTATGCTTACTTGTTGGAAAAGAAAATAGACAAACACTAAACCCAAATTATTTCTGGTACTGTAAAATTTATTTCATCGTTAATATTTATTAATTATGTAATTTTATTTTTAATGCATATGTCTGGCGCTATTGGCCCCAAAATGTCCTTGTCGGTCGGACACAAATATCAAAATGTACTCACTGTCGGCTTCTTCCTGAGCCCCGCCATCGGCCATTTCTTTAAGGGCTACAGGAACCCCCATAAACTGTAAATAACAATCGCCATACCAGACGAGTAGCTCGCTACCCTGGGGTATGTCTTTACATACTTCATAATAGATTTCTCCCTCGTGTTGTACCGCTATCAGATTCTGTTCCTGGGCGTAACGAGCACAATTAACACAGGACATCCAACCTCCAGTACTACCCCGACCATCAATAAAATGACTTAATTTACCCTCCTGAAATACCTGGAAAAATGTCGAACATGGTTAAAGGCGACATGGTAGATGAAATAAAAGGAATGTGCTAAAAATGTCAGTCGAATTTCTCCACTATGAACCGTGATATTAGCGATTGAATGTTGGGCCAAGCCTCGATCACCATTACTAAAGTCGGTACGATAAAAAAACTAGTCTCGATTATCCAGTTTTAGATTTAATCATCAATGAGTGTTGATCAGCAATTCAGATTCAAATCCAGTGAAAATCCGACACATAATATGGCATCGAGAGTTGATTATGTTGTTTTCATGTTAATAAATGTCTTATGAACAGTTTAGATAACATTTTAGGCCTAAAGAAATAAATACAATAGGTAGATTTAGCTCTTGCAAAATGTATGTTTAATCAAACGCCTTGGAAACATCTACCATAAATAACACGGCTTAATCTATCTTTTCTGGATAGCTTTAACAAAGTATCGCAAATGTCACACATATTAAAAACGGTCTTAGAAGCATTCTGGTATGAAAAATCCCTGAAACTTTTCTTTTGGTTTTTGAAACCCGTATAACTCCAATATTATCAAATGGCATCTAATGAAGGGACGCACAAGCTTACATGCGTACTCGTAATAGAATAAAGAAGATGCGATATCACTTCTTTTTATGATGGAGTACTTACCTCCCACATAAATGAATTATCATCATTAGTTTTAACCTCACTAGTATTGACAACTCGACCTTTAAACGGACCGTATCGGGTACCTTTAGCTATAACAGTCTTAGAACAGAAAACACCACAATGAATGGTGCCAGCAAATCCAGTCTGATGTATCGTTATACCTGTAGAAATAAACAAAAATACGCAAATACATAAAAATAGATATGAATAATTAACTATAACACATACTTAAGGACAAACAGCTACTTATTTATTTAGAAGAGTATTCTCTCATATGAAGTAGGCTAAATGATCTTTCTGTTATGACATCGTGCTTACAATTAATATATTCTATCGTCGGAATCTCACTGTTAGCGTCTCGCGTCTTCATTAGTCAGTCGGTTCAAAACAGAAGGACGTTAAACCCCATTTCATTTCATTTAAAAAAAAAAGAACACAACCCAATTTATATGGAAAACAATCACTGGTTTATACACATATAGCACGACGTTTCGACAAGTATTCTCTCATCGTTATCAAGTACAAATAATGATAACGATGAGAGAATACTTGTCGAAACGTCTTGCTATATTTGTATAAACCAGTGATTGTTTTCCATATAATTTGTGTTGTGTTTTAATGTGCTCAATCACTAAATGCCACTCAAGGATCATTTCATTTCTTCAGCGTCTATTAACCACGAGCAGAACAGTGGGAAGTTAAACCCAATTCCATTTTAGTTCCTGCTAAACCTCGACAACATGAGCGGTTTTTTAGTCCATATCGCCCAGCGTATTACAAAATGGGACGGACAACCAACGATATGTTACGCACATTCTATCCAAAGTAGCGCAAAAGGTGATATAAAAGGTAAGATATCACACAGAATTAAAGGAATTAACAATTATTTGTGATGTGATGGTGTTACAGTGATGGAGAGCTACGAATAATGTCCTTTATGATATTTATATTCAATGTTGTGGGGAAACTACCAAAAGTACCACAAGAAAAGGTCGGGTAAATTGTACCAATACACCTAAGTTGTCTTTACCATCAAGCACATGGCGTATTTGTCATCCTGTCTAACATTTCTAGAAAGCATTTTCCGTTTTTTTTATCCCCATCCGAAGGTCTAGATATTGTTCCGGTCAGACCCTCGACACTGCACTACAAAAAAGAGTGGTGCGCTGGCAATACCGGGATGAAACCCTAGGATGCTGCCATCCGACCCCACACACCACCAACTCGACCTCAGTGGGCATGTATCTTTAACAAAATGGTACAACGCTGAAACGCCTTGGTGACCTTTCTCATCAACGCCGGAATGAAACCCGGGTTCCTGGTTAGTTCCCCAACACGGTAATCACTGAGTCACAGTGCCCACACCACCACGACCAACTCGACCACAGTGTACATGTACCTTTAAACATGCATTTCACCTACATCGTGTTGCATGATTCACCTGTACTGTTTTATGTAATACAGGGTGACGTGAAGAAAAGATCGAGTGTTGACACATCCCCATGCCAACAATCGAAATAAGTTCAACAGGTATATTGCACATATGTCTTTGATGTTACCGCTGATTAGTATCAGGTACTCGTATTTTAATAAACTACCTGTTAGCTATAATTAAGGTAAAGAATAGCCAATTACTAAATCTGTGCATCTCAAGTCGTCTGCACTCCACGTTTAGTCTAACATGAGGTTTTTTGGGGAGGTCTTTTTTTTTATTTACCGCACAGATTCTTTCACATCAGCTAAACAATAATTAACCAAATGAAATGACATGGGTTTTAATGTCCTACTGTTTTGTTCGTGCTTAGTAACCAAATGTAATGAAATAGTAAGTGCAGGATGACCGCACTACACGAAAAACAAAAACCTATAAGATTAACCTGCGGAAAATATCAAATCAAGTGAATGGATCCGGGGGCCAGCCGTAAGCGTCCACTGCGCTGTACAGTCCCGTGACCAAATTTAAGTGACAAATGTAATAAAAGTAAGTAACCAAATGTAATGAAAGTAAGTGACCACATGTAATGAAAGTAAGTAACCAAATGTAATGGAAGTAAGTGACCAAATGTAATTTAGTAAGTGACCAAATGTAATGAAAGTAAGTGACCAAATGTAATGGAAGTAAGTGACCAAATGTAATGGAAGTAAGTGACCAAATGTAATGGAAGTATGTAACCAAGTGTAATGAAATGGGGTTTAACATCCTACTGTTCTGCTTGTGGTTAATAGACGCTAAGGAGTGAAATGTAATGAAAGTAAATGACCAATTGTAATGAAAGTAAGTTACCAAATGTAATGAAAGTATATGACCAAATGTAATGGAAGTAAGTGACCAAATGTAATGGAAGTAAGTAACCAAATGTAATGAAATGGTTTTTAACTTCCCACTGTTTTGCTTGTGGTTAATAGACGCTAAAGGAGTGAAATGTAATGAAATGTAATGAAATGTAATGAAATGTAATGAAATGTAATGAAATGGGGTTTAACGTCCGACTGGGTTGCTGAAGACGGGAACCATGTAATGACTTTGTGGTTTTGTTTAAATGCAACTGAATCAAAAATGAAAAGAAATGGGTTTAACGTCCTATTGTTCTGGTCCGATTGGACTAATGAAGACTGACATACGCCATAAAGACATTTTACTGAGCAGAGGCCTTATGACGTAGTCTTACATCGAATACCAACTCCCAGTGGATCGTTCATGTGCACGCCAATATGTACACGGGACTTCGGTTTTTCATGACATCCGAACGACTAGACAGATTGTTCGGCGTGGTTCCCCCTTGTCAATGATGCAAGACGCAGGGCCTGACAAGGACAGTTGTCAAGTCGTGTGGGTGGTACGAAAAACCGAGACCCGGTGCACACATTTGCATGCACGTAAAAGATCCCTTGACAGTTGCAATTCGATATAAGAGTAGGTCGTTGTGCCACTGTCCAGGCAAAATTTCCTTCATAGCACACTGTATGGAATATGCCCGTCTTCATTAGCCCAATACAGGAGCAAACCAGTAGGACGTTAAACCCCATTTCATTTCATTTCATTTAAAGCGTATTGTCAGGACTAAGGTCCCATATCGATCTCTGTTGACCGTATGTCACACTTCACAGTAAGTTACCGGTGGGCGACCAACACGTGTCCGGTCAATAATTACATCTCACAATACGACCACCGATTAATGAAATAGAAACTCAACACCTTACTCTCTCCCCTCTTTATAACAAGTAACAAGTAACAAAATCTCAAGTGTTAGTTTATCTCCGGGTCATAGGTCACCGTCTAATCACACTCTTTCTGTCACTTGAAAGGGGGGAGAAAGTAAACTTGCATTGAAGATTTTGACATGTGGGTTGGAAGCTGGTCGAACAGAATGAACAAAGATTGACCAAGGTAAATAAACGCTGCCCTTCTGTTTTATTTGTTGTCATTTTCTGCTCGATTCTAATCCCAATAAACTATTTTATCAGAATTCTTTTTATCCTGGTGACGCTTTGTATACATACAATATTTAATTAAGTCTACTTTCGATTTCATGCTAATTATATTGATATGGTTATTGTGTTATTTCTGAATGAATCTTCTTTTGAACCGTTTTATACTCAAATGAGAATCCCAATAGACTAGCAATCACATGTTTTTTGATGTGTAAATGGTATTATTTCTGGACATATCAATCTTTATATACATACATGTACAACATTTAATTAACTCTACTTTCGATTTCACATTAATTATATGATATTTTAATGGTATTATTTCTGGATATATTAGTCTTTATATACATACATACAATATCTAATTGTGTCTACTTTCGATTTCATGTTAATTATATGATATGTTAATGGTATTATTTCTGGATATATCAATCTTTACATACATACATACTATATTTAATCAAATCTACTTTCGATTTCATGTTAATTATAATGTTATTGGTATTATTTCGAGATATATCTCCCTGCAAATTATAATCACAATAAAGTATCTTCTAGTATTTATTTCATCCTAAAGATTTTTATAATTCTACAATATAAAATATCAATTTTAAACCAAAATAAACCATTTTATTGTAGTTTTCTTTATTTCGTTATTGTGTTCTAAAATATTGATTATTTCGATTAAAATATTAACTATTTTCATTTCATAGAGCATAATAACTATTTTCATTAGAATATTGACTATTTAAAAAAAAAAAAAATAATAACTATTTTTATAAAAAAAATAATAACTATTTTTATAAAAAAAATAATAACTATTTTTATAAAATATATTAACTATTTTCATTAAAATATTTATTAACTATTTTCTTTAAGTTAAGGACTATTTGCATCAACATATCAAATATTTTTTTGCTGTTTTCAAAATATTAACTATTTAGATTAAAATATTAAGTATTTAGATTAAAATGTTAACTATTTTGATTAAAATATTAAGTATTTTGATTAAAATATTAAGTATTTGGATTAAAATATTAACCAGTTTGATTAAAATATTAACTATTTAGACTAAATTATTAACTATTTTCATCAACATATCAACTATATTTTACTGTCTTCAAGTGTTTTTCTTTTACCTATATGTAATATACCGTACGTATATATAAATTCTGTATTTGTTTTAATAAAGAAGTAAATAATTTACCTTCTGGAAGATCTAGACTACTAATATCGGAAGTTGTAGCGGAAGGACTAGATTTAACACTACTCGTGCTACTACTTGGTGTCGGTGGTGAGCCACCCGATAAGATCTTCTCAATACCTGAAAAATATATACTAGTATAGTCTAATTCATTCTTCATACACGTGGAATTATTAGAATCGTGACTGCGTTGATTGTAAGATCATCTGTCCAACCTCGTGGGTTTCCCTTGGGCCTTCGGTTTCCGCAACTGCGAAACGGACCGCTAAACGCAATACAATTATTGTACCATACGCCCGATACACTAAATATTTTCAAGTGAAACACAATACACCGCCCCATATACCAAATGAACCTAGAGACGTTCAACATCATTTCATTTATTCCGACTACGTCTCAGTCCCATAGGACGCTCAATTCCTTTCCATTTATTCCGTCTACGTCTCAAACCCATAGGACGTTCAACCCCATTATTCCGTCTACGTCTCAGACCCGTGGGATGTTCAACCCCGTTCCATTTATTTCTTCTACGTCCCCAACCCGTAGCACCCTCAGATCCATTATCATTCATTTTGTAGGACGTTCAATTCCATTTCAATCATTCCGTCTACGTATCAAACCCGTAGGACATTTCACTCCATTTCATTTATTCAACTTACGTCCAAAACCCATGGCGTTCAACTCCATTCGATTCATTCCGTCTACGTCTAAAATCCGTAAGACGTTCAGCTCCATTTCGTCTACGTTTCAAACCCGTAGGACGTTCCAAAGCCGTAGGACGTTCAACTCCATTCCGTCTACGACTCAAACCCGTAGGACGTTCAACCCCACTTCATCTATTCCGTCAACGTCAAAAACCCGTAGGATGATCAACTCCATTTTTATCATTCCGTCCACGCGTCAAACCCGTAAGACGTTTAACCCCGTCTCGAGACATTTTGTTAAACGCATCTTGTACTAATTCAGGAAATCTAATCTGCTATTAAAACCAATCGATCCATGATATATTACTATATATGATAATCGATAAATGATGTGAGTAGTTTAAGTAGTTTTATCAATAGATCTATAGAAATTGAAGTCTCTAACGTATGTTTCATCGATAGAGAATAGACCTCCCCATCTCTAACATGTCTCTATCAATTCATATAAAGAAACCAACATTTCTAATCTGTATTAAAGTTCCAATTTCATATTTTCTAAGAAAGTCAAAACATAATTATTTCTATGTCTTTTGCTCAAAAGGTTGTCAACTCACTATTATACGGTCCTGGGCAAAATTTTTTGGGCATTATAAAGGGTGACACAGGGTGATTGAGGAAATAGTTACTCAATTACCTCCCTTGTTTTCCCATTCCTCTCCATGGACGGCCATCTTCAAACGTTTGAATTTGAAGTTGAAAATGATATTTTTGCCAATTTCTCAACTGGCAGTACTGAATTATAGGATTAATAGGATTATTCTTTAACAAGGTAGGACTGTTTATAGGTTCAATCTATTTTTGGGCTTTATTTTAATACATTTTAAAAATATAACTTAAAAAAATGCTATTGGAGATTTAAAGTAGCCCATAAACTATACTTTTTTTTAACACAAGATACAATTTTATGGACAAAGACGAGCGTATCTTTGTCGAAACGTCGCTTACTATCAAACTCAGTAATTGTATATCCATAAAATTATACCCTGTGTTAATATGTTCAATTACTAAATGCCAATCAAAGAAGATGCACCTTCTTATGTTGCTGATATTAAACATACATTATGCAAAAGCAAAATCTGCTTATTACAAGTCTTTCTTTAGGCCCTTAAATTTTACCTAAATAATCAATTAGACGACATTAACTAACTTATCCAGACCATAATAAACTCTCGATGTCAAGGCTAGCCTTCGATGTTGGCTGGATTAAATTCCTATATGCAGCTTAACGGCCATTGATAATAATAAAAAAGTGGATAATCGAGACTCTGCTGTTTATATAAATGATTTTAGTAATGAAGACCGAGGCTATGCGAATATTTCACTCACTTCCATCTCGGTTCATAGTGGATCAATTTGACTGAAATTTTCAGCAAATTACCTTTACATTATCTAGTTTTTAACTATTATAGTGAGAACTGCCAACTCGTTATCTAATCTCCCATAATGTATCTTTAATTTATTACTAGATATACGATACCTACACTACCTCTCTATAGACACGAAACTAGTTGACCAACATTTTAATTCATACGTCGACGATTTTAATTGAAAACATTAAGTTTGCCTAGAAGATTGTCCGATGGGATCAAACCCGAGGTCCTGTGTATATATTGGTGTGCACGTAAAAGATCATTTGGCTGTTGGAATTCGATATTTAAAACGGCCATAGTACCGCTGCCTGGTCAAAATAGCACCTTTTTGCGTATACCCGTCTCATTAGTTGAGAGTACAGGAACAGAAGAGTAGAACGTTACAAGTCCATTTGATTTCATATTAGTTTACAGAGATAATATAATCAAATGTTAGCGTACATCAGGACCAAGAAAGTGTCGATATTAAACTGCTTAGTTTAATTGTTATTCACAAGTCCCTTGATAGCTATTGTTAACCGATGTGGGGCGGGCAAGGAAAGGGTAAGGAATTGGGGGGTGGGGGGCAAAGGGTAAGAGATGGGGTGGACGCGGAAAGGGGAGTGGTTAAATGGAGAGGGTGAATGGGTTCCAATGTACGTAGAACTCAAATAAAATTAAAAGACAAGTAATAAATTTATAATAAACTATTTGGAAATAAATAAAACACTTATATGGATATACTACTTCTGAATTTATTAACAAGCTACGTTTCGATACTCATACAGGTATCGTTCTCAAGCAAATAATGACTAATAACAAAAATGTGGTACAATATATAGTTAACAAAATAAACAATGATATGAAACCTTACTATGATTAAGAAACCATTTATGATGATCATAATAAGGTTTCATATCATTGTTTATTTTGTTAACTATATTGTTAAAAATTGAACAGAGACACAGGTCATTATCTCCCAAATCTTTGGGTTGATTTACTACACTAATTACTCTAATCAGACAATAATTTCCTATGATCTTCATAAATGGTGTCTTAAACATAGTAAGGTTTCATATCATTGTTTATTTTGTTAACTATATATTGTACCACAGTTTTGTTATTAGTCCTATGATCATCATAAATGGTTTCTTAATCATAGTAAGGTTTCATATCATTGTTTATTTTGTTAACTATATATTGTACCACATTTTTGTTATTAGTCATTATTTGCTTGAGAACGATACCTGTATGAGTATCGAAACGTAGCTTGTTAATAAATTCAGAAGTAGTATATCCATATAAGTGTTTTATTTGTAATTTCTATTTCTATATGTCTTACAAGGATTATTTGGAAATACTAGTAGACACGGATACTATAAATAATAATACAAACTGTTATTATTTGGTGGTAATAGTTATTATTTATTAAATGTCAAACAATTAGTTAAACACGCGTTGTGTCATTCGGCCAACCGAATTCCTATTTTTTTCAAAGATCGTCGGATCCTGAGAAAAACAAGAACAAGATTAACAGCGCTAACAAAACTATGGAAACTGGTCAAGAGTATACAGAGTATTCATATCTTTCCTCCGACATAATTTCATATTAAATATGACTTTTAGTTTTTTTAATTCAAGTGGATTGCCGTGGAAAAGCTATTATTGCACGTGGCATACAATACAGAAAGAAAACTACAACAACGGAAGTGTTTCTTTTTATATTTTTCTAAAATCATACATTATATTATAATTTCAAGAGTATCCTATTCTTTGTATAAAAACACTGTGTTCAAAGCAGAAAAAATTATAATTTAAATACCCTTCAATAGTCATAGGAATCAATGTTTGATTTAATGGTATATTATTATATTTTACAAACACTGTGTTAAAAGCAGAAAAATGATAATTTAAATACAATTCAATAATCATATGATTTAATGTTTGAATAAATTGTTCGTTATTGTTTATTGAAGATTTAACGTCATGATATTATTTTATGATCAGTAGTGTAATACCGCGTTTTATCAGTGAAATAAAAGTGTTATTCCACTGGCGGACAAAGTAGTCCATGCTGTTTTACCTAAAATGATTGTAAAATCATAAAATAAATAGAATATTTGTCGTTTTGTCGTGAATAACATATTTTATTTCATCTCTAAGCAGGAAAACGTTTATATTAATAAGTTTGCTTGCTTCTCGATGAAATAAAATATGTTATTCACTCTAAAACGACAAATATCCTCTATTTATGGACAGGTTGAATTAATTAAATTATTTACACTTAATGGGTTGAATATTGGTCAAAACATACAATATAAACGTCCATGTATATCTAAAGTCTCCTTTAAATTGGTTAACATACAAAATAAAAAGTCCTTGTATATTAAAACGCTGTTTTAATTTATTGAGAAAATAATGGCTATATTTACTGATGGACGACAAGTTGATCATTAACGGATTAATTCCCCGTTTACATAAATCCTTAAGAAACCCTTTATAGACCCGTTATTAACCAAATATACACTTAATTAAATCTTTACATCGTTCACTTGTTCACAATGGACTTCTTATCATCGATACTATATAATCCCCCTTGTTTTGATTACTGATAAAAGACTGGATAAACAAATGTAATTAAACTACTCGAACAGTTTTACCAGTCATCGATACAATTCAAATCCCTTTTGTTTTGATTACTAACAAAAGACTTGATAAACAAAAATAATTAAACTACTCGAACAGTTTTAGCATTCTAGTGTTAAGTAGCAATAATCTTGTACTATAATAACAGATTAACTGCTCAGTGTATTTAATCTAATCGGATTTTTTCTTTTTACAGTCGTTTCGTTTAAATTTCACTCCATTCACAAATTTTGTAGATTTCATTTGTGGTAAAGTAAAATAAGAGATTGGTACAAATTGATACGGAACGAAATGATAATATTATTGATGACCTGAGGGAACTGTTGACCTTTAACCCTTTGTTAATAGACAGACTATTAGGATAAACGTGATAACATCTAATCTAACTTTAATTAGTTTAAACCACTTAAAGTTGGCCGTCATTAGATAACGAGTATTGATCGGAATAAATTGGCACCGGGATTTTCTGGCCACATTTGTTAGGTACCCGAAACCACGTGTAGCATATACTCTTTTACAAGGGAGGTTGGATGGTCGAATGGTTAACACGTGCGCACCGTGTCATAAGGTCTGGCATTGAGTCAACTGGCGTGGTTTCGAATCCCCGGTTGACAAGGAGCAGGGTCGCCTGCCCAGCCTCATGGGTTTTCTCCGGGTCCTCCAGTTTCCTGCCACTGCGCGCTACCGAATTATTGAAATGAAATTGAACCATGTTAGTTTGTGTCGAGTTGACGTAACACACACTCTCTCAATTATTTGTATTCTAAAGTAAAACCAGAAAATATTCAAATACATTTTAAAATGTGATTGAGATGTCCAATATGTTATCATTGACGTAATTATGACGGGAGAATCCTCGTCGAAACGTCGCTGAAATAAACCCTTTAAGTAACTTGTATTCAATATAATGGGTTACGTTACTAAATGCCGGTTAAACAATTCATTATAATATATAAATCGATTATTTCTACATCTGAATGAACTAACAGAAAATGAGATGGAATGGGTTTTACTTCCTGCTGTTCTTCTCCTAATCTGGGCCAATGAAGACGGAGAACATGGGATTGAGATCACCAATACGCTATCATTCGCGTAATTATAATAATATTTTGGGGATTTTTTCCGGGGGGAGGGGGCGTCTGTTTCTTACTTCAGATTTCAGATTTGAAGTGATCGATTAACATAGAACTAATCGATTAATATATTATCGATTACTTCTAATCTGAACTAAGAAACAGCCCCCACCATAAAAAAACAAAAAACAAAGCAACCCAACAAAACAAAAATAATATGATATTTACCGTGTGTAAGATCTCCAATACGAAGACAAGAGAGGGCGTGTCCCAGACACTGATCACCAGCCTTACTCTTGGTGTAGCCGTATAGTATCATATCCACTTCATCTTGACTGAAACCAAATCCTGGGAAGGGTGGGGGTAACGGGGGTACCCTGGGGCTCATCATGTTCTGTTGTAGTGAAGGGTGTGGCATCGGCACACCTGGAAACACCGGGGAATTAAAGGGGAGCATCTGAGGTTGAGGCTGAGGTGTGAAACGAAATCTGAAATAAAAATTTAATTTTATATATCCTTGAATAGCATTTACAATTAATAAATAAATAATTTATTCCAGTAAGTAGTTCTGGGACCAATAGTTATAGAATAAAACACCAGTACACATATACATGTACCAATAAATATTTTAATATTAGCTAAATTACAAGTACTTGTATGTTGATGGTACATAAATACACAAATAAATAAATGAATACGTTCAGGTAAAAAAAAAATCACCACATAAGGAGAATTCTAATATAGTTTGATTTATAACTTTTATCGACACCAATAAAATGTGAAATTGAAATTAAATCGATTTATTTTTAGTTGTACAATTAGTGGTATAACATTAATACATGTATACCTGTAAATGTATTGAAACGTTATGTAAAATAAACTAAGAAATAGTCGAAGATAGAGATACATGTAAGAATATTGATACTTTGTATGATATAAAGACAGGGTTGGTAAATCCACGTGCTTTAATTAATGACATTTAATTGTGTTTACAACATAAAGATAATAAACACAAATTTATAAAGCGACGTTTCGTTGGGGGTTCTCGAAGCGTTATCAAGCAAATAGTAAAATAATAATTGAAACACGTAATAAACACAAAAACACAATATGGAACACAATTACTATTTTAATTAAGGCGACGTTTCGCTGAGGTTTCTTACGACGTTATCAATCGTTCAATGCCGCTCAAAGAAGAAAATGTAACGTTATTAAGCATAAATCAAAATAGTAATTGTGTTCCATGTATTATATTTTTGTGTTTATCACGTATGTCAATAGCTAAATGCCACACACATTATTACCGTTTTTCATTTTCTATTGAACTCGATCAGTTGTCGCATCCATAGTGTCCATATTTATTTACCCATAACAAAAATTAACACAGCCATCGTAATGTTATAACAAAAACAAGACCATACCTAATATAAAATAATCTTTTATCTTTTAGAGGTATTTAATAACTGGATAGAGCAACATGGAAACCATCTACTTATTTATTTGGATGACGTTTCGAGGAGTATTCTCTCTTAATATAAAATAGTGTACACATTCATTTTAATTCGATCCCTGGCTTCAACAGCTATAGCTTATATTGCACAAAATAATTTAAAATATCTAATTTTATTCTGCAGTATCTAATTTCAAATCAGTGTTTCAACATTCATCATTTTATTTGAAGACAAAACGAGTCTCACGTATAAAACGATTTATATTACAGTCATTATTTTTACCTACCATATTGTAAAATAATTTTTGTTCATTTTGTTAACAGTTCTAACATATTCTATAGATATAGCATTTTATAGGAAATGTTTTGAGTGGCATTTAGTACTTGAACATTAAAAACTATGTATGCAACAGCAATGATAAGGGTTTATATGATAAAGACGAGACTAACATAGTCGAATGTTAATAAACCAGTAATTATTATTCCGTGTATTGTTTTACTTTTATATCTAAAATATTTATTTACGTTAAAAAAATAGTCAAATCTGTAATTTGTTTTTAAAAAATATGGTATATTTGGTTTTATTTTTAAAAAACCCTGCGATATTTGTTGTTATTTTAAAATCTGCTGTGATATTTGTTTTTATTTGTACCGATATATATACAAATCGCATAAACTGGTAAGGTTTTAACAAGTTTATGCCATTAAAAAATTGATAACTCCTGTAAATAGTTGTATATTTCATAGTTCAAACGTAAATAGTTTTTATATTTCATAGTTCAAACATAAATAGTTTATATAATTCATAGTTAAAACGTTTAATTATTATTCCATTTTCATATATATTTGATGTTTTATATTTCTTACGTTTGTAAATTGTTTTGCTTATATTTAATGATATAAAACTATTAGAGCTTGACCAGTTATTCTCCAACTTAGTTCCAGCCCCGTATAGTAGAGACACTGATTATTAGACAGATATCGTCCCTATGTTAATATGGGACATATGGCGACCAGACTAATGAACCAGTTTGAGAATCAGAGGGCAAGTATGATAGAGTTGTATCACATTTTTAATGCGATGCAGAGATAAATTGAGTTTGATTGTTATCTTTGTTGCATATTTTGCATATATTTGCCGACTATTCAAATATTTGTATCATTTGCTTGATAAAGACGAGAGTATCTTTCGCTTAGTATTAAACTCAGTAATTGTGTATCCATAAAATTGTATCTTGTGTTAATATGTTCAATTACCGTACTCAATGTCAATCAGAGACGAAACACCCGATACCAATCCGTGTACACAGTGTAGTGGCGTCCAAGTAAGATACCCCCCCCCCCCACACACACACCAACATTTGGAAACCCAAGAGGATTAGACGGTCCGGGCAAAATTAATAACCCATTATAAACATTATTAATATGTTTAATCTTACTTGTTAATTACATTAAATATCGAGAAGAAAGATTTCAATATTAAAGTTACAAATAAATATTGTGAAAAACTCAGTTGTCCTTGAAAACAATAAATGACCACTTGTCCAAATGTCTTTCTATGTAACAGACGGTCCCGTAACAAATGGCATGAGGTTAATTCGGACGGGAATACATGTGTTAAAAGGCCAATTTGAAGGACAGTGGGCTACGGCCTACTTTTATTTCCATAGCTATCAAGGGTTCTTTTACGTTCACGCCAATGTGTACACACCACACTTGTCAAAATGTCGTGCTTCATTATATATGATATTATGGACAGGTTTATTTAAATTATTCACATATAAAAAATAATATATAGAAAATGAAAAGTTCTTGTTTATCCAAAAGTCATTTTAAAACAAAGTTTTAAAATCGGTGTCGTGAGAGGAGAGGGTGCGTCATCTTGTGACTTTGTGACAACCGAATGACTGTTTTCAATATTTTTCCCAATCATTAATTAACATCCAGTGATATTAATATTGTGACTCAATGACAACAGACTTTATGATTAATATGTTACGGTATTATATCCACAAATCATTTAGAATAAAGACCGGGGAGATCGAATTCCAATATTAAACTTACAATAAAATTCATGCATTTACAATAAAAAATATCCCTGTGAATACACTCGTTTGATATTGCGGTTAAAATTAATATATTTTCTTATTTCTTCTGTAAAAAAAGACTAATTTAAAAACCAAATTACTAGGTTGTGCTGTTCAAAGGCTTTAGTTGCATGTCATTTAGTTTTGACATTTTAAACTAAACATATGATTCACGTGGCTAATTATTAAGACCCAAAAGAACTGAAAATTAAAATTAGTTTGGTCTGGGTACCGAACAAAACCAACAATAAACAGAACCACACACAATTTTGGTTTGGTCTGAATACCCCAAAACAACATACAAAAAACAACAACATTTCAACACTTAATTTTAGTTTTTTTCCAAATACCCAAAACAACAAACAATATCTGAACACATTATTTTGACCAAAACCTATAAAGTCCTGACATGCGCTATGAAATTACAATGTAAAATTTTAAATTAACTTTATACAATATGATATTTAAAACGAGGTAGGTCGTGCAAATGTTTTAATATTAAACCGTGGAATATTATACAGATTCATATTTCATGGATATTAACTTCATTAATATCTTTTTTTCTGTATTAATTTAACCGTTCGTTTGGAATAGATTACAGGTTGGTTAAACTTGGTTGCAAATATACTATACGAATTTATAAGAACGATCAAAATGCGGCACAATAATTACATGTCAAAATTGCAAATTGGATAAAATGCATACAATAATATTTTTTTTTAAGAAATTAAAAAAATATATTTACCCGTTAAAATTGCCTGGTACCTGTCCGGGGAAAAATGGAAACATATTTGGCCTGAGTTGTTCCATCTTGTACAAACGCACGTGCACTAAAGAAGCGATTCTAAAAACCAGTTCCACAAAAACGTCACTAATCTATCGGGAGACGAATAGCCGAGATTGAAGACGGTAGACGACTTTTCACGGGTTTTAACCGCGATCAGTTCACCATAGGACACTTTCACAGAAACTTTGTTAATCTTAACAATACGAGCCTCTTATTTATCACGTGATGGAATACTTAAACGACCCGTGCGCATGCTCTTGTCAAGTACCCTCTGTGAAGTGAGGTAGTGTCGTGTTAAAAGTTATCATTATTGAATTACGGTGCCCGTGTCGTGTTAAAGTATTGGATATAAAAGTGGGTGGTTTTCGCAGCTCTAATCACAGTCTCCGATCCATTTAGTTGTTGTTTAATCCCCATTAACCACACGTCCGTCTGCAATCAGTCTTTCACACCCCTATCGTAACCTTATTACTCGCTTTTTAACACTTTTATTCAGCTTAACACCAGCCCAACCTTCATCCCCGTCACAATCTAGACATCTATACAACATCCCTTTACATCCAGACATAAGTGCGTGTCCTTTATACACTTGACAAATATAGTATTAAAGAAACACCCCCATTTTACAACTTATTATTTAAAAAAAAACTTTAAACGTAAATATAAATTTTTAATACGAAAAAATGAAGTGGTTTTTTTTGACAATTACAAATGTATAAGCTTACATTAGGTAAATGGAAAACATTCTTCGTTACTAGATTTTCCATTTTTAAAAAAAGACAAAAAAAAATATCTAATTTTATACCTATCTGTTTTTATCAGTCGACTGGGTCATCCATTTTTTTTTGGGGGGGGGGGGGTGCAATCAAAGAGTATAATTAAATTTAGAGTTTTTAAAATTTGAAATTATTGCAGGCGGAATTATTTAATTTTAATAAAATATTCCCTCTGTTTTGTGGGTCTCTGTTTTTTTTATCTTTAAAAAGAGAAAATCACGTTAATTATTAAGAATCAGATTTTAAAACCAAACAGAATACGATGGGAAGCAATACCGTGTTCGATTTTCTGAATTAGTAACATTTCACTTTACTGTCAACATATAGAAACTCCTTCACTTTTACTACTAATTTGAAAAGAAAAAAAAATGAAATCCTGCAAGTAAACAAGAAGTGTAGTTAGTATTTTATCAATAACAAAACGCGTGAATGTTTTCCTAGTTTAAAAAGCTCAATGATAGCATTATAATTTGTCAAATTTGAAAAGTGACAGTGTAAAAATACCACAAACAGAAAACATTATAGCTGCGTTCGCACTAAGGGTTTAATCTGAATTGAATTCAGAATAAAGTCTTATCCCGGAATTTGGCGTCACACTCAATTTGATAAAAACCTAACTGAATCTGAATCGACGAATCCGTATATTTTTCCGAATTCAACCCGGAACAATTAAGGGAGATTAGATAAAGTGTTGACAGTTCTCAATACAATGGTTAAAAACTAGATAAAGTAATTTGAGAATTTGCTGAAAATTTCAGTCAAATTGAATTGAATTTTAGGTTTAGCCGCGATCATCATTACTGAAGTCGGTTCGATAAAAAGCATAATCTCGATAACCCAATTTGGATTAAATCATCAATGAGCGTTGAGCAGCAAATCGGATTCAAATCCACTAAATATTATCGACTAGCGATGACTTCGAGAATTTTTACATGATGGTCATTTTTACATGCACACCGTTTAACGCATTTTCATATTATATACTGTTATAAGTTCTTTTTGCATTTACGAATAAAGGGATCATAAAGCGATGAAATCCATACATAACAGAAAAATGGCGAAACCTCATTACTCTACTGGAAACTTAAGGAAACGTGGAATCATGAAAATAAACAAATATTTTTTCTTGTATAAATTATAAACAGGACGGTACTTGATATATGTGTTTTATTGCTTACCCTGTCCGTGTAGTGTGTCGTGTCCGCAGGGTTGTCTTATCGGGTTTGTTTTGCAATAAATATTTAAATAAATGTAAGCAAACACATTTCACTGACTAATTTTACAAATAAACAGCAGCATATATACACTGGTTACTTATTTAAGAGAGCTAAAAATTGGAAAACCCGAATACATAACAAAGTTTTGGCCTTACAAATACGACAATTACTTTGAATATACGAAAGCCCATTAACTTTACTTGTAACATTAATTACAAAAAAAACCACCCCAAAACATAAACACACAGCAGTTATAATTTGACTTTACAATGAGTTGATACTACTTCACTATTTGATGCTATTTTGTGCATGTTTCCCGTTTTACTATTTATTGCTTTTTAACTTTCGTGTATTCGACTCGTTATCCTTGGTTGTGATGTTGTGTTGAAATTATGACCATTTACATCAAATAACCCTGCACACAGTCTTTCTAAAACATGAAAATAAATCAGGTTTTTGGACTTTTACAAATCAAAAATATGGCCATTTACTTCAAAAACAACCACAAAATAATTCTACTTTTAAAAACATAAAAACATGAAAATAAAAAAAACCTTTTGGATTTTTATAAATTAAAATATGAAAGTTAACATTTAGAATGGAAACATCTTAACCCTAAAAGATAGTAACCATTACAGAAAATAAACACACGAATAGATGAGTAGTTTACCCCTGTTCTAAATAAGAGATATACGAAACACCTATTTATATTTTACATATGTGAACTATACAAGATTAATAAAATGAAAGTAGTATCTTTAATAATAAAATTTTAATAATAGCTGAAAAGAAATGAAAAAAATAATTAAGTGTTTTTTAATCAATGGTAAAAAAGGCGAGAGAAACACTTGAAAGTTCGGACATATATTTCCGTGTTGGTATTTACTGTTATTGATGAAACATATCCCGGTTGGTGCTGACATGACTTTAAATAACATTTACTCACTCTCTCTCTCTCTCTCTCTCTCTCTCTCTCTCTCTCTCTCGTCTTTCGTCTCTCGATACAAGCTATAACTACAGGGAAGATGTTATATTATATAAATGGGGTATTAAATGAGCTTGTTAAAGGGATGTAACCAGACACGGTAAGGGTAAATAAGGGATTATATTAACAATGTTTGCATGAGTAACGACCCCACGAGTAGAGATTTCCCTAAATTAACATAGCGTGTTTACTTTCTAACTATTAGTTGTAACAGTTGTAACCGTCTCATCATTAGTGTAGTCATTTACTCAATGACCGATAATCTTATCAATTGAAAGGAGAGGTTGAACGCTCCGTCAGCACCATGCGTTAGTTATTTAAAAACGAACAAATGCCCCTTTTATTGTCTCAAGTAGGTAAATTTAAATTATGTGATCAATTGAAAGGATATAGTCTCAAGCCCCATCAGCACCATGGGTTAGTCCTTTTATCGCCCTATGTAGGTAAAATTAAATTATATTAACACTATATCTAACAAGTATTAATTTTATGTCTTATATATAGGACATCAATCAAGTCCAAAATATATTTTTGAAAATTTAATGTATGCGGCATACGATGAATTACAAAATATATATTTTTTTTAAAATTTGATATATGACGTATGCCACGAATTACAATTTGATATAGACAGACTAAGTGGAAAATATACTCAAAGATTATTATATTTAGGTACACGATAAGTAAGAATTTTGATATTTTGCACCAACCTAGTACAACAAATTTTTGAAAATATCATATTTTTTAGGCACACAATGAATTAACATTTTGATATTTTCACCAAGTACGGACGCTGAATTACAATTTATATATTTGACACCAAACAAGTACAATAAATGTTTTAAAACATTATTTCTTATGCATACGGCGAATTACAATTTTAATATATGCACGAAATTTAAGAAAATATTATTCTTTAGGCACGTGATGAATTACAATTTTAATATTTTACATCAACCAAGTAAAATAAATGTTTGGAAATATTATATTTTAGGCGAACGATGAATTACAATTTTGATATTTTACTCCACCAAATTGTACCATAGTACATACGGTGATCACAATTTTGATATTTTGCACATAGGTTGAATTACAATTTTGATATTTTACAAAAAACAAGTACAATAAATTTTTGAATATATTATATTTTACGCATACGGTGAATTGCAATTCTATATGTTACATCAAATGTTTGAAAATATTATTTTCTAGTCATGGTCCTAAGCTTAATTACAATTCTGATATTTTACACCAAACAGGGGAGAGAGAGAGAGAAATGGGGTTTAACATCAACTCAACACAAACTAGGTCATTTCGGGACTAACATATGGTTCAATTTTTATTTCAATGATTCGCTTGCGCGTAGGGGTCTTTAGCAGTGGGAGGAAACCGGAGTGCCCGGAGGAAACCCACGAGGTTGAGAAGGCGCCCCTATCTCCATGACACATACGCTCACCACTCCAGACCACTAGGCCATCCCAACCCTCTTGACTTTTCGTCGGGTCCTCCGGTTTCCTTCCACTGCTAAAAACCCTACGTCCTAGTGAATTTTTGAAATAGAAATGAACCATATGTTAGTCCCGAAATGAAACAGTTTGTGTCGAGTGGATGTTAAACCTCAGTGTATCTGTGTGTATAATATATATATATTACTGGTCTATCTTATACTCCGCTGCTACACGATAGTTCACGACGTTTAACGAACATTAAACACAAGCCACTTCAAGAACTTCACGGAATTTGGACGCCCAGAAAACAAACGCTGTATCTTCTTTCTCGATCTCGTGTGGCCACAATTAGTGAGCGGAAGATGTTTGTTTTTATAGATGAGTGGGACGGCTAGATACTAACTGGTGTATTCCTACATATTTACTAGTAGAAAACAGGCCTCGAGGGTTGGTATGTCAAGTAGTTTGGGTGTCAGGTTATGGCCCTTGGTTAAACCCGGCTTATCTCCCTTCATTACCCATCTCGAAGACAAATGAATTATGGGGTTAAAGTCGAACTCTTCTGCTCCCACGGGGCTAATGAAGATGGGTATTTGCCACGTGGCTAATTGGGTAAGGCGCTGGCTCGCTAGCCTGGAGGTCAGGTGCTCGATCCCTGCATTGGCCGAGAAAGTTCATCTCGATTTTCAGGCGTGATTTCCCCTTGTCACTGATACAGAACGGCGGGCCTGACAAGTACATCTGTCTAGTCGTGGGACGAAAAACCGAGGTGCTGTGTACACATTGGCGTGCACGTAAAAGATCCCTTGGCAGTTGGAATTCGATATAAGAGTAGACCGTAGCGCCGCTGCCCGGCAAAATTTTCCTCATAGCACACTATATGGCGTACGCCCTCATTCCATTAGCCCAGGTTAGGTGCAGAAGAGTAGGACGTTAAACCCCATTTCATTTCATTTCATTTATATGCCATACAGTTTGCTGGGTGAGGGGAATTTTGCCCGGACAGCGGCGATACGGCATACTCTTACATCGAATTTCATCTTCATGGGGCACTTTTGCGTGCACGTCAATGTGAACACGGAACCTCGGTTTTACGTCTCACCCGATGGAGTATACCATGCCCTCCGTCCAGCACCAGGCGGAAAAATCCCGATGAACTTTCTCGGTCAACTCCTGGATTGAAAACGGAATCTCCAGGTCAGCGAGTGAACATCTTACTCACCGAGGCACCGTGGTCCTGATACCCCAAATCCAGTGCTTACATACCCTGCAACACAGAAAGCGCGTTGTGCCTTAATAGTAAGTGCAGGGGGGCTGCACCACACACAATTCTATACAAAGACAAATATATGGACAAGACATCGTACTCAGAGACCACAAACAAAAGCAATTCAAAAAGAGTGAATAGATTCGGGGGCTAGCCGTAAGCGTCCACTTCGCTGTACAGTCTCGGGCCTGTGGTAAGATGCTGTAGGTGTGAAACTTCTTAATCGATCCACCTATGACGATTTGCTCTTCACTTGTCAAGCTACGTTGTAAATGGAAAAGGCGACCTGGGAATTATATAATATCATGTGCAATACCTGGGACCTGGAGTCAATCAGACATAATAACATAGATATTTATTCAGATAACCTCACTAAGGCAATAATCAGCTCAGCAGAGCAACCCCCCCCCCCCCCCGCGACAAAGGAAACAACGGCCATCTTTGTTATTTATATATTTCGTTTCTGACTTGTTATTTGAGCTCAAATATACATGGTAGTCAACCTACCCTTTTCGTTTCAAACAATTTGCATACTGGAATTTTATTCACCCCAAATCCCAATGTGGCAATATGTCATTACGAACGTATGTTGGTTAATGGAACTAATCTTGTAACCTCCAAGTGCCAACAATTTAGTGGAAGTGGAGAATAATATATTTAATAAACCTAGCCTGTTCTGATATATTAACAAAAGTTGTCAAGATAATTTGAATTTCGTTCTTTTGAAAACGATTAAATTTAAAAGAAAAGCGAATTTGGTATTGGGTTTTTTTTTGTGACCGACCACATATTTTTTTCTTTAATTCTCAGAGTAATTTAACCCGGCATACGATCTGTATCTTTCATGACATGTACGTTATCTGACCGAAATACATATTACCCATGGGAAATAACTCAGCACAGTAGTTCCAATTTCCCTCGAACAGTGAAATGACACAAACATACCAACCTGTAACAACAAATGTAGAGGCTTGTCAGGTTGGTTTAACGGAGCTCTGTAATCGTTCATTTTATACCTATCATTATCTGGCCGTATTTTCTATTCCAAGATGAAATCTTATCGTGAATGTTACGCGGTATAATTGTTTTATTTTCGTATCTGGTTACATCCAGTTGTAATAGTTTTATTTTCGTATTCGATTACATATTATTTTGATGGAGAGAGAGAGAGGGAGAGAGAGAGAGAGGGAGCGGGGTTTTAACGTCCTATCGACACAAACCAGGTCAATTCGGGGTTACGGGTCTTTTAGCAGTAGGAGGACCCACGAGGATAGACAGGCAACCCTCCAATTCCCGAGCTGGATACAGTACGTTGTAGATAAAAGTGGCTTCTCAAAATAACCCAGTTAGTGCCCAGTGGATATTAAAGCCATTTCGTTATCTATCACTGGAATACAAACCACGCCAGTCGACTCACTGACGGACCTTATGATACAACGCGCATGCGTTAACTATTGTTTATAATGTCTACGAATATTACATGTCTTGTCCATGGGGTTTATCCAGTGTAATTGTTTATGGTGCGGTCCTCTTGCTCTTACTACATGAAAGTATTATACAGAAATAATATTATGCTATATAAATATTTTAATCATTGCAAGGCTTCGAAAATACTTTTCTATTAAATGTGTTATTAACCTCTAATTTTTATAACTGCTTTATAAGTTCAAAAATAATTTTTAAAGATAGAAACTTAACACAGGAATAATACCTAAGTCAAAAATAATTTTAAAAAAACCCAAGAAATATAGTACAGGAATAATTCATTTGAAATATTTTTAAAATCTAACTCTGTGTAACCCTGATTGTAACGTTAGAAATATGTATGTATATTCCAAAAAAAAATAACACACTAACACTATTTATGGATTAACAATTACTTGTTTATTAACATGCAATGTCTCAACGATGATAAAGACGAGAGTATCATCGACGAAACGTTGCATATTATTAAAGGGATTATCCCGAAAAGAACAGAGTCTCAAAAATTAAAGTCCGAGTATTTATGGAAATCGTGGACCAAAATATAGAGGCAGGGTTTATTTACCTTGTCTCAAAATTTCAGCTCAAAATATAGAGTCGTTTGGACGTGAACGTCAACACTGCTTATCCGGACACGTAACCCGTTTAAGATTTCGGGTCAATATTTTCATTGGGTGACCTGATAATCGATTCCCGTTTCTTGATAGGTATATACAGTGAATGACCCATGTACTGTACATGATAACAAAAGCTAAATTTCACCTACATATTATTTTCATAGAAAAAAGTCTGGTTTTATCTAGATACTGTATAATACAACGGTCTCCATTTCCAGATAAAGACGGTCAGGTTTAAGTTATTTACAAGCGTATCACAAATGTCGGGTTAGCTGGTCGGCCTTAGGTAATGGGTTTTAAGGGATTTTAACACAAAATTAAGCAGTTTTATTCCCCAAAAAGTTATCCGGATTGGCCCTTTAAACCAGTAATTGTTAATCCATAAATAATGTTAGTGTGTTAGTGTTCAATTACTAAATGCCACTTACAGAAGGTGTAAAAAATAAAGTTAACCAAAATCTGATATCATTTAATGCATACAAATGAAATCTAAGTGGGTATCTAGTTTTGTTTCTACCGGAAATTTATAAGTCTGACGGCAATACAGATATTAGACTATAAAGAATTAACTTGGGTGGAGTGGACGTTTATATAGAAACTATATATAGAATCGAAATAACTCTGATTCTTATCCAACGAAACATACATTTTCTTGCTCTTAATTTGTTTATTGATTAGATAGAATTAAAAACATAAAATTGATCAAAATCTGAATTATGTACTATTTAATCTACAAAAATAAATTATAAGTTGATACTGTATTTTGTACAATTTATAAAGTTCGTTTTATTAATAGCATACGTTTAAACCTTCAACCATAATAACTTGACTACGATACATTCGGTGTATTTATAGCGACCGCTGTTTTACTGTTAGTGGAGCGTGTGTCTGGTTGACACGTCTGAACATAGATCGCTGCTGTCATCAGTCGGCCGATCTGTCCAGGTTTGATGTCCCACTTTGAACACATTTCAGTATCTGGTTCTCCCGCTGTCTAGCGCACGGTTGAGTTACCATTCTAAATTGGTCGCACTTGCGTACCGTAGGGTTTAAATGTTCTGGTCCTGCTTCCAAATTAATCTATGAAGGTAGGGTTATAACTCGATATCAATTTCTGACGCTCTAATTAGGTACTACACGTGGTAGTCTGCCATTCTTTTTCGTCGAATTAATGTTGATTTCCCCCCCCCCCCCCAAAGAGTTTAGAAACTAAAACGTTGTAGTCTGCCATTCTTTATTTGCTAATGTAACATCGCATTGTTTTTAACATTTCCCCCCGAAAGCCATGTACAAGACACAAATGCAGAAACACGCTTTAAAGAAAGGACAACATGGTTAGACTTTTTGCGAGATAATGTAATTGTGTGAAATACCAGAGATAGAGAGAGAGAGAGTGAGCGAGAGAGAGAAAGAGAGAGAGACTACGTAATTGTTTTCAATAAAAAGCTTACGCTTTGGGGCGGGGATGGGGGCTTTTGCGGTGGGAGAAAACCCACGAAGTAAGGCATGCGACCCAACTCTTTGTCACGTACAATAGTGGCAATCATGTTAGACCGTTCGGCTTTTCCCCTTTGCTAAAGTATCCTAAACGCAAGCAATTCGAATTTTTGAAGTAAAAGTGTACCATATTATGTTTATGCCTGAAATGACATAGTTTGTGCGGAGTGAACGTTTAATCTCCTTTATACACAAAGTAAGTTAGATTAGACTACGTGGTAGTTTACAAAATCAGAAAAATAAATAAACGAAACAAATTTGTAATCTAATTCGTTTTATTTCCGATATAGAGTCGTGTTAGACCGTTCTGTTTTTTTCCACTCTTAATTCACTCGAATTTGTGGCGTAAAATAGTACCATATTATGTTAGTCCCAAAATGACATAGTTTGTCTGGATTGAACGTTAAACCCCAAAGAGTCTACTATTATGATATCAGTTTAACATCACAATTGCCTTTAATGTGAACATCACCCATCGTCCGTCTATAAATCTAGTTAGACGATCCAATCAATAAGGTGATTATGTCGCCTCAATCCCGACTTGAAATCTTTTGTTAAACGGCTGGGAAAGCTCAGTTGCTTAAACAAAAATAGGGAATCAGCGAGCAGAAAACGAAACGCAATGATAGCTGGAAATCGAAGGCGTCTCTGTTGAGATGTTTGTTGTCTTTCAATGCTTTCCGCCGTCTTTTACAAGCCGATATTTGGCCAACAATGCTGACCACGTTGGAAGCAAATTGGCACAGAGGGTTATTCAATAGGACTGGAGGCGATTATGGGGCAAAGATGCTCTCTAATTCAGTTTGTCAGTCCTTTAACCTGCGATCAATACGAGTGCGTATAATGTATAGCCCAGTTTAATAGCATTACAGAGAATAAATATAGGGTCTGCGAGACGAGAGGCTCATCTCATAGTCTTCAAGTGCCGCTTGTTAAAAATCGAAGTTACCCTCTTGAGGCAAGTAATGAATGAATTGTGAAATTAAACACTGAGCTCTTCCCGTCTGTAATTCAAGCCATTTATGTAGCTGATTTATTTTTACTTTATTCGATATTAATTAACGCTAGAAATACGAGCTAGGGTTTATTTTCATTTTCAGTTTTCTCTCCGTTTTCTTTTATTTAACGCTCCCGGCAACAAAAAAGAAATAAAAAGGAAAAAATTGTCTCCGTTTTTTTTTTCCAATTATAAACCGAGGATCTTCTCTCCATGTTGTGTAATAAATATATGTCAACTAGTCTACGTGTAAATCGCTTTAACTCCAGGTCATGTGTGGAGAGAAAGAGAGAGAGAGAGAGTTTTAAACTCCACTCTATGTTGCTGGCTAGTGCGTGTGTGTGGGTGTGTGTGTGTGTGTGGGGGGGGGCTGGTGGTCTAGAGTGCCGCGCTTCAACCTCTAGCTTGTCGGTCACCTCTGGCTTGCGACTGTGGTTTCGATCTCTGGTATGAGCGTATGTGGCATGGAGATAGGGGCGCCTTCTCAACCTCGTGGGTTTCGAGATAGTGAGGATAGAGAGAGAGAGAGAGAGAGAGAGAGATATTTAAACTCCACTCAATACAAACCAGGGCCCTGTTTTTCGAAATCTTGACTAAAAATAAAATCCAAATTTTAGTAATAAAATTTGGATTTTATCTTAGTTACAATTTCGAGAAACAGGCCTTAGCCCATTTCGGAACTAGCATATGGTTCAATTTAAATCCGCATGCACGTAGGTGTCTTTAGAAGCGTTGGGGAAGAAAGAGAGGTCGCGGAGAAAACTCACATTGTTGACCATGCTTCGGATGAGGCGACAATGGAGCTTTTGGTGTATACCATGGAAGTTAAAAGCAGGGTAGAGCACCGGATGTATTCAAGATAATTCCCCATTGTTCATCGTTCATTCATCATTTATTCACTTAATTAGACAGTAATTAATCTTATGATCCTTTAATCCTTTAAAACTAAAGTTAGCGAGAGAGGGAGATAAAGAGAGAAATGGGGTTTAACGTCCACTCAACACAAACTAGGTCATTTCGGGACTAACACATGGTTTAATTTTATTTCAATAATTCGCTTGCGCGTAGGGGTCTTTAGCAGTGGGAGGAAACCGGAGTGCCCGGAAGAAACCCACGAGGTTGAGAAGGCGCCCCTAAGTTAGACGTGAAGCTGCTGAGTTAATGACAGATTATTGATTGTTATGTTATATTTATAGCACGGCTTTCATGAGTTAACAGGTTTAACACAGAGATCTGCTCAACATGCTCGTTGTTATTGCACGGAAAACCCACCCTACTTCTCTATATGATTTCTACTAAAACTAGCGTAAACCAACAAACGTGTGCAATAACACCGAAAATTTCTAGTTATTGCACAGTTACGCCCAATGAGTCTAGTAGAAGTAAAACAATCTGCTTATTGAACAAAAAAAAAAGGAAGATCCCCTGTCCGTGTTACAAATTGTATTGTCTGCTACGATTGAATCTTTCCAATTTAATTGGTATATTTTGAACTTTTTTTAAGTTACAGGCGATATTTCTTATCAGTGATTGTTTCCCATATAGATTATGTTCTATCGATGTAACTGGCGTGGTTTCGAATCTCCGTCTGTACGTGACAAGGAGTAGGATCGCCTGTCCAACCCCCGGGGTTTTCTCCGGGTACTCCGGTTTCTTCTAACTGTTAAAGATCCCCACGCGCAAGGGATTATTGAAATAAAATTAGACCATATGTTAGTCCCGAAATGACCTATATATAGTTTGTGTCAAGTGGACGCTAAACCCCATTACTCTCTCTCACTTTCTTTCTGTTCTATCAATGTTTTCCTAATCGCTTAATAATGCCACTTAAAGATTGTGTATATACGACGTGTACCAATCTATTGGTATTTATATAATTATATATATATCACAGATGGCAAAGATCGTAATATTGACTTTAAATGTATATTAATAGTTGTATGATCCGCAAATAAAATATTTTTTAAAAAAGGAGGGAAAGAAATTAAACAAAAGAATAGTAAAAATGGATACTTCACACTGCTATCTAGCGACACGCCCTGTTTTTATTTATGCATAGATTATTGAATAATTTTGTTTGTCGCTTTTGAATAGTTCTAATACATTAATTTTGTTTATTTTTTAGAATGCATTATAGAAATTATGATAAACTTTGTAGTAATTCTAATTGTTTAATATTTCCAATGATTTATCAAATCTTGACGGTCAGTTTCTGGTTTTAGATGTTCATGGTTGACGTAGCTAACAGTTTTTGTTGAATGTGTGTATTCTAACCGACATGACTATTCTATCAGCAACCAGCTAATTTAACAATATAATTAACGTATGGGAAGATCGTCGCCCACTAACAAAACACTGCCGTCTGTCTCGTGTTGAAGAAAGCCGGGATTGTACTTAATCGATGCTTAATTTCACAAGATGCCTAACAGTTTTAACTCTAGTGCTTAAATTCCTTTATTCGCGAGTGCTTCATGTCCGTGACGTCACTACTTCTTAGCTGCTGTGCAAACAAGCCTCGAGGGAGCGCTCTGATCGGAAAGAGCAGCCAAGCACGAGTGATTGCTGAGCGATCAATGAAAACGAGGCAATTCGCGAACTTAATCGGATTTTGGTTCTACTTAATGTTGATCGTACAAGCTAGTTTGTTTTAATTTGAATCAATTCACGGTTTTAGTTTCAATCTGCTAATATCATTTACATTGTCAACATAGGCTTTTCTAGCTAAATCTATCTTATGACATTAGAGAGTGGTTGCTCGTGCGGGAAGAACGTTACTATACTGCCGATGTTGCGGCCTTAGGCTATATTACTGTAACGGTATCTATTTCACGTGACTATGTAATACCGATTTTATATTATACTCATTGTTGACGCTGATCTCTAAACATATTTAATTATGTTTATAAAAGATATTCCGCCCATTAAGTGGTTACAAGCAAGTCATTCAAATGAAATAGGACATCAAAAATGTATTTTTTTAGAAGAAGTCACTTAAAAGATTAAAAGACATCTTTATGCAAACTTGGTCATGTGAAATTTCTTCAATACCATAACTGAGATATTATTTTCAATTTAAATGTTCATCAACGCCGGAAATATTTGTCAAATGTAGGTATATCATGTTATAAATCTAGATGTTCGAATCACAATTTAGCCATTGAATCCGAAGATGGAATGGTTTTGCTCCGACAGGTCTAAAGAAGACGTGCATGCACAGTGTACAACGATGGAATTGTTTCGTGGACAGCGCTGCGCAACGAATTCCAATTGCCAAGTTATCCTTCTGTGTAGACGGGACCTAGATTTTTCGTGCCATCCGAATGACTGCACCAGTGACACGGAGAAACCACGCCTGAAAATCCCGATGAACGAGTCTAGGCTGCTTTGGCACACCGACCAACTGGTTTGATTGGTCCAACATCGCGATGCGGTGGTAATTATATTTTTGTGGATGCGATGATATAATATATATATTTGGGAAAAAACCCTGTATGTCAAAGGGGTTTCAAAGTGGGGCCGATGGGCCCCGGACCGTCGTCCAACGGGAGTTTTAGGGTGTAAGTGCTTTAGAGTGTAAGGCCCGACATTGAGTCACGTGATTGGTTTCTATTTTTAGCTTTTTTGTACGACGTAACAAGGAGCAAGTTCGCCTGTTCAACCTCGTGGGTTACCCCCCCACACACACACTGTTAAAGATCAATACGCGCAAGCGTGATATTGAAATACAATTGAACCACGTGTTAGTCTCGAAATGACCTGGCTAATGTCATTTTCTTCATTATCAGATCGAACACGAGAGGTTGGTTATCTCAATTGGGTAACGTAGCCCAGAATAATTAGATATGTTGCCTCAAGTTTATTTTCAAAAAACGTTCACAAAGTCTAGCCAAAAACAACATACATAATTTGTTTAAGACTGTGATGCCAGCTTGTCCAAAAACTAGTCAGAGTATGCCGATATCAACTCTCATTTCAGATATTCGTACGGCTAACTGGACTAACTAACACACACATTTGCAACGAAATTGTTATGAAACGATACAATTAAATTGGGTTCAAAATTGAGTATGGTTAGGCATTAGCACCAAAACTCAACCCCACCCCAGTGTTAACTCAAATCGATTCCTTCTTTAAGTCATTAACAATTTCTTAATACCGTTATACGGATTCTCCATGGTGACAGCCGCCATGTTGATGATGTAATACCACGTGATAATGTTCGCTAATGGAATCATTTAGCGCAGAGGTGTCAAAAGTACTGATACTAATCTAGTCATACCATTAAACACCCTTGTGCGGTAATTCAATTAACTTTTCGACGATTATGCAACATTTTTAATGTTTGTACTTGTTGGGAAGGCTAGCATTAAATATTAAAGGGACATTAGGAAACATTAGATTAAGCCTTGACAGTTTTCGCTATAATATTTCAAAAATAGATAATAAAAACAAAGTATGCTGAAAAAACCCACCCAGACAAATTGCTTCAATCGGAACCGAGATGTTACTATCTTTGGTGCGATAACAAAACAAGTCTCGATTATCCAGTTTCACGTTAAATCGACTAAATATCACAGGCTAACGACGGCACCGAGAGTGGATTAGGTTTGGGTAAGTTATAAATTAATGTCTAATTAATAATTTAGACAACATTTCAGGCCTAAAGAAAGACCTGCGATAGGCAGATTTAGTTCTTGCATAATGTATGATTAAATGAAATAAAACGTGGTATAAACGTCCTAGTGTTCATCTCATATGGTTTAATTTTATTTCAATAATTCGCTTGCGCGTAGGGGTCTTTAGCAGTGGTGAGAAACTGGAGGACCCGGAGTACCTGGAGAAAACCCACGAGGTTGGAGGTTTGCTTAATAAGATTGGAATAAAATATATTAAGTGAAAAGGATTTTTAAAATCTATAAAGAACCATTTGCAATATGAAGGTCTCCGGTAGAAACACCTTAGGGGTCCACTAGAAGCACTTTAGGGGTCCGCTAGAAGAACCTTAGGGTCTCCGCTAGAAGAACTTTGAAGGTATCTGCTACAAGCACTTTAGGGGTTTCCGCTAGAAGAACTTTGGGGGTCTCCGCTAGAAGCACTTTGAAGCTCTCCGCTAGACGCACTTTGAAGCTCTCCGCTACAAGCACTTTAGGGGTCTTCGCTAGAAACACTTTGGAGGTCTCCGCTTCAAGCATCTTAATTAGGGGTCTCCGCTAGAAGAATTTTGGGAGAATACATAATTTGTATTATAATCTGTTGTTTATCTCAAAATCGTTTTCATAATGGCGAGCGCACTTATACTAAAGATATAAGTCCGCTAACACCCAGGCTAACATTATAAGTAAAGCTGTATTTGATTAGTCAATCAACATCCAATAAGTGTTTTGTAGTATTTGATTGGACGCCGTTTAATACGAGTAATGTATTCTGCCGCAGTGACTACATCCTCTCAGTCAAATTACTTCTGATAAGGTGTTTGAATACAACACCGTAACCAAACAGTCCGGTGCTTATCTTTTTAGTTATTCGACTTTCCTTTTGATATTCTGGCTTCCCTCGCACTTTCGCCCTAACCTCTAACTGAACTGCGTTTTCAGAAAAAAATTCAAGCGCAATCGTTTACTTCGCCTTAATGTGTGTTCAGGGCTGAAGCTTCAACATAAGGGTTTTTCAAATAAGCCCGTTTCCTTTTAAGACACGTCTCCATCTTTTTGTAGAAACCCTCGCGCAATTGTTACTGTTTGCACGAAACAGGTGGCCGGTAGCTATAATTAAAAATATAAATGTTCTTGGTTTTTTTATCTCACAAATCAAGTTCGGTCTCTTAACTCTCTTTTAATACGATTCGTGCTGGTTGACATAAAATTCAATATTTTCAAGAACCCGAAAGGCAAACATATTAGTAATTAAAAACGAGTTAGATATTGGGCGGCATGAAAGGAAACAACGATTTTATTATTCGTCTTTACTTTAAAGAGGTGTATAGATTGTTCCCCCATGCTGGGCGGAGGCGACGTAATTCAAGGCGGATAACTCTGAAGTAGACGTGTATTAACTTGTAAACAAAGGACTAGATAATAATTCCACTGGTTAAAGAGCTTCCACACAATCATAATGTTTGACGAGATTTTATGAAAGCGAAATTAAAGATTCATAAAGGCCCGTGATTCATATTTGTTTATTGTTTTTACAAACTAGACAAAAAAATGATCATCTCGTGACTTTGTTTATTCCATGTTATAGAAGGGGCCAATAGCGGATCGTAGATCATGGTATTGGTTTGACAACTTACTAGGAGATCATACACAGGTCATAATCGTAGATCATTGTATTTAGTCCGGTGGCTGAAGGGGGGAATCGACACCCGAGCTGTGAATTTATGAGACCAAGTTTTTTCTAGACCAGTTTTTTGTGTAGATACCGAATCTGTGTGGGATCAGGCGTTTGAGGGGGTGGGGGGTGGGGGGGGGGGGGTCGGGATATAGGGGTCAAATGTCTATAATTGATTCAGCAACTTACCAGATCATACGCAGGTCATAATTCTATGGTGTGGTGGCGAATGGTTTAACGCAATAATGTCTGTCATTGAGTTATGTGGCGAGGTTTCGAGCCACCGTTTGTACGTGAGCAAGGCCGTCTGTCCAACATCAGAGTTCCTCCAGTTTTCTCCGACAGCTAAAGACCCCTCCGCGTAAGCAAAATATTGAAATAAACGGAACCATATGTTAGTCCCGAAATGACCTAGTTTATGTTAATGGTACTACATTTTAACTGGAATGGAGAGTGATTTTAACGTGTATTCTGGATTACTAAAATGTCGATGTATTGTACATATATTTATTATACGTGTCGTTTGAATGTAGTTGGACGTTAAAACCCATTTTATTTTATTTCTTGCCTTTTGAATCCACGGTATCCCAAATGGCACCGGGTCACGAACCAGGAGTTTCGATGTTCGATCCCGAAGTTGGCAGACAGGCTCTCTGAATTTTCAGGCAAAATCCTATCAGCAAGAAATATGTGCCCTTTATTCAAGTGTAAAATGGCAGACTACTTCTGGAAAAAAACCCTAAGGATTAATCTTCTTTTTTGTTTTGAAATTATACATAATCCTAATTTTGTACCAGCGGGTCGACGAAAAAAGAATGGCAGACTACCACGTGTAGTACCTAATTAGAGCGTCAGAAATTGATATCGAGTTATAACCCTACCTTCATAGATTAATTTAGAAGCAGGACCAGAACATTTAAACCCTACGGTACGCAAATGCGACCAATTTAGAATGGTAACTCAACCGTGCGCTAGACAGCGGGAGAACCAGATACTGAAATGTGTTCAAAGTGGGACATCAAACCTGGACAGATCAGCCGACAGAATACAGCAGCGATCCATGTTCAGACGTGTCAACCAGACACACGCTCCACTATCAGTAACACAACGGTCGCTATAAATACACCGAATGTATCGTAGTCAAGTTATTATGGTTACAGGTTTATACGTATGCTATTAATAAAACGAACTTTATAAATTGTACAAAATGGCGTATCAACTTATGATTAGTTTGTCTCGATTAACCGATAAACAATTCAGATTTTGATCAATTTTATGATTTTAATTATATCTAAGGAATAACCAAAATGAAGAGCAAGAAAATGTATTTTCGTTGGATAACATTCAGAGTTATTTCGAGTTATAATTCGGAAACATTTTTTCAGTCCTATTTCTATATTATGTTTCCAATTATTAATATTGTATTAAGGAAGTTACGTCGCTGTTCCATTTTGAAAATATTGCTTTACTTGGACAAAGGTGGGGCGTGGCGACGATATGAGATATGAAGTCCACTCAACACAAGTTAGTTCTTTTGTAGTCTCATATCTGTGTTTTCTCTAGTCTAATAAATTAAATAAGGACAATTTTTAAGCAATGGGAGGAAGTCGGATAAACGGGAGAAACACTAGGTTTATCAGGCAAATTTACTTATTGTCACGTATAAATCTGTGACCGACATCACGAAACTTGTCAACTGCAAATAAATATGTAATGGCTCACGTGTGATAAGGGAGATAACTCCAAACAGCCTGACTAGTTATTGGGATCAGACCAGTAATTTTTTCCCTATGACAAATGTTGAATCTATATATGCCATTTCTTGGCTTGTAACATAATTTGACTTTTCTTCCGATTACTAGGAACTGTCCAGAACGTCCACAATAACCCGATAAAATATTAAAATATTGGTGGTGGTGGTGGTATTGGGGATGGTGTGACTATTTCGATTTTGACCTCAGGATAGGCAGTGATAGTTCCTTTTAGAACGTTCCTTTTATATAGCTGCAATATGAAAATTGAAAATATCGCTCTTCCCTACCTCTGTTTTAAGGTTATTTTGGAATCCTTACCGAGTATTTTTAACAGTGATTCTTCTTTGTTCACCAAAAAGGACCATTTCGCGCCACATATATTTATAATAATTCAATACTATTTTCAAATAGAATTTTTTTTTGTGATTAAAAAACATGAACAGATCAGCCATTACGAGACTCGAACATACACTGACCGCATGTTTTATTAATTACAAACTTCTTCTTGCAAATAGTGTTGATGTATTACGAAATTGTGTCAAATATGGCGAGAAAGGATATCGTTTGGCGAACAGTAAAGCATCGCGGTGAACAGTAGAGGGTAAGGATTTCAAATTAGCCCCAGAACAGAAAAGACCCCTGCGCGTGCGCCAAGATAATAAAAATGAAAAAGAAGACTTGTCTGCGATATCACTTTCGCTGGAAGCGGACGTTAAACAATAAGAACAACAACAACAGGTGGGGAGGACCGGTATTTTCACATTACAGCTATAGGAACAGTCGGCAGAGAGGCTTCCGATCAGAAACCGTATCTAAAGGACGATTGATTTCTCTAATTCAATTTCAGAACACTTAGCTCATTCTGCACACACTGATCCACCCACCCACTTCATACTTCGAGAATAGGTCTCTGTCCTCAATGGCTGCCATATCCAAAAATTAGTATATTGTTTTGAAATGCGATTCTACTCCATTTCACATCTGGCACACATGAAGACTAAATAAACCTATTCAATGTCTTTAAATCGAAGCATAATAAATACTCCTGAAAATTCTCGAAGTATACTTAGTGTTTTCGACAACACAAATCTTCGATTTAGGACTTAAACTGGTGGTCAACTAGCTTAGGGGTTGCCGATTGTCAGTCCGGAACCTCTAGAATTGACATAATTGCAATCAAGTGATATGGAATTCAACCATGTCACAGTTTTGCCAGTCCCGACAGCTGAGGTAGAGTGAGTAGAACCGTGACGTATTCCAAGTAACAAATATGATTCATCTACAGTGATTGGTTAAGATAAATTTTATGCAGTCGGCACATGCGTTTTACTTCACAATTCTCCTTTTTCACTTGATTGATATTATATTTAGAATTGAGAGAATTTAATGCCCGAACGTTCGATCGAGTACCGCCTTAATGTCTGTTCTCGCTTGGAAATAAGTGTAGACAGTTTAGTATGCATATCGCCATAATAGTATAAAATACACCAAAACTAGACAGACAATGCAAATTACAGATCGAAAAGTTGTCATAAGGTCGAAAATGGATGGGAATATAGCTATAGATGAACAACATAATGTTAATATGGGATGCCCAATTGAACGTTCCGGAATTAAATTCTCCGTATTCCAAAAATAGAGTACAACGCACGTGGGGACTCCATAAAAAAAATCGCAACCAACCATGATAACTTAAACTTAAAACACGCCGCAATCCACTCACATCTTCTCAACTGTCGGGACTGGCAAATCTGTGACAGGGCTGAATTTAAATTCTGTCAATTCCGGACGTTCCGGGCTCACTCGGCAAACCTCGACAGATTTAGGTACAATCTAACCTCGGCTGTATGACGAATTCTGCCACATTGAAACTACTTTAAAGGTCCGGGATGAAAAATGGCTGCGCCCATGGTGCCTTGTGTTTTGTAGGAATAGAGATACAATCTTGACAATCGTACATAGCTTTCAATGTCTGAAGCTGTTTGTCTTTCATGTTTATTCGATTTTCTTTAAACTAAGGACAACTTTGCAACGAAAACTCTACACACTCCACAAAATAAGCCACCTTAGGAACTTCTTTGTAAAAGCGGCAAGTTTTCCTGTCAAGGTAAACCGGTAGCTGCATCGCAAATGTATGGGCGTAGGTGCATAGCACTTACTGTCACACAGCCAGGGCTAGATGTAGGGTACCGGAATCTACCGAGGTTTGCAGAGTGGTTCCGGACTGACAATCGAGCATCCTATATCGTGCAACCAAGGGGAAACAACTGGTCTTAGTAGAGGGTTGAAATCTGAAAATGAGATTTTATAATTCATTTTTATGCATATAAAAGGTAGATTATGGTGTGTCGCATCTGGCTAAGGTGGATGCCAGGCGCGATTTACGTTTAAAGAGGTTTAACCTGTATCTCACAATTCTAAAATACAAACGAAATTTCTTTATTATTCCAAAAGTCACTTAGCGGCACAAAAAGCATCCACTACAACAAAATCGTCACACGAAATTCTACTTTGATAAAGTTACAACTGTACTGCAAACAAGAAATCCAATAAACAATTGAATCAAGTAACATGACACAAAATTATAACCACAGAAAACACTAAATTCAACTAACAAATTGAATCCAGTTAGCTGTTGGGATATACAACATAACTACAGATATTTGTGGTTCCGAATCGCGATGCAACACTCATTCCAAACAGTATCCAAAGTCTATACAGGTAATAATGCTATGGAATACGGTGGTTGTAATTCTCCTAACTGACGAATGGCGAACGACAAAAGAAAAATATGGATAAGGCGATTACATAATCAGGATTCCTTTATTTTCCGCTTATTTGTTGTTATTCAGCAGTAAAAATTGGAACTACCGGGAAGTTCACAATGTAACGGAGACATGTCATATGCTGATACTACGAGAAGGCGTCTATTTTAAATGCTATTTAAAGTGGGAATTTCATATTTCTAAGAAAGTCAAAACATATTTATTTCTATGTCTTTTGCTCAATTGGTTGTCAGCTCACTATAGTATTATACAATCATAGGCATTACTTTCCACACTTAAACATCTATCACATCGGAAATAATAACACAATTACCTCCCTTGTTTTCAATTCCCCATGGGATAGCTATCTTCAAACGTTTGAATTTAAAGTTGAAAATGATATTTTTGCCAATTTCTTAACTGGCGATAGTTAATTATAGGATTATTCTTTAACAAGGTAGGTCTGTTTATAGATACCATCTATTTTAAGGCTTTATTTTAATATATTTTAAAAATATAACTAAAAAATATGAAATTGCAGCTTTAACAGACATGTTTTTTATTCACTTAATTCATTTATTTATTCGCTTTTATTATTTATTGCAGTTCTTCACTTAGTAATAAACAGTTCAATTGTGTTCCGAGTAAATTGTTTCAATGTCATTTAGTAATTGAACTGGAATAGACAGGTGCCAATTCTATGGAATACAATTACTGCTTATTACTGAGCGACGCTGCGTGATAATGACTAAAGAAGCCTATCGAAACGTCGCTCCGTATCCCACCTGTGTATTCCAGTTCAATCACTAAATTACAGTGAAACAATTTGTCCAAAGTTTGTTGACCGAGATGTCGTCTAATAGTTTGGATGCAGTTTTGGCGGGTGTAGCGATAGGTAGCGTAAGCTTACTCTTTTGGGCACCTGTTACTTCTATTTGTCGTGTATTTTGTACACAGTGAACAGTCCATTTGTCTAATGGTTTGGATTGTCCGTACTTGGTTTTATTTTATTGATTATTTTAACTCGCCACAGGACATCTGACATTCGATGAGAATAATGACATCTGGTGTTCTGAAGAGTGACAGCACTACGTCCGAATGACAAATATATCCGATGAGCCTAGTTTGGTGTTCCGAAAATAGGTACACTGGTCGTAAAGGGTATCCAACATGACAACATCCATTTACGCTGGGGGCATAGATATATATATTATATATATATATACGATATATTCAATTCATAACGCACCGTGGGATCACAGCGGATTTTAAGTCGGGTTGGTAATGGTTGTTGATTTCGAAAAAAACATTTGAACTTCTACACCCTCCAGAATTATTGTGTATACGAGCACCTCCGCATAGGCCATCAACAATTTGGTTATTGCCGGAAAATGTGATGTTATACATAACGGACCATGGACTCGGCTGAAGTATCCATTCCGATTTGCGATTGACGGTGAAGCTCGTATTTCGTAGATCAATGCGAAACTGACCAAGGGCTGGACAGGTGGTATTTACAAATTTGTTTGCATCACCTGCTGTGCCGTAAAACGTCTTGTGGGTGTAGTGGGCAAATGTCGTTTCACCTCTAGCTATTCGCAGTTTATATCTGCGAAGTTGCACTTTTAAGTACTCGGTGTCTCCAAGCCTATATTTAGCTATGGTGTCAGGATCAGCAAGGACTGTGGTGCACGTGGAATAACTAGAATAGACATAACGAGATCTAGACGCAAAATTAAGATAGGGCAATGTGACGTAGTCCTTGGCATTTAATGCTGTCATGTTATAACAGAAAATCTTCATTCGTTTCACAGTTCCTTTGTCAGAATGATACAACCAATATTCGCCATCGCTGTAAGACGTGTTGCAGCTTTGTAATTCAGCGCAATTTCTAGGCAATCTTAAACATGTAAACGCCGTCCAATTCCCATCGTGTTGACAAACAACAGTCGTATTGGCGTAATAACCTTCCTTGCAAACATCCCCCAGTTCGTATCCGACTTGGAACACGGTTGGATCTCCGGATAACGTGTTGGTTTTGTCTCCAGTTCCCAAACATCCAACAACCTCACATACATATCTACTGGAACTAATGGCAGAACATAAAGCATTGAAGGGGCATGTGTGATACACGCAACTTCCGGCCAAGCTACGAGGCCAATCTGCTACATCTGCGATCACGTAATTCAAATTCTCACCCGTAACGTAATCACCACTTGGTCTGCGATATAACGAACATGTCCCAGTAAGTACGTTATAATCAAATGCCTGACATGCGGAGCTTGAAATACACGTTTTAACACATTGAAGTAGATAAAGATCATCAAAAACTAGATATGAATTATTAGTTATCTGTTCACCGTGTTGAAGCTGTGAATATTGTAAATGAGTACATGTTTCGTGGCACATGACAACAGATACATATGCCACTATTATCACCGTATCCATCAAACACCTTATCCGATACATTCTGAACTCGTGGATTTTTTCCGGGTACTCCGGTTTCCTCCCACTGATAAAGACCCCTACGCACAAGCGAATTATAGAAATAAAGCTAAACAATATGTTAGTCCCGAAATGACCTAGTTTGTGTCGAGTGGACGTTAAAGAAGGACGTTAAACTTATTTCACAATTCAAGACAAACTTCCTCGTCGGTTTATTTCTGACACAATATGAATTGCAAAATGTTTGACATCTTTTCCATTAATGTGGCACTTAGATATTCTGAATTAATATTCAACGTAACGTCCGCATTGAAAATACAATGTTATCACAAACAGTTTAAATCGTTGATTCTAGCGCTTCATCGGTGCACATGAACAACACAAATGTTATAAGCTACAAAGCTTTTACAAGTTAGAATTTATACCTTTACTTAGTTCACAAACAAAAGATGTCACAGACAACCCCGTCTTGCTTGTTAAGTAATATAAAAAGAATACAATATTCGTCTGCAATGATAATCTCGTCTACCTGTGACGTGATAACAATTCAATATACAATATCCGTAATGGTAATCCGGCCAATATATGCTGTGATCCAATACAATGTTCATATGCTTTGATGATCCCGACTACCATTGATGTAATAGATATCCAATATAGCATTCGTATACATTAACAGCCGTATAAATTTAAAGTAGCCAAGTCTCTAACTCAATGTCATCCAAAGTCTTCCACATTGAAAACACGAATTCTTTGTCAATTTAAAAGGTAAGCTTCTGATATCCAATATTTAAGATAAAATAAACATTTTACCATTAGCACACGATTCGTGTACCATGATGCGTTTCGGCGACATTTGTAAGACTTGAAGAACGAGGCTAGACATAATCCAAAAGCCATGTCAAACAGTATTGCCATTCTTATCTGTTATACAGCATGCGCAATAATTAATATATAGACTGGAATAACCAGACGCTAGAGATTGCCATTTGATTGAGATTTCTGACGCATTTCGCCAAACATAACCGATTTGAAATTAGAGTAAAAACAGAAACGATTGAATGTAAATCAGTTTATATACATTCGTATTACATTATTATATGGGTTGCGACCCATTTGTGTCAATTTCTAGGTCCCAAATATTACGGATTTAGCTCCTTAAACAATGACACACTGATGTTAAAGTACAGTGAAACGACCTATTTCTGTTAGCGGGCGCGGATTGGGCAGGTAAAATCAGGCACTCTCGACTTGATTAAATAGATTTTTTGTCAATGATTTAGTATTCTGTTCTGTTATTTTTCATAAAGTCCAATAATATCAATCAAACTGTTTTTTCTCAGAAATATCAAATTAAAAATTAACGCACTGTAAAACAGATGCATGCAGTTGCTTGGCAACATTATTGTGAAGCGAAAAAAATGTTTCGATTTAAAACAAAATCAATGCCATGTGAGACACATTACTTATTTATTCTCCTTATGATCTGGACGCGAATATAAAATCGTTGGGCTATTTTTCTATAATTCTAAAGCTTATGGGGGTCCAGCCGTGACAGTACATGTGCCCACACTATGCTCACGAGGGCCTTTAATCGTAGTCAGAGGGTCCCACGTTAATTAATGTAATTGGGTCAATTTGTATACCATGTGTACCCATGACTTTTCAATCTACGAAGGACCCTTAATTAATGCTAGATGACTCCGAGATGTAAGTATACTATTCAAAAAAAGTAGGGGATATTTGATTTTGGGGGCATAATACTAAAATATGCAAATGACTACGAAAAAAGTCACTATAGAACCTAACAGAAGAAACATTTCCAGTTACATGTGACGCCCAAACGCACCAATAGCTACCGCATGGAATGCAGGTGATGCTTGGGATCATCATGGGGGTCCAACCCAAGATTTGCACGACTCTGACTTTGAATGTTACAGTTATTGTGGCATTGAATTCGAGCTTGTCTGGGACATGCTTGGACAGAGGTTACGTCAACGTCAACAACGTCCTGCCAATGTCCAAGAACTTGCTGCTGCATTGCAACAGGAATGGGACAATCTGGACCAAAATGACCTTAGACGTCTCATTAGGAGTATGCCACGTCGGATCAATGCTTGTTTGGCAAACAGAGGAGGATTTACCCGTTACTGACTTTGTTGTGATGCTGTGGTAACTTTGCTGTTTGACCCCGGGTATCATTTTACCCTTAAAATGGTCAGTCTGTGCCTTACTTAGTCTAACGATCATTTGGAATAAATCGATGAATGTGAACTTCATTCCATTTTGTCATTTGTTTCTTCGTCAGTTTCATTAGGTGACTTTAATAACACATACAAATCAAATATCCCCTACTTTTTTTGAATAGTATAATTGAGCCACAACCCGCGTGGTCATGGTGCTCTACTCCACGCACATACGCACATCACCTCGGAGCCTTCCTCCGATCTTCTTGGTCCGACACATCCACCTGATCGAAGTAAGATCAGACCAAGTTAAATAGAGTATTGGGGCCACACTCCACAGACTCGCACTGGTTACTAATTATATTAACTAAAATCAAAATAATCGCGGTTGCCGGTTTCCGAATCCTCCCCGCTAGTTACTCGGGGGGGGGGGGTCAAGTGGTTAACAAGGTGAAATCATATGGTCTGTCATTGGGTCAAGCAGTGCGGTTTCGATTCCACGATTGAACATGGCAGTTTCCTCTCACTGCTAAAGACCCATACGCGCAAAGCAAATATTGACACAAAATGGCCTAGTTTGTGCGAGTGGACGTTAGACCCCATCTCGTAACTCACAATCATGCTAAATTTATACTATTCGACAGTTTCCCCCCATTGCTGAAGACCCATACGAGCAAAGCAAATATTGAAATAAAATGGCCTAGTTTGTGTGAGTGGGCGTTAGATCCCCCTCTCTCTCGCTAGTAACTCACAACCGAGGTGAAGCGAAAGGGTAGAAAGGATCGGTTCCATGACGAAGGCGGTGATGACGAATCACACGAAATAAATAATCACTTAAAATACGATGGTCTTTTAAACAGAGTGATCAATAAGTTTCATTGACGATTTCGCTGACTTACTTCATCTTTTAATCAATTGCTTGCTTTTGAGGTCAAGACGTTTCGACGAGAAGAGCGAAAGCGGGATCTAACATCTTGCCCAATTCTACAATGGTGACGTCGAAAAAAGATGTGTTATAATAATAAGTAACGCAATTTTTCGCACAATCAAGGGCCATAAATCGGGACGTTACAGCACGATATTTCTCACGTTTCATCAAAATCAGATCATATTGGAGTCCACAATCTTGATATTAATACTTTTACACTATTTGCGTACAATTAAGGAGCGTTCATTTTGTCCGGTAGTTTGGGTCAGATGTTTACAAAATTCCAACTCAACCTTCACTGATCTGTAACGGTGATATATTTACATTATACCTGTAAAAAGTAGCAACCGATAATATACCGTAGTAAATTATTTTCCTTGTTTCGAAATATTGTTTTTTATCTGACAGGTAATGATTAGGAAAACCTGATGGAGGAATGTTAATGTTATAAAAAAAAGTTCTAATCAATCCGCAAGTTAAAGCGGAAATTTCATATTTTCTAATAATGTCAAAACATAATTATTTCTATGTCTTTTGCTCAAAAGGTTGTCAACTCACTATTACATGATCATGGGCAATATTTCATAGGCATTAATATCGCCGACACAGAAAATAATAACACAATTACCTCCCTTGTTTTCCGATTCCCCTCCATGCAATGGCGATCTTCAAACGTTTGAATTTGAAGTTGAAAATGATACTTTTTGTCGTTTTCTCAACTGGCAATAGTGGACTGCAGGATTAATAGGGTTATTCTTTAACAAGGTAGGACTGTTTGTAAATACCATCTATTTTAAGGCTTTATTTTAATATATTTTAAAAATATATATATAGAGAGAAATGAGGTTTAACGTCCACTAAACACAAACTAGGTCATTTCGGGACTAACATATGGTTTAATTTTATTTCAATAATTCGCTTGGGCGTAAAGGTCTTTAGCAGTGGGAGGAAACCGGAGTGCCCGGAGGAAACCCACGAGGTTAAGAAGGCGCCCCTATCTCCATGCCACATACGCTCACACCAGGGATCGAAACCACGGCCGCAAGCCAGAGGTGACCGGCCAGCTAGAGGTCGAAGCGCGGCACTCTAGACCACTAGGCCATCCCAACCCCCCTTTAAAAATATAACATAAAAATATGAAATTGCCGTTTTAAGGAATACTGTCTAATTAGAATTCAAAACCAATACATGCACGAAACTGTAACATATATTTGTTTTATAAGATTGGGGAGGCCACCTGACAAACATTCTTTGAATTTGGTCTCGTTAGGAATATCTGGCGGTATATACGTGTTTTCTTGGTTGTAGGGGTGTGTGTGTGTGTGGGGGGGGGGGGTCAATTTTCTGGTAGTTAGGCATATTTGAAATTAAAACTCGAGTACGAGATTATAAATTGATCTGGGATGGCGGCCATGTTTCCTGTCTTTATGATTTAACATCATTATCCTTCCAGGTTGTCTAATATAAGGATATTCATCGCATGCGCAGTGACATGCCTGTAGAAGTACCTCTAGCCCCTCCCCCACCCTCTGTTGGAGCAGAGAATATTATTTCCCTCCTACATTCATGGAGATATGGCCGTTTTCACCTGACTCGTCTATAGCTGTAATCTCGTGTGCTCCCGAAAGAGCAAACATATTGTCTCAACGCTTCTGATCTTCTCCGCGGGTAGTTGACGTTGTCTCCACCATGGACACCCCTCCACCCCTGCTCACACCACGTTTACAACAGTGATCGGAATCCCGATCAAGAATAAACTCGAAGTATGGGACATGCGGAAGATGCCTATAATCTACTATAAACGTGATAAAACACATTACCTGCTCACTTTCCGGACATGCCCCTGCCACGTTTACAATAGTGATTGAAACTCCGACCAAGGATGAGCTCGTTAAGTACGGGAAATGTCTATAATCTACAACACGTGGTAAAATACAATACATACAGATTTTTATATAGCTTGGCTAACTCTTTTATTAAAATTCTTAGTATATGATTTGAGTATAAAAAACGATATGAACAAAAGTATGATATCAATATAAAACTTTTAAATATATAACACAATAACGAACACAAGTTCATACAAATCATACAATATATTATTAGCATTGTAATAAGTAAGCAAAGGTATTATGAGTGATACACCGGAACACTATTTTGATTGGACATGGTATCAATTAAAATCTAAATAATCTAGACTGATATAATAAATTTGAACACCATTTTGAGGGTTGCGTTGCAATCTACCAAATGAACCACCAGTCCAATAATGGTCACACATCGTTCATTATTCACAATTAAAACGCAATGTCACGCCATCCGATGGTATAGAGTTGTTATTTCAGGTTGCTTATTGTTTGATGGGTTTATGCAAGACAATGTGTAATAGATTGAAGAAACACTTCGACAGTAACAAAATATTACCTAATGTATCGATAGACTGTTAAACATACATTATGCGAGAGCTAAATCTGCCAATTGAAGGTCTTTCGTTAGGCCTGATTTGTTATCTGAAACTGCCTATTGAAGGTCTTTCTTTAGGCCTGAATTGTTATCTAAATCTGCCTATTGAAGGTCTTTCTTTAGGCCCGAAATGATATCTAAATTATCAGATAGACATTTATTGACATCACTCAACTCTCAATGGCGTCCGATACTCGACTGGTTAACAGCACCCTTGTTGCTGAAATCTGATTCAAAGGGGATAAGTCATATATTCAACAGCGAAACACAGAAGGGCAGAGCTCTGAACGTTCCAACTGCAAGATTGTGAAATGATTTCTAATAAATATAATAAAATAAGTATGCGACGAGTATTGAGTACTTTAATCGATAACTCTATATACTCTAAGACAAAACAAGTTTTTTTTTAAAACAAAAAAATGAACTTAACGATCTGCTTCTGGTTTTATATAACTGGTGACATATTTGAATACCAATGGCGGAAGCACGAATACAGGACACAGGTTTAAAATAAAATATACACACACGCAAACAAATTGGTCGCACTAAAATAAGATGTAATTCAATTCAAATCAAGAGCTTATTTCGTTTCGTTTTATATTTTTAAATAGACATCAGGGGCCAGTTTCATGAAATTTTAACTAAAGATAAAATCCAAATTTTAGTAGATTCTTTAATTTTGATTGACTAAACACAAAAATCAATCAAATATTATCCAATCAAATTACTAAAATTTAGATTGTATCTTAGTTAAAATTTTGTGAAACAGGCCCCAGACCTATTATCATTTAATTCCTGTGTTCGGAACACGTGATTTTTACGAGCCAATCAAAATTGTCTATTCGGGTTCGATGATGATGATTTGCGGATACACAATTTATAGAAATCGCATTGGCAGAACAAAGTGGTGATAGATCATTGGTCAAATTATGATGTAGTATAAAAAAGCACGAAAAGCAAAAAATAATGCACCAAACGAAATAGAAAATATTTGTGGACTTTTGGTAACACTTCTTCTCACAAACATAATTATTTTAAAATGTAATTATGTTACTAATGAGATAATTACATTAAAGGCATTTAATGGGGATAATGCTGTTTTTATCACAAGGCTGTTGGCATGGTAACAATAACACAATGGTGGAATATACTGTCGGCACTTGGTTTTAACTCGAGATGATAATCTCGCTCTCAGATTCCTCCCCAATCTTCTGTGGTCTCTTTGAGATTCTCTCACGACTATTTTCAATACCAGAATCCCCGCTCTTCATGTCTCCTTCTGAATCTATATCTTCAGCTGTATGACGTAATCCCGAGCTGGAGGAATGACTTCCGTTGGATGACGCACTATTTGGACGAGTGTCGGCGGAAGTGGACGAAGTACTGGGCAATGGATCTTCAATAGAACTAGGATGACTGTGACATATGGCTTTATGTACGGAAGTATGGCTAATTGTTCGCTGTGGTGCTCGTTTGCGGTGAATATCTATAAACTCATTATTAGAATTATCGTGAAAATCTTCGTCCTCGCTATCCGTCAAGTATTCGTTACGATGATGCGATGTTCGGACGAATTCGCTATATTCTGGTGGTGGTTCCATGCCGCCGCTGCTAGTTCCCGCCATCACGTGCTCGTAAGAAGGTGGTGCATACAGTCGTTCCATATCGAGGTTAGTTGTAACACTACATACACCACGACTCAATAAAGCACGAGCTTTAGCCAATGGATATCTGTAAAATAAGATCATGTATAAATTAATAAAATGTTTAAGACACAAAAGACATATAATTTAAACAGGGTAGATTACTTTGATTTAATTCCCCACTTGTGTGTGACAAGTAGTAGGGTCGCCAGCCCCATCTCGTGGTTTTTCTGGGTCTTCGTCTGGGGTAATGGTTAGCGCGAGCCCGCTGTATCATAAGATACGTCATTAAGTCAGCTGACGTTACACGTAATAAGGAGTAGAGTCACGTGTCCAACCTCGTAAGTTTCCTCCAGACCAATGCAGGGATCGAACACGCGACCCCATGATATCGAGCTAACGCCCTACCCACTTAGCCACGGCCATAAAGTGCATCTTTCATATGTAAAATAGTGCATCTTTAAAATACATTAGTACGTATATAAAAACAATGTATCTTTAAAATAGATCAGGGCGTATATAGAAACCAGCTTACCTTTTTCTGTTATATTTTGTAACAAATAGACCAATCAGGGCCACACAAATTAGAAACACAACTACGGCTACGACAGCAGCGATGACAGCATGAGCTATAGAATCTACAAAGCAAAAAAAAAACAAACCCAATATATCTTTTATCATACAGTGATATAAACAGGAGGACAAGTCAACAATTCCAATGAAAATTGTAGGATGTTTATGTAAAAATGTTACATTATCATAAAAATAACGTTATATGAATCTATAGTAACTTAAAGTTACATTATGGGAGATAAGATAAAGAGATGGCAGTTCTCACTATAATAGTTTAAAACTATATAGTGTAAAGGTAATTTGCTGAAAATTTCAGTCAAATTGATCCACTATTAGCTGAGAACAAAGCGAGTGAAATATTCACATAGACTCGGTCATCATTACTAAAATCATTAAAATAAACAGCATAGTCTCGATTATCCATTATTGATTTAATTATCAATGGCCGTTAAGCGGCATATAGGAATTTAATCTGCCAACATCTGGACATCGAGAGTTTATTATGGTCTAGATAAGTTAATTAATGTCTAATTGATTATTTAGACAACATTTCAGGCCTAAAGAAAGACCTGTAATAAGCAGATTTTGCTCTTGCATAATGCTATTTTAATAAAGACGTTACAGTTTCATTAACATAATGTTATATGAACTTATATTATTCACCAAAAATAAGGTTATATGAACTTATATTCACTCAAAATAACTTTACATTTTAAAATATATAGTCACTGAAAATAATATTATATGAACGTACAATCACTTAGTAAAGATGTTACAGTTTCATCAAGTTCAGCGCATCCATCTTCATCTGTATTATCGTTTAATCCACAGTTAGGGTTCCCATCACATCTTAATTCACCTGGGATACAGATTAATTGTTTGGAACACCAAAAATATCCTGCTTTACAACCACCATTATGACCATCTGTTGGATTAAAAATATAAATAAACATATTTCATTACAGACCCCGGGAAGTTCACGCCTGGCTCTGGGATCAATTCGCTTGATTTGATTATGTGTTATGTCGATGCCTGAGTAGTTTGTGTATCTTGTCCGCGGGTTTGTCTTATGGTTATTGTTTCTATTGTGCAATCCTTCTGTACATAGGGGGGTTGGGATGACCTAGTGGACTAGAGTGCCGCGCTTCGACCTCTAGCTGGCCGGTCACCTCTGGCTTGCGGCTGTGGTTTCGAGCCCTGGTGTGAGCGTATGTGGCATAGAGACAGGGGCGCCTTCTCAACCTCGTGGGTTTCCTCCGGGCACTCCGGTTTCCTCCCACTGCTAAAGACCCCTACGCGCATGCAAATTATAGAAATAAAATTAAACCATATGTTAGTCCCGAAATGACCTAGTTTGTGTTGAGTGGACGTTAAACCCCATTTCTCTCTCTCTCCCCCCCTTGTGTACATTCGTGTCGCATATATCAATATATTACTATGGACAACAAGTTTGTTTATGGTATATGTTTTAAAGCATTCAGTTGAGAAACATGTTCGACTCTCTTTAGAACAGGAGCAACAGACAACAGTGGCTAAATGGGTAAGACGCTGCCTCGCTAGCCTTGAGGTCGTGGGTTTCGTGCCTTGCATTGGCCAAGAAAGTTCATCCAGATTTTTGGGCTTGGATTCCCGTTGCCAATGAAGCAGGACGGAGGTCTTGACAATGACAGCTGTCTAGTCGTAAAAGATGTCGTGGCAGTTGACATTTGATATAATTGGAGGTCTTAGCGCCACTGATCTGGGAAAAGGACCCCCATAGTACACTGCATGGCGTACGTCTGTCTTCATTAGGTAGGTCGTTAAGACACATTTCATTTCTTAAAAGGCAATCAAATACATGACCGTAAATGGATATTTTGCATCGAATAATGTTAGGAGATTTAAACGAGTTGTCTCCCTTATTTCTGTCTGCAGCTTCGATAGACGATTCAATGCCGAGAGAGAGAGAGGGAGAGAGAGAGATGGGGTTTAATGTCCACTCAACACAAACTAGGTCATTTCGCTTGCGCGTAGGGGTCTTTAGCTGTGGGAGAAAACTGGAATGCCCGGAGGAAATCCACGAGGTTGAGAAGACGCCCCTATCTCCATGCCACATACGCTCACACCTGGGCTCGAAACCACAGCCGAAGCGCGGCACCCTAGACCACTAGGCCATCCCAACCCCACTCAAATGCCTCAATGCCTTGAATAAATTACAGACCTTATGAGCTATAGTCAGCGGCTTTGTTCATTATTCTCACACACGTTTAATCGTTGACAAATCTATCACGAGAAATAGGGTTTAAAATTCATGGTCGTAACTAGCATATGGTTTAATAATTCGATTTCGCTCAGGGTTTTCATCAGGAAGCAGAGGGGTCCGGATGATACCCACGAAGTTGGACAGGCGTTTCATTGTCACGTACATGTGTTGAAACGAAACACGTTAAATTTCTCGGCCACCAAACACAACCCAAATCCGGACTATGTCCGTTTCTGGGAAATTGACGTACTACATGTACATGCGTACGTCAGACCCACGTGTTATATTATGCTTACATGTTTCAAGAACGCCTGATACCACATATGAAGTATCACAGGTGTTTATAAAATAAAACCAACCTTTAACTGATGTAAGAAGTATTTTGAAACCTTGGTACATATATGTTGGTTTTCCTAGATAATCGAGACTGAATTGTTTGCCGGAAGATTTATAGTCTCGAATAGACAAGTCCGCCGTGTTTCCTGCATAGTATGGTCTCTCGTATACGCCATAGACACCCTTACTAGGTGTCCGCTGAACCTTCGCTCCATCATCATTGAACTCATAAATATGCAACCTAAAAAGATAATTTAAAAGAATGTCAACAACTAAACATAGGTTACTACAGAACCATGGTAATTCCTAAACATTACCATGGAGACGACTATCATGGCGGCTATCATTTATATAACATGGCGGCCTTCATGACGGTATCGTGGGTGGTCACCATCCAGCAAGTATTATGACGGCCACGATGCCAGTATGATGGTCGCAATCATTCAAATAACATGGCGGACACCATGGCAGTATGATATGGCGGCCGCCATGGCAGTATGATGGTCGCAATCATTTACATGACATGGAGGTCACCATGACAGTATGGTGGCCATAATCATTCATATAACATGGTGGCCACCATGACAGCAATCATGTCGGAGGCCATATAGTTGTACCCTGAATAGCGAATTGTTGCCAGACTATATTGCGGCCTAGGCAAGAACACCCCTCCCATCCCTCATTTGACTATTTCGAATTTTAGAAACAGAGGTTTTGTAGAGTGGTGAATATATAAGATTCGTGAAGACCTAATATTGATTCATACAATGCATGATGTAGACCTAGAAACCATTGGCGTGAGCGTAAAAGATCCCCTGGCAGGTGGTATTGGATATAAAAGTAAGCCGCAGTGCACTGTATGGTCCATGCCCGTCTTCATTAGCCCAGTTGGAGCAGAACAGTGAGACATTAAAGCCCAATTCGTTTCATTTCAGAAATCCTTAGAATATCTTACACATACATGTAGATCTATTGCATGAAACTGTTCCTCTCTGACATCTGGGCGTCGGCCTTGTTCGCCAAATGATAGCACCGGCCCTGTGTCTAACGCGTGGTCTCTCGTTGATTCAAGTGCTATGATTTCGATTCGTGTATCTGACGAGAAGTATACTGCCTATGTAACAAAGCAATTTCCGTCCTGGTGGTCCGGGTTCTCCGGTTTCCCTTCCAAAGGACGAGAGATACCACATTAAACACCGATCTTAATTGTAAGGAGAGAGGGACAGGACAGAGAGAGACAGAGAGAGAGAGAGGGAGAGAGAGACAGAGATAGAGAGGGAGAGAGGGGGGAGTCACCACGACTCAACACAAACTCGGTAATTTCGGGATTAACGTATGGGAGGAAACCGGGGAGGGTGGGGCAATCCTACGAGGATGGCAGGCGACCCTAGTCCGTGTCACGTACAACAGAGGAATTAAAACCAGGGAATACTAGCATATACTAACCTATCAGGTGTTTCAATATGGTCTGCAATATCTAATGTAAGAAAATGGAGATATATATTAGAACTTGGATCGGTGACGATTTTAACTGCACAATGAAGAAATCCCACGTCGTATCTGTTCTCCACGGGTTTGTCTGTTAACTCTAATATCACACTACCATTCACATGTAACGGTACAGTAGATTTACAGTAGTTTACCATATACTTCACAGGTGTTAAACCATGGCAAGGCACTGAAAACATAAACAATATCACATAACATTAATTATAAACAATATAATACAATATAACAATAATCATAAACAAAATAACATATATACACGACTGTTAAACAGTGCCAAGGCACTGAAAACATAACATTTATTTCATGTGTGTTATACCATGACAAGGCACCGAAAACCTAAACAATATAACATGTTTCATGGGTATTAAACCATTACAAGGAACCGAAAACATTAATAATATGATACTAATTATAAACAATATAATATATAGTTCACGATTGTTAAACCATGACAAAGCATATGACGTCATCGCCGCCATCTTGGAATATAACATATCAAAAATCAAACTATGCCAAAGGACATGTCGTCCCAAAAACAAAAATAACAAACATATAAAATATGTTTTTGTTTGGCGGGGATGGGGTTTAACGTTCACGCAGCGTAAACTGAGTCATTTCGGGACTAACAGGGGTCAATTTTATTTCATTAATTCGTTAGCAGTGGGAGGGGACCGACAGGCGACCCTATTCCTTGTCAAATACAACCACGTCAGTTGACTCAATGACAGACGCAATAATCATTCGGCCACCCAACCTCCCATATAAAACGTAAGATAGACAAAGTAATGTAAGCGAAGTCGAATTTCGTTCATTTTATTTCTAGGCCCAATATCTTGTTAAAGTCTACTGGTGACAAATTCCATACAACCCCCCCTAAGCCCAATATCTTGTCACAAATGTGTATTTATGTACCTTGGTTTACCTGAAACTATATACACGAATGATAGTATACCACAAACTTCCATTTATACAGGGTCACCATTCTATTACAGAACAGTATTCCATAGTAATTGTATTCCATAGAATTGTGAGCTGTATACGTCAGTTCAATTACTAAATGCCATTGAAACGATTTATCCCTTCATTTATTCTACAATAAGGTGAATATTATATTCTATATTCCAACCATTCTGGGTTATAAGAAAATGGCGGGTAATTATGTTATTTAATACTTGCGACAATCCGACGGTTAAACTGACAAATGTTCATTAATTTATACACTGCTATTCTAAAGGTTGTCTATTAAGATCATACCATTCTAATAAAGACGACGTTTTAACAATAATGTACGACTCGTTTGAAGATAGCCGACTCCCACCAAATAATAGCTTTTCGCGCCAAATCAATTACTATTTGTCCGGACTCGTAAACTCCCATTAAACACGGAGAATGAAGACCGTAAATTAGTCACAATGTTAATATCCAATAATAATAAAAGAAATCAAGTCTTCAATTCTATAGAATATCTAATGGTTTGTATTGACACGCGATTGTCTCCCTTGTAATATCCCCGCTTTTTTTTACAATGAATGGACAAATGTCTAAAATCCAGACCTGTAGTTAGAATGGGGAGGGGGGGAGGCAGTTGCCTGCCATGGAACACATCGGGACACCCAATAGCTGCCTTTACACCCAATGGGTGCTTTTGGCGCCCTTTCAATTGGTCGCAATACGAAACCAACGACCCCACCCCCTCCCCCACGCTAGCTACGGGCCTGACATATTATCTCCAACCCGATACTACTGTCGATTTCTTTACCCACATGTGTCTTACGATCCGAGGAGGAAAATCTTGCCCGGCACAAACTAAGTCATCTCGGGACTAACATAACATTCAATTTTATTTTTAGAAAATTCAAATGGAGAGAAAGAGAGAGAGAGAGAGAGTTTAACGTCCACTCGACACAAACTAGGTCATTTCGGGACTAACACGTGGTTCAGTTTTATTTCAATAATTCGCTTGCGCGTAGGGGTCTTTAGCAGTGGAAGGAAACCGGGGACCAGGAGAAAAACCTCGAGATTCGACAGGCGATCATATTCCTTGTCACGAACAAGTAGGGTATCCTCCAAACCTCGACACTTGACTCAATGGCAGATCTCATGGTTTAAAGCGCGGGCGTTAAACAATTCGTTTATCCAACCCAGTCTACAGTTAACTCAAGAGACGTGTTGTTCACTAAGACACGAAGACTGGGTGATATTTGAGGACTGGATGTTATTTGAGACATCTGACTAATTGACCGCCATGTTGACAGGAAGTGACATATTAGACGCTGTTTGTTTGTTATGCCCGTTCATTTCCGATCAGATCAGCTATAGTATGTTTAAATGAACTCCGAGCAACATGATCAGATAATGAAATAAATACTAAATCAATATCAATATAATCTTTATCTAAACAATCCAACCGTAATATCATCATCCGTCACGGGATTTAAAATGATATGAAATAGTGTTCAAGGTCCTTCGTTCCTGCATGTGCACCTGACTCGGCTAATAAAGACGGACACACGCCATACAGTATGCTCGTACAGCAACGCTACGGTCTTCTCTTATATCGGATTCCAACTGCCAAGAGTTCTTGACACAATAAAACACGGGAACTCGGAATGAAGATCTGAAAGAGGCATCCATTTTAGCCATTGCGGGACTAACATATGGTTAAACTTTATTTCAATAATTCGCTTGTACGTAGGACTATTTAGCCATAGACTTCATGATACAACCCGTTTGTGCTAACACTTCGGCCATCAAACCTTCATAATGGATTTGTTTTGAAACAAACGACACTATAATATAATAAACTACGAAATACATCAATGATACCGATATATCAACCATAAAACACGATTATCTAATAGACCTCATCGGAAGTTGATAGACTCGGTTGTCAAGATGGGTATCTATACATCTATAGTCGGGATTAATGAGTATTGATGTTTATATTAGTCAGGTGACTGAAACTAACTGATTAAAAGCCTGGATAATTAACACAGCAGATAAAACCATAAATCGACAAAACTTGTCAATAATACGTGATTAGTCGCCATTAGATCTCACTTCCGTTTCTACCGGAAATGGAATTAGAAGTAGAATGGATCGTGTTTTGTATTAACAAAGGGTCTGTAACAGAGATAAATTACCCGAGGCTAATCAAGTGTTAGTCATATATTAGAGATACACAGTAAAATTTGGAATGTAAAATATAACATTTTAAAACCCCTTTGTAAAACTGGACATTGTGAAATCCTGATTTGCAATATAGAACATTATAAAGTAGAGCATTGTCAAAGTGGAACTTTTGTCCTGAAATAGCACATTGTAAAATGTAGATAAGAACATTGCAAAACCTAAAATGTTGACATGTTGTTCCCGAAATTGAAATTTTGTTTTAAAATTTAAAATGCTGTTCCCAAAAATTGCAATATTGTTCTTACAATTGAATTGTTGTAGCCAAATTTTAAATGTTGTTCCAAAATTTGTAGTGTTGTCCACAAATTTCAAATATTATGCCCAAATTTTATTATATGTAGTTCCCAAATTTTGAAAAAGAAAGTATTTCCCAATTGTTGAGAAAAAAAGTGGTTTCCCAATTTCGAAAAAAAAATATGTTGTTTTCAAATTTAAAAAAAAATAGTTTTCAAATTTAAAAAAAAAATGTTCCCAAATTTGAAATGTTGTTCTTAAATTTAAAATATTGTTCCCAAATTTAAAATAATGTTAAATGTTGTTCCAAAATTTGAAATGTTTTTTTCAAAAATTTGAAATGTTTTATGTTTTTTTCAAAAATTTGAAATGTTTTTTTCAAAAATTTGAAATGTATTTTTCAAAAATTGAAATGTTGTTCCAAATAATAAAATGTTGTTCCAAAAATTGAAGTGTTCAACAGGCATTGTAGCATTGTAACAATTGATGTCAACTGTTTGCCCACTACACTTATCGCCCTTTCATTTCATATCATTTCTGGTGATTTACAAAAACCATAATTATACATAGTACTGACGGTGAACTATATAAAATGTCTTTAAAGTTTGAAGTGACATTTTCATGTTAATTATAGACATACATCTATACGACGATCAAAAATTTTAATTTTTGTGTTTGTCTCTTTCATATATCAATGTTAATCTTCACACTAATTTAAACATTGCTGAAATCTAACCTTTGAACTTTAGTAAGGGTCAAACTTGCAAGATGAGTTTTGACCTTTCGACGTTATTAGTTAGATCGTATAAATTAACACGTATATTTTCGAACGCTGGATGGTTTCAACAGCTCGACCATAATTTTGAAAACAATATTTTTAAGCATTGATGATTTTCTCCCAACATTAATCACGTCAACGATAGTGTGCACGGACAATTGCTTCTGTTGAAAAAAAAATGAAACATGGTTTAACGTCCTACTCTTCTACACTGACTGGGCTAATGAAGACGGATAAACGACATGCAGAGTAATATGAGGGAAATCTTACCCTGGTATCGCCGCTACGTCCAACTACCAAGGAGTCTTTAACGTGCACACCAATGTGAATACGGGACCCCGGTTTTTTGACCGATCCGCACGGGCTACTCTTAATTAGAATTTCTACCGCCACGAGTTCTTCTATGTGCACGATAATGTGTACACAAGGCCTCGGCGTTTCGTTCCAACACATCGGCCTACTCTAAATAAGAATTTCAACTGCCAAGGGTTCTTCTACGTACATGCCAATGTGTACACTGGGCCTTGGTTTGTTGTCCCCTTATTAGATCAGTGTATTACAATCTTAAAGGGACGTGGACAATTCCACCTTGATAACAATGTGCGTACATCCTTGAAGGGAGGTGGGTTATTCCACCCTGATGCCCCCAACCCTGTCACGACTAGAGGAAGAGGAAACATAATTGAGCAAAGCCAGGAGTGGGGGTGATAACTGATGTTAAAGACTCCAGGTCGTGTATGAAAGATTTATTACAATGTTCAAAATAACATATTATGGCCACAGATCATTAATTATTGCCACATTGACTTTAATGTTAATTCTCGTCTCTTAGATCGGTTGTACTTTTCCCTAAATATTCGTTGGGTAAAACGCTTTCTGCCACAGATGAAGCAACATGTGGCAAACTCTTGCCCAAAAGCATGTATGAGGTTCACCATGAAAAACTTGAGATAGACAATTTTCGGCCCTCCCTTTCAACGTAACCAACCTCACAACTCTTGTATCCTTCCGCCTCAAAATCATGAATATTCACCCAAACCTGACAGAAAATGTATTTTCAAACCCCTTTCTTCGATTCTACACCAAAAACTCAACAAAAATCGCCATGCAAAAGGGGGGAAAGGGAAATGCAGAGAAAGACTAAACATAACTTTCGGCCCATGAATATTTGGTGATCTGTGTCCATATACCTCGGCCGGAGACTCTAGGCCTCAACCATACGACACACCTGTGCTTGCCTACTCCATGATCAAACACGATAGCAGATGGCTTCCATCTTGTTTACTGACGGTACTACTTATTTTAAGACAGACTCGGCTTTCCAATTTATAATATCTACGTCATTGGGGATTTCCAATTTATACTCACTGGTTGCTATGACCCGCTATGGCGTTGTCTAGAAACGCGCGTGCTCGCGTTAGTTTAAAATTTTTGCTATACGTTTAACATGGACTATTTGATGTAATTTGCCTGATTTGATTTGGCCCCATTTCCATAAATTTAGGTTGTTTTTTAGAAATTTTTAGCAAATGTTAATCTTAGGTGTTTTTTAATTCTAGCCGAAGTAAATGTTTTTACAATTTATAGCGAATTAAGTTATCGTCTCTAAGAGGCGGGCGTAGTATTTTAAATGGCGGCCATTTGCCATCATGTGTATTCTTGAAGTAGGTACACATGATGTAATCGTATGGGCCTCAACCTGCCAAGCCCATAGGTACATCTCTGGCACTACTCAACTTAATGTGTCCTCCAAGCGGCGTGCGAGAATTGCTGCCATCTCGATTAACGCCCTCGAAGCAGCTTGTCTACAAATAATAGATAGCTTTTATTTTCTTCTCCAGCACTAACATCACGCCTGTTTCCGTTACACATTATTCAAACATATATTTATTGAAAAAACTCATGACTCTTCAAATCTGGTCGACATCCACTTTACATTTTAATGACAAAAAGATTTAAAGTCAAGCGTAATTCTAATTGGTTGTTATGGTTACACGGTAAACGAATCAACACGCGCACGTGAAGAGGAATAAAATCTCGCGCTAAAGAGAACTCTGTAACTGAAAATGGATGTTTCCCATGAAAAGACGAAGTTGGTGATGAATGGGTTCTGTTAATATACATATAGACAAACCTTGAAATGAATTCTGAAAGGTGTCTGAATCGTTTTCTTGCTCTAAAGAAGTCTTCGAGTGATTTCCGGTAACATGACATGGCTGTTAGCAGTAGACGCAACGTGTTCGTAAAGTCCGATAATAAAAACTCACTTTCGTCGCGTGTGGGAGTTACTGATGTTGGCATAAACTCTGCTTTTAACTTTGTATATTAAAAACTGGAATAGTTAAATAGCTTTTAAGTTCGTTTTTATAATCCACTTAAGAGTATATGAACTGCTTTGAAAACGAAAGTGAATTAAATGCTCTATGACAGTTGTGATCATTTGTGGACTGAGCTTTGAGCATGCTCATGCATGAATATTGCGCAATATAAATAGACTATTATTATTGTTATCATTAATTATCTAGTTAGCGGGCTAAATCTATTTGTTAAGGCCAGCTCAATTTTCGCCAAGGTCGTTGAGATGTAAATAAGGTTAGGGCACATGACTGTTTACGCGATTGAAGGTTAATGTTAGGGTTAGCATTGGGGCATGGTTAGGCTTAGGATTAGGGCAAGGTCCAGGCTTAGGATTAGGGTTGGGATTAGCGTTGACCCTGTTTACATCACGTGACCTATGACCAAACTTGAAGTTGACCTTGTCAAATAGACTTAACCCTGGTTAGCGTAAAGCCGATGTTCGGGTATAATTGACCATACAGTAAGGGGTCGGGTGACCGAACGGTTAGCACATGAGCTCTGTATCATAAAGTCTGTCATTGTGTCAAATGGCGTAGTTTTGATTTCTCGCTTGTACGTGACAAGGACTAGTGTCGCCTGTCCAACCCCGCGTGTTTTCTCCTTATGTTCCGGTTTCCTCTCACTGAAGAAGACCTAAGTGATGGTCTCGAAATGTCCTATTTTGTGTCTAGTGGACGTTAAACCATATTTCTCTCTCTCCCATAAAACAAACGTAATGGTGCTACCTGTTTTCACAACTCTATTAGCGAAGAGAAGTAAAGTACTAAACGCCATTTCCCTTTGTTGCCTTTCCATTCATATTTTTTATTCCAAACTTTAACAAATCGTCTGTTTGCTCAACTCAACAGTGCAGTGATTGTATACCCTAGAGACCCAGTAGACTAGATACGATCTTCACTTTAATATTATTAATCTCTGGTGAAATCTACTGGCAATCAGCAGGGGTAGTCCTTTAACTCTTACACGAGTTTATTAATGCATGTTGAATACAATTCAATGCTTGTTTATTATTTTTATAAATGCAAATTATATTAGGATGAACCAAGAACGTTAATTTGGTGATATCTATTTACCGGGGAAGTAATGTGATAGTGCTTCTTAAACAGGTGTAGTGTTCTTTGTTCGCCGTTGCATTTTTTATTTTCTTTTTTTAAACTTATGTAAGTATTCGAGAAATCTGGAGGGTTTTTTGCTGGTGTGATGACGACATAGATTATACTGAAAAACTTATATATCAAAATGAAAACGTACCAAACATATTTAATTCTAAGGTGTTAGTAAAAAAGGAATTTTAGTGTAGTGATGTTTCCAATGATCTAACACAGAAAATATTGGGTGTGGTCAACTCTTTTTACTACCAGTCTAATTCTGTTTTCGAGGTATGCGTTTTCGACGAAGCTTTTCCCCGCGAGTTTTTGCAGGTTACATTTGCATTCGAGCGACTACTTCGGAGACGTCCGCAAACACGCACACGTGGAAAACGGACCAAGGTAAAGGTATAATTTTTTTTTTTTTTTTTTGGGGGGGGGGGGGCTTTCTGTCATTCATTTCAGGGTATACAATATACGACTATACGTTGTCCCAACACCGGGTGTGAACATGGGACCATCAGGTGAGCGAGCCAATGTCGTAGTCACTGAGTCACCGTGTCTCCGGAGTTATAAATAAATTTAGCAACACGTGTTTAAAACATATTCACTTATAACAGAAAGCTGGTCGTTTCTCTACAAATCAAATTAAATGGCTTTATTACTTTTTATTGCTATAACTTATAAATAATAATATGAATTTATTAACAAGGTGTTTTTGGAAACAGATTGCGAGTTTATAACATGTTTATTTGTATGAAAGAGCGATTGAGCGTGATATTGGTAATTTTCCCGTCTAAATATGTTTCAATTTAACTTGTGACTTTATATTAAACATAAAACTAGGAACGAGTAGATATTGTTATAGGCAGACAGAGTGTGCATGTTTTCTATATTCTCTAACAATATGAGATTGTGTATTCACTAATAATTTGGTAATTTAAATATATTACATTTTAACTAATTACTTCGTCAAATATTAAACAATATCTTATTGAAAGGGACATTATGGGAGATTACCTAGTTGGCAGTTCCCACTATAATAGTTAAACACTAGAAAATGTAAAAGGAATTTGTTAAAACATTTCGTCAAATTTAATCACTCTGAACCGAGAATTTGGCGATTGAATTTTAGGCATAGCCTTGATCATCATTACTAAAGTCGGTACAATAAAATATAGTCTCGATTATCATTTTGTTGATTTAATCATCAATGAGCGTTGAGCAGCAGATCGGATTATAATCCTGCAAATATCACAGGCTAGCGATGACATCGAGAGTTGATTATGGTCTGGATAAGTTAAAGAATTAATAATTTAGAACCCACCGTACAGTTTTGAAGCAGGCGTTATAAGGTTTAAGACAACATACCGTGTATATTTTCTCTAAATTATAAAACAGTAGGACATTAAACCCTATTTTATTTTTATTTTTACTTTATAAAAATGACTGCATAATATAGTGACGATATTCTTGTCTAAATAACGAATTAATTAAATAAAATATCAAAATGTGCTAGTCTGGACGTTAATCTCTCTCTCTCTTACTCTCTCCATCTCTCTCTCTCTCTCGCTCCCCCCTCTCTCTCTCATTGGCGTGATTAGTGCATCAGAATAGGACGCTAAACCACATTTTCCTATATCCCACCTTGTATCACAGACTTCATGTCAAATAAAATTTTAAATTGTTGGATAATCAATATTTATTTTCTACCCGTGACATTATTATCAATAAAATATTAAATACTTTAATACGGATATCGATGTATTCTTTTATTATTAACAATAAGTTTAATACAGCGAATAATATCTCATGGAGTGATTTAATCAAGTATATTAAAAACACATTTAATTTCACAAACTAAACGTTTTTCGGAACCTCAGTTATTTCACAAACAAAGCGTTTTCCGTTCATCAGAAATTTCACAAACTAAAATGGCGTCCGTACCTCCGTACCTCAGAAATTTCACAAACTAAAAGGTTTCCCCGTAACACAAAAATTTCAGAAACCAACACGTTTTCCGTACCTCAGAAATGCCACAACCTAAAAGGGTTTCCGTACCTCAGAAATTTCACAAACAAACACGTTTTCCGAATTTAAGTAAAAATCGTGTGATAAAACCAATCATACAGTCACCGAGATTTTTCGATTTCCGGATATGACGTTACACGTGACAAGGAAATAAGTTATACAATGGATATATTTTATGGGACAATTTAATAAAGTCTTTTAAAAGCAGGTTTCACTCCACAAATCAAAACTTTTCCCGGAGATAAGTAAAAACGTAATAAAACCAATAATATGTACGATGATATTCGTCGATTTCCGGATATGACGTCGTCTAACATACACATACAATTTCTGTCTGTATACAAACACAATTATGTCAATCTGAGTAAACTACAGATCTATATTGCGTTTCGTTTTTTTTATAGTTTCATGTTCGGTGGCCTACACTACATGGAGATCTGACCAGTGGGGGTCGCGTCAGGGATCGTACGAGCGACTGTTGATCCTATGACGTCAGACATTTGATTAACCATTCAGTGCACACCAAGAACTCGCTGTAACAGACTGTTTCATTGCAATTGGCTAATCCCTCACACCAACTGGAACGCCTGATATACAATAACTCCCCCAATATCCTAGTGCAGTAAAGACAGGTAAAACAAAATTTTGAACTATAAGAAACGAAAGAAAATGGGATTTATGTTTTGATTAGATTGCAATTATATTGGACACAGTTATTTGTTATTACCTTGCGACATTTCGATTAGGCTTGTAATTTTGTGATTACAGGAACATATGTTGTCTGTCATATTAACCTGTTGCGCTGAATACATTCTAGTCTAATAGAGAGAGCGAGAGAGACAGAGACAAAGACAGACAGAGTACATTCTAGTCTATTAAATACGAATATCTTGGGAGTCATGATGGTAAAATATTAATCATATCGCCACCCAAGGAGCCTCATCTAGGCGTTGACCGAGAAAGTAAGTTTCCCGCAATTTTTCCAGCATGGTCTTCCCTTAGCAGTGATGTAGGATGGGGCAATTTGGGGGGGGGGGGACAAGTAACAACACTTATAATCGCTTGAATGGACTAAAAACGTGCACATAAAAGAACTCTTGACAGTTTGAATTCTAAATAAGAGTAGGGCGTAGCGGAGTTTTCCGGGTACAATTTTTCCTGTAATAGTACGTTAAACTTGATTTTATTTGACGAATACCAGCATCGTACTATTATTATAATCACGACAATGCGGACAGAATTATTGGCGTGTTGCGAATGAATGAGATTTCATCCGTTTTAACTTTTAAACGTGTTTTTCTTTTCAGGTGAAAATCTCCGTGAAATCCGAGTTTTTGTTATTATAATATTGTTATGGAACCTACTCATAAGTTTTATACATCTAAAATCGTGTATTCATATTCCACTTCAACCTCATCGATTAAACTTTGGTAAACAACTTCATCTAAACTTCGCCTCCTTCAAATTCATCTATTCAAAGATTATCATTCTTAGTCATTAGCGTCATTAACTTTAACAAAAGAAGTGTTCAGTGCTCGGGGCCGCTTCAGCACCGAACAATAGGTCTCCTTTAAACAGAATCTCTTAACGTCTCGGCCTATTATTCTATGTTCTATCAGTAGCTATAATGTATTGACTGTTAAAACATTGTAGGAAAATGCTAGTTAACACCGTAAACGTGTTTCGCTAAAGGCGTATTCATAAATCATATAGCTTTCTGTCATTACTATCTCCTCCATCAACAGGTTTCCTTCATCATATCGCGATCATACACTATCCAACTTTTATCGCTGTTTTCAAAATAATTTCACAATTTGTCGTTTTGATATGTTACTACATTCATTTTCCATTAGTCGCGTGATAAAAGGTTTTGTTTATGTTCTAAGCGACGTTATTCATAGACTCGAGACTCTCGAAACGCGAGATTCATAGGAAATGACGTCATCGGGAACATAACGTGGCGTCTTGTTTCTAAAAGCAAAATCTTTGTTTGATTCTTCAGAGATCTCTAAAAGTCTTTGGGGTGTAATTTTAGATTTCAAGATAAACTTATTGATTTTTGATATTTATATATTAACAGAAAAGTAATTTTGCAATAACTGAGTTGATATTCACTGATTTAAGAATATCGCTGGGTGTTTCAATTATTTATTTGTAATTTCAAACTTTAAAATACATAAAATAAATTGGTGATTTACCTCCTCTCTAACCAACTGATTTAATGAAGACAGACAAAAAAAAGGTTGTGTTCTATGAGGACTATTTTGTACCTGGCAGTGCCGTTCTCCCTATCCTTCATCAAATTCCAACTGATGAGAATTCTCTGACGTAGCCCTACACGAGTTGACTTCCTATTATCGCCTAATCCAAACTTGTAATCGGTTCCTGATGCGAGGAAATTCCTGGTCATGCTACGACTATTTAGTCCCCATTCTTAATGAAAGTATCCTATCCGTTCGACTACACGAAAATACTCTTTCCCTTCGCCTACATGAGAATAACCCCTCCTACGTCTACATGAAAATTACTCTTTCTTTAGCCTATATGAACATAACCGCTCCTCTCACCTTCATGAAAATGACCCATTCTTTCTGTACATGTTGTTGGAACAATAAATTTAAATACAGCGAAAATTAACACGAGAGTCCGATGTGGGGCGATATAGTAGAAATCCTTTTCGTTTCAACAAAACCTATAGTAATTTTGCTTTACATCATAACGTCTGTCATCAAGTTGTGTTGTTTCTAAGCAACAACGAAGTAGGATCTCTTATCCATCCCTGTGGGTTTTCTCTGTGTTCTCGTGTTTCCTACGCATAAATAAAATGGGGCCAAATGTAGGTCCTAAAATGGACTTTGTGTCGAGTGGACGTTAACACCAGGGACGGATCCAGGAATTTTTGCAGGAGGGGGTTTGCCACGTGTCTGTTATGGAAATCTGCCATCATCGTCTCTAAATTACATAGACATACATACAAATTGAGTTTTTAAACAGAGAAATCATTTTTATACTGATGTAGGATCACTTTGTGATTTAATTTCATTGATGCATGGCATTATTTATTTTTCATGTAGCTTGATCCGCCCCTGAACACCCCCCCTCTCTCTCTCTCTCTCTCTAAACAGAACACGCCTCACCATTAATAAATGACGACATCATTAACATCAGGCATCTAATACCAATAGTTGATATAACATTTAAAATTAAAAATAACTCTGCAATTATAAAATGTCAGCTTAATGAAAGACTTTCAATATTTGAACTAAAGAATCGTTTTAGTTTTTTTTTATTGATCTATTCATGTGTTTGTGTTTAATTGTTCATCAACCGAATGTATCATAATGTGCTTTAATAGAACGCCGGATCGTTTTGTAAATGGAAGTATAGAAGTGTTAATAAGAGAAGAATGAGCACGATGGCGGCCATCGATGACAATTTGAAATCCCGAGAGATGTAATATAAAAACTAATTGTTTTCACGAGACATTATTTGTTGGTTATCGTCAATGGCTGAAGAGATTAAGAGTATAATTGAATGTTTGGTGTTAATGGATGTTTTAGTCTCCCAAACTCATAAATCTAAATTAAAATCGAATATTAATAACATCATCATCGTTCAACCAGGAAATAATTGTTACATGCTTTGGTCCCCTCAACAATTCGGATTATAATGTAATATTAATAATATCATCATCGTTCAACCAGGACAGGAAATAATTGTTACATGTTTTGGTCTCCCATACTCATAGTTTAAAATAAAATGTAATATTAATAATATCAGCTTATTTGCACACCCACGACGATGTTGTTTTTTTTTTAAATCACAATTTTGAACCGAGTATTTTGGGGGTCTTTTTTTAACTGACGACGATATTGAAAAATTAACAATATTTGTGTGGGTTTTTTTTCCAACTGAAGACGACCATGTCGACCATGTTTATTAAATCACGATTTCACTGACGACGATGTCGATAAATTAATTTAAGATGTGTTTAGCTGTCCACGATGTTTAATTTTAATTTTATTCTATACAACGATATTTATTAATTCACGATATTCAGTTGTCTACGATGTTTTACCCTTTGTTTTTTCTAACTGACGACGATGTTTATTAAATCACGATGTTTGTATAATCCTACGATATTTTAACGGTTTGTTAAAGAAGATCAGATAACATTTATCTGTTTTGCTATTTGTTGAGTTTCTAACGACCGATTTCCCAATAAAACCCATTGATTTTTACATTAATAAGACTTTAAACAAGTTGTGGGGAGACACTGATGACTACCCAGATAACCCGACTAACACCTAAAGTAATTACGACGTTAATTCCACGACTACACGCTAATCCACATCATCTACAGTAAAATAAATAAAAGCCGATTGGAAACAAATGAAGACATTTTTGCGCTTCATAAAGCGTTGATTTGAACGTAGATTATTTTACATATTGGATTTTTTCTCTGGTCGATTGCTTATCAGTTTTGGTGTGTAATAATCGAAAATGAAAACCAAGTGTGGTGGATGGACAACTGAGGATATGGAATTGGTTAAAATATAAAGCTGCCTATTTGGTTTGTCCCGAATATACCACATTATGCTGCCTGTCGCACAGTTGATAAACCCTAACGGTAACAAATACACTACTACTACTACTACTACTACTACTATTACTACTACTACTACTGCTACTGCTACTACTACTACTGCTACTGATACTACTACTACTACTACCACTACTACTACTACAACTACTACTACTACTAACTACCACTACCACTACTACTACTACTACTGCTACTACTACTGCTAATACTACTGCTACTACTACTACTACTACTTCTACCACTACTACTACTACTACTGCTACTGCTAATACTACTACTACTGCTATTACTACTACAACTACTACTATAGCACTACTACTACTACTGCTACTGCTACTACTACTACTAACTACCACTACCACTACTGCTACTACCACTACTACTACTGCTACTACTACTACTACTACTACAACTACCACTACCACTACTACTGCTACTACTACTACTACTACTACTACTACTACTGCTACTACTACTACTACTACTACTGCTACTACTACTACTACTACTACTACCACTACCACTACTACTACTACTACCACTACTACTGCTACTACTACTACTACTACTATTACTATAGCACTACTACTACTACTACTACTACTACTACTGGGGGTGGGATGGCCTAGTGGTCTAGAGTGCCGCGCTTCGATCCCTAGCTGGCCGGCCACCTCTGGCTTGCGGCTGTGGTTTCGATCCCTGGTGTGAGCGTATGTGGCTTGGAGATATGGGCGCCTTCTCAAACTCGTGGGTTTCCTCCGGACACTACGGTTTCCACCCACTGCTAAAGACCCCTACGCGCAGGCGAATTATTGAAATAAAATTTAACCATGTGTTAGTCTCGAAATGACCTAGTTTGTGTCGAGTGGACGTTAAACCCCATTTCTCTCTCTCTCACTACTACCACTACTACTACTACTGGTACTACTTATTCCTCCTCCCACTACTTAAAGTAGCTAAGTCTCTAACTCAATATCATCCAAAATCTTCAACATTGAACACACGAATTATTTGTAAATTTAAATCATCATCGATGCTGTGATCTCACCGGAAAAAGATGAACTACTGATATGAAATATCTAAGACAAAATAAACATTTTACCATTGGTACACGAATCGTGTACCATAATGCGTCTCAGCCCCAGTTTTTATAGCAAGGGACTCGAGGAACGAGGCTAGACACATTGCACCAAATCAAACGGCGTACGTAGACTGGAATAACCAGGCGCTAGAAATCGGCACTCGAATGAAACTGCTTGCTTATTTCGCGGAACATAACTGATTTGAAATTAGAGTAAAAACGGAAACCATTGAATGTAAATCAGTTTATATACATTCATATTACAGTATTACATGCGCTGCGACCCAGTTGTGTCAATTTCTAGGTCCCAAATGTTAGCGATTTAGCTCCTTTAACTACTACTACCACTAGTCCAGTCTCGTTGGTTTTCGCCGCGTCCCGGAATGATCTAGTGTGTTTCGAGTGGACATTAAACTTCATCTTTTAATACGGTCTATTGAAATCTGTATTGCTACAGTCAGGTTTATTACCTCAAATAACAACAGCTTATTTAAAAAACAAACAAACTACAAACGTATGGAACACAGTTATTAGCATATCTAGGCAACGTTTCGAAGATTATTCTCTCAATGTTATCAAGCTAGAGTAAACAAAAAAAATACATACTTATGAAAACATTTACTAGTATATTTAGACAACGTTTCGATCAGTATTCTCCAAACGATATCACGCTATCTGTCTCATAAGTCGTCATGGATTTTCATCTACTTTCTCCTTTTAATTTTTATGTAACTATATTACTACAATGGACTCTGTCACATCCGATCTCTGATAAATCCGAATCTCTGTGACATCGGACATGATTTTAATGTCCCGATTTATTTCCTTATTACTTCAGCCAAAAAATCTCTGGTAGATCCGGACTCTGTACGTTCCGGATTCCGACATCAATCAGCCGTCCCGTCACATGATTTTCCATTGAATCGACACGGTATAATCCGGTGGGTGTGAAGCATCCAATTATCGGTGATATAAACTTTTATGTACATGTAGATGGCGACACGTTAATAAAATATATATTTATCTCTCCCTTTTTTTATCTTTTTATCTGTGTTTATGTTCATTAGTCTGCCCAGTTACTAAATGGCACTCAGAGAACATAGTTATTAGTCGGTTTTAATTAATTTATTCAATGACAATGATGTCTATATCACAGACTTTAATCTAATTGAAATTTAAACATCAATTCAAGAAAATCCATTGATACGGGTACATGAAAATGACTGGCTGTTTTATTATTATTCACATTGACATTAATCATGTCTATATGTCACCATATTCCTGAAGCAATGGCCGAGAAATCCCTCTCTGGCCATTGCTGGAATAGCGTCTGTTTCTTGAACTTATGCGGGAGTGTGACTATTCTTTCCGTTCAATGAAAGCTATCACTTAAGTACAGCAACATGACAGTCCTTCGTTTAATCTGAGTCTTCCCTAAAACTTTGGACAGTGATTTAAGGTCTTAAAAACGGTGAAAGTATGTTCGTTTCCAAACAGTATTGTTTACATTTCATTCGACTTGATAGCCTCGTTTGTCACGCAATGAGTTTTACTGCAGTATTCGGCTATGCACGGGTAATTAGGCATAATCGTGAGTCATGACGTAACGTTATGTAAACATATTTGGTCCAATATTGGCACTCGTTTTAAATGTAAAGCTTTTGTAGGGCAGCTAGTCATTGGTTGGTAGACGGACTACTGACCAATCAAAATTTAAACCAACAATATCCACTCATAATAGCAGTGTGTAGTAGGATTACCTCTAATCAAACGCAACACTACGCGGAGTATGATATCTCACATGAGGTGAGACAATTAAAAAGAAGTTTCAGTATGTCAGACAGTGTCTCGCTAACCTGGACATCCCTTGCTCGCCCCCTGTGAGGACGTGTATTGACCCTTATGGTGGATGGTGGGTGGTCTTGCTAGAGACAACGTATAGTCGTTCGGATGGGACGAAAAACGGAGTCCCGTGTACACATTGGCGTGTACGTAAAAGATCCCTGGCAGTTGGATTTCAATATAAAAATAGGTCATAGTGCCGCTGTCCGGGGACACAATTCCCTGATAGCACACTGTATGGCGTATGCCCGTCTTCATTAGCCCAGTCGGAGCAGTACAACAGGACGTTAAACCCCATGTCCTTTGGTTTTATATATAATAGCCTGTCAACTAAATGTTTGGCATGTGCGTACTGTATCATAAGGTCTGTCATTGAGTCAACTAGCGTGGTTTCGAATCCTCGGTTGTACGTGGCAAGGAGTAGGATCGCCTGTCCAACATCGTGGGTTTTCTCCGGGTCCTCTGGTTTCCTCCCACTACCAAAGATCCTTACGCGAAAGCGAATTATTGAAAATAAAATTGAACCATGTGTTAGTCCCAAAATGTCCTTGTTTGTGTCGAGTGGACGTTAAACACCATTTCTCTATCTGTCTCTCACTCTGTCAACAACGGTTGAATATTAGTATTTTACATGTTTCATTGTTGTCAGATAACTCACAACAAACACATCTGTTTATTATTAGTACTTCTCATTTATTTTTATCTTTTTTCCCTTTTTTACCCATTATTATTATTATTCGGTCAACAACTGAGTACACAACTCTTAAGACAACTTTAATATAAAACTTGAGAATATTTATAATACACAATCAATCATCATAAACAAGTCTCGACTAAGTGTTCTTATCACAGAGAAAGAGAGAGAGAGAGAGAGATAGGGGGTCTTATCAGAAAGAGAGGGAGAGAGAGAGGGAGGGGTTTATCAGAAAGAGAGAGAGAGAGAGAGAGAGAGAGAGAGGGAGAGAGAAAGGGCGAGAGAGAGAGAGGGGGTCTTATCTGAAAGAGAGGGAGAGAGAGAGGGAGGGGTCTTATCTGAAAGAGAGAGAGAGGGGGGGTCTTATCAGAAAGAGAGAGAGAGAGAGAGAGAGAGAGAGAGAGAAAGAGTAACATCCATGTGACACAAACTATGTCATTTTGGGACTAACATATGGTTCAATTATCCGGAGAAAACCCACGAGGTTTGGAAAGCGGCGACATATTTCTTGCCAATGACATGCTTATGATACAAAGCGCGCGCGTTAACGATTTGCCTCCCTCGCATTTTCAGTTACAGACCCAATGTGTTAAACTCGATCGCAGATTGTCTCTAATAATAGTTGTTATCAGATATACGAACTCAATGTTATATCGCTTACTGTTGTCAATTTGTAAATATGCACGTGATAAGAGAGAAAGAGAGAAATGGGGTTTAACGTTCTCTCGACACAAACTAGGTCATTTCGGGACTAACATATGGTTTTTAATTTTTATTACAATAATTCGCTTTAGCAGTGGCAGGAAACCAGGAGGTTGGAGAGGCGATCCAACTCCTTGCTACATACAACCGGGGATTCGAAACCACGCCAGTTGACTCAAAGGCAGGCCGTATGATATAGCGCGCGCACGCTAACCATTCCCCCGGGTGATAGAGGACTTTGACGGGGACTGGGTAGGGTGTGGGGGGGGGGTATTCTAGCATATGCCCTTTTTCGTTAGTACGGGATTAACGTCCTTCTGTGTAAATATAGTGTGCTATGGCTATGAGGGATTTTACTTCAATATTTCAAACTCCCAGAAGATCTTTAACGTGCTTTCAATGCTATATGTGTAATCTCGGTTCTTAGTCCGACTCAGGTACCCCCCCCCCCCATCTTCCAGGAAGGCACCCATCGTCATACGCATCGAGTCGCCGTGGCTCCCATGGTATACCATATGAAAACTGGAGAACGAAATAGATACGAGTCAAACGGGGATCTGTGCGGACATGCGTCAGCGAGAATGAATTAAAACGCTATTCTGAACAAAGGGGTACAGTGTTCGTTTACCTGCAACCAAATTTTAAAATTAAAATAAACATAGCATAATACTACACAAAAGCGCATAACAATATGGCGACCCATTTTTCACTTTAAAATAAATTAGATAACATCGATGAAAATACATGTCTTGACAAAGTAAACGCGGTATATTAAAACCTGCATAAAGACTTTCTATAACCCATGGTTAATACGTATACATCAAAACACAGACTTACAATCGAACCGGGTGACGTTTACTTAGACCTGTTGAAAATAGAAAACCGTCATTTTCAAAGGGCGTGTCACGTGTCATATAGATTGAGGTCTCGTCTTCAACTTCTTTAAAGACGGAGAACAAATCACACTATTTACTCAAACCGTGAGAGGTGTTTTGTCCTGTGAAGCGTCTCTGTTTTGTTATTTGAATGTGCACTCTTAATAAGCGCACGTAGACTTGTGGCGGTTGAACTACTAGAAATATGTTTTTGAAGCACGACCAGGGTAGATACATCCGGAATTAAGACAGGCATACGACCATACGAAATTTCCGCTTAAAAAATGAAATGAAATGGTGTTTAACGTCCTACTCATCTGCTCCGAACTCGGCAAACGAAGGCGGGTATGAATCACACAGTGTGCAATGGAGGAAATTTTGTCCAGGTAGCGGCACTATGACCTACTATTATATAGAATTCTTCCAACTGCCAGGGGATCTTTTACGTGCACGCCAATGTATAGACATATCTTTCCCCCGTCCAGGTCAAACCACGGCAACCCATTAGCCTGGTCCTGTTTCCTTCAGTTCGTCTATTTATTTCCGTTATACCACAGCCGACAGAAGATTTCTTTTAATTGGAGAAAACCCTCGGAAGACAATCAGGAGTACACAGTCGGAAAGTCAAAGTTGACCGTAGAAAGTCGATATTCAAAAGTTGACAGTTGACAGAAGAAAGTCGATAGTCATAAGTGAAAACTTGACAGTAAAATGGCGCTAGTCTAGAGTCAAATGTTGAACGTAGAAAGTCGATAGTCAAAAGTCAAAAATTGACAGTCGATAGTCAAATGTTGACATCAGTAAGTCGATAGTCAAATGTCAGAAGTTAGCAGTAGAGTGTAAAATTATGTCGATGAAATGGAAATTCGGACAATTTCCAGTCAGAAACGTGAATGGGTAGATTTTCTGTCAGTTTAAATGCATAAAGTTACCTTGATTTACTCCACTGGCACTAAAATATCGCTATGACTCCCCCACCCCTTCTCTTTTGATTTTATAGCACTGAACGCATTGTGAACCTGATGCCCTTACATAGGTGTGACACACCTGGATCTGGTTTGGTGAATCATTAAATTTGTAACGTAGGATCATTCCCTCTATTGCGCCATATTCCAATGCCACTTGTCGTCAACTCAAAATATTCAACTGTGGAATTTTAACTTTGACTTGTGGTTCATCAGTCATAGATAAGTTAAACAATGGTTGACTATGTAAATAATACAATGTTTATGGTATATATATATTGTTTATAGTATATAGTCCATGGTTACAAACAATAATAAGGTAAATAATATGGTGTATATACTATTGTTATTGAAGTAATAAAATATTGTCTATTGATATAGGTATTTGACAATACTATTTATAGGGTCACAAGGAACAATATTTTAAACGTTCAGCGTGGGGTTTGACGTCCACTCGACACAAAATAAGTCATTTAGAGGATTAACACATGTTTCAGTGTGGGGGGGGGGAACTCCCGAGGATGGACAGGCCACCTCACGCATTGTTACCTAGGCTACAACCGGGGAATCGAAACCACGTCAGTTGACGTAACGACAGACCCTCTGGTACAGCGCGCACGTCCTAACCATTTGGCCATCCACACACACCCCTCATCCAGCGTATATTATAACCTTTCAGTCGGGTAGTCTAGAACCATCTCGCACCTATTCCACTGTACTTCGCTTTCAGATATATGAGTTGGGGGGGGGGGGGGGGGGCAGAAGAAATACTTTTCGGACAAAAATACCATTTTTTTTTTGGTAAGGGAAGCAATCATAATTCAGAATTCGGTTATATTCAGCCAAATTTCACCGATCCATTTAGGGGTCACCTTTACAGCGCTCGTAGTTTTCTTGGGTTCGGTACGCCCACAAACTAATATTATACCGTCAATGAAGCATATCGTATCAATAATACAATATATTGTATTTACCTATCTCGTAGTATACAATACATCGGTTATTGACGGGATTAGTTAATACCTCGTATACTAAGAAGGTTTATTGACGGGATAAAGTTAATATACGCTGGTGTTGTATCTTGTATACAATACAATACATGGGCTATTGACGGGATTAGTTAATATACGCTGATCTTGTATCATGTACAGACTAATCTATGGTTGTTTAATGTTACTGACCACCATTTGTTATACGTCATGTACTAACATGCGATACCGTTAATATCCTACTCGTTCTGTACATTTGTAGACAGATCATTCAGTGTGTTAGGACCGCGGCTCTGGAATACCCTTCCAGAAAATATAAAACAATGCCAAACGGTGACTGTTTTTAAAAGGAAATTAAAAACACACCATTTCCGTATAGCATTCCGTTAATATTTGTCTAAGACATTGTGAAGCGCCATTGAATGCATGGCAGTAGTGTGCGCTATAGCAAATGTAATTATGTTATGTTATGTATACACTACTATTTTCTGACCCCCTTTTGTGGTTGCGCGTAGGGGAGGGGCATACCTGCCTACAATAAACCCCGTATGAGAACAGGCACAAGCATTTAAAAAACGATTGCAGTCGAAACATTAAGCAATCTTAAAGGGGCATTAATTAAGATAAGATAAAGAGTAGACAAGACAATATGCTGAACATAGATATTAGTGATTTAATTTTATGCTAGCTTCGATCGTCATTATCTATCTTTAAGTTAAATTATCCATCAGAAAATGTACTCCGATTCGCTAAATATCACAAGCTAACGATGGCATTAAGACTTGATTATGGTCTTGATAAGTTGTCCAATTAATAATTTAGATAACATTTCAGGCCTAAAGAAAGATTTAGCTCTTGCATAATGTATGTTTAATTCAATATTTATTCTGCTTTCATTTAATAAAATATAAAATATGTATTTAGTCTTTGTGTGTACGAAATGTGTTAAACGCGCTAGAACCTCATTTCAAAATAGTATACTAATAGTATATAATATTAACTAGTATATAGCCAAGACCATAATATCTGTTAACGTCAACCTGAAACAAAGCCAAGACCATAATATCTGTTAACGTCAACCTGAAACAAACGGGGTAATTTCGGGACTAACATATGGTCTAATTTTATTTTAATAATTCGCTGTGCACAGGTGTCTTTAGCAGTGCCAGGAGCCAGGGGGACCCAGAGAAAACCCACGAGGTTGGACAACGACCCTACTCCTTGTTTCTAACCAAGGAAATTAATTTTCCATTAGAATATTTAATTGTCCTATGGATTTTATTTAATTAGGGGTGATTTCGGTCACCGTGATTTCAACCTAAAATAATATCTAAAGGTATCAATAAATACATCTAATCAAGCGTGACGTGTCAATAACATATAGTCTATACACAATCCTCTAAACACGGTATTCAAAAATATTCTCACATAATATACTGTTTGTACATGTATATTAATTTATATCTGAGACGTAGAATGTAAAATACGTCCTGAGGTATAATCAAATACAACAAGCCCACATGAGAGAGAGAGTTTAACGTCCACTCGGTCATTTCGGGACTAACATATGGTTCAATTTCATTTCAATAAAGCGCTTGCGCGTAGGAAACCGAAGGACCCAGAGAAATCCACGAGGTTAGACAGGCGACCCCATTCCCTGTGACGTACCACCGGGGAATCAAAACCATGATAGTTGGCTTTGCCTATACTGCCTCGTGTACGACACTCGCACAACTATAAATTAGGTTTTATGGACACATTACAAACACCGTTTATTTATTAACAAGGAAAATAGGAAGTTAAAACTCATTTCATTTCATAAGAAAATAAACCGTAATTGTGCTTTATTGGCCTAACTTCCGTCAACCATACAAATGTATCTAGTAATAACGAGACAGGAGCGAGATAAATGGGGTTTAACATTCACTTGAAACAAAGTAGGCCACTTAGTTCAATCTTATAGTTCAATTATTCGCTTGAGCAATATGTATGTATGTGTAGAGATGGGGGGAATACCCGAGGACCCGGAAAAAGCCCACACTGACTAGGCAACCCTACTCTCTGTGTGGGGGGTCGAAACCACGCTACTCGAATCAATAACATACCTAATGATGAAAAGCACGTGCGCTGGAAATGAAATGAAATGGAGTTTAACGTCCTACTGTTCAGATCCTACTGGGCTAATGGAAGACGGTAATACGCCATACAGTGTGCTATCAGGGAAATTTTGCCCTGACAGCGGCGCTAGGGCCTACTCTTAATGTCAAGGGAATCTTTACGTGCCACCCAGCAAGCCACCGGAAACGCCCCCCCCCCCCCTGCACCACTGACAAGGGGAGAATCACCTCGGAAAAAATCCCAAGGACATTCGTCACTGAACTACCGTACCTCAACACGGGTGTTGTCCACTGGCACCCCGACCCTCCTTATAAATAAATGAACATCAGGACAACTCGATATATTGTTGGATAACGCACTCCCACCCAAAAAGTCCAACCCCCAGCAAACAATTAAACATCTTTTAAACGTATTAAAAACGTTTTAGTTAGGTTTCCAAAACGTTTATTTTCAAAGTTTAAAAAACCTCAAATTGTGGACTCTTTTTAACGTTTCTAAAACGTTTTGGCTAAACGTTTTTTCTTACGTAATAGAAACATTAAAACAACGTCGAAAAAAACATTTGAAAAAAACATAAAATAAACGTCTTAAAAACGTTCTTGGACACGTTAATTTGAACGTTTTATCAACGTTTTTTAATTTAATATAAAAAACGTTTTTTTTTTGGTCCTTTAAAATAGTTTCTTCCTCAGTCATATATTTTTGTTTGTACATTACTTTAGCGTTTGTGTTGACTGTAAATGTTGATGTCATTAGGTAATAGAAACACCTCTGTATTCATTATATTTTCATTCCGTTACCCATATTGATTCAAACAAGTGACACCAGAGGAATCCTCAGATTTATGTGAGTCATAAAATATGAACTAAAAATTTTTAAAGTTGGTAGGGGTCTTTAGCAATGGGGAGACCCGGAGAAAACCCACGAGGTTGGATATGCAACCCTAATCCTTGTCACATACAACCGGGGAATCAAAACCACGTCAGTTTACTCAATGACCATTCAACCATCCACCCACTCCATCCCATCACTGAAATAAATTAAATATCTACCGATTGCAATATTTGACCTACAAGACTGACCATAAAAAATCTAAAGCTGGTAGCTAAAAAAAAAAAAAATAAATATTGTAACATATATTTATTTTAATTGCATTTGGATAAATCAAACTAGGGCTAATAGTCTATAACACATTACGACAACACTCAACAGTCATTAAAGTAGACCACCACTGTCACTGATCCAGACGTTTGCCTTTTTAAACTGTAGACAGACATACATGGAATACACTGTATGAATATGACTATATAGCTTACAACGGCTCCAATTTCCATTAAGTTGTATTAAAACGAGTTCTGCATATATGAAAACTTGCGATATTTTGCACAATCTTCTTCTGTATTATTTATTAATATTCTAGAATATTTTTTGTGTAATTGGTAGAAAACATAATCTTCTTCACAAATCCATGTGCGCAGGTAAAAATTTTATTTCCTAAATATTATTAAAAAGCCAATAATTCCTCCAATTTGGCATTTCTCGGCTTCAAATTCAACTAAAACACCGACGTAAACTCGAGATCTAGCCTATAATAAATTTCGAGTGTTAATCATTTTATAACAAGTAGGCGTTTGCCAATACGACTCCACTAAACAGATGAAAGTTTATAAAACAGTACACAATTCAGTCGACCTCTAAGAATAACTGTAATCGCTAAATGATAAAAGAAGACTAAAACGTTCTATAATAGGTAACTATTCTGTACTTAAACAATCAGTTGGGATGATCATGGATTAACTGTAAAAATATATAAAATACAAATCGTAAGTTATACAGTAGGCCTATGTGGAAACTAAGGGAAATTAACTTCTCTGAACAATACATGAAACTTGAAACCCTATCAATTTAAATATGATAGATAACAGAACAGTCCATTATACAATACTACAATTGAAATAGACTCCTCCAGTTCCAGACATAACAATTAACCCAAAACTAAATGATTCAAATGCATTATAATTATAAAATAAAAACACTAAAGTTTCTGGACTAAAGTAAAACATATATATGTGCAAGACAAATGCATTCATTATATCAATCAATTAGGATGTAATAAAACCTAAAATAGTCAATTTACTTTGCAAGGAGGGCTCTATAATAAAATGACAATAGAATTTTGGCTACGCCAAGTGGAAAGGGTACGAGTCGAAAATAATCTATATAATTATCGACACAATTAATTGTTATAAATATTTCTAAATGGACACAAAATATTAATTAATAACTTACCAAATTGTCAACTACTACACCCTGCAACAACCTCTTAAACTTGATAATTTACCACAGCTATAAAAGTACAGACATCAAGTTTGGCTGGCATTCCTTCTATGGCGGAAAGATGCTTAAATTTGGGTCAACTGTCAATATTGGGGGTGTTTTAAAAAATATTTATAAGATAAGGTAATCTGGACCCTTATTGGTTTTTTATATTCATTAAATATAGGTAGGCCTATTTTGCAAAAACAAAAAACGTTTTTATCGATCTTTATAGTTACAGTTATTCTTTTTGGTAAATATATAAAAACCTTAAAGAAACATTAAAAAAACGTTTATATTATCATCTATTATAAACGTTTCTAAAACATAAAAAAATACATATTTATTACGTTTCACGTAAACGTTAAAGCAATGTTTGTCAGGCAACGTAAGTTATAAACGTGTGTTAAACGTTTAATAAATGTTTTTAAAATTTATTTTTTTCATATGACGTGTAGGGTAATTTATACCTATTTATTGGGACTTTATAAACGTTTAATAAACGTTAAAAAAAGTCATATTTACAACGTTTCAGTGCAAACGTTAAAAAAAATGTTTTGTAAGAAAACGTTAATTATGAACGTTGATTAAACATATATTAAACGTTTTTATCAATGTTTATCGAAAATTTCGTAAAAACTTTCACTTCAAACGTTTAAAAAACATTTAATAAACATATTTTTTTACCTAACCTTTTAGAAACCAAGAAAAAACGTTTTTTAAATGTTTTGTGTTTGCTGGGATAACACCTCGCTCGCACATGTAGGCATACCTTTATATGCCATGCACAACAGGACAACTCGACATATTGTCAGACATGGGTATATGATAATAGTTCACTTTTATATATTATGCACAAACACGTATATATCTTTGATATAAACTGGGTTACGTTTTCAGTCAAATAAAGTTTTAGTTACGTGTATAATGTACTCAAGATAAAGGCGCGCCTATTCTTTATAATGACGATCCGTGAATCCAAACATAAATAATTCGTCCTATAAAGGTGTAAATTAGTTTAATAAACTCCGTGAAGAGTTGTAACAGTTAAAGATACGCTATGTAAGATTTCTATAAAGAGCTGACTGTTCTTGCTATGACTGTGTCAAAGTAGATGATGAAAAATGAAAATATTGAAAATTTCATTCAAATTAAATTTTCCTGGGTAACAAAGGCACTTGATATTCGAAACATAGCCTCGATTCGCCATTTTTTAAATTAAATCCAAATGGCGACATTGTTTTAATCTGTATAAACCAAACTATACCGAGAAAGGTTCGCGTGGTTACCCAGACGACCAATCACGAATCCAACTTTCACAGACATCAGCTTCTACATTGGAACACGTGTCGTTAAATCACCCGACTACACCCCGCCCCCCCTCCATCCACCAACGCAGGCCCATACGCATATATACCAACTTGGATATACGTATTATTATTGTACAATACTATGAGTAATATGTTAATGATATGCTAATTATATGTTAATAATATGCTAATGAGCTATAGATATGCATACCATGCTGAATATTAAATAATAATACACGAATAGCTGTTTGATATAGCTATAGAATAAATATGTATTATTCATATCTCTAATAAATATATTTAATGGAATTAAAAAATCCTCGTCAAACAGTATCACAAACAGACTTTAATCATATTAATATTAACGTCAATTTAACGTCAGGAAATGACGTTAATCTAGCGTAAAGTTTACGTCATATTTACGTCATTTTACTTTACTCTCCGCTCCGCCGGCATCATTTTTTGATCCAGTATCCAAGCAGATGTCTAAGCCTGTCCCGCTTTAATCTACCACCGAGGGAGTGTTGCCGTCCCCTTCGTCTTTTTTAAAGGGACAATCCCGATAAGAACAGAGTCTCAAAAATTAAAGTCCGAGTATTTATGAAATTTATGGACCAAAATATAGAGGCGTGGTGTATTTACCGTGTCGCAAAATTTCAGCTCAAAATATTGAGTCGTTTGGACGTGAACGTCAACATTGCTTATCCGGACACGTAACCCTTTTAAGATTTCGGGTCAATTTTTTTCATTGGGTGACCTGAAAATCGATTAATGTTTCTTGAGAGGTCTATACAGTGAATGGCCCATGCCCTGTACTTGATAACAAAATGTAAATTTCACCTACATATTATTTCTATAGAAAAAAGTCTGGTTTTATCCAGATACTGTATAATACAACGGTCTCCGTTTCCAGATGAAGACTCTCAGATTTACATGCGTATCACAAATATCGGGTTAGTAGGTGGGCCTTAGGTTATGGATTTTAAAGGATTTTAACACAAAATTAAGCAGTTTTATTCCCGACAAGTTATCGGGATTGGCACTTTAACGTCCTACTGTTTTATATGTTTTGCTCCGACTGGGATAATGAAGACATGCATACGACATACAGGGTAATGTGACATTTTGCCAGAACAGCGACGCTACGGCCTACACTTATATCAAATTCAAACTGCCAGGGAATCTTTTACCCGTAAACTAATGTCTACACAGGACGTCGGTTTTTCGCCCAACTAACAATGGAGACCCACGCAAGAAAATCCCGATAGACTTTCTCGGTCAATGCAGGGATCGAACACATGATTTCCAGGTTAGCGAGTCAACGTCCTATTCACTGGGCCACCGTGGCTCCTTTATATAAAACAGAGAGAAAGAGTGAGAGAGAGAGTGAGAGAGAGAGAGACATGGGGTTTAACGTCCACTCGACACAAACTAGGTCATTTCGGGACTAACATATGGTTTAATTTTGTTTCAATAATTCGCTAGCGCGTAGTGGTCTTTAGCAGGTTGAGGAAACCGGAATACCCGAAGAAATCCCACGAAGTTGGACAGCCGCCCGTACTCCTTGCCACGTACAACCGGGGATTCGAAACCACACCAGTTGACTCAATGGCCGTATGATACAGCGAGCGCACGCTAACCACCCCCACCCCCCTCCAATGTAAAACAGTCCGTAATATATTTGATAAACGTTTCCAAGATTATTCGATCAATCTATTGTATTTGATGCATCTGTGACTAATATAAAGATAACACTTATATAGGATAAGTATTATTAATATTAGTCTTATCGTCGTTATAAATACATGAATTAATATTAGTGTATAAATAAACATTATCTATTTTATCTATTGAATACAATATTATTACTTCGCAGGGTTTAACGTCCAATCTCATCGAAGTTATATCGCAGACAACTTGTCTTGTTAGAATATATTCAGTTCACAGAGAGAGAGAGAGAGAGAGAGAGAGAGAGATAGAGAGAGAGAGGGGGTGGGATTTAACGTGCCCAAACTAGATGATTTTAGGTCTAACATATGGTACAATTTTATAATTCTTGCAATCTAAAGCGCGTGTGTTATGTCATTTGGTGGTCGGCCACCCAACGGCAGGCCTGGTAAGGGAGGGGGGACGTCTTGTCGTTGGGATTGCACGAAGATCCGATGTCCTGTGTTCCCGTTATCGAGCTAACACCTTACTCATTGGGTCACGGTGGCTCCTAGGTTGTAATCAGTTTAAAATATATCTTATTTACGTGTATAACGTTATCATTGTTATTGATATATATATGTAAGTTAATAACCTGTCAACAAAATGATTAAATAACGGAATGTATGACGGTTTCTCATGTTTATCACGACATCAAGGTCAAATTATTTGTTTTTATATTTCACATTATCTAGTCTCATATATGGCGTCATACTTTTTATTGGTAATATACAGTATATGTCACATCATGTTCGTTACACCTACTTGTTTATAGCGACAACATGCTAAAACTTTCGTCTATTTCATGTTAGTCTCCTATTCTATAAAACATACTCCACGAAACATTGTGGTCGTAATTAGCTACAGTAGTGTATTTTTGTCGGTCTGACGTCGCCCTATTCTATAAACATGTTCCACTCAACGTTCTGGTTCCAATTTGCTACCGTATAGTTTATGGCACGTCAGCCCCGACCGCGTTATTTTTGTGCCAGTAGTTTATTAGATCATATATATGACGTATAGGATCGTGTATATGTCCAGTTTGTGATAAATCATCTCTCGTGTATCGAGTGGAGGTTAAACACACACACACTCTCTCTCTCTCTCTCTCTCTCTCTGTCTCGGAGGGGGTGTTTAACGCGTGCGCGTTGCACCATAAAATCGATGCCCGCTTGTATGTGAAAGGGAGTATGGTCACCGGTCCAACTTCTTGGGTTTTTTCCGGGTCCACTGGTTTCCTGCCACTGGTGAATCATGTTTGTAATTTCGTTTAAACTTTAAGTTCGTCATTTTTAATTAATTTCCCTCTACAGCCTTATCTGTAATTTAAAAGAGATCTTTTATCGTCGTTAAGGAAAATTACTCAAAACATGACTTAAAATCGAATAATCGAAAAATCACTATAAACGTTTTTTGGGGAAGTATGAAAGCTTAAAATTATCCCTCAAAAGAACTGATTTGAAAGGCAGGCTATGACATAATACAAATACCGCTGACTCTTAATAAAAGATTTATTACGCAGGGAGTTTTTAGTAATTGCTACTAATTTCACAAGAACTTGACCCTGGGATCAACTTCCCAGACGAGTGAACAAAATGGTGATAGATTAACGATTTACATATCAATAATAAAGTGGTGAGAAAATATCGAACTTTATCTAAAAGCTGGTATTATCAACATGTTAGCGATTACTCGTTACTCAACCCCATTAGAACAGCCATGGATTCCAATCTGCTTTCTCCGCCATGATTTGGCACTTATCGTTTGTGTTTATGAATTCAGTAAATGGAAATATCTTGTAATCATTGAGCATTGAATGAAACAAGTCAGGTCTACTTGATTCAAGGTCCGCCATATTGATACTAATTGCTATTAACGGAAAACGATTAGCTCGTTCAATACACGTGGGAATTTACGACAATCGCAAACTGATATGAATAGCGGAATTAATACTTCTCGCGCTTTTTTTTATTTAAAGACCGTGATGCCGATTTCGTAACTATCGATCTAGCTTTAATTCTGTTTGTGTTCAAGAGAACATAGTTCTGATGCTGATCACATGTTTAAATCAAACGTTTCGATTAGCTAATAGATTGGCATGTAAATGTCTGCTAATGGGAAAAGAATGTCAACAGGCGTGTTTCACGAACCACCCATTGCAAGGCGAAACATTTCAAAAAACAAAACCCTCCTTTGTTCTAGATCTAAGAATAAAAATTGTGCATGTTGTGTTGGTGCTATGAAGCGTGTAGTAATACATGTTTAAAATGTTGACAAGATATTTTCGTCCGATCAAACGAGATGTTGTTCTAAAATAGGAACCGGCATATAAAAGAGAACAATCATAAACAACCTTGTTTTCTACACAATGAATCATGAACAGCGTTTTTTTTTTAAACAAATAAAATAAAAAACCTTTTCGATAAAAACTGGTTTATCATTAATGGAATGAGTAAATGCTGTAGAAGGATGTAACGGATGGTTTTATTTTACATAGAAGCAGGAGGGGGTCTAACACGTACGCTTTAGAACATAAAGTCTGACATCGAGTTAGGTGACAAGGGGTAGGGTCGCTTGTTCAAGGTAACCTCGTGGGTTTAACACCGGGTTCTCTGGGTTTACAGTTACAAGCTAAACACCTTTCTACGCGCAAGCGCAAAATATTGAAATACAAAAGGCACCATTTGTAAGTTGTGAAATGACCTGTTTCTCTGTCTCGGGAATAACACATGGTTCAGTGTTTTATTTATTTCAATAATTCGCTTACCGGACCCGGAGAAAACCCACGAGGTTGGACCAATGTAATATATACGTAATTCTGTGAAAGGTATTCCTTTCTTTACCTTGTATAACTCATCTAGAAACAATAGGTATTTTCTACCTGTATTCCTGACTTTACCTGTATTATAACCAGGTGTCAAACTTGTCGTTTTTTTATTTGTTGACAGACAGGTAAGCGATGTGTTGACTAATCAACAGGTAACACTGTCGCGTGATATGTGTAAATATTATTAGGGATGAAAGAATGACATGTGGTTTAACTCCTTACTAGACTAATGAAGAGGAACATACACCATACAATGTCAGACGGTATTTTATCGCCAATTGTCAAGGGTTCTTTTACGTGCACACCAAACACGGGACCTTGTGTTTTTCCCCACTAGAAGGACCATAGACGATTGTCCTTGTCAGACTCCCCGCCCTACACCCCTGACAAATGGCCACTACACGGGAGAATCTTGGTCAACACCGAGATGGAAAACGAAACATTTTTACTCTCTGAACCATCGCGGCTACTAATCAAATTGCGATTGGTCGACCTAAAATAACCTTGTTAGGGTACGTTAAATCCACCCTCCCTCCCCTCTCTCTCTCTCTCTCTCTCTCTCTCTCTCAAAGAGCGTTATGGCAGATATGGTATATCAACTGTTAGAATAGCCAGGGGGTAGCCTAGACGGATTAAATGAGCCGTATCCCATGACTAAACGTCCCCAAGTTAGCTGTACCAATTCAGGCTATTTTACTTGACATCGTCTCTGCTTGGTGTTCGCAATCCACATGTCAGTGAACGACGATGATACAAGAGACAAATGTCAGCCGTTTATTTTTAACATGGAAACGATATGGGGGGTCACCCCGGGGGTGTACGCACAACCCGGAATAACGAAGAAGGTCATACTGGGATATTTCAAACTGCCGCGTGTCCTTGGTGTATACGCATTCCTCGGTATCCCCATTCCGCCCTCTTCCCAGTCCCCGTCCTCCATCACCGACAAGGGTTAAGATGAGAAAAAATGATGGATTATCAACACCGATAATAATGGTCTTAGATGATTTGAATAGTTCCAAGAAAACGTTCAAGTCGGACTATCTAAATTGAACAAAATAAATATCTATCTTAGGTAACGCAGCTATGACAGGTATCGTACACGAGGCAGATGAATAACTGCCATTCATTCATTTGATACAGCTAACACATTGAAAACGGTCGTCCTGACATTTTGTGTTTTTGATTTTCAAATAGTGAGCTCCAGTTTTTTTTTCCGGAACGATTATATACAAATGTGTTTTTTTTGTGGCCTTTGTTCATTAAACTAAATCAGCATCGTTAAAAGGTATCACTTATAAGATCCGATGATAATGTATCATTTAGAATGTCTTGTGCATTTAAATATTGAGAACATACTGACCCATTCAGTTGAGTTTAAAATGAATATCTTATTTTATGATCGGCCATTAGCAAGTAAATGCAATATAAAACATAAGTAAAAATCCAAATGAAAATCTAAATAATTTTTTATTTTTTTGTCTAGCGATATCTGTGTGCTACTGATTTCTTGATATCCACATATTGTTTTTATAAATATGAACAATTTGTTAGCCTCCAGGCTATGAATAATGGTGACTAAATTTATTGCATAAATTAGAGATATCAGATAATAAAGGAAACCGTTTATCGCCCGCAGTTTCAAAATATCTACATTCAATCTGTTACATTTTATAACCACGTTTTTTTATTTATGTCTTTCGGTTAATCTACTATTTTCGATTAAGGGAACATATTTTTTTCCAGGATATTCGCAGGTGTCGTAAATTAGCTATTTCGTGGGTCTGTGGATTTTTCGGAGATTATAATGTATATTTATTAATTTATGAACAAAATATCCACGTAAAGTTTTTTTCGGGGAATTTATTTTGTATGTTTAATTTAAAACAAGAATATTGTTATTAATTTATTAACAAGTAAAAAATAACGTACAGTTGATTGGTATTTAGTAATTGAACATATTAACACAAGGTACAATTTTATGGATACACAATTACTGACTTTAATACTAAGAGACGTTTAGACGAGGATACTCTCATCTTTATCAAGCAAATGATACAAATATGTGAATAGTCGGCAAATATATACAGAATATGCAACACAGATAACAATCAAATAAAAATAAAACTAAACACCTTGGATATTGACATAAAACTTATTAATGATCATTTACAAACTGTTGAGTTTTATCGGAGATTTTATTTTGTATACTTTATTTAATGTAACGATATTGTTATTTATTTATTAAAACAAAACACGAATATTAAAATAATCATTGGCAAGCATATTGAATATCATAAATCCCTACCATTCTCAAATAGAACGTTTGAAATGAAATTAATTAGGAACAAAATAATATTTACTAATTGATCTGTTACAATGTTTAAATTAATCCAATATTTAATATGATAAAACTAGCTTAGAATTAGTCTTATTGCTATACTTTAAAACCATACCTCAACAAAATCCTTATTCGGCATTTAATAACTGAACATATGATTAAAGTTCCAATAGCATTTTTTTAAGTTATATTTTTAAAATTTATTAAAATAAAGCCCCAAAATAGATTGAACCTATAAACAGTCCTACCTTGTTAAAGAATAATCCTATTAATCCTATAATTCACTTTTGCCAGTTGAGAAATTGGCAAAAATATCATTTTCAACTTCAAATTCAAACCTTTGAAGATGGCCGTCCATGGAGAAGGATTGGAAAACAACGGAGGTAATTTAGTAACTATTTCCTCAATCAACCAGTGTCGCCCTTTCTAACCCCCCCAAAATTTTGTCCATGATCGTATAATAGTGAGTTGACAACCTTTTGAGCAAAAAACATAGAAATAATTATATTTTGACTTTCTTAGAAAAAGTGAAATTGGAACTTTAACAACACAAAGTATGGACAACAATCACTGAGTTTATTTCACACTGCGTTTCAACAACTTCTTCTTGTCATTCTCAAAACGTAGTGTGAAATCATCTCGGTGGTTGTTTAAATAAATTTATTATACCACAAAAAATAAAACACCTATATTTAACTTACGAACAGTTTGATCAATGTTTTTTTTAAAATTATGAGTGAAGCTTTTATTATTACAGGGCCAGAGCACCTTTACTCGAAATCTTAACTAAAGATAAAATCTGAATTTTAGTAGATACTTCAATTTTGATTGGCTAAACACTAACATCAGTCTAAGATTATCCAATCAGATTATTAAAATTTAGATTTTATCTTAGTTAAAATTTCGTGAAACAGGACCCAGGATTGTATACAGCGCAATGGAAGTTTACGGTTCGCACCCGGGACCCAATTACTTGAATTGATATTTGTTTTTTGTTTTTTTCTCACAATGGCGCGTCTTACATGAAAGGATAATAATAAAACAATGAAAGAATGAAGTAAAACCCGATTAAATATATCATATGACACTAATTACTTTCATTAAACAAATATTATTTATAACACATTAATTACTTTTAGTAAACACATGCGGATTTATAACACGGATTTAGATTATACAATTATAAGAAGATTATGCAAGAGCAAAATCTGCTTATTACAGGTCTTTCTTTAGGCCTGAGATGTTATCTAAATAATCAGTTAGACATTATTATTAACATATCCAGACCATAATCAACTCGTTATAACATCGTATGATCGCGATTTAAATGAGCTAAAACAAGACCGCCAGTTAATATTTTATTTAAACGATGGATAACCGAGTCTTTATTTACTACCGTAACAACGGTAGCAATGACAATCTTTAAATCTGAAAACAACACTGACGTTTGTTCAACTTTACGACAAGACCTGTGGGGTACAAAATATTATCACGTCATATTAAGAAATAAATGGACATTTTCTTCAAATAATCAACAGTTTGGTGGGGATTTGGCGCGCTTGTACGTGGCGGGGATTAGGGTCGTCTGTCTAACCTTGTGGCTTTACTCCGGGTGCTTCGAATTAAATTAAATAAAATGGAACCATGTTTGTGTCGAGCGGACTTTAAACCCCATTACTGAGTTGGTAGTCCTGAAAAGACCTAGTTTATGTCGAGCGAGCGTTAAACTCATTTGTCACTTCTCTTTTTTTTAACGAAACCTTGGGTACAAATAAAATAGCTTAAGTGACACCAGCAGATATTACGGTATTTTTACTATTTTAACCCTTTCACCTGTCAATAAACGTTAAACTGTGTAAAATAATATTAAATAAATATGTCGATAATAATACAGCACGTGCTATAGCCTATAGTTGAACATTAGGAACACGTGTTCATTGTTATAACCAAAAACACAAATTAACTCTTAACATTTACGGTTAACAACGGGTTTAATACTATTATAATATAGATTTACACTCCGAAATTTCCATATCCAAGTATTATTATACCACTGTCACTACCGTTCGGGTGATAATCTTCAAAACAATAGGGGAGGGGGCGAATGGTTAGCGTGTGCGATCTGTATCATACAGTCTGCCATTGAGTCAACTGGCGTGGTTTCGAATACCCGGTTGTACGTGATAAGGAGTAGAGTCGCCTGTCCAACCTAGTGCGTTTTCTCCGTGTACTCAGGTCCCCCCCCCCCACTGCTAAAGACCCCTACGCGCAAGCGAATATTTGAAATAAAATTAAACCAAAATGCCCTAGTTTGTGTCGAGTGGACGTTAAACCCCATCTCTAAATGGTGTTTAACGTTCTACTGTGCGACACCGACTGGACTAATGAAGACGGACATAGGCCACACAGTGTGTTATCAGGGTGAATATGGCCGGGCAGTGGCACTACAGTCTAAACTTATTCGATTCTACCTTCTTTCCAACGGTCAAGGGTTTTCCTATTTGCACCGGACCTTGTTTTACCACCATCTGAACGACTAGACGGTTGTTATTATCACGACATACGAGAGAAAGCAAAAAACAAAAATACTCCACCAAGTGCACAATACATAGATAGAACCCAATGACCATTGAATACCGCTCGGGTTATTCAATGGTTCAAGAGAGTGTATCCCTGCGCAAGTATTCAATGGCTGTATTCAATGATATTTGCTTGTATTTGTATGTAGTTATAGAATAATCTACATTATACGCAATTGAATTATGTAGCTTATATGTTGTCATTTAGAGATTTGGTGATGTCCGGGGATCACTCCTTGATAGTGTGGTCAGGAATACAGGGCCTAGTACGGACAATGTGAGACATGAAGACATTTGTCAAACACAGGCGAAATAAACCTACATTCATAATTCATTCACATTATAAAGTTCAGTGCTCCTATTGGATGCTCCTCAAAATCAGGTGCCCCTAACCACTCTTTCCCGCGTTCTACCTCCCCACTCGCCCCCGCGTTCTACCTCGCCATTCTCCCCCGCGTTCTACAACACCACTCTCCTCCGGCGTTCTACCTCACCACTCGCTTCCGCATTCTACCCCCCCCCCCGCGTTCTACCGCAGCACCACTCTCCCCGCGTTCTACCTCACTACTCGCTTCCGCATTCTACCTCACCCCCCCCCCCCCCCCGCGTTCTACAACTGTACCACTCTCACCGCGTTCTACCTCACCACTCGCTTCCGCGTTCTAACTCACCCTATACTTCATTGATAATGAAATGAAATGGGGTTTTAACCTCCTGATGTTTTTCTCTTCGAACTGTGAGTATTATAAGTATGATAAACGTATAAGTTACGGTATATAGGCTAAACAGAGGGGCTGCGCCAATTGCGATGACCCATGTGGGATGTGGGTGGTCCCTGACCTCTGAAGTAGTAGCTGAGCCCCCACTCCATCCCTCCACACACGTGTAAGTTGCGGTTATTATAAACTGACTGGTTGCATCAAAATCTAGGTTATATTACCTGGTCAGCAGTAACAGGTGAACGTAATATTACGTATTAGGTGAAGTCTCGGTCAAATAGGTAAAATGTCAATAATAAGATAAATGTACATCAAATCAAATTTCTCTTGGCATCTGTGACATATCATACAAAAATGTATACTGGTTAAATTAACGTCCTATACCTTCCTGTACCCATTGGGCTAATAAAGACGAGTGTTTTTATTTTACGATAGAACATCCTCTTTTCTTAAAATGAAATTAAATGTGGTTTAATCAACGCTCCGTTTAATCATCTACCCTGCTTGGGTTTAAAGACGACGGGGATACGCCTCACTGTTTGCTATTTTACAGATGTTTATTATCTGTTTGGGTATAACAAATGATTCAATTCTTTAATATACCGGAACATAAATATACATAATATATCGTCCTACATTACTGAGAGAGAGAGAGAGAGAGGGGGGGGGTAACGTCCACTCGACGTCCAATGGACACCCGGAGACATCACCCCCTCTGCCCCCACTATACACGTCATGACTCTTGAACTTTCACACATACTTCTGTATATGATCAACAACTTACGACAAGGAGATGGTCATATAGGCTATCTATTCCTTACCCCTTTCAATTTCTGACTAAAATATTGTTTAAAAATACAAAAAGCTTACGGCCAAATCTTAAACGTCACGAACAGTCACACCATAGACCTTTTAATCGTAAGTTTATATACCGAGACTTCCTGTACACACAACATCAAGTCAGGCATGATAAATATCACAGAGATTAGGTATGACATATAATATTTATATTTAATTCGGAGTGTTATTGAGTCAACTGGTGTGGTTACCATTCTCCATCTGTATGCGAGAAGGAGTAGTGTCGCCTGTCCAACCTCGTGGGTTTTCTCTGGGTCCTCCAGTTTCACCCCACTGCTAAAGACCCCTACGTGCAAGCGAATTATTGAAATAAAGTTGAACCATGTGTTAGTCCCGAAATGTGTTGAGCGGACGTTAAATCTCTCCCTGTCTCTGTCTATGTCTCTCCCTCGCTCTCTCTCTCTCTTAAATTCCAAGATAAAACTAAAATTGAACCACGTGTTAGTCTCGAAATGTTACGAGCGGACGTTAAATCTCTCTCTCTCTTAAATTCTAAGATAAAATTAAAGTAGAATAGGACTTACCTATACAAGTTACAGCTACGATGATCACTAACAGCGCTATAGTATAACTCCTGTGATACCACATGCTTCTATATTACTCCGTTCACTGTATCCACATGGACTAACAGTTGATAATCCTATAACTGTAGTTAGAGAGACTTTAACTAGAGTATTGAGATCAATACAACGCCAAGCTCACCAAAATAAAACCCCACACAATCCTAAACTAAAACTCACTCGATTCCGAATAATTAAAAATAATTATAAATAATTCTTCTCTTATTTAAATAAGCCTGCGGTGAGACATTAAAAGTATGGAAAATCGAGTTGAAATCGATCTTTGTCAGGGTGTACGACAAAAGAGTTATGTCGACTTGTTTTTTAGAACATATTTTAGAACAATTATTGAATAATTTTAAAATTATTCTCCAATTAAACTCACATTGACGTTAGTTGTCACTGATCGATAAAACACTAAAGATTTCTAAATGATATGATATCTGTGAATAATAAAGATATTATCTTGTCACAATGGTCCCCGCTTCAATTAACTGCTGTACAAATTGATCCGCTATTTATCCACGCCACAGAAACTTCTTTCACTGGGTTAAAATGAAACTATAAGCTTTAACTACACTGTAACTTTTTGTAGTTTAAATTTGAAAGGCTTGTTTTTTAAAATAAGTAGTTAATTAATCCGTTAATTAAGTCATCGATTCGATAATTCACAATCGTTATCATTAATCCTGATATAATCCACTGTGGCCCCTTTCACAAGATACGCTAATCCTTTACAAATGAGCACATTCACCTGTCGGTTTTAATTGAGTGACAATGTACAGTAGTCGTGAAGGGTGCTCTAACTTCAACTGACTGACGACTTTCGCTTTATCGCTTATTCTTATCACCGCTATGTTGTCATTGTGTCACGTGATCACACGTAACAGTATATCACGGATTGACATGATTATTGACAGGGCCACTTGCTTAATGGCGCGTAACGAACGTTAGAGGTAATATAGTATAACAAAATATTCATGAATATATAAAATATATATTATACTGTATGTAGTATGGTTAAATGAAATGAAATGAAATGGGGTTTAACGTCCTACTGTTTTGCTCCTAACCTGGGCTAATTAAGACGGACATACGCCATACAGTGTTCTATGAAGGAAATTTCTGTCAGGACTCTTACAGCGAATTCCTATTGACAAAAGATCGTTTTGTATACGCGGCACCTCGGATTTTCGTCCAACTTGAACAACTATGTTTTATTATGAGTATATAATATAGATATATTTTGGGTTAATATAATATAATGTCTTATATATTATATATTCATAGCATACTGTGTTTATGTTATTATCTTAAGGTCACTCTATTCATCGGTATTAGTTATTCTGTATTATTACCAGCGCCCGGAGTTCACAAAGCATTCTCAGGTTTAAATTAATTCTCAACTTTCAATCAATGCACATAGTTTTATAGTGATGTATTTGATACATTAAAAACAACGAACGTTTCATAAAGATGTTATGTTAGTTAAAGTAAGGCGAACAATTTTGAGAAAATTCCTAACTTAAGTCTGAGAATGCTTTGTGAACTCGGGCCAGTGATGTAAGGAAATTGACACATAGGATAAAGTAATACATTATCTGTGATACCACCTCGGTGGAAGCGGACGTTAAATAAAACTATTTCACACAAACATTATCTGTACTGCTGAGATGATGGCGACCGGGTTGCCTCCATAACTCAGATGAAAAGATGGCCGTTTCTATCGTATATTGATAATTGATATTATTGACGATGTTTTAAGACATGTCAAATATAATTATCAACACCATGTGATATTATAAGATGGACTCAACTCTATTACATAACATTGCTTCATTAACCCCTATTATACTGAAATATTGGCACAATAAATGCTTATTTACTAACACTATTGATAATTCCAGGTTCAAGGGGTTAATCACATAGTCTCTAATTAGACATAGTATTCATGGACTAATGAACTGAAGTTGAATAACCATCAGATTATGTGCGATATCACCTTCGATGGAAGCGGAGGTTAAACACTAAACACAGAGATTAACATTATCCCCCAGATTAACCTAATAATAGAATACCCCCCCCCAACACAACCATAACCGTTCCTGCATCGTGTCTTCTGCTTCAAATGTTAATTTAAATTGGTCTCAGCGTCTAGGGTGAATTCGACCAAGATGTTTAATATTTATGACACTGTGAAAAGCCTTTCTTACACGTCTTAAATATCCGCCACCACCATCTTCGCTCTATTGTGATTAAAACACAGTGTCGTCTTCCTCTAGTCGCGATGGAGAATGGGTCTGTAAGAATTGGGGGGGGGGGGGATTCATCAGGATAAAATAGCTTAAGTCTAGTCGCGAAGGAGGGGGCATGGGGGAGGTGACTTATCAGTGGATAGCCTAAGGTGCTGATTATTATAACACATTCTTCCTTGTCCCTTCAATATATCACTATTCACAGGGTTGGATGTCGATCTATGTTGAAACATACACCCAAATTTACATAATAATACCACGGAATACATGTCTTAAAATAATATTTCACGTACGATTTAAACAATTCATTAAGCAGCTCTGTGGGGTTTCTAGTATTTTGAAATTTTAACAATTTTTTGTTTTTATTTTAAATTGAAATTCATAAGCGCAATGGGGTTTTTAGTGCATGTTTTTATTTTTGTATTGATGTGTAAGGTAAGTTCACGTCACTGCTCTAATGAAACTAATACGTATTGATATATTTGCTCTCTACATGCATTCAGGTCCACAATAAAATATGATATATTTAACTTGGAATATATAATATTAAAATGGTGGATTAAAAGAAGAGAGCGAGAGAGAGAGAGAGAGAGAGAGAGAGAGGGAGAAGCATAAAGGGAGAGAGGGAGGGAGGGAGAGAGAGTGGGTTAACGTCCACTTAACACAAATTAGGTCATTTCGGGACTAACATAATTATTATGGTTCCATGTTATTTCAGTAGCTCGCTTGTGCGTAGGGGTCTTTAGCAGTGGGAGGAAACCGAGGAACTCAGAGAAAACTCACGAAGTTGGACAGGCGACCCTATTCTTTGTCACGTACAACTGGGGAATCAACACCACGTCAGTAAAACTAGCTACCGTCTTTTGTCTGGATCCTGATAGTAACTCTACGATATTTTGTTACATCAATATTACAATGAAATAGGGATTATAAAACGTCTTGTTCTGTATCGAATGGGTCTGTAAAGACAGGCAATATGCTATAAGGGAAATTGTGCCCAGACAGCAGCACTACGGCCTACTTCAACATCGCAATCCAGCTGTAAATGGTTCTTTTTCGTCCACGCCAATGTGAACACTGGAGTTTCACGCGACTAATAGTTGACCCTTGCTAGAATGAGTCAACGAGATTGGGTTTAACGTCTTAGTTAGAGTACGATATTTCACAATCACTTTCGTTTAGTCCCACGGACGAAAGCAAGCACTATAACGTTCAGTCCGACGTACCAAAGCAAGCACTATGACGTTCAGGCCTCGAGTTCACTAAGCATTTTCAGATTTAAGTTGAGAATTTGCTCAACTTTGAATCTCAGTTTATGATATATATATATATATGATCCAGAAATATCAAACTTTGCACGTAGTTTCGTATTGATGTGTTTGATACATTAAAGGAATACAATTATTATAAAGAGCTGTATTTTAGTTAAAATAAGGCAAACAAATTTGAGTGAGAATGCTTTGTGAACTCAGGGTCAATCCGACGAACCAAAGAAATCACTGTACCGTTAATTTCGGCTACCGAAAACAATCACTACCGTGCAGTCCGACGACACGAAAACAATTACTACCGTTTAGTCCGACAAACGAAATCAATCACTACCGTAGGACGAGATATTAAACTACTGGCTGCTGCTGCTACCACCACCACCACCACTACTACTACTACTGCTACTATTACTACTATCTCAATTCATTTTCTGTCCGTCCAAGGTATAAAGTTTTTGCGACACGAAATGACCACAACAGAAAAGTAGGAAGTAAAGCACCCACTTCCTCCCATTTCCATTAGAGAAAGTGAAACGGGCACCTGTATAATTTGTGTAGACAATAATCCTGGGGTGTGTGATATAAGTAGTATATCGGTGTATGTATATAATATGTATAAACATGTATAAATGAAACCCTATACTAGATGATAATATTTACCTACTATATATTATAATACGAGAGACAACTCTACCTGAATATCATCCTCCTGTGTCTAGTTTACAGGTACAATAGGACAACAGAAAGTGGTAGCTAGTTGATATCACATGAATAAAGTAATAGTAAACACATTGAATACACCTTACAGTCAGGGGAACAGGAGAAATAGGGTTAACCAAAATAGTCAAACTAGCTACCGTCTTTTATCTGACCCCTGATTCTGACCCATCGACATTTTATTACACCAATATTAGAATAAAATGGTGTTTAACGTCCTCCTATGTTCCGACTGGGCTGATGAAGAAGGGCATTCGCCATACAGTGTGCTATGAGGGCATTTTTGCCCGGGTTACAAATGTCAAGAGTTGCGTTATGTGCATGGCGGTGTGTAGGTGTTCACTTGAATTCGGATTTTGGTGACACCGGAACGTGGGAGGGTTAAGGAATGGGGGGGGGGGGGGTAGGGCGGAGCGGAGAGAGGGGGGGGTCACGGAGTAAGAATTTTTGGATCGCTAACATGAAAGTCCAGTGTTGTATATTAACTTCTTTTTTATTAAAAATATTTATGTAACATTTAGATAGATGATTATAAATATGTATATTGAAAATTTCATTCAAATAACTTAGGTGTTTGAAAGTTCAACCATATGAGTAGATAATCTGAGTTTAGTTTAGTTTAGTTTAAACCCCAGACCACCCAAATCAAAAGGATGTAAAAGCTCGAAAGTTTCTAGGAGTATTTGAGAAAGTTGAGATTCTGAAGAAAGAAAGAAACAGACAACTTTACATATAAATTGTTCTGCATCTCAAGTAGTGTCGTTAAATGTTGTGTAAATATCGTTTCACGTGTAACATCTGACGGCGATTGTTTGATATGTGTAAATATGGTTTGTTTCTTCTGTCAATATCAAGTTAGTTATATATCATCCACTGTATAATTACACTCTTCTTTACACCATTATACCAATAACTCCAATTAAACACCACAAGTGCTCTTTTATATATGCAAATGTAAGAATTTAAAATGCGGATTTGAATAAAGGAATCATGATTACGATACATTCACTCTCTCGGACGTGTGTTTTTTCACCAGGTCACTCGGTTTCCTGTCAATGGTAAAGACCCCCTACGCCCCTACGCACAAGCGAATTATTGAACTAAAACGCATTGTATTAGAGGAACTTTACGTACACACTGTTCCAGGTTAGATAATTCGTGAAAATTCTGACAGAAGAAAACTTTTTCAAAGTGAAATGGAAATGACGGTCAAGAACGCGGCGGGTGGAATACTCCAGGGAGTCGATCGGGTGCCAACTGATCTGATCTGAGCAACTGACCAGGACAAGACGAAACACCCATCAGGGTTCACGAGGTATCGCTACATTACACTTTTCGGAGTACTGCACCTTTCTCAGGGCATGGTTTTCTTATTTTCAAGACACGTTATTTTAGGATATGCTCCGTCCATCACCAAGGAAGCCTCCGAACTCACCGAGCCACGGCGGGATGCTTTAGTTGCCGTGAAAAGATAAAGACCACACCGTGTGACACCATGATTAGCATCTTCCTACTTTACATCTTGGCTATGAATATTAAACTGAAGCGATTGATAACACACCAAAGACAGTCATATCCGCCGAATAAACAGAGTTCATTATCATATTAAACTTCTTGTAACCATGGTCCAAGGGAGATAATAAGGAAGGAAAGTTATCTTTAGAAGATTGTTTTTGAAGCCAAGCAGTGGTTTGTTTATAATGAAAACATTTGAAGAATCAAAGAGTCCACCAAGATCCGTTATTAAAAGAGGTAATAGTAACTTTACCATCTTTACTCTTCACTAATAAGATATTGCTTAACGATTTGGACACTTCATCATACTGAAAATGTAAATAGACATGGGGGAGGGAGAGAGAGAGAGAGAGAGAGAGAGAGAGAGAGAGAGAGAGAGAGAGAGAGAGAGAGAGAGAGGGGGTTAACGTCCACTCGACATACAAAGGGCCATTTCGGGACTAACATATGGTTCAATTTTATTTCAGTAATTCGCTTGCGCGTAGGGGTCTTTAGCAATGGAAGGAAACCGGAGGACCGGGAAAAAAAAATCCCAAAGGTTGGAAATGAAACCCTACTTCTTGCCACGTATAACCAGGGAATCGAAAGCCTCACCATTTGACTCGAGTACAGATCTCATAATACAACGCGCATACGATAACCATTCCCCAATTAGTATTCGATTAATAATAAACCGAGACACCGCTGTATGGGTAAACATGTTCCTCATAATACACTGCAGAAAGGTCCTACTCCTCTGCTCCAATTTGGCCATGAAGAAGTGTATACGCCATACACTGTGCTATGGGTGAAATGTTTTGCCCGGACAACGGCGCTATGGACTATTCTTATATCGAATTCCAACTACTAAGCCCGTTCTTGTCAGGCCCCCATTCAGCAACACTGACAACAGGAGATCACACTGGAAAAGCCAGATGAACTTTGTCGGCCAATACTGGAAGGGAACCCGCGACATCCAGGCTAGCGAACCGACGTCTTACTCACTGGGCCACCGCAGTTCCGAGCAGAAAGATACGACGTTAATTAGTTGACAAGCATGATATTATAATATTTTATTAAGATAAAAATGTTATAAAAGTTTATAATATAATATTTCTCACATTTCATTATGTGTATGTACAAAACATCAATTATTTGGATGTGGAAGTAAAGATGCATTAGATAAGATTTAAAGAAACGGATGGCTATAATGGGTTAAAAATATAGATAATGTAAAGAATTATGTTGAAAATTTCAAAGAAATTAATTTATTCTGAGCAAGTCTATAGAAAAACGGAGCCTCGATTATCAATTATCATTGCTAGTGATTTTACGACAGTAAAAAATATCTCGATTATAAATTATTCATTTTTTAACTTAATAATTAATTGCAAATGGATAATCAAGACGGTAGCAATGTCAATCGAGACTATCTGTTCTTCAAATGGTCATAACGTCGCTCATAATTAAGTAATTTGACTGAAAGTTTCAGCATATTCTCTTAACATTATATTTTTCTTGGCTATTATAGCAGAAACAACCTGCTCTTTATCTAAATCTTACATGATGCAAGTTACATTTACTTAAGTGTTATCATCATTGTTAGCACAAGTTGTCGAAATATCAAACAACTTAAATACAGACACATTAGATCGCGCACGTGCATTTCAATGAAATCCTTCAATATTTCAACTGATATAAATAATGCACAATATTTTAAATAAGAGTATGCCAACATCAACGTGTGACGTCACATTTGTATTCTAAGGTTTATATCGGAGATCAAATATTATATATTATGATCGAGAATATTCGTTTTAAATTTAAAAAGCTTTAAAAAATGTTTATATACACGTGTTTAAAAATAATCTCGCTATTTTTACAAATGATGCTTCCTCTAGTGGAAATTGTTGTTTGAGATTCACTAATTCGTAGTATTTTGTTGAGATTATGCTGACGTGGTTTATTCCTTCCAGTTCCAATCGGATTAAAATACTGATCTATATTTCGTTTTGGTTTTGGGGTGTTTTTTTTTTGGATTTTTTAAATATTTTCAATGGACTCCACTACATTAAGATCTGGTCGCTTTTTGTGGAAGATTATGTAAGGGGTCAAACGAACGTGTTTTGACCCTATGACGTTAGTTATTCGATTAACCAATCAGCTTCTGTGTTTTAAGTGGGTGTTTGGAGATATTACTTTTGCTTTGATCTGTTTTCTATCGCGGCGAATGTCTACCCAAAAGTCCTCAACACACCCTTTGATTGGCTAAACCTTACATCAACCAGAACACGGATTATTTGACAAATGTTCCAGATCATGTTAACGCTAATTTTGAACTTTAAAAAACCAAACGAAATAGGATCTGTAGTTTAATCTGATCATTCTAGTACAATCAAATTCCACCATAAAATCATAAAATCAAAGAGTGTAAAAGGTGAAAGTTTGGACACTGATGAAGAGCACCATAGTTTAGTCATCATGGTTCATTGATGGTTAAAGCTGATGTAATCTCAGTGTCGGTATGGCGGATATTTTCCTGAAAATACAAAATAAGGGGAGATAAATCCAATGAAGAACACACGTGAAATCGATTCAGACTACTCATTCGTTCTCAGTTGACTATGAATTGTCTTGGCCTATAACCAGGGGTACATGTATATAATATTCATTTGCGTCAATATTTATTGAGGAAACAAAAGGTACAGAGTGTGGGGGGCGACCATTGTTCACACAGAGATCCAGCCCGGGGTGAAACGGTCGTGGGATGAAACGACCTGCTCCATCTACTTTATACTCAAGAATACATCTGTCCTGAATAACCGCCATATTATCCAAACATTGGAATGCCTATTTTGTATCGAGTTTCTACTCCGTTTTACATCTGTCAAACACACACGGACTAAATAAAACTTTTCATTTTCATTTAATGGAAGCAGAATCATTAATTTTCAAAATTCTCGAAGTATGCTTAGTGTTTTCGATTTAGGACTGAAAATGTCGGTCGGGCTGTTTAGTGCGTGTCCTCAAGGGGCGGGGACTAACTGTAAACAGTCTAAGGTACATGTGTCATGGCATATATAAAAAAAAACATAAACAAATTGTGTTCATCCTTCGATTGTGACAACGGATATCATTTTCCTCTCTTGAATAAGAGACGGAGTGGGGGCGTGAGGATAATGTCGACTGTGATGAAGGATAGGTAATCATTTTATAAAAATAATACTTTCATCAACGAATGAGGAAGGATATTTTTAGACTTCGTTATGAGGTGAGGAAGTAATTCATATTGAGGAAGACAAAATACATGTGGATTCATATGTCTATAACATGTTTTATAAAATTCCGATCTTTAGTCGTTATCATCCACAAGCGCACAATATGTCACGATCATAGGAAGGTGGCATATTCCTGAAGCAATGGTCTGAGAAATCTCTCTCTGGCCATTGCTGGATTAGCTTCTGGTTCTTGAACTTTTGCGGGAATGTGTCTATTCTTCCCGTTCAATCAAAGCTATCACTTAAGTACAGCAACATGCCAGTCCTTCGTTTAATCTGGGTCTTCCCTAAAACTTTAGACAGTGATTTAAGGTATTAAAAACGGTGAAAGTATGTTCGTTTCCAAACAGTATTGTTTACATTTTAGTCGATTTGATAGCCTCGTATGTCACGCAATTAGTTTTACTGCAATATTCTGCTATGCACTGGTTAATTGGGCAAAATAAAATCATGAGCCATGACGTAACGTTATGTAAACATGTTTGGTCCAATTTGGCGCTTTGTTTTAAAGGTAAAGCCTGTGTAACGCTGTCAGCTACTGGTTGGTAATGGGACTACTATGGCTCAATAATTCGCTGCGGTAGGAGTCTTTAGCAGTGGGAGGAAACCGGAGTACCCGGAGAAAACCCACGAGGTTGGACAGTAAACCTTACTCCTTGCCACGTACAACCGGGGATTCGAAACCACGCCAGTTAACTCAATGACAGGCCGTATGATACAGCGCGCGCATGATAACCATTCGGCCATCCAGCCGCCCCCCGAATAAATGAATAGGGATCTATGATTTTAATAAGATGTAAAGGGGTTTTCAAAAGGAAGTATGTAAAATAAAACCAGTAATGGGATCTAACCTGATCCAGAAGAATAATGTACAACATGAGTGGATCCAGTTCTCTTCCATAAACAATATAACAAGACAGCTGTAGCACCTAATAACGTTAACCCTCCTAACACCAACAACACTATTACATACGCTCTGAAATATAATAATACATCAATAATACTATTATATACGCTCTGAAATATAATAATACATAAATAATACTATTATATACCCTCTGAAATATAACAATACTCCAATAATACTCCCTGAAATAGTTAAATAGTAACGTTATAATATAATCTCTGAAATATAATAAAAATACTATTATATACACTCTGAAATATACTAACAATACTATTATATACCCTCTGAAATATAATAACAATACCATTGCATACGCTCTGAAATATAATAACAATATCATTATATACGCCTTGAAATAGTTTAATACAATATAATAACATAGCTCCACTCCCACATTTATGGCAAGGTTTGGGGGCATTTGTGTAGAACTTTTCACCACAACAGTTCCACAAGATAGTGGGTTTCTGAAAATAAATACATTCCACAAAATTGCCATGTCTACACCCTCATATACACCAGCAAAACTAGACACGCTCTGGCATAGTTTAATAATAATGATACCCCCACCCCCTCCCAGTTAACTCACTGCCAGGCTTGATGATACAGCGTCGGGTGTTAACCATTCGGCCATCCAACACCTCTTAATATTTCAAGTAGTCTATATAAAATAATATACAATAACTGTGTATGTATTATACTTACGGTATGCAACAATGTCTGTTACTGCCAATACCACAGCATTCAAAGGCACAGGAGATATATGTCGGTTGTCTGGCGAATAGATTATCATATTTAGCACACTGAATAGATAGCACACCTGAAATAAATAATCATATTTAGCACACTGATTTTGATAAAATAACTGAAATAACACACCATAATGTAATTACCATATTTAGCGCACATAATTGATAAAACATATGAAATAAATCATCATAATTAGCGCGCACGGAAATGATAACACACTTGTCTGAAAAAATAAAAATACACAGATCACATCATTCTTAAGTAAGTGACAAATTCATAATTTGTTTAATAATAATAATTAGAAAACAAATATTTAATTGATCCGAGTCCGGTTTGTTTAGGTGTAACAGCTCCGTAATGTTTTACGGTACTGTGTACACATTTGTGTGCACGTAAAATATCCTTTGGACGTTGAAATTCGATATTTCCCTCATAGCACACTGCATGGCGTATGTCCATCAACATTAGGATGTTAACCTCATTTCATATCATTTCTACCTTTCTGCACCAATCGTTCCAATGGTGACGTTTATATCCAACATTGTGTGCTATGACGGGACTTATGTCCCGATTAGCGGAATTCTCGCCTATTCGTTATCGCTGACCGGGCAAAATTTTACTCATAGCCTACCATCCAGGTTGGTGCTGAAAGTTGGGACATTAACATCACTTCTTTAGATTTTTAAAATCTAATATTTTTGTATTAGATAAAGCGACAAATGTTCTACATGTCTGTATTTTAATGTCATTTTAAAGGTTCGTCGATCTACGATGTGTCATATTAGAAGGTTTCACGATACAGTGCAATTTGCATGTGTGAATAAATATAACGCATCCATGCATGTAATATTATAACAGCAGTGTTGAAACATATTGAATGAAATGAAATGGTGTTTAAAGGGGCTAAATATCTATTTAGAAATGTACACAAATGGGTCGCATGCTGTTATATAAATGCATGTACATATAAACTGATTTGTGTTCAATCGTTGCTGTTTTTACTGTTATTTTTAATCATATATATTCATTGAATAACGTCAACAATCCAAATTGAATGGCAGTCTTTGGCGTCTGGTCCGTCAGTCTATACTGGTACTATACTGGTCGTATTCTCTTGTCGGATATGTTTAGCCTTGTTCATCGAGTCGTTTCATTAAAGGGGGGTTGGGATGGCCTAGTAGTCTAGAGTACCGCGCTTCGACCTCTAGCTGGCCGGTCACATCTGGCTTGCGGCAGTGGTTTCGAGCCCTGGTGTGAGCGTATGTGGCATGGAGATAGGGGCGCCTTCTCAACCTCGTGGGTATCCTCCGGGCACTCCGGTTTCCTCCCACTGCTAAAGACCCCTAGGCGCAAGCGAATTATTGAAATAAAATTAAACCATATGTTAGTCCCGAAATGACCTAGTTTGTGTTGAGTGGACGTTAAACCACATATCTCTCTCTCTCCCGTTTCGTTAAAAATGGTACTCGAAAAGCATTCTGGCACACAATTTGTGTGCCAAATTTAAAATTTCCGTCGTGTTTTAAATATTGGATATCAGAAACCCATCTTTTGATGTAAGATAACAATTAACATCATCAATGTTGATTTAAAAGCATCATCAATGTTGATTTAAATCGACCAATAACTGGATAATATTTAGATAAAGACTCGTCCACTATGACGTCGAACAATTCTACTCCGACTGTTCTAATTATAATGAAGAAATATATTGAACTTTGCCCGGATATCGAAATAAGAGTAGGCCTTAGCACCACTGGCTGGGTTTCTTCATTTGCCCAGTCGGGGTAGAACAGTAGGAAGTTACACTCCATTTTATTTCATCTATCATTGATGTTACGATTAGGCTTCTCTATCCTTCATCATAAAGACGCGTGAATCCCGCATTATATTACAGTTTATTTACACTACTTGTAATAAAGTTTATCTGAAAAGTAGAGAGGCTATAAATTACTAACAGGATTAAAACATGACACCAGATTGCACCTTGACATCCGTGTATAAGCTGTAATTGTATTCCAAGTGTACTAAACTTGAGTCTCGGGTTTACAATCAATCCGTTAGCCTAGGGCGTCATCAATCTTGTGCACGTCATTGTTACAGAGTAATAAATTCAGTAATTGTGCATCTACATATACACCAATCTGCACACACACAAAAAAACTATCTACTCTACTTCGAGAATAGATCTCTTCCCTAAATGGCCTCCATATCCACACTGTTTTGCAATGGGTCTTACTAGCGTTACACATTAAAAGACTAATTAAACCTTTTCAATTTTATTAAATGAAAGCAGAATATTTACTTCTTTAAAGCCCCAATACCACTCGTGTTGAAACTGAATAATATGTCCCAATCTTCATTCTGGTCAACAATTTGCATTATTTTACAATATTCCAATTAATTGATGATATAAATTTTATTTTATTTTTTTTTTTTTTTTTTTTAAACCAGTTTATTAACCAAACAACATACAAATATATTATACATGCATATATACATGCATATATAAATCATGAATATAAATATAAATCTGTAGATAATCTAAAAACTAGGATTGAATAAATATTACCTATATAGAGAACATAATGAAATGTACATTATATATATGAATAAATATTTTTAATGATTCTGTTTAATCTTCAGGATGTTGTATCCGTCTTTTGTGTTGTATATTATCTTAGTTTTACTTTGTTTGACCTTACATGAGTAGATATAGTATTTTGATAACAATATAAGTAAATTAACAGTATTTAATTCTTTTTCATTTTTTAAATTCTCATGTATAATTATACCTAAGTGTTTAATTATACTAGTGAGATTAATATATATATTATTATAGATTAATATTTCATGTAGTTTCTGCCATACAATTTGAGCATATTCGCATTGAATGAAAAGATGATCGATATTTTCAATTGTAGAATTACAAAAATCACACAAGGCGTTTTTATCGACGACTGATTAGCCAAAGTGATTTGCATTCAATCACATTTTCATCTTTAACGTCCATCTAATTCAAATTGGTTACCCTAATCAACAAATTTATCGACACTGATTTCCGAAGCGATTACATCAAATTGCCAAATCAGTTCAGGGTGCGATTTGACGATTTGATCGGGTGGTCACGTGTTTTTTTCAACTGTGTCCAGCCACAATAATTGTTTACAGCTAATCGGAGCATTTAATGAACTCGCCAAAGTACTTTGAAATCGACTAAATTGTCACATGACATCTCTACTAAATTCAAATCAATTTGGCAAGTCGATAAAAAAGCCTACAGTAATGAGTTAGATAATTTCATTTTATATAATCGATCGTTAAGGTAAATTACATGGTGTATATATCTAAAATGAAATGTCACCATTTTTGAATCTCTAGTTATTCTTCGTATCTGTGTAAAAATGTGTTTAACTTGGTCTTCTTCTAGGGCAATACTATAATTTTTTTCCCACCTGGCAATAGCTGGTGGTTTTGTGTAGATTTTTTGTACAAGTTTTTTATAAATGTCTTTTGAGGTTATATTTGATATATTTTTTTTGTATAATTTTTCTAAAAAAAATTATCCAAATTTGCGTTTAATCTATTGTCAAAAATTTTAGTATTCCAACTGTATTCCGTTTCCGATATTGTTTCCTTTACCTTTTTAATGTTAACCAAAATTTGATTTATCTCCATTAACTTGATAAGATCATTATCATATTTGGAAAGATTGATGTCTGTGATATCCTCAACAAATAGAATGTTATCGTTAATTAATATATTCTTGATTGAAGACTTATTGTTAATTCTTAGATTATGATTATTCCAAATCAATTGATTTCTGAAGGGAACCAATCCGTCAATATAGCACGTGTATATGTTATACCAGTTTTGAAATAGATTTGTATAAAAAGGTGTCGAGATAATGTCTCTAATATTGAAATTAGATAACGGTATTAAATATCTGATTTTGTAGGATATGTTCGTAAATAATTGTCCATGGTTGTTCTTGTTGGGAGTATATTTTCTTTATCCAAAAGATACTCTGGCTTTTCAACAATTCATTAATGTTTATCATATTTAAACCCCCCATTTCAAATTGTTGGGAAATAACATTTCGTTTTATTTTATCTGGGCCTGACCACAGGTAGTTATATATAATCGTATTAAACTTTGAAATGATATAATCTGGAATATTTATCGTTAATGTTGGGTATAGTATTTTAGAGATACAGAACGTTTTTATAACCTGGATTTTTCCTATTAATGTTAAATTTCTTTTTTTCCACCTATTCAGTATTGTTTTGATATCCGAAATCCTTTCTTCATAGTTGTATTTATTGCTTAAACATTTATCATTTGTGAAATAGATTCCTAAAATCTTAATTTTTTCTTTCTGTAAAATTATTCCGAATTCATTAGCAATGGATTGTATATTTTCAGTTTTACTATTTAGGTCTGCTATCTCGGTTTTGGTTGCATTGATTTCAAGACCGGATACTTTACTAAATTTCTTTAATATTTCGAAAAGGTGTCTTGCTGATTTGAAGTTTTTCAGTAAACAAGTGATGTCATCAGCAAAGGCGGTCAGTTTTAATGATTTTTGTCCAAATTCTATGCCTTCAATATATTTACAGTTTCTAATATTTTGACATAATGTTTCTAAATCGAGGTTAAAATTTTATCTTAACACACCTAATTTTAGAAATTCGAAAAATTCATCTTATTGATTTGAAAAGTCTAACGTAAACCTTTTCAAATGTGACTTGGATTTTAAAATATTTTCGAACCTTCTGGACAAGTAAAATAGGTTGTAATGGATAATTTACACAACAGGTAGGACACTTAAACCTCTAGTACTTAGAATAAGGCTATTATGTATTTTCTCGAGCTCCCAAGCCACCAAGAGTGTTATTGTCCCTTTAAATTATCGAAATGTTCTTAGTGCTTTTGACTAATATCGTCGATTTAGGACTTAAAATGGCGGTCAACTAGCTTAGTGTCTGTTTTCAAGTGAAGCTAATTGTAAACAAACAGCATAAGTTTAGTATGTAATGCATCTATATCTTATGTTAACTACAGCCAGAACCACACAATTTACCTGGTCATTTCAGGCATGGCACTACTGTTTATATCTATTAGTGCTATGTATGTTTCACTTGCCAGTGATGCAGGTCGGGGGGTCTGACAAGCATAGCTGTCTACTCGTTAGGATAAGAAGACGAACCGAGGTCCCGTGTACACATTGGAGTGCACGTAAAAGACCTCTTGGCAGTCGGAATTCCATACAAGTGAAGGTGACAGTGCCCGTCTTCATTAGTCCAGTCGGAGCAGATCCGTAGGACGTTAAACCCCATTTCATTTCATTTTTTTTATCATAGAGTTGTATTTAACACACGGTGTTGATCATTTCATTATAAACTAGAGATGCATTCCTGAATTTCTATTTTTAATATTTCGGGTTGACGTAATAAAAGCTATATAGTGCCATGATATGATAATAATAGTGAATGTCTAAAAGCAATTTTATCATTTTGACTTTGTTTAAATTTTATTTTAGCCAGTTTAAAATACTGCACTCATATAACTGTCGTATAGGTCTATTACTACATGTATCTAAGACATAATATGACGCATGACGCATACCCGAGAGAAGCCATTATCGGTCATGGTTGACTTGACATCGCCCTACTTTCTCTACGACGTTTAACATTTTAATCAAACCTGCATTAAAATGGCCCTCTTTGCTTCTTAGTGCCCCATAAATTTAAAGATCTCCGGGATAGAATTTATAGAATGCGATCGACAATGTTTTTAAAATAAAGGGGGTAGTTATAGGTAAACGATAATTAAATATGGACATGACACATTGACTATGAATGTCCCTATCATATCTAGTATAGCCGTATCGGGGGCCTATTTATCGTTTGTTACGCTATTGTTGGGATATGAACACTAAAACATAATAATGAATCGTGTGAAATATCATACATCCAAAATACATATACACATGTTTTGTTCCACAGGAAAACTTCCACATGTAGCTGTTTATTGTTCTTTTAAACAGTAGTTTGAAAATGGTCTTGCTCGATTCATTCGACAAGAAATGGCGAATATATTTTCACCTGGACACACCTGGATGCACCTGGACCCGCCTGTGCTGTTATATAAATAAATAAAACTATTTACCTGTGAGGTATGATAAAATAACAAACAGAATCCGCGTCAACATCTTGTACATTTTAAAAACAGAGATTAATCACACAAAATTATAAACTCTATTAACGTGACCTACATTCTTCAATAACAAGACAGTACAATACATTGACTGGATAGCCGAGTACAGGTGAAAGTAGTCACAATCGACCAGTGTATTTATAAAGATACCTTTGTTTGACTGGATGTTTATGTCATTTAAGTTAAGAATACCCAGACAGATAAGAACTCGACAGATAAGAACACAATTCATTCTGTATCTGTATAAGTGGAGAAAGAGAGAGAGGGGGGGGGGTGGATTTAATGTCATGTTGACACAAAGTAGACCATATTGGGACTAACATATGGTTCAATATCATTTCAATTATTCGCCCGTCCTTAGTAAACAGTAGCAGGAAATCGGAGGACCTTGGGGAAAACCCAATGGTCAGGCGATCCCACACATTGTCATGTCTATGCTGGCAACCGGAACCACGACTCAATTACAGATCTTAGGATCTAAACCTCATGTGTTACACCATTCCGCCACTTAACCTACCCACAAAGATGAACTCTTTAATTATAAGAGTTCCCACCAATTCCAAGATTAATTACGGAAACCGTGCACATTTTATTATTCAAACTTGTGTCTCTTATTCTTCGGGGGGTGGGGGTGGGGGGTCGTTAGCGCGTACATGTTTTATCCTAGGGTCTATCATGGATTCAACTGACGAGGATTCGATTCCTCGGTCGCACGCGACAAGGAGAGGGGTCGCCTGTCCAATGTGGTTCTCTCCGATTCCTCCGGTTTCCTCCAACTTCTAAAGAGTCTTCAATGCAAACGAATTATTGAAATAAAATTGAACCATGTGTTAGTCTCGAAATTAAATAGTTTGTGTCGAGTGGAAGCTAGACTCTCTCTCTCTTAAGATACAGTTTTTATTTGATGAGAAACCTATAAATATACCTGGCATGTCTTCCTGAATCAGGTGTCTGACATTTGATAGTCTCGTACATACCTGCATATTATCTTACTATATTCACTTGTGATGAAGTTTTAAAAAAAACTAACAGGATGCTTTGTTATAAACAGGACATGGTTCGTTACAAATATGAGAGCTTTGCTAAATTTAAGAAAAAAGACTCACCCAAGTCCCACGTGCGTAACGTTTGCAGAGAGAATTGGAGCGAGGATGTAAATTAAAACCATATACATGAATGTTAAAGATGAACTATGTAAGAACTCAATTTGCCTAGCAGGTTTTTGTTTTGGCTTTAAATGTTATATAAACTATCATTGAGACATTTATTCTGATTATAAGCCTATAATCAACACTCTAGACCATCGGATGACTGATATCAAAATGGACATAAACATCCACCAGATTTAATTGTTTAGCGATCAACTTGTTAATCGAGTCTAAGACTCTGTTGTCAAGTACCGTTGCTAAGATAATGAATATATAATCTACATAGTATCTTCAAACAGCCATAACTTGACTCAGAATGAAGTAATTTTACATTACCTATTTTTGTCAATATACTCATCATGCATTACTATGTTTGAGCTAATATAACAAGAACGACCACCGCTTTATAATGCATCTTTAAAAGGTACTGTCTACAAATGAAATGAGGTTTAACGTCCTACTGTCCTGCTCTGAACTGGGCTGATGAAGACGGGCATACGCTATGTAGTGCACTAAGGACAAATATTGACCGAACAAAGGCACTAGGACTTACTCTTCGAATTCCACATTACAACTGCCAAGGGTCACATCAGAAGGACTAGAAACTACTTAGCTTTGTCGGATCACCCGTGCTACACCACTAATAATGGGAAACCGCGCCGAAAATTCGAGGTGACGTGTCTCTGCCAACTTCTGGTCAGCGAACAAACGTCGAATCTAATAAAATGAATGTATCCGGCGGCTAGCCGAAACCGTCCACTGCGCTGTACAGCTCCTGGCTTGTACAAGTTCACGAAACAACGACCGAGAGATTTACAACAGTTAAAGGCGAAATCATGCTTTCTATTGAAGATGGGGATTGTAGTGATACAAACTTCATTCAAAATGAAGAACAAACTAACACTATAGGAAGCAACTCAAGCAAACATTAAAAGGGGAATTTTTGCCACACGTTATATCATATTAGTTTAAGTCATGGTCGGTGTATTTATATCTACTAGCATAATACATTGTGTAAATACAATTAGAGGTACAGAGCTACTTTTACCTAACCAGGAAGTTTTACCAGTCAATGTGCATATATACACCGTCAAGTTACAACATTCATATTGTTGATCAAGGGAGGATTCAAGTTTTAACATTCTAATAAGAGGATAAATCTACAACTAGACTTCTATTTTCACCAAGAAAAGTGTATAAACACATGGATTACTACATACTTTGAATCGGTTAATTACTATAAAACTGTTTAATATTACATATATAAGTAATAGAAATATGTTTCGATTGAATTTAGCAGTACTACTTATATCTAGCATATCGGTAGCTGGTAAGTTCATTTGGTTATTACACGATTTCCCACATCTTATTGTCTTTGGGTGTTAAATTACCATAGCTGACAATAATTTATCAGACCTAGGGATAAAAATAATTATATTTTATACGATGACGTTTTATCCATTTTCATCAAATGTAACTTTATAAACACTAAAACGTATGGAAGACAATTATTATTTTAATTAAAGCGTTGTTTCGTTGAGGGTTCTCTGGACGTTATCAATTTCTATAAATGCCGCTCGAAGACGAAAATGAAAGTCGTTCTTTGGACGGGCTTCACCCCACCTACGCAATTGTAAATGTGGTCAATTTATCCCTTTTTCATTCTACTGATATTTTGTCTACAAATCCCTGATATTTGTTTGTTCTTTTTGTTTGTATAAATGCATTCCTGTGATACTATTGCGAGCGATAACCCCATAATTTGGTGATATATATTCCATTTGGTATGGTGGCTGATTGGTATCATGTCGTAATGTTGTGATGTCGCCTTTCATAACGCGACAACCCGACATCACGACATTTCTACCCGGGTAAAAATGTCGTGATGTCGGGTAAAAATGTCGTATTGTCGGGTTGTCGGGTTGTCGTGATGTCGGGTTGTCGTGATGTCGGGTTGTCGGGTTGTCGCGTTATGGAACAAAAATCTGGCAATAAAGAAAATGGTTGATCAAGTGGAAGTAGATTCACACTCACATTGCAATTTGAGTTGCATTAGTATCCATTTGTATACGTCCACATTCATAATGTGAACCGTCTTCATTAGCTCAGTCGGATCAGAACAGTAGGACGTTAAACCCCATTTCAGTTCATAATGTGAACATATTATGCCGCCGCCCTTGTCTGTGTGTCTGTCATTGAGTCAAGTGGTGTGGTTTCCAGCCCAAGCTTGTCCATGACAAAGAGTAGGGTCGTCTGTCTAACCTCGTGGGTTTTCTCCGGGTGCATGCCCTACCCCGCGGGGTGGTGCCAATCCCGCTTTTTTGTTATTATCTTGTCTGTAAATATTCTACAGGTTGCAATTATTAACAGATTTTGTTCAAATTCGGCATGATCAATCATTTCTATAACAGGAGGGTACCTATATTATTATTTAGTCTGTAAACACTCTACAGGCTGCGATTCTTAATGAATTTTCTTCAAATTTGGCATGAGCATTATTTTTAAGAGTCAATGGCACCTACTGATGTAAATGCATGCCCGACCCATAGGGGCGTTGTAACGCCCACTTTTCGTGAATATTTTGACTGAAAACACCTTTCAGGCTGTAATTCTTATGAGATTTTGTTCAGTTTTAGCTTGATCAAGACAGAATGATAAACACCCTACAGGTTGCAAATTTCATACGTCCGGGTTATGAAAGGCGACATCACGACATTACGACATGATACCAATCAGCCACCATAATTTGGTGCAATAGATTCATAAAACATCATTTTCATCTATTGCAACATACAACATCTGCAACCCAATTGTTATGGGAGTAAGTATTTAACCCCCTTTCACTCTAGAGCTACATGAAGTATTTGAGGCATATAGACCAGAGGGAGAAGGGGGGTATTATCCGAAACGTGGGCAAAAAGCGGGAGTTGACTTTTCTAGAAGCATTTTTCCTCAGGAATCCGAAAATGATGGGTGATCAGTCAGGTGAGGGAGCGTTCAGGAGTTACCGAGGTCAAAAGGTCACCAGAGGTCAAAGGAGGCTGGCTTATGAATTTAGCCACTTCTGATGCTGTCTGTTGCAGATTTCTTGTTGGAACGCAGCTGAATCATTGAATGAGTGACGAAGGATAATTTGTGAAACCAATTAATCAAATTATGACGTAATTGAAAGGTCAAAAGGTTACCGAGGTCAAATTAGCAAGAAATAAGGATACACTGAGATTAGGGGCAAAACTAATATTATTTTCAATATGCAGTACAATTCTGCATGGTCTGGAGAAATAATTTCATCCAAAATTAACGATCATGTTCAATGAGTGATATGTCACACCATAAGTATATAATCATTAAGTATATAATCGCGACCATTTCACAAACTGGAAGTATTATTCGTTACCACTTCTGGGTAACCGATTGTAGATTGTGATGGACATTACTCGATATTCACGTCCATGTGTGCACATGACTCCTCATCTGATTCATTATCGTCATCAACGTCATTAGTATCGACATTAATTTCGTCGAAAACATGGATGATTTCTCCATCGTCATGAAGCAACATTTCGGGGAGAAACTCTCGTTCCAACCATGTAGTGTTGGTGACTCCAGTGCAATCCTTGGCCACATCCTCACCACATTGTTGGCTCGACAACAATGGAGCTTGAGGGACTTTGCACAGAGTGGAAGCAAGGTCAGGTCTACTATATGTGTCCTTTCTTATAATTTGCCCAGAAAATATTGTATCGAGTCTGATCTAAATTCGTAAGGCAAGGCTGGCCGTAGAAAACGCAAACAATTTTACTCAAGGCATTGAACGTGCGTCCCCCCCCCCTCAAACTCCTAAAGTTGCGAACGTAGCCAGAGCCTCCTCGTCTATTTTCACTTTGTTCCACAATGGTATTTTTCCTTCGTGGAAGAAGGACAGTACTGGACTGTCATACCTAAGGTTCCTTTGAGTTCTTTGGTTTTGGACATACTTTCATATAACGCACCAAGCTGTTCACTAGTGAGTTCCATGTCGCCTTCAATTCCCCACAAGTCAGTGAGTTCGTATTAAAGGAGGAACAAGCCATGCAGAGCCTCGGCTACACACTCGTGAACTGTCCAAGCGTAGTTGTAATGCTTCCCGGTAAGAATCCCCCGCACTGTATCGGAATTCGGAATTCGCTATACCCACCTGGGTTATGTTCACTTGGTGGAATTCTTACCGGGAAGCATTACTACACTTGGACGGTTCACGAGCGTGTAGCCGAGGCTCTGCATGGCTTGTTCCTCCTGTCCTATCTATCAGACGAACTCACTGACTAGTGGGGAATTGGAGGCGACATCGAACTCACTAGTGAACAGCTTGGTGCGTTATATGAAAAGTATGTCCAAAACCGAAGGACTCAAAGGAACCTTAGGTATGACAGTCCAGTACTGTCCTTCTTCCACGAAAGAAAAATACCATTGTGGAACAAAGTGAAAATAGACGAGGAGGCTCAGGCTACGTTCGCAACTTTAGGAGTTGAAGGTTTTTTGCCGAAACGCACGTTCAATGCCTTGAGTAAAATTGTTTGCATTTTCTAAGGCCAGCATCACCTTACGAATGTAGTTCAGACTCGATACAATATTTTCTTGGCAAATTATAAGAAAGGACGCATAGTATACCTGACCTTGCCTCCACCCCGTGCAAAGTCCCTCAAGCTCCATTGTTGTCGAGCCAACAATGTGGTGAGGATATGGCGATGTGCGTCTTCGCCAAGACTTGCACTGGAGTCACCAACACTACATGGTTGAAACGAGAGTTTCTCCCCGAAATGTTGATTCATGAAGATGGATAAATCCCCCACGTTTTCGACGAAACTAATGTCGATACTAATGACGTTGATGACGATAATGAATCGGATGAGGAGTAATTTACACGCATGGACGTGAATATCGAGTAATGTCCATCACAATCCACAATCGGTTACGCGGAAGTGGTAACGAATAATACTTCCAGTTTGCGAAAATATTCGCGATTATATACTTATAGATTATACTTAATGTGTGACAAATCACTCGTTTAACATAATCGTTAATTTTGGATGAAATTACTTCGCCAGACCATGCAGAATTGTACTGCATATTGAAAAGAACATTAGTTTTGACCCTAATCTAAGTGCATCCTTATTTCTTGCTAATTTGACCTCGGTAACCTTTTGACCTTTTCAATTACGTCATAATTTGATTAATTGGTTTCACAAATTATCCTTCCTCACTTATTCAATGATTCAGCTGCGTTCCAACAAGAAATCTGCAACAGACAGCATCAGAAGTGTCTAAATTCATAAGCCAGCCTCCTTTGACCTCTGGTGACCTTTTGACCTCGATAATTCCTGAACGCTCCCTCACCTGACTGATCACCCACCATTTTCGAATTCCTGAGGAAAAATTCTTCTAGAAAAGTCAACTCCCGCTTTTTGCCCACCTTTCGGATAATACTCCCCCTTCTCCCTCCGGTCTAATAGTTATTAAAGTTTTAATTAACAGATTTGAGAAACACTATTCCCCCCATCTATAATAAAATAGTACCTTTCTTGTGTACTAGATTCCGAGTCATAGCCGAAAAGATCTGTTCTAACTAATGTTACTAATATTGACTGAGAGTATGGGATCTCACAAAGACTAAATGAGTGGAGTTGGGGTTGGAAAGTAAAAAAGGTAGTCATCACGATTCCCCTATTGTGCGTGACAAGGACAAGGGTCACCTGTCCAACCTTGTGGGTTTTCACCAGGTCCTCCGGTTTATGGAAATAAAATTGAATTATGTTAGTCTCCAAATGACCTAGTTTGTGTCGAGTGGACGTTAAACCACATTTCTCTCTCTCTCTAGATTATGAGTTGAATGGAAAGGGGGTTAGATTAAACATCCCGTCATTAATTACTTGGTCAAATTAGATCATGTCTGTATTAAAACACTCAGGTATGTTTTGTCTTTTCAGATAGTGCAAATTGCATGCGAAATGGTAAGCAACTTAAAGTTTTTGTTAGAGGGTTCCTTTTGGTCGCCCTATCCACAATTGATAGTTCTATATCGGTGTTTGGGGGTGAAGTGTGTTTTACTTCACAATAAAGACATTCGTAAACTATTCGACTGGAATCCTACAATAAATATGGCATTAAGAGCTTGGGAATATGCGGCGGCTATTTCGTCCGGCTAGCTCGTAATAATCCTACTTTTCTTTTCTCGACGTATACTATTTTCATGTCGAAGCATACTATTTTCGTCGCGAATGTGCTTCAGTCCATTTATCCAATTTTAACGAAACTTGATGAGAGGTTTATATTCCAAAGATCATTATTCCTTTTGATATTGGTATGTATGAGACCGAAGCATCATGGATTATGGGACCTGATTTTGCGAAAAATCACTTTTTTGGCTTTTAGACACTCTAGATGTCACAGTTTTTATCCGATTGTGGTGAAGCTTAAAAAGTATGTTTTTATCACAAAGTTACATGTATTGTTTTCGTTCGATATTAGCGTATATTGGATAATGGCCCCTGATTGTACGAAAAGTATTTCATATCTTATGAACCATCTAAAGGTCACATCTTGATCGGATTTTAATGAAACTGAAAATATATGTTTAAATTTCAAAGATCTTAGTTCCTTTCGATATTTGCGCATATCGCGTCGCAACTTTCTGGATTATGATCACTGATTGTTAGCACGTCATTCTGGTTTCGGCATTCAAATAACGAATACAGTGCTGGCTCGTTTTTCGTTATTCGCCAATAACGAATAACGAGTCAGCACGTTATTCGGGATTCGCCATTAAAAAAGAGCGGCCTACCTTCCATGCGACCATTTCCTCGATACCCCCGAACCTAGGGGTAAGTGAACGTCGGATGGCCGACTAGCAGACAACAGCTTCTCCAGCGAGTAGGGTGCTGACTGGGGTTTTTTGGCGTGAACTGAGCATTTCTCTTCTGCTCTCACCTGTTTTATTGTCCAAATCGCGAAATAAAACAAGACCGACCGAACTTCCATTCTACCATTTCCTCGATACCTCCGACTGTGGTGTTAAGTGAACGTTGCGTGGCTGACTAGCACGGAGACGACCGTTTGTTATGTGAATAGGGTACGGGGCAGTCCTCTCACACAACCACCCGTTTTATTGCCGAATCCCAAATAACGTGCTGGCTTCGGGATTCGCGAATAACGAGTCAGCATTTTATTCGGGATTCGCGTTTCGCTACTAAAACAGACCGACTTACGTTGCATCTGACCATGTCCTCGCTACCCCCGACCATAGTTGGGTGACCGACTAACAACAAGAAGACCATTTGTCGAGCGAATAGCGTGTTGACTGGTTCGGGATTCGGGATTCGACAATAAAACGGGTGAGTGCAGGACAAGACTGTCCAATGCACGCCGAGAAACCAGTCAATGTAGACCGCTCTTTTTTCGTGGCGAATCCCAAATAACTTGCTGGCTCGTTAATTGTTATTGCCGAATCCCGAATGACGAGCCTTTGAATCCCGAATAACATGCCAATCTCACGTTGCCCGAAAATTTGCGTTTATAGCTCATGGACCCTCTTTTGTCACAATGTTTAAAAGATCGTCTAATCTCAGTGGGCAGTTGTACTGTAGTTTTACGTCCCATTCCCTGCTTGTTTTAATAATTAAAGTAATCTTGAAAAGAATGATATGAAGTGAAGATTTTGCAAAACTGTCCGGTGTTCGCGACTATAGTAAAAACTGTTCCTAAATATTAGTTGTTAATAGATGGTCTGGGCAACAAAGGTGCAAAGGTCGAGGTCCACGGAATGGCGAGGTCACCAGATAACAGGTCAAAATCGAAAACAGCTTGCAGTAAAAACCGGAAGTAAACAAAATCGAAATTAAAAACTCGGTCCCCTAAGAATTGTTGCCATTTCCAGTAGCTTCAAACCAAAACAAAAGTTTTTGAAACTGTGAATCAAAATGGCGGCTGAATATCGAATAACAGCTAATCAAGATGGCGCCCACCCAGGCTGCACATGAAATGGCTGTCTAAGTTTTTTGATAATATTTCATAAACCGGATTAAAATTTGGATTGACACTTGGCTGAGACCTGCATAACATTACAGCAGTCGGATTAAGCTACTTTTTGTGCCTAGTGTGTCATTTGTATTAGATATATTGAAACTTTTATGTCATATCTGTATATATTCATTGTGAATTTTACATGGTTTGTAGTTTTTCCTGAACATTGTTTAACAGTCTGGCCAATACAATGATTGTGATTTTAAGGATTACTCAGTTCAATCAGTGGTTACTTTCAAACTAGTGAACATTTTAATCACCCTCCTGAATCTGAATCTGAATCTGAATCTGAATCTATACGTTGCAGGGCTTGTTACAGCATGTACGCAACGGGGGGAGTGAGTGCGTTATCTTTTTGATAGAGCTGACTTAAAGCTCTCTATCGAAGGGGCGCACACTAAACTATCATCCAGGTGGTTCCAATCAATAATTGTCTTTGGGAAGAATGAGTGTTTATAAAGTTCAGTTTTGCATACCACTGTTTTAAAACATTTTGAATTGTTTGTAACATGGTTTTCAACTATGTTTTTAACTATAAAGTCAGACTTCTGTTTGGCTTTGATTCGGCGTTTAGGTCTGGCGGGGGTTAAATAGTCATCACAATTGAAAGCTGGGACCAGCCCCTCAACCACCTTATAGAAGAAAGTGAGGCGGATCATCTTACGTCTGTCTTGAAGGGATGGGAGTTCTAAGTCCTTCAGCATCCTTGTGACGCAGCCTTCATCTTTGGATTTGTAATCGCCGGAAACAAACCTTGTAGCTTGGCGTTGGACTCTCTCAAGTCTATCTATATCCTTTTGTAGGTAGGGGTCCCAAACGACTGAACTATACTCCAGGGTGGAACGAACAAGCGCTAGGTAGGCTGATCTTCTACAAGATTGTGGGCAGTACTTGAGGTTGCGCTTAAGAAAACCCACTGAGGAGTTCGCCTTCTTTATTAGCCTGGTAATGTGGGCATCCCATTTTAGGTCTTCAGAGAGTGTAACTCCAAGGTACGGGTTGTCTTTTACTTGTTGGAGTATGACGTCGTTTAGGGTGTAGAAGTTAGTAGACTTACAATTAATGCTCATGATATAGCATTTTTTAGCGTTAAATCTCATACCCCAGGTATTGGCCCAGGCTTCAAGAGCTAAAAGGTCATTTTGAAGGGTTAGGTGGTCCTGTCGAGATTTGATGGAGCGGTAGAGTAGACAGTCGTCTGCAAAGAGTCGAACTTGTGATTTCACCGTTTCCGGAAGGTCATTGATGTGGCACAGAAAGAGCAGCGGTCCAAGTACTGTTCCCTGGGGGACTCCTGAGTCAACAGTTACCGGGTCTGAGAATTCTCCTTCAATGACTACTTGCATGTGTCTTGTGGTCAGAAACTCCTGGATTAAACACTTGATGAGTTCTTATTCTCGTGATGATCTACTCAGATATAAATCAAGAAATGTTAAATTATCAACTGAACTTTTTGAACACCTCAAGTTTTTGTGTATCCTAAAACGTTTTCGTGGAAAACGCGGTGGTACAAAATATAAAACTGATAGATCTTCTTCTGCCTGTCATTACAGTAATTATTAATACCAGTCTGAAAACAGGTTATTTTCCAGAATTATTTAAACAGGCTGTGGTTAGACCTCTTATCAAAAAATCTGGCCTGGATCGCAACATCCTCAAAAATTACAGACCCGTGTCCAATCTGTCCTTTCTCTCCAAATTAATAGAAAGGGCTGTTAACAATCGAGTACAGGTTTTCGTCAACAATAGTAACTTATTGGATAAATTTCAATCGGCGTACCGATCTCATCACAGTACTGAAACAACTATAGTTCGGGTGTTGAATGATCTCCTGCGGATAGTTGATGGTGGTAGGCTTGCATCCTTAACCCTTTAGAGCCTAAACCATGAAGGAGGTCTTCAAAAATTCACAAATTGTTTTTTTCATGATGCCTGGGGTGTGAATAAACCTAATCCACAAAAAAAAAATTCATCAGAAATCATTTCCCAAATTTTGGACAGGTATCGATTTTGATACCATAGGCTTTAGAGAAAGATGACTAGTGGATAAGGCGCTGGTTCACTAACCTGGAGGTCGGGTGTTCGATCCCTGCATTGGCCGAGAAAGTTCATCTCGATTGTCCGACGTGATTTCCCCCTTGTCAGTGATGCAGAAGGAGAGTCTGACAAGGACAGCTGCCTAGTCCTTCGGGTGGGACGAAAAACCGAGGTCCTGTGTACACATTGGCGTGCACGTAAAAGATCCCTTGGCAGTTGGAATTCGATATGAGTAGGCCGTAGCGGCGCTGCCCGGGCAAAATTCTCTCATAGCACACTGTATGGCGTATGCCCGTCTTCCATTAGCCCAGGTTATGTGCAAAAGAGTAGGACGTTAAACCCCATTTCATTTCATTTCATTTCTCAACTGAGAAATATATCGGAAAACTCAGGTTTGATATCATTTTTATTTGTGATAAGCTAAAAAAACAAATTTCTATCTTTGTTCAGACATAAATTTACATTACATTGACAGTTGGGATGGAAATGTTGGAATTTATTTTTGAAGAAGATCAGGTATATTTGACAGATAATATGTCTGCGGTAGCAAATTTAATACCACATTTTTTCACCACACACTGTGCGATTAAGTTTGCAATTAATATACTGTGAACTGTTATTAAGTTTCTCTGTATTCTTATATACATGAATAATATATTAATTTTGGGTAAACTTAACTATTTTGTTGAATAATACTCCAATTTCCCTGGTCAAAAAATTTAAATTTCTCAATCGTGGGAGCTACCATCTTTGAAAGTACAAGTGAACCCCATGTACTCAATATAGCAGTACTGTATGGTACTATATTAGATACCATAGGCGTTCTCGTCATGAAAAACCGGGTGATAGATTATTTGTTCAAAATTTAGTTTATTAATTAGTTAAGTTAATTAGTGGTATCAAATCTGATACCGTCGGCGCTAAAGGGTTAATTCTCTTGGATCTGTCCGCGGCATTTGATACGGTGGATCACCAGATCCTTGTTCATAGATTACGTGAATATTTTCATATATCTGGAACGGCTTTGCGTTGGATATCATCATATCTGTCAGATAGAAGTCAAAAGATTCTCGTAAACAGTTCTGAATCAAACCCTGTTAAACTTGATTGTGGTGTGCCTCAGGGGTCCGTACTTGGGCCCGTGTTGTTTGTCTTATACACAAAATGCCTTGGTGATGTAATAGACAGTTTCGGGATCACTCACTACTCCTACGCTGATGACACCCAATTAATTGGTGACACTTATCAAAATAAAATTGACGAGTCTCTTCATCGGGTAACACTCTGCTCTAAATCTGTAAAATCGTGGATGAACGAGAGTAAGCTCAAACTGAATGATGACAAGACGGAAGCCATGCTTGTAGGGACATTTAAACGACTTAGGTCTACTCCAAATTCAAGTCTGGTAATCTGTGAAACCAAAATTCAGTTTTCATCATGTGTGAAGAATCTTGGTGTACTACTGGATTCTTCCTTAACCATGGAGAAACAGGTCGAACAACTTTGCCGTACGTGCAATTACCATCTTCGATGTATTGGCAATATTCGACACCTCTTGACAGTGGAAGCCTGTAAGCTGCTTGTGCGTTCCTTGATATTCTCGAGGCTCGATTACTGCAACAGTGCTTTGATTGGAATTCCCCAAAACCTGTGTGCAAAACTCCAAAAAATTCAAAACACCGCTGCCAGAATAATAACAAGAACACAAAAGTATTCTCACATAACTCCCATCTTAAAATCATTACATTGGTTACCAATAGAAGCCCGGATAACTTTCAAGATTCTAACATTGGTTTATATGTGTCAACATGATCTTTCCCCATCTTACCTCACTGATCTCATTAAAACATATCAACCAAATCGACCACTTCGCTCACAAAATAAGCCCTCATTGGCTGTGCCGCAAGCTAAACTGAAATCATATGGGGATAAAGCCTTCAGTGTCTGTGGACCGCGCTTGTGGAACAACTTACCATCGGAGATACAGATTTCTCAATCATTAGCTGTGTTCAAATCCAAACTTAAAACTCATTTGTTTGTGACATATTATCAGGATTAGCCATTATCCCCGCGCTTAGAGCATGCAATATGGATGGAGTTAGCGCAATTACAAATGTACATTATTATTTGCTGGGGGTGGGGTGGGGGGTGTAGAATCCAATATGGCGGCCAAAATGTTGAAAATGTTCTCGGACAAAATCTCTTAAAATGAAAGATAATAATCGGGGATAACACCACATATGTCATTTTTGGTCTAATTTTAAATGGAGAGAACTATTAATGTAGGGGAACAATCGGAACGACTGGGCGATTCCCTAAAGTTTTTTTATATGTCATTTAGAAGGCGTGAATGTGGTCCTTATTTCTACCTCAAATAGTGACGGAGAAATAGGTATTGGATGTTACTATACTCAATATGTCAAGGTGGGATTTGGGTAGTAACCTGATGATCATTGGCTATGAATTATAAAATAAATCTTGATATTTTTTATATCATTTTTGTCAGTAAATTATCCATAAGTATTCCGTAAATCTTGACGTGATATTTTATACTTTATATTACAGATTGCCCATCTATATCAGTATGTAGTGATGATTCTACGACTGGTGACATTGTGTATCTGTCTGGTGTTAGAAGAAATGATGAAACAGCACAATGTTCATGTTCTTTATTTACTCGAACATCAACAAATATTAAAATAACCGATCATCATATACCACTTGGGTGCGAATATAAATTCCAATTCTTATATATGACTGGGAGCTGGAATTATTCATGTATTAAGACATCAATGCCATCAATAAACACTGACGGTGGTATCGAGGTAAATTTATTATCAGATACAGAGAAAAGTTTTGGATTCGAGGTCTGCCTGGAAATAAAATCAGGTAATATTATGTTTTGCCGTGAAAAGCCCACCGGGCTTTATAGGTAGAACAACGCAAACGCTTAATTATACGTCCACATTCCTGCTTTGAATGAATATAAAATATCTGCAATGGATGTATGGCAACCCTAGGAGTGCTGGCGCGGCAAGAGAGGGGGGGGGGGGGGCGCACCCCGGCACCTCTATTTTTTGAGGTGGCGGACAATTTTTAGCTCCATATATTCTCGCGAGAAAGGAGAACAAAAATGGTTTAGGTTGGAAATCCTAATTTACAGTATTAGTGTGAAATTAGTCCTTGTGGGCATTTTTTCCACTCAAAAATCACTGTTCCGGGCTTTGCACTCCCAAGTGGGTGCGGCACGCCTCCTCTTTCTGAAAATCCTGGATCCGCCTCTGGAGTTGGATATGCGCCAAAATCAATAGGTTCCAGTCTCCTTTTGAAATGAATAATCATGGACAATATCTGTAAATAATTACAGTCCCGTCGTAGGGCTTGACAAAGTCTCATATGAAATACAGTCTGGAGGTCGGACATACACGCAAAACAACGGTAGAGTTCATTAGTGTTTTGTCAATATGTTTTGCAAGTTTCAAGACGATCGGTTTAAAACAGCGGTAACAAAATATTAAATGTGGGTATGGCACCGAGGGTCGAACAAGCACCAATATCAAAAGATGCCGTCCTTGTGGTTGAAGCTATAAGTGTGCCCAGTTCCATGACGATCGGTTAAGAAGTTTTGTCACAAAATGTTAACAATAAAGTGGGCGTGGCACTGCCCCTTGGGATGGTACATAAACCAATTTAAATTTGGTACATTCCGTTGATTGAAATTATCGAACAAGGCGACATTGAGCAAAATCTGTTAATAATGCAATCTGTAAAATATTTACATTTACAGACAAAATATTATCAAAGACGTGGGAGTGGCACCACCCCTTGGAACAAAAGAAGTAGTTGCCACCCGAATTAGTCATAAGTATGACGATTTCCGAGATAATCTTTAAAAATACAAACACTAGGCAATACACATAGAAAGAAAACATGGGCGTGACTACCGTTAGTGTGTAAGGAATAAGGAAGCAAAGTTTCAAGACTAGTTATGAATTGCTTCCTGTCGGAGATCCACAAACATACACCCGTACACTTCTATCCCATCCCCGAATACAATATGGGTGAAAGCCTAATTGTAGTGTTTTAGTCACAATTCGTTACCGACCGAAGCTGTAGATGCCATTTCCGATCATTTTGGGTACCGAACCCCTTACATTGCGTCTGAGCAGGATATGGCCACTCCCCCATTTACCGCCTTATATTTGCACTATATTCGTGCACTAATCACGGACTTCTAATTTGATTCTTCTGTATATATAATAATTACCCAAATATACAAATTGTCCTTTAAATAAATCATTTATTTATAGTTGTTAAAGCATTTTTTTTCGTTTCACTAGATTCACCTCTAACACTGTCATGTGGTAAATCAAGATGGTCAACAACAACAAGCTCTAAACCTACAGATGTACAAACATCGGACACAGAAAGTATCAGTTAGTTATATTAAAATATCCTGTTGTGCTTTTTGTGTCTTTTACACATAATACAAGATCCGGCATTTCTAAGGACTCTGTTTATTGTCAATTGGCCAACCAGGTCTTCACACTTTGGTTTTCATTTACACCTATTGGATTCTATGAAGCGGGGGGCAATGAAATGAAATTGTGTTTAATGTACTATTGTTCTGTATCGACTTGACTAATGAAAACTGGTATACACCATACAGCGCTATGAGCTACATTTTTTCCGGACAACGGCGCTACGCTTTACCCTTTTTTCGAATTCCAACAACCAAGGTTACGTTTTTGCGCATACCTATGTGCACACGGGACCTCGATGTTTCGTCCCACCCGCACAACTATACGTTGTCCCTTGTCAAGCAGGAAAACAATCCCAGCATCGAACACGGATCTCCAAGTCCAAGATAGTGATCTGACGTCTTACTAGCTGAACAACTGCGGCTTTCAAAAGTGGGTGCACATTGATTCAAATACAGCGGGAAGAAATTTGTGTAGTTAACATTTCCTGTGTATCGAATATACTTGGTAGTAAAATGTGAGTGGAGGGGGGGGATGCCCAGTGAAGTCACACACTCGGCAAATCTCGACAGATTCCGGAACGTTCCGTAACGTACATCTAGTCTCGGCTGTATAACAGTAAGTGATATGTACCTACACCCATACATTTGCGATGCGGCTACCGGTTTACTTTAACAGGAACACTTGACGCTATTACAAACAAACAAGACACCATGGGCGCAGCCATGTTTCATCCGGGACCTTTAAAGTAGTTCCAATATGGCGGAATTCGTCATACAGCCGAGACTAGATGTAGGTTTCCGTAATCCGTCGAGGATTGCCGAGTGTGAAGTCACGGGGTCTGTCATTGAGTCAAGTGGTGTGGTTTGTTAAAGATAAAATATTGACATGGATCTGTTCCCTTCTCATTAATAATAGCAACATCCGGTGATGAATCTAACCAACTTACATCTGGTAATAATGAATCTAACCAACCAACATCTAACCAACCAACAACACCAAACTCTGACCAACCGACATCTGCTAGTGAATCTGACAAACCATCAACACCAACATTGAAGAATGATAACTCAAGTAAGTCCATCTTTATATCGGACAGGAACCGCCCAAATGTATTTCTTAACCACTTTATTGTATTATGATTTCGATCTATGGGTTCTTGACCTACATCCTTAATAATAAACATTTATAAAATAACACCAAACAAAGAAAGAACAAATAACACCAATAGTTGGAGGTAAAATCATCTCATGATGATCTTCCGGCTTTAGGTTTATAGTCATTTTCCATGGTCAACTTTTAAAGGATCAAATTGGTCTAACACAAACTAAATATACATCATGATTGTTTAATCATACTTTGAGTATGCTATCCTGAAGACATGAATCGATTCCCTTCTCATTAATATTAGCAACATCCGGTGATGAACCTAACCAAACAACATCTACACAACCAACGTTTGGTAATGAATCTACAACGCAACCAACAACACCGCCACCATCTAGTGAATCTAACCAGCCACCATTTCCTAGTGAACCAAACCAACCAACATCTGATAGGGAATCCAACCAACCCACAACAATAACATTTGGGAGTGAATCTGAGCAACAGACAACACCAACCTCTAAGAATGATAACTCGCGTAAGTATTTCTTTATATATAGGAACCACACCACCCAAATGTATTTCTTGATTTTTAACAAGCATAATTAGATATAAGTACACAAAGCAGGGTATGATAACCATGTCTAAACGACCTGATATCACGTCTTTATTATGGAATCAACATAACCACCAAAGTACTTTTGTTCTGTCATACGCATATTCCTGAAGTAATGGCCCGATAAACCATTCTCTGGCCATTGCTGGATTAGCTTCTGATTCTTGAACTTTTGCGGGATTATGTCTATTCGTCCCGTTCAATCAAAGCTATCACTTAAGTATAGCAACATGACAGTCCTTCGCTTCATCTGGGCCTTCCCTAAAACTTTGGACAGTGATTTAAGCTATTTAAAACGGTGAAAGTATGTTCATTTCCAAACAGTATTGTTTACATTTCATTCGACTTGATCGCCACGTAATTAGTTTTACTGCAGTATTCTGCTATGCACGGGTTAATTGGGCATGATAAAATCGTGAGCCATGACGTAACGTTATGTAAACATGTTTGGTCCAATATTGGCACTCGTTTTAAATGTAAAGCTTTCGTAGAGCAGCTAGTCATTGGTTGGAAGTCTGACTACTGACCAATCAAAATTATCCACTCATTACAGCAGTGAGTAGTGGGATTACCTCTAATCAAACGAAACACTGGCCATACGTTGAGGAGATCTAGCCTGATTATCTGACAGTAGTCAATGTTCCTATTGTACTTTTGTATTAAATGAGTTTGTTACCGTTCACCATTGTTACGTACGCAGATGGAATATATTCCTAAACTATATAATTAAAGACCCTCGCTGTAAACGTAACCCCGTGTGTTATTTTACCGATGTAAATCGACAGCGGTAACAAGTATAGATCATATGTTTTTGTGGTGTAATTTAAGACAACCATTGTATTAACTTTTGAATCATGGTCAATATCAAGTTATGTACACTGAGTGGTCAGTATAGAATGTTCACAATTAATCCTTTCCTATCTAAGTTAAGTTCAACAAGTCACGGAAGCAGATGAATCATCAGATTCAGATAGTTATTTGTTTCATTTATATAGTATACTAGAAAGTATCCATTTGAAAGAATAAATTCTCATTATATCTAATGCTATCTGTTATTGTTGAAGAAGTTTTATAAATGTTATATTATTATATTTCAGTGTCTGCTATAATTGGTGGATCTGTAGGAGGATTGGTTGTGATAATTGTCATCATAATTTTAGTAATTTGGTTAGTATTTTTACTGTAGTATAACGTTTGGATTGTTGTATTTGTTTTGTTTTATATTATCGCTATATTCCCTGTAATTTATTTATATCATTACCATGGTAACCTGGTTATTGCCATCTCTATATTCCTCGAAATGTATAACATAACCATGGTAACCTAGTTAGTATTATCTCTATCCTCCCTATATCTTATAACATAGTAAGTTATATTGACTTCCGAATTATTGTTCAACATTCAATATTAGGTTAAAATATTGGCGCTTTTTATACTAGTAGTCATGGACACGATGATTGTGAAAAGCTATAAGTACGCTAAATTTAATTATCTATTTTAAAAGAGCTGCAATGCTACAGCGAAGGCAAACGTTTGACTGATGCTTCGAATTTGTTTCGGCAATTACGCATAGCATATGTTTGAATATCTTTTTAAACTTTATGTTCCTTTTGAGGGCCTGCAATTTAAATCCAAGTTTGATTGGGACCACTAGAGCGTATCATATCAAGTAGGTCTAATTATATATGTTAGCTTCGTCTGGTTTTACTTCATTAATGTCGATAAACATATGTGTATATTACAGCGTATTACGTAAACGGAGAAAAGACAAGACTTATGAAAGCCCAGAAGCTGCACTGACTGATGCTCATCCTTACCAGAACATTCCAGATAACAGATCAGGGGAAATAACTCATCCTTACCAGAACATTCCAGATAACAGACATGGGGAGATAACTCACCAATCTAAACACAATAATGAAGTGGTTCATCAGGAGAACGATCCATATACCAATATTAATAATGATATAATTAAACCTAGCAACGGTATCCAAGGGATGGAATATCTAGAGAATGATCTTTATATTAGTTCTGATGATGTCACTGATGACGTGGAGGTTGACGATAAACCAAAACTTCGGGTTGTGGCGGAATACGCACAGGTTAACAAATCTAACGCGAACAAAACCACAAATGGGAATTGTAAAACTGGACCAAAGGGAGATAACTATGCTGTTGTTAATAAAGGCGGGAAGATGATCAATAATGATAAACAATTTAAAATAGGACCCAGTGGAGATCAATACACTGTTGTCAAGAAAGAGGGAAAGAAGAACAATAATGAAGCTGGAGAAGAATTTAATGGGTAGATGAACCTCATATAATAAACCCTATAAAAATAAATATTAAGGGTTGTCAGCATCTAGAGTGGAGACGACTATATTTTTTTCTAATGATATAATATAGATTTTTATGACACATGAATCCTAATTTCTAACGTTTCATAAGCTTAGTATATATATTTCAATTTATTAGTCTATAATTAAATGATGTTTTGATTAAAACGTTTAAAGCCATGAAACGAGACATTCTAACAAAACTACCATAGTTCGTCTAAAGCCCTATATCTTTATATGGTTTTGGGTGTCAGTTACATAGTGACGTGGTTTGGTCTATTCACTTGCTACAAATTCTTGCAACGTTACTTTAAGGTACATTATTGGTGATTAGAAAATGAGCTGGCAGTTCTCGCTATAATAGCCTCGATCATCATTACTAAAGTCAGAACGATAAAAAGCATAGTCTTGATTATCCATGAGCGTTAAGCAGCCTATAAGATTCTAATCCGGTCGACATCGAAGGCTAGCGTTGACATAGATTTGATTATGGTCTGGATAAGTTAATTAATGTCGAATTAATAATTTAGATAATATTTCAGGCCTTAAGAAAGACCTGCAATAGGCAGATTTAGCTCCGGCGAGATAATAGAGAATACGATCAATGGTCGAGCGAGGCGCTCAGTGTTATAGCCAGTATTGTTTTGAAATTTCATTGTCGGGTGAGATTGTGGATGGCGCCCCCCGATTTTAACAGACCCCATCCCCCTCCCCGATTCACAGCTTCCAGATTCGCCACATAATTCCTATAAACTATAATCCTATTCATCATTGTGTGATATGGTTATAATTGCTATAAACACTAATTCTATTCATCATTGTGTGATATGGTTATAATTTCTATAAACTATAATCCCATCAATCATTGTGTGATATGGTTATAATTTGTATAAACTATAATCCCATCAATCATTGTGTGATATGGTTATAATTTCTATAAACTATAATCATTGTGTGAGATGCTAGTCTTCATTAAAAGTAGGACGTTAAAAGACATTTCATTGTGTGATATCTTTTATATAGTATTTTAAAATATGCCTTATTACTGTTAACTATATTATGTATTCAACTTTCAATGAGCTAAATCGTTAATATTTGTGACCTAGAAATTGACACAAATGGTTCGCAACTCACATAATACTGTAATATGAATGTATATAAACTGATTTACATTCAATCGTTTCCGTTTTACTCTTATTTCAAATCAGTTATGTTCGGCGAAATACGCCAGAAGTCTCAATCGACTCGCAATCTGGTAATTCAGTCTACACCGATAGCATTTATTGCACATGCTCTCCCGATAAGAATATGCCGTTCTCGTTTGACATGACCGGTGGAATATGTCTAGCCTCACTCTATGAACCCCTTGTTACAAATGGCGTCGAAACACATTATGGTACACGATTCGTGTACCAATGGTAAAATGTTTATTTTGTCTTAAATATTGGATATCAGAAGCCCATCATTTCCCAGTAAGATCACAACATCAATGTTGACAAATATTTCGTGTTTTCAATGTCGAAGACTTTGGTTGATATTGATTAAGAAGAGACTTACTATTACTATAATATTAGTGTTTTTATATGTTGCTGTATATAAAGCTATATCTATCATGGTGTCTTTATTGTTATTTATAAGTAAAATATTCCACGGTTTAAGAGATTCCTCACAATTCTTTACAACTGACACTGTGCACCAGGTAAGATTAAACCAAGGCCTGGCTGATTGTATTCGCTGATATTAAAAGGAAAATACGTAAAATTGAATAAACTTGTTCACAGAAGAATAGAATTACAATCATTCATGCATAAACACGTGCTTAAAGAGACGTGCATATTTATAGAAACAACCAATGTGTAATCATAGTTTTAAATATGCATTATGTAAAGCTAGCCAGCGTCTTACTCACTGCGTCACTGCGGTCCCCAGAAATAGGCGAAATAACCTTGATATGTGCTTTAATCAAAGTTTGCTGAGCGTGATATGGGTGATATAGGACTCCGCGAAAGTTGAATTTCTAGTAGAAATAGCAGTCCAAAATGTTTTAATTCCGCTCAGTATTTACAAAGATATGTTAGAACGAAATTCTGTTGATATATGCTAGCCCTTATGTAAATGGTTCCCTTTAATTTTTCTATCTCCTCGCTTCACTTTCTTGGTGGAATCTGTAGATGAACAAATAAGCCCAGATATCTTGCAAGTTGAAATTTCCGCCATTTTGCAGTTACGGTAGATTGATCACCAAAACCAAGTTTGTTTGCTGTTGAATGACGCATGATATTGTAACACGCCAGCTGTACCTTAAAGATACATTATGGGAGATAAGATAAAGAGTTGGCAGTTCTCACTATAATAGTTAAAAACGAGATAATGTAAAGGCAATTTGCTGAAAATTTCAGTCAAATTGATCCACTATGAACCGAGAATTGAGCGATTGAAATTTTCACCTAGGCTCGATCATCATTACTAAAGTCCGTACGATAAAAAGCATAGTCTTGACTATCCATGTGCGTTAAGCTGTATATAGGATTCTAATCCAGTCAATATCGAAGGCTAGCGTTGACATCGAGAGTTGGTTATGGTCTGGATAAGTTCTTTAACGTCTAATTAATAATTTAGATAAAATTCAGGCCTAAAGAAAGGCCTATAACAGGCAGATTTAGATCTTGCATAATGCATGTTTAAGTTGATTGCGATGGCTTTGTCTTGAAAATGATGAATTCTGGTTACAAAGTACTTAGCGTTGATTAAGCCGTGAGAAATTTGATATAATCTGAAAAATGCACCGTTACTTAAAATAATAACGTTGAAACAGTATTTTAAAATGTCTTCTTTGTCGGTAAACTGAATTTACTGAAAACAAAACAGAGAAAGAGTACTTTAACTTTGGAAAGGTTATAAGGACAAATATTAAAAGGACGAGTCGTTTTCTACTTGGCTGCGGTTCGTCTCATCACTACTAATTATAGACATCAGATAAAACAAATTGTGGTCAAAGCGATGATACCCCTTTAAATTATAGAACCATCACTCACCTATAGTGATTGTATAATATTACGAATGACATCTTTTTATTACTAATTCTTCGAATGGAACGTAACACAGAGGTAGTGTATGGAGGTTGGGGTGAACGTAAAAGAACCCTTGACATGTAGGTGGAATTTAATGTAAGAGTAGGTCGTAGCGCCGCTGTCATGGTACAATATGCCACAAATCACACGCTGTATGATCTATGTCCATCTTCATAAGCCCCATCGGTTTCAGTTTATATTAAAGGATCGCTACTCGCCTATTATAGTATTCTTTTATTGCACGTTAATATTACTTACATCACACACAAACAATTACTCAAGACAAATCTACGGACAAAACACAATATGAAATTTTCAATATATTCCTTTTTCATTATCTAGTGTTTAACTATTATAGCGTGAACTGTGAACTCTTTATCTTATCTCCCATAATATAATGTATCCCTAAGTAAAGATAGCCTTAACCAGGAAGTTTTTACATGTATATATATACCGTCAAATTACAACATTGATATTGTTGATCAAGGGCGGATTGAAGAAGATGCATCTACAACTTGGGATTTATTTGGATTAAGACATGGATTACTAGAAACTGTTAATCTCATGATATAGATGTTGTTTAAATACTTACCTATACAAGGAATAGAAATATGTTTCGGTCAAATTTAATGATATTGCTAGTATCTTGTATATCGGTAGTAGGTAAGTTAACTTCTTATGTGTGTTTTATGATATCTATAAGTTTAAGTTTTATGGATGTTTTATAATATCTAGTATATAGGGAATAGGTAAGTTAAAGTTTTATGTGTGTACTAGATTTCCCAAATCTGACAGTGTTCGTTAGCAGAAAGTTGAACGTCAAATCGACATATCTGACAATAATTCATCAGACTGGCGGATAAAAATATTTATATTTTACACGGTAACCTGAGATGAGCATTCATTTTCTTTCAACAATCTACATAAAATAATGCATCATAGAATTAGTACGCTACCCCCTATCAATAGACTTAAACTATTAAAAAAATAATGTTGTTCGTTCGTAAGATTTAATCTCCACCTCCATAGATGGTGATATTTTAGTTGTTTAACCTTTAAAGGTTATAGATACATTACAAAAAGTACAGAATACTGCATATTCCCGAAGCAATGGTCCGAGAAATCCCTCTCTGGCCTTTGCTGGAATAGCGTCTGTTTCTTGAATTTATGCGGGAGTGTGTCTATTCTTTCCGTTCAATGAAAGCTATCACTTAAGTACAGCAACATGACAGTCCTTCGTTTAATCTGGGTCTTCCCTAAAACTTTGGACTGTGATTTAAGGTATTAAAAACGGTGAAAGTATGTTCGTTTCCAAACAGTATTGTTAGATTTCATTCGACTTGATAACCTCGTTTGTCACGCAATTAGTTTTACTGCAGTATTCTGCTATGCACCGTGGGTTAATTAAGCATAATAAAATCGTGAGCCATGACGTAACGTTATGTAAACATATTTGGTCCAATATTGGCACTCGTTTTAAATGTAAAGCTTTTGTAGGGCAGCTAGTGATTGGTTGGTAGACGGACTACTGACCAATCAAAATTTAAAACAACAATATCCACTCATAATAGCAGTGTGTAGTGGGATTACCTCTAATCAGACGAAACGCTGTGTGGAGTATGAGAATACTGCAGTTAGACTTGTTAATTTGATTAAGAAATGTGACCACATAACTCCTGTTTTATATAATTTACACTGGTTACCTGTTAAATATAGAATTGATTTTAAGATTTTATTACTCAATTTTAAATGCTTTATTTAAAAATAATCTAGCTCCTTTTTACCTCTCAGATCTTTTAGAACTTTATACACCTGGCCAAACATTACGTATCAGATATACTACTTTTAAAGCCCAAAACTATTCAACTAGTCTCTTATGGTCAGCGTTGTTTTAGTTATCAAGCACCTGTTTTATGGAATAATCTACCATTTAGTTTAAGGGGGTGGGGCTACGGAATGTTTTGGAGGGGTTGAGGATGTGGCCGGCTAAGAACACTCCTAAGAAATCACTATTTTTGACGAAATATTGGAGGGGGGGGGGGGCTACGGGCCCGTTCCTGAACATGTTATATGAAAGGGCGCACTATATAAATATGCTGCAAAAATAATATAACTACTCTCGCCCTGTTTTCTCGACATCTCAATGCGAAAAAATAACATGACCGCAATAGTCTTCCGAAGAAAAGCGAAGTTACTGGATAGAAGATATATAGTCACGGGGTCAAAAGTCATCAGTCCAGTCGAAGCAGAACAGTAGGAGGTTAAAATCCTCATTTCAAAAGTCACCTGCAGTAAGCTAATCATCCAAGTCTTCGCTAACGACGGGACACAGTCACAGTACTGGTTTGAATGTACAATAAATTTGTATATGAACGAATAATATCACAACCGTCTGTTTTGTCTTTTCAGATAGTTACAATTGCCGTTCAGGTGGTAAGAAAATGTTTTTAGAAGTAAATGTAATAATTAAACATGTGATATCCGCATAGGCGTACGAGGCTGAACTTGTTTGGGGAGGGGGGTGCAGCATATTTTCCCGACAAATATATTTGTTAAGAGTCCGCGGAGCGGCGGGCGGCAAAGCCGTCCGCCCACGAGCGCCGGAGTTACGAAGCGTCCGATGGGGAGTCTGGGTGGGGGCCTCCCCCTAGAAAATTTTGAAAACCAGACGGCCGTAGACGCGATTTCCAGGCATTTCGAATACTTTCTAGTAATTTGGAGTGGGTAGTAAATTATGTCAGTTGCAGCATAAAAACTGGTAAAAAGTCATCTTTAAAATGCAAGCTCTATTACTACGAAAACAAAAACAAGTCGAACGATTTACTTTTGACACATTTTTCATTTTATGAGACTTCACATTTTTTATCCAGAACTCAGATGTATAGAAGACTTGTATATACTTTATCTACTTTTAATAAATGAATGACCATATATTATAAGCGTTGTTGAGCACATTATCGGCGTTAGATAACAAACAAATTACAGCAATAATATTTTGTGATATTTCGAAAGCCTTTAAAAAAAGTTTCACATAACGGCTTACTTCATAAAATGTCTAATTATGGAATTAAAGGTGAATTACTTGAGCTAGTTTCCAATTACATAACAAATATAAAACAACAAGTCATACTTGAAAACTGTCAATCGTGTATTAGATTTCCCAATGCCGGGGTCCCACAAGGTTCTGTACTTGGTCCGCTACTTTTTCTTATCTATATAAATGACATATATGAAGGTCTATTAAGCACGTCTAGATTATTTGCAGACGACACATCTCTAATTTCAACTGATATATCTATCAACAACATTGAAAAAAACCTTAATTCAGATCTAGATATCTTGTATGCATGGTCAAAGAAATGGTTGATTAATTTTAAACCTGAAAAAACATCCTTACTTATATTTACAAATAAAAGTATTTGCTATCCATTAAATATTAAATTTCATAATAACTTTCTAGTTAATTCATATTCCCACAAACATTTAGGGGTACTTTTTCAAAGTGATGCAAAGTGGAATTTTCAAATCGATAATATGCTAAAACAAGCCTCTTTAAGATTATTTCATTTAAGAAAAGTAAAAAATATTTTATCACAATCCTCCCTAAATAAGTTGTATAAATGCTTTATCAGACCTATTTTAGAATATGCATCTGAAGTTTGGGATTCCTGTGCAAATTTCAACATTTATAAATTAGAATTATTTCAACTTAAAGCAGCAAGAATTGTCACAGGATGCACAATTTACACACCGAGGTCAGCCTTATATTTCGAAACTGGGTGGCCAAAACTATCAGATCGCAGAAAAATCCGCATACTTTGTTAACTCTGGAAAATAATAAATGGTCATTGTCCCTCCTACTTATCGGATTTAGTTCCTTCGGTCAATAATATACCATATAATCTAAGAAATCAAAAAAATATACCGACTCCATTTTGTAGACTAAGTCTTAAAAAACAATCCTTTTTTCCTAAAACTATTTCTGAATATAATAAACTATTAACTGATAAAAAGAATGCAAACACATATCATAATTTCAAAAAATCTATTTCAACTAAATTTCCTACACCACATTATAGAAACACTGGCATACGTAAACTAACAATTCTTCATAACCGACTCCGTCATTCATCTAGTAGCCTTAATAATGACCTATTTCAATCTAACATTATTGACACTCCTCTATGTTCTTGTAAAATGTCAGTGGAAAATATATACCATTACTTTTTTAAATGTCCTATTTATACTGTTCAAAGAGATATGCTCATGTCCGATATTAGTTATCTTAATAGCCTTCCCTCTGACGAATTATTAACTATCTTGCTAAATGGGAGCCCTGTCTTACCCAACATTTTAAACAAGAAAATATTTCTTGCCGTTCAACGGTATATTTCCAGCACAAAACGTTTTAATAGTAAATTATAAACTTGGTTTTAATTCTCTATTGATTAATGTACATCCTCACAATCACACACTTATATTTATAATATGGTCTAGATAAACATATACTTATGATTATAGTTTATATTAGATGCTTAATTTAGTAAAATGATAATGTTCTAATCTCTTTTATATATCAAAACAATAAATAGATGATAGATAATTATAAATACGTGTACATATTGTATATAGCTGTATCTACTGTATGTTAAATGTTTGTTTTGCCATCACATTTTATATAATATTATATTAATCTATTCCCTGGGAGAAGGTTCATAATTTTTATAAATTGTCCTAATCCCCTTTGTAAATTATTGCAATAAAATATGTTTAAACTATCACTTGGCTCGCCCGGTGCATGGAGTTGGATGCCAGTATACAGGAACACAGTACTCAAGAACTGAGAAAGGCCATGTGTACGTGCTAGTTCTATTCAGATGGCGTACGTGATCATCATTGACTGGACTGCTTTCTTTCCGCTTCCATATTATCAAAAATATTCAAAACCCGACAGACAGCGCGACGCTTCCCGTCAAACTGAGCATTCATTCCCGACAAGGCCATAGCCTTCCCCGACAAGGCCATACACCTACCCCACCCCATTTTCAAAAACTCCACGGCTAATGACCGATCTTACAATTCTGAGCTCTTTTTAGATTTCTATTTTTTTTCATGAAAATATTTGTGGGGCCGCCCCCCCCCCCCCCTCGCCCCCTCCCGCCTCGTACGCCTATGGATATCCGTCAGAAAGTCACTCAAACATGAAGTGACCCGATAAGGTGGACCTGAGTGGCAGCACAAAATATCTTTCAGTGGTGTTAAATTAAACAAATATAGTTCGTCAAACCGAGCGGAAAGTTTCTCGCAGTGCAACATCCTTATCCGAACCATGTGTTAATACATTATATCAATTAAAACCTGTCACAGTTAGGCTATATCATTTTCAGAAGGGTTACAGATCGTGTTGTAAAATACAAACAATGGCAAAGTGATTATTAAAGATGCAGATCTTATGTTTGACCTCACATATTATATAAATGATTAATTTTCATACATTTATCTACATACCAAGACCATAACCAAATCTCTAGATCATAGGATAATTTTGATCTTCAGCAGATTTACATACGATTGGCAATTAATGATTTAATTTAGAAATGGATAACCGAGACATCGTGTATTACAAATGAAGTAATGACAACCAAGCCTACACTGTTCTTCAAACGACGGTACTTCCGCTTAGAATAAAATAATTGTACTGAATTTTCAACATAATCTCTTTTCATTGTTTCTCTAAATATTACACAAGGTATTTATTACAAGTACATCTGATCAAGCTAACGTATATATCAACAAACATTGAAACAACCCATTTAGCTCTTTATTATGTTACGGTCTGTTACTCTGTTGTGAAATTTTAAGATTGCGTAAACTGTTTATCTGGCCTTGGTTACCGACATGCGTAATAAATCTTAACGTGCCATTTTAAATTTTTAATTATAGTCTATTTTATTGTTAAATGGTTTATCATTGGCGATGAATTATAAATCTAGAATATATTCGACATGAGTACGCAATGACTGGTAAATGTTGACGTGACATTTTATATTTCAGTTACTTTTGTGCCAGTATGTAATGATGATTCTACGACTGGTAACAGTGTTTATCTATCTGGTGTTAAAGATGGTGATGATACTACACAATGTTCATGTTCTTTATCTGCTGTAAGACCAACTAATATTACAATAACCCAACATCAGGAACAACATGGATGCCAATATAAATTCCAATTCCTATATAAAACTAAAGGCTGGGTTTATTCATGTAGTCAGATATCAATGACATCAATAAACACTGACGGTAGTATCCAGATAAATTTATTATCAGATATATTTGAGAATAACAGTGGATTCAAGGTCTGCCTGGAAATAAAATCAGGTAATAATATAATTATATATTCAAGGGGGGAATCAAAGATTTTCAGATCTCAGTATATTGATGAATTGCACTCCCATTCGCCATCGTCTAAAGCGGTTTTATAACAAGAGCAATTCAGACGCTGCATTAAACGATCTTGTTGGGATGGAATATGGAATTGCTGCACTGGCTGTAATAAGACAACCCTAAAGTGATAGCCTCTATTTGAAATGAATAACAGGGGCCGTATCAACAAAATCTGTATTTAAAACGATACAGCCGATAGAGTGTTTACAAACATTCACGAACGTTACTGTCACATCTGAACTCCTTCTGGCAGGGGCAAGTTTTCAAATGTGCCAAGTTTTCAAATTGACGTCACCCTGCACCCACACCCATAATATGTTTATATTATGAAAGTAGACATTTTGAAATGGATCGACCACCTGAACCACTACGTTGAACATGGACAGAGTCAGGAAACTTTAGATCTTCTAATTTGACTGCTCTGTATATACACAAATTGTTCTTTAAATTAATCATTCACTTTTCTGTTCACCAGCGTCAGATTCACCTTTTATATCTTCAATTTGGACTACTCTGTATATCGATGCCATAGTTCTGGAAGGTTGTAAGTGCCACTTATGACCCAAATAGCTTTTTTTGCGTAGAATGACTAATCACATAGAGAGTCTTATCTATGCAAAATTTCAGAACTGTAAGGTCGTAACTTTCATAAAAGATAGGCTGGCACTGCCAGGCAGGATACGCCCACATTTTCGAGAGATGGACAGAGAACAAGCAATACCGAAAGTGATTTTTCCTACATCTTTTAGTCCTGTATTTCATACTGTATTGGGAGCAGCCATTTAGTTGGTCAGTTCCAAGTTCCAGTCTGATATTAATGAAATTCGAAACCGACAATGATTATGGTGTGACGGTACACAACCTAGAAATGTGACTTTCCATCAAAATCGGATAAGAATTGTGACCTGTAGAGAGTCCACAACCATGATATACCATATTTTTACACTATTCGCGTACAAACGGCGACCATTTCGTCCGGCAATTTTGGTACGATTTTCACGAAATTAGAACTCAACCTTCCTCATCAAAATCGAATTAAAATTGTGACCTATACAGGGTCAACAACCATGATATACCATTTTTTTAACAGTATTCGCGTACAAACGGCGGCCATTTTGTCTGTCAATTTTGGTCCGATTTTCCCGAAATTCATACTCAACCTTCCTTACAGTGTAACGGTGATATAATCAAACGTTTTTTTAAATTGGATAATAATTGTGACCTCCAGAGGGACCACAAGCTAAAGAAAGGGGGATTTTGCGTATAACCAGGGGCCATAATTCAGGAAGTTACGATCCGAAATGCACAAATATCGAAAAGAACCAATATCTTTGGGTTATAACCATGAATTTCAAGTTTCATCAAAATCGAATTAAAATTGTGACCTTTACAGGGTCCACAACCTTGATATACCATTTTTTAACAGTATTCGCGTACAAACGACGGCCATTTTGTATGGCAATTTTGGTCTGATTTTCACGAAATTCGAACTCAACCTTTCTTACAGTGTAACGGTAAGATAATCAAACGTTTTTTTAAATCGGATAATAATTTTGACCTCCAAGCTAAAAAAAAAGGCGATTTTGCGTATAATCAGGGGCCATAATTCAGGAAGTTACGATCCGATATGCGCAAATATCGAAAGGAAGCAAGATCTTTGGGTTATAACCATGAATTTCAAGTTTCATCAAAATCGAATCAAAATTGTGACCTCTACAGGGTCCACAACCTTGATATACAATTTTTTAACAGTATTCGCGTACAAACGGCGGTCATTTTGTATGGCAATTTTCGTCCGATTTTCCCGAAATTCGAACTCGACCTCCCTTAGGGTGTAACGGTGATATAATCAAACGGTTTTTTAAATTGAATAATAATTGTGACCTCCAAGCTAAAAAAAAAAGGCGATTTTGCGTATAATCAGGGGCCATAATTCAGGAAGTTACGATCCGATATGCGCAAATATCGGAAGGTAGCAAGATCTTTGGGTTATAACCATGAATTTCAAGTTTCATCAAAATCGAATCAAAATTGTGACCTCCACAGGGTCCACAACCTTGATATACCATTTTTTAACAGTATTCGCGTACAAATGGCGGCCATTTTGTATGGCAATTTTCGTCCGATTTTCCCGAAATTCGAACTCAACCTTCCTTAGGGTGTAACGGTGATATAATCAAACGGTTTTTTAAATCGAATAATAATTGTGACCTCCAGAGGGACCATAAGCTAAACAGGGTGATTTTTCGGCCAATCAGGGGCCATAATTCCGGAAATTACATTCCGATAGCCGCAAATATCGAAAGGAACCTAGATCTTTGGGTTACAAACATGCATGTCAAGTTTCATTAAAATCGGTTCAAAATTGTGACCTCTATAGGGTCCACAAGCTAAAAACGTGATTTTTCGTACAATCAGGGGCCATAATCCATGAAGTTTTGATCCGATACATGCCAATATCGAAAGCAGCCGAGATCTTTTGGGGATAAACCTATATTTCAAGTTTCGTCAAAATCGGATAAGAATTGTGACCTGTAGAGAGTCCACAAACAAATTGTGGACGGACGGACGTCCGGACGGACAGGGGCGACGACATAATACGTCCACATGAAAATGTGGGCGTATAAAAACATTGCTATTAAAATGTTGATATCCGTATTGCGTTATTAAGATTGGAATAGGTTTCCCTCTCATTACCCAAAAACTAAATCCGACAATTTTGACACTTAAGACCTTTCAGAACTAGGACATCGATATACGCAAATACACAATTAGTTATTTACTTTTCTTTTCACCAGCGTCAGATTCACCTTTAACATTGTCATGTGGTAAATCAAGATGGTCAACAACAACAAGCTCTAAACCTGATATAGAAACATCTACCACAGAAAGAATCAGTTAGTTCTTAATATTCTGTTGTATTTATTTCAATCCTTCACTTCTTGTATGAGTCATCTTATCTCATGCTATCAGAGAACAGTGTTCATTGTCAATCTATCAATTCGGTCTTTAAATGGGGTTTAACGTCCTGTTTTTATGCAGCGAAGGGCTTAATGAAGACGGACATATGCCATGCAATACTTAGGTACATTTTGGCCGGACAGCGGCGTTATGGTCTACTCTTTGTATCGAATTTTAACCGATGTCTTTGGGTATTGATAAAGGCTAAATATAAAATATTACCACGGATCAATTTTCTTCTCATTAATTATAGCACCACCCGGTGATGGATCTAACCAACTTACATCTGGTAATGAATCCAACCAACCAACATCTAATAGGGAATCTAACCAACAGACAACACCAATCGCTAAGAATGGAAACTCGAGTAAGTCTTTAAATGCATGTCCTCATTTCTAAAAAGCGTAGTTAGAAATAAATAGCGACGAGAGTTGATAACCATCTGTAAAACATCTGATATCATCGCTTCCTTACGGATTTAACTTTGCCATCGACGTAGATTTACCATACGTTGAGAAGATTTGTGGTGATAATCCGACAGTTGTTGTAATCTTGTGTTAAAGGAGTGGGTTACCTTCCATCATCATTTGAAAGAATAAATCGTAATTATATCTTGGAACTTGTTGAATCCACCATTTAAACCAGAAATTATATTTTTGGAAGAATAAATCGTTATTAAATCTTGGAACTTGTTGAAGAAGTGTTGCGAATGTTATATCGTCGCTTGTCTGGCGAACTGGCGAATCTGAAATATTTAAGTATTGAGAATTATGCGTTTGAAATTTGCGCTCTGTCGTTATCTCTATGTCCATTCAATAATAACGTTATATGTAAATGGCGTCATGTTTCCTGATGTATATGTATGAAATATTAAATCATAAATAAATGTTAATATTTGATGGCTACAGAGATAACAACAGAGCGCAAATTTGAAAATTCGAGGCTAGGCGGAAATTTCAATTGCTTAATTCATAGTGGAGATAATTTGACTGAAGTTTTCAGCAAATTATCTTTTCATTATCTAGTTCTAAACTATTATAGTGAGAACTGCCAAATCTTTCGGCCTTAAATATTATATAAATTATTAAGTAGACATTAAATAACTTATCCAGACCGTAATCAACTCTCGATGTAAACAAACTTGGCATTGGTTGGTGATCAATCTACCGTAAATGCAAAATGGCGAAAATTTAAACTTGCAAGATATATAGGCCTATTTGTTTATCGAAAGATTCCACAGAGAAAGTGAAGCGAGGGGATAGAAAAATTAAAGTGAACTATTTACATAAGGGCTAGCATATATCAACAGAATTTCGTTCCAACATATCTTTGTAAATACTGAGCGGAATTAAAACATTTTGCAGGCCAAAGGTCTTGGGCATGTCCCGTAAAGCCATCGGTAGAAAGTTGAGGGAATCGATGAATTTTACCGTACCGACAGTGATCGTCATCGCTTTACCACCATTCATAATCACTTCGGGTTGCGCCACGGAATGTTTGTGCAGCGTCTGTAAAATCAGTAGGCCGTCGTAACCTTTAAAGTTGTGAGCCACGGCAATCACGGGACTCGATTCGTGACTGTCATGTTTCCGACCATTTACCACCGTACCATGAGCAGCGAGTTGCAAAAACCATTTTCCCACATCGTCCAGCGTGTCTGGGCCTTTAAACACAATTTCCCGTTGGTGATTCCAGTACGTGTCGCAGTGCTCGCAGGGATCTTGATTGTCGATACAAAAGTGACAGCAGGTTTGCAGGACACATAGGTTGGGAATGTGTTCACCGGTATCTTGCTGGCATTCAAAGTCAAAGAAGACGAAGCGGGTCAACGTTGATTTCTGTAGTTTATCGATTTGTATCTTTCGGTCTTTATTCATGTCGATGGGTGATTTCAGTGGTTGGATGTAGCAAAACTGTTTCTCGGCCGTGTGCCACTCTCGGCAGATGGAACATTCGTATTCTCCGCATCGGTGTTCTTCCAAATTTCGCTTGGCCTTGATGACGTCCCACTCTTTTTGACATTTCTCGCATTTCTTCCATCGATAACATACACTGCACTTGGCTCTGGAACGGGTGGCGAGATGGTTGTCGAAACACTGGCGGCTCATAAACACACGATGACATCGGTAACACGTCTTTGTGTTGGGATCAGGTGGACAGGGTGGACCCACTGTCTTGCATCCTTGACACATGACGTGACATGAATGTTTCTCTGCTCGATCGTATCCTACCTGACAGGTCTCACAAAAATACGACCTTTCTACAAAGGCGGGCATGGAGGTAATGACGTCGTAATGCCTGTCGTGTAAATACAGGTTCAGATGTTTTGGTGTGCCTGTGACGTGTTTTGTTCCCCGATAAATCGCCTTCCCAAAGATGGCCCGAGAGAAAACGTTGAGTTGGTAACCTTGCTCTCCTAAATACTTGGCGTACAATTCCCAGGTTTCCATCCCCGTACAGGCTTGTCTGGCTCCACCGACGGCATCGATGAGTGCTTCCGTTTTTCTGGTCTGCCATGTTCGGGGTCCTGTGTGGCTGGTTAATCTCTTCCGTTCTCTTTCCCATTCAGGTGTGTCTTGTTTGTTGGCATAATGACGGGCGACGACAATAGCTCGCTGAAAACAGAGTTCGTCGGCATTCTTTATGGTGACCAAACATTTCTTTTTCTTTAAATAATCGTCGAAATTTGCGCAGTGTCTCTTCTTCATGTTTGTTCCGCTACCTCTGCCATCGGGAGGGGACACGTGACAAATGCTCATGGACATACGCTGATCTAATCGAAATACTTCGTTACTCTGTAATACGGCAGCCACTTTCTGCAAAACGTCTTCGGCTTTCAACAAACGATGCTCACGGAACGGTAACCAGATCGGTGTTTTGAGTCCTGGGTGACTGATGGCGATTCTAACATAGTCACTTTCTCTCGCGTCCAAGGTTCGGCGAATTTCCTCGATGATGGCCTCAAAAGTGTCGTGTAATTGTTGTGGCACATCGTTGGCTGGAACGTGGGACCAATCTTCCAGAAAATCTATCTCCACACACAGTGATTCGGTTCGAAATAATCGACTGTAGCGTCTATCCACGGGTCGTAAAGAATAACTCATCTTGCTTTGCTCGCTGATCGCTTATCAATGACCGAACCTGTGGCCTCCCTTCCTTTTATTCCTGTCACCATGAATGGACTCGTCCATGACGTCATACCCTTCAAATGGATTCGTCCGTGACGTCATATCAAATGGATTCGTCCTTACGATCATAAAACGGTACAACATCCGTCTCTCTATCAGTATCAGAATGGATGCTCCGGTCGTACGCATCGAAGAAAACCGCAGCACGGATACTCTCATGTATCTCAGGGGTCACACGCTTGCCGTGATTACCCCTGACGATATCTTTGTCTTACCTGACGAGGTATTAAAAACACCTCCCAGGAAAAGACCTCCTCCCGAATTAGTGGAGGCCATTAGACGCAACCGACATAAAGTGCGTCGTACCCTCACATTCTAGTGCTCGCATTCGAGTGAGGACAACGGCCCTTTTCAGGGCCAACTTAATCAATGTAAAAGAGTTGTTTCCCCTTCTTCCCTCTTCTTCCCCTTTCTTCTTCTTCTTCTTCTTCTTTCTTCTTCTTCTTCTTCTTCTTCTTCTCTCTCTCTCTCTCTCTCTTTTCCCGCGCGCGCGCCCCTCTTTCTCTTCGTACGTCATGCACGTGCAAGGGGTCACGCACGTGCAAGGTCACGCACGTGCAGGGGGTCATTTAGGTCACGCACGTGCCAGGGGTCATCCAGTGCAAGGTCACGTGCACGCCCATGCACGCACGCGCATGCGTGCACGCACGTGCAAAAAAAGTTCCTGAACAGGCAGCCCTACTACTCATGGTTTGCCTTTATACCGGAAAGAATATTTTTTGAAAGAATAAATCGTTAGTATATTTTATGATCTTGGAACTTGTTGAAGAAGTGTTACGAATGTTATATATATTTCAGTGTCTGCTATAATTGGTGGATCTGTAGGAGGGTTGGTTGTGATAATCATCACCGTTACCATAGTAATCTGGTTAGTATCATCACTATATTTCTTGGTTATTATCAATGCTATATTCCTTGTTATATCATTGCCATGGTAAACCTGGTTAGTATCAATGACAAAAGATGGGTCGTCGGATTTAAATGAAGTAAAAACAAAATTCTAAGAATAGTATTCCGATGTTCGCTATATCAACCACAGAATGGTCTCTTCCGTGATAACAGATAGAAGTCCAGTCGTGCATCGTGTGTAGCAGGATCATGGACGGACAGACAGACCATCCACCATTCCAGGTCATGGGTTAACCATAAAGAGACAAGACAGGAACACAGCTATACAGTTTATTTACAAAACATGGAACATACAGGAACAAAACAGGCAATTATTTACAGAAAGAAGAATAAGTAGAAGAGCACTGAAATAATAATAAAACTAAATTAGCAAATATATATACAAAAGGATATAGTTTAGAATTAGATATAGAGCTTCTAATAACTAGATAACTAATAAGAGATATATTGCCTATTACAGGTAATAATAAAAGAATCAGAACTATTATACACATAATACATATAATAAGGAAATATATAAAAACGTACCCTGAGAAAGGTGCTCTTAATATATAAGGAAAAGGAAGAACTAAAAGAGCAGGAAAACCATATACAAATTACGAAAATATCGAAACACTAAAAGATAAAACAAACACCAAATTAGACATACAGTTTGGAATCTAACTTAAATTATTACTTATGTATTTTTATTGTATTTACTTATTTATAATTTATGCCAGAATAAAACAGTATTTAAATTAAATAGGAATTGTCATATTTAGTAATGTCAAGTCAAGTTAAACAAATATAAACCTACCTGAGTTAGTGAAATCGGTGCATCCAAGATGGAGAAAGAAGAAAAAGTGACTAAAGGTGAAACAGGATGTTAGGACAGTAGCTAAGTAACGGAACAGTACTCACCATCTTTAAATAGCAACTTTAAACTATACACCTAAGCAATTATAACAACTGGAAATGCAAGACTACATGTACCTGGATATACCGGACAATAGAAACTGACTAAAAGATTTAAAGGGATTATAACACCTAAAAATAATTAAAGGGGCTATTACACCCTACTACACGTGCATTGTCAAGGATACAATGTTTTTTGGATTTGTGAATGCACTCGGCAAATCTCGGCAGATTCCGTAAACTACATCTAGCCTCGGCTGTATGACAGTAAGTGATATGTACCTACGCCCATACATTTGCGATGCGGCTACCGGTTTACTTTAACAGGAAAACTTGACGCTATTACACAAATTGGGAACCTATTCGGCTAGCGACCTATTCGACCGATCGAGCTGCAACCTGTTCGTTGGAAACCTATTTAGAATAAAGACAAACAGTCGCCTTAACTCATCTATTTATCAACCAATAAAATCCAACATTATGTCTATCAAATGAAAGTTGAATATATTATTTTTTATCTATTCCTTTAGCTCAGAATAGAAGTGTAATTTCGTCAGCTGGATCGGTCGAATAGGTCGCTAGCCAAATAGGTCGCCAACTTGTGTTCGGAATGGGCGCAGCCATGTTTCATCCGGGACCTTTAAAGTAGTTCCAATATGGCGGAATGCATCATACAGCCGAGTTTAGATTGTCCGAAATCTTCCGAGGTTTGCCGAGTGTTGTGAATGGTGACTCTGAGTACATGTACTCTACGTTATCTATTTCTAAAACGGTTCAACGGATATATTTAAATCCTATTTCTTTTAAAATTATTTTTGTCATTTGAAAACACCTGCATTGCGACAAAATCCGTGTCTTAAAGTAAACTGTTAAAATTATATGCATATTTACATTTATTATTATAGTAAAAATACAATACAGGATTTATAATATCACATGGTTTGTTAACTTACATGGTTTTTAACTTACATTTAAACGATGTACATGCATATGAATACATTAATGAAGTAATACAACCATAGCCCTATGACCACATATCGAATTTTGTACAAAATCTTTACTGATCTGTCAGTCAGTTTAGTCCATTATTGATAAATGGGTCATTCAAAGTCTGCGTTCGCCCTCCTTCAATAGATGGGTTGATCTCGCTTTAACTACGTACATCTTATCACGCTCTTCACGTAATAGCCTGCATATTTCGCCATTACGTTCGACTGGCTACACAGGCCTATCAGATTCATCGGTCGTCGTGAATACTAAGTCTCGCATTTTTAGCTGAAATGCCTACATGCGACAATCGATTTGCCAAGTTCAAAAATCGATCAATGTCAAGGTTGCTGGTTTTCCACGAGTTTCTCAATTTAAAAAAACTTTCAACGGTTGTAAACTTATTTGTTTATAGTGTGTTATGTGCCACAACCTCTGATCGGACAATGCTAATTTTTCACGTGTAAAAAAACAACGGGCGCAAAGTTCGGGAATTGCTGAGTATTGAAGCAATGGTTAGATGTTGTGAAACTCGCGAACGTTGTTTAAGGAACATGGCGGTCGCCGTGTGTGGGGCATTTTGCTTGGACGGGGTCATGTTATCTACTCTTTCCATTGTAAGAGGCCCATTCAACCCTAGTTCATTTTGTATTTTTATATTACCGAATGTTGTTTTACATGCTCGGCTGAAAGTTCCGCAATATCTTCTGTGTTCTCCAGGATCGAATCTAGGACTAATTAGCCAAGCGGGGACAAACACATTCCTTGGCAAATTACATTATATGTAATTCTACAATAGTTATACATAAGATCTGTCAAAATACATAACATTTTTATGGTTTTAAATGTTATTGTACAAATATATTTATGTAAATTAACATCATGGTAATTTTACATCTACTCCATTAACAGCTATGTAATTTTACCTTGGATGGAGAAAAGGTAGAGGTAAAGTTACATTACAGATTGTGAAATAACATGAAATGATAAAATACAGTTATAACGATGGCTTTATCTCTGTCAGTTAAAAAAGGGTAAAAATACATCGCTTCATGTTATTATCAGGGACGGATCCAGGAATTTTAGCAGGGGGGGAGGGGGGTGCCATGTTCCTGTTATGGAAATCTGCCATCATCGTCTCTAAATTACATAGGCATACATACAAATTGAGCGTTTTAAAGAGAGAAATCATTTTTATAATGATGTAGGATCACATTGTGATTTAATTTCATTGATGCAAGGCATTAATTTTTTTATGTAGCTCAGCAGGGTGGGTTTTGACCCCCTCACCCTCTGCATCCGCCCCTGATTATATTGCAGTTTAATACATAAACATTTTAGCTACCGAGAAACTTACTTCAACTTTAATTTGTATATTATAGTGTAATACGTAAACGGAGAAAAGACAGGACTTATGAAAGTCCAGAAGCTGTAGAGACTGAAGCTCATCCTTACCAGAATATTCCAGATAACAGATCAGGGGAAATAACTCATCTATACCAGAACATTCCAGATAACAGATCAGAAGAAATAACTCACCAACCTAAACAGAATAATGAAGTGGTTAACCAGGAGAACGATCCATATACCATTATTGATAATGATATAAATAAACCTAGCAACGGAATCCAAGGGATGGAATATCTAGAAAATGATCATTGTATTAGTTCTGGAGATGACGTGGAGGTTGACGATAAACCAAAACTTCCGGTTGTGGCGGAATATGCCCAGGTTAACAAATCTAATGCGAACAAAAGCACGAATGGGAATTGTAAAACTGGACCAAAGGGAGATAACTATGCTGTTGTTAATAAAGGCGGGAAGATGATCAATAATGATAAACAATTTAGAATAGGACCCAGTGGAGATCAATACACTGTTGTCAAGAAAGAGGGAAAGAAGAACAATAATGAAGCTGGAGAAGAATTAACCCTATAAAAATAAATATTAAGGGTTGCCAGCATCTAGAGTGGAGACGACTATATTTTTTTCTAATGATATAATATAGATTTTTATGACACATGAATCCTAATTTCTAACGTTTCATAAGCTTAGTATATATATATTTCAATTTATTAGTCTATAATTACATGATGTTTTGATTAAAACGTTGAAATCCATGAAACGAGACATTCTAACAAAACTACCACCCGTAGTTCGGTTAAAGCCCTATAGCTTTATATGATTTAGGGTGTCAGTTACATAATGGCGTGGTTTGGTCTATCCACTTAAGACAAATTCTTGCAACGTTACTTTAAGGTACATTATTGGTGATTAGAAAATGAGCTGCAAGTTCTCGCTGTAATAGCTTCGATCATCATTACTAAAGTCAGAATGATAAAAAGCATAGTCTTGATTATCCATGAGCGTTAAGCAGCATATAAGATTCTAATCCGGTCGACATCGAAGGCTAGCTTTGACATCGAGATTTGATTTTGGTCTGGAAAAGTTAATTAATGTCGAATTAATAGTTTAGATAATATTTCAGGCCTTAAGAAAGAAAAGCATTTGTCAGATTTAGCTCCGGCGAGATAATAGGAAAAACGATCAATGGTCGAGCGAGGCGCTCAGTGTTATAGCCAGTATTGTTTAGACATTTCATTGTCGGGTGAGATCGTGGATGGCGCCCCCGATTTTAACAGACCCACCACCGCCCCGATTCACAGCTTCTAGATTCGCCACAGAATTCCTATAAACTATAATCCTATTAATCATTGTGTAATATTGTTATAATTTCTATAAACTATAATCCTATTCATCATTGTGTGATATGGTTATAATTTGTATAAACTATAATCCTATTCATCATTGTGTGATATGGTTATAATTTGTATAAACTATAATCCTATTCATCATTGTGTGATATGGTTATAATTTGTATAAACTATAATCCCATTAATCATTGTGTGATATGGTTATAATTTGTATAAACTGTAATCCTATTCATCATTGTGTGATATGGTTATAATTTGTATAAACTGTAATCCTATTCATCATTGTGTGATATGGTTATAATTTGTATAAACACCAATTCTATTCAACATTGTGTGATATGGTTATAATTTGTATAAACACCAATTCTATTCAACATTGTGTGATATGGTTATATAATCATTGTGTGAAATGCCAGTCTTCATTAAAAGTAGGACGTTAAAAGACATTTCATTGTGTGATATCTTTTATATAGTATTTTAAAATATGCCTTATTACTGTTAATTATGTTATTTATTCAACTTTCAATGAGCTAAATCGCTGATATTTGTGACCTAGAAATTGACACAAATGGTTCGCAACGCATATAATACTGTAATATGAATGTATATAAACTGATTTACATTCAATCGTTTCCGTTTTACTCTTATTTCAAATCAGTTATGTTCGGCGAAATACGCCAGAAGTCTCAATCGACTCGCAATCTGGTAATTCAGTCTACACCGATAGCGTTTATTGCGCATGCTCTCCCGATAAGAATATGACGTTCTCGTTTGACATGACCGGTGGAATATGTCTAGCCTCACTCTACGAACCCCATGTTACAAATGGCGCCGAAACACATTATGGTACACGATTCGTGTACCAATGGTAAAATGTTTATTTTGTCTTAAATGTTGGATATCAGAAGCCCATCATTTCCCAGTAAGATGACAACATCAATGTTGACAAATATTTCGTGTTTTCAATGTCGAAGACTTTGGTTGATATTGATTAAGAAGAGACTTACTATTACTATAATATTAGTGTGTTTATATGTTGCTGTATATAAAGCTATATCTATTATGGTGTCTTTATTGTTATTTATAAGTCAAATATTCCACGGTTTAATTCACGGTTTAAGAGATTCCTCACAATTCTTTACAACTGACACTGTGCACCAGGTAAGATTAAACCAAGGCCTGGCTGATTGTATTCGCTGATATTAAAAGGAAAATACGCAAATTGAATAAACCTGTTCACAGAAGAATAGAATTACAATCATGCATGCATAAACACGTGCTTAAAGAGACCGTACATATTTATAGAAACAACCAATGTGTAATCATAAAACACATCCTCGTTTAGTTTTAAATATGCATTATGTAAAAGCTAGCCCAGCGTCTTACTCACTGCGTCACTGCGGTCCCAGAAATAGGCGAAATAACCTTGATATGTGCTTTAATCAAAGTTTGCTGAGCGTGATATGGGTGATATAGGACTCCGCGAAAGTTGAATTTCTAGTAGAAATAGCAGTCCAAAATGTTTTAATTCCGCTCAGTATTTACAGAGATATGTTGGAACGAAATTCTGTTGATATATGCTAGCCCTTATGTAAATAGTTCACTTTAATTTTTATATCTCCTCGCTTCACTTTCTTGGTGGAATCTGTAGATAAACAAATAAGCCCAATAAGTCGAAATTTCCGCCATTTTGCAGTTACGGTAGATTGATCACCAAAGCCAAGTTTGTTTACTGTTGAATGACGTCATGATATTGTAACGCGCCAGCTGTTCCTTAAAGATACATTATGTATGATTAGCTAATGAGTTGGCAGTTCTCACTATAATAGATAAAAACTAGATAATGTAAAGGTAATTTGCTGAAAATTTCAGTCAAATTGATCCACTATGAACCGAGAATTAAGCGATTGAAATTTCCGCCTAGCCTCGATCATCATTACTTAAGTCCGTACGATAAAAAGCATAGTCTTGACTATCCATGTGCGTTAAGCTGTATATAGGATTCTAATCCAGTCAATATTGAAAGCTAGCGTTGACATCGAGAGATGGTTATGGTCTGGATAAGTTCTTTAACGTCTAATTAATAATTTAGATAAAATTCAGGCCTAAAGAAAGGCCTATAACAGATAAATTTAGCTCTTGCATAATGTTGGTTTAAGTTGGTTGTGATGGGGTTGTCTTTAAAATGATGTATTCTGGGTACAAATTAGCGTGGATTAAGCCGTGAGAAATTTGGTATAATTTGAAAAATGCAATTCACGAATCGTTACATTAATGACGTAAAATAGTAATGTTAAAACAGTATTTTAAATTTTCTTCTTTGTGGATTGCTTCGTCATGGTACAATCGTAAACTGAATTTACTGAAAACAAAAATGATACTCATTAAAATCATGGAACCACCATTCACCTATAGTAATGAATGGCCGCTTTTATTACTAGTTTTTCGGGTGGTAGCGTATGCAGGTTGGCGTGAACGTAAAAACCAATCTGTTTCACAGAAAAGTACGAATTATCTGTCACGTAGGACTGTCTTGAACACGTGCAATGACACCACACGGCTTCAATCATTGGCTCAATGGCTCGTGTGCATTGTTTACAGGCGTAACTGCTCCGTGCAAAATGATGCCTTTTACTCATTTTAATACCAATTTAGACTAAATAGGAAATACTTTTTAATTTCAGATACTTCAAACGGCTTTACTTTTTTTTCTTATACATACAAAAGATGTTTTAGAATTTGATTAGTCGAAAGAAAAAAGTTAACAAGGGAGACTAATTAAGTCCGTCGATGTCATCCTTATCAGTGATTGTAGCGGCTCAGTGATTATCATACTCCGCGCAGCGTTTCGTTTGATTATAGGTAATCTCACTACACACTGCTATTCTGAGTGGATATTGTTGTGTTAAATTTTGATTAGTCAGTAGTCCGACTACCAACCTATCACTACCTACCATACAAACGCTTTACATTTAAAACGAGTGCCAGTATTGGACCAAATATGTTTACATAACGTTACGTCATGGCTCACGCTTTTATTATGCCTAATTAACCCGTGCATAGGAGAATACTGCAGTTAAACTAATTGTGTGACAAACGAGGCTATCAAGTCGAATGAAATGTAAACAATACTGTTTGGAAACGAACATACTTATACCTTTTTTAATACCTTAAATCACTGTCCAAAGTTTTAGGGAAGACTTAGATTAAACGAAGGACTGTCATGTTGCTGTACTTAAGTGATAGCTTTCATTGAACGGGGAGAATAGACACACTCCCGCAAAAGTTCAAGAATCAGAAGTCAATCCAGCAATGGTCAGAGAGAGATTTCTCGGGCCATTGCTTCAGGAATATGAGTGATTATTCACTGCTGATCAGTGTGCGTAAAAACTCTTTTATAGGTAGGCGGAATTTAATATAAGAGTAGCTCGTAGCGCAGCTGTCATTTATAATATGCCACAAAGCACACACTGTATGATCTATGTCCATCGTCATTAGCCCCATCGGTTTCAGTTTATATTATAGGATCGCTACTCGCCGGTTTTAGGATTTTGGCCTCTTCTTTTATTACATGTTAATATTACTTACATGAGGACCGCATCACACACAAACAATTACACAAGACAAATCTACGGACAAGACACAATATAAAATTTTCAATATATTCCCTTTTCATTATCTAGTTTTTATCTATTATAGCAGGCACTGTCAGATCTTTATCTGAATCTTGCATAATGCAGCGTTAAACATGCTAAGCGGAATTTCACACGCTTCGTTCTCGGCTCATAGTGGATCATTTTGACTGAAATTTTCTGCAAATTACCTTTATACTATCTAGTTTTTAACTATTATTGTGAGAACTACCAACTCTCTATCTTATCTCCCATAATATATCTTTAAGTAAAGAAAAACTTAACCAGGAAGTTTTTACATGTATATATACACTGCATAATTACAACATTGATATCATTAATCAAGGGCGGATTGAAGAAGATGCATCTACAACTTGGGATTTATTTGAATTAAGACATGGATAACTAGAAACTGTTAATCTGATGATATAGATGCTGTTTAAATATTTACCTATATAAGGAATAGAAATATGTTTCGACCAGGTTTACTAATACTAATAATATCTAGTATATCGGTAGTAGGTAAGTTAACTTCTTACAGGTGTTTTGTAATATATATAAGTTTAAGTTTTATGGGTGTTTTAGAATATCTAGTATATAGGTAATAGGTGAGTTAAAGTTTTATGGGTGTCTTATTATAGAGTTAATTTGTTATTACTAGATTTCCCAAATCTGACCGTTTTCCCATATCTGGGGATGATTCATCAGACATGGAGATAAAATTGTTCACATTTTACACGGTAACCTGAGATATGACCATTCATTTTCTTTCATCCATCTACATAAAATGTATGTATCATAGAACTAGTGCCCTATCCTCTTTCAATAAACTTAAACTATTAAACAGATAATGTTGTTCGTTCGTAAGATTTAGTCTCCACCTCCCTAGATGGCGATATCTCAGACAGTCAATTTACCGGCCATTTTGTGTAACCTCATTTTGAACATATAGAGGGAGTGAAAGTGGTGTGTGTCGCCCCCCCACCCCGCATTCGTTCGCTCTTTATAATATCATCTTAAAGCGAGAGCAATGGGACTAATTGGCAGTAAGTATCTGAAGCAAGTACTGTTGTCAGTCACTACACAGTATATTCACCCATGCGGGCGTGTATTTGTTTTCAAATGAGACAAATGTGTATTATAAATTGTAATTGTTTATATTATGTAACCTGATTCTATATCTTAAATATTTTATTTACTAATCCCTGATACACGGCCACATTGAAATGGGGTCGTATATTGTCGTCCACCTCGTCCGCCAGTCGGTCGGCCCGGCGTCAACAGTGGACACCCTAGCGTCTTATTTTAAAGGTCATTGTTTTAATGATTTTCGACGATAATTAATACCAAAGTTATGCCCCTTGATCGCTTTGAAAAATCTTGTGGAAGCTCTGGTTGGAAAAGTTAATTTCTACACAGGGTTTAGGGTCATGCGGCGATAATTACTGTCTAAGTTATGGCTCTTGATATCTTTGAAAACTCTTTGTGGAAGCTCTAGAGGTTAAAGGTTATATTCGATTGACTTTAAATTAATACGCATTGTTTAAGGTCATACAATGAACCAGCATATTCGTAGATTCAGTGAACGTGATCTGTCCCACGCAGGAACGTTAAAAAAAGATAATTAATTAGTGAATGATTGTGTCTTTGGGTACATTTGTGTTGATTTGGGTGAAACTAATCACGTCCTGTTTCCTGACACTCTGGCAATCGATTTCGTCGTTTCTCGACTTCTCAATGCGAAAATATAACATGGCCGCAATAAGCTTCCATAGAGAAGCGATGCTGCTGGATAGAATATAGTCACGGGGTCAAAAGTCATCAGTCCAGTCTAGAGGTTAAACAGCAGGAGGTTAAACGTCATCAGTAAGCTAATCATCCAAATCGTCAATACCGACTGAACACAATACTGGTTTGATTGTCCAATAACTTGGTTGTAATTTGTTTATAAAGTCACAAATGATTGTTTGTCTTTTCAGATAGCTATAATTGCCGCCCAGCTGGTAAGAAAAAGTTTTTAGAACTATATTTAAGGATTTAACATGTGATATCCGTAACAATGTCACCCAAACATGAAGTGACCCGGTAAGGTGGGACAGATTGGCTACACAAAAATATCTTTCAGTGGTGTCAATTTCAACAAATAGTTCGTCAAACCGAGTGGAAAGTTGCTCACAGTGCAACATCCTTATACCATCCATGTTAATACATTATATCAATTAAAGCTTGACACAATGAGGCTATGTTATTTACAGAAGGGTTACAGATCGTGTTGTAAAATAAAAACAAAGGCAAATCGATTATTAAAGGACCAATCACGATAATATTTTGTAAAATAATACCGCTACATTTTATGTTAAAATCCCCTGGAAATGGCGTCAAATATCGTAAGCTGTATTATGCGGTGTCTGGATAAAACCATACGTCATTCCTCTATATTTTAGTGGTTAAATTTCACACGTCCTCACACTTTTATGTTTGAGACTCTGTTAAAATCGGGATAGTCTCTTTAAAGGTGAACTATTCAACAGCTAAATCTTCCTAATAAAGATCTTTCGTTTGACCTCATATATTATATAAATCATTAATTTACATACATTTATCTACATATCAAGAACAAAACCAACTCTCTAGATCATCGAATAATTTTGATTTTCAGCAGATTTATATACGATTGGCACTTAAGTATTTAATTTATAAATTGATAACCGAGACTTTGTGTATAGCAAATGACGCAATGACAACCAAGACTACTATGTTCTTCAAACGACGGTACTTCCGCTTAGAATGAAATAATTTTACTGAATTTTCAACATAATCCCTTTTCATTGTTTCTCTAAATCGGATAGTTTTGATTTTCAGCAGATTTATATACGATTGGCACTTAATGATTTTATTTAGAAATGGATAACCGAGTCTTTGTGTATTACAAATGAAGCAATGGCAACCAAGACTACACTGTTCTTCAAACGACGGTAACTTCGCTCTGAATGAAATAATTATACTGAATTTTCATTACAAGTACATCTGATCAAGCTAACGTATATATCAACAAACATTGAAACAACCCATTTTAGCTCTTTATTATGTTACGATCTGTTACTGTGTTGTGAAATGTCACAGATTGGTTAAACTGTTTATCAACATTCGTAATAAATCTTCTTAACATTTTTAATTTTTGATTGTATTCTATTATAAAACAAAAATGTATATATATTCGACATGAGTACGCAGTGACTGATAAATCTAGACGTGACCTTTTTTCATTTTTATTTCAGTAAAGTCCACATCAGCATCAGTATGTAGTAATGATTCTACGACTGGTAACATTGTTTATCTGTCTGGTGTTAAAACAAATGATGATACTACAGAATGTTCATGTTCTTTATCTGCTGAAACACCAACAAATATTACAATAAACACTAATCGGCATCCACATGGATGCTATAATAAATTCAAATTCTTATATGCTACAAGAGGGAAATTGGAATATACATGTGAACAACCGACTTTCCCAATCATACCAATAGATATCGACGACAGTATTGAGATAAAGTTATTACCAGATAATCGAACTAATGTTCGGGGATTCGCGGTTTGTCTGGAAATAAAATCAGGTAATAAAACTTTTATGTATTCAGGGAAATATACAGCACTTAAAGATCTATTTCAAAGGGTGTTGTTCCGTGTGTTGAAGCAATAAGTGTTCCAAGTTTCAAGACGACCGTTTAAGAATTGTCGTAACAAAATATTAACAAAAAGGTAGGTGTGGCACTGACCTTAGGAGCTTGACAATATGTACAATTCCTTGGTTATTGAAAAAAATTGAACATGCCGAATTCGAAATATTCATAAAAAGGTGCCCCTAGGGTATAATGAATAACTATGTACAGTTTCAAGACGATCAATTGCTTCTTGTAGACAAATCACAGACATACACTCCTTCCTAACCTCCACCCCGGCAGACAGGGGCGACAACATTATACGTTTACCTATTATAATGGAACGACCATTTTGGGGCAAGACATTTTAGACTTTCTATGAATGAACTGGTTTACTCACAATTCGCGACAACCAACCGCTGCATGTAGATGCAATTTACGACAATTTCGGGAACCGGATCCCGATTTAATTGCTCTGTATATACTTAAATCACCAGTCACTTTTTCATTTCTTTTCACCAGAACCAAGTTCATCTCTAAGATTGTCATGTGGTAAATCAAGATGGTCAACAACAACAAGCTCTAAACCCACTGATGTACAAACATCGGACACAGAAAGTAGAAGTGAGTTGTATTTGTTTTTACACATAATACATGTTATTTATTGCAATCGTTCACATCATTTTTATCTTATCACATTCTATCAGAGCACAGGGTTTATTGTCAATCTATCCACCCGATCTTCAAACTGTGCTTTACATTCACAGCCATTAGATTACATGACGGCTGAGGTAATGAAATGTAGTGGTATTTAATGTTCTACTGTTCTGTTCCGTCTGGACTAATGAAGACGGACGTATGTTACCCAATGCTAGATACATGTTGTCCGGACAGCGGCGTTATGGTCTACTCCTTTTTAAATCCCAACCGTCAAGTGTTCTGATTCGTGCACACCGATGTGCAAGGGGGCCTCGGTTTTTCGTACCCTTAACAAGAGTCGAGTCTTCATTAGTCAACGAGTATTCAAGAAAATACACAAGAATTGCATTTATAAAATAACACCAAACAAAAAAAGAACAAATAACTAAAGGCGCTGGAGGCGCCAGCCTCCTCGCGAAAAAAAAAATCAAAGAAGTTGAACAAATAAAACGGAGGCAAAATGCTAAAACCGTGGAGAAAAATGAAATGTATCCTAGTTAGGGAGGGCCCTAAAGGCAAACAAAAGGGCCCTCGTCTGACAAAAGGACCCCTTTGGCCAAGGGAAAGGGCCCCGAGTCCGAGCCAATCGTTTTCTTTACACTGTTACTGTCGAATCAACTACTGAATGAGAATGCATTGCATTGCACTGGTGTGAAAATCATCAATCAAGACACCCCCCCACGGACCCCCGCGAAAGAGGGCCCGCAAAATAGTATAGCCTGCGCCATGATAAACCTTAAAACGCCCCGGCAAATAACACCAATACTTGGTGGTAAAATCATCTCATGATGATCGTCCGGCTTTAGGTTTATAGTCATTTTCCATGGCCAACTTTTAAAGGATCAAATTGGTCTAACACAAACTAAATATACATCATGATCGTTTTCATCATACTTTGAGTATGTTATACTGAAGACATGAATCGATTGCCTTCTCATTAATAATAGCAACATCCAGTGATGAACCTAACCAACCAACATCTACACAACCATAATTAGATATAAGTACACAAAGCAGGGTATGCGGCTACCGTTTTACTTTAACAGGAAAACGTGACGCTATTACAAACAAACAAGACACCATGGCTGCAGCCATGTTTCATCCTGGACCTTTAAAGTAGTTCCAAGACGCCATGGGCGCAGACATGTTTCATCCGAGACCTTTAAGGTAGTTCCTGTATGGCGGAATTTGTCATACAGCCGAGACTAGATGTAGGTTCCATAATCCGTCGAGGATTGCCGAGTGTGAAGTCACGGGGTCTGTCATTGAGTCAAGTGGTGTGGTTTGTTAAAGATAAAATATTGACATGGATCTATTTCCTTCTCATTAATGATAGCGACATCCGGTGATGAATCTAACCAATTTACATCTGGTAATGAATCTAACCAACCAACATCTAAGCAACCAACAACACCAAACTCTGACCAACCGACATCTGCTAGTGAATCTGACAAACCATCAACACCAGCATTGAAGAATGATAACTCAAGTAAGTCCATCTTTATATCGGACAGAAACCACCCAAATGTATTTCCTAACCATTTTATTGTATTATGATTTCGATCTATGGGTCCTTGACCTAAATCCTTAATAATAAACAATTATGAAATAACACCAAACAAAAAACAACCAAATAACACCAATACTTGGAGGTAAATCACCCCATGATGATCGTCCGGCTTTAGGTTTATAGTCATTTTTCATGGCCAACTTTTAAAGGATCAAATTGGTCTAACACAAACTAATCCAACCAACCCACAACAATAACATTTGGGAGTGAATCTGAGCAACAGACAACACCAACGTCTAATAATGCTAACTCGCGTAAGTATTTCTTTATATATAGGAACCAGACCACCCAAATGTATTTCTTGATTTCTAACAAGCATAATTAGATATAAGTACACAAAGCAGGGTATGATAACCATGTCTAAACGACCTGATATCACGTCTTCCTTGGGATGTTAACATAACCACCGACGTATTTTGTTCTGCCATACGCATATTCCTGAAGCAATGACCCGAGAATTCCCTCTCTGGCCATTGCTGGATTAGCTTCTGATTCTTGAACTTTTGCGAGAGTATGTCTATTCTTCCCGTTCAATCAAAGCAACATGACAGTCCTTCGTTTCATCTGGGTCTTCCCTAAAACTTTGGACAGTGATTTAAGCTATTAAAAACGGTGAAAGTATGTTCATTTTCAAACAGTATTGTTTACATTTCATTCGACTTGATCGCCTCGTTTGTCACGTAATTAGTTTTACTGCAGTATTCTCACTGTAAGGTGTGTAGAAATGTCGTCAGAGCTTTTAGTATTGGGCTTCTGCGTTAGAAAAATCCTCTGAGCAAGTAGTAAAGCTTAATTATGGTTACTATTAATGAAAACTAGTGAGAAATATACATGTTGTCAGTTGTCGCTTAAACCCGTCAATACTTGTACCGTACGTCAGTATTTCTGTTAATGGTCAGTAATAATCATACGGTGAGTATGTGAGTTAATTGGTTAGTATTCCTTACTTCTGTCAGTATGTAAAAATAACGTGAGTAATTAAAGAAACTTGAGTTTATCCAAACATATCACTAGTGAGGCACGTGTGGGAGAAATTGACGAAAGCGTGACTAATTAAGAAAACGTCACTATTTGAGCTATCGCTCACTATCCGAGTATAACCGCCAGTTACCTTTGATGTGCGTCGGTAATTGGACCTGACGTCAGTAGAGCGTGGAATCATTAACTATATAAAATACTGACGAGTATTGTTACTGTAAGTGATCATAATATTTTTATTACTAACCTGAATATCTCATCCGATTCGAGAATATTAATAAATAATAAAAATAATTAAAATTATTTATTAATATTCTCGAATCGGAGGAGATTTTTTAAACCATAATTGGTGGCAATGAGTAAAGGGACTATTTGTCGTCAATTTCGCTTACCGTCGTAGTTTGCAAAAAAACGCCAAAGATAGTTAGATAGATCGATCTCTAAATACAGTGATCAAAGTTCGGATGAGACAAAGTCCACTTCATATATAAATATGAATTTAAATGCCCAGTGGCGAGGTTTGATTCGTCACATTATCTGTACCCGTTCACGTTCTTACAACGGGGTTCCCATACAGAATACGGCGCAATATGTATTACGATTTATATGTATTCTCGTTACATGCGGGTTGGCACATATTTTGGGGTAGGTGGCGTGGTATGGAGTCGGATTAGTAAATTTGGAATCAGAACTAATGGTTTAAGAAGATCATCAACACAAATCTGTTTTCGGTAATTTTATTGAAACAGATTATGATAGCAGATTATATTGAACTTCATACACATACAGTGGACTCTGTGACATCCGATGTCTGATCACTCCGGATTTCTGTGACATCCGACATGATTTTCATGTCCCGATTTATTTCCACGCTGAAATTCTGAACACCGAAGAATCGTGTGATTATCTATTTACTTTTGACAAATAATAGCTATTAAACAATATATAAATTTCATTCGAGTAATTCGAAATTATGAGCACGGAAGATTCTATTAATAATTTAGAAATTGTTTTATTTAGCACACGATAAATATAATTGATACATTGCATGCCACGGTGAAATAGTAAAACCATGTCCGACGTTCGATCTTGGGTTATTTTTCATGTAGATATCCTGTGCGATTAATTCTTTATTAAAACAAAAGGCTGATAGAAATACTTCTAAAGGAACATTGAAAATCATCCCCTAAAAAAACACATTTATAACTACACTATATTACATATTCAAAACTGAGACAATTCTAAACACGGGAAATGTCAAGGAATTGAAAACACAATAGCAAAACTTTTGTTAAAGATTTCCAACAAATTTATAGAGCATTTTTATTTCTTAAAATTTGTCACTTACATATCGGAAATTGTCGTTTGAGTTTTTGTACAATAGTCACACCGGTAACAAATTGTCTTTGAATGATACAGTTTATCAATAAACATAACAGAAATTTATATAGTTAATGATTTCACGCTCTATTGAGGTGGTAAACCTAGCCAATCAACATTCTTAATCTCTTGAGAACTATAACACAAAGGTGCTAATTAAGTGGTGAGATTAACAGAATTTAATCCCATAAAAGATTTAATATACATGACCTATATTACTAATGTACGGACTATTCTCTTTGGTTTTAAATTCTAACACCGAGCGAAATATTAAACAAACATTAACAAATATATGACATGGTTGTTATGTGATTTAGTGTTAAAATCTAACTATATCTTTAACTTGCTTTTTCTCGAAAATGTCGCAAAATCACTAGTTTATCCGACCAGAGGAAAGTGTCAAACGGGCGGGGTGAGTGACTCAATGTGAATGAATATATTCACCAAAATATTTTGTGAAATAAACTGTCGGAAATGCAGCCAGGCAGCATTCCAGACACTGGTTGTCGAGATAAATTGAGCTGGTCAGATACTGTTCGTCGCCAAATCAGCAGCTTATCCTAACAAAGAGGGAGGTGTCAAATGAACGGAGTGAGTGTATCAAGTGAATGTATATTCTCGTCGCGTTGGACCTATATTACTAATGTATGGACTATTCTCTTTGGTTCTAAATTCTTACACCGAGCGAAATATTAAACAAACATTAACAAATATATGACATGGTTGGGTTCAGATTCATGCCGTATTTCACTGAACGTAACTGATTTGACATTAGAGTCAAAATGGAAACGATTTAATGTAAATCAGCTCATATACAATCTGTTTACATTATTATATGCGTTGCGACCCATTTGGGTCAATTTCTAGGTCCTAAATATATTTATAGTGATGATCCGTTAATATGACACCTATCAGTTTTACCGATATCAGATATTGACAGCAACATATAATATCGGCTGATACATATAATTACCGTGGTGGATATAAAACTATTACACATTGAAATGTCTCGAATGGCATAATAATCCTTGTAGATGAATGTCACTGTTAGTCAGGAAACTCATGGTACTATTTTACCTCGGTTATCAAGCACGAACGCCGCGTTTTTGAAGCAATAAAATTATGTCACGCTTCCTACGCAATCACAAATACACTCCATCTATCTTGTCAAGCGGACGTTAATTGTTTGCTGTATCATTAAATAAAGTCGAGATTATAATATGTCATGTGTCGATAGTTACTGTAAGTACTATAGTAACTGGTTTTTATTACGATGTAATTCCTAAAATGATTGGCACCTGTATGTCTATAATAGGTGATTGAACTGAAAGGTTCATGCGGCAATGAACAAAACATCAAAGCGAAGAGCAATCACGTGACATTCTTTCTTCATTTCTAGAACTATAAACCATCTAATGGGAACTTATTTGTTGTAATATTATTAATAAATAAGTATGATCTATATCATAAATTATTTTTTGTTGATACATATTATGTCAAAATTCTTAAAGTAGCCTAGCATAACAAAAGAAATCACTAAATTATTTATAAATTTTCACTGGCATCTAGAAGCTGGAATGTCAATCTTGTGACATCAAAGGGATATCCTCCATTTCATCTTTCATGCTACTCACACGTAAACCATGCGGTATATTTTCCCGCCTTTTCCAATACTTCTTTTCATAATGATTAAGTATCCAGGATCTAGATAAAACTAACGTGAAGTAGTAAGATTTGGAACAATTTCACGATAAGCGACAACCCAAGATGTACGATGCCTCATACCAGGCCGGTATGCACACGATTCTTCAGTGCTAAGAATTATTTCTGTTACCTGCTATCATGTTATCTGTTTCAATAAAATTAGTGAAAACAGATTTGTGTTGATGATTATTTTTAACCATTAGTTGTGATTCCAATTTAAACCATACAGATAATAAAGCGCCGCACGTCCCAAAACAAGTGCTAATCCGCATGAACGAGAATAAATATAAATTGTAAATTAAATAACACTATACACATTGCCCCGTATTCTGCAAACTACACATTGCCCGTATTCTGCAAACTACGGCGGTTATGGAAATCGCGGAAAAATACACCCGTTATTGTTTAAAAACAGTATTATGCAAACTACGGCGGTAAACGAAAAATACCCCGGTTCACTACCATCCATTATTGTTAAAAAAAAAAAAAAAAACATTTTCTGATTCGAGAATAATAATAAATAATTAATTAATATTTTATTCAGAAGGTAGCGACAATTTAACGGGAAGTTAAATTACCTATAGTAACAATACTCACCAGAAATGTATATAGTTAACGATTTCACGCTCTACTGGCGCCGTGTCCAATTACTAACGCACATCAAAGGTAACTGGCGGTTATACTCAGATAGTGAGCGGTAGCTCAAATAATGACGTTTTCTTAATTAGTCACGCTTTCGTCAATTTCTCCCACACGTGCCTCACTAGTGATATGTTTAGATAAACTCACGTTTATTTAATTACTCACGTATTTTTTTACATACTGACAGAAGTAAGGAATACTAAATACTAACCAATTAACTCACATACTCACTGTATGATTACTACTGACCATTAACAGAAATACTGACGTACGGTACAAGTACTGACGGGTTTAAGCGACAACTGACAACACGTATATTTCTCACTAGTTTTCATTAATAGTAACCATAATTAAGCTTTACTACTTGCTCAGAGGATTTTCTAACGCAGAAGCCCAATACTAAAAGCTCTGACGACATTTCTACACACTATGCATGTCACCGTGTCTGCTATGCACGGGTTAATTGGGCATGATAAAATCGCGAGCCATGACGTAACGTTATGTAAACATATTTGGTCCAATATTGGCACTCGTTTTAAATGTAAAGCTTTCCTAGAGCAGCTAGTCATTGGTTGGAAGTCGGACTACTGACCAATCAAAATAATCCACTCATTACAGGAGTGAGTAGTGGGATTACCTCTAATCAAACGAAAGTTTACGTTGGTGAGACCTATCGTGATTATCTGACAGTATTCAATATTATTGTATGTACTTTTGTATTTAAAAAGTTTGCTACTGTTCACCATTGTAACATACGCAGATGGAATATATTCATAATCTATATAATTAAAGACCCTCGCTGTCAACGCAACCCCGTGTGTTATTTTACCGATGTAAATCGACAGCGGTAACAAGTATAGATCATATGTTTTTGTGTTGTATTTTAAGACATCCATTGTATTAACTTCTGAATCATGGTCAATATGAAGCTATATACACTGAGTTGTCAGTATTTAATGTTCACAATTCTTCTCCTATCTAAGTTAAGTTCAACAAGTCACGGAAGCAGATGAATCAATAGATTCGGATAGTTATTTGTTTCATTTGTATAGTATACTAGAAAGTATCTTTTTGAAAGAATAAATTCTTATTATATCTAATACTATATGTTATTGTTGAAGAAGTTTTATATATAATTGTTCTATATTTCAGTGTCTGCTATAATTGGTGGATCTGTAGGAGGATTGGTTGTGATAATCGTCATCATAATTTTAGTAATCTGGTTAGTATTTTGACTATATTATAACGTTTGGATTTTTCGTACTTGTTTTTTTTATATTTTATCTCATTACCATTGTAAACTGGTTATTACTATCTCTATCTTCCTCGTAATTTATAACATTACCATGGTAACCTAGTTAATATTATCTCTATACTCCCTTTACCTTATAACATAGTAAGTTATATTGACCTCCGAATTATTGTTCAAGATTTAGTATTAGGTTAAAATATTGGCGCTTTTTATACTAGTAGGCATGGACACGATGATTGTGAAAGGTATAAGTACGCTAAATTTAATTATCTATTTTAAAAGAGCTACAGCGAAAGCAAACGTTTGACTGATGCTTCGAATTTGTTTCGGCAATTACGCATAGCATATGTTTGAATATTTTTTAAGCTTTATGTCTGAGTTTGATTGGGGCCACATATCAAGTAGGCCTAATTATATATTTTAGCTTCGTCTGGTTTTACATCACGAAAACACCTTTCTTCATAAATGTCGATAAACATATGTGTATATTACAGCGTGTTGCGTAAACGGAGAAGAGACAAGACTTGTGAAAGCCCAGAAGCTGCAGAGACTGAAGCTCATCCTTACCAGAACATTCCAGATAACAGATCAGGGGAAATAACTTATCCTTACCAGAACATTTCAGATAACAGATTAGGGGAAATAACTCACCAACCTAAACAGAATAATGAAGTGGTTCATCAGGAGAATGATCCATATACCAGTATTGATAATGATATAATTAAACCTAGCAACGGTATCCAAGGGATGGAATATCTAGAGAATGATCTTTATATTAGTTCTGATGATGTCACTGATGACGTAGTGGTTGACGATAAACCAAAATCACAACATTCGGTTGTGGCGGAATACGAACAGGTTAACAAATCTAACGCGAACAAAACCACAAATGGGAAATGTAAGACTGGACCAAAGGGAGATAACTATGCTGTTGTTAATAAAGGCGGGAAGATGATCAATAATGATAAACAATTTAAAATAGGACCCAGTGGAGATCAATACGCTGTTGTTACTAAAGAGGGAAAGAAGAACAGCGGTGAAGGTGGAACTGAATTTGAAATAGGACCAAGTGGAGATCAATACGCTGTTGTTAATAAAATGGATAGATGAACCTCAAATAATTAACCAACAGGGTGACTGTTTAAACGAATGGCATGTTGTACATATTATAAGTGAAAGGGTCTAGGTACTATTATAGCCCTGTAAAAATAAATATTATGGGTTGTCAGCATCTAGCTAGAGTGGAGACGACCATATTCTTTTCTAATGATATAATATACATTTTTATGACACATGAATCCTAATTTCTAACGTTTTATTAGCTTAGTATATATATTTCAATTTATTAGTCTATAATTAAATGATGTTTTGATTAAAACGTGTAAATCCATGAAACGAGACATTCTAACAAAACTACCATCCATAGTTCGGTTAAAGCCCTATATCTTTATATGGTTTAGGGTGTCAGTTACATAATGACGTGGTTTGGTCTATTCACTTGCTACAAATTCTTGCAACGTTACTTTAAGGTACATTATTGGTGATTAGAAAATGAGCTGGCAGTTCTCGCTATAATAGCCTCGATCATCATTACTAAAGTCAGAACGATAAAAAGCATAGCCTTGACTATCCATGAGCGTTAAGCAGCAAATATGATTCTAGCGTTGACATAGATTTGATTATGGTCTGGATAAGTTAATTAATGTCGAATAAATAATTTAGATAACATTTCAGGCCTAAAGAAAGACCCGCAATAGGCAGATTTAGCTCCGGTGAGATAATAGAGAATACGATCAATGGTCGAGCGAGGCGCTCAGTGTTATAGCCAGTATTGTTTTGACATTTCATTGTCGGGTGAGATCGTGGATGGCGCCCCCGATTTTAACAGACCCACCACCTCCCCGATTCACAGCTTCTAGATTCGCCACAGAATTTCTATAAACTATAATCCTATTAATCATTGTGTGATATGGTTATAATTTCTATAAACTATAATCCTATTAATCAATGTGTGATATGGTTATAATTTCTATAAACTATAAACCTATTCACCATTGTGTGATATGGTTATAATTTGTATAAACTACAATCCTATTCAACAATGTGTGATATGGTTATAATTTCTATAAACTATAATCATTGTGTGAGATGCTAGTCTTCATTAAAAGTAGGACGTTAAAAGACATTTCATTGTGTGATATATTTTATATAGTATTTTAAAATATGCCTTATTACTGTTAATTATATTATGTATTTAACTTTAAATGGGCTAAATCGTTAATATTTGGGACCTAGAAATTGACACAATGGTTCGTAACACATATAATACTGTTATATGAATGTATATAAACTGATTTACGTGGTTTCCGTTTTACTCTAATTTCAAATCAGTTATGTTCGGCGAAATAAGCCACCAGCGGTCTAAATCGACTCGCAATCTGGTAATTCCAGTCTACGCCGATAGCATTTATTGCGCATGCTCTCCAGATAAGAATATGACGTAATCGTTTGAAATGACCTGTGGAATATGTCTAGCCTCACTCTACGAACCCCTTGTTACAAATGGCGCCGAAACACATTATGGTACACGATTCGTGTACCAATGGTAAAATGTTTATTTTGTCTTAAATATTGGATATCAGAAGCCTATCTTTTCCCAGTAAGATCACAACATCAATGTTGATTTAAATTGACAAATAATTCGTGTTTTCAATTAATGACGAAGACTTCCTCACGATTCTTTACAACTGCAATTGTGCACCAGGTAAGATTAAACCAAGGCCCGGCTGATTGTATTCACTGATATTAAAATGAAAATACGCAAATTGAATAAACTTGTTCACAAAAGAATAGAATTACAATCATGCATGCATATCATACATAAAGAGATGTGCATATTTATAGAAACAACCAATGTGTAATCAAAAAACAAATCCTCGTTTAGTTTTAAATATGCATTATGTAAACGCTAGCCAGCGTCTTACTCATTGCGTCACTGCGGTCCCAAGAAATAGGCGAAATAACCTTGATATGTGCTTTAATTAAAGTTTGCTGAGCGTGATATGGGCATATAGGAATCCACGACAGTTGAATTTCTAGTAGGGTTAGCCAAAATGTTTTAATTCCGTTTAGTATTTACAAAGAGGTGATGAACCGAAATTCTGTTGATGTATGCTACTCCTTATGTAAATGATTCACTTTAATTTTTCTATCTCCTCACTTCACTTTCTCTGTGGAATCTGTAGATAAACAAATAGGCCCATATATCTTGTAAGTTGAAATTTTCGCCATTTTGCAGTTACAGTAGATTGATCACCAATGCCAAGTTTGTTTACATCGAGAGTTGATTACGGTGTGGATAAGTTATTTAATGTCTACTTAATAATTTATATAACATTTAAGGCCTAAAGAGTTGGCAGTTCTCACTATAAAAGTTAATTTGCTGAAAACTTCAGTCAAATTGATCCACTATGAATCGAGAATTAAATAATTGAAATTTCCGCCTAGTCTCGATCATCATTACGATAAGAAAACGTATAGTCTTGACTATCCATGGGCGTTAAACAGCATATAGGATTCTATTCCAGTCAATATCGAAGATTGGCGTCGACATCGAGAGTTGGTTATTGTCTGGATAAGTTTATTAATGTCTAATTGGTAATATATATAATATTTCAAGCCTAAAGAAAGGCCTATAACAGGCAGATTTAGCTTTTCCATAATGTATGATGGCTTTGTCTTGAAAATGATGAATTCTGGTTACAAATTACTTAGCGTGGATTAAGCCGTGAGAAATTTGATATAATCTGAAAAATGCCTCGTTACATAAAATAATAATGTCGAAACAGTATTTTAAAATGTCTTCTTTGTCGGTAAACTGAAATTACTGGAAACAAAAGAGAGAAAGAGTACCTTAACTTTGGAAAGGTCATAGGAACAAATATTAAAGGGACGGGCCGTTTTCAACTAGGCTGCCGTTTGTCTCATCACTACTAAGTATAGACGTCAGATAAAATAAATTGTGGTCAAAGCGATAATACTCCTTTAAATTAATTGTAGTCAAAGAGGTAATACCCCTTTAAATTATAGAACCATCACACACCTATAGTGATGGTATAATATTACGAATAACCTCTTTTATTACTAGTTCTTCGGGTGGAACGTAACGTAGTGGTAGTGTATGGGGGTTGAGGTGAACGTAAAGAACCCTTGACATGTAGGTGGAATGTAATGTAAGAGTAGGTCGTAGCTGTCATTTTACAATATGCCACAAATCAGACACTGTATGATCTATGACCATCTTCTTTAGCCCCATCGGATTCATTTTATATTACAGGATCGGTACTTACCGGTTTTAGGAGTCTGCACTGTAAAAAATTTCCATTTTTTATGACGCCGAATTCCGTAGTTTAACAACTTTTTTCTGTTAATCGAAGGATTTTTTTAAGAAATTGTGTTAATAGAGTGAATTATTTCTTCAAATTACGTGTTTTATGTAATTCCGTGGAATATTCAGTATTAAACCGGGAATTTCCGTGAAATTTAGGGATAAAATATACTATTCCCATCTATAACGGACTCAATTCTGTTATTTTACGGAATAAACGGTGGGATGACAGGAAAGTTACGTGAAATTTAGGGATAAAATGTTTTATTCCATTATATAAAGGACTATTTCTGTTTTCAAATGCAACGATAAGAAATCAAATACATATATAATCATTCCTAATACTTATAGTTATAGTATTCATTTCAATTTATTAACCATAATATGAAGGATCATATTGTGTAAAGTTTGGTATATTAATAGTCATGTATATCTAATTTCCATTATTTATAAGATCTATAAAGTGTATTGTCATTCATCATACGGTAATCAGATTGTAAGTATTTTCATAATTGTGTAAAAAAAAATTTGCAACGCCCGGCGATTGAAGGTTGTATTGTCAGGTAACCAAGCCCGCTAAAACCTGGAAAATATAACCGATTGGCCAGTGTAAGCCGGTTTGCCTCTATGGCAGAGTTATCATATCTGCAAAATGATAATACCGTAACAAAGCCTCTAACCTCTAACCGGTCCAAACACTGGCCATTAATACATGTTACCCACACCCTTTTCTCCATGTGGGTAATCTTATATTAGCGGAAAGAGGTTACGTAAAAATATCGTCAGCGATAGATAAAATCAATGTTTAATTCAATGAAATTTTGATCATTTTCGACTCTAGGAAACTAAAATTACCAGGATCTTTTTCTGTATTTGAAAATGGAATTTATGTTAATTGAGAGAATTTCTGTAAATTACAGGAAAAACAAATACGGATAAAATTTTCCTGGTAATTTTTGTTTCCGGATTTTTTTTCCGTTTTTTCACGGATATTTTTGTTACAGTGTGGCCTCTTCTTTTATTGCACGTTAATATAACTTACAGGAAGACCGCATCACACACACACAATTACACAAGACAAATCTACGGACAAAACACAATATGAAATTTTCAATATATTCCTTTTTCATTATCTAGTGTTTAACTATTATAGCGTGAACTTGCAACTCTTTATCTTATCTCCCATAATGTATCTCTAAGTAAAGATAGCCTTAACCAGGAAGTTTTTACATGTATATATATACCGACAAATTACAACATTGATATTGTTGATCAAGGGCGGATTGAAGAAGATGCATCTACAACTTGGGATTTATTTTGATTAAGACATAGTTTACTAGAAACTGTTAATCTCATGATATAGACGTTGTTTAAATAATACTTACCTATATAAGGAATAGAAATATGTTTCCAACAGGTTTACTTATACTGATAATATCTAGTATATCGGTAGTAGGTAAGTTAACTTCTTATGTGTGTTTTATAATATCTATAAGTTTAAGTTTTATGGATGATTTATAATACCTATGTTCGTTAGCAGAAAGTAGGACATCAAATCAACATATCCGACAATAATTCATCAGAACTGGGGATAAAAATGTTTACATTTTACACGGTAACCTGAGATGAGCATTCATTTTCTTTCATCCATCCACATAAAATGTATGCATTATAGAACTAGTGCCATATCCCCTTTCAACAGACTTAAACTATTAAAAATATAATGTTGTTCGTTCGTAAGATTTAATCTCCACTTCCCTAGATGGTGATATATCAGACAGTCAATTTATCTGCCATTTTGTGTAACCTCATTTGGAACATATAGAGGGAGTGAAAGTGCTGTGTGTCTCCCCCCCCCCCCGCATTCGTTCGCTCATTTAAATATCATTTTAAAGCAAGAGGAAGGGAATCATTTGGTAGTGAGGCAAATTCGGCAGTATGTATCTGAAGCATGAACTGTTGTCAGTTATTCCACAATTAATTTACCCATACGGGCGTGTATTTGTTTTCAGATGAGACAAATGTCTACTATAAATTGTAATTGTTTATCATATGCAACCTGATTCTATATCTTGATATTTTATTTACTAATCTCTGATACACGCCTACATTGAAATGGGGTCGTATATTGTCGTCCACCTCGTTCATCCTAGCGGCTAAATTTAAACACGCTGTTTAAGGTCATTGTTTTTCAATGCTTTTCGACGATAATTAATACAAGAGTTATAACTTTATTTCGGTACGGGTATGCACCTTGATCACTTTGAAAAATCTTGTGGACGATAATTACTGTCTAAGTTATGGCTCTTGATCTCTTTGAAAAATCTCGTGGACGCTCTGGGGGCTAAAGGTAATATCCGATTGATTTTAAATTTATACGCAGTGTTTAAGGTTAGATTCGATTGACTTTAAATTTATACGCTGTGTTTAAGGTCATGAGACGAAGACGCCTATTGATAGATTTAGTGAACGTGGTCTGTCCCAAGCAGGAACGTTAAAAAAATGATGATTGATTAGTGAATTATTGTGTATTCGTCTTGATTGTGGTAAAACCAATCCCGTCCTGTTTCCTGGCAAAGTTGAAAAACAAGAAGCTCATTTTTCGAGATTTGCCAATATCAAAAAACAAGGAGAAAGGACAGATTTTATGTGAATCCACTGCCCAAGCAAACTCACTTATGACATATTTAGTTCGTTTTAGAAATGCGGGGTTGGGATGGCCAAGTGGTCTAGAGTGCCGGGCTTCGACCTCTAGCTGGCCGGTCACCTCTGGCTTGCGGCTGTGGTTTCGAGCCCTGATGTGAGCGTATGGAGATAGGAGCGCCTTCTCAACATCGTGGGTTTCCTCCGGGCACCCCGGTTTCCTCCCACTGCTAAAGACCCCTACGCGTAAGCAAATTATTGAAATGAAATTAAACCATATGTTAGTCCCGAAATGACCTAGTTGTGTCGAGTGGACGTTTAACCCCATTTCTCTCTCGCGTTTTAGAATACGTATTTAATAAATGTTTTTTGTAGACATTCTGCAGATATACATCCATCAAATTTGTCTTACCGAGATTCAAGTTTGAATCTCGAAAAACGAGTAGCTCGTGTTTCGAGATTCGCCAATATCAAAAACGAGTTAATTGTTTTTCGTGAATAGTTTTTTTTTCGATATTCACCAATATTGAAAAACGAAAAACACAAATCGAGCTACCTTCACACTGAGTAACTAACATAAATCAACATAATGCAACCTTTTCATTTGCTGTATGAATGTATAATTTGAATAGTTAATAAAGTCCTCTTATGTTGATAACACTCAGCAGTTCACTTGATTAAAACAAAAATTATACTGCACACTACGCTCTGTGTGCCTTTGTACACGGACTAAATAATTATTAAAATTATAATATTGTGTGTAATTAAAAGTTGTTTGTGGGATATGTCATCATTTATTATCAACAATATTATATTATATCCATAATCCAAATATTATGGCTGAGTATGCTGTCAAATTCATATCGGAAATCCATAAAACTTTCATAAGCTCTTGGCAGTTGAAGCACGCTACCACATGTGTGGGCGGTAGGTCGCCTTTCTAACCCTGTTAAAGCTGTGAACTCAACCGTTATTTTTTTAACTGTCATCAGATCGGACCCCGTGCAGAATCTCATGAACTGGCCTAGTTTTCCGATATCTATGGTTTTTATGTACCTTTTGAGATGCTTAGCCACGTCATTCTCGATGACATTCATTTCTTCGGGAAACTGTAGTATTCCTATGACTTTTTTAGCGGTAAGCGCAATAGTTCCGTATATTTCGTCTATTTTATTACGGTCAACTTTTGCTTTCAGCAATTCTTCTTTCATGCAGTTACCTACAAAAGTGGGCTTTTGTACCAGAAGAGTGTGCGCAATTTCAATAAGTATAGGTTTGATGGTTTCTGCTGTTGGACGACTTCTGCAATCATATGAATCTAGGCTTTCTAGCAAATCATCCATGTCCACTAACTCAAAGTTTTCACAGGCCTGTTGAAAAACATCTTTGTCTGGTACAGCTATGAAATGCCAGAAATCATCCATCAAAGTAGAACTTTCTACTTCTTGTTTGTATATAATGGAAAGAACAAATGCCCTTGAAAGTTTTATTGGCCAGTATCCTGTTGTGTTATAGCCATAAAGCAATAAACGTCCAACAGCCTGCCATTCAATCGTCCCCATGTCATGCCGAAGAGAAGGGACCTTTGCCTCGCGCCCCACTGTACACATATCATAGAAATGCTCCCAGAATTCACTTAGCATGTCTCTTATCACTCCACCAGTGTCCATTGCCATTTCCTTTTGACCATTCGGTAGCACCCTACTAACAGTGATACTTTGGTGGCTATTTCCGGATCCTTAAAATAAGAAATTATCTCAAAAAGCGAAGTGGAACCCCTATGTATGGTCATTTCAAGTGAATTTGATGGTTCTGGTGTGGAGCGATCTTCGATTTGGCCCAAATCGTCGTCATTAAAGTCTAATGTTGGTGCCAGTTCCGAACCAGTTGCTGTTGGTAGTGATGATTGGAACTCAAAAGAAACATCTTCATCTTGGTAATGTATTGGGCTAGGTTCCTCTTGTGAACAACTGATAGAGGTGTTTGCAGTCAAATCCTCCGTTGTAATATTGTCATTTCTAAATGCTCCATCCCAATGGAAAGGAGACTCGAAAAATTCTAATTCGTCAATAACATCTGGTAGAGAACTTGTAGGACTTGTTGGGCTACATGAATTTGCTGGTGGTGATACATAGCTACTGGTAGTTATTTGTGTTTTAGTGTAAACATCATCATCCTCTATCACGCGAAATCTGGATGAAATTCTCTCGCGTTTCTTTTCAGACGTTGGTTTAGGTGATGTTGTCTCTATTCCAGTTGTCTCTATTCCATCATCCTCTTTAGCCTTAGTTGTCATATGAAAACGTAATATATTCATACCAGTTTTTTCATACAGTTTTCCAACTGTATCGTCGGTATTAACTTCCTCTTCAGAGAAATCTTTCAGGCCTATCTCATAATCTTCAATTCGACCCAGTTTTGATTTGCCATCAACAAAAAAAAGCTGTTTGGCCTTTTCAATAATTTCAGATTTTGTTGCAGTTTTTAATATATCAACCTTCCTCGTCCCGCCGCCTGACATTTTCCGTACTTGTTTGAAAACATCCCCCTCTTTATGGTAATTTAACCACCCAATTTCTATTTTCCGAGATTTTTTAGAAGCATGGGTATTTCCACTCAAACGGACACTTACATCTTTTTTTGGCATTTTAGATGTCGATCCACTTTCACCTTGATCGCAAAGTCTTTGTTTTAAAGCGTCTAGAAGTTTCTGCTTTTTGTCTTTTTTAGGCTTTGAAGAACAAAATTGCTTTACCGCTATTCTATCGCCTTGTTTTGAAATAAATCTAGCAAGTGTGCTATCATCAGCTGCTTCTATGGCTTCTCTGTTAATCTATAAAAACAAAGTCAGGAGATAAAGATTCTGAATGGACAATAAAGTATGCAATAATAAAAAAAGCACAGTTAATCATATTGCGACACAGCCGTGCACGAGAAGATCAAAGGGAAAGCCGCCTCATTACGATTTTCTCTATATAAGCACTCACGAAATTAATAAAGATCAAAAGGTTGGGTATATTTTGTGTAGAACTTTCCTAAAGCCTAGACCATTTAAAGGAACTAAACATGTTACTCAATATATTCCATAATATTCGAAATTAAAATCACGAACTAGAATTCAATATTGGTATATTTCAATCAGTAACGGAGCCTCACTTCGTAAAAATTCCTGGCCTCTCTCTTGTTCGATCGTTGTCATGGAACTCCCACTCCGTCCACTGTTCCACACCCCTCGAAAAAAAGGAAGACAAATACCAATTCTAGACAAATACTTGAAAATACCCATTAAATCCCTACCTTTTCCTCCGCCATTATCTCCATTTCTCGTTTAGTGAGTCCCCTATTATACAAGAATTGCTCTAATTCCTCGTCCATGTTGGTTATTAAATGATGATATTGGCCTATATGATAACGCAACAGCTATCTTGTTAATGCTATCTTGTAGTTACAAGATAGGTATCTTGGAGCTATCTTGTAATCACAAGATAGACTATCTTGTAATATCAAGATAGCTATCTTGTAATTACAAGATAGCTATCTTGTAATTACAAGATAGTTATCTTGTAATTACAAGATAGCTATCTTGATATTACAAGATAGTCTATCTTGTAATTACAAGATAGTTATTTTGTCAGCTATCTTGTAATAACAAGATAGTTATCTTGTAATTACAAGATAGCTATCTTGATATTACAAGATAGTCTATCTTGTAATTACAAGATAGCTCCAAGATACAAAATATTTTTTTTTCACTTCATTGACCCTTATGGGCTTCCGTACTATTTAAATATCACGACCTAGATTAAAATATACATTCTTCAAAAAAGATACTTTAGTTATAAATTAAAAGCTTCTTTAAATAAATGAGTTTTAATATGTTTCTTAAAAATTGTAATTGTTGTAATTGTTGTAGAATTTCTAATGTTCAAAGGTAATGAATTCCAAACTTTTGGTGCATGGATACTGAATGCTCTATCGCCTATTGTTTTTAATCGTGATCGCTGTTGACATAACAGTAAACAATCAGATGAGGACCTCAGAGTTCTAGAAGGTGTGTATAGTTGAATTAAATCGCTTAAGTATGAAGGCGCAGATCCATTGAGGCATTTAAAAACTAAGAGAAGCAATTTATATGCGATTCTAAAACGAATGGGTAGCCAGTGTAATTTAATTAATATAGGGGTAATATGATCTGTATGTTTAGATTTAGTGATATGCCTAGCAGCTGAGTTCAGAACCATTTGAAGTTTGTGAATTAAATTACCAGGGATACCAGCTAAGAGAGAGTTACAGCTATCCAGTCTAGAAGTTACTAGTGAATTTACAATGGTTTTTATAACATCTGGGGCTAAATTTGAACGAATTTTACTTATGTTTCTGAGATGAAAATAACATACTTTACAAATATTATTGATTTGCGTGCTCATGGCCATATGACTGTCGAAAAATACACCAATGTTTCTGGCGAACTCAACAGGTTTGATAATGTGAGATCCTAATAATATGTTAACATCATTGTTCACACTTTTCAATTTTAACGCAGACGACTTGGATCCAAAAAGGATGTACTCTGATTTATCGTCGTTTAATTTTAAAAAGTTAACAGACATCCAGGATTTAATTTCTGATATACACATTTCAATTTGTTGCTTTGAATAATTAGACGAGGCAGGATTAAAAGCGATATAGAGTTGGGTATCGTCCGCGTAAAAGTGAAAGTTTACTCCATATTTCTGAGCAATGTCCCCGAGGGGAGTTGTATAAACTGTAAAAAGAATAGGCTCTAAAATAGAGCCTCGGGGCACTCCATAATTGAGGTCCTTGGGCTCGGAGAGTTTGTTGTTTATCAACACTGCCTGACTTCTTAATTGAAGATAAGACCGAAAAAGTGCTAGAGAAGAACCGGACACTCCAAATAGAGTACATGTGCCGCCGCTGTCCTGGAAAAATCTCCCTCGTGACACACTGAATGGCGCGCATGGCAGTCTTAATCAGCTCAGTCCGAGCAGAACAGTAGATTGTTAAACACCATTTTATTTCACATGTATGCGTCTTTGGCAGTGGAAGGAAACCGGAGCACCCGGAGAAAACCCACGGGTTTGGACAGGCAAATCTATCCCTTTTCACGTACAAGCGCGCATTAGAAACCACGCCGCTTGACTCAATGCCAGGTCTTATGATTTCACTCACATGCGTTAAGCCACAAGAATTCCCCCCCCCCCCCGAAAAAACCCCAAGTTTTCACAGATTACATCGAGAGTAAACGTTAATATATACCGTAATAAAAAATGTTTTATAATACTGACAATAACAGGGCCTTCCTTATCTTTCGGTTATTAAAATTAGGTATTGTGAAATGGGTTTAACGTCCTACTGTTCTATTTCGACTGTGATAATGAATACGGACATACGTCGTACGGTGCGAGGGCGATTTTGCCCTGATAACGCCGCTACGGCCTACTCATATCGAATTCTAACTGTGTACACGGAACCTCGTATTTCGTCCCTTTCGAACAACTAACACTGCCCCTTGCCAGATCATCTACACTGCACCACTGACAAGGGGGAACCACGCCGGAAAACCTAGACGAAGTTTCTCGGTCAACGAAACTTTAAAGATAATGATATTAATAGCTATTCCTAAGATCACCGATCAATCGAGAACAATAATACACAAATATATAATAAACAAATTGTCTCGGCCAACCCCCATTAGAATAGTGTGTCCTGGAACAGCCTCCGTATTGTTGACAAAACACGAATGAATTATCCCGAACGGGCTTTCCTCATATATACATACAGCCATTCAGTGTGCTGTGAGGGACATGTTGCCAGGATGAAGAGAGAGAGAGAGAGAGAGAGAGAGAGAGAGAGAGAGGGAGAGATGGGGTTTAACGTTCACTCGACACAAACTAGGTCATTTCGGGACTAACATATGGTTTGATTTTATTTCAATAATTCGCTTGTGCGTAGGGGTCTTTAACAGTGGGAGGAAACCGGACAAAACCAACGAGGTTGGACAGGCGACTCTACTTCTTGTCACGTACAACCGGGGATTTGAAACCGCGCCAGTTGACTCAATGACAGGCCGTATGATACAGCACGTGCACGCCAACCATTCGGTCTTCCATCCCCCAAGCTGTCCACAAATGAAATGGGGTTAATGAAGACAAACATGCGCCATATTTAAATTAGACCGAACAAATGCAATATGGCTTACTCTTACTTCGAATTCCAAATTGCAACTTCCTAGGATTCATTTACGTGCACCTCAGTTTTGAATCATACCTGAAAGACTGAACACTTTGCTTTGTCGGATCAGCCGTGCTGCACTAGCAATAAATGGAAAATTCGCCGGAAAATCGAGATGAGGTGGCTAGCCGAAACCGTCCACTGCTGTACAGCTCCTGGCTTGTACAAGTTCACGTAACAACGACCAAGAGATTTACAACAGTTAAGGCGAGATCATGCTTTCTATTGAAGATGGGGATTGTAGTGATACAAACTTCATTCAAAATGAAAAACAAACTAACACTATAGGAAGCAACTCAAGCAAAAATTAAAAGGGGAATTTTTGCCACACGTTATATCATGGTCGGTGTATTTATATCTACTAGCATAAAGCGTTATGTAAATACAATTAGAGGTACAGAATTACTTTTACCTAACCAGGAAGTTTTACCAGTCAATGTGCATATATACACCGTCAAGTTACAACATTCATATTGTTGATCAAGGGAGGATTCATGTTTTAACATTCTAATAAGAGGGATAAATCTACAAGATGTTTAATGTTCACCAAGAAAAGTTGTATAAACACATGGATTATTATATACTGTAACCTTGATTTTAACCAACACACGGATTATTACATACTGTAAACTGTTAATCTGATGATATAGACGTTGTTTAAATAATACTTACATATATGATGAACAGGAATATGTTTCCATCAGGTTTATTAATATTGATAATATCTAAAATATCGATAGTAGGTAAGTTAAATTTTCATATGTGTGTCTGTATATTTGTTTTATACACGTGGTGTAAAAATATATTACTTTGATATTATTCAAGTTTGGAACAAAATAGTCCGGTTGGCGCTGACGTGTCATCAATTATCATTTCATTTCATAGCTTATATGTATCTTCTCCCATGCAAATATACAAAAACTAAAAGCCATTGTTTGCAGTTACGTGCCTGTGCCCTGTTTCACGAAATTTTAACTAAGATAAAATCCAAATTTTATTAATTTGATTGGATAATAATTGATTGATTTTAGTTCTTAGCCAATCAAAATTGATGTACATGTATCTACTAAAATTTGGATTTTATCTTTAGTTAAAATATGGTGAAACAGGGCCCTGGACATCAACGATTAGGTTCTACACGGTAATTGTGGGCATTAGAAAGTTTTTAAAAGTTTCCTACATTCTTAATTAACAAATTTAAATAACAATGTTTTTCCTTCATTTATGATAAGGAATAAAATGTCTTTGTATGTTTTCAAATATTTAGTTACTACTAAAAGTCGGTAGTAAAGCGCAAGCGAATTATTGAAATAAAATTAAACCATATGTTAGTCCTGAAATGACCTATTTTGTGTTGAGTGGACGTTAAACCCCATTTCTCTCTCTCTCGCGGTAGTAAAGATTGTGTGTTAGCTTACAATCACAGCCGGTTTGATCGACTTCTCAGGCGATTAATGCGATAATACAGATATGCTTTGAATTAAAGATCTAAATTGACGGTGGTTTCACATGTAAGGAGATGATTTAAATGAAAAATGTGTAGCTAAATGAACCAATGACCTGATTGAAAAAATGACGGTTGTTTCACCTGTAAGGTAAATGAAATATGAACCAATTATCTGACTCAAGAAGTTGGTGTTACTGCGTTAAAGACAACGGTCACCAGTAATCTACTTAACCAAGTTGTTTAATGAAAAAGTAATATGCAACATATTATATTTGAAAATGGATGACGACGCTAATTAATGCAAAAAGTTTGCCAATAACTTGTTTCAAATTTGTATATGACCGAATTAAGTCATCAAGATATGTTTTTTTCTTTTCAGATAGTTTAAATTGCTATCAAGATGGTAAGACACTTTTTAGAAACAAAATATAGTGACATAATGCTGAATGTTTAAACGAGCCCAGTTTTTGGTGAATATTCATGATTTTGAGGCATACGGATACAAGAGCTAAGAAGTTTGTTAGGTTGATATGTAGGGTGGAAAATTGCATGTTTTCTTGTCCCTACGTCCCTTCATGCTTTAGGTTGTCACATGTTGCTCGATCTGTGATAGAAAGCGTTTAACCTAACGAAAATTTGGTAAAAAGTTAGAGCCGGTCAAAGAGACGAGAATTAACATTAAAGTCAACGGGGAAATAATTATTGAAATTAAACCATATGTTAGTCCCGAAATTACCTAGTGTGTGTCGAGTGGACGTTAAACCACATTTCTCTCTCTCTCCCATTTGTGTTAGGGAAAACACGGAAGGCCTGGTAAAATCCGAATGTTTTTAATATGCCATTTTGAAGGATTGATTGTGTCCCATATTTCTAGCCCAACTGCAATCTGAACATCTGAGAGACGCTACCTGCAGAGCTACCATTTAATTTTCGTACGTTTGTTAGTACGGCCCAACTAGTGACAGAGATACACCATCTGGAATGTCGAGAACATGCTGTAGAAAACTTTCGCAAATCATTGATTCGAAAACTAATCTAGCAAACTGCCTAATTTGGAAATAACACCAGTAAGGTTCCAAAAATGAAACCCCGACGAAGATCCGTTGAGAAATAGGTATTGGATGTTATCAATAGTTCATGGCGGAACTTGGTTAATGACATGACAATGCGTGATCTTACGTATCGTAACAGGCAGTTCTTGTTTTTATTACAGTGAGTACGTATCAATGGTATATTATTATCATTGGTGATGAATTTTAAAATAGATCTGGATATGTTCGACATCAGTACGCTGTGTCTGATAAATCTGGACGTGACATTTTATATTTCAGTTACTTTTGTACCAGTATGTAATGATGAATCTATGAATGGTAACATTGTTTATCTGTCTGGTGTTAGAAGAATTGATGATACAACACAATGTTCATGTTCTTTATCTACTGAATCACCAACCAATGTTACAATAACCCAACATAGACCACAGAATGGATGCCAATATAAATTCCAATTCCTATATATGACTGGAAGCTGGGACTATTCATGTAGTCAGAGATCAATGACATCAATAAACACTGGCGGTGGTATCCAGATAAATTTATTATCAGATACAGAGAATAACAGTGGATTCGACGTCTGTGTGCAAATAAAATCAGGTAATTTTATATTCATGGAGGAATCCTGAATTGTTATACCTTCATATTAAGGTGTAGTAATTATAATTCGCGACTGCCGAAGGCTTTAGAACAAGAGAAATTCAAACGTTGCATTATACGTCTACATTCCTAATTGAATGAAATATGAAATGGTTGCACTGACTGTAATATGGCAACCCGAAATTATTTTGAAATTAATAGTAGGGACGGCATCAACAAAATCTGTATTGAAAACTAGAGTGCTTATACCGATTCACGAACGTCTACGTAATGAATGATATTGCCTCATCTAAACCCAGTCTGGAGGTCAGGCATACAACAAAAGCAATGGTATGGTCCTTCTGGTAGGGTCAATGTGGGTGCCAAGTTTTATGTCCCCCCCACACACACGCACACACTTACTTGGGCGACAACATAATACGTTTCCATTATGAATGTAGCTCTATTTCATCGGGTCGACCATTTCGGGCCTGAATCCCCTAATTTGGGCATGGACAGGGTCGCGAAATTCTAGATCTTCTAATTTGATTGTTGTGTGTATATACGATAATCACGTAAATATACAAATTGTTATTTATATCAATCACTAAGGTTGCTGTTATTGTTATTTTCACCAGCGCCAGGTTCAAATGTAACCCTGTCTTGTGGTAAATCAAGATGGTCAACAACAACAAGCTCTAAACCTGATATACAAACATCGGACACAGAAAGCAGAAGTGAGTTGTATTTGCTTTTACACATAATACAAGTTATTTATTGCAATCGTTCACATCATTTTTATATTATCACATTCTATCAGATCACAGTGTTTATTGTCAATTGTCAATTCATCCACCCGATCTTCAAACTGTGGTTTGTATTCACAACATGAAGGTTTGGGTAATGAAATGCAGTGGGATTTAATGTCCTAAGTTTCTGCTCCAACTGGACTAATGAAGACGGACATATGTCACACAGTGTGCTGTCAGATACATGTTGTCCGGACAGCGGCGTTATGGCCTACTCCTTTTTTAAATTCCAACCACCAAGTGTTCTGTTTCGTGCACACCGTTGTGTGTGCAAGGGGCCTCGGTGTTTCGTACTACATGTCCTAGCTACAGCACTAACGAAAGTGAACCAATCCGGAAAATTGCAATAAAACAAGGGACCTTGTTTAAAAGAACCCAATAAGCCTGACATAAACTGAATATACATGATAATTGTTTATATCATACTTTGTGTATGTTATACTAAAGATAAAATATTGACATGAATCGATTTCCTTCTCATTAATAATAGCGACACCCGGTGACAAATCTAACCAACTTACATCTAAGCAAGCAACAACACCAAACTCTAACAAACTAAGAATTGCTAGTGAACCTAACCAACCAACTTCGGCTAGTGAATCTAACCAACCAGTAACACCAACGTTTAATAATACTAACTCGCGTAAGACTTTCTCTATATTATGGAAACAAGACCACCCAAATGTATTTCTTAATTTTTAACAAGCATAATTAGATATAAGTACACGAACCAGGGTATGATAACCATGTCTAAACGACCAGGACCCTGTTTCAAGAAATTTTAACTTAAGATAAAATCCAATTTTAGTAGATACTTCAATTTTGATTGGCTAAGCACTAAAACCAATCTAATATTATCCAATCAAATTACTAAAATTGGGATCTTATCTTAGTTAAAATTTCGTGAAATAGGCCCCTGATATCACGTTTTCTTTGGGATGTTAACATAACCACCAACGTACTTTTGTTCTGCCATACCCATATTCCTGAAGCAATTGACCGAGAAATCCCTCTCTGGTCATTGCTGGATTAGCTTCTGATTCTTGAACTTTTGCGGGAGTATGTCTATTCTTCCCGTTCAACATGGCAGTCCTTCATTTCATCTGGGTCTTCCCTAAAACTTTGGACAGTGATTTAAGGTATTAAAAACGGTGAAAGTATGTTCATTTCCAAACAGTATTGTTTACATTTCATTCGACTTGATAGCTTCGTTTGTCACGCAATTAGTTTTACTGCAGTATTCTGCTATGCACGGGTTAATTAGGCATAATAAAATCGTGAGCCATGGCGTAACGTTATGTAAACATATTTGGTCCAATATTGGCACTCGTTTTAAATGTAAAGCTTTCGTAGAGCAGCTAGTCATTGGTTGGTAGTCGGACTATCGACCAATCAAAATTTAAAACAACAATATCCACTCATTACAGTATTTAATGTTCGCATTGTACTTTTGTGTTTAAAAAGTTTGCTACCGTTCACCATTGTAACATACGCAGATGGAATATATTCCTAATCCATATAATTAAAGAACCTCGCTGTAAAGGCAATCCCGGGTGTTATTTTACTGATGTAAATCGACAGCGGTAACAAGTGTAAATCATATGTTTTTGTGTTGTAATTTAAGATAACCATTGTATTAACTTCTGAATCACGGCCCATATGAAGCTATATACACTGAGTTGTCAGTATTTAATGTTCACAATTAGATGGATTGCTATCTTCCCCTATCTAAGTTAAGTTCAACAAGTCACGGAAGCAGATGAATCAACAGATTCAGATAGGTATTTGTTGCAGTTGTATAGTATACTAGAAGTTATCCTTTTGAAAGAATAAATCGTTAGTATATTTTATGATCTTGAAACTTGTTGAAGAAGTGTTACGAATGTTATATATATTTCAGTGCCTGCTATAATTGGTGGATCTGTAGGAGGATTGGTTGTGATAATTGTCATCATAATTTTAATAATCTGGTTAGTATTTTGACTATATTATAACGTTTGGATTGTTCGTACTTGGTTTTTATTTATTTTATCTCTATATTCCATGTAATTTATATAATTACCATGGTAACCTGGTTATTGCCATCTCTATATTCCTTGTAATTTATAACATTACCATGGTAAACTAGTTAGTATTATCTCTACACTCCGCATATCTTATAACATAGTAAGTTATATTGACTTCCGAATTATTGTTCAACATTCAATATTAGGTTAAAATATTGGCGCTTTTTCTACTAGTAGTCATGAACAAGATGATTGTGAAAAGCTATAAATACGCTAAATTTAATTATCTATTTTAAAAGAGCTACAATGCTGCAGCGAAGGCAAACGTTTGAGTGATGCTTCGAATTTGTTTCCGCAATTACGCATAGCATATGTTTGAATATTTTTTAAGCTTTATGTTCATTTTGTGGGCCTGCAATTTAAATCCGTGTTTGATTGGGGCCACATATCAAGTGGGCCTAATTATATATTTTAGCTTTGTCTGGTTTTACTTCACGAAAACACCTTTCTTCATAAATGTGAATAAACATATGTGTATATTACAGCGTATTACGTAAACGGAGAAAAGACAAGACTTATGAAAGCCCAGAAGCTGCAGAGACTGATGCTCATCCTTACCAGAACATTCCAGATGACAGAACAGGGGAAGTAACTCATCCTTACCAGAACATTCCAGATAACAGATCAGGGGAAATAACTCACCAACCTAAACAGAATAATGAAGTGGTTCATCAGGAGAACGATCCATATACCATTATTAATAATGATATAATTAAACCCAGCAACGGTATCCAAGGGATGGAATATCTAGAAAATGATCTTTGTATTAGTTCTGGTGATGTCACTGATGACGTGGGGGTTGACGATAAACCAAAAGCGCAACTTCCGGTTGTGGTGGAATATGCCCAGGGTAACAAAACCACGAATGGGAAATGTAAAACTGGACCAAAGGGAGATAACTATACTGTTGTTCATAAAGGCGGGAAGGTGACGAATAATGAACAATTTAAAATAGGGCCAAGTGGAGATCAATATGCTGTTGTCAAGAAAGAGGGAAAGAAGAACAATGGTGAAGGTGGAACTGAATTTAAGATAGGACCAAGTGGAGATCAATACGCTGTTGTGAATAAAATGGGTAGAGGAACCTCAAATAATTAACCAGCAGGGTGACCGTTTAAACGAATGGCATGTTGTACATATCATAAGGGACTAGGTACTAATATACCTCTGTAAATATAAATATTAAGGGTTGTCAGCATCTAGAGTGGGGACGACTATATTCTTTTTTAATGATAAAATATAGATTTTTATGACACATAAATCCCAATTTCTAACGTTTCATTAGTTTAGTATATATATTTCAATTTATTAGTCTACAGTTAAATGATGTTGCGATTAAAACATTTAAATCCATGAAACGAGACATTCTAACAAAACTACCATCCCTACATCTTTATATGGTTTTGGGTGTCAGTTACATAATGACGTGGTTTGGTCTATTCACTTGCTACAAATTCTTGCAACGTTACTTTAAGGTACATTATTGGTGATTAGAAAATGAGCTGGCAGTTCTCGCTACAATAGCCTCGATCATCATTACTAAAGTCAGAACGATAAAAAGCATAGTCTTGACTATCCATGAGCGTTAAGCAGCATATAGGATTCTAGCGTTGACATTGAGAGTTGATTTTGGTCTGGAAAAGTTAATTAATGTCGAATTAATAGTTTAGATAATATTTCAGGCCTTAAGAAAGAAGAGCAATTGTCAGATTTAGCTCCGGCGAGATAATAGAGAATACGATCAATGGTCGAGCGCGGCGCTCAGTGTTATAGCCAGTATTGTTTAGACATTTCGTTGTCGGGTGAGATCGTGGATGGCGCCCCCGACTTTAACAGACCCCATCCCCCTCCCCGATTCATAGCTTCTAGATTCGCCACAGAATTCCTATAAACTATGATCCTATTAATTATTGTGTGATATGGTTTTAATTTCTATAAACTATAATCCTATTAATCATCGTATGATATGGTTATAATTTTTATAAACTATAATCCTATTCATCATTGTGTGATAAGGTTATAATTTGTATAAACTATAATCCTATTCATCATTGTGTAATATGGTTATAATTTGTATAAACTATAATCCCATTCATCAATGTGTGATATGGTTATAATTTGTATAAACTATAATCATTGTGTGAAATGCCAGTCTTCATTTCATTGTGTGATATCTTTTATATAGTATTTTAAAATATGCCTTATTACTGTTAATTATATTATGTATTCAACTTTAAATGAGCTAATAAAATCGTTTATATTTGGAACCTATGGAAATTGACACAAATGGTTCGCAACGCATATAATACTATAATATGAATGTATATAAACTGATTTACATTCAATCGTTTCCGTTTTACTCTTATTTCAAATCAGTTATGTTCGGCGAAATACGCCAGAAGTCTCATTCGACTCGCAATCTGGTAATTCCGGTCTACACCGATAGCATGTATTGCACATGCTCTCCCGATAAGAATATGACTTTCTCGTTTGACATGACCGGTGGAATATGTCTAGCCTCACTCTACGAACCCCATGTTACAAATGGCGCCGAAACACATTATGGTACACGATTCGTGTACCAATGGTAAAATGTTTATTTTGTCTTAAATGTTGGATATCAGAAGCCCATCATTTCCCAGTAAGATGACAACATCAATGTTGACAAATATTTCGTGTTTTCAATGTCGAAGACTTTGGTTGATATTGATTAAGAAGAGACTTACTATTACTATAATATTAGTGTGTTTATATGTTGCTGTATATAAAGCTATATCTATTATGGTGTCTTTATTGTTATTTAAAAGTCAAATATTCCACGGTTTAATTCACGGTTTAAGAGATTCCTCACAATTCTTTACAACTGACACTGTGCACCAGGTAAGATTAAACCAAGGCCTGACTGATTGTATTCACTGATATTAAAAGGAAAATACGCAAATTGAATAAACCTGTTCACAGAAGAATAGAATCATGCATGCATAAACACGTGCTTAAAGAGACCGTACATATTTATAGAAACAACCAATGTGTAATCATAAGACACATCCTCGTTCAAGTTTTAAATATGCATTATGTAAAAGCTAGCCAGCGTCTTACTCACTGCGTCACCGCGGTCCGCAGAAATAGGCGAAATAACCTTGATAAGTGCTTTAATCAAAGTTTGCTGAGCGTGATATAGAAATCCGCGAAAGTCGAATTTCTAGTAGAAATAGCAGTCCAAAATGTTTTAATTCCGCTCAGTATTTAAAAAGATATGTTGGAACGAAATTCTGTTGATATATGCTAGCCCTTATGTAAATAGTTCACTTTAATTTTTCTATCTCCTCGCTTCACTTTCTCTGTGGAATCTTTCGATAAACAAATAGGCCTATATATCTTGCGAGTTGAAATTTTCGCCATTTTGCATTTACGGTAGATTGATCACCAACCAATGCCAAGTTTGTTTACATCGAGAGTTGATTACGGTCTGGATAAGTTATTTAATGTCTACTTAATAATTTATATAATATTTAAGGCCTAAAGATTTGGCAGTTCTCACTATAATAGTTTAGAACTAGATAATGCAAAGATAATTTGCTGAAAACTTCAGTCAAATTCATCCACTATGAATTAAGCAATTGAAATTTCCGCCTAGCCTCGATCATCATTACTAAAGTCAGTACGGAAAAAAAGGCATACTCTTGACTATCCATGACCGTTAAACAGCATATATTCCAGTCAATATCGAAGATTGGCGTTGACATCGAGAGTTGGTTATTGTCTGGATAAGTTTATTAATGTCTAATTAATAATATATATAATATGTCAGGCGTAAAGAAAAAAACCTATAACAGGCAGATTTAGCTCTTGCATAATGCATGTTTAAGTTGATTGCGATGGCTTTGTCTTGAAAATGATGAATTCTGGTTAGAAATTACTTAGCGTGGATTAAGCCGTGAGAAATTTGATATAATCTGAAAAATGCATCGTTACTTAAAATAATAAGTTTGAAACAGTATTTTAAAATGTCTTCTTTGTCGGTAAACTGAATTTACTGGAAACAAAACAGAGAAAGAGTACTTTAACTTTGGAAAGGTTATGGGGACAAATATTAAAGGGACGGGTCGTTTTCTACTTGGCTGCGGTTTGTCTTATCACTATTAATTTTGAACATCAGATAAAACAAATTGTGGTGAAAGCGGTAATACTGCTTTAAATTAATTGTAGTCAAAAAGGTAATACTCCTTTAAATTAATTGTGGTCAAAGCGATAATACCCCTTTAAATTATAGAATCATCACTCACCTATAGAGATGGTATAATATTACGAATGGCATCTTTTTATTACTAGTTCTTCGGATGGGACGTAACACAGAGGTAGTATATGGAGGTTGGGGTGAACGTAAAAGAACCCTTGCCATGTAGGTGGAATTTAATGTAACAGTAGGTCGTAGCTGTCATGGTAAAATATGCCACAAAGCAAACACTGTATGATCTATGCCCATCTTCACCAGCCCCCCCCCCCCCCCGGTCGGTTTTTATATTATAGGATCGCTACTCGCCTGTTTTAGGATTCTGGCCTCTTCTTTTATTGCACGTCAATATTACTTACAGGAGGACCGCATCACACACAAACAATTACTCAAGACAAATCTACGGACAAGACACAATATGAAATTTTCATTATATTCCTTTTTTTTCATTATCTAGTTTTTAACTATTATAGCGTGAACTGTCCGATCTTTATCTAAAATATGCTAGGTGGAATTTCACACGCTTCATTCTCGGCTTTTAACTATTATAGCGAGAACTTGCAACTCTCTATCTTATCTCCCATAATGTATCTTTAAGTACAGAAAGCCTTAACCAGGAAGTTTTTACATGTATATATACACCGTCAAATTACAACATTCATGTTGTTGATCAAGGGTGGATTCAAGAATATAAATCTACAACTTGAAGTTTATTTTGACTAAGAAATACTGGGAATACTATATGCTGTAAACTAGAGTTTTATTCTAACTAAGACATGGAGTATGACATACTGTAAACTGTTAATCTCATGTAAAAGACGTTGTTTAAAATATTTACCTATATAAGGAACAAGAATATGATTCCGTCAGATTTGATGATATGGCTATTATCTAGTATATCGGTAGTAGGTAAGTTAACTTCTAATGTACGTCTTGCATATCAGTAGTTGGTAAGTCAAAGTTTTATGAGTGTTTTATAATAGAGTTAATTTGTTATTATTAAATTTCCCAAATCTGACAGTTTTCGTTAGCAGAAGAATAGGACTTTAAATTGCCATATCCGACAATGATTCATCAGACGGGGAGATAAAAATAATTACATTTTACACGATAACCTGAGATGAGGATTCATTTTCTTCATCCATCTACATAAAATGATGCATCATAGAACTAGTACCCTATCCCCTTTCAACATACTTACACTATTAAAAAGATAATGTTGTTCGTTCGTAAGATTTTATCTCAACTTCCATAGATGGTGATATCTCAGACAGTCAATTTACCGGCCATTTTGTGTAACCTCATTTTGAACATATAGAGGGAGTGAAAGTGCTGTGTGTCCCCCCCCCCCCGCATTCGTTCGATCATTTAAATATCATTTTAAAGCAAGAGGAATGGAATCATTTGGTAGTGAGGCAAATTCGGCAGTATGTATCTGAAGCATGAACTGTTGTCAGTTATTCCACAATTAATTTACCCATACGGACGTGTATTTGTTTTCAGATGAGACAAATGTCTACTATAAATTGTCATTGTTTATCATATGCAACCTGATTCTATATCTTGATATTTTATTTACTAATCTCTGATACACGCCTACATTGAAATGGGGTCGTATATTGTCGTCCACCTCGTTCATCCTAGCGGCTAAATTTAAACACGCTGTTTAAGGTCATTGTTTTTCAATGCTTTTCGACGATAATTAATACAAGAGTTATAACTTCATTTCGGTACGGGTATGCATCTTGATCACTTTGAAAAATCTTGTGGACGATAATTACTGTCTAAGTTATGGCTCTTGATCTCTTTGAAAAATCTCGTGGACGCTCTGGGGGCTAAAGGTAATATCCGATTGATTTTAAATTTATACGCAGTGTTTAAGGTTAGATTCGATTGACTTTAAATTTATACGCAGTGTTTAAGGTCATGAGACGAAGACGCCTATTGATAGATTTAGTGAACGTGGTCTGTCCCAAGCAGGAACGTTAAAAAAATGATGATTGATTAGTGAATTATTGTGTATTCGTCTTGATTGTGGTAAAACCAATGCCGTCCTGTTTCCTGGCAAAGTTGAAAAACAAGAAGCTCGTTTTTCGAGATTTGCCAATATCAAAAAACAAGGAGAAAGGACAGATTTTATGTGAATCCACTGCCCAAGCAAACTCACTTATGACATATTTAGTTCGTTTTAGAAATGCGGGGTTGGGATGGCCAAGTGGTCTAGAGTGCCGGGCTTCGACCTATAGCGGGCCGGTCACCTCTGGCTTGCGGGTGTGGTTTCGAGCCCTGATGTGAGCGTATGGAGATAGGGGCGCCTTCTCAACATCGTGGGTTTCCTCCGGGCACCCCGGTTTCCTCCCACTGCTAAAGACCCCTACGCGTAAGCAAATTATTGAAATGAAATTAAACCATATGTTAGTCCCGAAATGACCTAGTTGTGTCGAGTGGACGTTTAACCCCATTTCTCTCCCGCGTTTTAGAATACATATTTAATAAATGTTTTTTGTAGACATTCTGCAGATATACATCCATCAAATTTGTCTTACCGAGATTCAAGTTTGAATCTCGAAAAACGAGTAGCTCGTGTTTCGAGATTCGCCAATATCAAAAACGAGTTATTTGTTTTTCGTGAATAGTTTTTTTTTCGATATTCACCAATATTGAAAAACGAAAAACACAAATCGAGCTACCTTCACACTGCCGTCGTGGTTAGGGTAGTAAATCCAAAAAGATTTGATTGTCCAATAACTTGGTTCCAATGTGTTTATGAACGAATTAGATCACAATGTCTTTTGTCTTTTCAGATAGTTTGAATTGCTTTCCGGGTGGTAAGAACATGTTTTTATAACCAAATTTAAGGATTTAACATGTTATATCCCTAACAATATCACTCAAACATAAAGTAACCCAATACGATGGGACATATCGTCTGCACAAAAAATCTTTCAGTGATGTTAATTTCAACAAATATAGTTCGTCAAACCGAGTGGAAAGTGGGTCTCAGTCCAACATCCTTATCCCACCCATGTGTTGATACATTATATCAATTAAAGCTTGACACAATAGGGCTATATCATTAACAGAGGGGTTTTAGATCGTGTTGTCATATATTAACAAAGGCAAATCGATTATTGAAGGACCAATCCCGAAATTATTTTGGAAAATAATACCGCTGAATTTTATGTTAAAATCCCTTGGAAATGGAGGCCAATATACTAAGCTGTATTGTGCGATGTCTGGATAAAACTATACGTCATTCCTCTATATTTTAGTGGTTAAATTTCACACGTACTCACACTTTTATGTTTGAGACTCTGTTCAAATCAGGATAGTCTCTTTAAAGATGAACTATTCAAGAGCTAAGTCTTCCTAATAAAGATCTTCCGTTTGACCTCACATATTATATACATAATTAAATTACATACATTTATTTACCAACTATCTAGGACATTGAACAGTTTGATTTTTAACCGATTTAGATACGATTGGCACTTAATGATTTAATTTAGAAATGGATAATCGAGACTTTGTGTATTACAAATGAAGTAATGACAACCAAGACTACACCGTTCTTCAAACGACGGTACTTCCGCTCTGAATAAAATAATTGTACTCAATTTTCAACATAATCCCTTTTCATTATTTCTCTAAATCTTACAAGGTATTTTTTATTTTTCTTAATGAAGCTAACGTATATATCAACAAACATTGAAACAACCCATTTTAGCTTTTTATTATGTTACGGTCTGTTACTCCGTAGTGAAATTTTAAGATTGGTTAAACTGTTTATCTGGTCTTGGTTGCTGACATGCGTAATAAATCTTAACGTGCCATTTTAAATTTTTAATTATAATCTATTTTATTGTTAAATGGTTTATCATTGGCGATGAATTATAAAGTAAATCTAGAATATATTCGACATCAGTACGCGGTGACTGGTAAATGTTGACATGACATTTTATATTTCAGTTACTTTTGTACCAGTATGTAGTAATGATTCCATGGCTGGTAACAGTGTTTTACTGTCTGGTGTTAGAGATCTTGATGATACAACACAGCGTTCATGCTCTTTATCTACTGGAACACCAACTAATATTACAATAACCACTGTTCGGACACCACATGGATGCCAATATAAATTCCAATTCTTGCATATGACTGGAAGCTGGGTTTATTCATGTACTCAGACATCAATGACATCAATAAACACTAACGGTAGTATCCAGATAAATTTATTATCAGGTACAGAGAATAAATTTGGATTCGCAGTCTGCCTGGAAATAAAATCAGGTAATAATATAATTATATATTCAAGGGGGGAATCAAAGATTTTCAGATCTCAGTATATTGATGAGTTGCAGTCCCATTCGCCGTCGTATAAAGCGGTGTTATAACAAGAGCAATCCAAACGCTGCATTATACGACCACACCCTTGTTGGAATGGAATATGAAATGGCTGCACTGACTGTAATAAGACAACCCTAAAGTAATAGCCTCTATTTGACGTGAATAACAGGGACCGTATCAACCAAATCTATATTTAAAACGATACAGCCGGTATTTACGAACGTTCGGTCTACGAAATGAATAATACTGTCACTGGAAGCCGGGCATGCAACAAAAGTAATAGGTGTGGTCCTTCGGACTGGGGCAATACACGTGTCAAGTTTCAAGTCAAAACCACCCCGCACCCACACCCTTAATACCTTTACATTTTTAATGTGGATCGACCATCTGCACCCTTACATGGACAGGGTCGGGAAACTTGAGATCTTCTAATTTGACTGCTCTGTATATACACAAATTGTTCTTTAAATTAATCATTCGATCACTTTTCTTTTCACCAGCACCAGGTTCATCTTTAACACTGTCATGTGGTAAATCAAGATGGTCAACAACAACAAGCTCTAAACCTGATATAGAAACATCTACCACAGGAAGAATCAGTTAGTTCTTAATATTCTCTTGTATTTGTTTCAATCCTTCACTTCTTGTATGTGTCATCTTATCTCATGCTATCAGAGAACAGTGTTTATTGTTAATCCATCAACTCGGTCTTCAAATGGGGTTCAACGTCCTGCTTTAATGAAGACGGACATGCACCATGCAATACTTAGGTACATTTTGTCCGGACAGCGGCGTGATGGTTTACTCTTTGTATCGCATTCCAACCGATGTCTCTGGGTGCTTGATAAAGGCTAAATATAAAATATTGACATGAATCTATTTCCTTATCATTAATAATAGCGCCATCCGGTGATGAATCTAACCAACTTACATCTGGTAATGAATCCAACCAACCAACATCTAATAGGCAATCTACCCAACCCACGGCAACATCAACTTCTAAGAATGATAACTCCAGTAAGTCCATCTTTGTATCGGTAAGAGACCACCCTAATGCATTTCCTCATTTCTAAAAAGCGTAGTTAGAAATAAGTAGCGACGAGAGTTGATAACCATCTGTAAAACATCTGATATCACCTCTTCCTCACGGAATTAAATTTGCCATCGACGTAGATTTACGTTGAGAAGATTTATGGTGATAATCCGACAGTTGTTGTAATCTTGTATTAAAGGAGTGGGTTACCTTCCATCATCATTTGAAAGAATAAATCGTAATTATATCTTGGAAATTGTTGAATCCACCATTTAAACCAGAAATTATATTTTTGGAAGAATAAATCGTTATTATATCTTGGAACTTGTTGAAGAAGTGTTACGAATGTTATATATTTATATTTCAGTGTCTGGTATAATTGGTGGATCTGTAGGAGGATTGGTTGTGATAATCATCACCGTTACCATAGTAATCTGGTTAGTATCATCTCTATATTTCTTATAATTATTACCATGGTAGTCTTGTTATTATTTATATCATCACCATGGTAACCTGGTTAATATCATCTTTAATATTTCCTGTAATTTATAACATTATAATTATTGTAGTTTGTATAAAATTTATATTCCTTGTGATATATAATATAATGCAGGGTTATCTGTTTTGTTAAATGTTGATTAGAAACAAAATTCTATAGAGAAATATTCGGTGGCATTACCGCGGAGAAGAATTGTATGTCCGATATCAGGTTAAAATATGTCGAACCACGTCACAAACACGCGACTGCAGACGCTTGTTGTAATAGTAGTCTAAAGTTGCTGTTCTTACATTGTTAATAAAACAGTACCGGTAACTCGCGCCTTTAAGTGCATCACGGGGATGCTCGATTCACTGTCTAGAACGTTCCGAATTGACAGAATTACAACCTAGTAACGAGGAATTCAGTCCTGTCACAGTTCTGCCAGTCCCCACAGCCGAGGTGGAGTGAGTAGAATTGTGACGTATTCCAAGTAAAAATTGTGTTTTAGCTGTCATGATTGGTTCAGATATTTTTTACACAGTCGGCACAAGCGTTGTACTCCGAAATTCTCTTTTTCACTCGATTGATACCAGATTTGGACTTGAGAGAATTTAATTCCGGAACTGTGAATCGAGCATCCCCGTACCCTTATCGGTTCTTACTTCACTTTATTTTTTAATATTACAGTTTAATACATAAACGTTTTACCAGTCGCGGCAACTCACTTCAACTTTATATTTTCCATTATAGTGTAATACATAAACGGAGAAAAGACAAGACCCGTGAAAGCCAAGAAGCTGCAGAGACAGAAGCTCATCCTTACCAGAACATTCCAGATGACAAATCAGGGGAAATAACTCATCCTTACCAGAACATTCCAGATAACAGATTAGGGGAAAAAACTCACCAACCTAAACAGAATAATGAATTGGTTCATCAGGAGAACGATCCATATACCAGTATTGATAATGATATAATTAAACCTAGCAACGGTAACCAAGGGATGGAATATCTAGAGAATGATCTTTATATTAGTTCTGGAGATGTCACTGATGACGTGGAGCTTGACAATAAACCAAAAGCGCAACTTCCGGGTGTGGCGGAATATGCCCAGGGTAACAAATCTAACGCGTACAACACCACGAATGGGAAATGTAAAACTGGACCAAATGGAGATAACTATACTGTTGTTCATAATGGCGGGAAGATGACGAATAATGAACAATTTAAAATAGGACCAAGTGGAGATCAATATGCTGTTGTCAAGAAAGAGGGAAAGAAGAACAATGGTGAAGATGGAAATGAATTTAAAATAGGCCCTAGTGGAGATCAATACGCTGTTGTTAATAAAATGGATAGATGAACCTCAAATAATTAACCAACAGGGTGACTGTTTAAACGAATGGTATGTTGTACATATTACATGTACAAGTGAAAGGGTCTAGGTAGTAATATACCTCTGTAAAAATAAATATTAAGGGTTGTCAGAATCTAGAGTGGAGACAACTATATTCTTTTCTAATGATATAATATAGATTTTTATGACACATGAATCCTAATTTCTAACGTTTTATCAGCTTAGTATATATATTTCAATTTATTAGTCTTTAAAGATACATTATGGGAGATTTTGACAAGGAGTTAGCCATTCTTGCTATAAAAGTTCAAAAATAGATGTTGAAACAAGAACATATTGAAAATTTCAGTCAAATTACTTTATCCTGAACAAAGTTGTTACCACTATAATTTTTTACTAGAAACTCCATCGACACCCTTTTTCCACTATGGCCGATTGTTGATTGACAGGCGTTAACTCCACCTACATTGTCTCGATCATCAAGTAATGTTTAAACGGTATCTAGTGAAGCTTGTGTATAGCCTCGGTCATCACTGTCTTTTATGAATAATTTCCGGAAGTATGATGACGTCAACGTCACGGAGAAACCCCACCCACGACGCCATAGTGATTAAATCAGTCGACGAAATCCTGTTTTAATCCGAGCCCAATCCAAGCCATCCGTGGGTCTACAGAGTTCATTTTGGGCTTGTTGTTTAAATAAAGATCTAATTTATAATTTCTATGACATCTGAGGCTCAAAGGAAGACCGACAAAAGTCAGTTTTTGCTCTTCCATAATGTATGTTTAATTAAATGATGTTTTGATTAAAACGTTTAAAGCCATGAAACGAGACATTCTAACAAAACTACCATAGTTCGGTTAAAGCCCTATATATATATCTTTATATTATGATTTTGGGTGTCAGTTACATAATGACGTGGTTTGGTCTATTCACTTAAGACAAATTCTTGCAACGTTACTTTAAGGTACATTATTGATGATTAGAAAATGAGCTGCCAGTTCTCGCTACAATAGCCTCGATCATCATTACTAAAGTCAGAACGATAAAAAGCATAGTCTTGATTATCCATGAGCGTTAAGAAGCATATAGGATTCTAGCGTTGACATCGAGATTTGATTGTGGTCTGGATAAGTTAATCAATGTCGAATAAATAATTTAGATAATATTTCAGGCCTTAAGAAAGAAGAGCAATTGTCAGATTTAGCCCCGGTGAGATAATAGGGAATACGATCAATGGTCGAGCGCGGCGCTCAGTGTTATAGCCAGTATTGTTTAGACATTTCATTGTCGGGTGAGATTGTGGATGGCGACCCCGATTTTAACAGACCCCATCCCCCTCCCCGATTCACAGCTTCCAGATTCGCCACAGAATTCCTATAAACTATAATCCTATTAATCATTGTGTAATATTGTTATAATTTCTATAAACTATAATCCTATTCATCATTGCGTGATATTGTTATAATTGCTATAAACTATAATTCTATTCATCATTGTGTGATATGGTTAAAATTTGTATAAACTATAATCCTATTCATCATTGTGTGATATGGTTATAATTTCTATAAACTATAATCCTATTCATCATTGTGTGATATGGTTATAATTTCTATAAACTATAATCCTATTAATCAATTGTGTGATATGGTTATAATTTCTATAAACTAAAATCCTATTCAACAATGTGTGATATGGTTATAATTTCTATAAACTATAATCATTGTGTGAAATGCCAGTCTTCATTAAAAGTAGGACGTTAAAAGACATTTCATTGTGTGATATCTTTTATATAGTATTTTGAAATATGTCTTATTACTGTTAACTATATTATGTATTCAACTCTAAATAAGCTAAATCGCTAATATTTGGGATCAAGAAATTGACACAAATGGTTCGCAACCCACATAATACAGTAATATGAATGTATATAAACTGATTTACATTCAATCGTTTCCGTTTTACTCTTATTTCAAATCAGTTATGTTCGGCGAAATACGTCAAAAGTCTCAATTGACTCGCAATCTGGTAATTCCAGTCTACACCGATAGCATTTATTGCGCATGCTCTCCCGATAAGAATATGTCGTTCTCGTTTGACATGACCGGTGGAATATGTCTAGCCTCACTCTACGAACCCCTTGTTACAAATGGCGCCGAAACTCATTATGGTACACGATTCGTGTACCGATGGTAAAATATTTATTTTGTCTTAAATATTGGATATCAGAAGCCTACCTTTTCCCAGTAAGATCACAACATCAATGTTGACAAATATTTCGTGTTTTCAATGTCGAAGACTTTGGTTGATATTGAGTAAGAGAGACTTACTATTACTATAATATTAGTGTGTTTATATGTTGCTGTATATAAAGCTATAGGTCAAATATTTCACGGTTTAAGAGATTCCTCACAATTCTTTACAACTGACACTGTGCACCAGGTAAGATTAATCCAAGGCCTGGCTGATCGTATTCGCTGATATTAAAAGGAAAATACGCAAATTGAATAAACATGTTCACAGAAGAATATAATTGCAATCATGCATGCATAAACACGTGCTTAAAGAGACGTGCATATTTATAGAAACAACCAATGTGTAATCACATTAGTTTTAAATATGCATTATGTAAAAGCTAGCCAGCGTCTTACTCACTGCGTCACTGCGGTCCCCAGAAATAGGCGAAATAACCTTGCTATGTGCTTTAATCAAAGTTTGCTGAGCGTGATATGGGTGATATAGGAATCCGCGAAAGTTGAATTTCTAGTAGAAATAGTAGTCCCAAATGTTTTAATTCCGTTTAGCATTTACAAAGAGGTAATGAGCCGAAATTCTGTTGATATATGCTACCCCTTGTGTAAATGGTTCACTTTAATTTTTCTATCTCCTCGCTTCACTTTCTTGGTGGAATCTGTAGATAAACAAATAAGCCCAATAAGTCGAAATTTCCGCCATTTTGCAGTTACGGTAGATTGATCACCAAAACCAAGTTTGTTTACTGTTGAATGACGTCATGATATTGTAACACGCCAGCTGTTCCTTAAAGATACATTATGGGAGATTAGATAACGAGTTGGCAGTTCTCACTATAATAGTTTAAAACTACATAATTTAAAGGCAATTTGCTGAAAACTTCCACTATGAATCGAGAATTAAGCAATTGAAATTTCCACCTAGGCTCGATCATCATTACTAAAATCCGTACGATAAAAAGCATAGTCTTGACTATCCATGTGCGTTAAGCTGTATATAGGATTCTAATCCAGTCAATATCTCAGGCCTAAAGAAAGGCCTATAACATACAGATTTAGCTCTTGCATAATGTTGGTTTAAGTTGACTGTGATGGGGTTGTCTTTAAAATGATGTATTATGGGTACAAATTAGCGTGGATTAAGCCGTGAGAAATTTGGTATAATTTGAAAAATGCAATTCACGAATCGTTACATTAATGACGTAAAATAGTAATGTTAAAACATTATTTTAAATTTTCTTCTTTGTGGATTGCTTCGTCATGGTACAAGCGTAAACTGAATTTACTGAAAACAAAAATGATACTCATTAAAATCATGGAACCACCATTCACCTATAGTAATGAATGGCCGCTTTTATTACTAGTTCTTCGGGTGGTAGCGTATGCAGGTTGGCGTGAACGTAAAAACCAATCTGTTTCACAGAAAAGTACGAATTATCTGTCACGTAGGACTGTCTTGAACACGTGCAATGACACCACACGGCTTCAATCATTGGCTCAATGGCTCGTGTGCATTGTTTACATAAGACGTATGTGCTCCGGGCAAAATGATGCCTTTTACTCATTTTAATACCCATTTACACTAAATAGGAAATACTTGTTAACTTCAAATACTTCTTCAAACGTCTTTACTTATTTTTCTTATACATACAAAAAATGTTTTAGAATTTGATTTGTCGAAAGAAAAAAGGGAGACTAATTAAGTCCGTCGATGTCATCCTTATCAGTGATTGTAGCGGCTCAGTGAATATTCACTGCTGATCAGTGTGCGTAAAAACTCTTTTATAGGTAGGCGGAATTTAATGTAAGAGTAGCTCGTAGCGCAGCTGTCATTTATAATATGCCACAAAGCAAACACTGTATGATCTATGCCCATCTTCTTTAGCCCCATCGGCTTCATTTATATTATAGGATCGCTACTCACCGGTTTTAGTATTCCTTTATTGCATGTTAATATTACTTACAGGAGGACCGCATCACACACAAACAATTACACAAGACAAAACACAATATAAAATTTTCAATATATTCCTATTTCATTATCTAGTGTTTAACTATTATTGTAAGGGTCAAAATACTTTAATTTGTATTTAGTAATATTTACATGACAGCGTCCCTTTAAGTGAGCAGAATTGGTCACGTGATCATTTTTCCCGGAAATGAAAGAAAGCGTGGCGCACTGTGTAACTATAATTTTCTGATGGTTTTTGTAATGTCAAATTGGGGGAGAAAGAAGGGATACATGGACCTATAATTATGGTATGTAAAGGTACAAATATATAAGTAATGTAACGCGTATCGTAAGTTTGTAGTCATTGCATAAAACTTTAATTATTGTCTTGAAAAAGAATGAAGTCGGCAGCGGCCAGGCTCAACAATCGTAGTCTCGATTATCTTACATAGCATGTCCTAAAGCCTTCCTTGTCAAAATTTTCCATCTGTAGTCTCGATTGTCACACAGGCAAATGTTATAGTATTATCGCATAATTCTTTTTTATTCGTACATAATATACATGTATTTCTTTGCCGACTAGTTTATTTTAATACATATTTATTATTGTTGGTATTGTCTTTTCAGGCAATCAGTTCAGATTTAGTTGAATTTCATCAATAAAGTATAGAAAGAAAAGAAAGTTTTACTTGTTGGGTGAAAGGTCTGAATTGCATGAGCTAAATAGGCAAGCAAGTTTCCTGTAGAAAGAAAGAAAGCCCCTGTAGATCAGCCCTGACAAAGCTGTAACCTACATGACATTGCCATAATTGGTAAGAATTATCAACATATACCAAGAAAGAAAAGAAAAGTTGTCTTAATTCTTAACCATGAGTACCAGTACAAAATCAGAAAATTTAGACAGTGTCGACCACTTATTGGGAGAAGCGATAGAAATTAAATCAGTTAATGGTGACCAGAAAGGCAACAAAGGTGCAGAGGTTAGAATTGAAGCTGAAAAACAGTCATTAGAACAAAAGGAAGAAAATTCAGTTAAACCTAAAGTCACTGATGAAACAGATGAAGTAAAAGACAGTTTAAAGAAAACTTCAGCAACGAGAATGAAGAAATTATCTGAAAAGGGTCTACAGTTTCTGATGGAAACAAAGGAAAGAGATCTGAAGAAAAAGTTTAGAAAATTAGAAAAGCAAATAGCCTTGATTAACAGAATTTTAGATGAAGATAAAGTAGATGAAGACAGATTAAGAGAAGAATATAAACATTGGATGAAACTGTATGAACTATATTTAATTGATCACAATGAGTTTTGTGATGTTTTACCTGAAGTGGATCTCATCATGTATTATCGACGGGTCTTCGCAGAACAAGATGCCGCCATGAGAAAATTCAAGTCTGGAGTTCAAGGAATAATCACCAGTCTCAATAAGGATAAGATTTCAGTTAGATCATCACAATTTAGTCATCACCCTGATGGTAGCACATTTAACACATGTAAAGATAATGAACATTATTCAAAGACTACCCATGGTAAACACAATGATTCTGCAAAACAGGAGAAATCTATATCAATCCACAGTGATAAATCAAGGTCATCTGATTGTTCTTCACACCAAAGTAAATCTTCATCAAAGCATTCATGTTCAAGGGTTTCAAAACATAATCATTCATCTCACCATTCTAGTTGTTCATCCTCATCAATATCTGTCGCTTTAATACAAGAAAAACAGAAAGAAGAAAATCTCCTAGCTGAAGCAGCTATGCTGAAGAAAAAACAAGAATTGCAGAATGCTAAACTGAAACTGAAACAGCAGGAAGAGGAATTGGACTTGAAGCTGAAATTAAATAAAATACACTTGAAGCGTGAAGCCTTACAGAATCTAAGTCAGCAGAAAGGGGTGAAGGAAGTTAAAGATAATTTAGCTAAACCAAATCAAGAAAGAAAGGAAGCCAGTTGTAGAAAAGAAGTGGAAGAATTGAATGACGCTCAGCCTAATTTAAATCCCCTTTCACCAGAATTTATTCCTGCATGTAATATGACGAAGACACCAAACCAAGAAGATTTGGACATGGTAAAGATGGCTAAAATCCTTATGAGACCTCCGACAGAAATAAAGAAATTTAGTGGCGATCCTCTTGATTATTTAAGATTTATGAGACAGTTTGATGCACAGATCAGTAATACATGCGAAAACGATGATGAAAGGATGAATTATCTTCTCCAGTACACAGTTGGCGAGGCAAATAGAATTGTGATTGGATTTAGTTATTTAAAGGGAAGTGCAGGTCTGCAAGCTGTACTAAAAGAGCTAAAGGAGCGCTATGGTTCTCAAGATGTTATTTCATGTGCATTCGTAAAGAAAGCCCTTAACTGGCCCGTCATTAAGTCAGATAACTCTAAGAATTTAGACGAATTTTCGATTTTCCTGACAGAATGTAAATATGCCATCGTCGACCTTGATGCGGTAAGAGTTTTAGAATATCCGGATAATATTAGGAGGTTAGTCCAGAAATTTCCATATCATCTTCAAGAAAAGTGGCGTTCAGTTGTGATTCGATTAAAAGACAATCATAAGCCTGTCTGTTTCAGTGAGTTTGCATCCTTTGTCAGAAACGAATCTAGAAAGGCTAATGACCCAATGTATGGTAAGGAGGCACTTAATCGAGATGATCGTTCTTATTCGAAATCAACACCTAAAGGTAATATGAGACAACCTCAACAGAGACCATATGTAGTGAACAGTACCCAAGAAAGGGCTTCATCTTATACAAAGACCGACGGAATTAAATCATCACAGCATTCATCTAAGATTCCAGATATGACTAGTAAGCGAATAGTGAGAAGTAGTTGTCTATATTGTCAAGACACGAGTCACGAATTACCAGATTGTACTAAACTTCAAGCAAAGGCACCAGATGAAAGAACTGAATATGTAAGAATGAAAGGTCTTTGCTTTGGATGTTTGAAAGAAGGACATAGAAGAAGATCTTGTCAGAAAATGATCACTTGTAAAGTTTGTTATGGTTATCACCCCTTTGTACTTCATGTTAATGATAGAAAGAAAACTGGAAGTACTGAAGAAAGAAAGGAAAAGAAAGAGGTGATAACTGTTCAGAAGCCATTAAATGCCTGTTCCACTACAAATCTGGGAGAAGTTATGGGAGCCGGTGAAGAATGCAAAATGGCCATAGTATTGCTGAAGGTACGATTGAGGGACAAGAATAAATGTGTTTATGCCTATGGATTTCTTGATAATGGAAGTAGCATAACACTCATTACTGATGACTTGGTTAACCAGATTGGTGGAACAGGAAAACCAAAGAAGATTACTTTGGACACTGTCGGTGAACCATATGAAATGTTGTCTACAGCTGTAAAAGGTGTAGAAATTTCAGCTATGAATAGCGAAGATTTCATTACCTTGCCAACAGCTTACACTAAGAAAAAGATGCCAGTTGACAGGAGTCACATTCCGTCCCAGGAAGATATAGCTGTATGGCCTCATCTAAAAGACATCGATCTTCATGAGATGGATGTGGAAATTGGCCTACTTATAGGAACGAATGTACCAGATGCCTACAGTCCCATGGAATTCAGAGTTGGTCCTAGAGGAAGTCCCCATGCTACAAAAACGTTATTGGGGTGGATTCCCTGGAATGTTGTTAAGAGAAAGGAAAGTCTACATCAAAATCAGATATTAAATAGAATAGAAACAAAAGCTATAGAAGATGTGGATAAACTTGAAATGCTTGTAAGAGAATCTTACAATTTTGATTTTCCAGAAAGGTTGATTGACGATAGAAAAGAAAACTCTGAAGAAGACAAGCAATTTTTAAGGAAGGTTGAGCAGTCAATTGTATTCAAGGATGGTAGATACGAAGTAAGTTTGCCATTTAAGGAAAACTATGTACAGTTTCCAAACAACTATCGACAAGCTTTCAATAGATTACAAGGTTTAAAGAGAAAGATGATAAAGAATCCCAAATTTGCAGAAGATTATATATCATTTATGGAAGACTTGTTTAAAAAAGATTACGCTGAGAAAGTACCAGAAGATGAGTTAGAAAGGACAGATAACAGAAGATGGTATGTCCCACATCACGGTATATATCACCCCAAAAAACCTGATAAGCTTAGAAGTGTGTTTGATTGTGCAGCCATTTATGAAGGTGTCTCACTGAACGGTTTGCTTCTTCCTGGACCTAACCTAACCAATAACCTGATAGGCATTCTTTTAAGATTCCGACAAGATAAGATAGCGATTTTAGGAGACATAGAGGCTATGTTCTACCAAATAAGAGTACCATCAAATGATACAGACTGTCTTAGGTTTTTGTGGTGGCCAAATAGCAATTATTCATTAGAGCCTGAAACTTATCGCATGAAAGTCCACATTTTTGGAGCAACATCCTCACCAAGCTGCTCAAATGCTGCTCTTCGATTAACCGCAATCTCAAATGCAGAAAATTATGAACCTGAAACTGTCGAAACCATACTCCGTAACTTTTATGTTGACGATTGTTTACGATCTGAAAAGAGTGAAGAAATAGCAATTAAACGGATTACTGAATTGAAAGCACTCTGTAAAAAAGGCGGTTTTAATATAACAAAGTGGAGTAGTAACAACAGAAATGTAATCAAATCTGTTCCAGTAGAAGAGCGCTCAAAGGATATTAAAGGAATTGACATAGAAAAGGAAGATTTGCCTGTTGGACGAGCATTGGGAGTTACATGGTACCCCCAAACAGATAGTTTTGGTTTTAAAATAAATATACCAGAAAGTAAAGCTACCCGCCGTGGAATTTTGTCCATCACAAGCTCCATATATGATCCATTGGGTTTTGCATCGCCATACATACTTCCTGCAAAGATATTGCTGCAGGATTTGTGTAAGCAGAATCTTGCATGGGATACAGAAATTTCTGGAAAAGAAATCAATACTTGGAAGAAATGGCTTACTAATCTTCCTTTATTGGAAGCTTTACAGTTTGAAAGATGTTTAACTCCAACAGAATTTGGTACTATTTCAACTTGCCAACTCCATATATTCTCAGATGCTAGTAATGTGGGTTATGGCGTAGTGGCATATCTTCGACTTACAGACGAAAATAACAGAATTCATGTTGTAATGATAATAGGAAAGTCTAGGGTCGTACCCCTGAAGAAAATAACTATACCCAGATTAGAGCTCACAGCAGCAACAGTTTCTGTAAGACTTGCTAAAATGATTTTAGAAGAATTGAATGTTGATATTGACCAAATATACTTCTGGACAGACAGTCAAACAGTTTTAGGCTACATTAGTAACCAAAATGCTCGTTTCCTGACCTTTGTAGCAAATAGGTTAGCAGTGATAAAGGAGTTCTCTGATGTAAACCAGTGGTATTATTGTCCCACAAAGGATAACCCAGCTGATATTGCTTCTAGAGGTATTTCAGCCAACGATTCCACTAGAACTCAACTTTGGAAAGATGGTCCGCAGTTTTTGTGGGAAAACAAAGATCATTGGCCACCATTGAAGCCAATCATTTCACTTGAAAATGACCCAGAAATCAAGCATGTTGTTAATTCAGTAACAACAGTAAGTGAAGAAAAACATTTTGTGGAAGTATTGGTAGAAAGAATCAGTAGTTGGAGAAAAATAAAGAAGATAACTGCTTATGTACTTCTGTTTACTGGAAACTTAAAATCCAGATTGAAAGAAGGAAGAAAAGAAAAGGCCAATAATAGATTTCAGAAGGAAAGAGAAGAAAAGAAAACTTTAACTATTGAAGATAGGACAGAAGATGAATTAGGAAGAAATGTGGATGTTGAAGGTGTTTCTGAAGCAGAAAGAAAAGTCATATATTACTTTCAGCAAAAGCATTTTTCAAAGGAAATCAAGTCTCTATCTGATAATACGGGTTTTTTGAAGTCCAGCCCACTGTATAAACTTGATCCATATTTAGAAGATGGGTTAATTCGAATTGGTGGACGCCTGGAAAGAGCCGCTATGAATTACGATGAGAAACACCCATTGGTAATTCCTAAAGGTTGTCCTTTATCAAGTTTAATTATAGAAGATAGTCAATGTGAAAACTAAGCATTCTTTACTTCAGAGACCGGTTGATAAACTTTGTTTGATATTAGAGGCTAATGGTGAACCAACATCTGACGATCATAAAATTTAACTGTTGTCAAATCTGTGAAAGTGTTTAATTTGATAATGTTTGAAGCTGGACATTTAAGTAAAAGAACTTAACACTTTAGTTTGTGAAACGTTAATTGTATCAATCCTTATGTATTGATATATCCGCATTTAATATTGTGTTGGATATGTAAAAACTGTTTAAGATTTAGACTGAACTGGAACGATTTAATATTTTTAGTTTATTTCAATTTTGCCCTTTTTAAGGTTAATGTTAAATAATATTAAAGGGTTAATATTAGGGAGCCGGTGTGTAAGGGTCAAAATACTTTAATTTGTATTTAGTAATATTTACATGACAGCGTCCCTTTAAGTGAGCAGAATTGGTCACGTGATCATTTTTCCCGGAAATGAAAGAAAGCGTGGCGCACTGTGTAACTATAATTTTCTGATGGTTTTTGTAATGTCAAATTGGGGGAGAAAGAAGGGATACATGGACCTATAATTATGGTATGTAAAGGTACAAATATATAAGTAATGTAACGCGTATCGTAAGTTTGTAGTCATTGCATAAAACTTTAATTATTGTCTTGAAAAAGAATGAAGTCGGCAGCGGCCAGGCTCAACAATCGTAGTCTCGATTATCTTACATAGCATGTCCTAAAGCCTTCCTTGTCAAAATTTTCCATCTGTAGTCTCGATTGTCACACAGGCAAATGTTATAGTATTATCGCATAATTCTTTTTTATTCGTACATAATATACATGTATTTCTTTGCCGACTAGTTTATTTTAATACATATTTATTATTGTTGGTATTGTCTTTTCAGGCAATCAGTTCAGATTTAGTTGAATTTCATCAATAAAGTATAGAAAGAAAAGAAAGTTTTACTTGTTGGGTGAAAGGTCTGAATTGCATGAGCTAAATAGGCAAGCAAGTTTCCTGTAGAAAGAAAGAAAGCCCCTGTAGATCAGCCCTGACAAAGCTGTAACCTACAATTATAGCAGGTACTGTCCGATCTTTATCTAAAACATGCTAGGTGAAATTTTCACACGCTTCTTTCGCGGCTCATAGTGGATCAATTTGACTGAAATTTTCTGCAAATTACCTTTACACTACCTACTTTTTAACTTTTATAGTGAGAACTTACAACTCTCTATCTTATCTCCCATAATGTATCTTTAAGTAAAGAAAGCCTTAACCAGGAAGTTTTTACATGTATATATACACTGTCAAATTACAACATTCATATTATTAATCAAGGGCGGATTGAAGAAGATGCATCTATCTACAACTTGGGATTTATTTGAATTAAGACATGGATAACTAGAAACTGTTAATCTGATGATATAGACGTTGTTTAAATATTTACCTATATAAGGAACAGGAATATGTTTCCAACAGGTTTACTAATACTGATAATATCTAGTATATCGGTTGTAGGTAAGTTAACTTCTTACAGGTGTTTTGTAATATCTATAAGTTTAAGTTTTATGGGTGTTTTAGAATATCTAGTATATAGGTAATAGGTAAGTTAACGTTTTATGGGTGTCTTATTATAGAGTTAATTTGTTATTACTAGATTTCCCAAATCTGACCGTTTTCCCATATCTGGGGATGATTCATCAGACATGGAGATAAAAATGTTCACATTTTACAAGGTAACCTGAGATATGACCATTCATTTTCTTTCATCCATCTACATAAAATGTATGCATCATAGAACTAGTGCGATACCCCCTTTCAATAGACTTAAACTATTAAACAGATAATGTTGTTCGTTCGTAAGATTTAATCTCCACTTCCCTAGATGGCGATATCTCAGACAGTCAATTTACCCATTTTGTGTAATCTCATTTTGAACATATAGAGGGGGTGAATGTATTGTGTGTCGCCACCGCATTCCTTCGCTCTTTATAATATCATCTTAAAGCGATCACTTTGAAAAATATTGTGGAATCTCTGGTTGGAAAAGTTAATTTCTACACAAGGTTTAGGGTCATGCGGCGATAATTACTGTCTAAGTTATGGCTCTTGATCTCTTTGAAAAATCTCGTGGAAGCGCTAGAGGTTAAAGGTCATATTCGATTGACTTTAAATTAATACGCATTGTTTCAGGTCATGAAAAGAAGAAGTCTATTGATATTCGTAGATTCAGTGAACGTGATCTGTCCCAAGCAGGAACGTCAAAATAATAATAATTAATTAGTGAATGATTGTGTAGAATTGTGTTGATTTGGTTAAAACTAATCTCGTCCTGTTTCCTGACACTCTGGCAATCGATTTCGTCGTTTCTCGACTTCTCACTGCGAAAATATAACATGGCCGCAATAGGCTTCCATAGAGAGGCGATGCTGCGGGCTAGCATATAGTCATGGGGTCAAAAGTCACAGTCCAATCGAAGCAGAACAGTAGGAGGTCAAACGTCATCAGTAAGCTAATTATCCAAATCTTCAATGACGACTGGACACAATACTGGTTTGATTGTCCAATAACTTGGTTTTAATTTGTTTATAAACGATTTCAGTCACAAATGTCTGTTTGTCTTTTCAGATAGCTATAATTGCCTTCAAGCTGGTAAGAAAATGTTTTTATAACTAAATTTAAGGATTAAACATGTGATATCCGTAACACTCAAGTCACTCAAACATAAAGTAACCCAATAAGATGGGACAGATCGGCTGCACAAAATATCTCTCAGTGGTGTCATTTTCAACAAATATAGTTCGTCAGTGTAACATCCTAATCCCACCCATGTGTTAATACATTATATCAATTAAAGCTTGTCACAATTAGGCTATATCATTTACAGAAGGGTTACAGATCGTGTTGTAAAATAAAAACAAAGGCAAATCGATTATTAAAGGACCAATCCCGATAATATTTTGTAAAACAATACCGCTTAATTTTATGTTAAAATCCCCTGGAAATGGAGACCAATATCCTCAACTGTATTATGCGGTGTCTGGATAAAACCATACGTCATTCCTCTATATTTTGGTGGTTAAATTTCACACGTTCTCACACTTTTATGTTTGAGACTCTGTTCAAATCGGGATAGTCCCTTTAAATGTGCACTATTCAACAGCTAAGTCTTCCTAATAAAGATCTTTCGTTTGACCTCACATATTATATAAATCATTAATTTTCATACATTTATCTAGACCAAAACCAAATCTCTAGATCACCGGATAGTTTTCATACATTTATCTACATACCAAGACCATAACCAACTCTCTAGATTATCGGATAGGTTTGATTTTCAGCAGATTTAAATACGATTAGCACTTAATGATTTAATTTAGAAATGGATAACCGAGACTGTGTATTACAAATGAAGTAATGACAACCAAGACTATACTCTGTTCTTCAAGCGACGGTAACTCCGCCCTGAATATAATAGTTGTACTGAATTTTCAACATAATCCCTTTTCATTGTTTCTCTAAATCTTACAAGGTATTTATTGCAAGTACATCTGATCAAGCTAACGTATATATCAACAAACATTGAAACAACCCATTTAGCTCTTTATTATGTTACGGTCTGTTACTCTGTTGTGAAATTTTTAGATTGGGTAAACAGTTTATCTGGCCTTGGTTGCTGACATGCGTAATAAATCTTAACGTGACATTTTAAATTTTTAATTGTAATCTATTTTATTGTTAAATGGTTTATCATTGGCGATGAATTATAAAGTGAATATAGAATATATTCGACATCAGTACGCAGTGACTGGTAAATTTTGACGTGACATTTTATATTTCAGTTACTGTTGAATCAGTATGTAATGATGATTCTACGACTGGTGACATTGTTTATCTGTCTGGTATTACAGACTACAGTGATAAAACACAATGTTCATGTTCTTTATCTACTGGAACACCGACCAATATTACAATAACCGAACATAGACCACAGCATGGATGCCAATATAAATTCCAATTCATATATATGACGGGAAGCTGGGATTATTCATGTAACCAGACATCAATGACATCAATGAACACTGACGGTGGTATCCAGATAAATTTATTATCAGGTACAGTGACTAAAGATGGATTCGCCGTCTGCCTGAAAATAAAATCAGGTAATAATATAATTATATATTCAAGGGGGGAATCAAAGATTTTCATATCTCAGTATATTGATGAGTTGCAGTCACGAATCGCCATCGTCTAAAGCGGTTTTATAACAAGAGCAATTCAGACGCTGCATTAAACGATCTTCTTGTTGGAATGGAATATGGAATGGCTGCACTGGCAATAAGACAACCCTAAAGTAATAGTCTCTATTTGATATAAATAACAGAGGCCGTATCAACAAAATCTGTATTTAAAACGATTCAGCCGATATAGTGCTTACAAACATTCACGAACGTTCGGTCTACGAAATGAATGATACTGCCACTGGAAGTTGGGCATGCTACAAAGGTAATAGGTGTGGTCCTTCGGGCATGCGCAATAAATGTGCCAAGTTCCAAGTCGACCTCACCCCGCACCCATAATACGTTTACATTATGAATGCGGACATATTGAAATGGATCGACCATCTGAAGCCCTACGTTGAGCATGGACAGGGTCGGGAAAATTCAGATCTTCTAATTTGACTGCTCTGTATATACACAAATTGTTCTTTAAATAAATCATTCACTTTTCACCAGCGTCAGATTCACCTTTAACGCTGTCATGTGGTAAATCAAGATGGTCAACAACAACAAGTTATAAACCAACTGATGTACAAACATCTACCACAGAAAGTATAAGTTAGTTCTTAATATTATCTTGTATTTATTTCAATCCTTCACTTCTTGTATGAGTCATCTTATCTCATTCTATCAGAGAACAGTGTTCATTGTCAATCTATCAACTCGGTCTTCATTCTATCACAGAGAGGGAGGTCTTCCATTAGCCCAGGTGAAAAAGAGTAGGACGTGAGAGAGAGAGAGAGAGAGAGAGAGAGAGAGAGAGAGGTGTCCATTGTCAATCTATCAACTCGGTCTTTAAATGGGGTTTAACGTCCTGTTTTTATGCAGCGAAGGGCTTAATGAAGACGGACATATGCCATGCAATACTTGGGTACATTTTGTCCGGACAGTGGCGTTATGGTTTACTCTTTGTATCGAATTCCAACCGATGTCTTTGAGTGCTTGATAAAGGCTAAATATAAAATATTACCATAGATCTGTTTCCTTATCATTAATTATAGCGCCACCTGGTGATGAATCTAACCAACTTACATCTGGTAATGAATCTAACCAACCAACATCTAATAGGGAATCTAAACAACCCACGACATTTGGGAGTGAATCTGAGCAACAGACAACACCAACCTCTAAGAATGATAACTCGAGTAAGTCCATCTTTGTATCGGTAAGAGACCACCCAAATAAATTTCCTCATTTCTAAAAAGCGTAGTTAGAAATAAGTAGCGATCTGTAAAACATCTGATATCACCTCTTCCTTGCGGAATTAACTTTGCCATCGACGTAGATTTACCATACGTTGAGAAGATTTATGGTGATAATCTGACAGTTGTTGTAATCTTGTATTAAAGGAGTTTGATACCTTCCACCATTTAAACCCTAAATTATCTTTTTGAAAGAATAAATTAATCATTGTTATATCTTATGATCTTGGGACTTATTGAAAAAGTTTTATAAATGTTCTATATTCCAGTGTCTGCTATAATTGGTGGATCTGTAGGAGGATTGGTTGTGATAATCATCACCGTTATTATTATAGTAATCTGGTTAGTATCTATATATTACTTATAATTTATCATCAATGTTCATATCATTACCATGGTGATATGACTAGTATCACCTCTATAACCCAATGATTTATAACCAAAGTTCTGATAGCCTCACTATAACTTACTTACTAGTTTCATCATTTTAACACATTTACAAAGGAAAGACGTATCTTTGATATTAAACGTTGACTACAGACAAAATCCTCTTTCAGAATCATTCGGTGGCATTTATATGAGTAGAATATTGTTTATAAACGTCCGATATCAGGTTAAAAATAATTCGAACAAAATCACGAACACGGGGCTTGTTGTATTAACAGTCTAAATTGTCTGTTCTGACAGCATCAATGGCACAGTGATTGTGAAAGGTTATAGGTATACGCTAAATGGTATATTTTAAAACGGCTCATCTCGCTGTATTACACGTTTCTTTCCCCTACACAGTTGTACTCCAGCTTCGATTGTGGCCGACAAGAGTGCGTCTTAAAGTAAATCTATCTAAGGCCCTTTGAGTTTTACTAGACAACAACTCAGTTTATTTTATTTCGTGTATAGTTTGATAAATACACGTTTTATCATTCGAGGCAACTTACTTCAACTTATTTCTATATTATAGTGTAATACGTAAGAAGAACGGGGACAATATTTATGACAGTCCAGAAGCTGTAGAGGCAGATGCTCACCCTTACCAGAGCGTTCACAGATAACAGACGTGGGGAGATAACTCTGATTGATAAACAGAATAATGAATTGGTTCTTCAGGAGAACGATCCATGTACCAGTATTGATAATGATATAATTAAACCTAGCAACGGAAATTGATTGTGATGTTATCACTAATGATAAACTAAAAGTAAAACTTCCAGTTGTGGCAGAGTATTCCCGGGTTAATAAATCTAATGCGAACAAAACACCACGAATGGGAAATGTAAACTGGACCAAGAGGAGATCAGGACTGTCACCATTAATATTGTGTATAGTGTATATATATCTTTTTAATGAAATATAGATTTCATGTTATATTTTAGATTTGAATTACCTACCCATAAAATCAAGTTTCGGACGTTTTATTAGCTTAGTATGTATTTCATTTTATTATTTATATAAAAGTATAAATTGATGGAAGTTAAAATCCAGCAAAAATAACATGATTCAGGGATCATTCTTCGAGAAGTTACAAATTAATGCAACGTTATTCAAACACGACATGGTGTCATGTGACGTGTATATATTTTCACGTTGTTTTATCGTCACTACAAATGTACTGTGGTTCAACATTGTTATAATTACGTTAAATGTTTGTCGCCGTGCTGAAAGTTTCAATCTGGTGTCCACCTAATCCGAAATGCTTGGCCACTCCTAACCCATTCCACCCCACTCCACCACACGAGACCATGTAATAGCCATCGGGACCAAATAAGCGCCCCAAAGGTTCATAAAAAATCAATATCAATCATAATATGACATGAACTTTATGTAACTTGAAAAACAAACTGCTTTTCGGCGAGATAACGGTCGACGAACAACTATATAGGCAATACGATTCTATGTTCTATCAGAATGCTGGCTCGCTAGATTTTCCGGGGTGATTTCTCCTTGTTAGTGATACACGGGGCCCGACACGGACAGCTGTCTAGTCGTTCGGATGGGACGAAAAACCGAGTTCGCATGTACACATTGACATGCACGTGAAGATTCCCTTGGCAGTTGGAATACGATATAAGAGTAGGCCGTAGCGCCGCTGTCAGGGCAAAATTTTCCTCATAGCACACTTTATGGGGTATGCCCGTCTTCATTAGCCCAGGTTAGGAGCAGAACAGTAGAACGTTAAATTCCATTCATTTCATTTCCTATAATATGTACTTCCTAAAATATTTACTGTTTTCTTGTCTTATTACATAAAAAGTTATATTTATCATGGTGTCTATATTATTATTTATATGTCAAATATTCTACGATTTAAGAAATTCCTTACAACTTGTGACATTGTGTAATATGTGAGATTAAACCAAGGTCTGGCTGATTGTATTCACTGATAGTGAACCGGGTGAAAATACAACAGAAAAAAAATATGCAAATTGGATAAAACTGTTCAGAAAAGAATAAAGTTACAATCATGCATGCATAAATAGGGGCCTACGTAGATAAAGAGAAACACCCAATATGTAATTATAACCCACATCCACTTTTTCATTTCAAATATCTGAAATACGGGGGGGGGGGGAGCTGATAGTCGATTCCTATTGTACGGTGTTAAAAACTTGTGGAGAATTATGAAAATTAATAATAATAAACAAAAATTGGACCACGAATCCCCTAACCCCCATATACATAACCCTGAATGTGGGATACCCCTAAATTAGCCCAAACATCAGTTTTCTGTCATTTCACCACAAATAATCCAATATGGCGTCAATCCAATATGGTGGCCAAAATGGCGTTGCAAATATGTATTTTTTTACTTTACGACCAATTCAAAAGAAACCGATAAAAACATATGTATCATGTGACAAAATATTCATCAATTCGAATACAATTACATAATATCATTATTTTGGCAAAGTTAATCTGCCTCGGCGTGAATTCAAATCACTCGTTGATACAAGAAGCAAACTGTGGATTGACTGCGAATCGAGGCATTGTTTACTATCGTAACATAGTTAGTAGTGACGATCGCGACTCTGCTATTCTCCAAACAGCCCTAGCATCCCTCAGAATGAAGTAATTTGACTGAGATTTTCAAGATCTAGTGTTTAAATATTATAACGAGAATTGTCATTTAGATCTTATATAATGCATCTGTAAGTAAAGAAATCCATTTACCTGACCCGGAAGTCTAACATCGTCAAGTTACAACACTCATATTGTTGATCACGAGAAGATTCAAGTTTTGATATTTTACGAATGAGCGGGGATGATAAGTGAGTACATTCATATTACGGGCTATTTAATATTGTATAGTGTTATGTTCGTGTGAAGGGGGTGTGGCCATTAGGCCAACTCATGCAGAAAACTAGCGAAAATATGTCACGTAAGTTATGTCAACCTGGTGATTGTATTACTGCAACATTATCCTTTAAAACACGCCTGTTTCAGAGCCGTGTGTAGGATTTTAAAAGTAGGGGTGCAGTAGATTGGTGGGGCATTGGTGATAATAGTCACGTGTATTATTTTATAATTGAAAGGTTGTCAAAAAGGGTTTTGTTTGGGTTTTTTCGGGGGGAGGGACATTTCTAGAGGTGATTTCACTTTCCTGGGGGCGCAATGTAAACCTGCACCCCGCTAGGTACGGCCATGGCCTATGTTATTATAATATATATCATATCGGTCTCAATCTGTCTACGTCTCTATTCTTCATTTTTACAATAGAATAAAATATGAATTTGTAGGTTAGATGAATCAAGGTGGATGTGTCGTATAAAGATCTATGGATAGGAAGACAGTACGTGTATAGATATGTATTCATTTGGTGTGTTTGTAATGTTGTTAGTTGGATATATGAGGGTTATTGAAGGTAAGTACGACATGGTTATATATAAGGATTATTCATGGTTAGTACGTCATCGTTATATAGAGGAATTCTGTTTCGTTACTAAATATATTATGTTTACATTTGGCTTTAAGATGTCGAACATGAATTCGTTTATATCTATGTATCAAATTACAAAAATATTGCACATTTTAGTATGTAAGTTATGTTAATGTTCCCTTTTCACCTTTTTCAGGGCAAGAAAATTGTGAAGGTAAATAATTATGACACAATATATAACCTACTTAACTATGTGAAATATGCAGGTATTGTGTGTTCTATAAATAACAATTAAGACTTGATCATTGAGAGTATGAAAATAAAACCTCAGGCATTACACACGACCTAAAAACCCAAGTCAAGGGTTCGTGTATTTATGAGCTAATGTGTACACAGAACCTCTGATTTCCACCCCAGTCGAACGATTATACAAAAAACACACCGCCTGCACCACTGACAAGAGGGAACCACACTGGAATATCCCGATGCCTTTACTTGACCAAAAGCAAGTACAAACACGGGACCTCCAGTCCAGGTTAGCGAGTGAACACGAACAATTCATCTTCGCAACTGTTGTCTAAAAACATATACCGGTTATTACTCTTAATCAACCGTTGCAACTAATGTGATATGGTATACTATGATAGCCCAATAGAATAGGTTATCTATCAAGATATCATACTGTTTATTGTAAATTAGGTAAATACGATGAATCTGTACAAACAAAACAAATATGAAGACTATTGTAGCTTCATTAAAGGGCAATGTTAGCGCCGACCAATATGACTTTCTAATTCAGTCTGTAAGGACGTCCCGAGTTTTCTTTTTTTTTGTGGCGCCTCTTTCCATTTTTCAAATGTTAGTTACACATCTACAGTACCACAGATGTTCAAGTGATATTGGGAATGTGTTAGCTAGTTATGTCACATATGTAATATTGGTAAACACCAATATTCTCCTTTAATGGGGGCGTGACCTCGCTAGAGTCATAATCTATTATTTTAGTTCCAGGTTCCAGTAGTTCTATATGCAGTCAATTAGATCTCCATGGAGTTGAATTCAATATATCTGGTTTACAGCCTGGCCAACAGAGTACAGGTTGTCTGTGTGATCTGACCTTTAACGATTCGTCCCATGTTAATGGACCTATAGCTATCAACGTCACAGCAAATGTTCCAGCAGGGTGTCAGTATGAAGTCTACTTTATACATAATTCAACCACCAAGAGGTACAGCTGTAAGGTTTTTGAACTTATGTATACGTTTAATGTTTCCGTTCAGGATAAATTACAGATGATATTAGTTTCCGGTGAAAGGTCAGCCGGGGGATTTCAATTCTGTTTCAAGATTTCCACAGAACCAGGTAAGGAAAGTAAATAGATTTACGATGTTGATAAATTGAGAGGTGGTTGTTACAGTGTTAATTATAAGACATCATATCACTTAACACCTGTAATAAGTATGATACCATTTCGGCCAATAACAAAACCCTAGATAATATCATGCTACCTTGTGAATCTCTGAGTTTTATCTGAACTGTCGACACCGTGTACTACATGGATCTCAGAGTTCCACAGACGACACGTTGTAGAAACACACAGTTATATTTTCCTTGAAACTATCTAACAAATTGTTTTGGTAACTTTAATGTTTGATTATCTTTCAATAAATTCGCACCTTTCGGCAACAAATGTGTCGGTTAACAAGGAAGAGTGTGTATTGATACTAAAAGGGGGTGTCTTTATACTAAAATAAATTGTTAAGAAGCAGCACCAGAAAAGAGCTAGTATTAACCATGATAGTCATATATTCTCGTATTATATTCTATATTTGTTTATAATTTGTTACAATAGAATTAAATATGCACCTTGTTTGCAATGAAACAAATACAACTGGAATGATACCATCAACTACAACGGAGATTATGTCAAGTACATCAACTACTACAGAGATTATGTCAAGTACATCAACTACTATGGAGATTACGTCAAATACATCAACTATGGAGATTACGTCAAATACAACGGTGTCAAGTACATCAACTAATATTACGGAGATAATGTCAGATACAGCTCGGCCAAGTATACCAACAACTACTGCGGAGATTATGCCAGATACAGCGGTGTCAAAATCAACACAGCCGACCACTGATAAAAGGTTCACTGATCAAAACACTAACTTAACATCTACAGTTGAAAATAATGATATTGTTCAAAGTAAATGTAGGTTAATATTCGTATAACCAATCTTCATATTTTGATAAACTATTTTCCAATCTCTTTTCCCATAGTGAATTGTTTGAATACAAAGTGATGCCAGCACCCTTTAAATGCAAATGTAGAACCTCTTTTTTAATCATTTTTCCTCTTTGAATACAAAGTGGTGACAACACCCAGTGTTTTAAAATACAAACCTAGATCACTTGTTATCTATCGAAATCCTGTCAAAATAGCAGTGGTGAAAGACTATATCGCTAGATGTAGATCACTGTATTTTCTTACAACAAGCCAATCTGATTCAGGGTCGTATGTAGGATTTTTAAAGTGGGGTGCATCAGAGTGGTGGGGCGCCACAGCCTCCACGTAAGTGATATAAGAAAGTTTGAATCAGGGCAAACGAACCTATTGGCACGAGGCGCTCTTAAAACCGACCGTCTGATCAGTGCCTTAAAGTTCCAATTTCACATTTTCTAAGAAAGTCAAAACATAATTATTTCTATGTCTTTTGCTCAAAAGGTTGTCAACTCACTATTATACGGTCCTGGGCAAAATTTTTTGGGCATTATAAAGGGTGACACAGGGTGATTGAGGAAATAGTTACTCAATTACCTCCCTTGTTTTCCCATTCCTCTCCATGGACGGCCATCTTCAAACGTTTGAATTTGAAGTTGAAAATGATATTTTTGCCAATTTCTCAACTGGCAGTACCGAATTATAGGATTAATAGGATTATTCTTTAACAAGGTAGGACTGTTTATAGGTTCAATCTATTTTTGGGCTTTATTTTAATACATTTTAAAAATATAACTTAAAAAAATGCTATTGGAGCATTAAGATCATCACTGTGTGATTATAATCAAGTGTATTATTTTATAATTGAAAGATTGTCAAATTTTGTTTTTTTGGGATGGGGAGGGGCGCCATTATTCGGGGCGCCTTAATTTATTGTTTATATTTTACAGTAGGTGTTATTATTGTTTATATTTTATAGTAGGTGTTATTATTGTTTATATTTTACAGTAGGTGTTATTATTGGTGGATGTGTTGGAGGAATAACTGTAATAATCGTCATCATTATCATAATTCTATGGTAAGTCTAAATTACATAAAACAAAAGTTTATATCTTGAGTTTTCTATGTGAGAATCTGAAAGCGTAAAAATTTAACCAATTACAGTGTTAAGCGGTACGTTCTAGAATGGGTATTTATGGGAGGTAAAGATTGCAATGTATTTGATATAATATATTTCTTGTTTCCATTATAGTGTAATACGTAAGAATAACTTGTCAGTCGGCAACTTACTTCTACTTATTTGTATATTACAGTGTGAGACGAAGAAAAGACAATATTTAGAATAGGGCCTAGTGGAGGTCAATACGCTGTTGTAACTAAAGAGGGGAAGAAGAACAAGAATTTAAAATAGGACCTAGTGGGGATCAATACGCTGTAGTTTATAAAGGAGGGGGGGGATTAACCCGCAGGCTGATTGTTTAAACGTGTGAAAACGAATTGTAACGAATATCATCTTAAATGAGTAGATATTGTATACGCTTTGTGAAAATAAAGTTTACGGACTGCCAAAATAATAATTGGGTATATAGCAAGTCGAGGATATATACTAAACGACAAAAAATGAAACGTCAGTGCGATTTCAAAATCAGAGCAGCACTTTAACCAAATCATTTAGAAAACGACTTACTAAATGTATCAAAGCAATTTCGAGACATTACGGGAAGGTATAGAGTCTGTGCACAGTCTATGCATCAGTTTCTGGTGTGTCCACCGTAAGTGTCAATAACAGCAGAACAGTGTCTGTTCATGGAGTGGACCAGACGATTGATGATCACTGACACCTGGAACCACACACTCAGGGAAATCCTAGCGGTATCAATCGACTGTGTTTGATCTCTACACGACGTTAAGTTTCCTCTGAATTTCGTCCCAAAGATGTTCAATCGGGTTCAAGTCCGGGCTAAGGACTGGCTAGTGCATAACGTTGAAACAGTTCTGATGTGGAACGCAATTAGTTTTTCTGCGATATTTTGCTATGCACTGGTTAATTGGGCGTAATAAATTTCGCGAGTCATATGTTATGTAACATATCTGGAGCGTTTAAAACTGAATGATATTGTTACACAGTTAGTTATTGGTTGTTAAGCAGACTATTGACCAGTCATAATTTGGAACAGAAATTTGCTTTCATTACAGCAGTGTTTGAGTGTGCTTAGGTCTAATCAAACGAAACACTACGAGGAATATGCTGTTAATTATACTCGTATATTATATGTTCAACTTCTAATAATACCGTGTTCTTGTGTTACTGTATATAAAGCTACATCTATCATTTTATCATGGTGTCTTTATTGTTATTCATAAGTCTAATCCCCAGATCCTCGGAGGGCACCGATATTGAATGGATTAAGCCAACCGCGCCAAATAATCGTTTAATGATGAAATGGGAATCATTCAATAAAAGGACTGACAATCGAGGCTTCGTTTAATATCATGGCAATTGTGCTGAACAATCGACTATTGCTTGTCAGAGCTTGAACTACTCATAACTTTGCTCAAACTAAAGTAATTTGATTAAAATTTTCAATAAATTCATTTATTTTATTATTATCTCTGTTTGAACACTTATAGCCAGAACGGTCAGTCCCGTATGTAAATCTTACATAATGTATCTTTAATGCGTACATGATTTAGGTATTTTATGTAGCATAATCGGGTAAAAACGAGTCAACTCAATCCTAAACACCTAGCCGATATGTTGATTGGACTGTTACTTATTCAGATCGGTCCCCTGCACTGCGTGGGATAGGGGCACATGAAAAGGGTCATTTAGATATTATTACATGTTTGCAACTGTTTTGTTGTGATGGATTTTAACCAAATTTGAAAGATATTTTTCTCAGGTGAAGCTTATGATTTGTTGAAATAAAGTTGCTTGATCCCGATGGATACCCTTTATAATAACGGGCATGAATGCAGCGACTTTTATTATATGTTTTTATTATTGTTCTGGGTGGAAATTAAAGTGTTTTTATTTTTAAAAAAACAAACAAAACTGATCTTCTGTTATCCACTGAAGACGAGAAATCAATTCTGGAGACGACAGGATTTACGATTCTTAAAGTTGAGTATGGAGAATTCAACAGCACACATCCCAGGAAAATATATACACTGCAGTCATATACAATGGATATAGTAACACACTAAAGACCTAATTTGAATATGAAAATATCGGGTTTATTCCTTAATGTGATATTTCGACAAATTAATGCATTTGTTACCACCATAATAATATATCAGTTTCGCTGCATGCACTAATTCGTGTTCCCTAATAGTTTGACATACTTAAACCAAACAGACTATAGATTTTGTTCGGGCCATTGTATGCAAAGAGTTTGTAAACCATTATATTATATTCATTTCAATTTTCACATTGTGCTTGTTGGGGTCGGTAGTGTAGTGTGAAAGAATCTAGTACATTTAAACTTAATCTTTGTTAGGAATTGTATTTGTCAGTGAATTTTAATCAAAATGTCAAAAGAAATATCACAAAGCTGCGATTAAATTTGTTTCCATTAGCTATCAATTTGTTCAGAAGAAATCAAAACATTTCGCCAGAATGTCCATTCTGTAAGTGTTATGAAGATTTATTCCATGGTATATTAGAATGTAAAGATTACAAAGATTTAAGAGTAACCTTTTTACCGAAACCATACATTTGTCAATATCCTAATTGTTTTAAATTTCCCCGTTATGTGTTGATTATAACTTGTAACACCCTTTCATCTTTATCGACATATCTCCAAAATGCACTTTCTCTCAGACGTTTGAATTTACAAAGTTTTATTAGTATAGTTAATTCTGTTACAGGCACTACATATGATTGTAGCACATCGTGATTATAAAAATTCAACTATGAATGTTTGGATTTCTGTAAATAGTTTCGGCTAATATGTTTTGGAGTGATCACATCTATCAAAGTATTATGAATGGTCGCCTGTTTTGTTTACTACTTATATATTTGTCTAAAACTACTGGCTGCTATCGTTAACATTATGACATACTTTTACCTGACCAGGAAGTTATACACCATCAGTGTATGTATACACAGCATTCGTATTGTTGATCAAGGGGTATTAAAATATAAGGTTGAATATTGTCGTAAGGAAAGGTATACAGGACAATTGTATAGCGTTATGGTCATGTGAAGGACAGTGGTTATTCATCCAGTTCATGCGGAAAACTTAACTCATGTCAACATGGTGAGTTTCTTCCATTTTGTTACTGCACCAATCTACTGTCTGTTTACTTATAATATGTATTTTTACTTGTTCAATTATAATAAAAGAAGACCATCACTAATTCACGTCGTATTTTTTTACAATAGAATAAAATATGAATTTGTAGGTAGATGAATCAACGTGAATGTACTGTATAAAGATCTATTTTTACTGAAATGGATCAGAAGACAGTTAGTGTGTTTATAATGATGTTAGCTGGACACATGAGGATTATTGAAGGTTAGTACGTCATCGTAATATTGGGGTTATTCAAGGCGTCATCGTAATATGGATAATATAAAGTTTTGCATTGCATTGATTTACAATCTAATTAATATAGATCTATATTTCGTTTCGTTTTTTATACTTTCGATGGCCTACACTCATGTAGATCTAACAAGTTAGAGTGGGCGCTCTCGTTCTATGACGTCAGGTATCAAGCACGGGACATTTGACCCAATAACGTTAGTCATTCGATTAACCAATTAGCGACCGCCATGTTTTTTAAAATCTACTTTTGTTTTGTTTTGATTTCTATCCGCTGGTGTTAGTATAGACGTCATTGGATGGTAATATCTACCCACAGTTCCACGCATAAAAAGGTCAAATGGTCGATTCGACAGACCATTTGATTGGCTGACCCCTCATTTCAGGCAGAACACGCGTTAAATAACAAGTCCTCCAGATCCAAGAGTAGTGACGACAAGTAAAAACGGAATTTTGAACTTTAAAAAACGAAACGAAATTGGATCTGTGTTTTAATTAGATTGATTTATTATTTTATTTTAATTATATTGGTTTCCAGATTTACATCAAGTCTGTTTCTTCACTAAATATAAAGGATTTGACTCTTTAATTGAGTTTATCAAACAAGATAACATTATAAAGTACTGATTGTCACTCCATAAATTGGTTATTTAACATAGTAAGATGGGGCGAAATATGATATAATCTCAACATTATTTAAAGTACATTTTAGCCCTATGGCTAAAAAATGTGCTGAATCAACATTCTAATTTATCGTCATTTTTAGAATGAAATTATACCATTTTTGCGTCAGAAAAGCTTTTTTGGTTGCCATGGTTGCTTCTAGACGTCGCCTGGTACGATGAACATGTCCTATGTCGGGTATTTGTTCCTCTTATGAACGTACTACCCCACCCAGCCCTCTTAGAATTGACAATATATGTTGTTAAAATAAACCGTTCGTAGTGCAACAAGAGTATTTGAATACATAAGAATTTCACATTTTAGTATGTAAATTATATATATGTTTCTTTTTATCCTTTTGCAGGACAAGAAAATTGTAAAGGTAAATAATTATTTACATAAAACATCTTAAAACATATATAACGTACGTAATGTAGTGTTAGCTATGTGAAATCCGCAAATGGGAACAGGTATTTTTTGCAAGGATTACAAACTTCCTTAAAGTCCAGGTAATGTTTGCTGACGGCCGTTATGTCAAGAAAATGAAATCTAGGGGGTTTATCGTACAGTCGGTAAGTTCGTCATACATTGTGCTATGAGAAATTACTGCTGGACAGCGGCAATGTGTTCTACTGTTCTCCCTTTGTTTGGCGTCACTACACGTTTCTTTACATATTGGACATTGGTTACGAATTTACGGTAGTAAAGATCTTTATATTCAATATATATATCTGAGATGTTTAACCAGTTCTATCACATGACTTTATATCTCTTTAAAATCATTATTTTCATCGCAGGTTACAGTATTCCTATATGCAGTAAATTAGACAAACATGGAAGTACATTTCTCTTATCTGGTACAAGGAATAATCAAAACGGTACCGGTTGTTATTGTATTCTTACGTTTAACGAATCGTCCCTTGTTGGTGAATCCATAGCCATCAACGTCAGAACAAACCCTCCAGCGGGGTGTCAAAATGGATTACAATTTATACATAATTCCACTGCCAAGAAGTATACCTGTAATGATTATGAACCTATGTATAACTTCCGGGTTTCCATCCAGGATAAGTTAACGATAAAACTAGTTTCGGGCAAAGCGTCAACTGGTGGTTTTGCATTTTGTTTCACGATTTACACAACACCAGGTAAGGAAACAATTCAATATTTTGAAATGTGATAATTTGTAATGCTTGCTGGTTAAATAGAATACATTATATTAATCAACATATGTAATGAGTATACTGTCTGCAATAAAAAATGTTCGACCAATTATTCCACTATTTTGTACAACTGACGACACATAGACTACGCGACATCCATCGTTATAGCTAGGTCTACCTAACCCTTATTCAGCGTCATATATTGTACACCTCACGTGATGAAATGATGTGTAAATTATTCCATTGATATAAATTTAATACTTATTTTGTTTTAATCTGTTACTATAGAATTAAATATGCGTCTTGTCTGCAATAAACCAAGTATAAATGGAATGACACCAACAACTACTACCACGGAGACTAAGCGAGATACAGCGGCGCCAAAATCAACACAGCCGACAAATGATAAAAAGAGCATTGTTCAAAGTAAATGTAGGTTTATATTCATATCACCAATTCAACAGCCTTCAGATTTTGATAAACCATTTTCAAATATTTTTTCCCATGGTGAATTGAATATTGTTTGAATGCAAACGGATGACAACACCTTTGCAGAATATTTTTCAATATCAAAGTCCTAAACAAACCAGCATTCAAAATGGTTGCGATATAAGACAATGAAACTATCATCCTTACGAGAGGTATGAACGTTTCCCTGTTTGACAATAATTAAGTACAAGAAGGTGTTAAAATTGATTCAGCTAGCATTTAAACTGAATGAGGAAATCATAAGTTGGGCTTAAAATACAACCTCTCGGGTTAGTAAATGCAGACAGAATATGTTGCCAATTGAATATAAATTATATTTTACAGTAGTTGTTATTATTATTATATTTTACAGTAGGTGTTATTATCGGTGGATCTGTTGGAGGATTAACTGTAATAATCGTCATCATTTTCATAATTCTATGGTAAGTGGGAATATCTTACATATTTAATAGATAAATTCTGGGTCCGGATTTGCGTGCCCTATTTACAATATATAAAGGTACCGTTCTAGAATATGTATTTATAGAAGGTAGAGATTGAAATAAATTTGATTATATTGGATAGTATATATTTTATTTCCCGTTATAGTGTAGTACATAAACGGAGAAAAGACAAGACTTATGAAAGCCCAGAAGCTGCAGAGGCTGATGCTCATCCTTACCAGGACCTTTCAGATAACAGATCAGGGGAAATAACTCATCCTTATCAGAACATTCCAGATAACAGATCAGAGGAAATAACTCATCCTTATCAGAACATTCCAGATAACAGATCAGAGGAAATAACTCACCAACCTAAACAGAATAGTGAATTGGTTAACCATTATTGATAATGATATAATTAAACCTAGCAACGATGGAATATCTAGAAAATGATCTTTCTAATAATATTAGTTCTGATGACGTAGTGGTTAGCGATAAACTAAAAGCACAACTTCCGGTTGTGGAAGAATACGCCCACAAAACGCGAACAAAACCTCGAATGGGAAATTTAAGACTGGACCAAGGGGAGATAAATACGCTGTTGTTAATAAAGGCGGGAAGATGCTCAATAATGATAAACAATTTAAAATAGGGCTTAGTGGAGATCAATATGTTGTTGTCAAGAAAGAGGGAAATAAGAAGAAAAATAAGGAAGCTGGGAAACAATTTAAGATAGGGCCCCGTGGAGATCAATACGCTGTTGTTAATAAAGGGGGAGGGAGTACGAATAATTAACCAGCAAGTTGATTGTTTAAAGAATGCAAGTTTGTGCATAATGAAAAAGAATAGCCATTTTTACGAGCTTGGTATTTATTTAATTTATTATTTTATAATTAAGATATATTTTGTATATACGTAAAAATTCTTGCAACGAGAGATTCTAGCAAATATATCATGATTCAGTCAAAACCCTATATCTATATGTGGTTTTGGGTTCAATTACTTAACGACTTGTTTTGGTCTAGGGATTAGCTATCTTTAAAAGCTACAAATTTGTGACTTATATTCTTACAAAATCGTACATTGCATATTGACGATTTAATGGAACAACCCCCGCCCCTCCCCGCATTGAGATCCAAGTAAGCGCAAAATAAATAATGTTTACAACAAAAAGCGGCGCCCTGGATTGGATCCCCCCACCCCATTCACAGCTTCTCGATTTGCTAGCTGAATTTCTGTAAAATACTGTGTGATATATCCGTCTGCATTAAAAGTAGGACGTTAAACCACATTTCATTACTTTCTGTGATATCATTTTATATTGTATTTTAAAATATACTTATATTATTGTAAACTAGACTCCTACAACTTTAATATTAACGTGTTCCTATGTTGCTGTATATAAAGCTATTTCTATCATGGTGTCTTTATTGTTATTTATAAGTTATGTAAAGCTCCATGTTCCACTGTTTAGTTAACGCTTTTAAAAGAGCTTCCTCACGATTCTTTACAAGGGGATCAAAGATTAAACCAAGGCCTTGCTAATTGTTTGTATTCATAGGAATTAAAACGGTTGAAAATAAAAAATAAAATAAACAAGTTGAATAAAATTATTCACAAAAGAATAAATTTACAATGAACGGTGTATACACACGAACATAATGAGACGTACATATTTATAGAAACAACCAATCTGCAATCATATTAAACTTCCTTTTTCAGTTTGAAATAAGCATTATATAGGGGCTAAATCCGTCTAATGTATAGGTTTTCTTGTTTGGCTTCAAATGTTAGATTAAAGGGACAGAGTCTCAGAAATAAAAGTCTGAAATTTAAAATAAAAGACTGGTTTTATCCAGAAACAATATCTCCGGACACTGGTCTCCATTTCCAGATGAGATGAAGATTGGCGGGTTTATGTTGTTTGAAAACGTATGACGTATATTGAGTTCGTTGCCTGGTCCTAATGTAGGGGATTTTAAAGGGCTATTAACACATAATTAAACAGTTTTGAGACAATTGGACAGCAAATGACCAGAACCGACTCTTTTCAGTTGGACGGCTTTGCCTATAGTTTGACTTTCGTCTCCACCCGGTTCAAAAGGAAGTCTATACCTCAGACAGCATCTACTTCAATCTCAAACCACTGGACGGGTAAAAGATAACATTTATAGAACGCTATTCCACACAAAGGGTGTGTGCAAAGGCTTAGACATTTATTCACATAACACGCCAATAATCTCTACAGGGGCGGATCCAGAGGGGGGGGGGGGTCAATGAAATAATCAATGAAATTACATCACAAAGTCACAAAGTGATCCTACATCAGTATAAAAATGATTTCTCTGTTTAAAAAGCTCTTGTATGTATGCCTATGTAATTTAGAGACGATGATGGCAGATTGCAGTAACAGAAACCTGGAAAACCCCCTCCTGCAAAAATTCCTGGATCCGCCCAAGCTCTAGACCCTCGGGTGGCTTCAATATTGAATGAAATGAAAGTCACTCGATAAATGGACTGGTAATTGAGACCTCGTTCACTATCATGACAATGGTAATGATCAAACGACTATCGATTGACAAAACTTCGAAAACTCATAAGTTAGCTCCCCAAAAAAGTAATTTGGCTAAAGTTTTGAGGAATCAGAAACTAAGTATGCTAATATGGCAAATCACGCGTACCAAAATAATTGGCGGTCATATAGGTAGAAAAATATAAAGACGGTTACAAAAATACTTATTGCTGCATATTTATAAAAAAAAACGTGTACAAATTGGCGTGCACGTAAAAGATCCCATAGAAGTTGGAATTCGATATATAGAGTACATGTGCCGCCGCTGTCCTGGAAAAATCTCCCTCGTGACACACTGAATGGCGCGCATGGCAGTCTTAATCAACTCAGTCCGAGCAGAACAGTAGATTGTTAAAAACCATTTTATTTCACAGTGTACCAAACATCTAAGTTTTCACAGATTACATCGAGATAAAATATTTTATAATAATCGAAATACTAACAATAACAGGGGCTTCCTTATCTTTCGGTTATTAAAATTAGGGGTAATGAAATGGGTTTAACGTCCTACTGCTCTATTTCAACTGTGATAATGAATACGGGCATACGTCGTTCGGTGTGAGGGCAATTTTGCCAGGATAACGCCACTACGGCCTACTCATACCGAATTCTAACTGAGTACGCGGAACCTCGGTATTTCGTCCTTTTCGAACGACTATACACTGTGCCTTGCCAGATCCTATGCCCTGTACCATTGACAACGGGGAGCCACGCCGGAAAAATTAGATAAAGTTTCTCGGCCAATAAACCGAGGAAATAATAATACATGACGGTAGCAAGATTTACGCAGATATATGATAAACAAAATGTCTCGACTAACCCCCATCAGAATAGTGTGTCCTGGAACAGCCTCCGTATTGTTGACAAAACACGAATGAATTATCCCGGACGGGCTTTCCTCATAAAAACATACAGCCATTCAGTGTGCTGTAAGGGACATGTTGCCAGGATGGGGTTTGACGTCCACTCGACACATACTAGGTCATTTCGGGACTAACATATGGTTTGATTTTATTTCAATAATTCGCTTGTGCGTAGGGGTCTTTAACAGTGGGAGGAAACCGGAGAAAACCCACGAGGTTGGACAGGCGACTCTACTCCTTGTCACGTACAACCGGGGATTTGAAACAACGCCAGTTGACTCAGACAGGGCGTATGATACAGCACGTGCATGCTAACCATTCGGTCTTCCAACCCCCAAGCTGTCCACAATTGAAATGGGGTTAATGAAGACAAACATGCGCCATAGGCAAATTAGACCGAACAAATGCAATATGGCTTACTCTTACTTCGAATTCCAAATTGCAACTGCTTAGGATTCATTTACGTGCATCTCAGTTTTTGAATAATTTATGTGAAAGACGAGACGCTTTGCTTTGTCGAATCAGCCGTGCTGCACTAGTAATAAATGGAAAATTCGCCGGAAAATCGAGGTGAAGTGTCTCTGCCAGCTCCTGGTCAGCGAACAAACGTACAAATCTAATAAAGTGAAGGTATCCAGCGGCTAGCCGAAACCGTCCACTGCGCTGTACAGCTCCTGGCTTGTACAAGTTCACGAAACAACGACCGAGAGATTTACAACAGTTAAGGCGAGATCATGCTTTCTATTAAAGATGGGGATTGTAGTGATACAGACTTCACTCAAACTGAAAATCAAACTAACACTATAGGAAGTTACTCGAGCAAAAATTAAAAGAGGAATTTTTGCCACACGTTATATCATATTAGTTTAAGTCATGGTCGATGTATTTATATCTACTAACAAATACATTATGTAAATACAATTAGAGGTACAGAGTTACTTTTACCTAACCAGGAAGTTTTGCCAGTCAATGTGCATATATACACCGTCAAGTTACAACATTCATATTGTTGATCAAGAGAGGATTCAAATTTTAACATTCTAATAAGAGGAAAAACCTACAACTTGGCGTTTATTTTCACCTAGAAAAGTTGTATAAACACATGGATTATTACATACTGTAAACTTAATTTAAACCAACACACGGATTACTACATACTGTAAACTGTTAATCTGATGATATAGACGTTTAAATACTTACCTATATAAAGAGCAGCAATATGATTCCATCAGATTTACTAATACATGTACTGATAATATCTAGTATATCGGTAGTAGGTAAGTTAACTTCTTATGTGTGTTTGATAATATCTATAAGTTTAAGTTTTATGGATGTTTATTTACCTATATAAGGAACAGGAATATGTTTCCATCAGGTTTACCAATATTGATAATATCTATTATATCGGTAGTAGGTAAGTTAACTTCTAATGTATGTCTGATAATAGAATCAAGTGGTTATTACTCGATTTGCCAACACCGTCCATTGGTTTTGTGTTAATATATGGATATTAAAATTTGAAAACAATACTAGAATGGTAGTATCTGGCGCTATGCAGATCACAATAATTTTACCCAATTTTGTTGACCGTTATGATGAAACTTACAATGTATGTTTATTGTCCACAGATCTCAGTTCCTTTCGATATTGGCGCATATCGGACAGTAACTTTTGTCTGTGGACCCTCTGGAGGTTACAATGTAAAATTGGTATCAAATAATTAACATTCACAGAGTAACCTCCACAGACTACTGATCTTTAATCGGGTTTCAGTGACCTAACAATCCTGACTTATGCCCCCTTTACGGAAAACTTCATGAGCTGTGATATTTGATTTTAATTTCATTTATTAATTGCATAACATGAGATGTCAATTATTTTATCTTTTTATTGACATATTTGCTGAAAGTTAACATTTAGAAAATTTCAAAAAGAGAACTCTATTTTTAAATATTCAAGCAATTACTTAGTGAAAACCAAATAGTCTGACCTCGCAGTCACAGTCAACATGGTCAGTAACATAACACAGCACAATTTATATGGAGAACAACCACCAGTTAGTTTATAAAACATACCAGTGATAGGTTTTCTTTATTAAAAAAATATGTTGTGTTTTGTAATGTGCTTAATCACTAAATGCCACTCAAGGATCAAACTAATGTCATTGTACAAACTTATTGTCAATATACTGTTTCACATGGACACTCATGTATTCTTCAGTAAAATACGTCTACTCGAAATAACGTCATTATGTAACAGAAAAAGCGGAATGTTTGTGGGGGGCTATAAGGAACGAAGGTCATCATTTGGTAACTCGTAAAGTCAGCAGTTAGGTACTCGTAAAGTCAGCAGTCTGAGGTCAGCAGTTAGCTACATGTTATACTCCTGAGGTCATCAGTTGGCTACTCGATTCTATATTATCTTTTTTAAAAAAAAACTGGGTGTTGTATTTCGTTGATGTATATAATAGATGGAAAGGCGTCGGGGTTAACTTAGGTTATTAGTTATTCTTTTAATGACTTGCTTTAACTTCGATCATGTCAGATTTAAATCCCTTTTGTCTTTTCAGGTAGTTTAAATTGCAAGAGCGATGGTAAGAAAATAAAATTATTACTAATTATTGTTAAACTTGTGATAAAGACATACTTGTTGATACTTTGAAACTTGAACATAATGTGACTAGCCATTTTACATCGCAATTGTTCTGACTGGCTCTAAATTTCAACAAATATGCAGGTTGGTCCCAGCAATCAAACCGAGTTGAAATTTGTTCTTGTCTAACCCACATCCTTATACAAGCAGACCGGTATGCCAAGAACAGAAGGGTTACGGAGTGCAAAATACAAATCGAGTATTAGGCCTATATATTACAAATATTCAGGTACATCCAGGACCGTATCTGGCGGCGTTGCAGGGCAAAAAATAATGCGCCCTAAGAAATTACACCCCCTCAAAACATTTGACAACCTTTCAATTACAATCTTACAAAATAATATAGCCTACTTTATTATCATCACCCATGATCAGTCCGTCGATTTTAAGGGCGCCAAAACGCCAATGGGTACTTGATTCGTTTGCCCTAATCCAATCTTCCTTATATCATGGGGCTATGGGGCGCCACCACGGTCACGGATCCAAGGGAGGGGTCACTAGGAATATTGCGCCCCTGAAAAAAAATCGACCTTATAAAATACAAAATCAACTCTTAGATATCACCAGAGTGGCCGAAAAACGTGTTTCCAGCAGCGTTAGTTTTCACAATTTCTAAGGGCGAAGTATCCCCACTATCACCCCTTTCTGGGCCAGTGCCTGTCCCAACACACGATGTTGGAGGGTTCTCATTGGTTGCTCTATCCACATTTGACATTATTAGAGATTATCATTCTGGTCGCCCTATCTACATAGCCTTATTGGTGTTTCTGACTAGTTCTAAGTTATAGAGGACTAGAAATTTCTCGTTTTGGTTTGTTAACATTAAAATGAGAAATAGGTCCGCCTAAATTGACACAAGGGATCACTTGCTAGCGACTTTGATTGCGGTTCTAAGTGTGGAAAACGCATTTCCGGCAGTTTAATTTTCAAAATGTTCACACCGGTACAGAAGGCGCTTGTGGGTCGCCGCTCCGCGCTCAGTAACTCAGAATTATATTGGCGCCCCCACTACTCTGCTGCAACCTCATACGGCCCTGGGTACATCTGATTTGCCACGGCGGTTCAGCCAGCAAGTCCTTAGCTTCCTAACATGGAGGTCTCGTGTTCGATCCGATGTTTGGATTTTTGTTCTGATTTACCATCTCGTCAGTGTTGCTTGACATATGGCCTGGCAAGGACCAACGTATATCGTTCGGATGGGACGAAACAAAAAACCGAGGTCACATATACACCTAAATAACCCATTTTGGTTTATTATTATGAATGACCACAGTCTATTTTGTAACGGTCTGTTACGCTATGATAAAATAAAATAAAACCAACATTGTTAACACGATAGTTCATTGGCCAATCACGCTAATTAACCGACATTTCGTCTAATAGTTTGGATACAGCTATGACGGGTGTGGTGCCAGGCAGGGTAAGCTTACTCTTCCTGACACCTGTTACCACATGTTGAACGCGGTGAATAGTCCTTATGCTGATTACACTATTTTGCCTGATTACACTATTTTGCCTATACCGGTTTTTACGGGGAAAACTACCGATGTAGGCTGTCATTGATAGTCCATTGGCCAATCACGCTATTTTACCAAGATTTCGTCTAATGGTTTAGATGTAGCTATGACGGGTGTGGCGCAAGGCAGGATAAGCTTAATCTTCTAGACACCTGTTACCACTGTTTGACGTGTATTTTATACACGGGGAGCAGTTCATTTGCTGATTACACTATTTTGCCCACAATTTTTTTTTTGGCGGGGGGGGGGGACTTCGAATTCTTTCTTATGGTTTTGATTGTTCGTACTTGGTTTTATTTGATTAGACCAAATTCCTAATAAAACGTTACAGGCAAAGGAGTTTAATCACCGTGTACAAAATGTAACGGTCTGTTAACCTGTGGTGAAATGTAACGGTCTGTTAACCTGTGGTGAAATGTAACGGTCTGTTACTCTGTGGTGAAATGTCTATGTCTAGTAAAACCGTTTATCTGTTGGTGGTGACCATATGTTTTGATATTAAAATCATTGTAAAACAAATCTTGACCATGTCATTGGTAAATAATTTATCAATAGCGATAATGCAGTATTTGCTATTGCAATAAAGTCTGTGACTGGTACATCTGGACGTGACATTTTATATTTTATATTACAGACAATGTTATACCTGTATGTAGTGATGATTCTACGACTAGTAATAGTGTTTATCTGTCTGGTGTTAGAGATCGTGAGGATACAACACAATGTTCATGTTCTTTATCTACTGGAACACCAAACAATATTACAATAACCGAACATAGATCACAGAATGGATGCCAATATAAATTCCAATTCATATATATGAGTGGAAGCAGGGTTTATTCGTGTAGAAATACAAATGTCCCAATCATATCAATAAATACCGAGGACAGTATTAAGATAAAGTTATTACCAGATGTCCTCGCTGCAGCTAAGGAATTCAAGGTCTGTCTGGAAATACAATCAGGTAATTTTATAATTATATATTCAGGGAAATATACCGGTTTTTGGATCGACATATTGAAGGCCCACAAAACCTACGACGGACTTTACACACCCACATTCTTGTTGAAATGAAACATGAAATGGCTGCAATGGCTGTAATATGGCAACCCTAAAGTGATAGTCTAGATTCTCTTTTTGAAATAAATAATAGGAACCAAATCAACAAACTCTGTATAAAAAAAATTGCATTCTGTAGAGTGGTTTCAGTCAGACTTCCATATAACGATCACGTTACAACTAAACAAAGTCTCATAAGACGATCGTTTAAGAATTGTCGTAACAAAATATTAACAAAAAGGTAGGTGCGACACTGAACTTAGGCGCTTGAGTATATGTACAATTCCCTTGTTATTGAAATAAATGAACATGCCGAATTTGAAATATAAATAAAAACAGTGGGTGTGGCATAGGGGCGATACACATCAGAATGGGGCGTGACTGTACCAATAGGGTATAATGAATAACTATGTACAGTTTCAAAAAGATCCATTGCTTCTTGTGGACAAACCACAGACATACACTCTTTCCTAAACTCCACCCCACAGGCAGGGGCGACAACAAAATACGTTTATCTAATATTTATAATATCCATAATGCTGTCCTAATAGGGGTTACTATTCAACTTTTTAATTATTCAAACCTTTCATATATATTTACCTTGTAAATACATTTACATCAAAAGTTATATTTCCAAACTGTTCTCACTCAATGCAAAAGTTTATGGTTTCACTATAATTCTACAAATCCTCTGTTTGATCTTTTTGAATGTTTATTTAGGTTAATCATATTATACACTTGTTTAATCATGGTTTAATGAGTATGGTTTCAATATTTCATCATCTTGGTAATCATCTGTTTCATCTTTTAATTGTATAATAAGCTAATCCTAATATGAAATCGTGTTGAAACATCGCAGTGAAATAAACCATAGTAATTGTTATTCCATAAAAGTGGGGTTTTTTTTACGTTTACCTATTATAATGGAACGACCATTTTGGGCCTCACCCCATTGAGCTGAAGCAGGGGCAAGACATTTTAGACCTTCCATGAATGAAGTGGTTTAGTCACAATCCGCTGTAGTTGCAATTTACGACAATTTGGGGCACCGGATCCAAATTTAATTGCTCTGTATATATTTTAATCACTTAAATAATAATACCAGTCACTTTTTGATTTCGTTTCACCAGAACCAGGTTCATCTCTAACCCTGTCATGTGGTAAATCAAGATGGTCAACAACAAGCTCTAAACCTGATATAGAAACATCGGACACAGAAAGTAGAAGTGAGTTGTATTTGTTTTTACACATAACACGAGTTAATCCAATCGTTCACATCATTTTTATCTTATCACATTCTATCAGAGCACAGTGTTCACTGTCAATCCATCCACCCGATCTTCAAACTGTGGTTTACATTCACAACATCAGATTACATGAAGGCTGGGGTAATGAAATGCAGTGGGATTTAATGTCCTAAGTTTCTACTCCGACTGGACTAATGAAGACGGACGTTTTTACACAATGTGCTGTCAGATACAGGTTGTCCGGACAGCGACCTACACCTTTTTTAAATCCCAACCGATGTGCAAGGGGCCTCGGTTTTTCGTACCATTAACAAGAGTCGTGTCTTCATTAGTCAACAACGAGCATTCAAGAAAATACACAAGAATTACATTCATAAAATAACACCAAACAAAAAAAGAACAAATAACCAAAGGCGTTTTATAGCTGAGGCGCTGGAGGTGCCAGCCTCCTCGCGAAAAAAAATCAAAGAAGTTTAACAAATAAAACGGGAGAAAAACGCTAAAACCGGTGAGAAAAATGAAATGTATCCTAGTTAGGGAGGGCCCTAAAGGCAGACAACAGGGACCCTCGTCTGACAAAAGGACCCCCTCTGGCCAAGGGAAAGGGCCCCGAGTGCGAGTCAATAGTTGTCTTTACCCCCGGACCCCCGCGAAAGAGGGGCCTCAAAATATATAGCCTCCGCCATGATAAACCTTAAAACGCCCCTGCAAATAACACCAATACTCGGTGGTAAAATCATCTAATGATGATCGTCCGGCTTTAGGTTAATAGTCATTTTCCATGGCCAACTTTTAAAGGATCAAATTGGTCTAACACAAACTATATATACATTATGATTGTTTATATCTTACTTTGAGTTTGTTATCCCGAAGATAAAATATTGAGATGGATCTGTTTACTTCTCATTAATAATAGCACCATCTGGTGATAAATCTAACCAACCAACATCCAAGCAAACAACATCTAAGCAAACAACAACACCACACTCTGACCAACTAACAATTGCTAGTGAACCTAAACAAACAGCAGTTACTAGTGAACCTAGCCAACCAGCTTCTGCTAGTGAATCTAACCAACCAGCAACACCAACGTCTAACAATGCTAACTCGCGTAAGTCTTTCTTTATATATAGGAACAAAACCACCCAAATGTATTTCTTAATTTTTAACAAGCATAATTAGATAGTGGCGTGGTTTGTTAAAGATAAAATATTGACATGGATCTGTTTCCTTCTAATTAATAATAGCAACATCCGGAGATAAATCTAACCAACCAACATCGAAGCAAACAACAACACCAAACTTTGACCAACTAACAATTGCTAGTGAACCTAACCAAACAGCAGTTACTAGTGAACCTAATCAACAAACACCAACATCTAAGAATGATAACTCTCGTAAGTCTTTCTTATAGGAACCAGACCACCCAAATGCATTTTTTAGTTCTAACAAGCGTAGTTAGATATAATATAAGTACACGAAGCAGGGTATGATAATCATTTCTATAAGACCTGGTCTCGAGTTCACAAAGCATTCTCAGACTTAAGTTGAGAATTTACTCAAAATTTTCCGCCTTATTTTAATTAAATCACAGCCCTTTATAATAATTTTGTTGTTTCAATGTATTAAATACACCAATAAGAAACTTCGTGCAAACTTTTGTGTTGCTGGATCAAAGATATTTCTTATAAACAGTGATTAAAAGTTGAGTAAATTTTCAACGTAAGTCTGGGAATGCTTTGTGAACTTGGGGCCTGATATCACGTCTTCGTTATGGAATCAACATAGCCACCAAAGTACTTTTGTTCTGCTATATGGTGATGAGACCAATCCTGGTTATCTGACAGTAGTCAATATTTGTGTTATACTCGCGTATTAAAGGAGTTTGCTACCGTTCACCGTTGTTACATACCCAGAGGGAATAGATTCGTACTCCATATAATATTTGAATATAAGAACCTCGCTGTACATTATCTGTATTATCTGTATAAACACGATTTCCGCAGGGGCGGATCTAGGAATTTTGAAAAAGGGGGAGGGGGCTCAAAATGAGGGCGCTTACTGCGGAGACGGGGGCACGACGCTGAGAGGGGCGGGGGCAAGACAATTATCCGTCATTTCCTGTAGACTGTCGAATATGGGGGGGGGGAGGCACGACGCTGCGAGGGGGTCGAGAGGGGGGGGGCAAGACAATTATCCGTCATTTCCTGTAGACTGTCGAAAATTAGGGTGTTATTTTTACCGATATAAATCGACAGCAGTAACAAGTATAAATCATATTATCATCTCTGACTCATGGTCCATACCAAGTTATACAGTTGTCAGTATAGAATGTTCACAATTGGATGAATTACAGTTACTTTTCTCCTATCCAAGTTCAACAAGTCACGAAAGCAGATGAATCGTCGGATGTAGATTGGTATATAGTGTACAAGTAATCATATTTTTCAAAGAAGAAATTCTTATTACATTTTATGATCTTGGAACTTGTTGAAGAAGTGTTACGAATGTTATATATATATATACAACTGGTAGTAGTTTTTTTCTTTGATGTCCATAGCAGTTATATCTTATAACAACCTCTCGTGACGTCATCAGAGGTTGATATATTCGGTTCATATCAACCGCTGATGACGTCCAGAGAGGTTGATATTTCATATCAACCGCTGATGACGTCATTACAGGTCGATATATTCGGCTCACATCAACCGCGCTTGACGTAGATGATCGAAATAATACAAAGAACACAGAAATAAAATTTTATTCTTTTGACAATAAAAAAAAAAATTGTTTTGGTACAGTTTGTAGCATTCAGGACCTAGCGTACTTATCGGCTTATTTAAATCGGTTATCAACACTCCAGTCCATGTCTAAGATATCTTTCAGAATTTTCTTTCTGCCCAAATCATTTCTCCACACATCCCAAGACGTGAAAGTATTTATCACCCAAAAGTTCCGTTGTACAGTATTTTTAGCTACGGCTACAATCCACTCAAAACAGTTGGTCAAATCTTTCTCTGAACATACCGAAAAGTAACCTTCAGTCACGGTTCATGGTCAGAATTATCGGAAAAGATTGCCTTTTGATCCAAGTTTTCTTCAGACTTTGTATAGATCCTCATCATTGTTGCATTCACATCTATTCTATCGTCAATATTATGACTAAAAAGGATTGATTATTCGTCTGACTTCGTTTTACTATCCATTTTGTTTTAGCTTTCTTCAGTTCAATTACTACAAAATGGCGATTGTATAAACAAACACGTCACGTGCTGTCGAGCAATTAACCAATCACTGTTGCCTTTTTTTAGAAGAGTCCATTAAATTTAAGGGTGAACGTTGTATATGTCAGATATAAACCTACTCTCCCTCGGATTGATATGATAGAGAACACTTGGGCTGCGCCCGCGTGTTCTCTATCATATCAACCTCGGGTAGGTTAATATCCTATACTTATATTCCAGTGCCTGCTATAATTGGTGGATCTGTAGGAGGGTTGGTTGTGATAATCGTCGTCATTATCATAGTAATCTGGTTAGTATAGTATCTCTATATTTCCTGTTATTTATAACATTACCATGGTAACCTGGAAATTATTTATTTTACAAGAGTTTGTCTCAATACAATGCTACAGTCAGGGTAGACGTGCGATAATTGACTGATGCTTCGAATTTGTTTCGGCAATTACGCATAGCATGTTTGAATCTTTTTCAAGCTTTATGTTCCTTTTGAGGACCTGAAATTTTAATACGACTTTGATTTGGGTCAAAAGAGGGTATCATGTCAAGTAGGCCTAATTATATATTTTAGCTTCGTCTGGTTTTACTTCACGAAAACACCTTTCTTCATTAATATCGATAAACATATATGTATATTATAGTGTTTTACGTAAACGGAGAAAAGACAAGAATTGTGAAAGTCCAGAAGCTACAGAGACTGATGCTCATACTTACCAGAATATTCCAGATAACAGATCAGGGGAAATAACTCATCCTTACCAGAACATTCCAGACAACAGATTAGGGGAAATAACTCACCAACCTAAACAGAATAATGAATTAGTTCATCAGGCGAATGATCCATATACCAGTATTGATAATGATATAATTAAACCTAGCAACGGTAACCAAGGAATGGAATATCTAGAAAATGATCTTTCTAATAATATTAATTCTGATTACGTAGTGGTTGACGATAAACTAAAAGCACAACTTCCGGTTGTGGCAGAAAACGCCCAGGTTAACAAATCTAACGCGAACAAAACCGCGAATGGGAAATTTAAGACTGGACCAAGGGGAGATAAATACACTGTTGTTAATAAAGGCGGAAAGATGATCAATAATGATAAACAATTTAAAATAGGGCCTAGTGGAGATCAATATGTTGTTGTCAAGAAAGAGGGGAAGAAGAAGAAGAATAAGGAAGCTGGGAAACAATTTAAGCTAGGGCCTCGTGGAGATCAATACGCTGTTGTTAATAAAAAGGGAAGGAGTACGAATAATTAACCAGCAAGTTGGTTGTTTAAAGAATGCAAGTTTGTGCATAATGAAAAAGAATAGCCATTTTTATGAGCTTAGTAGGGACTATTTATTTAATTTATTATTTTATAATTAAGATATGTTTTGTATATACGTAAAAATTATTGCAAGAGAGATTCTGACAAATATATCACAAATATGTCAAAACCCTATATCTAGGCCTATATACGGTTTTGGGTTCAATTACTTAACGACTTGTTTTGGTCTAGGGATTAGCTACAAGGGCGTTTTAAGGTTTATCATGGCGGAGGCTATGCTATTTTGAGGGCCCTCTTTCGCGGAGGACGTGGGCGGCCTAGATCGATGATTTTCATGCCATGCAATGACTGCATTCTCATTCAGTAGTAGATTCTACAGTAACAGTGTATCTGCAGTAACAGTGTATAGAAAACGATTGACTCAGACTCGGGGGCCCTTTTGTCAGACGTGGTGCCCTTCTGTCTGCTTTTAGGGCCCTCCTAACTAGGGTACATTTTCATTTTTCTCATCGGTTTTAGCATTTTTCTCCCGTTTTATTTTTTCAACTCCTAGACTCCTTTAAAAGCTACACATTTTGTGCCTTATATTCTTACAAAATTGTACATTGCAAATTGAGGTTTTAATGGAACAGCCCCGCCCCTCCCCACAATGAGATCCAAGTAAGCGCAAATAATGTTTACAACAAAAAGCGGCGCCCTGGATTGGACCCCCTCCCCCCCACTATTCACAGCTTCTCGATTTGCTAGCTGAATATCTGTAAAATACCCGTCGTCATTAAAAGTAGAACGTTAAACCACATTTCATTTCTTTCTGTGATATCATTTTATATTTATTTTTAAATATGCCTACGTTACTGTTAGCTATACTCTTGTATTATGTACCTAACTATAATATGTAGCGTGTTCCTATGTTGCTGTATATAAAGCTATATCTATCATTGTGTCTTTTTTGTTATTTATAAGTTATGTAAAGCTCCATGTTCCACTGTTTAGTTAACGCTTAAAGAGACTCCTCGCAATTCTTTACAAGTGAATCAACGATTAAACCAATTGCAAGGCCTGGCTTATTGTTTGTATTCATTAAAACGGTTGAAAATAAAAAAATAAAATAAACTAGTTGAATAAAATTGTTCACAAAAGAATAAATTTACAATGAACGGCGCATACACGCGAACATAAAGGGACGTACATATTTATAGAAACAACCAATCTGCAATCATATTAAACTTCCTCTTTCAGTTTTAAATATGCATTATATATGTGCTAAATCCGTCTAATGTAGTTCTCTTGTTTGGGTTCAAATGTTAGATTAACCCTTGTCGGTGCATGTGGGGTCTCCGTTTTATTGTGTTTTCTAATAACTACTGGGCGCTGCTTTCTGAAATTAGTGACTTTGTCTCCTATATATTTTTACACGTAGCGAAGAGTTTGGTATTTATCAGCTTCCCACATGCAGAATTCTGTTACATGCAAAACAGGCCCAACGCTTGAAGATAACAAGGGGTCCAATCGGACCCCCAACTTACAACTCACAGTAGGGAGTTTTCTAATGTGTTTGCTGCCTGATACCATATTGCGTATGCCAGAGTATTCTCTCTTTAAACATCTGCATGTTACAAATATCAAAAAGTAAATGATGGATTCCAAATATTCAATGGTTTTTGTATCAAGCGCGAATTGCCATTTAACACAAAGTAACAATTTTGTGAGAATTATTAAATCTTTTCCAAATGTCACTAAAATGTTTTTGTATAATAATTTATTGGTTTTTCAGTTGTCAAATATGAATGCAAATGCAAACTAAACCGCTGCCTTTTAATTCAAATATATCTGTACGTAAAAACTTTAAAATATAACTGGGGTCCATATGGACCCCTTGATACCTGCTATGTGATTCTCACAACGTGAACTGAGTCTCAGAAATAAAATTCCGTGTACGTATGAAATTTAAGCGCCAAAATATTTACCTAAATTACAGCTAAAAGTATTGAGTCACGCCAAAAAACTTTTATCCAGACACGTAAACCTTTTAAGATTTCGGTTAAACTGTTTCCTTGTGTAACCTGATAATCTATTGCCGTTCTTTAAGAACACTACACAGTGCATGACCCACGTGCTGTAATTTTACCTACACGGGTTTTTTTTTTATAAAATAAAAGACTGGTTTTATCCAGACGCCATATCTCCGGACACCGGTCGCCATTTCCAGATGAGATGAATATTGACGGGTTTATGTTGTTTGAAAACGTATCACGTATATTGAGTTCGTTGCCTGGTCCTAAGGGAGGGGATTTTAAAGGGCTATTGACACAAAATTAAACAGTTTTTAATTATTATCTACAATATTAGTAATTGTTTTGAGACAATTGGGTCGCATATGACAAGAATCGACCCCTTTCTGTTGGACGGCTTTGTTTGACCTTCATCTCCAACAGGTTCAAAAGGAAGTCTATACCTAAGACAGCATCTACTTCCATCTCAAACCACTGGACGGGTAAAATATAACATTTATAGAGCGCTATTCCACACAGAGGGTGTTTGCAAAAGCTTTGACATTTATTCACGTGACAAGCCAATAATAATCGGTATTTCGTCCCTTTCAAACGACTATAATATTAATAATAATAATAATAATAATATCTTTATTAGGGTAAGAAATTAGGACAGGCCTTTTTACAATTCTGCCCATGAAACATAACAAAACAATATAAGAACAACAAGAACAACAAAAATTTTGAATTAAAATTATGTACATAAGATTTACTAAGGTTAGGAATGTATCATTAAAAGAATATTCGCTTTAAAGTTTGATAATACAGGTGTGTTTTTAATTGAGGTAGATAGATTATTCCAGAGACAAGGTCCAATGTATTTTAAACTTTTTTAATATATTGATTTATTAGGTTGAGGAATATTAAATCGAAGGTGTATTTTTAAAAACGAGAATATTATAAACTGTCCCTTGCCAGATCCCCTACCACTGACAAGGGGGAACCACGCCGGAAAACCTAGACGAAGTTTCTCGGTCAACGAAACTTTAAAGTTAATGATATTAATAGCTATTCCTAAGATCACCGATCAATCGAGAACAATAATAGATGACGGTCGCACGATTTACACAAATATATAATAAACAAAATGTTTCGACCAACCCCCATCAGAATAGTGTGTCCTGGAACAGCCTCCGTATTGTTGACAAAACACGAATGAATTATCCTGGACTGGCTTTCCTCATAAAAACATACAGCCATTCAGTGTGCTGTGTGGGGGGGGGGGCATGTTGCCAGGATGGAGAGAGAGAGAGAGAGAGAGAGAGAGAGAGGGGTGTTGACGTCCACTCGACACAAACTAGGTCATTTCGGGACTAACATATGGTTGAATTTTATTTCAATAATTCGCTTGCGCGTAGGGGTCTTTGGTAGTGGGAGGAGACCGGAGTGCCCGGAAGAAACCCACGAGGTTGAGAAGGCGCCCCTATCTCCAAGCCACAGCCGCAAGCCAGAGGTGACCGACCAGTTAGAGGTCGAAGCGCGGCACTCTAGACCACTAGGCAATCCCAATCCCCTTTGCCAGGATGGTGGCACTGCGGTCTATCGAATTCCAACTCTCAGGGGTTCTGATACGTGCACAACAATGTACACGGGACTTTGACTTTTCGTCCCATCCGACCTACAAGACGGTTGTCCTGTGTCGGGTCCTCCACCCTGCACCACTGACATGGGGAAACCACGCGGGAAAATCGCGAGGAACTTCGTTGGCCAACACCTGGGTCCTATTTCGCGAAATTTTAACTAGGATAAAATCAAAATTTTTAGTCATTTGATTGGATAATATTAGATAGATTTTAGTGCTTAGCCAATCAAAACGAAGTATCTACTAAAATTTGGATTTTATCTTTAGTTATGATTTCGAGAAACAGGGCCCTGTAACGTACCCGAGACCTCCAGGCTAGTGAACCAACGTCCTACACACTGAGCCAAAACGTTATGCACCGTGTGTGGGGGTGGGTGGCCGAATGGTTAGCGTGCGCGCTGTATCATACGGCCTGCCATTGAGTCAACTGGCGTGGCTTCGAATCCCCGGTTGTACATGGCAAGGAATAGGGTCGCCTGTCCAACCCCGTGGGTTTTCCTCGGGTACTCCATTTTGCTCCTACTGCTTAAGACTCCTACGCGCAAGCGAATTATTGAAATAAAATCAAGCGTCCATTCGATACAAACTAGTTCATTTTGGGACTGACATATGGTTTAAATTCAAATTCATTCCAATAATTTGCTTGCGTGTATGCGTCTTTGGCAGAGGAAGGAAACCGGAGGACCCGGAGAAAACCCACGGGTTTGGACAGACAAACCCGTCACGTACAAGCGGGCATTAGAAACCAACCTACTTGACTCAATGCCAGATCTTGTGATTTCAGTCATTGTTAACCCTAAGCAATCCTAGTAGGCCTAGGTTAGTGGGTCTATATCTGGTGTGGGTCATTTCCTGTTCTACTTTAGATTGTGCAGTTCGGTGTTATTTCGATCAGTTATCCAACCGGGTTATCAATCAATCGACGGTACGTGTAGTTAGTGGTCTCTTCCCTACGAGTGCAAGATAACTCTTATTCACCGGACGTGTTTTGCGCATGGGCAGACTGGAAAGTGACGTGGAGAAGGTTGATGTTTGTGGTGTAGATGTGATAGACAATTTATACAGACATTTAGTGGAATAAATACTCGAGGATGATGCTGAAACGTGACAAGAAAGAAGAAGAAGACGGTAATATGATTTCACGATATATTATGTTTTTATTTGAAACCTATTGACCGAAGAGTATGACATTTACACCGCAAAATAAAAATCAACTTCGGAACCGGCGATTTGGGATAAAAGATTTTATTTTTTTTTTTGATAAATATTTATTTGGTACGTTGAAAACAGAAGACAGACTGGGTCCTAGTTTATTCAGATAGATCAGGTCGCCTGCAAATATTTCATTGCAATGTGTCGTCTTAATTAGTTCGTTTGATGTAGAAAAGTAGGAGATAAGAGAGCCAAAGTGCCCAAAGTAAAAGTCAGTACCGTAGTAAGGTTTTGTCGTTGGTTTTCTGACTCTGAGGCCCCATGTTTGATCACTGCGTTGCCCGATACTCGATACATTTCCAAAGTGGTTCCTGTCATTCGTTAAAGACAAAGGGCCGTGTAAAAGACAATGTAGTCGTTTGGATGGGATGACAGAACAAGGCCCCGCATATTTAGTGTGAACGTAAAAGAACCCATGACAGCTGGAATTTGCAATAGGGTTGGCAATAGCACCTCTATCCGGGCAAATTTTCTCGTAGTACAATGTATGGCATATGCCGAGTCGGAGCAGAACGGTTAGACGTTTAACCCAATTTCATTTCAGAACAGTATGAATTAGACTGCATGTTATTGCTATCTCTGTTGTCACCAGTGTTACTGCTTTATAAGATCTACGTGTACTTATTATTGATTATGTAGGCCTATTAAGATCTACGGATTATTAAAGAATTAGAAGATGTATTGTACTTGTAGGCCTATTCAAGTATTGTAGTCTGCTATCTGTATTAATTGTACATTGTTTATGTTTTTCAGGTGGCAATCCATTCAATAATTTAGAGAAAAGTAGCGTATTACAAGAGGTAATTATGTTTTAATAACTAACATAGGTTTAGACCCTTTTCCCATTCAGGTGCTGAAGTTGAGGGGGCTGAGTATTACTAAATTTCCTTATCTTTATCGTCTGATAAATTAAACGAAACGCCAACTTCATCTGAACAGGTCGCTTTAATATTGACGGTTTCAGATATGCATATCTTTTGTGGAGATTTATATTTTCGAGGTAGCCAGTAATTAACTCTAACCCCGAAAAGTGGCTGCCCCGGAAGTTATGCTGTTTACACTTACTGTCCTCTCGTGATATTTTTAAACTATGGTAGCTTATGTGTGGACACCATACATTTACAAGTGGCAAGGGTTTCGCTTGTCTTCTTCTGTTCCTTCCACCCCAAACAGACCTTGCTTTGAAATACGTGTACTGATGTAGTGCCATTTGAGGTTAAAATGTATAAAACCCAATTTCTGTCTCTCTAATCACAGAGCAACCATCATATTAATATTTCTATTTGTTTTCAGGCAAGAATATTTAATGAAACTCCAATAAATCCAAGAAGATGCGGCCATATTTTAACCAAGATCCTCTACCTCATCAACCAGGTAAGGACAGTAATATAGAATCAGATCATGATGTTATCAAGAAAGAGCGAGGGGTGTTAACGTCCACCCGATACAAACTAGTTTTATTCGGGACTAACACATGGTTTGATTTATTTCATTAATTTTCCTGCACATAGGGGTCTTCAGCAGTCAGTGGGAGGAAACCAGAAAACCTAGAGAAAACCCACGAGGTTGGACAGGCGACCCCCTACTCCTTGTCACTTACAACCGGGGAATCGAAACCACACCGCTTGACTCAATGACAGACTTTATGATATAACACTGTTTCCACAAAGTGTGCTAAAATGCTCTTTACAATAAACAAATAGTGAATGTATCACTAAACGTCCAAAGTAAAATATAAATGGACCCTGGCTCCTGCTACAAGTGACCAGTTGTGTGAATTACTGTCTTTTTTAATGGGACCTACCATTGAAAATAATTTAGAAGTAAGAAAAATTTATTTGTTTGGAATAAAGTGTAATCATATGTCTCGTTAATAAATATTAAATCTTTTCTATATTTAAGGGGGAAACTATTGGAGCTACAGAAGCAACGGAGGCTTTTTTTGCAATGACAAAACTTTTCCAATCGAAGGATGTAAGTTAACATTATTCAGACGTGTTTTAACTAAGGTTTTAACATATTAATAAACCTATATACACTGTAACCTGGATTTCATTTAATCTTGTGTATTAAGCTGTAATTTCTTTGTTTGAAAATTCGCAAATTAAATGCTCATTATCAAAATTAAACAGTCAGCTGTAAACTGGGCTACATCATATTGATAAGTTATTCCTTGGTTACAAGATTTCAAGGAAAATTTATACCCTTGGTTACATGATTTCAAAGTAAAATATATCAACAACATAATATACATAATTTAGACTGTCAAATTTTTATTATTCAACCTCTTGTGTGTTTATTAATATCTTATTGTGTTTATTTTTTTAGACAACTTTAAGACGATTGGTTTATTTAGGAATTAAAGAAATGTCAAAGATAGCCAATGATGTCATCATCGTAACCAGCAGGTATGCTTATATAATCTTACCCTCACAGCGCATCAATATAAGACTAGGTCATAGTGACACTATCCTGACAAAATTACTGTCGTGGTGACACAGCCCATGTAGAATTTCCTCACAGCACACTGTATGGCTTAAGTCCGTCTTTATGAGAACAGTAGGATGTTAAAGTTTATTTTATTTTATGAAGTAGAATTGTTAAATGTATTTTATTTATTTGTAGTTTAATGAAGGATATGACAGGTAAAGAAGATCAGTTTCGTGGTCCGTCAATCAGAGCTTTATGTTCGATTACAGATGTAAGTATCATTTTACTATTATTCCATTCCCTGGTTGTACATGACAAGTGTTTTACCGATCGCTAAATGCCACTTAAAGATTAACAACTACATTATTAAAATTTTGAACCAACTTATAAACATTTGTTGCAAACTTATATTTGTTATAATTTATATTTGTTTCCTATAGTCTCAAAAATTATATATTATAAGTATTTTAAAAATATAGATATTCGCAGCATTATTTTATCATAACAAAGCACAAACAATCTTCCTATTTGAAACAGACTATATTTTTATATTTGGTTGAATGTTACAGCACATGATGTTACAGAGTATAGAACGTTATATGAAACAGGCTATAGTTGATAAAGTTTCTGCTGTTTCCAGTGCTGCCCTTGTTTCATCTTTGGTAAGATTTTTTTATATGTGATAACTGTATATGAAAAAAAAAAATGGAAAACAGGTTTAACATCCTACTGTTTTGCTCTGACTGAGCTAATGAAGACAGACATCATACGGGGGTACTGTTGGGAGAAGTTTTGCCTGGACAGTGGCGCTACAGCCAACTCTTATTTCAAATTCCTACTGCCAATGGATCTTTAATGTGCACGCCAATGTTTACACAGGACCGCGGTTTTGTATCCCATCCAAACAACTGTACATTCTCCCCTGTCAGACCCTCTGTCCTGCACCATTGATGAAGGGGAGCCACGGTGAAAATCCCAGTGAACTTGTTCAGTCAACACAGGGATCGAACCCAGGACTTCCCGGTTAGGAATCCAATATTTAACTCGGTGAGCTACTGTGGCTTCGGTCTATAAAATAAGTCTAGTATGGGACTTAATACTGGCTTTATTCTCTCCCTAACAAAATTATTGAATCATTTTGTCAGGATTACTATCTCTAAACTGTAATAGTTGAGCAAAATTGACCAGACCCTGCTCAGAGCTAGTTGGTAGAAGTCTTGTACTAGTTCTGACATTTGTTATGTTACAATGGTGGTCTTGTCCAGTTTGACTATGTGATTCTGTTTTTCTCATGTAAGATAACAGCTGATTATTTTCTACTTTTATTTTATTTCCAGCATTTAAGTCATGTGAGTCAAGAAGTTACGAAACGTTGGGTGAACGAAGCTCAAGAAGCCGTGAATAGCGACAACATGATGGTACAGGTAGGTAGTCTTCATCAACCAGACTTGATATTTCCTTAATACATCTTCTGTAAAGTTTGTGGTGTTCAGTTAGAACTAAATGAGGTGGTATACCATAATTATTGGGTCATATTGAGAATATGAGGTTATAACATTAGTTACATGGGATTCCCCAAACATTTCAACTATTGCTCTGTACACATGGAAATACAAAAAATGGAGTGCGTAAATACAGCATTTTTCTGATCTTGAAAACGTGTTCATGCAAAGCTAGCCTAAAGTCGTCAAGATTTGTGGTTCATGTTACAGTATGACTGGTATTTTCGTATTTGGAATGATATTTATATGTTATTTGTTTTCAGTATCATGCGTTGGGATTATTATATCATATTCGTAAGAAGGATAAATTAGCAGTGAATAAGTTGGTATCTAAATTTAGTAAACATTCTTTACGATCACCATATGCATATTGTTTATTGGTAAGTATAACTGCTATACTTTTATATAACGCTTTGACTGCCAAGTCCATTAAAGTTTGGTGTTCTCTACTCGGGGTTCCTGGGACCAGTTTTTATATCCTAGAAACTGATAAAAATAATATTTTTACCCATGTTACGCCAGGTCAATCGCTAGTAGATAATAAAGACGTGATAGAAAGTGTCATACCTTGTTGCTTTCTTTGTTTATGGCAAATATTCCATCAAAACCATGTTGTTTTAAATGTCCCAACACTGGTCATCTTAACATTAACAAGTAAAATACTTTGTTGGTATTTTGGACAGCGTAACATCGCTTTCTTCATTTATCTCCAATATTCAACCTTTTTTGTGTCTTATTCCTGGCAGTCCCTGTCTGACCAACGTCTTCCATTTATGATTGATTTGATTGACAATTTTTATTGTGTTAAAAAGATCCATTAAACAATGACTAGTTATGATTTTTTATATTTATTTTTATTTCAGATCCGTATTGCCAGTAAATTGATAGAAGAAGAAGATGCAGGGTAGGAAGCCATTTTACTTACATTTAGAAAAGTGCATTCAACTGTGAAGCCAAGTTCTTGTCACATTGGTTATTAGGGAGGTTTAGTCGCCGAATGGTTACCGTGTGTATATTGTATCATAATGTCTGTCATTGAGTCAAATGGCGTGGTTTCGATTCCCTTACATTGTACATTGTAGCTAAATAACTTTATGGCATTAACTTTGTACGTTTTAGATAAAAGACTTCTAGACTTATGACAACTTTGCTAAAAGACATTCAGAACATGAGCGCTGAAAAATATGAGAATGTATATTGTTATTGTTATATCTGATAATTGTTATTTCAGATCTGAGAGTCCAATGTTTGATTTTATTGAGAATTGTCTGCGACATAAGAATGAGATGGTTATATATGAAGCTGCTCATGCTATCGTTAATATGAAGAATACAACAGCTAAAGACCTCGCTCCTGCTGTCTCAGTTCTCCAACTCTTCTGTGGTTCACCGAAACCTACTTTACGATTTGCTGCTGTTCGAACTCTCAATAAGGTTCGTATAGATTTACAGGGACGAAATCTTTTAAGTATAGGTCGGTTAATTTATGGGTTAGGTGGTAGGGTTTGCTCTCTGTGTTGGCCAAGAAAGTTCACAGGATTTTCTGAAATGGTTTTCCCTTGCCAGTGGTGCAGGAAGAAGGGTCTGAAAGTACAAAAAATGAAGCCAAAAAAAAACAATGTCCAGCATAAACATTGGTGTGCATCTTAAAGATCCCTTTGAATAGGCCATAGCACCGGTTAGGTCAAATTTCCCTCCTTGCACATTGTATGGCGTATAAAGCCTGTCTTCATTCGCCCAGTTGGAGTAGAACGTTCAAGCCCATTTCACTCGAAAATCATTCCTGTTTCTAATGACAATGAAGATAAACAGAAAGCCTACAACATTTTACAGAATGGCATGACTTTATGTTTTTAGGTTGCTATGAAACATCCAGCTGCTGTGACAGCATGTAACCTTGACCTTGAAAGTTTAATCACTGATGTGAACAGAAGTATTGCCACCCTGGCTATCACGACTTTACTTAAAACTGGTAACGAATCAAGTGTTGACCGTCTGATGAAACAGATTTCATCATTCATGTCTGAAATCTCCGATGAATTTAAAATAGTTGTAGTCCATGCTATTAGGTATGTATAGAGTTTCTTGTAGATGGAAAGCTAAATTCGTTTATGATTATGTACTGTTTCTGAGCAATTTTAGTTTTCTGTTAGTTGGAAGTTCAGAGGGACTGCGGCAAACACAATTACATGAGATCACCTACAGACAGGACACATTATGCAGACACCACAAACAACAGATGAAGAGAGTGGATCTGGGGTATAGTCATACACGTCCACTACTCTGTAAATATACAGGGTTGACTCAAAATGAAAAACACACTAACAGTATGGGAAGTAACTCAAGCAATGATTTCAATTCCCTTTGATCAATGTTGAACAAGGGGAGGCGATCGGTGGGATCTGTCATATGGACTCTACATCGTAAGTCGGGTGCAAGTCATGCGTTTCATCCCAAGTTCACAGATGACACAAACTAGGTCATTTCGGGACTAACGTATGGTTTCATTTTATTTTAATAATTCGCTTGCGCGTAGGGGTCTTTAGCAGTGGGAGGAAACTGGAGTGCCCAGAGGAAACACACAAGGTTGAGAAGGCGCCCTATATCTCCATGCCACATACCCTCACACCAGGGCTCGAACCCACAGCCGCAAGCCAGAGGTGACCGGCCAGCTAGAGGTCGAAGAGCGGCACTCTAAGACAACTAGACCATCCCAACCCCCCGGAATAAAATTGAAACCATATGTTAACCCCCCCCCCCCCCTATATGACCAACTGTGTGTTGAACGGAGGCTAAACCCTATTTCTCTCTCACTCAAAGAGCATATAAGAACATTGATGTGGTTCTCTTATGACGTCAGAACATGAAATAAGAACAATATTTATATTTTCAGATCTCTGTGTGCCAAGTTTCCCCGTAAACACAATGTATTGATGACATTTTTATCTTCCATGTTAAGAGATGAGGTATGTTAGAGTTATTTGCCCTTGTTATCTACATTTATTCAGTGCCATCATTCTCATTTCTATAACCCATGTCAAACAGGACAAGTATTTCAGCTATATTGATTGGTTGACATTTCATCATATTTAGTTGGTGTATAACTTATTACATGGAATTCTTATGGGAGTGAATCCGCTGAGGTACAGACATCTTCCACAACATTATAGATTATAAGGAGTTTTGATTTTAAAGGAGGGTTTATTATTAGACGGAGGTTTTATTATAAGAGTTGTATAATTATTACAGGGAGGGTTTGATTATAAAAGAGCTATAGTGGATTGTATTATTACCGTTATTGAAGAAAATCCAGAAGCTAAAGAAGCAGGTAGGCCTACAGTTTTCTTTTATTACATGTATTGTATAAATTGATGCCCTATGTAACAGCGATAATTAAGGAGATAGTTATTTAATTTTTGAGAAAAAAAAACAGGTCACAAGCCTCTTTTTCAGTGCTCCAAGATAATCTGAGAACAGTGTGTTGTTTTTATGTGTCGTGAATTTAGTAAACAGGCCGACTTTTCATTAATAATTTAATCGTATAGATTTTGTCTCATCACTTACTTTTGATTTGATCTTTGTATATAGATTGGAAGACATAATAAACTTTGATAATATTTAAACAGGTTTGGCTCATCTATGTGAGTTTATAGAAGATTGTGAACATACAGTCCTGGCTACCAGAATTCTACATTTATTAGGCCGTGAAGGTCCACGTACACCTTCCCCGTCGAAATATATACGATTTATATATAATCGTGTTATATTGGAGAATGCTGCTGTACGAGCAGGTAATATTGACTTTAGATATTTATAAATATACTTCTCAATTTATAAGTTCAAAAATACTTTGACAGTTTCTATTGTGCTTTTCAAAATTGATAAAAATGAGTATTAAGGTGACATGTGAAAAATTTTAGTCTTGGCAAGTTTAACTGACAAGGGTGTGAATTCCTTATAAAAGGGGTCGAGTATGCAAAGGAATTGGGGTCGTTAATGAATTTTATATATCAACAGCAAGGCATGTGGTTTAAATATTTACTTAGGCATTCAACGCATGTGTTTCAGCTCGAAATCTGGGCATAAGAAACTATCTCTACCAGCCATGATATTTGAAGCAATTGAGTGATGCGGAATTAAGTCCTGTTATAGTTCTGTCAGTCCTGACAACGGAGGTCATGAACGTAGAATCGTGACGTGATTAAATACAATGAGTCAATGAGTATATTTCAGCTGTCCTGATTGGTTGGGATATTTACTGATGCAGTGCTTACTAACGTCACGATTCTACTCTTACCACCTTAGTTGTCAGGACTGATAGAACTGTAACTCAACTGAATTACAGGTCGATCAATTGTAATTTTGTCTATTCAGGACGTTTCTGACTGATAATCAAGCACCCACTTAGTTTCAATCTAGGGGAGATAACTGCTGGGTTTACTATGATGATGTTTATATTTACAGCTGCTGTTAGTGCTATTGCTAAATTTGGTGCCCATTGTGATGAGTTATTACCAAGCTGTGTTGTTCTATTAGAACGGTTTGTATTCATTTAATATTTCATAGATCCCTTCATTCAATTAATATTTCATCGTGAGGTTTTGATAATATCCTTTCTATCATTTGATGTTTCATCGTGGAGTTGGGTTGCCTGTCACACCTCTTGGGTTTTTCTTCCGGTCCGCGGTCTCCTCCCATTGCTAAAAACCCGCACATGAATTATTGAAATAAAGATGAATCATATGATAATCCCATTATGACCTAGTTTGTGTTGAGTGGACGTTAAACCTGACAAATAAGACATGTTATAACCAATGAAAACATTCATTACTAGGGGCCACTGTATGACTGTGTCTGCCTAATATAATATGGTTTGTTATATTTTTTTTGGCAGTTTTTAACAAGGTTTATCTTTCTGTCTCAATGAAGATGGATAAACACATTCAGAACGCTAGGAGATCGGTTTGCTCTTGTATAGATATAAGTTGTATTCATTGGGCATAGAATTTTTGTCCCATGTGTTATTTCATGATTAAAACCAACGAGAATTAACTTGGACCAGGTGATAAATTTCCTGTCTTATAAAATGCTGTTTGTGATAATCATGTGTTTATATTCTAGATGTCAATTGGATACAGATGATGAGGTTCGAGATCGTGCAACTTTCTACGTCAGCATCTTAAAACAACAACAGAAATCATTAAACTCTGCCTACATTCTAAACGGTATGTTTATTCAACTCTGCCCATATGCTAACTATATGTTTATTCAACTCTGCCTGCATATTAATAAAAGGTATGTTTAATATCCAGCACCGAACAAAATTAAGGGTTGCACATTAAAATAGGCACCTCCTTATTTTCCAAAGCATATCCCGTAAACCGACAAGATTCCACTAGTCATTTTCAAGCTAAAAGTCTAATGTGATAAGTAGTAAAGTATTGTTGAAACAGTTGGGGTATTGTTCAAATTCGTTGGGAATCATAGAAAACTATTGGGTTTCTACTGTCCGTAGTTTAAAATGGTCTGATCAGATGGATTGACTCTACGTCGTTTGCCCTTGCCAGGCCCTCGGTCTTGTACCTCTCAGAGCCACCCCTGAAAGTCCTGATGAACTTCGACCACTGTGGCGTCCCGGAGTCTATTTATTTATTTACTATGCATGTATATTTTACAGGTCTACAAGTTTCAGTGGTTGGTTTAGAAAGAGCTGTACATAATTACACACTGGAACCATCAGAAACTCCATTTGATCTTAAATCTGTACCACTAGCAACTCAAACAATGACAGAACAAAAAACAGGTAGGAGATATAGTTCTCTTGTAATATTCTTATTAAAATAGCATTATGCAAGAGCAAAATCTGCTTATTACAGGTCTTTCTTTAGGCCAGAGATGTTATCTAAATAATCAATTAGACATTAATTAACATATCCAGACCATAATAAACTCTTAAAGTCAAGGCTAGCCTTTGATGTTGGCGGATTAAATTCTTATATGCCGCTTAATGGCCGTTGATAATTAAATCAATTAAGTGGATAATCGAGACTATGCTGTTTATATTAATGATTTGAGTAATGATGACCGAGGCTATGTGAATATTTCAAACGCTTTTTTCTCGGCTAATAGTGGACCAATTTGACTGAAATTTTCAACAAATTACCTTTACACTATCTATTAAAAGAGGGTGGGTGACTGAATGGTCTTAATATGTGCGCTTTATCATAATGTCTGTCATTGGGTCAACTAATATGACTTTAATTCCCTGCTTGTACATGACAAAAAGTAAGGTCGTCTGTCCGACCTCATAGGTTTTCTCCGGTTTTCTCCCACAAATAAAGACTGATACACCCAAATGAATAATTGAAATCTGTGTCAGCCCAGAAATAACCTGGTTTTTGCAGAGTCGATTTTATACCCGTTTCCATTTCTTTCTAACTTAGAGAAAATCATATAATTATGCATTTCTGGGGGACTAGGTGGCCGAATGGTTAGTGTGTGTGCGCTGTATCATACGGCCTGCCATTTAGTCAACTGGCGTGGTTTCGAATCCACGGTTGTACGTGGTAAGGAGTAGGGTCGCCTGTCCAGCCTCTTGGGTTTTCTCTGGTTTCCTCCAACTGCTAAAGACCCCTACGTGCAAACTAATTATTGAAATGAAATTAAACCATATGTCAGTCCCGAAATGACCTAGTTTGTGTCGAATGGACGTTAAACCCATGTCTCTCTCTTTCTCTCTTATGCATTTCCAACATCCCAAAGAAATAGAACCTAGACAAACAAATTGTTTTGGGATCTGATCTGGGTATTTAATTGTTGGAACATTTCAAGCATGGTTAAAAATTTGTTTCGGTTGATGCCTTCAGGGCTGACAAGAAAAAGGTACAGTCTACCTCCTAACTAGATGATTAAAATATCCCTTTATGGAAAGCTGCTGCCTGGATAGAAGTCTCCTTGCTTACATTCAGTATTGTGTTGATGGTCATTTCCTATTATTTGATTTCTATGTATTTCAGTGACATCTCGTGATACAGGAGATATGGGAATGACTAAGACTGTAGACAAACCAGTTGCTTCACGTGTAGATGTATATGCAGGTTAGTTACTACGGTTACCAGTAATCATATTCCATATATTCGTTCTTCTTGTTTATTAAATTAATAGCTCAAAAGTAGATAATGATAAAAGTAGATAATGATAAAAGTAGATAATGATAAAAGGAAAATTTTGACCAAGCTTCACCAGTCGTTATCAGTGGTTGAATATAATTATTGTTTACCATCTCTGAGGTGTATTTCAAATAGGCTTCTCTAGTCTTCCTATTCAGAATTCTGCACACAGATAGCTTTCTACTTCAAGAATTCATCTCTGTCCTAAATGGCCACCATATCAAACTATTAGTATAATGTTTTACAATGTGGTTCTACTCAGTTCATGTCTGTCATACACACAAAGACTTAATAAACCTTGTCAATGATATTCAATTGAAGTGGAATAAATATTTCTCAACATTATTGACATACAATTAGAGTTTTTGACTAAAATCATGGATATAGGAATTAAAATGCCGGTCAAGCAGAGCTAATGATACACAGACATGTTAAGTGTGTATGTGCAGATTTTTCGTATGTTATCAAGCAATGGTAATAAACAGTTATTGTATTCTATAGAAATTGTGACCTGTGTATTTACAGTTCCATTATTAAATATATTTTATTGTATTTGAACAGAACAATTGTCTGCTGTACCTGAGTTGGCTAACCTAGGACCATTATTCCGATCATCTCAACCAGTAGAGTTAACAGAATCTGAGACTGAGTATGTTGTACAGTGTATTAAACATACATTTAGCCATTATCTAGTGTTCCAGGTAATATATACCATTTATTCTTATCTGATGTCCTGGGCGGGGTTTGAATTAAAACACATTTACATGTAGACGTTATCTAGGTGCCCCATTTATATTGTTATACAATATCGAATGAAGTTTAACAGGGACGACCCCATGTACACATTGGCGTGCATGTAAAATATCCTGTGACAGAATTCGATATAGAGAGAGGGAAATGGGGTTTAATGTCCACTCGACACAAACTAGGTCATTTCGGGACAAACATATGGTTTAATTTTATTTCAATAATTCGCTTGTACGTAAGGGTCTTTAGCAGTGGGAGGAAACCAGAGTGCCCGGAGGAAACCCACGAGGTTGAGAAGGCGCCCCTATCTCCATGCCACATATGCTCACACCAGGAATTGAAACCACAGCCGCCAGCCAGAGGTAACCGGCCAGCTAGAAGTCGAAGCGTGGCACTCTAGACCACTTGGCCATCCCAACCCCCCTAGAATTCAATATAAAAGTAGTCTGTATAGCGGTGCTGTCCGTGCAAATTTTCCCTTATAGCAGGATGCATAGCATGTGCTTGTCTTCATTAGCCCAGCTGGAGTAGAACATTAAACCTCATTTTATATTACTAAATTGAAATTTCTGGAAAATACAAATTATGACTTGGTTTATTTATATTAGAGGTAGTTGGTCGACTCATTCAAAGCATTTCTTGGCAAGTCACTTGGTAATAAATCCATGGATACCTAAAATACAAATTCTGGTTCTTACACATAACTTGAAATAAATCAGATGGTGAAGGGAGTGTTTTAATTTTTTTCAAAGAATTGGGTGACCCATTAAAAAAAAGATTTTCGTTCCATCTAAATGTCTATATCTTCAACAAAAACATAATATACTCTTGTAATGAAAATGGCCCACACTTGACTTTTCGAATCTTGACAGGCTGGTTTGAAAAGAGGACCAATAAAATAAAGTTTTGGAAAAAACACTGGAATTTATTCAAAATGAAGGTGAAAGGAAAGAAGGGGAAATATTTTTAATACTGATTGTTGTGTATTAATTTTTTGTAATTTTGATTTTATTTATAGTTTGATTGTACGAACACACTGAATGATCAACTGCTAGAGAATGTTTCTGTTCATATGGATGGTTCTGACGGGTTTGAAGTAATGAAATATATCAACTGTAGTAATCTCCCTTACGATAAACCTGGTACTACTTACACACTTGTTAGATTACCGGAAGAACCAACCTCAGGTACGTTATAATATATTTATATTTATACAGGGGGTTGGGTAGTTCACAAGTGGCGTGGTTTAGATTCCTCACTTGTATATGTGACAAGGAGTAGGGGTTACCTGTCCAACTTGAGCGACAATTAGCAATTGACATACGTAATAAACACAAAAACATAATATGGATCACAATTACTATTTTAATTAAAGCGACGTTTCATTGATGCCTGAAAAAGTTGTGAGAACTCTCAACGAAATGTTGCTTAAATTGACATAGTAATTGTGTTCAATATTATGTTTTTGTGTTTATTTTGTCAGGTAGGTTATTTTATATTTATATTTATACTGTGGCTTGGGTAGCCAAATAGTTTAACGGAACGTGTGACGATCACAAGAGGTATGGGTTAGATTCCCCACTTGTTCGTGACAAGGAGTAGGGTAGCCCGTCCAAACTCTTACGTTTTCTCTGGTTTCCTCTCGCAGAAAAAAAGACTCCTAAGTGCAAGTGAATTGATAAGTTGGGATGGTTTCCACATGTCAGGTCTAGTCATTTGGGTGGACTGACAATAACTGAGGTCCCTTGCCGTGGATGTTGCATATACGAAAAAAAAAACCCCCAAAACAAAGTCTGTTTGATTTCAAACTGTTAGATGAAATGACTATTTTCTGTATTTCAGTGACAGGAACATTTACGTGTACATTAAAATTTATCGTGAAGGATTGTGACCCAAATACTGGAGAACCTGACGACGAAGGCTATGAAGATGAATATGTGGTATGTAACAGTCTAAATACAATCCAAAATGGCCACTTTTTTTCTTGTAAGGGCAGTAAGTGTGTCTATAATTCTCACAAGCTTGAGAAATGAATGACGTATCTTCGAATTTCGACTGCCAACGTTTTTTTTTATGTATATTCCCACCCAAACATCCAGACACACTATCTTTGTTAGCCTAATAGGCCCCACTCAAGAATTGATTAATTCTTCTTGTGACTTGTAATGTTTCGTATCTGGGACATTTGAAACAATGAACCAGTGCCATTGCGACACCAAACGAACAGAAGAACCCCATTTCGTTTCATTTCTTTTTGAGTCAAGAGTATTAATGCCAGGATAATCAGTTGCTTCAAAGTAAATTTATCGTCTAATATTTTATTTATTTATATATTTTAGTTGGAGGATGTTGAAGTGAATGTAGCCGATCACGTACAGAAGGTTATTAAAGCTAACTTTGGTGCATCATGGGAAGAAGTTGGTCCAGAGAATGAATTAGAAGATACATATGCTCTATCATCAATGTCAACACTTGAAGGTACGGATAACACTGCTTTTAGGGCAATAAATAATCAAACCTGGGAAGACGGCACCTGTTCGCATATCAAAAATGAACGAACTAAAGCTGGTACCAAGGATGATTAAAATAACAAATGTTTTTTTTTTACTCTGCAGAAGCTGTGAAGAATATCATCCAGTATCTCGGAATGCAGCCGTGTGAAAGGTCCGACAAAGTTCCCGAAGGGAAATCATCGCATACTCTGTATCTTGCCGGAGTTTTCCGTGGCGGACATGATGCACTTGTACGAGCCAAGTTGGCACTGACTGACGACAGCGGTGTGACAATGCAACTGACTGTCCGATCAACAGATCCTAATGTCTCCGAAGTCCTTGCTACGGCTATAGCCTAAATATTTTTATTTCTATTATTTTATTTTTAACTATTAGTAAAATTATTTCATTGTAAATAAACTTTTGATGTTAAATAAAGGAAGTAATCATGTATCTAATAATACAATCAATTCACAAAGCGTGAAATCTACAAAACATGTTCGAAGAATTATATTTTTTAACAGGAGGCTTAAATTGGAAAATCATCAAAGGAAATTCTGTAAATCAATATTGGAAAAAATCTAAATACAATAAAGATGCATTCTGTTAGATTAAGATAAAGAGCTGGTCGTTCGTGTTATAATAATTCAAAACTGAATACATTGAAAATTTCATTCAAATTATTCTTCCAGTGATTTTATCACTGTTTGAAGGTTTGATTGTTTTTTATCACTTCTCCATTTTAAAATTAAATCATTAAATGGCAATTATGTTTTAATCTGTTTAAATCTCTGCCATCTAGTGGATTAGAGTGTTGATTATGGGTTTGTCGTGTGAATAAATTTCTGAATAATAATTTATATAACATTTGAAGTTGAAATAAAAACCTGTAAAGGACATTAATCTCTAACATAATGCATCTTTAGTATTGTTCATATCTTTAGATCAAAATATCTTCTTTCATCATGTGAACATGTCAAATTCAGACAATAAAATGGGATATAAACAAAGCTTCTGTTTGTGAGTTTGACGTGAAAAAAGGACGGTGAAGAAAGAAGAGTATTATGTCTACATCATAAAGTTATTTCAGATTGGGCCAAAAGCTTAAAATCAAATCAAATGGGGTTTAACGTCCTACTGTTCTGTTACTAACCTGGGCTAATGAAGACAGGCATACGCAATACAGTGGGCTATGAGGAAAATTTTGCCCAGGCAGTGCCAGTGGCACTACAGCCTACTCTTATATCGAATTCCAACCGCCCAGGGATCCTTTACGTGAACAACTGACAAGGGGAACAGCGCCGGAAAATCTGGTTGAACTTTATCTGCAATGCAGGGATCGAAAACCCGACCTCCAGGCTAGCAAGCCAGCGTCTTCCCCACTTAGCTAGTGATACCCACTCTTGGGGTTTTGTGTCTAAAGCACATGGTGTAGCTCATCAAGAGGTTTTGGCTGCTGGGTCTTGAACATACATGTTGTAAAGCATAAAGGGGTTTTGGATCTAATGCACACACTAGTTCATCAAGGGGATTTGTGTTGGATCTTAACATTCATGCTATAGATCAACAAGGGGTTGGGTTTTGACGCTCAACCTGTAAATCATCAATGGTGTTTTGGGTCTAGCGCACACACTGTAAATCATCAAGGGGATTTTGGGTCTAGCGCACACACTGTACATCATCAAGGGGATTTTGGGTCTAGCGCACACACTGTACATCATCAAGGGGTTGTGGATTGGGTGAATCACATGCCCTGTAGATCAAGGGTTTTAGGTTCGATCTATCACACTTGCTTTAGGTCATGAATACAAGTATCGTGTGTCCGATCCCACGCTGGTGCGTGACCAGGAGCAGAGTCACATGACCATTCTCACAGTTTCCTTTTAAGTAAAGCCCATCTTTCAATAATTTCCATGAATATGGAGAATTTGGTCTTGCAGTCGTCGAGAGAAAACAAGACATTAAATTACGGTATATATAAAATTATATTTCATAAATAAACAATATTAGTTTACGAGAATTGAATATTTCATAAATAATAAAGAACAGGAGTTGAATTGCCTGATCTCAACATAATCAATATTTTTATGCATATTGTCCCATTCAACTAGAATACACTGTAGCATTATCTTTAAAGATACAATACATGTCTGTGGTAAGATTTAGATATAATAGTTCAATAATAGGTAATTATAAGTAATCGGAGCAAAGTTATCACTGACCGAATCCAATCATTAAATAGCAATCGTATTTCAATCTTCCGTGAATGACATTTAGATTTACTACTTCTTGGTTTATTACATGCAACGTTTCAATCCTCTTACAGGTATCTTTATCAAGCAATGTTATTATGAATATTTCAATCTGTTTAAATCTCTACTATCCGATAATCTAGAGAGTTGAGTAAGCATCTGTCATGTGAATAAAGGTCTACAGAAAAAATTTATATAACATTTGAAACCAAAATAAAACCTGGGGCCTTATTTAGTTATATGATTGGATAATATTAGATTGATTTTAGTGCTAAGCCAATCAAAACTGAAGTATCTACTAAAATTTGGATTTTATCTTAAGTTAAGATTTCGTGAATCAGGGCCCAGAAGTGATAGGAAGATTTAGGCATCTTAATGCATCTTGAAACTAGGCCTATATACGTAGGCCTATAAACAGCTAATCGTAATTTTCTGTTTTCATATCATTTAAACCCAACTCCTCATTCTGTTCAAATGTTCGCTCATAATGTTCTACTTTCATTTCTGGATCGTCTTCGGGAGCGTAAACATTCTGAAGATAACTATTCCCGGCTGGATCATCAAGGATTAAATGAACATTTAACCTCTTTCCCTGGATAATCTCGTCTACATCATTACAAAACTTTTTGACTTTATTACCAGTTGAGCTGTCACCGGCCATGAAGGGATTGGCACTCAGTTGATCACGGATGTTTGTTAGAATCCCTTCAACTGTAGTAAATTTACCCCCCAATGTTCCCATCTGTGATTCCAGCTCGAGTTCAGGGATACTGATAGAACTGGTTTCGGTTTTTAACAAGTCTCGACTAAGGTCGGATTTATCTGTTATATGTAGTGTTATCCTCACGCCCTTTTCCTGCATTCCGCTTGCCCCCTTCACCTCGTTATCACGATATCCGCAGGCATCACAATTACACGCCATAATCACCACTTCTTTAAAATTTGGAATGTCAACCATCTTCATGTTTATGGTGCAAGGGGAGTTACAATTTGGACAATTTGACGGTAATTGAATTATTTCATCTTTTGCCACTGGAGCCGCTGTCTCTGTGTTAAGCCCATCCGTATCAGAACTTCCCATCATTCCAAGTTGTTCGTCCTGAGACACGCTGCGTTTGTATCGATTGATTTTCATATCAGGATCTTTATTTGGCACGTGAAGATTTTCTACGAAGCTGTTACCTGTCGGATCTTCAACGATCAATGTGAAAGGTTCGTCCAACTCTTTCAATTTCTCCAACTTCTTCGTAAATTCCTCAATTTGAGCTGCCGCTTCGGGGTGCTGGATTTTTCTCAGTACTTGATCTTGAAGAAGACCAGTGACAGCTCTGTCTATGATACCTTCCACTGTGGTCAAGACGCCTTTATTGGGTGGAACTTCAAATTCTAATTCTGGTATTTTGACAGTCGCGTAACTTGATTGAACAACTTGTCGATTCAAATCATTTGGAGTTTTGATTTTAACCGTGTAACTGACACCATAATCTTGTATTTTGGCTCCTGGTTGAAGTTCAGCATTTTTATAATTACAGTGTTCACAATTGAATGAAGAAACGATGACTTCTTGAAAGAATGGGATCCTTGTCAGAAACAACCTCGTGACTCCCTGTTCTTCACAATTCAAACACAAACTTTCAATTTCTGTAATTTCTGGATCATCATCTTCCGCTGTTATATCCCTAAACAAGGGTTTTTTCGTTTCAGCCATTTTCAATGATTAAATTAATTCCAATTATTATTACTCGGTCAGGTACAAGAATTACATCAACACGTGTAATAAATAACAACAAACGGATGTACTTGATTTCGATAATTTAATCAACATTCAGCACAGGAGTGAACTAACCGGAAGTGAAGGCGATCGTTTACAGAGTATTGTGAATATTCTAAACAAGTACAACCTACACTAACAGATTGGCCAGGGCAGTTAGAATACAATCGAACGTTAATTGTGTTGATATGATTTTAAAAAGTAAATATAACGCCGAGCGAAGCAAGTCGATATATTTTCGTAGGCCCTACTTTTATTATGTTAAAATTGCGTAATCCGTTTGCCGTTAAACAGAACGACCCCGTGAAGCAAATACTAATATTTTATGAATAAATATTACTACTGCAATTGAAGCTTGATAAATGCTTTTGATTATAAATACAGGATTATTGTAGTCAATGGCGATCAATCACAGGACTTTGTGCTAATTGGAACTTAATTAAAATCGGGCAGACTATAGAAACGTGCATCAATAGCTTTATAATACCACGTAGGCCTACGTCCGCTTCCATCTCAGCTGATCTTGTAGACAGTGAATTTGCTTAGTTGCAACCATAGATAATGATGTCGACCCATTTACTTTCGGCCTTTGGACACCGGATATTTCGGGCAGACCGTGGGTAGCTCATGTGCCAAAGAAAAAAAAAGAAAGATATTCTAGTCGGCAACACAAATTATCTGGATTTCGAAAAACACGAATTTTCTTATATATTGAAAACGGGAAATTTGTACGCAATTGTCCCGGCATGATTTTTTTTACGAATCGTATTTCTTTGAAATTTGTGTAATAATCGGTATACCCCAACTTTGGTTTTAGAGGCGGAAAACGCATTTCAGGCTGTACAATTTTCAAAATGCCAAATACTCCCTGACAGTTAGCCTATAATTCTACCCCGACCGGGCCAATGCAACGAAGACGTACGTGCATTCAGTTTCAATATTCAATATAGGGAAAATCCCCCATCCCCCCGGAGAGAACCACCCGGTCAATGAAAGTGATGACAGGACTTGTTATTACAATAGAGATAAATCAATTTCACCATTCAATAAATTTTTCCCCGGAGAGAACCACCCGGGTCAATGAAAGTGATGCCTTGTTATTACAATAGAGATAAATCAGACGTGTTGTTTATTTCCTACGACACTTCACCATTAAAAACACTGACATGACGTTATCTCGTGACTGTCTAGTGACCATAAAACCACCAATTGATTATTCATCAATACTGCTGAATCATTTTTATCATGACGTCATTTTGATTACACCTGTTGTTGAGACAGACCGCAAGATAGACAGCTTATCAGCCACAGGACTTTATGCTGAAATTATTAAACCTGTTTCGAGACACATAATCACAGTAAATAGTTTATCAAACAAACCATTGATCATTGACGTAAAAATATGCTGAACAGCACTTTTATAAAATGATATGAAATACGGTTTCCTTTTCTAACTGCACTAATGAAGACGGCCTTAATGCCATGCTATAGAAGGACTATGAATATGGTGCAGTTTGCTCGGACAGCGGCGCTACGGACTAAGCCCTACTCTTATTTCGAATTCCCGCTGCCAAGTGTGTACATGTATTTTGATGTGTACGCGAAAGGGACATTTTATTTCCGTCCCATCTATACGATAGGGAACCGCTCCTTGCCGGATCATACATCAAGCTGGAAAATCCCATGAAACTTTTTCGGCCACCCAGCGCAGGATCTCCGAGTTTGTTAGAGTCAGGGTCCGCATAGCCTACGCATACCTTCACGGCCCCACTAGTTAGACCTTGAGATTGTGAAAGTTAGCCGGGGTTTACATGAAACAATAAACGTGTTTATGATCTAGAAAAGCTTAATTAAACTATATATAAATAGGCCTATATAGTTGTTTATTATAACCTAGCTGGTCGATGCTCTGCATACTGGACACGTTATGTTCTAGACGAAATTTCGAGGCGGGGGGGGGGGCACGTGGCTAAGTGGGTAAGGCGCTGGCTCGCTAGCCTGGGGGTCGGGTGTTCGATCCCTTCATTGGCCGAGAAAGTTCATCTCGATTTTCCGGCATGGTTACCCTTTGTCAGTGATGCAGAACGGAGGGCCTGGCAAGGACAGCTGTCCAGTCGTTCGGATGGTATGATAAACCGAGGTCCCTGTACACATTGGCGTGCACGTAAAAGATCCCGTGGCAGTTGGAATTCGATATTAAGAGTAGGCAATAGCGCGCCGCTGCCCGGGCAAAGTTCCCTCATAGCCATTCATAGGCATACGGTATGGTGTATGCCCGTCTTCCGTTAGTCCAGGTTAGGTGCAGAAGTTAAACCCCATTTCATTCCATCTCATTTCAGTGAGATGTTGACATTGTGAAAGTTATAGTCTGAGTTTACATGAAACTTAATAAGCGTGTTTATGACCTACAGCAGGATATAATAGGTTGATAAAACTATGTTGTGATGACTGTTGATCATCCAGCTGGTCTGTGATCTACATATTGGACACATGTTCTTCAGAGACGAAATTTCTGATATACATCCAAGACTGAACAGTGGCGGATTACCACGTGTACAGTGAGTGAATTACCAAAGTGCTTTGCAGATCCACGGTGACTCAGTGAGTAAGACGTTGGCTCACTAACCTGGAGTTCTCGTGTTCGATCCAGGCGTCGGCCGAGAAAGTTTATCGGGATTTATCGGCGTGGACTATCTTTGTAACTTTTGCATGACCGATGGCATTGTCGTTCGGGTGAGACGGAAAACCGATGTGTATATTAGGGTGCACGTAAAAGATCCATAGTAGTTTTAATTCGATGAAACATTGGCACTCATGTTATTAAGAACCCTTGACAGTTGGAATTTCGATATAAGAGTATAGGTCATCATATAGCACCGTAGATAACGAAATTACCTCATCTCTTAACCCTCATAGCGCCACCGTGAGGACTTAAATTTTCCCTGATTTCATTTCTATTTATGCAAGTCACGTAAAAAGGCACTTGATCAAAGTTTACTGAAGGGCCTACACCAGTCTGATGAATTGTTTCAATAATGCATTGTATTCGATAGAATTGTGAACTATATATAATAGTTTGCTACCTGACATTCAGTGATTTCAGATCGTACTTGTCTGTTTAACCTACGATGTATATTAAAATTTAAGAGGTTGGTTGAGAGAGGGAGGGAGGGAGAGAGAGGGAGAGAGAGGGAGAGAGAGAAATGAAATGAAATGGGGTTTAACGTCCTACTGTTCTGCTCCTAACCTGGGCTAATGGAAGACGGGCATGCGCCATACAGTGTGCTTTGAGTGAAATTTTGCCCGGGCAACGGCGCTACCGCCTACTCTTATATCGAATTTCAACTGGCAAGGGATCTTTAACGTGCATGCCGATGTATATGTAGGACGTCGGGTTTTTGTCCCATCCAAACGACTAGACAGCTGTCTTTGTCAGCCGTCCTGCATCACTGACAAGTGGAAACCACGCCGGCAAATCTGGATGCACTTTCTCGGCCAATGCAGGGATCGAGCACCCAATCTCCCGGCTAGCTAGCCAGCGTCTTACCCATTCAGCAAGAGAGAGAGAAAGAGAGAGAGGGAGACTCTTCTTGTGTCATTCCGTAATGTGTATTGTGTGCACGTACATGTGTATCCTTGACCAAATGGAACCAAGAGTTTGAACTTGAACTTGAATCTTGCGATTAAATAGCCATTGGACTATTGAACGGTGGGATTAATTTGCTTTAGGAGCTGGCTATTGTTGAAAGAAGATACCAATCGTTGATTATATTGATATGACATATATCAGATGCCTAATAAGGTAATAATACTTTATATAAACAATGGTAATCAACTGTTTAATACCTTTTAGTGATAATATGAGGTCAAAGGTCAAGGTATAAGTGCTGATTCGACTGCACGTGGACACATCTTGACAGTTTTCAGTATATCGAGCATCAAATCTGCAATAACAAACTAAAAACACCAGTTGTTTATCTGATACTCACGACTTGAAAATAATAATAATTATTGCATGGGTTTTCATTTATAAAAAAATGAAATGGGGTGTTTTACGTGCACATCAACATGTACTCGGTTTCTCGGATCATCCGAACAACTAGACAGCTTTTCTTGTCAGACACTCAGTCTATTTCACCGCTGACATTGAAACACCACGCCGGAGATTGAACACGCAACATCCCGTGTAGCGAGCCAGCGTCGTACCCACCGTGACTCTACATTTCATTGGCCAAGTCGGGCGGAATAGTAGGACGTAAAAGCCATTCCATTTCAATACAACCGACGAATATTGAACATGATATAAATCAAAACCTCCGGAGATAATCCTTGAGGTTGGACAGACGGACCCTACTCTCCTGTATATAATTAAATGTCAACTGTTTTTAAATCCGTTGAAAAACAGGATCATCCGATGGCATGGGGAGTTTATTGTGGTCGTGTCGTATTAATCAATGTCTTACTAAAAAATTATATAACAATTAAGGTGTAAAGAAAGACCTACAGAGGGCAGATTTAGCTCTTGAATAATGCATTTAAACAAAGATTTCCTAAGAAAAACTGACCTTTTTTCCTTTTTTGTTTGGGGGGGGGGGGGGGAGTGAATGGTTAGCGTGCGCGCGCTAAATCATAGGGCCTGCCATTGAGTCAACTGGGGTTGGTTTCGAATCCCCGGTTTTGTGTGGCAAGGAGTAGGGTCGCCTATCCAGCCTCGTGGGTTTTCTCCGGGTACTCCGGTTTCCTCCCACTGCTAAAGACCCCTACTCGCAATCGAATTATTGAAATGAAATAAAACCATATGTTAGTCCCGAAATGACCTAGTTTGTGTCGAGTGGACGTTAAACCCCATTTCTCTCTCTCTCTCTCTCTCTCTCTCTCTCTCTGGTCGTTTATTTTTCAATAAACCCTTTTCAGAAGACTGAACTCCAATTTACCATTTGCCACTCTTAAAAGGGTTGGGGTTAGTATTCCTCATTTATATGAAGCTGCCATTGTGGATTCAACTTCGGTTCAATTAACTGTCGGAAATTTCCCAAACCTTCCCAGCCGGGTCAAAATTTGCATAAAGTAACAATAGGGCTACTTTAAGTATACGTAATCTGGTGTACGTAACCGACTCCGTGTAAGAATGTTCAAGGACGCCTACGAAGTGTCTTAATTACTTGACCATTGTTAAATTGCATGGGATTACGGAAAATACCGAGGACTCCCGACTAGTTTGAATAGTGGATAATCATATTATTAAGAAAACGACGACAGTGTTAATCCTTATATTAATTATGACACGATCTGTGTGTAATAGATTATGTTTGTGACAGGCGGTGTGACTATCGGGCACATTTACCTCTAGACGAACTTGTGACTTGGTCTTCACCCATAAAGACCTGACAGAATAGATGGCTTATCTCATCACAGTGTTTCGTTTAATATATCGCTACACTCAGCTGATTCGATGCAGAAGTTAATGTGGCGGATGATGGTGATCTCATGCGCCTCAAAATTTTGAATGTTATATTCGGGTCCAGATATGCGCCACAAATAACGATTGATTGCAATCCCGACTTTCTCTGCCCGGGGGGGGGGGATTCCTCTCCCCTTGTAGTCCAATAACTCCTTCAGGTGGGGGTTTCAGTCTCAATTTAACATCCACTCGGTCAAAGATAGAGAGTGTGTGTGTGAGAGAGAGAGAGAGAGAGAGAGAGAGGCAAAAGTTGATCCTCGGGGTTAAGTTGAGCCACCCCCTCTCCAGTAAAGGTGGGGAATGGTGGGGCCATTTTAAATAGTCTACTAAATGACAGTGGGATAAGTCCGTCTAAAGTCTAGAACAAAGGAGCTTCGTAAAATAAATCGAAATGTTTAATCCATTGTATATAAGCATACTTGCGCCTATAGAAATAAAATGGGGTTTAACGTCCTACTGTTCTGTTCCTAAACTGGGCTAACGAAGACAGGCCCACGCCATACAGTGTGCTATGGGGGAAATTTTGCCTCCTCTTTATATTGAATTTCTTTTACATATACGCCAATGTAATCACGAGACCTCGTTTTCGGTCCCATCCGAACGACTACACAGCTGTCCTGCATCACCTCCGGGAATGGGATGGTGCACACCGGATAATCCCGAGGACTTTTCTCGGCCAATGCAGGAATCGAACACCCGACCTCAGGCTAGCGAGCTAGCATCTCACCCATTTAACCACCGTGACCCCTAGCTGCACCAATGTAAGTTAATGATCAATATATTGATCATATTTCTAGGTATTTAGTCTATGTAAATATACTAGATGTACCGGGTGGTTGTTTATTTCATGATATATGTTATTACGTCAATATGATAATATATCTATATAATACCTATATAATACCTAGGAGAGAGTATTGGCCCTGGAAAGATGATATTATATACTTGCATTATACGAGTCAACATCCTTACCTATGGTTCAACCACACTATTATCAGTTGTTTATTACGTAGAGTCTGTTTAAAGCGAGAATGTCCTATTTTAAGTTATATTTTTAAATTGAATTAAAACAAAGCCTTAATTAAAATAGATGGTATCTATAATTAGTCCTACCTTGTTAAAGAATAATGCTATAATTCACTATTATTACCAGTTCCGAAATTGGCAAAAATATTATTTTCAACTTCAAATTCAAATTCAAACGTTTGAAGATAGCTATTCACATGTAGGATAGAAAGACGAGGGAGGTAATTTTGTTATTATTTCCAGTGTGAATGATTTTTAAGTGTGAGAATGATATCTATGATCGTATAAAAGAGAGTTGAAAACCTATAGAGCAAAAGACATAGAAATAATTATGTTTTGACTTTCTTACAAAATATGAAATTCACGCTTTAAGATGGATACTATAACTTGCAGCACAAGAAAATGATGGGGGTGGGGCGTGGATAATTTATGTGGATCTGCAGCAGAGTTTATAGCGATTGGAAACATACAAATTTAATCAATATTTATAATATGGTTTATGGTATCGGGATTTTTCAGCGTTGTTTCCCCTTGTCGGTAGAGCAGGACGGAGAGCCTGGCAGGAACAGTCTATTATAGTCGTTCAGATATGGAGAAAAGAAAAAGCGAGGCCTCCTCCCACCTTTCTTCTATGAGATATAGAATATCGTGTCAGTAGCTATAAGCCTATATTATAATATATAAATTAAGAATGATATATTTGGCTGTACATCAACAATAAGGTGCCATGTGCCATATGTTACAATGGTTCCATAGGTCACTGGTCATAGAGCACTGACCGCCACATAAACCGTGTCGTGTATATAGCCCGATACATATTCTTACATGTTTGGAGAGAGAAAGAGAGAGAGATGGGTGGGGGCAGATAATGGAAGAGGCTGCCGGGTTTAAAAAAAACTGGACCAAAACTATTCATTCGGGACTAACATGGTTTAATTTTTTTTTTTAAATAATTCGCTTGCGCGTAGAGGTCTTTAGCAGTGGGGTGAAACTGCATCGAGAACCCGGACAAAAACTCACGAGGTTAGACATGCGACCCTACTAACCCGGGCCCCTGTCACGTACAATCGGGGAATCGAAACCACGCCACTTGACTCAATGACAGACCTTATGATACAGAACGCGCACTCGACACAAACCAGGTTATTTCGAGACTAACGATATGAAAGAAATTACGCGGCCTAACCACTTCATAAATATATACGTTCTACATGGACTTTGAAATTAATAATATAACTCCTTCGGTCCCTGACGCAAAGGTAATAGTGTATTATGATCTTATTTTCTGGTTTGTTTTGTTGGGGTTTTTTTTTTTGTTTTTTTTGGGGGGGTATCAATTTTATTTTCTCACTCAAACTGGCCTCTACAACACGTGTGCATTTAATTGTCATGGAGGGTCTGCTTCCACAGATTTATTGCCTGCTGTGCCATCATTTGATTAGCCGCTGGCTTCGTTTATGTTTTTAACCATAACTGTAATTGTTTGAAAACAAATGACACTCAACCCTAAGAGCACGCCTGGCCGTGAAATATTGAAAGCTTTCACGTGTGGTCTACCGGTAAATCGTCGGCTTTCTTTCATGTGGTTTCCCCAATCACTGCAGGTGTGTCCAAACTCCTGAATTGTTCGTTTTCGATCAGGCTTGTTTTGAAATTAAAATCTCGGTGAGTAAATATTATATTCCAAACAACAGACGTCAGCGGATTGTTTTGATAACTGGTTTTTATTGATATATTTTATGACGTAGTGTATTGATTGCAATAAACACCCCCACAATATAAAATAGCTTCGTCCAATTTTCATGTATTATCTCCCTTGCCAGCTGGAACGAGGCTAGAAATGGCTGACTTCAGCTGATCGCTGACGAGTCACTGATACAATTTGATGAAAAATTCGATATGTATTAGAATAATTTTATTTATTTACGTGGAAAAAGTGATAGCTGTACCATTGCCAACATGTCGGGCTTCTTCGGCCTGGAGAATAAAGAGGTCGTGCGGATCAAAGTTAAGGTAATATATAATTTTTCCTACACAGCGATAAAAAAGAATCGATCGGATTCATACGGTACATGTAATATGGCATGGGCCGACAAAAATATTATCCGAATTGTAGGCCTACATCTATCGTCACTTCTGCTGTATGATTGAAATCGTTATGATATGTGTACATATTTCCGAACAGTTTATCAAAACTAGCTAGCGTTAGTCGTTTTGGCAAATTTTCCTTAGACTTAGAATATGCCAATGCTTATGAAGTTGAGCTGACTGAGGTCAGTATAGGCTATGCTATGTTCTGGGAAAACAACACCATTTCACCTGTTAATTAATCTAGTGAAAGACCTAAGAGCAAGATTTTTCAAATACAGATTGCCAAGAAATCTTTTCATTTTAGTTGTCACTGTGCATAGAGACAAGAAAACGTGAAAAAAATAATGTCAAGAGTTAAAGCCCCAATAACACTCTTGTTGTAACTGAAAAATATGTCCCAATCTTCATTCTGGTCAACAAATCGTATTATTTTAGAATATTCCAATTAAATGATGATATAAATTTCATCTTAACACACCTAATTTAAAAAATTGGAAAAATCCAACCAATTGATTTGAAAAGTCTAACGTAAACCTTTTCAAATGTGACTTGAATTTTAAAATATTTTCGAACCCTCTGGACAAATAAAATAGGTTGTAATGGATAATTTACACAACAGGTAGGACATTTAAACATCTAGTACTTAGAATAAGGGTATTATTTATTTTCTGGAGCTACCAAGCCAGTAAGAATGTTATTGTCCCTTTAAGCATGTTGTGATCGATCTAGGCCTTTCTTCACACACAATTGTCTGAAAATCGAAAATGTCTAGGCTACCAGTACCTGTGTGAAAAATTCAAGTTGTAATCCACCATGTAAAAATTTGCTGCCATTAATTTAAAATCAGGCTGTCTTCAGTTCAAGGAGGGTAGCCAACAATGCATGAAGTTTCTTCTAGCAGAGCAGCTCGCTACTGCAGTTAAAAGCAGCGTAGATGCGTAAATATTTTGTAATTAATATGAATAGAATGTCAATAGCCAACGAAAAATGCTTCAAGTTTAATTTAGACTATAAATTTTGCAGCTGGCAGATCATGTTCTCGCAGCTACAATAAGTAGACTTAGAGATGTGGCTTCATTATTAATGTAAGGCATGCTATGCAAGTCATAGGTTTTCAGTTTGAAGGTTTTAACATGGCAAGGAATAAAGTGAATTATAGTATATACAAATGAATAATTGTACAATATTTTGATTTCAAAATTGAACAATATTTTGATTTCAAAATTGAACAATATTTTGATTTCAAAATTGAACAATATTTTGATTTCAAAATTGAACAATATTTTGATTTCAAAATTGAACAATCTCAAAATTGAACAATATTTTGATTGTTTTCAAAATTGAACCATATTTGGATCTCGAAATGACCAAGTTTGTGACCAGTGGATATAATCTTGTGACTCCTTAACTTTAAGTTGCTAGAGACCAGACTATGATCTTCCGGGGGGGACGAATGTTTTGAAATAATAAGGTGTGAACACAGTGTTAATTAGGAAACTGAAAGTGTGAAAAGTATCTATAATGATAAATATGTCCATTTTCAATAGGGGGGTTGGGATGGCCTAGTGGTCTAGAGTGCCGCGCTTCGACCTCTAGCTGGCCGGTCACCTCTGGCTTGTGGCTGTGGTTTCGATCCCTGGTGTGAGCGTATGTGGCATGGAGATAGGGCGCCTTCTCAACCTCGTGGGTTTCCTCCGGGCACACCTGTTTCCTCCTACTGCTAAAGACTCCTACGCGCAAGCGACTTATTGAAATAAAACCATATGTTAGTCTCAAAATGACCTAGTTTGTGGACGTTAAACCCCATTTCTCTCTCTCTCTCTCTCCATCTTCAATAGCCCTGTTGGTGCAACAGATTATCATGTTAACTCCATATTATTTTTTCGGCTAAGTGGGTAAGGCGCTGGCTCGCTAGCCTGGAGGTCGGGTGTTCGATCCCTGCATTGGCCGAGAAAGTTAATCCAGATTTTCCGGCTTGGTTTCCTCTTGTCAGTGATGCAGGACAGGGCCTGACATGGACCGCTGTCTAGTTAAATTCTGATGGGATGAAAAATAAAGATCCTGTGTATACATTGGAGTGCATGTAAAAGATCCCTTGGCAGTTGGAATTCGAGGTCTTGTGAGGTTTCTCTGGCCCACAACTAGACATGTAAATGAATTATTGAAATAAGATTAAACCAAATGTTAGTCAAGAAATGTTTGTCTCACCTAACTGTATCCCTCTCTAATACTAACAATAACCCCCAACACAAACTTGATGTAGACAAAACAAAGATCTTTGATCGTTCGTATATACTTTGGATATATACTTTGTCTTATCAATTATTGAAAGCTAACAGCTTGATGATGTAAAACATTTATTGGAAGACATACATTGTACATGTAAGACAAATAGAGAAAGTTTATCCATCAATTATTTGGCCTGAAGGTGTACGTATGTTTGTCTTGTCAAGCTAACAGCATGTACATTGTAGGCCTACAGGTGTTTGCTAAACATAAACAATTTCTTGATGTCGGCTTTACATGTTGGTGGTCAGACAGCACGTGAGTTTGTCGCCGGCTTGTGATCATTGTCACGGATGAGTGACCGTAGTTGTCACATGTGACGTTATTTATTTAATTTGTACAGGTGACTTGATAATGTCACTAATCAGCTGATTGTCCAGGTAAACAATTAAGATGCTCTGTGACCTTCACCTTGTTGATTATTTCTAGTTCTATCTACATATATATATAGCAGATAATTCCTGTTATTACTTGTTGATTATGTAATATTCTGTAAAGTTTGATTTGTACATGTACTTGTGAATCAAACTTGCATAATACTTAGATTTATATAAAGAACTGACCGTTCTAGCTATATACATGTCCATGTAGTTTAAAGATAGATAATACAAAATGAATATATTGAAAATTTCATTTGAAATCAGTATTTGAAGATTTTGACAAGATGTGGAAAGATTGTTTATTATCATAGCAATGTACTTGTTAATCAAGACTTTGTTCGATTCAAAAGTTTCAAATCTACTAATTTAGCGTTTATTTTTCAATCCGTTTACATCTCTATCTTACAACGTCCAAGTGAGCTGATTATGTCTAATTAGTAATTTATATAACATTTGAAAATAAGTCGCATAAAATAGGCAGATTTAGCTCTTACATAATGGATGAATGTGATACATGTAGTCCTTATACACCAATTTACAGAAAACATTTTCTATTTGACACAGGTGGGGTTGGGATGGCCTAGTGGTCTAGAGTGCCGCCTTTCGACCTCTAGCTGGCCGGTCACCTCTGGCTTGCGGCTGTGGTTTCGATCCCTGGTGTGAGCGTATGTGGCATGGAGATAGGATAGGGGCACCTTCTCAACCACGGGGTTTCCTCCGGGCACTCCGGTTTCCTCCCACTGCTAAAGACCCCTACGCGCAAGCGAATTATTGAAATAAAATTAAAACATGTTAATCCCAAAATGACCTAGTTTATGTCGAGTGGACGTTAAACCCCATTTCTCTCTCTCTCTCTCTCTCTCATCCGAATAGAACAAACGCTGACAAGTGACACCCTCAAGGATATAAATATCAGGTTTTTATTCCTCAACCAGATCAGGGGGGGTTGGGATGGCCTAGTGGTCTAGAGTGCCGCGCTTCGACCTCTAGCTGGCCGGTCACCTCTGGCTTGCGGCTGTGGTTTCGAGCCCTGGTGTGAGCGTATGTGGCATGGAGATAGGGGCGCCTTCTCAACCTCGTGGGTTTCCTCCGGGCACTCCGGTTTCCTCCCACTGCTAAAGACCCCTACGCGCAAGCGAATTATTGAAATAAAATGAAACCATATGTTAGTCCCGAAATGACCTAGTTTGTGTTGAGCGGACGTTAAACCCCATTTCTCTCTCTCTCTCAACCAGATCAACTTCCTCATGTCAAGCTTTTATTTATAAGAACTTAATCTTCTAGTGTTTCAGGCTGACCCATATTTAACCCCCTCTCCTGTATATAATGTACACATATAGACATCAAGAGAGATAATACATGTCCAGTATTTAGTTTAAGCAGGGTTATTTGTTTGTTCCATATCTACTATCTGTAGTAACCATACAACACCCTAATTAACTCCCTATTCTACTCCCCCCTGCATGTTTACTTACTCTACATGTACACAAGCTTATCATTTACTATCTGACTTAAGGGAGCTGTTAAAAGGGCTCTGTGAAAATGACACTGGCTGTTAAATTGTTTCAATAGCATTTAATTTCCCATCATATTTTATCCTTACTTGATTAATGACCAGGCTGCTGTTTCACAAAACATTCTCTTCTTTAAGTTAAGCATTTATTTAAAATGGTTTGTATCATGCAGCCTGTCATTGAGTTGAATCCACGGTTGTACGTGACAAGGAGTAGGGTCGCCTGTCCAACCTCGTGGGTTTTCTCTGGGTACTCCAGTTTCCTCCCACTGCTAAAGACCCCTACGTACACATGAATTATTGAAATAAAATTAATGACCATATGTTATTCCCAAAATGACCTAGTTTGTTGAGAAGGTGCCCCTATCTCCATGCCACATACATGTACGCTCACACCAAGGCTCGAAACCACAGCCACAAGCCAGAGGTGACCGGCCAGCTAGAGTTCGAAGCGCGGCACTCTAGGCCACTAGGCCATCCCAACCCCCGACTGACATGGAAAGCATGGTAACAAGGTTCACCCATGAATACATGTACATGGACATTGTGACTGTGAGTGAACTGACACAGATCACTAAATATTTCTACGCCGTCACCCACGCATGTAGGGCCAAAGTTATTTTTAGTCTTCCTTTTTCCCCCTTTTTCTGCCAGGTTTTGGTGGTTATTCATGATTTTGAGGTGGAAGGATACAAGAGTTGTGAGGTTGGTTATGTTGAAAAGGAGGGACGTAAATTGCTGGTTTAGTTGTCTCTACTTCCAGCTTGTCATAGATCTCAAGTTTTTCATGGAGGACCTCATACATGCTTTTGGGCAAAAGTTTGCCACATGTTGCTCCATCTGTGGCAGAAAGCGTTTTACCCAACAAATATTTGGGAAAAAGTTACGAGAATTAACATTAAAGTCAATGGGGAAATAATTAGTGATCTGTGGACATCTATTGCGCTGGTAACTATTGAAATTGAAACGACCGCGTTAGTATTGTCATTTTGATGACACATTCAACTCTAAGATATTTAGTACATCGTAAAACTGATTATAATCACCATTACACAAGTTTCACCAGTAGTAATTATTTATAGAGAATTATAGACATTTGAACAAGTCACATAATTACAGTGGATTTATAAAAGTTTGAACAAGTCACGTAATAACAGCAGGTTTATTGTCTGACCAAACAGACCAACTGTCCACCATTAAACACATAATTACAGTGGATTAAAGATACATTATGTAAGATAAGATAAAGAGATGGCAGTTCTCACTATAATAGTGAAAAAACTATATAATGTATAAGGAATTTGTTGAAAATTTCAGTCAAATTGATCCACTATGAGCCGAGAACTAAGCAGAGAAAATCAATAAGATAAACAGCATCGGCTTGATTATCCAATTTTTTGATTGATTTATCAATTAGTGTTAAACTGCATAATATAGGATCCTAATCCAGCCAACATCGAAGGAGAGCCATGATATTGAGAGTTTATTATGGTCTGGATAAGTTAATTAATGTCTAATTAATAGTTTTTTCAGGCCTAAAGAAAGACTTGTAACAAGCAAATATAGCTCTTGTATAATGTATATTTAATATAAAAGTTTGAACAAGTCTGGTAATTAAAGTGGATTTACTGAACTTTCCTTTTTATCATCTGATCCAACTGACCACTGTCCATTTAACAGTATGGCCCAGCTCTACTAAACTCTTCACCCCTTGGTCACTTATGGTCATCTCATTGAAGTTTTTATCAGGTATTAAAACTGCCTGATAGCTGGGGATCATTAAAGGTTTAGCAGTGAAATAAGGGCCATTTAGTCATGCTTGATTGGGGAATAAGGGTCGTATTTAGTCAAGCTTGATTGATGAATAAGGGCCATTTATAGCTTGATTATATTAAGAGATGCCTGTGCCATAAACCCTGTTTTTTATAGGATACATGAATGATATGACAGAGTAAGACAATAAATAAATTGAAAGCTGTGTTATCTTCCATGATGAATGAGAATTACAGACTTAGTATAGTATTATTTTAGTTGTCGGACTACCCCTCGATCTGACAATGTAATGGAAGTATTATTTTAGTTGTCGGACTACCCCTCGATCTGACAATGTAATGGAAGCATTATTTTAGTTGTCGGACTACCCCTCGATCTGACAATGTAATGGAAGCATTATTTTAGTTGTCGGACTACCCCTCGATCTGACAATATAATGGAAGCATTATTTTAGTGGTAGGACTACCCCACAAACGATCTGGCGCTGTAATAGTTGTAATAGTTTTAGTTGTAACTTTGTCAGACTAACTGACACAGGCGCGGATCCAGAGGGGGTGTTTGGGTGGTCCCCCCCTCCCCCCCCCCTCCCCCCCCCTCCCCCCCCCCCCCGCTCAGCTACATAAAAAAAAAGTAATGCCTTGCATCAATGAAATTACATCACAAAGTGATGCTACATCAGTATAAAAATGATTTCTCTGTTTAAAAAGCTCAATTTGTATGTATGCCTATGTAATTTAGAGACGATGATGGCAGATTTCTGTAACAAACCTGACAAACCCCCTCCTGCAAAAATTCCTGGATCCGCCCCTGTGACACTATATAAAGGAAGAATTATTTTGTTTGAAATTTTTAGTGGATATACAGTGTATACATTAAAACTATCAATCAGAAACGATAAATGATTTTGGGCAAAAAGAATTAAATCAGTAATTGTGTATTGATAAAATTGTACCTTATGTTTATATGTTCAATTACTAAATGCCATTCGAAGAAGAATGCCATGAAGGGAAATTTAAACCTCATGGTACTGAATATCTGATAAATGATGAATTATGAATAATTGTGGATTATTAGCATTAATAACTGGTAGTTACATCAATTTACTGTTTTATAACCGGTCATTACAGCTGATATATCACAGTAAATACGGGTTATAATACATCTATTTATAGATTTATAGGCAATTATATATTCACTGGGTGTATGTGTAGTTTCTATTAACCAGGCACAACTGATACAGTTGTAAGAAGTGTGGATGAACATGCCTATTTAATCCCTGAACTGTTGGTCAAGGCTGACCACTGCCTGAAGTCACTTCTGTGCTCACTTGTGTTGATATGCTGATAACATAGTAACCTTTCACGACCTTTTTGTACTCTCCACATGTTTTTCCCAAACTATTAAGAACACAGATGTCAGGTCGGACATATAGGGATGTCATACACTCTTCTAGAAATACATGTGTTTTATTACTGACTCTAAAAGATTCAGAATTAATTACATGTTGGACTTTGTAAAATAAGACATGATAAAACTACAAACAGGTTTTTCTCCGCTACATGTACATGGAAATTATATTTACACGAGACCAACGTTTTCGCAGGTGAAAACAAGTACATGGGGAACAGGCCTTGCACAGTATAACTACAGACACAGAGAGGGTTAAACGTCCACGCAACACAAACTTAATCATTTTGGGACTAAAATATTGTTCATTTTTATTTCAATAATTCGCTTGCGAGGTTGGACAGGTGACGAAAAAGTTCATTAGGATGGTTCCCCTCCGCACATGTGATTACAACATGGTTTACATGATGATGACATGGTTTACTGATTACATCATGGTTTTCATGATTACGTCATGGAATTGTGACATGGTTTACATGATTATGACATGGTTAATACATGACTGTGGCATGGTTTATATGATTGTGGCATGGTTTACATGATTATGACATGGAATTGCAACATGGATTACATGATTGTGACATGGTTTAGGCCTACATGATTATGACATGGTTAACATGATTGTGACATGGTTTACATAATTGTGACATAATTCTAAATTCATTTTGTTTTTATTTTGTCAGAAATGCGATGGAATGATGCAGCCGGAATATAAGAAATTTTCCATAGATCCTCAAATTAACTCGTTTGAGATGTTACACGGTATTTTAGCCAGAGCTTTTGATATTCAAGGGTGAGTCAAATTTGCGTTACTTTTGTCACTTTAAGCCTTCCTTTTGTACACCCTCTTGAAAGTCTTTGAGCAGTATTTTCATTTTTCGAAATATGTATCAAATTTATATTTTACTACAATGTATAAGTTATTTATATTATACTATAAGTTATTTATATTATACTATAAGTTATTTATATTTTACTATAAGCTACATGTATAAGTAATTTATAGTTTATAAATTATTTATATTTTACCATATTCCAGTGATTTTACTATAAGCTATTTATATTTACTATTTTCCAGTTATTTTACTATAATAAATTTATATTTTACTATTTTCCAGTGATTTTACTATAAGTTATTTAGCTAAAGATAATGAGAGTCAAGATGTGTATTTATCCATGTTATCCGACTGGGATCTGGACGCTGCTATACAATGTGCTGGAGATCCATGTCTTAAACTGAAAGTAGACCTGAAACCATTTGAAGAAGGTGAGTTAATATTATAAGACTGCCATTTGCAATATAAAATATTAGACTTCCGCTCATGTTTGCTTTCACTTGGTTCAGTTTGGAGTCACTTTCGTGCAGTTCCTCCATGTGAGTGGTGCAGAAAGGAAAGCCTGTCAAGAGACAACATAATTGTTCGGATCGAACAGGAAACCAAGGTTATTTTTACGTAAAAGAATGTTTGGCACAATAATTGTTGTCAACTAAATGTAATGTTCTGAGTTCGTGTCCTGGCTTTGAGCTGAGAGACAAAGAAAGCATGACTAGTTGCATGGATGGGACAAAAAACAAGAATGACCATATGTTAGTCTCCAAATGACAGGAGTATCAGGACCCCACTTTATTTTCTGCATACCAGAAGTTGTTTTAAAACCTTATATAAGTATGCTGTGTGGTCCATAGACTGGTTCGAATCCAAGCAACCATCATCCTACCCCACTACATAAATCTTCCTTATTAACAATGAACAAAGAATGATTTTTCGTTAAGAATGAAACAGATTATCTACATTTACAGGTCTGGATGATTGGGATGTTATAGCCCCTAACGATATCCCGCAACATAAAGTATCAACAGTATTAGATAAGGGATCTATTTTAGGGTCCATTACAGGAACTATTAGTAACCAAGTTGGTCGTACTGTTTCCAGTATGCAACGAGCTATGGGTAAGTTAAAGGTTTAGAAGGAAACTATCAGTCTAAAGGCCCGTTCTCATGGGCGACATGTAGTAACTACTTGTAGATCTACGTGTGGTATCTACATGTAGATTACACATTCGTATATAAATGAGTTGATATGACTTAGAATCTCGCGATAATCTTGTTTTGTCTTAGCATAATGGCGTCATCAAGCGACAAAGAGACACTGGCTATTATTGCGGTACATTTGATAAATAAAAACAAAAAGAAAAAGAGAAAACCTAAATCTGTCTGGGTTAGGTTGTGCGAGGTAAAAATTGACAAAATGCTCTGTCTCAGTTTTGCTGAGCGGCTCTTGATGGGTGCGCTTCGCGTCCATGTTTACAAACAACAAGGGGAGAGAACTCGTGTTTGTACTAATACTTGACGTCTCTGATTGATCAATTTCATACGATCTGTTGACTGAAATAGGGAAGTTTCTATTTCACCCAACTCGCTTTCAACTGGTTGGGAGCTTGTAAAAGTTGGTACGACTAGGGTGTTCTCACGCTGCAACTCGGGTCGATACTACAAGTAGTTACTACAAGTTGCACCGTGAGAATGGGCCTTAACATTCCCAAAAATGATTAAAACATGGATCCTGTTTCGTTGTATTTTTTATAATTCAAAATTTTGTTTTACTTGTCTTCACAACACTAGGATCTGGAAGAGTTGTTTTATAACAGGTGTTCTAGTTGATGTGAGAGATTAGCCAATGAAATGATCTGTTACGACAAGTTTATGCTTTTTTGCCTGTCAAAAAATAAAATTTTGCAACGCGTCTGGTTTCGTGGAAGCGGGTCACATATATGCTACCTGGAATATGAAAGCTTCTAGGGATTGTCTCCCTTTGTCAGTGATGGGAGCAAAGAACAGTGTCTAGTTGTGTGGATCGAACAGAAAGCCAAATTCACATTTCCGTGCATGTAATAGAACTCCTTGACAGAAGAGTTGGTAGAAATCCTAATATCACATAGCATTATGTTCGATCTTTAGGGTGGTCATTATTTTACTAAGCATTTAAAGTCTGCGAGTAACAGTAAGCCTACTGTTTACGAGTTGTGTATGAATCTAAGAAGGCCTATTCTTTAGCCAGTTGTGGATGCAGTAGCGCAGTGGATGAAGAAACATGGGATGTTTTAAACTCTATTCACAATTTTTGTTGAGATGATTTATTCTCTGTTTCAGGTTTGAAAGGTGACGATGAGCAATATAAACCATCCAAACCAGCCATGACAGATTCTGAATTCCGTAATTACCTGGACAGCATAGGTGTTCTTATTAAACCGCAGGAGTTCCGATTGGGTATTTACCAAGGAGGAATCGAACCTTCATTACGACGTGTAGCGTGGCGCCATCTATGCAATATATATCCAGCGAATCTGAGTGGTAAAGAACGCTTTGACTACATGAAACAGAAGGAGAAGGATTATTATAAACTCCGTGACGAATGGAAAGAACGGTTCCGAAACGACACCGCAACGGAAGAAGTGAAATATGTCGCTTCCATGGTAACCAAGGATGTTTTACGAACTGATAGGGGTCATAAATTCTACGCTGGGTCGGATGATAACGAAAATATTTCTTCGTTGTTGAATATTCTTGTGACTTATGCGTTGACACATCCAGATGTTTCTTACTGCCAAGGAATGAGTGACATCGCGTCACCTATTCTCGTGACTCAGAAGGACGAGGCACAGGCCTATCTTTGCTTCTGTGGGCTCATGAAAAGACTAAAGAACAATTTCATGCCCGACGGTGCGGCTATTATGCTGAAATTTAAACATTTAGGTTTGTTGTTGCATCTTCACGACCCTGAGTTTTACACGTTCCTACAGCAAATAGGCGCAAATGATTTATTTTTTTGTTATCGATGGCTCTTATTAGAGTTAAAACGTGAATTTCCGTTCGAAGATGCGTTGTATATGAAGGAAGTTATGTGGAGTACGCTTCCACCAGATCCTCCGTCAGAGGAACTAGAGTTAACGGATCCAGATTACAGCGTTCATCTTTTATCCACGTCACCTTGCTCACCTACTTTCTCCTTTCAACAAACTGTTTACGCCAAATTACTGGCCATGAGACGACATGGTTCTTCGCAAAGAATGGCGGCTAACAACGAGCTGATTCCTGGAAACTCGGCAAATAACAACAGCATGACGAACTTCGATACTTCTCCCAGTGAGGAACACGGTCTCATTCGTTCTCAAGATTTTCCCTGCTTGGACGATCCGATCACTAAAGCCATGCAAGAAACGGCATCAAATATTGACAAGCGCCTGCATGACAAATCGCCAATGGAGACGGAAAACAACATGGAGAATATAAAACGGAGTCAAAATGAGAAAAATCTGACAGATGACATAAATGAGATGAATGGAATACATGAAGACCAAACGAACCAATCGTATGCTAGCTCTAATGGGAACTGCGAATCTACAACATTAACTACGTGTTCAATATCTGTAACAGAACCAACCAGGAGCGAGGAAACGGTGGGAGAAACGGGAGCGAGACGCGAAGGAGGGGAGGAAGAAGGGAGAAGTATAGAACCAGAGAGTGAACAACAAACTCAGTTTTATATTTCACTGGAAGCAAGTGGGGAGACAACTCCTGCTACTCCTAAACAGACTCTTAAAAATGATTCTGGAGGATTCTTCAGTAACATGAAGCGAATTATGTCGTCTCCGAAACGCAGACCTAATAATATAAGTATTAAAGAAGCGTCGAATTCGACGGACAATACACATAAAATTAATTCCTTGACGGAGACCGTTGTGAGAAATAATACTAGTCATTTAGAGACATCGCATTCATCTTTAGGCTCGAGTAAAATGTCTGATTCACATATTTCTGATTGTATAGAAGCCACGGAGTCGCCCATGTCAAGTTCGCGAGCCTCGATTAAGTTACCTCCACCGGAAGATTTTGGTTGCGGGAATCCATTTTTAATGTTTTTGTGTTTAGGACTGATGTTACAACATCGTGATTATATAATGGGCAATAATATGGACTACGAGGAAGTGGCTATGTACTTTGATAAAATGGTTCGTCGACATAACGTACATCGAGTTCTGTACACGGCTAGACAATTATACTCAGATTATTTACGCGTTCAGCAGAATTTGGTTGAGAATTCACAACATGACGACGATTCGGGTTTTAGTGTTTAAAATCTCCCCCATTATCAAGTGTAAACAATTTCTGGCTGTGAAACTGATATTTAAAATACTGCTGTCTGGATAATTGTGACTGAAGGCTTGATAGTCAAGTCTTGTTGTAGAGATTTGTGATAAAAAGACATATTATAAATCTAAAAAACAATTCTGGAGTCTTGAACATGAAGTTTTTGCTTCAATTATTGTGATTATATCAAGCAGTATTTTGTAATGATATATGTACAGGTCCTCTCGAGAAATGGAATATGACTTCAATACAAATCCACTTGCATGTGCTAAAAAATATATAAAGAAAGGCTAAAGTATATAATGTATCAACCTTTCACAAAATGTCTCATAAAATAACTAAACCTCTTTCATATCCGCCAAAATATTGTGTTTAATTGGCGTAAAGGAGTTAAACCGCTAATTGAATTGTCCATTATATTAAAAACACGAATTACATGTACTATTCAATGTTGTTTCATTTCCATCCATATTCATGTGTATAATCTACATGTAACTCTGAATATATGGGATCCTAATATCCAATGGACATTTTAAAATCAGTACATGCTGTTGTGTACTCTATGGTATCGCACCGGTTTACGATGAAGACACAAAACATTCTATAAGACAGTGTGGACATAGTTAAAAACAGCTGTATTAATCAACGACAAAATAATGAAACAAAACATGTAGAATACTAAGCATGTGCAAACGACTGCCATTCAGTTTGGACTGTTCGCATATTACAGCAAACATTGATTTGAAATTGCTATATGTTTTAAAACATTGAATGTTAATTACTTTATGTACATGTAAACACTTATTTTAATGTCCCAGGGAATAGGGTACAATGTATACACTGTTTAAAGATACAGTATGTGAAAAAGCAAAAACTGCCTATTGCAAGTTTCTTTTTTTGGCTTCATATGTTATATAAATTATTATTTAGACATTTTTAACAACATGACAAGCTTATAATCAACTCTCTAGATTACTGGATGACAGAGATTTACACAGATAGAAACATGACTGCCATTAAACGATTTGATTTAAAAATATGCGAAGTCTTGAAGAAAAAGTACGATTGTTACAATAATAAACAATCTATGTTACATGTTGACAAAACTACAAACAGTGATAACTTTGGCTAGAATAAGTCTATTTGAATGTCATTTTCAAAATATTCAATTAGCATTATCTATTTTTGAACTTCATGTAGCAAGAACAGTCAGCTCTTTATCTAAATCTTACATAATGTGTCTTTCACAATGGTACAAAATTTAATTCTAGAAAACAAATCATACTGACTATTTCATTTCATATTGTGTCCTTTTAACTTCTGCAACCACTCAACCTGGCCATTAGAAATAGTTGGTCCGTTGTAAAATCTTTTTTTTGTAGTGAGGTTTGAGGTCTAAGATGGCATAACACTAAGTGAACTTATAAATTGATATTTTAATAATCTACATCGATACATGTACTTGCATTTTATAGCTTTCGGCATTTCATATTTATCTCTTACTTCTACCTTAATTACTGAGTAATGTTGTGTTGTTAGATCGATTTACGGGACCTGGCCCCAAGTTCACAAAGCATTCTCAGACTTAAGTTGAGAATTTGCTCAACTTTCAATCGCTGTTTATGAGAAATATCTTTGATGCAGAAACACAAAACTTTGCACATAGTTTTTTATTGATGTGTTTGATGCATTAAAACAACAAGATAATTATAACGGGATATATTTTAGTTAAAATAAGGTGGACAAGTTTGAGTACCGGTAAATTCTCAACTTAAGTCTGAGGATGCTTTGTGAACTTGGGGCCTAGAAAACGAGAAAAAGGGTATCGGCAATGAGATTTGGACTCCCAAGAAATAGTGTAGGTCAAGCAACGGTAATTTTTCGGGGGTATAAGTAATAAGGTCTATGGGCTCTGAGAAATAGGGTAGGTCAAGCAACGCAAACAGTAATTATTTGGGGGGTATAAATGATGGTTTTTCTATGGGCTCCGAGAAATACATGTACGTTAGGTCAAGCAAGGGTAAACAGTACTCTTTTTTTTTGGTGGAGAGGGGGAGGTAATAACACCTACGATTCCAGTACTTACACAAGTTATTACGTAGACCTATGTTCTATATATTATTATGTATATACTACAATACATGTATTATTAATGTGTTCACATTTTTTTTGCGCGAATTGTGATATTATAACTGAAAGAATATGGGCAATTATGCGACTTATTATTTCTATGTGCAATCTTGTTATTTAAATTTTAAGTTTTGTGATTAATTTTTTTTTCCACGTCATATTTTTTTTTGACGTTAATGAAATATAAAATTGATGAGTATGATCTCTATCTAGTGTATCTGTTTGTCAATATTGAAATAACAGTACTACAATCTCCAGAACTTGTCGTCTTTTAATTTCATCCACGTTATTCTGGTCATCACTTGTCTTCACATGTATAGAACTCTGGCGGTTGGAGGGAGCTGCGGTGATGGCCAAGAAATTCCTTTGTATTTTCCGGCATGTTTTCCCCCTTGTCAGTGGTGTAGAAGGGACTATGTGGCTAATTGGGTAAGATGATGGCTTGCTAGCTTAGAGGTCTGGGGCCTATTTCACAAAATTTTAACTAAGATAAGATCTGAATTTTAGTTATTTGATTGGACAATATTAGATTGATTTTAGTTCTTAGCCAATCAAAATTGAAGTATCTACTAAAATTTGGATTTTATCTTTAGTTAAAATTTTGTGAAACAGGGCCCAGGTGTTTGATCCCTGCATTGGTAGAGACAGTTCATCCTGTTTTTCTGGCGTGGTTCTGGGGGATGGTGTGGATGGCGTGGTTCTGGTGGATGGCGTGGTTCTGAGGGATGGCGTGGTTCTGGGGGATGACGTGGATGGCCGAATGGTTAGCTCGTGCGTTGGTTGTATCATAAGGTCTCTCATTGGGGCAACTGGCGTTGTTTTGATTCCTCAATTGTACTGGACAAGGAGTAGGGTTGCCTGTCCCTCGGACAAGAAGGATTGCCTGTCCCTCTTGACAAGGAGTAGGATCGCCTGTCCCTCTTGACAAGGAGTAGGATTGCCTGTCCCTCGAACAAGGAGTAGGATTGCCTGTCCCTCGGACAAGGAGTAGGATTGCCTGTCCCTCGGACAAGGAGTAGGATTGCCTGTCCCTCGGACAAGGAGTAGGGTCGCCTGTCCCTTGACAAGGAGTAGGTTCGCCTGTCCCTCGGACAAAGAGTAGGGTCGCCTGTCCCTCGGACAAGGAGAAGGATTGCCTGTCCCTCGGACAAGGAGTAGGGTCGCCTGTCCAATTTCGGTTTCCTCCCACTGCTAGAGAACCCTATATTTTATTTTCTCTTGTATGTAATTATTTTGAAGCATTTCGAGGGAACCTGGTGGCTCAGTGCCTAAGATGCTGGCTCGCTTACATGGAGATCCAATGTTCATAGTTCTACCTTGACAATAATGGAGGACAGAGGACCTGGCAAGGGACACTGTATATCATAGTCTTTCGGATGTACACATTGGTGTACACGTTAAAGATCCCTTGGCAGTTGGTATTCGATACAAGAATATGCGCAAATAGTTGTCGGTCGAGTTCACCCTGAAAACATTTTGAATAATGTATTTAGAATCTGCAATGATGTCTTGGTAAGCAGTAAGGTAAGGGTGGGGGTGGGGGGTAAAATTTTATTCCAATAATATTGTCTGTCACAGGTGGGCTTTAAGCAGCAGGATGAAACTGGAGAAAACCCACAATCCACCCCCTCCCCACTTTTTCTTTCATGATCATAAAGTAATATACTCCAGTTCTAAAGGAGCTAAATCACTAAAATTTGGGACCTATCAATTGACACATCTGGGTCGCAACACACATAATAATGTAATATGAATGTATATAAACTGATTTACATTCAATCGTTTCAGTTTTTACTCTAATTTCAAATCAGTTATGTCTGGCGAAATACTTCAGAAATTTCAATCGAATGGCAATTTCTAGTGTCTGGTTATTCCAGTCTACATAGTAATTATTGTGCATGCTCTCCAGATAAGAATGGCGTTACCGTTTGACATGAGTTCCTTGTTACCAATTGGACTGAATCGCATTATGGTAAACGATTTGTGTACCAAAGATAAAATGATTAGATATCCGAAGCCTTTCTTTTCCCGGTAAGATCACAAAATCAATGTTGATTTAAATTGACAAATAATTCGTGTTTTCAATGTCAAAGACTGTATGATATTGAGTTCGAGACTTAGCTTCTTTAGATGACAATGCAACAATGCAAGGGAGGTAACCCATCATTATTAATTGGGATAAGACCACAGGCACTTGAAGGAATTAAAATAAAATTCTTACTACTGCTTGACTATTTAGAATAGTATACTATATTGTCTAGCAGTAGTGTGAAGTTTTATTTTTAATCCCTTCAAGTGCCTGTGGATAAGACCAGAATGCTCTAACTGAACATGTTTTCTGTTACAAATTCAAATGCTTTAAGACTGTCTCACTCCAAGAAATTCGGTGACTGAATATTCTATTTATTAGCTTGTTGACAGTACTCCTTTTAAATGTACATTTATGAAAAACTGATTCACCGGTCCTTTCAAAAATGAATTTCACACCTATTTACGACTTTTCTCTCTACAGTTGTGTCTAAAATCATTCCATCCAACCTCGTGGTGCTCAACATGTTAGTCCAAAAATAACCTACTGGGCTTTCTCTCTCTCTTTCACTCTCTCTCTCTCTCACTCAATCACTCACTCACTTACTAACACCCACTCACTCAAATCATAACAAGCCTACTCCAACCAACAGCAGCACAGCGACCACACACACTACCTAAGGTGTCTTTAATGGCGGCGATGATCATAAAATAAACACTAATTCCGTTTTTTTAAAAACATTTTTAATGTAACACCCAGAATGCCCCCCCCCCCACATCACTCCACATACACAACCCCTTTCTTCAAAGGGAGGTTACCCAGACCGTGGCCACCCCCGTGACACCCTGTGAATCTGCTACACTGTTTAATGGTTGAACAATAACCGAAGACAAACAGGAGGTAAATAACGATATCCGAATCTTCTGGCATATCTAACACACAACACTTTGATCATCAATGTTTCATTATCCCCATAGTCACTGTCAATACCATCTGTAACAGAAATAATAACATTTGAAATATATATAATGTAAGAGAGAGAGAGAGAGAAAGAGAGAGAGAGAAAGAGAGAGAGATTGAGTTTAAGCTCCACTAAACACAAACTAAGTCAATTCGGGACTAACATACATTGTATGGTTCATTTTTTTTCAATAATTCGCTTGCACGTAGCGGTCTTTAGCTGTGAGAGGAAACCAGAGGACTCGGAGAAAGCCTGCGAGGCTGGACAGACTGGCGACCCTACTCCTTGTCACGTGCGACCGACTGATGCACATACCCCCGCCCCACACACCAGTGGTACTACAAACTGGGCAGTTCACTATAATCGTGAATATGATAGTGCTGAGACAGTATAAGACAACTGACGAGTAGAATAATGATTTTAAAATGGAATCGAGCGCCGCAGGCGCCAAAAAATTTCAGATATGTAACCGAGTAGAAGAATGATGTTATAATGGAATCGCGCAGAAGGCGCGAAAAAAAATTTCAGATATGTAACAGAGCTTTTAAATATTTGGGACTGGGGTTGATAAGAAATGGGACAGAATCTTGAGGCTTATCTGTCAATTTCGCTTGTTTTATGATTGTATGTTTATTTCATTAATTCATTTAGTTGGAGACCAACTGCGGTGAGTACTTATTTTTTGAGACGGACTATTTTTTGCCGTGGTAGAAAACATTTTATAGAACAACATACTCACAACAGAATAAGAGTGACAAGAAGACATGGTTATTTTATACTGATTCCCACAAATACATAGCATTTGGGATCTATTCTGGCATTGTTTTTGAGACCGACTGCAGTAACTGCACTTATTTTGTGACCGACTATTTTTCTCCCTTGGTGAAATTTTGTTGTTAGACCAATTTAACATACACGTACTTACAACAGAATAAGGGTGACGTATGCAATTTAGGCTCACGGATTCACGCAAATATACAGTATTTGGGATCTTTTCTGGCATTGTGTTTGAGACCGACTGCAATGACTGCACTTATTTTGAGACCGACTATTTTTCTCCCTGGGTTACATTTTGTTGTAAGACTAACATTATACTCACAACAGAATGAGAGTGAAACTCAACATCTTTTCAAAAATGATAAGTTGACAAGGTTATTTTATACTAAGACTGCTCCTATTTTGCGACCGACTGCACTGATTTTGCAACCGACTATTTTTATACTAAAGTTTTGCGTGAGTAGCGTGACGTATACGGTGAGTACTTATTTTGATACCAACTACCTCTACTTTGTGACCGACTGCACTAATTTTGCGACCGACTATTTTTTTTTGCGTGAGTAGCGTGAGGTATACAGTGAGTACTTATTTTGATACCGACTACCTTTACTTTGCAACCGACTGCACTGATTTTGCGACCGACTATTTTTATACTAAAGTTTTGCGTGAGTAGCGTGACGTATACTTATTTTGATAACGACTACCTCTACTTTGCGACCGACTGCACTGATTTTGCGACCGACTATTTTTTTTGCTGGGGGGGTGTACCCCCCCCCCACACACACACACATTTACGCCCCTGCTCTTGGTCCTGCACCCCTGATAAAGGAAAAATCTGGATGGACTTTCTCGGCCAATGCATGGATCAAACATGCAACCTCCAGACTACCAATCCAGTATCACAGCTACTCAGCCACCGCGACTTCCCCCGAAATGCCTTAAAATAATCACAAAAGAAAATTGAACGCCCGATGCTCGGATAGATTTAAATATCCCTGTTTAAATAAAATAATATTAACAAACCGTCGTCTGTCTCTTGATAAAAACACGTGACTTCATTGATGACCATCACACAAACACAGATCAGCATCAAATATCTCATAGACATCATACTGAGTCTAAACAGGTAGCAACCAATATACCCGACCAGTCTCAACACACAGGTATTTCGATCAACACTCCGCTCTTCCAGGTGCAACTGTCTTCAATCTGATCAGGCAAAGCCGCCACCTTCATTAATAGGTAAAAAAAAGTCTTCTATTTGCATAGACACGTATTACCTGAGCGTGACATCTGAATGTCAATGTTTTTTATCTGGACATGTTTATATGTCATTCACCAGGAATAAAATTACAATAAATAACATATGAATACTAATAAATGCCGAGAAATATCACGGGATAAAATTTGATATATAATATATTATTATGTCTACTCATTTATTATTAGTATCTTACATAACCGTCATCCCGAACATCATCATATTCGAATAACTATACAGCGTGCACCTCTATCTGTGATGGGAATCACGGTAGCTACATGTAAGTATTTTTATATTGCGTGCATCTCATGGTGTGAATTAGTTAGAGATATATGTTAGTCCCAAGAATGCCACGTTTTTTTGTCGAGTGGACGTTAATCCCCATAAGGTAGTTTGTGTCGAGTGGACGGGTGAGACTTCTCCATTGGTAGGTTGCGTATGGTTCCTCGTTACATGTGATTGAGCTAAACTATATTCGGCAATATTTTAGATCGATTTTGTGTCGTAAGAAGACTACATCGGTTATGATTTGTTTTATATCTTTCTGTTTAAATTAACGCGTCGGGATCTGGATTTTGGGGTCGCGTGTTCTCACACTGTTAAAGACTTCTACGCGCCTGTCTAACCTCGCGGATTTTCTCCGGGTCCCCAGGTTCGCTTCCACTTCCAAAGACCCCAGTGCGATGGCGCATTAATGAAATAAAACTGAACTATGGTGGTCCCAAAATGACGTAGTTTATGTCGAGGAGATGTTAAAATATCTCTCTCTCTCTCTCTCTCTCTCTCTCTCTCTCTCTCTCTCTCTCTCTCTCTCTTTGAAAATGTACTCTTTAACCCTTGGTGCTTAGGGTCATTAGGTGTCTGATTGAAATATTTATTGGACGTTAAACCGTTCTGACCATTCAATATATCAATGTCCATCATCTATCCACGCGTGTGAATATAATAATATATATTTTATTATATTTACCATCAATCAAGGCAGACACGAGAACAATAAACATATCACAATGATTGTCGAACAATCTAGAATATCAACAAAGTTTTGATTTATTTCCCAGGACGGAAGTTGATCGTAAATCTGTCTTACAAGTAAAAGTATCACAGGTTGATCTGTGTAGCATGGGCTGATCTAACATGGGTTAATCAATAATAAATATACTAACGACGAATAGACTGGCAACGAATAACAAAAGAAACTCAACTAAAGTATTAAATAATAAACACAAAATTACGAATATCACAGAGACAGATGACGAATAACAAATAGACCAGCAACGAATAACAAATAGACCAGCAACGAATAACAAATAGACCAGCAACGAATAACAAATAGACCAGCAACGAATAACAAAGGAAAAGGCAGCGAATACCACAAAGACTGACAACGACAAACAAATAGACTAGGGATGTATAACAAATAGAATGAAAACTAATTACAAATGAGCCGATGTCGAATAACAAATAGACTGACGAGGAATAACAAACTGGCAACGAATAACAAAAAGACTAGCAACGAGTAACACAAAGACTAGCAAAGAATAAAACTACCAACGAGCAACACATAGCATGGCAACAAATAACAAATAGACTAGCAATGCGACGAATAACAAACAAACGAGCAGAGAATAGCAAACAGAATAGCAACGAATAAAAAATCGAATGGCAACAAATAACAGATAGACTGGTATCGAATAACTAATAAACTGGCAACGAATAACAAATAGACTAGCAAGAAATAACAAATAGACTGGCAACGAATAACAAATAGACTGGTAACGAATAACAAATCGACTAGCAACGAATAACAAAAGTAATAAATAACAAACAAAACATTACAAATAAAAACAAAACAAGAACAGAATCAAAACAAGAAAACTAACACAGAGACAGACGATAAATGACAAACTCTTTCATTAAATAAACCCATTTTAATAATTTAAATAAACAACAAAATTCCTACAGATTAAACGGAAATAAACAGAAATCAAAACCCAGTTTCGTTTCCCGTTTCGTTTATAATGTTTTCCCCTAATTTTGATTTTTCCAGTTTTAAGTAAATCTTCCATTTCTTCTAACAAAACTGCCCGACAAAATGGTCGCTCTTGTAGGCCTATGGACTCAGACTAGTAATTATTTGCCCATTGACTTCAATGTTAAATGCCTGTAACATCACAGGCTGTAGGTTTTTTCTCAACATTCCGTTGCTTCCAATCTTTTTAGGCACAATGGGGACCACATTTGGCAATCTCCTCATCATAAATTTGTAGGGGATTGACCGTTTAGATTTTTTGCTACGGGGATTTTAAGTTGATTGGGGTGAAAATCTCACTTCCGACACAATGATTGCTCCGCAGAAAGACATTTTACACCCCCTATCCCTCCGCTGTAATATCCTCAGTATTACCCCAAACTGCTATGAAATTGAAAATTTGATGCCTTTTCTCCAATTCTAGACCAAAAAGTCAACCCAAAAATGCAGGAAGAGGGGAGAAAAAAAAATAAGGGAAAAATTGTCTATTTATAACTCGCACTACCATCATGAAATGAGGGGAAATAATTACTAGTCTTAGTCCCTATGTAATACGAAGGTTGCGGGCCCTCTAGAGGTCACAAATTTTATCCGATTTTGATGAATCTTAAAATATATGTATATGACCCAAAGATATCAGGCCCAAATACCTCCGAAAACACCACAAATTTAATTCCAAATTCAATTTGAAAGTTAATGATTTCTGTATTAGGAGAAATATTAAAAGTGACGTCATGCCATTATTCGACGTAATATAATAGAATGACGTCATGACAATTAGATTTACCGTGTATATCACTACTGGCAAGTCGCACATCGTATTTTCTGCAAGAATATTTGCTATTTTCGCACGAATCTCTTCAAATTGACCTTAAAGTTTCTTCATCACGTTGTATAAGGTAAGTGACAACACTATTCTGCCATTTTCGTAATTGAAATTTAGGATTTTTTTCAGATTTAGATGTCATAATAAAATGTAGCCGAACCAAAAGATTAAGATTTAGATCTAAGGCCCCGTAATCGATATTACCACGATATTACCACGGTGACGACGGACATACTCCATGCTATGTACGATGATAGACATTTTGACCGGCCAACGGCACCAGGGCTACGCGTACTCTTATTTCAAACTCCAACTCAACCTGACATGGATTCTTTTACATGCGTGCCAGGCATTTCTGAACTCCAGACATGGGAAACCGCGCTGAAGAAGAACTTTCTCGCAACCATCAGGAGCGAACGTGATACCTCCTAGCTAGCTAATCAGTGTCTTAGTTAAGAATTTACTCAACTTTTATGAGACATATCTTTGATCCAGAAATACAAAACTTGGCACATAATTTATAATTGATGTATTTGATACATTAAAACAAGAACAGTTTTATAAAGGGCTATATTGTAATTAAAATAAGGCAAAGAATTTTGAGTAAATTCTTAACTTAAGTCTGGAAATGCCTTGTGAACTCGGAGCCAATTGATTTACAATCAGTATCTCTAATCACGTTACTTGCATTTTCTATTCCAGAAATAAAATGGAGGATATTAAAATGCTGCAGGAAGAACTGAGAACTAGCAGATCTAAAACTCGATCAACTCGGCCAAAAGGTTTGTTGGAATTATAATATTCTGGTGAGAGAGAGAGAGAGAGAGAGAGAGAGAGAGAGAGAGAGAGAAGGTGTGTGTGTTAAACATGTATTGTGTAAGTTTTAGATAAAGATCTGGTCACTCTTGCTTTAATACTTAATTCTAAATTAATATATCGAAAATTTCATTTAAATCACTTTTTTCTGAGGGACATTATCATTTATTGAAGTTTTTGACATAAATTGATTATTATCGCAGCAACGTTATTGGTTGATCGAGGATCAGCCTCGCTTCTCCATTTTTAAATTAAATCATTAAATGACGATAATATTTTAATATGTTTATATCGGCGCAATACGATGGTCTAGAGTGTTGATTATAGGACTGTCATGTGAATTAATGTCTAAATGATAATTTATATATAGAACATTTGAAACCACAATAAAACCTATAACAGTCCGATTTGGCTCTTTTTAAAGTCCTGTTCATATCTTTGCTAATATTGATATATTTTATTTTTCATTCTTTTCAGGATTTTACTCTAAATCTTGTCGGCCTATTATCCGATTTAAATTGGTTGATTTAGACTTCAGTCTCAAACTAGGCAACATCCAGGACATCAAAACACGACCTCTGTTTTTCAGCATCATCAACGATTCTGGTGCTACGAGTCGCAGGGATGGTAGACAAATATGCGATTTCTTGTCAAAAGCGAATTATAAGAACACAACTGAGATCGGTGATGGCGATAACAAACTTATCCCAGGAGATCTAAAGACAAAGATGATTGGTGGAACAGTTGCTGGTAGGTCGTCAGAAAGAACACGACAGAAAGCACATGATGAAATAAAATATGGCGATGGTGATAACAAAACTAATCCTCGAGATCTAGAGACAAGAATGCCACGTACCCTTAGATCGCTTGTAGTTAGGACCCTTTCCAGAAACTTGCTTTCTGGATATGCAACAACAAGGATGCCACGTACCTTAAGGTCACTTGCAGTTAGGACCATTTCCACACACTTGCTTCCTGGATATGCAGCTACAAAGATGCCAGGTAGAACAGCCGCTGCGTATTTCACGCCATGTACCCTTAGATCGTCAGCCGCAGAGACCCTTTACAGAAACTTGATTCCTGGAGATGAAACGACAAAGAGGCAACAGATGCAAGGTGAAACAGTTTCTACAAATTTCACTCCACTTTCCCTTAGATCACCTGCAGCTGGGACCCTTTACAGAATTTTGAATGTTGTAAGACAGAATGGGAATCAGGGAATCGTAGATAGAAAAATTTATGAAACGAGAACTTATCAAAATGGTGCCATAACTATGGTTGACAAAATGAAAGTTGAAAATGTCCTGTCTGCAACTCAAGTTCAACCGACTTCTAATGGAACCATTCCTGAGATTGATATCTCAGACATACGTCATCGGTGCCAAAATACCAAAGATATTGTTGATGTAAACACCTTCAGTTCTGCTACAGTTTCATCAGCCATGACAGAACATCGTCATTTCTCTGATAAAACAGAAGAACAAGAAACGCCTAAAGTCAAGAAAAGGCAGAATTTTCTTAAAGTGAGTTGTTTTTTTGTTAAAACACATTGTCATGGTAACCATATAATAAAATATTGTTTTCGTCTTACACAATGTCAATGGGCATTAATTGTTTCATTCATAAATTACATGTAATTTATTTTAAACTCACAAAGTTGTAAAGATCCACACACGGGTTTCAATAAAGAAAATTACATTTGATCATTTTCAGAAATTTTGGAAAAGAATCACAAGGAAATCAAAGAACAAGACAGAAAGTAAAATAGGTCAGTTTATATTTTATACTAGTACATCATCAATAATCTCACAAAAAAGGTGATCCGCGTTGGCTCAGTGAGTAAGACGCTGGCTCGCTAACGTGGAGGTCCTGGAATTCCCATCGTGGTTTCCCATGTCAATGCTGATGACTCGGCTAGGGCAGTGTCTAGTCGTTCGGATAGAACAAAAAACGAGGTCCCGTTAGACATTGGCATGAGGGTAAAAGAGTCCTTAATTGTAATTCGAATAAAACTAGGCTGTAGTGTCGCTGTCCTGGCAACATGTCCTCAATAGCACACTGTATGGTGTATGCCTGTCTTCATCCGCCTTGTCGGCACATTTCGAGACCCATATTCAATGATTTTTAAGTCACAAAGGTTTTAAAATGTATATAGTTTTTATTTTAAAAATCTAAATCTGTTAATTTTTTTAATATTTCAGATGAAGAAAATGTTAAAACGTTGACGAAATCGTCCAAGCTGACATCTTTAATATGTTTATGTCAACCAAAGACCATGGATTAAAATGGAAAGTAAACGTGAATGATAATTGTTTATTTATTTCATCTGTAGAAGATCGTATAATTCTATGGTTTTTTTTATTTATATTTGTAAGAAAAAACAGAAATTTGAAACCAACACATAACCCCTCAACAATGTATTTTTATAAGTTTATAAAATTTGATATAAAATCATTTTTTATTAGAAATTGTTTACCTTTTTAACTTATGGAACGCAGCATTATTCTTAGCGGTATTTAAGCCCGTGTTTCTCGTTTTGTTGATATCGATCGTTCCCCGAACACAATTCATACTTATAGTCTAAAGATTAAGCCTCCCTTAACGTTATGGTTGTCTTCTCTTATCACTATTGTTGTCCAGTCTTATGGTTGCAGTTTATGTATTATATGGGCTTTTTTATTGGGAAATATTCCAGGTGAACACATAATTACACGAACACCATATAACACGACCACCATATAACACGAACACCAGATAACACAAACACCATATAACACGACCACCAGATAACACAAACACCATATAACACGACCACCAGATAACACAAACACCATATAACACGAACACCTGATGACATGAACACCTATAACATGAACACCATATAAAACGAACATCTGATAAGACGAACCTGATATCACTATCACCGGGTATCATGAACACCAGATAAGAGTATAGTTGGCCGTCATCAAATTTTAACTGTACTGAACAATTTTAATCGCCTTCGTCAACATCGTCTGAAATACGATGTACATTGTAAATTATACCCTCACCACAACCACACCATATACACCACTCCTGCCACAACCCAACTAATACACCACTCCCACCACATCACCACAATCCACCCTATACACCACACCACCACAATCTACCCAATACACCACTCCCACCACAGCCCCTACACTATACACCACTCTAATTTTAAAAAACCCCACCAAACTTTAACTTAGCACGATAGAATAGAAGAAAATAATTTTAAAACCCCAAATTTATCTCAGCCAACGCCGGTCTAAAGCCCGATTGCGAAAAGGAGGCGGGTTAACCCTTGTCGGTGCACGTGGGGTCTCTGTGGACCCCATGCACTTGTTTTATGGTGTTTTGTAATAATTACTGGGCACTGCTTTCTGAAATTTAGTGACTTTGTCTCCAATATATTTTTAAACCTGGCGAATAGATCGGTATTCATCTGCATCCGACATGAAGAGTTATGTTACATGCCAAACAGGCCCAACGCTTGAAGGGTACAAGGGGTCCAATCGGACCCAAAACTTACAACTCGCAGTAGGAATTTTGCTAATGTGTTTGCTGCCCGATATCATATTGCGTATGCCAGACTATTCCCTCTTTAAACATCTGCATGTTACAAATACCAAAAATTAAATGATGAATTCCAAAAATTCTATGGTTTTTGTATCAAGCGTGAATCGCCATTTAACCTCGTTATAACATCGTACACAAAGTAGCAATTTTGTGAGTATTATTAAATCTGTTCAAAATGTCACAAAAATGTTTTTGCATAATAATTTAGTTGTTTTTCAGTTGTCAAATATAAATGCAAATAAAAACTTAACCGCTGCTTTTAAATTCAAATACATCTGTACGTAAAAACTTTGAATTACAACTGGGGTCCATACGGACCCCTTGTTACCTGCTATGTGATTCTCACCACGTGCACCCACAAGGATTAAGCTTAAGCGAATTGTTTGTAAAACTTTAAATTAACGAAGGTACGAACAACTCATGTGAGGAGGGTTAAGTTTAAGTGCATGTAAAAGTTGAAATTTACGAAGGTACGAAACAGCTCACGTGACGTACGAATGAACTAAGTACGAAACAGCCAGGTTACGAAACAGCTGACATCCATATACACCACTTCCTCCTCAACCCCACCCTATACGCCACTTCTGCCACACCCCACCATGTACACCACTCCTGTCACACCCCACCATATACACCACTTCAACCGATTTATCCGATTTTGATGAATCTTAAAATATATGATCATGTTCCAAAGATCTCAGGCCCAAATACCTCCGAAAAGACCACAAATTTATTTCCAAATTCCATTTGAAAGTTAATATTTCTGTAATAGGAGAAATAATAACCATAAAAAGTGACGTCATGCCAATATTATACGTAATATAATAGAATGACGTCATAACAATTAGATTTACCGTGTATATCACTACTGGCAAGTCGCACATCGTATTTTCTGCAAGAATATTTGATATTTTCGCACGAATCTCTTCAAATTGACCTTAAAGTGCCTTCATCACGTTCTATAAGGTAAGTAGCAACAATATTCTGCCATTTTCGTCATTAAAATTTAGGATTTTTTTTCAGATTTAGATGTCATAATAAAATGTAGCCGAACCAAAAGATTTAGATTTACATCTAAGGCCTCGCACCAGATATTTACTAAACACCGCGTTATGATAAAGATCGAATCAAGAAATCAAGAAACGTCCTACTTTTCTGCATGCTATGTGCGATGGTGGACATTTTGATCGGTCAGTGGCGTTACGGCTACTCTTATTTCGAATTTCAACTCAACCTCGCGTGGGTTCCTTTACGTGCGCGCCAACAGCAGGCCCTCCTGAACTACAGACATGGGAAACCGCGCAGGAAAATCCCGAAGAACATCAGGGACGAACATGATACCTAATGGCTAGCGAGCCAGCGTCTTACACGCCGTTGCACCGCGATTCCCAGACCAAAGTTAGGAATTTACTCAACTTTCAATCACTGTTTATCTTTGATCCAGAAACACAAAACTTTGCACATAGCTTCTTATTGATGTATTTGGTACAGTACATTAAAACAGCAAAAGTATAAAGGCTATATTTTAATTAAAATAAGGGCAAACAATTTTAAGTAAATTCTTAACGGAGCCAGATGATTTATTTATTTATTTTCTCTGATCTTGTTACTTGCATTTTCTATTCCAGAAATAACATGGAGGATTTTAAAATGGAGGATTTTAAAATGTTGCAGGAAGAAATGAGAACTAGCAGACCTAAAACTCGATCAACTCGACCAAAAGGTTTGTTGGCATTATAATATTCTGGTGAGAGAGAGAGGGAGAGAGAGAGAGGGGGGATGTTAAACATGTATTGTGTAAGTTTTAGATAAAGATCTGGTCACTCTTGCTTTAATTAAAATTCTAAATTAATATATCGAAAATTTCATTTAAATCACTTTTTTCTGAGGGACATTATCATTTATTGAAGTTTTTGACATAAATTGATTATTATCGCAGCAACGTTACTGGTTAATCGAGGATCAGCCTCGCTTCTCCATTTTTAAATTAAATCATTAAATGACGATTATATTTTAATATGTTTATATCGGCGCAATACGATGGTCTAGAGTGTTGATTATAAGCCTGTCATGTGAATTAATGTCTAAATGATAATTTATAGATCATTTGAAACCACAATAAAACCTATAACAGTCCGATTTGGCTCTTTTTAAAGTCCTGTTCATATCTTTGCTAATATTGATATATTTTATTTTTCATTCTTTTCAGGATTTTACTCTAAATCTTGTCGGCCTATTATCCGATTTAAATTGGTTGATTTAGACTTCAGCCTCAAACTAGGCAACATCCAGGACATCAAAACACGGCCTCTGTTTTTCAGCATCATCAACGATTCTGGTGCTACGAGTCGCAGGGATGGTAGACAAATATGCGATTTCTTGTCAAAAGCGAATTATAAGAACACAACTGAGATCGGTGATGGCGATAACAAACTTATCCCAGGAGATCTAAAGACAAAGATGATTGGTGGAACAGTTGCTGGTAGGTCGTCAGAAAGAACACGACAGAAAGCATATGATGAAATCAAATATGGCGATGGTGATAACAAAACTAATCCTCGAGATCTAGATACAAGAATGCCACGTACCCTTAGATCGCTTGCAGTTAGGACCCTTTCCAGAAACTTGCTTCCTGGATATGCAACAGCAAGAATGCCACGTACCCTAAGGTCGCATGCAGTTAAGACCCTTTCCAAAAACTTGCTTCCTGGATATGCAACGACAAAGATGCCAGGTAGAACAGTCGCTGCTTATTTCACGCCATGTACCCTTAGATCGTCGGCCGTAGAAATCCTTTACAGAAACTTGATTCTTGGAGATGAAACGACAAAGAGGCAACAGATGCAAGGTGAAACAGTTTCTACAAATTTCACTCCACGTTCCCTTAGATCATCTGCAGCTGGGACCCTTTATAGAATTTTGAATGTTGTAAGACATAATGGAAATCAAGGAATCGTAGATAGAAAAATTTATGAAACGAGAACTTATCAAAATGGAGCCATAACTATGGTTGACAAAATGAAAGTTGAAAATGTCATGTCTGCAATCCAAGTTCAACCGACTTCTAATGGAACCATTCCTGAGATTGATATCTCAGACATACGTCATCGGTGCCAAAATACCAAAGATATTGTTGATGTAAACACCTTCAGTTCTGCTACAGTTTCATCAGCCATGACAGAACATCGTCAATTCTCGGATAAAACAGAAGAACAAGAAACACCTAAACCCAAGAAAAGGCAGAATTTTCTTAAAGTGAGTTTTTTTTGTTAAAACACATTGTCATGGTAACCATATAATAAAATATTGTTTACGTCTTACACAATGTCAATGGGCATTAATTGTTTCATTCATAAATTACATGTAATTTATTTTAAACTCACAAAGTTGTAAAGATCCACACACGGGTTTCAATAAAGAAAATTACATTTGATCATTTTCAGAAATTCTGGAAAAGAATCACAAGGAAATCAAAGAACAAGACAGAAAGTAAAATAGGTCAGTCTAAATTTTATACTAGCACATCATAAATAAACTCACAAAAAAGGTGATCCGCGGTGGCTCAGTGAGCAAGACGCTGGCTCGCTAACCAGTTGGTTTCCCCTTGTCAATGATACAGGACTCTGGCTTGACTAGGACAGTGTGTAGTCGTTCGGATAGAACAAAAACGAGGTCCCGTTAGACATTAGCATGAGGGTAAAAGAGTCCTTAATTGTAATTTGAATAAAACTAGGCTGTAGTGTCGCTGTCCTGGCAACATGTCCTCAATAACACACTTTATGGCCTATGCTGGTCTTCATCATCCCAGTCGATGCAGAACAGTAGGACGTTAAATCCCATTTCGTTTTTATTGGGTTTTAAACTTTATATAGTTTTTTTTAAATTCGAAATCTGTTAATTTTTTAAATATTTCAGATGAAGAAAATGTTAAAACGTTGAAGAAATCGTCCAAGCTGACATCTTTAATGTGTATATGTCAACCAAAGACCATGGATTAAAAGCGTTAGTGAACGTGATTGATAATTGTTTATTTATTTCATCTATAGACGATCGTGTCAGTCCAAGTTTTTTTTTATTTATATTTGTAAGAAAAAACAGAAATTTGAAACCACATATCACGGCTGAATTCAACACATAACCCCTTAACAATGTATTTCTATAAAATTTGATATAAAATTATTTTTTATTAGAAATTGTTTACCTTGTTAACTTATGGAACACAACAATATTCTTAGTAATTTTTAGAGGCATTTAAGCCCGTGTCTCTCATTTTGTTAACGTCAATCTTTCCCCGAACACAATACATACTAATCGTCTAAAGATTAAGTCTCCCTTAACGTTATGATTGTCTTAAAAAAAACATCATGGTTGTCCCATCTTAACGTTATGGTTGCCCCCCCCCCTTAATGTTATCACTGTCCCATCTTAATGTTATGGTTTTCTTATTACTATTGTTGTCCGTTCTTAACGTTATGTTTGTCCGTTCTTAACGTTATGGTTTTCTTACTACTATTGTTGTCCGGTCTTAACGTTATGGTAGCAGCTTATGTATTATATGTTTTTCTCATTCATAAGATGGATATATGAATTATTGAGAAATATTCTAGGTGAACACATAATTACACGAACACACGAACACAGTATAACACGAACACAAACACCATAAACACGAACACCATATCACGAACAACACAATCACCATATACCACGAACACCTGATAACACGATTCTGATAACACTATCATCGGGTATCACCAACACCAGACAAGAGCATAGTTGGCCGTCAGCAAAAGATTAGCTGTACTGAACAATTTTTATCTCCTTCATCAACATCGTCTGAAATACGATGTACATGGTAAATTGTATACCACACCACCACAACCCCACCCTGTACGCCATTCCTGCCATCTCCACTCTATAAATCTTTTAATATACATTTACATGTACATGTATATATTTGTTCATTCATTGATTTTTATACGCCCACATTTTCATGTGGACGTATTATGTCGTCGCCCCTGTCCGTCCGGACGTCCGTCCGTCCGTCCGTCCGTCCACAATTTGTTTGTGGACTCTCTACAGGTCACAATTCTTATCCGATTTTGACGAAACTTGAAATATAGGTTTATCCCCATAAGATCTCGGTTCCTTTCGATATTGGCATGTATCGGATCAAAACTTCATGGATTATGGCCCCTGATTGTACGAAAAATCACGTTTTTAGCTTGTGGACCCTATAGAGGTCACAATTTTGAACCGATTTTGATGAAACTTGACATGCATGTTTGTAACCCAAAGATCTTGGTTCCTTTTGATATTTGCGGCTATCGGAATGTAATTTCCTGAATTATGGCCCCTGATTGTCCGAAAAATCACCCTTTTTAGCTTGTGGTCCCTCTGGATGTCACAATTATTATTCGATTTAAAAAACCGTTTGATTATATCACCGTTACACCCTAAGGAAGGTTGAGTTCGAATTTCGGGAAAATCGGACGAAAATTGCCATACAAAATGGCCGCCGTTTGTACGCGAATACTGTTAAAAAATGGTATATCAAGGTTGTGGACCCTGTGGAGGTCACAATTTTGATTCGATTTTGATGAAACTTCAAATTCATGGTTATAACCCAAAGATCTTGCTTCCTTTCGATATTTGCGCATATCGGATCGTAACTTCCTGAATTATGGCCCCTGATTATACGCAAAATCGCCTTTTTTTTAGCTTGGAGGTCACAATTATTATTCGATTTAAAAAAACGTTTGATTATATCATCGTTACACCCTAAGGAAGGTTAAGTTCGAATTTCGGGATAATCGGACGAAAATTGCCATACAAAATGGCCGCCGTTTGTACGCGAATACTGTTAAAAAAAATGGTATATCAAGGTTGTGGACCCTGTGGAGGTCACAATTTTGATTCGATTTTGATGAAACTTGAAATTCATGGTTATAACCCAAAGATCTTGCTTCCTTTCGATATTTGCGCATATCGGATCGTAACTTCCTGAATTATGGCCCCTGATTATACGCAAAATTGCCTTTTTTTTAGCTTGGAGGTCACAATTATTATCCGATTTAAAAAAACGTTTGATTATATTACCGTTACACCGTAAGGAAGGTTGAGTTTGAATTTCGGGAAAATCAGACCAAAATTGCCACACAAAATGGCCGCCGTTTGTACGCGAATACTGTTAACAAATGGTATATCAAGGTTGTGGACGTTGTAAAGGTCACAATTTTAATTCGATTTTGATGAAACTTGAAATTCATGGTTATAACCCAAAGATCTTGGTTCTTTTCGATATTTGCGCATATCGGATCGTAACTTCCTGAATAATGGCCCCTGGTTATACGCAAAATCCCCCTTTCTTTAGCTTGTGGTCCCTCTGGAGGTCACAATTATTATCCAATTTAAAAAAACGTTTGATTATATCACCGTTACACTGTAAGGAAAGTTGAGTTTGAATTTCGGGAAAATCAGACCAAAATTGTCAGACAAAATGGTCGCCGTTTGTACGCGAATACTGTTAAAAAAATGATATATCATGATTGTGGATCCTGTATAGGTCACAATTTTAATTCGATTTTGATGAGGATGGTTGAGTTCTAATTTCGTGAAAATCGTACCAAAATTGCCGGACGAAATGGTCGCCGTTTGTACGCGAATAGTGTAAAAATATGGTATATCAGGTCACAATTCTTATCCGATTTTGATGAAAAGTCACATTTCTAGGTTGTGTACCGTCACACCATAATCATTGTCGGTTTCGAATTTCATTACTATCAGACTGGAACTGACCAACTAAATGGCTGCTCCCAATACAGTATGAAATACAGGACTTAAAGATGTAGGAAAAATCACTTTCGGTATTGCTTGTTTTCTGTCCATCTCTAGAAAATGTGGGCGTATCCTGCCTGGCAGTGCCAGCCTATCTTGTTTAATATAGGATGCTTCGTACAAACTGAGTAATATGATGATAAATGGAAAAAAAATGAAATGGGGTATAACGTAAATGAAATGAATGGGGTTTAACGTCCTACTGTTCTGCCCTTAAACAGGGTTAATGAAGACGGGCATACACCATACAGTGGGCTATGAGGGAAACTGTGCCCGGGCAGCGGCACTACGGCCTACTCTTATATCGAATTGAAACTACCTCGGGATCTGTTACGTACACGTCAATATATACACGGGACCTCGGTTTTTCGTTCTATCCGAACGACTAAATGTGATGATATCGGATGGCCCAAAATACAAAAAAGCGAATACACTATTTCAAGTGGAATATTTCAAACAGTACTGTACCTATATCATTCACATGGATGATGGAAAAATTTACTCCTAACTGCAGTTCTACAAGCCAACAGGAGCGTATATATAGTGGCCCGTGATATTGCGCGAGGACAAGGGTCCCGTCCGGGCGCCCAAAAAACAATATTTATATATGGGGGGTGGAGGGGACGGGAGGGGATGGGAATGGGGGCCCCTCCCAGGTTCGATCTGTAGCAAACGTGAACTACGGTTAAACATTATTCGTATGATTATACGATCTCTTGCCATTTGCGAAGGGGCACAAAACTCAAGGGGCGCCAAACTGAAGACCATGACGCAGAGCTCGTCATAACGTCGCTCTCACTTAGCCCTTGCCGGATAAAAATGTTAACATAGGGGCGCCAAACTCAAAACCGTGACGCAGAGCTCGTCATGACGTCGCCCTGGCTTAGCCCTTGTCGGTTAAAAATGTTAACATAGCACAAGCTTATTTTTAAAAAAGAATGTCTTGCACTTTTAAACCCAGAAATCGAATTTCTTAGTTCTTCAGTTCAGTATCCGTAAATTGTTTCGTGCGTCCTTCCATAAACCTGGCCGAGGGGCTGGTCCAGGTTGCGTAATCCTTCGGTTGCCCGGACAAATCACAAGATCACAAAACATTCGCAGACTTAAGTCAAAGAATTTACTCAACTTTCAATCACTGTTTATTACAAATATCTATGATCAACAAACACAACACTTTACACATAGTTTCTCATTGATGTTTTTGGTAAATTAAAACAACCAAAGTTTTAAGGCCAATAATCTAGATAATATAAGGTGAATAGTCTTGGACAAATTCTGAGAACGTGAACTCGGAACCTGGGCCCTGTTTCACGAAATTTTAACTTAAGATAAAATCCAATTTTAGTAGATACTTCAATTTTGATTGGCTAAGCACTAAAATCAATCTAATATTATCCAATCAAATTACTAAAATTGGGATCTTATCTTAGTTAAAATTTCGTGAAATAGGCCCCAGGTTCAGATCGTTAGACAATACGAGTTGGTCGTTGGGTAATCATCGAATATTAAAACACTTGGGACCAGGTTCAGATCGTTAGAAAGTAAGAGTTGGTCGTTGGGTAATCTTCGGATATAAAAACATAGGATACAAAAACTATACAATGAATACAAGATTAGGAAACAAAGTGAAATGAAATTGTGATTAACGTCCTACTATTCTGTTCCAAAGGCGGGAATACGCCACACAGCGTGCAATGATGGAAAGTGTGCCCGAACAGCGTCTGGATGCAATACGGAAGACATCAGTTTTGAAACCATTTCTAGGATGAGGACGAGTTGGATATTTGTTCCTCGGATAGAGCAGTTGAACACCATAACAAACATTATTTAGTGATCGGATATATCACAAATAATTCGACTTTTTCGTCTCGATTGCATAGTATTTCAAATATAAGCAATACGTAATATAAAATTGTGTTAACGCGAAGGTAAATCTAGGCGAGATATTTACATAAAAGTCTATCACTACTGGATGTTATTTTAATAAATTTAATATAAAATACATGTGGTTTCTTCTCTTCTAATGGGATATATACAATTTATTAGTATTAATTATTTAATATCGTTTGACAAATTATGTACATAATTACACGTAATTAAAATGTGTTGTAAAGTAAAGGGAAAATTCAGGCCAACAAAGCCAAACAAAAATAATAGGATTTTTATTCACTCGGATTAAAACACCGATACTATTTCGTTTCATTTTTATAGTTCAAAAGAATAAAAAAAAACGAAACGAAATAGGATCGGTGTTTTAATCAGATTAATTTTTATTTTGTCCTTAATGATCTCTTAATGAACGGGATGTAAAAATTCCACGTTCTTGATAATAATTTTGTCTCAACAGAAATATATACTATGGAAGCAAACCACCGATTCGTAATGCATCTTTATGTAGCAATTCATTACCCTTCGTTCTTCGTTCTCGGTTTTTGAATGGCCATGTTTGTTGACATTTTGGAAACTATGCATGGCTCAGACGCGGAGGGATTGGCAAATATTCACGGGGAATAGTCGATTGAACGTCCCGAAAGTAAATTCGTTCAATTCCAAAAATAGTGTTGACCGAATAAAAAGGAGAATTTAGGAGTAGAACGCGTGTGTGGGCTGCATAAAAAATATCTCGAACCAACCATATTTGTGTTACTTCATATACGTCACGATTATACTCGCACTACCTCAGCTGTCGGGACTGACAGGACTGTGGCAGGGCTGAATTTCGTATCACTTGAATTCAATTATATCCATTCGTGACGTTCCGGGCTGATAATCGAGCAACCCCTATGGTTTAAAGACGGAAGGATATCAGCGTTACTAGATTGCTTGCACCGAAATACGGCGGAAATTCACATGTTAATTGTATGCTACTTCAATTTTGAGTATCTTAAAATTTTAGACGCTGATCTCATAAAAACGTAAGAGCAAAGATATGGCCAGTTGTTGCTCCGTATGAAGCCGAGCAAAGTGATCAAAAATAGCATTTATTTAATGGTGGTCTGCCTCCATATATAATTAGTTACTTCGAGTTATTCCCCTTTTTTAAAATCTTGTTTAGAATACCGTTACCTAAAATATGTGCAGAACACATTTCTCTGATATGCAAAATCATGAATGTAATAATATTATTTGAGCATATTTCTGATTTCAACAGATATTATGGTACTATTCCCTCAATACACTTTACATTTTTTCTTGGCCACCATATTGGAATCTGCAGGACAATTAAAAGCTTTCTGGAACTCTTCAACGTGACCCAACGCCAAATTAATTCTAAAATAATAAAAAAAAACCCTTAATGGTGAAGAATAACCCACGAGGTTGGACAGGCGACCCTCTTGATTGTCACGTACAACCGGCGGAATCGAGACCACGCCAGTTGACTCAATGGCAGACCTAATGAATTTACAAAATTGCAAATGAATTCACAAACTTGCAAATGAATTTACAAAATTGAAAATGAATTTACAAAATTGAAAATGAATTTACAAAATTGAAAATGAATTTACAAAATTGAAAATGAATTTACAAAATTGAAAATGAATTTACAAAATTGAAAATGAATTTACAAAGTTGAAAATTGATTTACAAATTTCAAAATTGATTTACAAAATTCAAAATGAATTATTAGTATTAGAAATAACTTCTACTCACTTCGTATCCTCTAGCAGGGTACCTTTAGCAGCTGCACCATAAGAAGCAGCGTCATTTCTATTGAAACAGTTGGCCTGGAAATCAAGCAACAAATTGACAAATTGCATCAGAGGAAGAAACCCAGGTGATTGACCCATCAGAAGTATTCATAACCTAACATCAAGCAGATAGACCCATTGTGAATGGCATTATGTATGTGTTGGTTGCTCCAATTTCCCCCTGACTTCTTGTTGATGGAAATTATTTAATATTCTACGGTTTTCTGAGTAACATAACTCTAATAAAGAACTCGAGAAATGGCAGTCAAATATATCTTACAAAAGAAATTGATTGAGATCAAGACGCTTTTCATTAAACTTGACTTTAAAAACAAGGTATCCTACGGTCTGTGATATTATATGTAACCATGTTACGGTCTCAAAAGAAATCACGCAGGATTCTGCGTATGCTCACTCTGTCTCGCGTGCAATTTGAAATGAAGCGCCTTGATGAATAAAACTAACCGTCAATGCATAAGTGAAATCTCAAACCTTACAACCGACTGGAATAACCAGACGCGAGCGGCGAATGCCAGTCACTTTGGACTACCCACGTATTCTGAGAAACAAACTGATTAGAAATTACAATATAAATGTAAAAAAAAATCAATGTAATTCAGTTTATACCCTCGTATTACATTAATATGTACTTTTGGACCCATTTTCGTCAATTTCAGATTCAAAAGAAGAGAAATTAACTTGTGCGTGTAGTCAAAAGGTTCACGCACCTGCTTATGATATAAACCTTTTAATTGTGCTTATGTAAATTTACCCAATGCATATGATATAAACGTTCTAGCCCTGTCTATGGGGTCTGATATGAAGGTTCTAGCCCGGCTTATTTTATAAAAGTTTTACCACCCGTGCCTGTATTATAAAAGTTTTACCACCAGTGCTTATGATATAAAAGTTTTACCACCCGTGCCTATGATATACAGGTCATCAAGATCTTTAAGATCAAGTGATCAAAATCTTTTGAAAATTCCAAAAGTCACCACTCAATTTGGAAAAAGAGCCTTTTCATTTTCTTCTCCGATGCTGTGGAACAAACTTTCCCAACAAACCAAATCCAGCCCAAACTATGCAGTATTTAAGAAATACCTTAAAACTGAACTCTTTTATCATGCTTTTAAATAATGTGTAAATTTTGTTTAAATTGCTTTATTCATGTTATGATTTTATTTGCATTTGCTAATTAACTTTTAAAATTTATATATATTTTAAATTTTGAGTAATTTTAATAACCGTATATGTTTTTTTTAAAATATTTATAGATGTGATATATTTTAAATTTAAAATGTATTTTTAAAACATTTATCTTGATTTAAAACCAGCGCCACTGAGCAGCTATGCTAGCTGGAACGTGTGCGCTTTATAAATGCATTAAATTATTATTATTATTATTATTATAAAAGTTTTATTACCTGTGCATAGGATATAAAGAACATCTGGTCGCTGTTTTTAGTTATTCCAGGAATTCTCTTCTCTTCCCAGTTATTTGCCGTCCATTCTTTATATGCCTAAATATAATAACAAAGCGTCCATTATATGCCTAAACATAATGACAAAGCGTCCATTATATGCCTAAACATAATAACAAAGCAACCGTTCTTTATATGCCTAAACTAAATGACAAAGCGTCCATTCAATGCCTAAACATAATAACAAAGCGCCCGTTGTTTATATGCATAAACATATTAAAAAAAGCGTCCGTTCTTTATATGCCTATATATAATAACAAAGCGTCCATTCCTTATATGCCTAACATAATAAAAAAAAAAACGCCATTCTTAATATGTCTAACGTAATAACAAAGCGTCCGTTCATTAGATGTATATGCCTGGAATAAAAATAAAGCGCCAATTCTTTATATGCCTAAACATAATAACAACGCGATAATTCGTGCAGCGATAATTTCAGAATAAAGACAAAGACAAGTAAAGATGGCGTCTTCACCTTTTTCTATTGAACGTTTGAAGGACATATAGACCCGTTATATCTAGATTACATGAACAGGTCTATTCTGTATTATCATTCTTGTCAATATCATAATGCTTACATTATAGGCTACTTGTATTCCGCTACTTTCAGCTATAAATTCTGGAGAAAGTCTGGCTGAATCCACTCGAACCTGAAACAATATTACATATAAAGAGTGAGAGGAGAGAGATAGTCGAGAGAGAGAGAGAGAGAGGGGGAGAGAGAGAGAGAGCGCGCGCATACCAGTCTTGTCATTATTGTTTACTACACGACAGCTTGTACGCTCAATTATACGAATGTTTGCAATAAATGCGAGTTAGTTCCCCTTGTTCATAGAATCAAATCTCTCTTTAGTGTCCAGTCATTTTCGAATATGAAATTCTGTTATTCAAATAGTTTTAGTTGCATTTTTTCATAACGGATTGCTATTATTCAAGAACTTTAAATTAAACCAGAAGAGTTGAGTTATCACAGTGGTCTAGAGCATCGCGTTTTCATCCCATAGTGGCGTCTTCGCACCCTTATACCCCCGTCAGACCGCGTTGGCGTTCTTACTGCGACGTAAAATTGTCTCAGAGCACCTCAAGATTGTCATAAGCGTGGTGAAAGCGGAGTGGAAACGCCAGATATCGTGCTGTGGTTTCCATGGTCGCCAATGATCGCCGAGTCACGGCGTTTGTTTTGAGCAGATTCAAAACGAACGCCAAGGTTCTGTGATCTGACCTACAAAGCCGTGAGCACGCGACTTTATTCAAGTTTGTAATGTTTTTGGGCCATTTTCTCACACTGTATGCATTTTCAGGTCGCCGGGCGCCATAAGGACGCCATCCTGGTCTGACGGGGGCCTTAGGGAAAGAGATATAAGCGTGTGCCAATATATTACAAATTAGACAACTTTCTGCGATATGACCTTTGGTGGAAGCGGACGTTACACACTAATAGAAGGAGGAGAATCACATCGAGTTTAAAAATGTTTCTGGACATAATTCGCATAAGAGATGGGAAGGGAGAGGGAGTAGGATAGGAATTAACGGCCACGCGACACAAACTACGTCATTTCAAGACATGGTTCAGTTTTATGCAGTAATTCGCTTGCAGGTTCAAGCCGGGAAACAAAACTACGTCACTTGACTTAATGGCAGTCCATATGATATCACGTGCACTTACCGTAACTGGGATGTTACCCAAAATTGTATAAGGTCCCTGAGTGGCTGAACTATAAGCCCGAATAACACATTGTTTAGCAGTAAGATAACGTTGTGTCGTTTGATTCGTCCACCAGGCTCCATATTGAGTTCCATTTAGGTTAAATTGCCGGCCTACAACAATTACAAAATGAAATGATATGAATTGGGGTTTAACGTTCTACTCTTCTGCTCCTTACCTGGACTAATGAAGACGGTCATACGCCATACAGTGTGCTATGAGGGAAATTTTGCCGGGGCAGCGGCGCTACGGCCTACTCTTATATCGAATTCCAAGGGGAAACCATGCCGGAAAATCTGGATAAACGTCCTCGGCCAATGCAGGGATCCAACACCCTAACTCCAGGCCAGCGAGCCAGTGTCTTACCCACTTAACCACGTGATCTCCAAATATTACAATAACTAAGACTAAAAGTAAAAGAAGCAGGTATTTAACTCGATATAATCCCTGGTTTTCAACATTACAAACACGACTTTTTTTTGTAAATTTAAATCACCATTGATGGTGTTGTCTTACAGTGATTTTAGGGGCCTGATATCCAATATTGAAGACACAATAAACATTTTAAAATTGGCACAAAACTCGCGTGCTAGCATGCTTTTGTAATGAAGCGACTTGGTGAACAACGCTAACATGTCCTATAGGAGAATGCTCCCGGTGTAGACTGGAATAACCAGACACAGAAGATTTCCGTTCAATTTAGACTGTTTAAGTGCTTCGCCTAAGATAACTGATTAGAAATTACAGTTAAACAGAGACGATTGAATGTAAATATTACATTATTATATGTTGCAACCCATTTGTACCCATGTGTGTTAAAGAATAAAGATTTAGCTCCTTTTATGGACTACATAATTTAAAACTTGGGAAACCCTGGTTCGGCTATAAGCATCATGTTGCAGAATGCTTGTCTACCTACATGTACGTGCAGGCCATACTGAATGATTTGAAATCTAGTGCCCAACTAAAATCAGTGCCTGTGAGAACTCTCCTAACATTGGAATCTATTCTAGAAAAGGCGATTCATTATTCTCTGGCATGTTGTTCCATAGGGCATTAGCATTGTAAACCAATTACAAGTTTGGTTGCTATTGACAACCTTGGTTGCATGGTAATCCATTTTTAGCTGGTGACCAAACCAAGCGCCAGTATTCTAACAAGAACGTGTGGTGAAATCGCGGACAGAAACGTGTCCTTTTACGTGCTCTCTTTACAACCATAGCTAGATAACTTGGTCTACAGATACATGTAAAAGACTATGTTATCGCATCTTCAATAGAAAGCTTGATCTCGCTTTAACTACGTACATCTTATCAAGGCCTTCACGTAATATCCTGCATATTTCGATTGGGTACAAACACAGCTAGTGAGCCTATCAGATTCCTCGGTCGTCCCAAATACCAAGTCTCGCGCTATGTCGCAATCTCTGATTGGATGCCACTGTTCACGTGTCTGTATATAACGTAGCTATAAATTCGGGAATTGTGAAGTAATCTAGCAACGTACAGATGTTGTAAAACTCGCAGTCATTGTGTCAGAAACATGATGGTATCTAGGATAGCATGGTCTACAGTAGCTGATGACCTTACACGTGCTCTCTTTACAACCATAGCTGGATAACCTGGTCTACAGATACTTGTAAAAGACTATGTCATCCAGGCTAATTAATACTGTAATCATAAACTTACCGTATTCATCAATAGCATGCATCAGTTGATGTGAAATCAGTGTGCCAATAGAACCAAAGTTAATATAATGTGGCAGTGTATGGTCGTATATCGGAAACTGTAACAGTCCTGCTGGTACTATTAACTCACTCCAGGGATTGTAATATTGCGCGGCAATATCGTAAGTGTGATAGTTCCACTGATTTTTATCGGTACCATGACGTAATCGCATATTCCAGTCGTGTTTAAAGAAGGTGTTGAAGTTGATGATATTGGTAAAATAATCTCCCTTGACAATATTAAGCTAAAACAAAAACAGGTGAAATGATATTACACACATTCTCATTATAGTTTCTATGGAGCGCTGGCGCATTAACCATACCGTATGCTTGTCTTCGTGGCTCCGTGATTAATACGCTGGCTCGCTTACCTGGAGTTCGCGTGTTCCAGCCCTATCTTGGCTGAGAAAGTTAATCGGGATTTTCCGACAGGGTTCTCTCTTGTCAGTGACGAATGACGTGGCAAGGGGAAGCGTATAGTCTTTCGGATAGGAGGTAAACCGAGGTCCCGTGTACCCATTTGCGTGCACGTAAAAAAAACCCTGGCAGTTGGAATTCGAAAAAAGAGTTGCCAATAGATCCGCTGTCCTGGCAAAATTATCCTCCTAGCAAATTGCATTGCGTAAGCTCGTCTTTATTAATACTTAAAAACTACACAGAATACACAGCACCCTTGCTTGAACAAGACATTCAGTTATTGACTGTTTTAAAACAATGACAAGGGACCCTTTATAGATTGATAAATGAATCTAAAATAGATTCAAATTTCTGCGTGAATGATAAAATCATGTTCCGTAACACGCTATCAAAACTACACGAATTCGCTACTACTGTTGTTGAATTTGATATTCGAATAGGATGCAAACAGACCACTTGAAGCGATTGCCAGCACGTGTTCGCGCATTTATTTCAATGACCTTTAACCCCTATCGGTGGAAAAACTTCTCTGAATGTTTTATGTATAAGTAATTATTTATGTTCACCTTGAAATGCTCGGGCGGATCCAGGATTTTCAGAAGGGAGGGGGCGTGCTGCACGGACGTGGGAGTGCGCAGCCCGGCCGGTGGTTTTTGAGTGGAAAAATACCCACAAGGAATAAAATATCATACTAGTACTGTAAATTAGGATTTCCAATCTAAATTATTTTTGTTCTCCTTTCCGCGAGAATGTATGGAGCTAATTATAAAAACTGTTCGCCACTTAAAAAAAAGAGGGGGCGTGCGCCCCCTCTGGACCCGCACCTGAGATGTGCTGTTGATCATTAAAATTTAAAGAAATGAGAATAAAGCTCAGATTTCAATATCAAGGCTAAAGGTGGGTTTTTCAATTTCTATTAAAACTTACCGGGTCGTAAATGTTGTCTAATTTACCAGAGTCCATGATATAATCAGGGTACCCCAATTTATACAAAGAAGTTTCTAACTGTAAATAAAATACAGGTAAAGGACGTGCTTAAACTTTGAAAAACTTATATAATAATATTTGCTTAGTCTGAGAGATATAACAAGGCAAGTATACATAGGTATAGAATAACTATTGTAGTAATAAGAAACAGCAAACAATGACAACGAAATGAAGTGATATATCACACGTTTACACGTACAGTATAATCTGTCTACTTAACCACAGATTATTGTAATAAGTGGGTCAAAATCCTGTCAGCACATATCACTTATTTTGCCTCTACTACTAAATTAGATTTTGCTCATTCCGACTCAAGATGGCGTGTTCAATCACATATGGTGGCCCTGCTTGATTTATCCATACCGGCGCATACCGGCTGACCAAAGTTCGGCAGTTTATTCGTGCTATGTTTGTATACCCAATATTTGTTATGGTTTCTTTTTGGACCAGGAACTTATCGCTAACCGCTACCCTCAGCTTGTTCTTCTTCTTTATCATCTTCAGGTGATGCTATTCGAAGAAACATAAAGCTCCACCAATTCAAGTCCTATCGACATGACAATAGTTATTCTTGTTCTTGCACAATTCTGAGTCGATTTAGTTAATTAGATTTTTTTTTAATGTCATTCAACAACATGACCAGTTCCTGGTCCATAATACGATGGTATTTGTTTTTGTTTATTTTGATTCGTGATATTCTTTTTATATATATTTATTTTGTATTTTTTACCATAATGTAATAGTGTCACAGGGCAACACAATCTTGGATTATGGGCAATCGTCTTACTTATCTTTACAACACTAGGATCTAGAAGAGTTGTAATGTAACAGGCGTCCCAGTTGATAAGCTCTTTGCGAGCACTGCACGGAACTTTGGGAAACCAATAGAAACGTCATCGCTAAATGATTAATCAATGGCTGACGCCACTCGTATGACCCCTGACGTGACATCCCTGTACAAGTGGCCAGACCTTAATGTAGTGTAGGCCATCGAAAGTATAAAAACGAAAAATAATATCGCTCTGTATTTTAATCCGATTAGATTATAGGCGCTCTGTAAATAAATTATTATTATTTACTTAAATGTTTGAAAAAGGGGCCATCATGTTTCATACCTTTTGTTTGGCGTCCCTTTTTGTAGATTCTTCCATCCAAGTTATCTTCATCACTCGTTCAATTAAAGATGTTTTAAGGTAATTGACAATTTCCATGGCCTGAGGAATATATTAGGACATAGCAATGATATTACACTGATCACCAGTAAATATTCGCTTGAGAGGGAGGGGGTGGAGAGAGAGGTGGAGAGAGGGAGAAGGGAGAGAGAGGGGGAGAGAGGGAGGAGAGAGAGAGAGAGAGAGAGAGAGAGAGGGCGGTGGGTGGGGTTTAACGTCAACTCAATACTAATCAGGGGCCAGTTTCATGAAATTTTAACTAAAGATAAAATTCAAATTTTAGTAGATTCTTTAATTTTGATTGGCTAAACACTAAAATCAATCAAATATTATCCAATCAAATTACTAAAATTTGGATTTTATCTTAGTTAAAATTTCGTGAAATATGCCCCAGTTCATTTCTGGACTAACATATGGATCAACTGTGCGTAGGGGTCTTTGGTAGAGAGAGGAAACCGGAGTACCTAGAGGAAAGCCAATAGGGTGGACAGGCGACTCTACTCCTTGTCACGTACAACTGGAGAATCGAAACCACACCAGTTGACTCAATGATAGATCTAATGGTACACGGGCTAACCATTCGGCCACCCCACCCGCCCCACCTACCCTACCCACCCCACCCGTCAATGAGAAGGGTGTCATCGATAGCTCGCCTTAAAAGTTTACATTGCATAACTGCATACAGATAGAAAATAACATTTAAATAGGATAAAGATGAAACAAATATAAAATCTTTTTGATTTAATGTCCGTCCATAAAAATGTGTTTTAACGATGTTTTGAATATTCTAATAGTCTTTGCCTACGTTATGTAAAGCAGAGTTCATTCGAAATTTTCGGTGTCTGGAAGTGAGGGGTGCATTCGAGAGTTTCGGTGTCTGGAAGGAGCGGGGAGAAAGAAGAGGGATGTCGATTTTGTGGGTGACTGTTAAAAATGGTAACCTACCTTGTGCTTATTTTTATCCACGAAATGATCTCGGACGAATAAGGAACTCAAAACCTCGCCCATATCTCGGCTAACAAGATTCAGACAATATCGCCACGTTCCTAAGAACTCTGGAGTTCCGGTTACGTCTACATAGAATTGTCTGCTAGCATGAACATAATCCCATGACAATTCTTGTAAATATCTGTGTGCCAGTCTCCAAGTGTAATAGTTATTGATAATTCTGGTAAAAATGTAAAAAAAAATGAAATGAAATGGGGTTTAACGTTCTATTGTCCATACATCATGGAGCGTGAATACTGCTAAGGGCTTTTTTTGTTTTACCTGAACGAAAATGTATTGACTGCCCTCAGTTTTTGCCCTTTCCCAACGACTAGTAAGCTCTCCTTGTAAGGCCCACCGGAAAATTCCGATGAACTTTCTTGGCCAACACCGGGCGCAAACCCAGGAGCTCCAGTCTAGCGAACCAGCGTCTTACCCACTTAGTCAACGGGGCTCCGAACACGCAGAGAGAGAGAGAGGTATACTGTTTAACGTCCACTCGACACAAACTAGGTCATTTCGAGACTAACATATGGTTCAATTGTATTTCAATAATTCGCTTGCACGAAGGGTTCTTTTAGCAGTGGGGGGAAACTTTTAAGACCCCGAGAAAACCCAGGGGGTTGAACAGGCGACCCTACTCCTTGACACGTACAACCGGGGATTCAAAACCACACCAATTGACTCAAGGGCAGGCCGTATGATACAGCGCGCACGCTAACCATCCCCCATGCAAAACACAATATTGAGAAAATTAATTCCCTGAAAGGCATATTAGTCTAAACCTGTTTCAATTAGGTTTAATCTTCCCTTAATCAAATGTTCATAGTTGGGATCAAGCAGTGAAAATCTCGATAATACCCGAAAACTGCAAAGGTCGATACCACACTATAAAATGACAGAATACACAAACATTTTACTTCAAATAAGAATACAAATGGCAGAATCCGGACAATAGTAAGTGGTCCCAGTTCCTGGTCAAAAAAAAAATCCTTAGAGGAAATTAATTACCTATTTTTATTGTCACCTAAACTGTTTAAAACGTCACCCAGACCGATTATATATTCCTTCTCTATAACAACAACCTTGGTATCTTTGGTAACACCAGCTTGATCGAACATGTAGGTAAATAAACTCACAAAATCGATCTGAAATGGCAATTTGTTTATATCTTTAAATAAATTGTTTATATCTCTAAATAATTTGTTTATATTTGTTTATTTCTTAAATATTTTGTCTATATGTGTTATATCTTTAGATAATTTGTTTATTCACGTATCTTTAAATAATTTGTGTACATTTTTTAAAATCATTTGTTTATATGTGTTTTTGAAATTGTTTATATTTTTTTAAATTGTTTATATTTTTTTAAATTGTTTATATTTTTTTTAAATTGTTTATATTTTTTAAAATTGTTTTTAATTTTAAAAAAATAATTTGTTTATATCTCTTAATAATTTGTCTATATCCTTAAATAATTGGTTTTATCTTTAAATAATTGGTTTTATCTTTAAATAATTTGTTTATACACGTATCTTTAAATATGCAGTTTGAATCATCTCATTGAAAGAAAACAACGACTTACTGTTGATTGAACCTGGGCGTTCAATTCTTCTAAACTTAATCTCTCTTCTTGAGCATGTGGATTGGGTGATGACTTGGAGTTGGATGTCAACTAGAAATATACATTTTATAAACATGGAATATACAACATTAGTAAGGGGTTTGACATCCTAGTGTTAACCTGTTTCGAAGTTTTGGTGACAGTGGCAACAATTCTCTGTAAGGTGGAAGTGCAAACCTTACTTTTTGAAAGGGTTCTCCGTAAGAATAATTTACTAACCCTAGTAAGTTTGAAAATAATTCTCTGTGTAGTGTAAGGGGTAATGTGGCCGAATGGTTAGCGCGTGTGCGTTGCATGATAAGGTCTGTCAGTGAGTCAACTGATGTGGTGCCCGTTCCTCGGTTGTACGTCACAGGGAGTAGTGTCGCCTGTCCAACCTCCTGGGTTTTCTCCGCTTCGCCACACACACATTGCTAGACACCTACGCGCAAGGGATTTATTGAAATGAAATTGGACCATGTGTTGGCCACGAGATGACGTAGTTTGTGTTGACTGGAAGTTAACTCATCCCTCTCTCTTTTGCTCTCCTCTCTCTCTCTCTCTCTCTCTCGCGCTCTCTGGTGATTTGTATGACATAAAATATATTCAACATATTGTGGAATTCAAACTTACATTAGCCAACTTGTGTTCTACCATATAAGTATCTTCAACAAATTCATTAATACGTTCTGCTATTTCTGATTCGGTTAAGTTGGGTTTTGCATCTTTGACTAACAGGTTGCCAACGTTACGGATAAACTTCCGGTAATCATCTCGTACCTAAAATAGAAAAATATAATAAAGGTATAAGTCATGCCAGGTGGGATATCATTAATTAAAGATGTAATCTTACTCGTATTCGACGCTCCTGTTATACGAGCACCTATTCATAGAAAACATCATAGGTTTAAAATAAGTTTTTAAGTTTGCAATATCGGGTGGATTAGACAAAATACAGATCTATATGTCGTTTCGTTTATTACACTTCCAATGGCCTACACTAAACGGTGATCTGACCAGTCGTTTTGGAAGGCCGCTTCAGAGGTCATGCGAGAAGCTTTTGATCCTATGACGGTCAGAAATTTGATTAACAAAACAAATCAGCTTTCAGGTTTCGATTGAATTACCCGCAGTCCCGTGCACCTAAAGCTCGCCGTAACAGACCATTTCATTGACACACCAATGATTACAACTCTTCCAGATCCTAGCGTAGTAAAGACTGGTAAAACAAAATTATGAACTACAAGAACACGAAACGAAATAGGATCTGTGTTTTAATCGGATTAGTCTAGACAAAAGAACTGCAGTATTGAAAGTAGAATAATTCAAACAGTATTGTGCCTATATCTAATATGTATATCTGGCACATTGAGAATATTAGACAATTCCATGCAATATTTCAGGTCCATCGCTCTAATAGTGTTAACATAATTCACGTTTTAAAGGGGAAGACGGGAAATTAATTTTTATTAAACCGGAAGAGACATAGTTCAACACGTCAGTGGGCGCTATAATAAGCACACAGATTTGGCATAAGTTTACTGCTGTTTTGTGTGCACGCGTCGTCCTTTGTCCAAAATTCTGATCAAAATGGGCTCTTTATTCTTTATTAGGATAATATAAACATGAATTTCCGGTTTTGATGAAAATCAATTTCTTGCTTACAAAAACGTTTTTACTTATCTTACGGAGGAGATCAATATATATATATTTAAGATTTATGGATAACTTGTTAAAAATCGTTGGTCTTCCCCTTTAACTGTCAAGTCATGTTTTGCCTGACTGCACAGTAATATCACACGCCCCCCCCCCCAAGCAGTAAAATATTTAAAATCAAAAGATCTAATATGACTTACTTTTTCGGTTCGTGAGTTGATATAGTAAACCCAAGGCATGCCCATACCCGATAGATCTATCTGTAAAAGAAATAAAATCTAACTTTGGCTAATATTTTAAAAAAAAATGAAACCAGTGCACCACCGTAGCATTATCTAACAATCAATAAACCCAATATTTGATATTATATTCTTGGCGGTAAATAGATCAATTCTTTAGAGAGAGCGAGAAAGACAGACAGAGGTGGCAGATGCGTCCCCAAGATACGTAACAAAGGCCACAGCCTTCACTCTTATAACGACAGAGAGAGAGGTAGGGAGAGAGAGAGAGAGAGGCGGGGGAGAGGCGTCCCCACGATACGTAACAAAGGACACAGCCGTCACTCATATGTAAAGAGCAACCATACACAAGGGGAGAGAGAGAGAGAAAGAGAGAGAGAGAGTGAGAGAGAGAGATATAGAATTCGATTGCGCGTAGAGGTATTAAAAAGTGGGAAAAACTGAAGGACCCAGAGAAAACCCACTAATTGGACAGGCGACTCTTCGCCTCGTCACGTACAAGTGGGGATTCGAAACCATGCCAGTTGTCTCAATCCAACGCGCACGCGTTAAAGGGACAATAACATTCTTGCTGGCTTGGTAGCTCCAGAAAATAAATAATACCCTTATTCTAAGTACTAGATGTTTAAGTGTCCTACCTGTTGTGTAAATTATCCATTACAACCTATGTTACTTGGCCAGAGGGTTCGAAAATATTTTAAAATCCAAGTCACATTTGAAAAGGTTTACGTTAGACTTTTCAAATCAATTGGTTGAATTTTTCCAATTTTTTTAAAATAGGTGTGTTAAGATGAAATTTATATCATCATTTAATTGGAATATTCTAAAATAATACGATTTGTTGACCAGAATGAAGATTGGGACATATTATTCAGTTACCACAAGAGTGTTATTGGGGCTTTAACCATTCGGTCATCCAACCCATCATGTATGTTTTCTTAGTTTGAGAAAGTTGTTGATATTTACGTGTGAGGACGGTGTATTCGGTCGTTTTGATAAGTTGGATTTTAACAGGGTTAAACAAAAAATTTATTGCGGGTAAAATAAAAAAAATTGTATTTCTTTTGGACTAAGAAAATCGTTAAGACTTAAGATTTCGTGATTCCGTGGTTTGGAATTTAGTTTTCAATGGCGATGTTGTAGGTGTGTAATTTTGTATGTGATTCTAAGTAACCGACCAGCATTTGTTTTGATGTTTGGTAAATGTAGTTTTATAGTAGACTGAAATAGATTACTGTAAAATGTAAAGAAAAAATATTCAAGATTTTAGTAGTTACATGAAAAAAATGAAATGGAATTTAACGTCCTAATTAATGCTCGACTCTGTCTGGGCTGGGCTGCTATAAGGGAAGTTATGCTCAAACAGCGGAGCTACGTGTTAAGCCAGGCTGACACTTGCACGACTTGTGGCCACGATTTTGTCGTGCCCATCAGTTTCCACATTGACACGAACTGGCACGACGAGTTCACGCATAGTTTGCGCATTGTTTACGCACCTCCTGCATTGGCACGACGAGTTTGCGCAAATTGGAAGGTGCCGTGCCGACTCGAGTCGTGCCAATGCGTGCCACATAATCGTGCAAGTGTCAGCCTTGCTTAACTCTTATATCGAATTCCAACTGCCAAGGGGTCGTTAACGTACACTCCAATGTGTACACGGTTTATATTAATAGGTTTAGACACACCCATGGCAGTTCGTTATATGTGACAACCGTCAAAAAACTAATTCAAACATATTCTAATAAAGCTTTTACAAATGGATGATCTTGAAAAGGACCAGTCTTCGAATCATGACTTGTCATAAATTGGACGCGTGCATTAAAATAAACTAGAGTATTTAAACGTTTTTGTTGGTTTTCTGAAAAAACATTTACAGCAACAATAATATCAAATAACGAGATTGAGGCCGCATGATACGATCTCTGACGAATGACATATTTATCTGTCCTTGAAATAGAGGGGTCTGTCATAAGTGTCAACTGGCGTGGTTTCGGTTCCCGGTTATAGGTGGCAAGGTGTAGGGTCGCCTGTACAACCTTTTCGGTTTTCTACCACTATCTGCCCCCCGCCCCCCGCCACTGCTCCAACTTTCTTTCAGTCTTTCGACAGTAAGTGCGCGAGGACCGCACTACGCGAAAACAATACTCAACAGTAAGTGCACGAGGACCGCACTACGAGAAAGTAAACCCTTTCAGGTAAAGCAAATCATAGAAAATCGCAATTATTACACAGAAAAGGAATATTGGTTTTTTTTTATAAGAAATAGAGCATAATATTTATATGTAAAATTATCAAAACTTTTAAAGAAAGTCTTATGTTTAGTTATGTTATGTAACAATCTATGGAAAATGTATATCAAAGGCCTGGTGATGTTCCGATGCAACCGACGGCGCTAGCAGTAGAATACTGTACCTCTTCCTCGACATTTTTTTAATTTCATATACACCCAACCACGTAAAGTGGATATATATTTGTTTTAACTGCACGTATTTTGTATTTATTTGTGCATTTATCTACCGTAAATAAAGAAGTATATGTTCTTGATCTACTTTCAATTTTTCATTCTGGTATATATGCAGCAAATCTGCTCTTTCTCGAGAGTGGGTTGGATGGCCGAAGGGTTAGCAAGTGCTCGCTGTATCATAAAGTCTGTCATTGTGTCAACGGGTGTGGTTTAGGTTCCCCAGTTGTACGTGACAAGGAGTAGGGTCGTCTGCCCAATCTCGTTGGCTCCCCTTGTTTCCCCCCACTGCTAAAGACCCACCCCTACGCACAAGCGAATTATTGAAATAAAATTGAACCCTATGTAAGTCCCGAAATGACCTAGTTTGTGTCGAGTTGACGTTGAAACCCATTTCTTTCTTTTAAAGCTGTCGTTCGCTGGGATGGAAAACAGGGGTCCCGTGTATACATTGGCGTGAACGTAAACGAAAGTTCATCTCGATTTTCCTGCGTGGTTTCCCCGTGTCAGTGATGCAGAATGGAGGGCCTTAAAGGACAGCTGTCTAGTCGTTCAGATGGGACGAAAAACCGATGTCCCGTGTACACATTGTAGGCCGTAGCACCGCTGCCCGGGCAAAATTTCCCTCGTAGCACACTGTATGGCGTATGCCCGTCTTCCATTAGCCCAGGTCAGGTGCATAGGAGTAGGACGTTAAACCCCATTTCATTTCTTTCTCAAGGATCTTCAGGTGTTACCATAAATACTAGTTTATGCAACTATCGTACCCCTGTGCGATTAAGCTGACTAAAGGTTGCTAACTGTCAACAAAAACAACACAATAGCCACCAGAAAGACGACTAAAAGAATCAGAAAAAAGCTTGTCTCTGGATTATGTAAACTAGGCTATTAACCGATTGTTCAACTTGGTCGCTCTTCAATTCACAAATTAATTACAAAACACATCCGCGCAAGGCACCTTTACAAAATATTTGTCAACAACGCCAGCTTTTGAAAGGATCCAATCTCTTCAAATACTTTATGAAAGAAAGGAGACGTGAAAAAAAAAATCTACAATCTTTATCTAGATAATCACACTTTTCATAGCGAATGTTTTACCTTGAACAATTACAAATAAATATTATTGATAAGCATTCAACCGTACCTATCTTAACATCCTCATCTAGGTCAATGTGAACCTCTAGGGTTAGAATAATGTGGGACACTCACTCAGACAAACAACTTCTCGCTTTCAACCATCTGTTTATTTACCGAACCCTGCTATACATACAAGGCAGAAACATTGAATAGGACCATGTGCGACCTAAAGCCCTGACCCTCTTCTCCATTCGATACAAGATTTGTTCCCTATCGCTCTCATGACAAACCCTGGGGCGGAACCAGGAGGTTTTGCAGGAGGAGGTTTGATAGGTTCCTGTTATGGAAAATTGAAAGTTGATATGATATAATCGTCTCCAAATTATTTAGGTATACATACACACCCAGGTTTTAAAGAGAGAAATACGACACTACAATTCATCAATTCTTTAAATGACATCTAGAAGCACGGATCACTATTCATAATAAAACACAACACAAGGTATATATGGATATAACTACTTCTCTATAATTTAATAACGACGTTTCGTAACACATACAGGTCACGTTTTCACCTGTATGTGTTTTATTATGAACACTACAATTCATGTCAATTAATAGGATCACATTGTGATTCAATTTCACTGATACAAAGCAATAATTCTGATATTACATATGTTTATATCATTATCTCGTATTTTGAATAACCACCCGAGCCCACCATATGATGATAAAGGACAAAGCACACGACACTATCTTATGAAAGTGTAGTTGAGCAGGCAGGGAGTGAGAGCACTGGACCCCTCCCCGTCTGGAACTGAACCTGTACACCTTCTAAATCTCTGGTATCCACCTTTCCGTCTGTGTAAACAAACTATTCATGCATTTTTTCTCATTCTCTATGCTATACCATTAAGATCTAGTGACTATGTCTCACTGGACATTTGTTCCACCTCGGGGATATAGTACCGATGAAAATTGATGTCCTGGGAAAGCTAAGATAAGATCCCAATTTTAGTAATTTGATTGGATAATATTAGATTGATTTTAGTGCTTAGCCAATCAAAATTGAAGTATCTACTAAAATTGGATTTTATCTTAAGTTAAAATTTCGTGAAACAGGGCCCAGAGCCATATGAAACCATCGAGAGGCCTTAAGTGACCTACGCTGAAATTTTTCCCGCTTCCCTGGAGCTATAGTGAAATATTTTTTCCCAGAGGTAACGCCTACAATATTGGCCCACATGTCCATATAGGTGTATACCCGACAACTTTTAATATCTAACTCCAACATGCATTATGTAAAATCTAGACAAAGAGCTGACCGCTCTCGCTAGTATAGTTGAAACATTCAGAGTTATCGACGATTACAGAACATTGTAGTCACGATTGCCATTGCTACCGTGTCGATTATCTGTTTTGAAATTAAAAAAAATAACCGTAAGTCTTCAATAAATCTAATGAAAGCATAGAGAATCCGATGGCATCGATAGTTCATTATGATCTTGTCTCTCTCTCTCTCCCTCTCTCTCTCTCTCTCTCTCTAAACGGACATAATTTTATTGCGTACCGATCCTGTCATGCGTGCAAAAGAATTTAGCCACAAAGTGTACGTTTAGCAGATAATCGACACACTTTCTAGCTGGGGATTATTTTTATCTGGTTTAAATAAAACAGAATAACAGAAAACAATCGAGTTTATATAACTATGCTTTCAGGTGAACCCTTTCAGTATTTATAAAACGAGCTGTTATAAAACCATTATAAAGCAATTTTTTTTTATCAATTTGTCTCCACGAGTTACTGGCGTGTATATTCGTTCACCCCGGGCTATTTTACAAATTTGCTCGATAAAGATATAAAAGCTTTTAAAACACATGAAATATTAAAAAGGACAAACTTGTTGACCCTTAGACTTCAATTAATATTTTAAAAGAAAAAAATCAACAAGGAGCGATGAAATGGGGTTTTACGTCATAGTGTTCTAGTTTGTCTGGAAGAAGGAAAGATAAGTTGTTTATTCCAGTCCTGGAACTCATACGGCACGTAGAATAAAAACAGTCATGCTATCAATGTATATCTGAATAAATTAAATAAGTTTTGTTTAAAGCCCCAATAACACTCTTGTTGTAACTGAAAAATATGTCCCAATCTTCATTCTGGTCAAAAAATCGTATTATTTTAGAATATTCCAATTAATTGATGATATAAATTTCATCTTAACACATCTAATCTAAAAAATTGGAAAAATTCAACCAAGTGATTTAAAAAGTCTAACGTAAACCTTTTCAAATGTGACTTGAATTTTAAAATATTTTCGAACCCTCTGGACAAATAAAATAGGTTGTAATGGATAATTTACACAACAGGTAGGACATTTAAACATCTAGGATTTAGAATAAGGTTATTATTTAATTTCTGGAGCTACCAAGCCAGCAAGAATGTTATTGTCCCTTTAAAGAAAGAAAAAGCAATTATGAAAAAGACTGTTCCAGTTTTCTGTTTTGGAAAGGAGGGGGAGAAATAGCGTCCACTCGTCACAAACTAGGTCATTTCGGGACTAACATATGGTTTAGTTTATTTCAATAATTCGCTTGCGCGTAGGGGTCTTTAACAGTGGAAGGAAGCCGGGGTGCCCGTATAAAACACACGAGGCTAGACAGGCGAGCCTACTCTTTGTCACGTACAACCGAGTAATCGAAACCACGCCAGCTGGCTCAATGACAAACTTTTTGATGCAGCACGCACGTGCTAACCATTCGGTCATTCAACCGCCCGCTTTGGAATGAATGAGGAGATTGGGGGTTGGTGACATTGGTTAAATAGGTGCGCTGTACATCAGATATGCTTCCCCAGGATGTAAGCGAAGGTAGTTGAGGTGGTATTTGCCTTTACTGCGTGTATGGGAATTTGATTATATCATCTGTTGATCCAGGAATGACACGGCTAGTCTCAAATGAACTCGGGCAGTGTGGAAAAAGCTAAGTGGATTAATATATATTTGTAATTGGATTAACTATGTTATAACGGGGCAATAAAGACCAGAATCGACCAATAACATTGACAAGTGTGTTAATATCACATGATTTGTACATAAAAGAAAGTTTAGACCACTCGTGTTGTACATTTGTACCACTCGTACGTTCTTTATGGCAGATTTAAGAGGTACTTATAACAGTGCTTATATTTAATAACGGCCGGCAAACGGGGGCGACTCCCTACAGTGTGCTATGAGGGACATTTTGCCCGGACAGCGGCGCTACGGCCTACTCTTATATCAAATTCCAACTGCCAAGGGATCTTTACATAGCACGCCAAAATATACAGGCGCCGTTATCTAGCATTGTCGGTTCCTCCATTGGACTAGGAGTCGGGGAATCACGTGGCTAAGTGGGTAAGGCACTGGCTCGCTAGCCTGGATGTCGGGTGTTCCATCCCTACATTGGCCGAGAAAGCTCATCTCGATTTTCCGGTGTGGTTTCCCCTTGTCAGTGATGCAGAACGGGGGGGGGGGGGTCCAACAAGGACTGTGATGCAGAACGTAGGGCCTGACAACGAGAGTTGTCTAGTCGTTCGGATGGGACGAAAAACTGAGGTCCCGTGTACATATTGGCATCCACGTAAAAGATCCCTTGGCAGTTGGAATTCGATAATAGAGTAGGCTGTAGCGCCGCTGCCCCGCCAAAATTTCCCTCATAGTACACTGTATGGCGTATGCCCGTCTTCCATTAGCCCAGTTTAGATGCAGAAGAGTAGGACGTTAAACCCCATTTCATTTCATTTCATTTTGGACCAGTGGTCCCTGTCACGGGGTGTCCATATCAAATTTTCGCCCTGGTATCAGCTACCGATTTAAATAGATTTATATTAAGATATTTTATTGTCTTGGGTATCCTTTGACATGCACGGTAATGGTGTTGACAAACTTTATGGTCTATTAAACGTACAGGTATAAACAAAGTAAAGTTATTTGTACAATATTCCTCGTCATTTTTATGTTTATGAGATTTTTATCAATACAAGCAATATACGTACCACGGTGTATCCTTACCCAACCATTAAAACACATTAAATATCTCAAAGTTCTTTCTTTAATACAAGAATAGATAAAATACTATCTTTGATTTCTTTTCAAAATTACGTAAAAGAAAATACATTGGACTATACTTTTGATTCATTCTTCAAGTCATATAGTGTAAGACCCAGTTTTTGTCACCACTGCCTTCATAGTTTATAGAAATAACAATTCATACAGAAATATCTATTAAAGTAAACCAAGGATTATTTAGAGTTTGATTTTATAGATGCTTCATGATAGAATCAAAGTTTGTCTTTTTAATTGCTATGGAAACAAATACAATGAAATGAGGTTTAACGTCCTACTGTTAGGCCATACAGTGTGCCATGAGGAAAATTTTGCCCGGCAGCGACACTACGGTCTACTCTTATATCGAATTCCAACTACCAAGGGATCTTTTACGTGAACGCCAATGTTTACACGGCGTAGGTTTTTCGTCCCATTTGAACGACTAGACAACTGTCCAAGTCCGGCCCTCCGCCCTGCATCACTGACAAGGGGAAACCACACCGGATGTACTTCTCGGTCAATGCAGGGATCGAAAACCCGACCTCCAGGCTAGCGAGCCAGTGTCTTATTCACTAAGCCACGTGATCCCCTTATTGCTATAAAACGTTATTTATTTTTATAGACATAAAAGTAATGGGTAATGGTAATTAAAGCTACTTTCCCACAAAATTATTTATCGTTTGGTCATTTCAAATAAATGTATGTCAATTGTGATAAATATGTATAGTAGAAACATCCAATCTCACTAGAAAAATACAGGATTCCTTGAAAAACACCCATGGAGCGCATACGGGGTAAAAATGAAAGGGTTTCCCTAAACGTCTACCCGACGTCATAGGTTGCATGCGAAGATTGTCTGATCTCTCAGCGTTAGTGAGCGCTTTATATATGTTATCAACTTGACGGCGAGCTAAAACGTACAATAGTTTCTGAGATAAAAATCACGGAAAACGACGTAGGTAGTGGATAATCCGAGAATTTAATGGGTAGACAACGTCATCTGGTATAATAATATATGCAATGAATTCTCCTCGTGCTTTGCACCCGTTGCTAGGTACCGCGTCAGATAAATCACGTGACACAAACATTCTATAGGCTCAGTGTATTCCCTCGTGATTACAATGTTGGAGAAAGAGAGAGAGATAGAGAGAGAGAGAGAGAGAGAGAGAGATGGGGTTTAACGTCCACTCCACACAAACCATGCCATTTCTGGACTAACATATGTTTTTTAATTTTATTTCAATAATTCGCTTGTGCATAGGACTCTTTAAACAGTTGGGTTGATCCTACTCCTTGTTACGTACAACCGCGAGAAAGATCTGAAGCAAAATTGTGATAGGATAAATCGTTTGAATATATTTTTAGTTCAAATATATCATCAAATTCCTTTAGTTTGTTGGCGGTAATACTGTATCTTTAATTACATTGCTAAATATAATAAAGTAATTGTAATGATTACATTTAAAAAGTAATGGAATGTAATTGATTAAGCGACATTTCGACGAGGGTTCTCTCGTCCTTATAAAGCAATGAATTTCGATTGTGTTCGAATCTCGTGAAAATCGGAATAAAACCGAACGACACAATCTGAACACAGATCCTATTTCGTTATGTTTTTTTTAGTTCAAAATTTTTATCTTACATGTCTTTACTACAGTAGGATCTGGAAAAGTTGTTATATCACCCACGTTCTGGGTGATGTGTGGATTAGCCAATAGAGCGATCTGTTGCAGCGAGTTGCTGACGTTCAGTGAACGGAACTGTAGTCTCTATCAACCACACAAATATTCTACGAATTTTAGTCTGGATGGGTCCTCAAAATTTGACGGAAAATTGGATTATCCAGTCTTTTAAGTTACCACGTACTGAATCTATCAAAACAGCTCGCTTGTCAACGATGACACTCTTTAAAATTTTGTTGTGTAAAGGTTTCAATTGAAATGGTAATTTTCTCTCGTCATGAATCAGACGTATGGCTTCTCACAATCTTCTTAATTCTTCATCGCGATGCATGCTTATTCCTCGTCTCTATTTTGTTTCTATAATAGATGTGCCAAGTGAATTGTGGGATATATTTCAACCACGCTTTATAGAATCTAGCAAAATCGGCCCGGCTTCATAAGATCTAGCACTTACCGATACTTTCATTGGATACTTTAGCCAAAAGGTTCCATTGTCCATGGGTAACCAAATGTTTGGTTTTTTATGTGGTAGATTATCCAGTAATTTTCGTCAAAAATTGAGAACCGACCCAGACCCTCCGTGCGTTGAAGACTAGGGGGTTCTGGGTGACAGAGACTAACGGAACTGTAGTTATCCCAATAGAAACACCAACGATGATTGGTTAATCATGTCTGACGTCTTAGGGTAAAGAGTTATGTCCCCTGAAGTGAAACCAACAACAACCGATCAGATCGTCATATAGCGGAAGCAATCGAGTGTATAAAAAAAAAACGAAACAAAATATACATTTTTTGTATTTCAACCGGAATGTGTCGGACAAAAAAGGTAAGTTACACTGAGGTTGTGAACCCTATAGAGGTCATAATTCTTATCCGATTTAAAGAAAAAAAAACTTTCAAATATATCACCGTTACGCTTCATGGATGATTTAGTTAAACTGTCGTGAAAATTGGACCGTAACTAACCCAATATATGGCCGCTGCTCGTACGGAAAAAGTATGAAATGTTATGGCGTTTTAGCGCGTAGTCTAATTCTTACTGCTTTAAAGGGACAATCCCGATAAGAACAGGGTCTCAAAAATTAAAGTCCGAGTATTTATGAAATTTATGTACCAAAATATAGTGGCATGGTGTATTTACCTTGTCTCAAAATTTCAGCTCAATATATTGAGTCATTTGTACGTGAACGTCAACGCTGCTTATCCGGACACGTAACCCTTTTAAGATTTCGGGTCAATTTCTTCATTGGGTGACCTGATAATCGATTAATGTTTCTTGAGAGGTATATACAGTGAATGACCCAAGCCCTGTACTTGATAACAAAAGGTAAATTTCACCTACATATTATTTTTATAGAAAAAAGTATGGTTTTATCCAGATACTGTATAATAAAACGTTCTCCATTTCCAGATGAAGACTGTCAGGTTTAAGTTATTTACAAACGTATCACAAATATCGGGTTAGTAGGTGGGCCTTAGGTTATGGATTTTAAAGGATTTTAACACAAAATTAAGCAGTTTTATTCCCCAAAAAGTTATCGGGATTGGCACTTTAATTCTTCGACAAACTACACGTGCTCGTGGAATAATGTGGAGGTCAGTATAGTCCACCATTAGTACCCGTCTTCCATTAGGCCAGGTTAGGTGCAAAAGAGTAGGACGTTAAACCCCATTTCTTGTTTCGTCACAGGAAAGTAGTATTTTATGCGTATCCATTCAATTAAACACATATTATGCAAGAGCGAAATGTTATCTAAATTAATAAAAAAAATAAATGAATGAGAGTTGTTCTTGAATGAGTAAACTTCATCTGCCTTGTGCACGACCTTTGTCATAGATGTGTAAGTTAAAACAATATTTATTTGTTTCAGATACTCTGCCTTCAACATAAATAATGCAAGAGCTATCGGCCATTTGCAGGTCTTTCTTTAAGACTAAAATGTCATTAAAACTATGTTGATTACAATTGGATTTAATTAACTTATCCAGACCATAATCAACTCTTAATGCCATCGCTCTTCGGCGATATGTACTGGACTTGAATACATTCTTCGACGGATAATTGAGACTTTGTTTTTATCGTACCGACTTTATTAGTAATGACGATCGAGACTAGGTCTAAAATTGAATTGATAATGTATATGGTTCATTGGTTTGGATGGGCCAATGGTTAGCACGCGCACTGTATCATAAGGTCTGTCATTGAGTCAAGTGGCGTGGTTTCGATTACACGGTTGTACGTGACAAGAGTAGGGTCGCCTGTCTAACCTCATGAGTTTTGTCCTGGTTCTCCCGTTTCCTCCCACTGCTAAAGACCCCTACGCACAAGCAAATTATTGAAATAAAAATAAACCATATGTTAGTCCTGAAATGACCTAGTTTGTTTCGAGTTGACGTTAAACCCCATTTCTCTCTCAATATATATACTCTTCAAAAAAAGAAACGCACAACCCATTTTTCATCATTTTTTTATTTACACGAAGTCGTTCTTTCCATAAATCTTACTTGTTTTAATGTCATTATGTAAGCATAAAAGAAATTCATTATTGGTTTTAAATGTAATGTTACTAATTGTGACTGGTCATCATTTTTGTCGAAATTTGTTATAGTTTGATTGCACCAAGAAACATGAATTTAACAACTTCGCGAGCTTTTCGCATGGAACCTACATCTAAGGTCTTTAAAATCCCGGGGTTCTTGGTTCCCAAATCAGTTGCACATGTAAACACTCAAGGAACCAAGTGATGCCATATCTGAATGAAGACCAACGCGACAACGCTATTTGTCGATTACAGGCAGGTGAGTCCAAGACAGATGTAGCCAGCATGCTGAATGTTTCCCTTAATTTCATTTCTCGCCTTTGGGATAGGTACCGACAGCGAAGTTCAACACGTGACCGCCCAAGTTCAGGCCAAACAAGAGTGACCCCACCTGTCCTGGATCGTCACTTCCGGTTACGTCATTGGCGTAAATGGGTTTTCAACAGCGACCTGTACTGCAGCAGCAATTCCCGGACGGCGTAAAATCTCGTACCAGACAGTCTATAAACGCCTACGTGAAACCGAATAACGAGGCAAACGTCCCCGTTATAGCTTCCGTTTTGAAATACGCCGACATCATGAAATCCAACTTTAATGGGTTCAGACACCGAGGGAATGGCCACAGCAACACTGGAGAGCAGTTTGGTTCAGCGACGTGTCGCTGTTCTTGTTGCAACAAGGCAATGGTACAGCCAGGATATACCGACGACGAAATGTAACTTTGCGTTTCTTTTTTGGGAGAGTATATATTGAAGCAATTTGACTGAAATTTTCAGCACATTCTATTTACATTATCTATTATAACGAGAACTGTCAACTATTTATCTAATCTTCCATAATGCACGTTTAAGTACAGGTACTGACCAGAAATACATTAAAGGCTCAATACCACTCTTGTTGTAACTGAATAATATGTCCCAATCTTTATTCTGGTCAACAAATTGTATTATTTTACAATATTTCAATTAATTGATGATACAAATGTCAACTTAATACATCTAATTTAAAAAATTGGAAAAATTCAACTAAATGATTTGAAAAGCCTAACGTCAACCTTTTCAAATGTGATTTGAATTTTAAAATATTTTCGAACCCTCTGGACAAGTAAAATGAGATGTAATGATAATTTACACAACAGGTAGGGCACTTAAACATCTAGTACTTAAGACTGTTGTTTATTTTCTGGAGTTGCCAAGCCAGCAAGAGTGTAATTGTCCCTTTAATACAACTATGTAGTAGCACATAGTATTCACCCTATGTTGGTCCAGAGGATGTTAATACATCCCTATATTCGCTATGACGTGTACTGTCTGTATTTACAATATAAATAGTGCAGAGAATAAAATATAGTCAATTGATTCAGATTGTCCTGTTCAGCTCTCTGTCCGTTAGACTGATGGTGTGTGTGCGGCGGAGGGGGGGGGGCGTGTTATAAATGATAGTTGTGTTGTGTGTGAACCTCTCGGTTATTGGGTAAGAACACCAGAGAAACGAGCGAGAGGGAGAGACACAGAGAGACACGGAGAGACATAGAGAGAGAGAGAGACGGAGAGAGAGGAGGTGGGGATGGAGGTGGAGGTGGAGGCGTCCACTCGACTATAACTAGGGGTCTTTAGCAGTGGGAGGAAACCGGAGGACCCGTAGAAAACCCACGAGGCTTGACATTTGATCCTAGTCCTTGTCAGACACAACTGGGGAATCGAAACCACGCCACTTGACCCTATGAATACCTTCTGATACGTGATAAAAGAGACAAATGGGGTTTAACGTCCACTCGACACAAACCAGGTCATTTCGGGATTAACATATGGTTTAAATTTATTTCATTAATTGTCTTGCGCGTAGGGGTCTTTAGCAGTGGAAGAAAACCGGAGTACCCGGAGAAATTCCATGAGTTTGGACAGGCAACTCTACTCCTTGTCACGTACAACCGGGGATTCGAAACCACGCCAGTTGATACGAGATAAGCATTCGGCTGCATCCAACGCCCTGTAAGAGCACCACCTTACTGCGAATGGTAATAATCAACGGACATCAGTCATTGACAATAATTAGTGAAAATACAAAGTATTAACTTACCTGGATAGCACGTTTTGTCCAATCAAGCCAATCAGTTTTAACAGAAAACGTAAAAAATGCATCGGTCCAAAAATCAACATGAACTTTATTCAGCAGAGCTTTATAATCATAGGTCTCCGAATTCCAGGTGTCCAATACATACCACCCTCCTACACCTGGCAAAACTTTGTTTAAAAAGCTATTTCCCATCACGAGGTTTTTGCCAAATTCGTCAATGCAAGATCCGAAAAAATCCTTCATCTTCCTTTCAGCGGAATTTTCTGATAATCTTTGGGTGGACGTCTGTAAGACTGTTTGCAGTTTCACTTGATTCTCGTAGTGAATCTGGGAAAGCACCGTCCGGGTTGAATAATCGGGATGCAGAGGATTGTTGGCGGCATATGAACCACAAGCATATTGGTAAAAGTCCGTGCAAGGATCAACTGACATATTCAAGTTAGATGCAACAAAAGCTGCACTTTTTAAACATGTTGGAGAAAGGCAGGTGTTTACACAGCTTCCATCTGGTGCTTGTGTCGAACTGGATGGGTCACCCCCAACTTGAGCTTGAGGAGCCGATGCCGACGCTGATGCTGCTTCATGTTTGGATTCTGCTAGGAGTCCAGCTAATATGACTATCACAAGAAGGAATAATATGACAAGAGCTCCTAATATTATCTCCCTCTTCTTAAAACTGTATCCTCTAATACTAACACCACCACTACTGCTCGCAACCGAAGCTGTATCAAATATCTTGTACTTATCCGACATCTTATTCTTATTTGTCCGGTGAAATTATTTTTGTTTAATGTAAAGTCTTTGTAAACAAAGATCAATCGCAAAATTACAACTCTGTGTAACTCTTTCAATCTAACACTTATGTTTAGTAGCACGACTCAAATTCCTTTTGACAGGTCTGGACGTAAATGTCGTAGCGAAAGATGAGAGTCACTACAAAAAGTGACCCACTCCGTCTTTTTGTATGTTTATCAGCCGAATGCACAAACCGTCACATGACTTGATATATAAAGTTTTTATATGATATGTATGACCCGAGCAGCTTATGAAAGACATGTTTACGAAGCATGAGCTGAAATGATTATCAATATTGATTTAAACATATTAGCCGAATGTTGATTACTATCGTCTTTCATCATAGAGTTTGTATTGCCGTAAAATGGTTGACTGATTTAGACCATTTTTACTTTTTACATAAGAATTACTATAAAGAGAGAGAGAGAGAGAGAGCGAGAGAGAGAGAGAGTTTAACGTCCACTCGACACAACCAAGATCATTTCGGGACTAACATGTTTCAGTAGATATTCTAATAATTCGCTTGCGCCTTGGGGTCTTTATCAGTTCTAGGAAATCTGTGGATCTGGAGAAAACCCACGAGGTTGGTAAGGCGACTCAAATGCTTGTCGCGTAAAACAGTGAAAATCGAAACCACGCACGTGCTAAACATTCAACCCCTCCCCTCCAAGTCTTGTCATTTTCAAAACAAAAGAGTTTTCATTTTCAAAACAAAAGAGCCCTGACCGGGTTAAAGATGAAAGTATTATTATTTCACTGTGTAGTAGTGATATACTACTATTCGTTATACTTATAATTATGCATGTTATTGTCGGATGAATTATTATTGTCACGTACAGATCGTCGTCTTAACGGCTATATTATTATCTCGTCGCCTTATAAATATTCTGTACGTTTACAACACGTATCGTTCTATGTTTAGACAAGCGTTTCTCTTTAATGAAATCCCAGGTTTATATAGCTTTACAGCTCATATTGAGATGTCCGACATGACCCATTAACCCTACACAAGGCGCATGTTATTAAAATAGAATACATCGACCAACGATTATTTCAATCCAGTGGCTCAAGGGGGGAGTAAAGCCACTCAAGCGGACAATTCATGATACCCAGTTTGATCTCCATTCTAATAAATACAAAAACATATTATGGAACACAATTACTATTTTAACCCCAATAACACTCTTGTTGTAACTAACAAATAATATGCCCCAATCTTCATTCTGGTCAACAAATCGTATTATTTTACAATATTCCAATTAAATGATGATATAAATTTCATCTTAACACACCTATTTTCAAAAATTGGAAAAATTCAACCAATTGATTTGAAAAGTCTAACGTAAACCTTTTCAAATGTGTCTTTGATTTTAAAATATTTTCGAACCCTCTGGACAAGTAAAATAGGTTGTAATGGATAATTTACACAACAGGTAGGACACTTAAACATCTAGCACTTAGAATAAGGGTATTATTTATTTTCTGGAGCTACCAAGCCAGCAAGAATGTTATTGTCCCTTTAATAAAAGCGACGTTTCGTTGAGGATTCTCAATAGTAATTGTGTTCCATAATATGTTTTGGTGTTTATTACGTATGTCAATTGCTAAATGCCACTCAAAGAAGATCTCCATTCTACGCGGTGATAGGGTGTTGGAGCAGGCTTGTCCGAGATAGAGGGGAGGGTCAGTGTCGAAAATTATTGGGTGGAAAATGTCATAATGTCGATGATTATGTTAGTAAAATATTATTTCCTAGAACTGTACAACTGTAAATAAATATAGAAGTGTCTTGGCCAACTGTTATATATATTCCATATGGGCACGAAGCAGGGGATGGGGCTGGAGAGGGGCTGGGCTGTAGGGGAAATGTAGTAAAAATACAACTTAATTTGGGGGTTGGGATGGCCTAGTGGTCTAGTGTGCCGCGCTTCGACCTCTAGCTGGCCGGTCACCTCTGGCTTGCGGCTGTGGTTTTGAGCCCTGGTGTGAGCTTATGTGGCATGGAGATAGGGGCGCCTTCTCAACCTCGTGGGTTTCCTCCGGGCACTCCGGTTTCCTCCCACTGCTAAAGACCCCTACGCGCAAGCGAATTATTGAAATAAAATTAAACCATGTGTTAGTCCCGAAATGACCTAGTTTGTGTTGAGTGGACGTTAAACCCCATTTCTCTCTCTCTCTCTCTCTCTCTCTCTCCCAACTTAATTTAAATACAGGGCTATATTTTATACTCTCGGTTGCCTACACTATATGAAAATCTGACCAGCTGCAGTGAAGGTCGCGTCAGAGGTCATTAGAGCTGATTTAACCATATGACGTCAGACATTCGATTAACCAATCAGTGGTGATGTTTCTGGTGGGTTACCCACAGTTCCGTGCACCTAACGCCCAAAATTTTCCGTAACATACCGTTCCATTGGCTAATCATTCACGTCATCCAGAAATCTAGTTATATAACCACCCATCCAGATCCTGGTGTAATACAAATATGTAAAACGAAATTTTGAAATATAAAAAAACGAAACGAAACAGGATGTGTTTTTTAATCTCTTCAAACATCTTAAATATCTGACTAAGTGTATAGGATGTCCCTCAGGCAACTGTTTGCATTTTACAGATAAAAACTGATGTCACATCTTTTCTAGAACATGATTTTATTTGATCCCCTAAGGGATTCATTTATATTATCGAATGCTATTACTATTATTTAATTCAAATGATGCTGCCAAATTTTCATATAAAATGATTACAATGTACAGCTATTGTTTTTCAAAAATTTATTTCAATAATTCCCTTCCAAGAAAGGGTCTATAGTCGTGGAAAGAACCACACCTTAAGAATAAAATAAAACCAAGTGCGAACAATCCAAACCATTAAAACAAACGGTATCGGCAAAATAGTGTAATCAGCAAATGGACTGTTCATCATATACAAAATAGTGTAATCAGCAAATGGACTGTTCATCATAGGAAATACACTACAAACAGTGGTATTAGGAAGAGTAAGCTTACCCTACTTGGCACCACAACCGCCATATAGATAGCTGCATAAACAACGTGTACACGCTAATTATTCGCCCCCCCCCCCCCAATCCTTAATAAATCTAATAGTAAGTGCAGGGGGACTGCACCACACACAATTTTACACAAAAACAAATATACGGACAAGACATACTCAGAGACCACAAACAAAAACAATTAAAAAAGAGTGAATGGATCCGGGGGCTAGCCGTAAGCGTCCACTGCGCTGTACAGTCCCGGGCCTGTGGTGACACAGACTTCACTCATATTTGAAAACAAGTTGGGAATAAAACCCAAGGAAACAGTTATATAATGTCAGCATGAGTCATGGTCTGTCATATGTTGCAAGAAATACGAAAGCACGCATATTGTATTAATTCCTCTATACAAGTAACCACACCAGTGAAATGTATTAGACAAGTATTACAAAAAACTAAATGCACTAAATCCAAAAAAGAAACGTTGAGGCATACAAGCATGGGCGTCACCGGTGCCGCTGTCTGTAAACATGATAAACGTTGTATTGGTGTGATGTTTTAGTTTAACCCCGTAAAATATGCCAAACAATGTTTTACAGAAGACTGAGACTTTAAACAAAATTTATGGGGGTACCCCCCACACCCCACCGTTGCGGACCCCCCCCCCCCTCAATATATATTTCACGGCTAGGCCCCTGCATACAAGGGAATTGATCCCGTATGACTATATCATATATCAGGGTTTTATGTAATGAAGGATGTCTATGTTTGTATAAGTATGAATTAATCTTTCACGTGTGTGACGAAAAAAAAGTCTAAAGATTTATGAAGCTATTTGTGGATGATATTAGTTATAAAGAGGTTTGTACAATTTGGTGATATCGAGATATTTTACTTTTTATGACCAGCCTCCTCTCGATAGAAATCAAAGGAGTTGAAAAAATAAAACGGGAGAAAAATACTAAAAACGACGACAAAATGAAAATGTTCCCTAGTTTGAGAGGGTCCTAAAATCAGACAAAAGGGTCCCACGTGTGATAAAACGGCCCCTCTGGCCAAGAGAAAGGACCCCGAGACCAAGTCAAACGTGAATGGAATGCAGTCATTGCATTGGCATGGAAATCATCAATCACCCCCCACCCGCTAAAGGGTGCCCTCAAAATAGTATAGACTCTGATGATAAACCTTAAAACGCCCCTTGTTTATCATACAGCTTTTGTACAACTGAGATAATAGAGACGGACATACGTCAATGTGTACACGACACCTGGGTCTCTTAGACACAGTGCGTGCCCAAAGGGCAAGCGGAATTCGCATGGTAACATTAGGGTAGGGTAAATACAACACTTTTTCACAAAACACTGAAACTACAAGTGTTTCTTAAGGCGAAATTCGACACTGAATCCAAATCTGAAGAGATTTTTGACCTAAAACATGTGCCTAGGTCAGTACAATCGCATTTTTTCAAAATGGTGGTCAAAATATGACTTTTTCGCTGTTATGCTCTAAAATGATGCGAAATATGGTGTGTAATATATGTTTTCTATGTTTTTCTGGGTCGCCGAGTATGATACCGTGTTAAAAAATATGATTGTATGGATCAGTAATGATTTTAGTCCACCTTTACGCCCCAAATTGGTTTGTTTTGTGCTATTTCATCATATCTACAGTGATGGAAGTGTTCGATGAATGTTTTTTTTGAGTATCGGAGATGATTTGTGAATGTTCTCTTCCAGGTTTTAATTTTTGATGTGCTCTAGCTTATCAGGGATTTAAGATTTTTGTTATTTGTGTAAGCTTACTTCCAGAGATAATATGATATGATGGCATCAACTACCAAAGCGAAAACAACTCGTAGCAATGCTATAGTTCATGAACTTAAATGTGTTAGCTACAATGAAGAGGAAGAATTCCGTTCCACATGTAAGCTCCAAGTAATATAATTGGATGTATGTTATTATAATAATATAGTAATGTATTTATATAACAACTATTATCCAGTAGACTGCTCAATGGCGTTGAGTTGTCTGTCACAGGAAATGATTTCATGTTGAATTCTGCAATAGTTCCTTCTTCTTTCACATGTTGGGGTAACTTGTTCCACGGGACTGGTGCTGCTCAAGAGAAGGCCCTATCACCACACGATACGAGATTTGTTCTTGGAATATCAAGTTGTTGTATATTTGACGACCTGGTTGTTCTCTGATTGGATTTTATTTGAATTAGGTCCTGGAGATAGTTTGGAGCTGTGGCATGAAGACACTTGTATGTCAACAGTAAAATCTTAAATTCTACACGTTTCCTCACGGGTAGCCAATGAAGTTTGGTTTGGCTGTGTTTTGAATCTTCTGTAGACGATTTAATGAAGTTGTTAGAAGACCGTAAAGTAGGTAGTTACAATAGTCCAGGCAAGAAGTTATGGAGGCATTGACAAGAGTTTTGGTCGAATCCACATCAAGATATTTTCGAATTTTACTTATTCGACCACAGGAATTACACATTCTCCAATAGATATTTGACTGTTGTTGGAATCTGCTGTGGAGGTTTGTATGGTCGGTCTATAGATCGAAAGAAATTTTGTTTGATCTGAACAAGTTTCAAGTAATTTTCATGCATCCACACACTGATTTGTTCTATGCAGTTTTCCAGTTGGTGGGGTTTTTTTTCTCTGGGACATCGCAAGGTGGGCCTCAGAGATACAACTGGGTACCATCAGCGAAGAGGTGAAAATTTGCATCACATTCCCTGATAACATCGCCAAGAGGCCGAGGACTGATCCTTGGGGAACCCCGTACTGTAGTACTGTTGGTTGTGATTTTGCACCCCCAACACACACTAATTGCGATCTGCATGTTGAATAAGCCCCAATGACGAATCAGATAGCTTTATTCTTTGCTTTAGGCGCTGCAGGAGACGTTGGCGATCTATGGTGTCAAATGCGACTGATAAGTCCAATAATACGAATAGAAAAAACATGTTTTTTGTCCATCGCTCGGAGAATATCATTGTGAACCCTTGTTAAGGCCGTCTCTGTACTATGCAGATTTCTGTAAGCAGACTGGTACGTTTCTAGTAGATTATATTGATTCATGCGGTCTTTTAGTTGATCCGCAATGATTTTTTCAATAACTTTAGAAATGAAAGATAGATTTGAAACTGGTCTGTAATTTTTCAGTATATCTTGGTCATGGTTCGGTTTTTTCAGGAGTGGTTTCACATAAGCTGTCTTAAATAGTTCGGGAAATTCTGAGCTGTTATTGTACCGTTGATAAGGCCAAGGGAATATGTTTTATTCGCACAGGAAAATTTCTTAAAAAGCCATGTAGGTAATACATCCAATTCACATGATTTGTTGGAGCTTTCTTGATTAACTTTGTGAGGTAGTCTGCAGATATCTCTTTTACCTCAAACGGTGGAATGTAATCATCCTTCTGGTCATTATGGTCAATAAAATCGTTTTCAATTTGAAAGCTGTGGTTTTTTTTCTCAATCTTCTCTGTAAAGTATCTGGTTTGCTTTATAGCATGATGGCATAGCGTCTGAAAACGAATTCTTCGTGAGACTTTTGCAGATATTGAATAATACTTTACTACCGGCAGCATTGTTAATCTTCTCTTTTAAAAATTGGGTTTTGGCATAGGCGATAGCATTATTATACTGGTTTTGTTTTTCCTTAAAGATTTGGTGATGAACTTCTAGCCAAGATTTTCGTCAAGACTTCTCTGCTGCTTTTGTGCTTCAGTGGCCGTAAATGCGAGACAAATATTAGATTTTTACACCGATACTTGATTATATTTCAACTATGACGCTTTTAATTGCATTTTTGAACATGACATCGTACTCAGCAACCCAGAAAATCATAGGAAAGACATATTATAGGCCATATCTCACATAATTTTAGGAGTTTAACGGCCAAAAAGTCATATTTTGGTCGCCATTTTCAAACATGGCAGCTGTACTGACCGAAAGACTTAAATTGGGTCGAAAATTTTAACAAATTCGGATTCAGCGTCGAATTTCGCCTCTAGAAACACTCGTAGTGAAGAAAAAAGTGTATTTACCCTACCCTAGTAACATCACGAGGAACTTCCCTGGCTGATACCGAGATTCCCTATACGTTAAAATGAAACGAGGTTAAAGTCCTACTATACTGCTCCTATACAGGGATAACGAAGACAAGCCATCTCATGCCATGCGCTATGAGGTGCATTTTGCCTGATCAGTGGTATTATGGCCTACTCTTATATCGAATTTCAACTGCTAAGGGATCTTTTACTTGCGTGCCAATGTATACAAAGTTTTTCGGACCATCCAAACGACTAGACAGCTGCCCTTGTCGCCACCCCACTCCCATCCCCCATCATGCACCACTGTCAAGAAGAAACCACGCCGATGAGCCTTCTCGGCCAATGCAGGGATCGAACACACCACCTACACAGTTTGTAGTATTGGAAGACAAGACACATTTGACTTCAACAACCTTCACGTTCGTAAACCAACATAGTTACTCGTGTTTGTAGTATCGGGCTAGTTCATAAATAGGGAAGCTAAGCCCGTCAGTGTAGATTCTAAGACATGTTTTTTTCAGACATTACGTAACACTGCACAGGGGAGACTACTCAATTGAAGTACACATTTAGGGCATTGAAATACACAAACCGCGACAATCTGTTTCTTGTAAACCTTTGTGGTTTATTACAAATTTAACGTCCCATACATTATACATGGTGGGATGGACAGGTTGATTTAATTAAGATATTTCAACATGAAGGCTAATATAATAATCATTTATGGTCAAACCTTGCCATGTCTAATAATAATAATAAAAAAAATTACTAAAACAAGTTGTCATGATGTTATGGACAGGTTGATTTAAAGGACAATATTGGTGTCAATTATTATCTCATATATGTGATAGAACTGATCAAACTGATCCCGCAGTGAATATTTGCTTGGCCGCAACAATCACTAATAAGCATGACATCGACGAGGCTTAATGAGTACGGCATATTAACTTTTTTACTCCGACAAATTAAATTCTCAAACATTTTTTTGAGGTAAAAGAAAAATAAATAAAGACGTTTGAAGTCGTTGTAGTTAAAAAATATTTCCTATTTAGTGTAAATGGGTATTAAAATGAGTAGAATGCATCATTTTGCCCGAAGCAGTTAGGTGTTAAGTAAACATTGCACGAGCCGTTGAGCCAATGACTGGCGGCGTGTGCAGTCAACGCACGTGTTGTGGACAGTCATCTGCTACAGCGATAATTCGTAAGTAATTCTCTATGAAACAGATTGAGAACTGATTAAACACATTCCAAATATAATTTTAACACAGAGATAATTGCTACGATAGAGGAGTAATAAAGGTTTCGTGACTCAGAAGTGACGAACGCCAAAGGAAAACACGAGTTATTCCGCTATATAACTAACTGAAGTGACTAGTGATAACAGATACATCCAAAAATCCTTGACATTGAAAACATGAATTATTTGTAAATTTAAACCAACATTGATGCTGTGATCTTACCGGAAAAAAAGATGGGCTTCTGATATCCAATATTTAAGACAAAATAAACATTTTTCCATTGGTACACGTATCGTGTACCCTAATGCATTTAAGCGCCATTTGTAACACGGGACTCGAAGAACTAGACTAGACGTATTTCACAAGTCACGTCAAACGATGACTACATATTGTTATCTGTACAGTGGGATCACGTGGCTAAGTGGATAAGGCACTGGCCCGATAGTCTGGAGGTCGGGTGTTCGATCCCTACATTGGCCGAGAAAGTTCATCACTGGCCCGATAGTCTGGAGGTCGGGTGTTCGATCCCTGCATTTGCCGAGAAAGTTCATCACGATTTTCCGGCGTAGTTTCCCCTTGTCAGTGATGCAAAACGGAGGGACTGACAAGGACAGCTGTCTAGTCGTTCGGATGGCACGAAAAACCGAGGTACCATGTACACATTGGCGTGCACATAAAAGATCCCTTGGCTGTTGGAATTCGATATAAGAGTAGGTCGTAGCGCCGCTGCCCCGGCAAAATGTCCCTCATAGCACACTGTATGGCGTATGCCCGTCTTCCATTAGCCCAGGTTAGGTGCAAAAGAGTAGGACGTTAAACCCCATTTCATTTCATTTCATGTTATCTGTAGAGCATGGGTAATTAATACTCTCGGTGTAGACTTGAATAGCCAGACACCCACCAGAGAATGCTATTTGATTGACACTGCTGGCTTATTGTTACCCGCACAACGTCAGTCTTAAGAAATTATATTGTGAATATTAAATATTCGTTCGGTAGGGGATTAGCCAGCAGCAGTTCGGGTAATTCGGAACGAATGGGACGGGACGTCTTGCCAACGTCTCTAACAATGTATAAAAACAACGTCTTCAACAACTCAATTTAATAAAAACATCAGGTACAAACAGCATCAAAAATTCTCAATAATAAAAATCCAATCAAGACATACAAGCTTCAAACACATACACAATATATATTTTCTACGAATCAGTCTCTTAAGTCAAGTCACATGACGTATTGGATAGTCAGACCAGATCAATTCACCCTTACGCGAAGCCATATATATTTACATTACGCTCCGCAAAAGTGAGTGGCATACTTATATCGAACAACATACATAAATAAAATAACGAACCCCCGCCTCAACTAAAACAAAATACGAGCGACGATAATATAATATATCCTAAGTTTTGGAACAATAGAATAATACAAATTATATAAATTGAACACGTACAAACAAAATTAAAAAAATAGTAAATTTTACATAATCAAATTATCTCCCTTGGATCACCCCTACATTCACTCAATAATTAAAATACAAAAAGGATTATAATTACCGGCACGATTAAGGCACAATAAAAATACGAATAGGCACTGCTTCGGGAAAACATTCCAAACAAATATAGACAATAAAATCATGAAAATAATCTACTGCCGATTCTTGCCGATGAAATCAAAATGCTCGCCTATGCTTAACAATGGGATAATGACATCTCATAAAATTACTCGGCAATATAAAACATAATTAGGCACATATAAAATTTACATTGGTAATGATTCCAAATTAATCATAGAACAAGATTAAATAAAGATAAATTCACCAAATACTTGTGCCTACGAAAATGTAATGAATTACGAAGCTTACACATAAAATGAAAATAACAAAATCTAGCCGTTCCGGCCACATTATTTCCCCAGACATAACTCATTTGAAATTATAATAAAAACGGAAACTTGGAATGTAAATCAATTTATATACATTCATATTACATTATCACATGTATTGCGACTCATTTGTGTCAATTTCTAGGTCCTAAATATTTGCTCCTTTGATATGTTATTTGAATATGAAATCTCATATATATAAAAAAGAAAAAGGGGCCAAAAAAAAAAGGTTTTTGCATATGAAAATGTCACGGTGTTATGAGCAGGTTGTTTTAATTAAATTATTTAAATATGTTAAAATGGCTGTCGTGAGAAGAAAGGACGAATCATCTTCTCCTTTCGAAAACAATTTAAAATAGGATGTCCAGCTGATTAATGTTTCGTGTCATCTATCCGGAAAGAAAAGAAAAACCGCTGAGAATAGGATTTCGTTGCTTTTTGTGGAAAAAAGAAGTTCTCACAGTAAAAACCACATAGCTGAACCCGTGGATTATTTACATATTAAAAACCATTGTACTCCAGCAGGTTATAGGTAGGTGAAGGAAGTAAATAGGTCAGTGAATAAAATGGCTAAATTAATAAGAGAGAGAGAGAGAGAGAGGGGGGGCAAGAGAGAGAGAAAAGAGAGAGGGCGAGTGAGAGAGAAAAGAGAGGGGGCGAGTGAGAGAGAAAAGAGAGAGGGCGAGAGAGAGGGTGAAAGGGAGAGAAAAGAGAGAGGGCGAGAGAGAGAGAAAAGAGAGAGGGCGAGTGAGAGAGAAAAGAGAGGGGGCGAGTGAGAGAGAAAAGAGAGAGGGCGAGAGAGAGGGTGAAAGGGAGAGAAAAGAGAGAGGGCGAGAGAGAGAGAAAAGAGAGAGGGCGAGCGAGAGAGAAAAGAGAGAGGGCGAGAGAGAGGGTGAAAGAGAGAGAAAAGAGAGAGGGCGAGAGAGGGAGAGAGAGAAATGAAATAAATGGGGTTTAACGTCCACTCCATACAAACTATGTCATTTTGGGACTAACATATGGTTTAATTTTATTTCAATTATTCGCTTGCGCGTAGGGGTCTTTAGCAGTGGGGGAAAACGAATGCCCAGAGAAAACCCACGAGGTTGGACAGGCGTCCCAACTCCTTGCCACGAGGCGTGTATGTATGTATGTATGTCGGAGCGGCCCATTTTACTGACGGGGAGCCCGGATGAGGGGGGGGGGGGGCTGGGGGCTCACCCCCTGGAAATTCTTTTGAAAAATGAACCCCAAATGTGCGATTTGGTGATATATCTGATTATAATCTCTGTGAAATAATATTTCATAAATCAATTAACTTAGGCTAAAACCTCGACCTGCAAGTAAGTTACAACCATCAACCTGTGAAATTATCATATCGTCATATGAATTAACGTATTATCATTTTATCGTCAATGATAATACGTTAATTAACATCCCCACAAACAGGGTGCAGGTGACTTAATAATTAGTAAATTTGCGGGCGACAGTGTCGGCTGAATCCGATGAAATTTTCGGATGAAATTCGAAATCCCCACACCCGACCCAGAAAGTCTATAATACCAGCCCATTCCAGACTCCAGTGATGGCGTGGCGGCCCGTTAAAGCCACCGGCCACATACAACATGATCATCATACCTCCTCCCCCATATAATGTTCAGCAGAAAAAGATTTTTTTTGAGATGAATTGGACAAAAGTATTTTTTTCAATTTTTGTCTGATCGGCCGATCGGCCGATGGCCCAATCCGCCCCTGTGTATGTATGTATGTATGTATGTATCGTCGCCCCACTCCACTCCACATATTATTATGCGCTGTAACATTAACCAGCGTGACCTCGTGAATGGTTAAGACCATGATTTATGAAGGTCAAGATCATTTATTATATTAACACCTCCTAAAAGAAATGTTAGACTGCAGGCAAACGGATTTATTGCAATTAACGGTTAACCCGAATTAAAGATACATTATGCGAAGCTAGATAAAGAGCTGGCAGTTCTCACTATAGAAGTTAAAATGTTAACGGGATTTGCGGAGTATGTCAATCAAATTGATGCACCGAGAATTTAGCTATCCATTTTTTGATTTAATCATCAATGAGCGTTTTTAGCAGCAGCTCGGATTCTAATTCAATAAATATCGCAGGCTAGCGATGGCATCGTGAGTGTGGATAAGTTAATAAATGTCTAATTGATATAATCCTTTAGTGGCATTTAGCGATTGGAGACATAATATAACTAACACAGTTGGATCTAATGGATTACGTTACCCAGTGCCGGACTAGTGGGCCGAAAGCCCACCTGTGCGGTCACTGACCAAGGCCCACACAAGTACGCGTGGAAGGCGCGTCACGAGCGCGTTAAATGTGCTCGAGCGTCAGAGGAGTAAATTTTCCAAGCATTTCAGACCATAGCTTCTTATCTTTTCTTTCGCCAGTCCTGTCCTGTCTTGTCCTCTCCTCCCTTCTTTCTTTTTTTTCTTTCTCTCTTTTCTTTGTTTCTTTATAGGCTTAGGCCCAGTCCGGCACTGACTTTACCTGGAACAGTCTCTCTGAAAAAGCCGTCTTCATCAGCCCAAGTTAGGAGCAGAAAAGTAGGACGTTAAACCCCATTTCATTTCATTTCTCTTTGAAACAATTTGTGGAAAATGAGCTAAAGGGTACAAATAGTGCAAGATAGACAGACGTATTCCTAGAAGAATACGCGGAAATAAATACACCAAATATAATATACCATATAATATACCAAATATACCATACTTATTCTTGTCGTGTACAAGGTGGCTATGACGCAATACCAAGGGAAATAACCCCCTTTATTGACTATGAGCAGGCCAATAATTACGCGCGACATCACTAATCACTATCGATAGAGAGGGACGTAAAAGAAGAAGAATTGATAAAAAGAATATCTTATTAGTAATTTGTTGCCCTCGTGGCCTGGGACTATTACCAGCTTAGCACAAGCCAGGGCCCTGTTTCACGAAATTTTAACTTAAGATAAAATCCAATTTTAGTAGATACTTCAATTTTGATTGGCTAAGCACTAAAATCAATCTAATGTTATCCAATCAAATTACTAAAATTGGGATCTTATCTTAGTTAAAATTTCGTGAAATAGGCCCCAGGAGTATCTAAATCATTCGCTTGATCCGGCATCTCCGTGTGAGAGAGGGATAGAGAGAGAGAGAGAGAGAGAGGGAGAGGGGGGTGTTAACGTTCATCCGATACAAACTTCATCATTTCAGGACCAACTTTTGTTTTTTTAGTTTTGTTGCAATGGTCTGTCAGAGTGAGTGTAAACCGGACGACCCGATGAAAACCCTCAAAGTTGGAAAGGCGACCCTACTCCTTGTCACGTACAACATAGGAATCGAAACCACGCCAGCTTATGATACAGCGCACACATGCCCCCCCCCCCCCAAACTCCTTATGTCTATTCTATTGTATGTATGTAGGGGTTGGATTGCCGAATGGTTAGGGTGCGCGCGCTGTATCATACGTCCTATCATTGAGTCAACTGGCGGGGTTTCAAATCCCCGGTTGTACGTGGCAAGGAATAGGGTCGCCTGTCCAACCTCGTGGGTTTTCTATGGGTACTACGGTTTCCTCTCACTGCCAAAGACCCCTACGCACAAGCGAATTATTGAAATAAAATTAAACCATATGTTAGTCCCGAAATGACCTAGTTTGGGTCGAGTGGACGTTAAAACCCATTTCTCTCCCTCTCTCTGTATGTATTTATGTATTACATCAGTATTGATAAACATGATAATATTACAGTCAATGACACTCACGGTAAATACTCAGTATGTATATATTGATTATCTACCGGGCTTTTCTGATCACGTGACATAACATCTGTCACATGATATAGGAATATGTTTGAATGTTTTTAGCAGTGCAGTATAAAGTATGGTATGTATTTAGATGTATTATTTTATCATATCAAATGCCGGATGTAGGCCTGGCTAGCTGAAACCCGGGGTATCGAGATCTAGGGTCTAACTATCAAGCTGTATCAGATATCTGAGACTACCATAAGTTTGCCGTACACGCACTGTGGTCTCCGGCATCTGTTATCATCCCCGGCTTTGCTCAGTTGTGTTTAAAACTCACTTGCATCTACCTATATCTAGCTGGCAGGTCAATCCCTGGTATGTGGCTTGAATATAGGGGCGCCTTCTCAACCTCGTGGGTTTACTCCGGGTCTTCCTACGCGTACTCTAAGATAATAAGGAAGCGGACGTTAAACACTAAGAAAAAGAACAACAACAACCTCCAGTCGTGAGGGCGGAGGAAAGGACTTTGTAAGTGGATCATCTCTGGGCCTATAAACAATGAAGAATTTTAAGTTACGTATCATAAAGAGAGAGTGAGTGAGAGAGAGAGAGAAATGGGGTTTAACGTCCACTCGACACAACTAGGTCATTTCGGGACTAACATATGGTTTAATTTTATTTCAATGATTCGCTTGCGCGTAGGTGTCTTTAGCAGTGGGAGGAAACCGGAGTGCCCGGAGTGAGAGAGAGAGAGAAAGAGAGATTTGTATATCAAGTCAGGTATGTGAATGAATATAATGTAGTCTGTTGGTTTAAATGTCATAGTGCAGGCCTATATTATTATAATTATATAAATTAGTTTAACATTTATAGCTCACATAATAATGTACTCATATTTACATTACGCTTAACGCAGGCGCCAAACCAGCATGTCTCGTCTGAACAGTGTGTGTGTGTGTGTGTGTGGGGGGGGGGGGGTGCTTACTCAATTGGGGGGGGGGGGAGAGGTATTTGTCGGTGGGTTCGTTTTACCAAAATGCTACAAACGGACATATTATGCCACGCATAATGAATTTTTGAACGAGATTGAAGGCTTACATTAAATTCAGAAATATACTTTTCTAATTAACTGGAACGAAATAAAATGTATCTATAATAAAATCAATTCTGTTCAGTTTATCTGATGCATGCGATCGTGGCTGGGCCACCTGTTTTTAATTTCCTCCTTATTGTTAGAAAATATTCCAACATCAATAATCGCTTTTTGAACGCACACAAATGAAATAAAATGGGGTTTAACGTCCTACTGTTCTGCTCCTAACCTGAGCTAATGAAGACGGGCATGCGCCATACAGTGTGGGCTACTATGACGGAAATTTTGCCTGGGCGCTACGACCTACTCTTATATCGAATTCCAACAACCAAGGGATCTTTTACGTGCACGCCAATGTGTACACGGCCTAGTCTTATATTGAATACCAACTGTCAGGAGTTCTTTTACGTTCACGCCAATCTGTACACGGGTCCTGGGATATTGCGTCCCGTCCGATCGACTATACAGCTGATTTTGTCAGGCCCTCAGCCCTGTGTCACTGCCTTTGTTTTGTTTAACATAATATTTTTCATCGAATTTGCGTTTTCCTGTTATAACGAAGGACTAGGTATATTTTTAGCGAGTCTTATTGCAGCGTGTTAACCGTTCCACATGATAAACCACGTGATATATAATTTATATTAATATATTCTATACATGATACATAGGTTATATTTTATATCTATTTATGAAGTTGTCATCTCATTTCCATGTGTTATTCGTTCTCCATGACATGATATAGTTGTTAGACTTTTATGTAAAATTGTCTTGTTTTGTTTTATTTTCTATTGTAATTTGACATTTTAATATGTCACGTGATCACGCGCATGAATGGATGTGTAACATGCTATTATTAATGGTTTCACAATAAATTAAGTTTCATTTAGAGAATATAATATAATATATATATACCAACTAGAGACACTAATGCATTCTGAGGTCCGTAGCAGAGGACCCAGAGTAAAAATGCACGATGTTGGACAGCCGAATCTACCCCTTGTCATCCTAGGAATCGACACCGCACCAGTTGAATCAATGACAGACCGTATGATACAGCGCATACGCGTTAACCATTCGGCCATCGACCCCCTTCTATCGTACCTATATCGTGTTAAACTGTAGTGGTACCGTAGTCAAATCGTAAACTGTAGGCTGCTTTCTCGCCAATATGGACCCCTGTTCTCACCATTATGATAACCGGTAAAATGAAAGTAGAGCTTGGTATTATACTTGATTACATGATTTACATCAGGGGCCTTTTTCACAAAGTTTTAACTAAGATAAAATCTAAATCTGAGTAATTTTATTGGATAATAATACATTGGTTTTAGTGTTTAGCAAATCAAAATCGATGTATCTACTAAAATTTAGATTTTATCTTTAGTTAAAATTTCGAGAAACAGGGCCCAAATCATTATAATTATAATATATTTACTTTTTACATTATATTTTAGACGATGTCTACAGGGTAGTAAATAAACAGCTATACCACCTTAAGACACGAACTACACAAGCAGGATTAAAATCGGCTCAGGAAAACTAAACTAAAGACATCCAATTTGACATTCAGCAGGTGTTCGGCATATCTGGTGTTCGAGATATTAGTTGTTCGTGTTATCAAGTGTTCGTCATATTAGTTGTTCGTTTTATCGAGTGTTATCAGGTGTTCGTGATATCAAGTTAACAAATCAATAAAATAAAATAAATATACGTGAAATCCGGTGTGCGTGATATAAGGTGTTCAGAGTGTACTTAAAAAAACCGCAACAGAATAAAGTGAAATATGTAGACCGTAAGATGCTTATAAACTGCACATAAAATTTGGTTTGGATACCAATAACGCAACAGTCAAGTTTTTATTGGAATATTTGACCTTAATGCTAATCATCCTTATGCATGAAACGATTAACCGATGCCTATAGTGAAAACCTGTTCTCGTCATCGCAACAAAACAATAAAAATAGAGATGTTAATATAACGTGATATGAAGTACTGAAACTATGAGTTATATTCCCAACAATTGTTGCATCGTCTCTCTATTAGTACAGCCAATTGATGCAGTTAATTGGTATAGTCGATTAGTGCATTTTTTGTGATTGGTATAGTCGATTGCTGCGGTCAGTTGGTATAGTCAATTGTTGCATCATCTCTTATTGGTATAGTCAATTGCTGCATCATCTCTAATTGGTATAGTCAATTGCTGCATTATATCTAATTGGTATAGTCAATTGCTGCATTATATATAATTGGTATAGTCAATTGCTGCATTATATCTAATTGGTATAGTCAATTGCTGCATTATATATAATTGGTATAGTCAATTGCTGCATTATATCTAATTGGTATAGTCAGTTGAATTGCTGCATTATATATAATTGGTATCGTCAATTGCTATCATCTCTAATTGGTGCTATAATCTAGATGACGGATCGCTTACTATGGGGGAAGGCCGGTCATAACTAAAATATAAAACACGTAACACTCTCTTTAAATTTTGAACACATTCTAAGTATTTTACAAAATGGTTTCTACAGAGAAATCTAAAATGGCTGAAGAAATAGACGGATCGAAAACACTTTTAATCCCAAAGAAGAAACATACTGCCTACGTGTATATCTTAACGTTTTTCGCTGTTTTGGGTGGATTTCTATTCGGGTATGATACTGGAATTATATCAGGTTCAATGTTGTTAATACGACCTTATTTTAACTTGGATACGTTTTGGACTCAGTTGATTGTAAGTTCTACAGTTGGATCAGCGGCTGTAACAGCTTTAATAGCTGGATTTATGTCAGACTGTCTGGGTAGAAAGATTGTTATTATTCTGGGTAGTTTTGTATTCGCTGTTGGAGCTGTTGTCATGGGTGTGGCTGATTCAGAGGTTATTCTTTTGGTAGGGAGAATTATAGTTGGTATTGGTGTGGGTAAGTAGAGTTATCTTTCCTTGTCTTTCTCGTGACGTCACATTACGGTTTATTGGAATGGGTGATGAAATAAAAAGGAAACGAACTTAAAAATCCTACTGGGGGGGGGGCTAGTAGTCTAGAGTGCTCTAAGATAATAAAATGTAAATAAGACAACTAATGACGGACACACTCCATGAGGGAAATTGTCAAACTGATCCTGCAGTGAATATTCGCTTTGCCGCTACAATCACTGATAAGCATGACATCGACGAGGCTTATTGAGTACGGCATATTAAATTTTTTACTCCGACAAATTACATTCTCAAACATTTTTTTGCGGTAAAAGAAAAAGGAATAAAAACGTTTGAAGTATTCGTTGTTAAAAATATTTCCTATTTAGTGTAAATGGGTATTAAAATGAGTAAAATGGATCATTTTGCCCGAAGCAGTTAGGTGTTAAGTAAACATTGCACAAGCCGTTGAGCCAATGACTATCGCGGCGTGCAGTCATCGCACGTGTTGTGCCGTGGACAGTCATCTGTTACAGAGATAATTCGTAAGTAATTCTCTGTGAAACAGATTGGGAAATTGTGCCTTGACATCGGCAGTATGACCTACTGCATTTCAAAGGTGTAAGGTCTTTTACGTGCATTCCAATGTGGAAACGGGACTACTGTTATTTATCCCATCCGAACAACAATACATTGTCCCTTACCACCCCCACTCCATCCCACACCACTGTCGTGTTATTGGATGTAAAATGAGTTTCAATCACCCACACGCCGCCTGTATACACCAAGCATTTGATTTGGTAGTATGATTTGACATGTTAGCGAGCATATATCATTTTGTCTATCACGTGTAGAGCATGTTTCAAGCGACGATATTACATAACACACAGCATATGTATTCATCAGACATTTTTCCGGCGCGATTTCCCCTTGTCAGTGATGCAGAAGGAGGGCCTGACAAGGACAGCTGCCTAGTCGTTCGGATGGGACAAAAAACCGAGGTCCCGTGTACTCATTGGAGTGCACGTAAAAGATCCCTTGGCAGTTGGAATTCGATATAAGAGTAGGCCGTAGCGCCGCCGCCCGGGCAAAATTTCCCTCATCACACACTGCATGGCGTATGCCCGCCCGTCTTCCATTAGCCCAGGTTAGGTGCAAAAGAGTAGGACGTTAAACCCCATTTCATTTATTCATCAGACAGATGTTTGCAAACTTAGAGGAGACAACTCCATGTTTGTCACCAGGACCCGGAGTATATCCGGGCACGCATATCAGTGACTGACTATCTTCTTAGGCGTTCTAATACATAGTCCAAACCCGGTGTCGACATGAAATCAAAGACATTGTATTTGTTTTTTTAATTTGAATATAACGGTTATTTATTAAAGGTTTTGCATCTATGACAGTCCCAGTGTATGTAGCCGAGGCAGCACCACCTGATATTAGAGGAAGATTGGTCACATTAAATCAGCTGTTTATTACAATAGGTCTTCTGGCTGCCAGTTTGGTAGCCGGGGGATTCAGTAGTTGGGAGGATACTGGATGGAGGTCAGTAAAGTTCACATCACTTTTTATACACTTTACACATTTTGCACTATTTTACTGATTTTCATTCATTTTCCACTCGCTTTACCCACTCCCCCATTCGCTTTACCCACCTTCACTTTCCATTCGCTTAACCCACTCTCCATTCGCTTTACTCACTTTCCATTCGCTTTACTCACTTTCCATTCGCTTTACTCACTTTCCATTCGCTTTACTCACTCTCCATTCGCTTTACTCACTTCACATTCACTTTACTCACTTCACATGCACTTTATTACTTTCATTTGCTTTTCTCTCCTTCCATTCAATGTACATATTTCACAATCACTTTACTCTCTACCCATTTACATTACCCACTATTCATTTGCATTGCTCACATCCCGTTCTCTTTATTTTCCGTTCTCTTTACTCACTTTCCTTTCGCTTTACTCACTTTCCACTCACCTTCCGTTCGCTTTACTCACTTTCCGTTCGCTTTACTCACTTTCCGTTCGCTTTACCCACTTTTCGTTCGCTTTTCCAAATGTCCAGTCACCTTACTTACTTTCAATTCGCATTACTAACTATTTATTTACATTGCTCACCATTTACATTGCTCACCATTTACATTGCTCACCATTTTCATTGCTCACAAGTCACAAATCATCCGGCTTACTAAATAACAAATCAATACTCAGTATCTAGATATATTGTTTTTTAAATATATTATTTATTTGTATATAAGTACAAGTGTCACATGTAATACCAGCTGCTAGAAGTTATCAATTTTAATGTTATATTTTAAGGTATATGTTAATAACAGTTATTAATGTTATATTTAAAGGTATATGTTAATAACAGTTATCAATATCAGTGTTATATTTTAAGGTATATGTTAACAACAGTTATCAATATTATGTTATATTTTAAGGTATATGTTTTAGCTTGGTTATCAATATTAATGTTATATTTAAAGATATGCTGATAACAGTCATCAATATCATGTTATATTTTAAGGTATATGTTGGGATTAGGTGGGGTTCCCGCCATCTTCCAATTTTTAGGGATGCTATATCTACCAGAAAGTCCTAGATGGTTGATCGACCAGGAGCTCGAGGCTACAGCACGTGCTAGTCTCGTACAGATCAGGGGTACAGAAGATGTTGATAAGGAATTACTGGATATAAAAGAGACTGTTGCAAATGCCAAGAAAGCTTCATTGGATGGTATGCTCGAAATTTGTTATTTTTTTTACTAAATATACGAAAGCTAATATACGATAAAATGAGCTTCGTCCCCTTCGTAGTTTCATGTATAGAGCGATGTGGAATCTCTAAACGCTATTTTACATTGGATCATATGAAACTATTTGAAATGATTGGAAAATAAGCGAAGATGCGATCGAAGTTGTATTTTTATACGCCCACATTTTCATGTGGACGTATTATGTCGTCGCCCCTGTCCGTCCGGACGTCCGTCCGTCCGTCCGTCCGTCCGTCCGGACGTCCGTCCGTCCGTCCACAATTTGTTTGTGGACTCTCTACAGGTCACAATTCTTATCCGATTTTGACGAAATTTGAAATATAGGTTTATCCCCAAAAGATCTCGGCTGCTTTCGATATTGGCATGTATCGGATCAAAACTTCATGGATTATGGCCCCTGATTGTACGAAAAATCACGTTTTTAGCTTGTGGACCCTATAGAGGTCACAATTTTGAACCGATTTTGATGAAACTTGACATGCATGTTTGTAACCCAAAGATCTTGGTTCCTTTCGATATTTGCGGCTATCGGAATGTAATTTCCTGAATTATGGCCCCTGATTGTCCGAAAAATCACCCTTTTTAGCTTGTGGTCCCTCTGGAGGTCACAATTATTATTCGATTTAAAAAACCGTTTGATTATATCACCGTTACACCCTAAGGAAGGTTGAGTTCGAATTTCGGGAAAATCGGACGAAAATTGCCATACAAAATGGCCGCCGTTTGTACGCGAATACTGTTAAAAAATGGTATATCAAGGTTGTGGACCCTGTGGAGGTCACAATTTTGATTCGATTTTGATGAAACTTGAAATTCATGGTTATAACCCAAAGATCTTGCTTCCTTTCGATATTTGCGCATATCGGATCGTAACTTCCTGAATTATGGCCCCTGATTATACGCAAAATCGCCTTTTTTTTAGCTTGGAGGTCACAATTATTATTCGATTTAAAAAAACGTTTGATTATATTACCGTCACACCCTAAGGAAGGGTGAGTTCGAATTTCGGGAAAATCGGACGAAAATTGCCATACAAAATGGCCGCCGTTTGTACGCGAATACTGTTAAAAAATGGTATATCAAGGTTGTGGACCCTGTGGAGGTCACAATTTTGATTCGATTTTGATGAAATTTGAAATTCATGGTTATAACCCAAAGATCTTGCTTCCTTTCGATATTTGCGCATATCGGATCGTAACTTCCTGAATTATGGCCCCTGATTATACGGAAAATCGCCTTTTTTTTAGCTTGGAGGTCACAATTATTATCCGATTTAAAAAAACGTTTGATTATATTACCGTTACACCGTATGGAAGGTTGCCATACAAAATGGCCGCCGTTTGTATGCGAATACTGTTAAAAAATGGTATATCAAGGTTGTGGACCCTGTAAAGGTCACAATTTTAATTCGATTTTGATGAAACTTGAAATTCATCGTTATAACCCAAAGATCTTGGTTCTTTTCAATATTTGCACATATCGGATCGTAACTTCCTGAATTATGGCCCCTGGTTATACGCAAAATCCCCCTTTCTTTAGCTTGTGGTCCCTCTGGAGGTCACAATTATTATCCAATTTAAAAAAACGTTTGATTATATCACCGTTACACTGTAAGGAAGGTTGAGTTTGAATTTCGGGAAAATCGGACCTAAATTGACAGACAAAATGGCCGCCGTTTGTACGCGAATACTGTTAAAAAAATGATATATCATGGTTGTGGACCCTGTATAGGTCACAATTTTAATTCAATTTTGATGAGGAAGGTTGAGTTCTTATTTCGTGAAAATCGTACCAAAATTGCTGGACGAAATGGTCGCCGTTTGTACGCGAATAGTGTAAAAATATGGTATATCATGGTTGTGGACTCGCTACAGGTCACAATTCTTATCCGATTTTGATGAAAAGTCACATTTCTAGGTTGTGTACCGTCACACCATAATCATTGTCGGTTTCGAGTTTCATTAATATCAGACTGGAACTGACCAACTAAATGGCTGGTCCCAATACAGTATGAAATACAGGACTTAAAGATGTAGGAAAAATCACTTTCGGTATTGCTTGTTCTCTGTCCATCTCTCGAAAATGTGGGCGTATCCTGCCTGGCAGTGCCAGCCTATCTTTTTGTGTTTTATGCACTTAACATATTATTAGGTATCTATACTTTGTATTGGTTTGTAAAAAACAGAATATTAAATGAATGTTTTTTTATATTTTGTAGACAACAGATTAGTCATATTCAGAATCTGGACAACACCACATGTCAGACGAGCCCAGATTGTTGGAGCATTTCTTCAGATCTTTCAGCAAGCTTGTGGTATTAATACCATCATGTACGTCACTGTTTAATATAAGTCAATTATCTTGTTTTGGTCTGTAAATGGGGGGATGTTGATAAAAAAAAAATCTTCCTTTACATACCATGGCGTAAGTGTTTTCGCGCAGTATATGCATATCCAACCCAGAGGTCCATATAGACCTGACGATCATGGCGTCCGTATGACCACTCCGTCCCTTAAACGTTTTCGCTAAGTGTTCATATCCAGTCCAAAGGTCCATATTGACTTGACGGTCTTAGTGTCCGTATGACCACTCATAGAACTACCTGAATCTCAAGAATTCACGCTATAACCCTTCGTCTGTTAGATAAATGCGTTATTTGTGAAATATTGTAGCAGTGTAAAATATTATATTTCAGATATTACAGTGCTTCTATATTAAAGATGGGTGGCTTCTCAGTTCAACAATCTATATGGTTGGTGGCTATACCATATAGTATCAACTTTCTAGCAACATTTATAGGATTAGGTCTTGTTGATAGAGTTGGCAGAAGAATCTTACTTTTAGCTAGTTTTATAGGTTTGTATGTTCTGCCCCCAATTCATCTCCTGGAACCGTGATGGTTGGTGGCTTTAGCATCTAGCCATACACCTATTAGGTGGGCTGTTCAGGCATCCAGTTTAAGCGTAGCAACCAAAATGATCCAGGTATTGTTAGACGCACGATTTGGGGTATTTTGTAATTTGCTCGTAAATAACGCCATAAGTGAGGATTTCTGTTTGTAGCGTAAATGACAAGGGGGTACAATTCTGTAATATAAAGAGAATAGGGTTAAAGAGATTATTATTATTATTTTTGTCTTTGTTTCAGGTGTATTTATATCATTAGGAATCATGGCAACAGGTTTTCAACTAGCAGCTATAAATTCTCCACCTGTACATCTTTATGAGAATGATACAGATATAAATACAAGTTGTAATACCACAGATTATAGGTACGGGTTATCTCCCCTTTATACACTGTCATGGCGTTCGGGAGCCACGGTGGCTCAGTGGGTAAGACGTTGGCCCTGTGTTATATCCCTCTGTTGACCGTGTTAGGCAATAATGTCTTTCCAACATGGTTCCTCGTTCCCAGTGATGCATGGCCGAGAGACTGACCCAGTACAACGTATAGTCGAGCGGGTACAGAAATATCATTCCATTTTATTAAATCAATATGAAAATAAAACAGCGAGGTACTTCGTTCTAATATGAGAAGTTTATCAGGAATCCTTCCATTTATTTCTTATTCACTGCCCTACACCTGTATATTTTTTTTTTTGGGGGGGGGGGGGGGCTAGTGGTCTAGGGTGCCGCGCTTCGACCTCTAGCTGGCCGGTCACCTCTGGCTTGCGGCCGTGGTTTCGAGCCCTGGTGTGAGTGTATGTGGCATGGAGATAGGGGCGCCTTCTCAACCTCGTGGGTTTCCTCCGGGCACTCCGGTTTCCTCCCACTGCTAAAGACCCCTACGCGCAAGCGAATTGTTGAAATAAAATTAAACCATATGTTAGTCCCGAAATGACCTAGTTTGTGTTGAGTGGATGTTAAACCCCATTTCTCTCTCTCTCTCACCTGTATATTTTGACCTTTAAACTTGACAGATCGTGTTTTTATTTATTTTTCTAGATCGTGTAACGACTGTACAACTAACCTAGATTGTGGCTATTGTTACTCTTCAACAATGGACGGTTCTTGTCTTCCGGTTAGTAGCGATAACGAGGCTGTTTCTATGCTAGGACGATGTAATAACTCAGATATATCTGGATCTAAATTTATCTTTACGTATGATTTCTGCCCAAATGATTATGGTTGGATGTTGGTTGTCGGCATGGGATTGTTTGTGACGTCATTTGCACCAGGTAAGTATTTCATAGTCAACATAATATAAATGCCAATTGTCACGTGACATTTAGTTTCGCACCTGGTAAGTATTTTATAATCAGTCGACATACAGGCTAACTGCAGTCACGTGACATTTCGTTTCGCATACATATTAAAACAACCATCAATTTGATTTCAAATTTAAGAGAAATACACTGAAAAATACTAAACGCATGTCCGGTCTGATTTGTCTTGCCCGTTTATTTCTTAAAGGGGGTCACGGTGGATAAGTGGATAAGGCGCTGGTTCGCTAGCCTGGAGGTCGGGTGTTCGATAACTGCATTGGTCGAGAAAGTTCATCTCGATTTTCCGGCGTGATTTCCCCTTGTCAGTGATGCAGAAGTGGGGTCTGACAAGGACAGCTGCCTAGTCGTTCGGATGGGACGAAAAACCGAGGTCCCGTGTACACATTGGAGTGCACGTAAAAGATCCCGTGGCAGTTGGAATTCGATATAAGAGTAGGCCGTAGTGCCGCTGCCCGGGTAAAATTTCCCTCATAGCACACCGTATGGCGTACGCCCGTCGTCATTAGTCCAGGTTAGGTGCAGAACAGTAGGACGTTAAACCCCATTTCATTTATTTCTTAAATTAAACCTTTTTAATATTTCAGGATTGGGACCCATGCCATGGACTGTTAATTCCGAGATTTATCCACTATGGGCGAGAAGTACTGGGTTTTCTGTCGCTACAGCTGTTAATTGGTCCTTTAATTTGTTGGTGTCTTTTACATTCCTGTCACTGATGCAGCTTATTACCAAATATGGTAGGTATCAAATGATGGTTTAAGTAATGCCATATAAAGCTGTTAAGAGGAAATGAAATAAAGGACACAACGCCGGGAACTGATTTTAAAATGGTCTTTGTATCTTAAATTAACGGATTGATAAAATCAATATGTATTAAAATTTGTGTTTTTAATTTCTAATATTATGGATAATACTGAGCTAGAGGATTAGCTTCTTTACGTATTTGTGTAGTCTGGAACACGACAGATAGCAATTGTGAAATGTTAAATCTAATGAGTGAAATGTAAAATGTTAACGCTTGAAAAAGCCCAGCATTTCCCAATAGAACATTGACAACTTTACATTTGAAGGTTTACATTTAACTTGTGTCTTATTAAAAGTATTTTGACTTAAAGGGCCAATCCCGATAACTTTCTGGGGAATAAAACTGCTTAATTTTGTGTTAAAATCCCTTAAAACCCATTACCTTAGGCCGACCAACTAACCCGATATTTGTGATACGCTTGTAAATAACTTAAACCTGTCAGTCTTCATCTGGAAATGGAGACCGTTGTATTGTACAGTATCTGGATAAACCAGACTTTTTTCTATAAAAATAATATGTAGGTGACATTTACCTTTTGTTATCAAGTACAGCACATGGGTCATTCACTACATAGACCTCCCAAGAAACGGGCATCGATTATCAGGTCACCCAATGAAAAAATTGACCCGAAATCTTAAAAGGGTTACGTGTCCGGATAAGCAGTGTTGACGTACACGTCCAAACGACTCAATATTTTGAGCTGAAATTTTGAGACGAGGTAAATACACCATGCCTCTATATTTTGGTCCATAAATTTCATAAATACTCGGACTTTAATTTTTTAGACTCTGTTCTTATCGGGATTGTCCCTTTGTATATTTGACTTTTCATATATAATCAACGGGAAAGACATCATAGCAGAGCATTTAATATTGGCAGCGACACCCTACAGTTGGAATATTAACGAGATTGGCCAGGAATAATATCCCACATAACACGACAAAGTCCCGTTGGTTGAGATAAATATGCCTTTAACCCGCATTTTATTCGATTTGGATGGATGGATTATTTTTATTTTTCAGGAACGTTTTGGTTATATGGTGGATTATGTGTCATAGGATTCATATTTACTCTAATATTCGTCCCGGAAACAAAAAATAAAACTTTAGAAGAAATGGAAGATTTATTTAAAACTGACGACGACAGAAAACTGGAAAAATCTAAATTAGGGGAAAATAAAATAAACGATAAAAAAGAAAAGGGAAACGAAACTGGTTTTTGATTTTTGTTTGTTTTTCTGTTGGAAGTTTATTGTGTGTTTAACTTATTAAATTGTTTTGTTAGTGAAAGACTTTATTATTTATTGTTTAGGTGTTATTCATCGTGGTAGGGGGGGGGGGGGGGGTTGGGATGGCCTAGTGGTCTAGAGTGCCACGCTTCGACCTCTAGCTGGCCGGTCACCTCTGGCTCGCGGCTGTGATTTCGAGCCCTGGTGTGAGCGTATGTGACATGGAGATAGGGGCGCCTTCTCAACCTCGTGGGTTTCCTCCTGGCACTCCGGTTTGCTCCCACTGCTAAAGACCCCTACGCGCAAGCGAATTGTTAAAATAAAATTAAAAACCATATGTTAGTCCCGAAATGACCTAGTTTGTGTTGAGTGGACGTTAAACCCCATTTCTCTCTCTCTCTCTCTCTCTCTCTCTCTCTCTCTCTCTCCGTTATTCATCGTCCATTGTGTTATATGTGTCTATGTGTTATCCATTGTCCATCCGTTGTCCATTGTCCATGCGTTATGGTAATAACTAACAAGAGTATAATGAATGTGTTGTCCATTGTCTATGGGTTATCCATTGTCTATGTACTATCCTGTGTCTATGTGTTATCCGTTGTCTATGTGTTTTTTTTATCATCTACGCGAGAACATATTATAAACATCTTAAGTTAAATGTCATGTAATGTTGTCGCGAGAGCATATTAGGTTAAAAGGGATGTAAATTCATTCTCGCTGGGTAAAATTCTCGCCACCCCTGTTATCATACCCCGCCCCTCCCGCCGTTTGAAACACGAACTATTTATGTTTTACAGTAGGGCATTCATTTCATTTAGCTTTTTATGGGAAACGTATTGAGGGAGGGTGAATCTGAATGACGCAAACACCGAACTTCCACGATCCAATATTTCAAGATAGAGTTCTCTCCCTTGGACTCCATGTCATAGTTTAGGGATTATTAGTTAAATAATGAAAAATCCCTATAATATGTGGCTATCCAGGATTTGTCTACGATATTACCCTTGATGGAAATGGGCGTAAATCCCCAGGAACGAACTAACGAATAGAAAGGCAGTGGTCATTTGGAAACTGAAAGTATTATGTCAGAGAGAAAGTACCACTGCTCTTCCGATTCGATACAGATAAAGAATGAACTCTCTAACCATTTAATATCTGAAGTTGACATATGAATAATTGTCTAAATAATTTTTTTTTTTTTTTTTTTTTTTATAAACAATATTTTATTCAGGATGTCTGAATGGGATTGGGGAACAGGCTTAGCCTATGTAAAACCCCTCTCCCTAAATAGTATACATACATAATATTAAAACAGGAACAAGATGGGTGTATATACACAGTTAAAATGGCAAACACATACATAAATATATTTAAATACAAATATGATTGTACGGATGGAAATATACAGTATATATTAATGGTCACATCATCTCGTAAATTTAAAACTAATATTGTAAATTAAAACTGCTAATGATTAAAATCTGTTTGACATGTCAATAAACTTGTGGACTTGATTAAAAATGTTGTTGTTTACATCGGTACAGTGGTTTGTGGAACCGAACAAGAGACAGTTAATGTTTTTATGATCGTATTGTAATGTGTCTATGGTTGTCTTTCGTGCATTTGAATGTAAAGAGCATTGCAAGAGATAGTGATCTGGATCTTCAAAAATGTCACCACAGAGGCATGCAGGGCTGTCAGCAACATGTCTGAGGTATTTGTGACCCTGTAGGTCAGAACATCGCAGTCTAAGTTTACTATGGATTATCTGGAGTTTCCGCTGACCATTGTAGTAAAAAGATGGTATTATTATATCTGCTTTAGAGAGATGGGCGGAGAATATTTTGAGAGTTCTTGAGTTTCTTGCAGGGAGACTGAGTTTATTCCACTCTCTTATACTGGATGGTATAAATGATTTAGAAAATATTTCAGTACGACATCGAAATTCTCTAATTTTATCTTCGTTTCGAAATGAATATGATTGTATTTGTTGGTTCTAGATTTATGAGATTCTTAAGATAGGGAGGGGTCAAGTTATTTATAATTTTGTATAATAATCTTAGTTTGTGTCGATTTCGTCGTTCTTTGAGTGGAATAAACCCAGTTTCAGCGTAAAGGGAAGCGTGGCTAGTACCTTTAACTGCCCCACAAATGGTGCGTAGTGCATCAAGCTGAAGGGATTCGAGATTATTAGATAAGTAGTCGGTGCACCCGTCCCAGATAACATCGGCATAATCAAAGTGTGGCAGAATGAAGGAAGAATATAAGGTATTTAGCGATTTTCTGTTTAAGCGATATTTCAGGGAGCGTAAGCAGTTTACTAATTTTGATACTTTACTTATAATACTATCAATGTGGCTGTTCCATTTACAATTTGTTTGAAAAATAAGTCCAAGATGTTTGTGTTCCGTTACTTCCTTTATTCTATTTTTTTTCATTAATAGGGGAGGTTTCACAATGTTGCGTTTAGTCGTGAGGGTTAGGGTTTCTGTCTTTAGGGGGTTAAAAGTCACTAGCCACGTTTCTGCCCATGCATTGATTTTTTGTAGATCTTTGTTAAGGGTGACTGCACATGCCTCTGGGTCTTCTATTTTTATATACAGGGAGGTGTCATCTGCAAATAGTCTTATGTTTGATTGTATATCAGTCACAATGTCATTTATGTATAATAGAAATAATAGCGGTCCCAATACGCTGCCCTGTGGGACACCAGCGGGAATGCCCCTGGAGTCCGAGGAGGTTCCATGGATTACGACGCATTGGTGTCGATTTTCTAAGTAATTCTTGAACCATAATAATAACCCTCCTCGGACCCCAGCAGCATCCAGCTTGTGACAGAGTCCGGCATGCCAGACTCTGTCAAAAGCCTTGCTTATGTCACAAAAGACGATCCTGGTATATTTGTTATGATCAATGGCTTGACAAAAAAAGTGATTTAGATTTATTAATTGGAAGACAGTAGAATCACCTGGTAGGAAACCACTTTGCAGTGTTGTTAGTATTGAATTGTCCTTAATAATTACTTATGTAACATCTCAAGCAAGACATCAGACCTTCTATAGGTAGATTAGCTCTTACGCAATGTGTCTTCAGTGTTAATCATTTTGTAGAACGATTATGAACACTGATGAAAGACATTAAGTACCTCACACAATGTTACTGTTTCTATATATCCAATTTATTATATTATTTTTCCATTTTCCAGATTGGCTACGAAATTGAATCCGAACAGTAAACACATTTCTTCAGTCAAAATTTATCATGCACGCGAAAGAAATATATAAACTTACAATAATGTGCATTTTAAATTCCCTCTCCTCTGTTCTAAATATGATCTTTTGTTCAGAAAAAAATCTTTATTGAAATGTCTCAAACCGTTTATAAATAACACATATTAGAATCTAGTATCCTGATGTTCTATTTCCGTCATTCTGACATTATAAATCTCCATTTCCTTTTGTTTCTGTGTGCGGACAGAAGATGACATGAACAATTGTTCCACCTCTTCTAATGTTTTATCACGTGTTTCCGGTACAAAAATGATAATGAAAATGAAGGCCAAAACACAAATTCCTGACAATAACCAGAAGGTTCCTGAAACAAAGAAAAGGTAGTAAATAATTTACATAAAATAAAAGTAGTAAATAATCCAAACAATATATAAATAGCGAATAACTTCATCAAAATAAAAAGTAGTGAATAACTTCAGCAAAATCAAGGCAATGAATAATTTAAACAAAAAACACAAAATTTTAATAAGTATCAGGCGGCGTTCGGGGCTTAATTCCATTCATTGTTTTTCGCGAAAGTTCCCAGGATTTGTTCAGTCTGGTTTCCCTCTGACATAGACAATGTTTAGTCGTTCGGACGAAACGAATATCTTAGGTGCAGTGTATACATTATAGCTTGCACGAAAATGAACCCTTGACATCTGAGTAGGTCGCAGTGCTGCTGCCCGGGCACAATGTCACTCATAACACACTGCACAGCATGCAACAAAGTAGGACGTTAAACGCCATTTCATTTCATTTACAGGGGACATAACTATTTTAAACAGTAGCAAGGTAAAACAACATTTATGTTAAGATATACAGTTCCATTCTGACAAATAAATAAAATTTTTATTAATATAATATCAGGCGCGGATCCAGAGGGGGGCGCACCCGGCGCAAGCCCCTTCTATTTTTTTTTTGAGGTGGTGAACCATTTTTAGCTCCATATTTTCTCGCGAGAAAGTAGAACAATAATGGTTTAGGTTGGAAATAGTAATTTACAGTGCTGGTATGAAATTAGTCCTTGTGAAAAAAATTTTCCACTCAAAAAATCACGGTTCCAGGCTTCGCCCTCCCTAGTGGGTGCAGCACGCCCCCTCTTTCGGAAAATCCTGGATCCGCCCCTGAATATTACAATATTTGATGATTTATTTGGTAAAACATTTGCTGATATATTACCTAGATTGTTGCTTTTGGTGATATTTTACATATAATATTACTATGCTTGTGGGTATATTACTATATTTGGAGATATTTGACGTATATTACTTTATTTGGAGATATAATTATATGTATATATGCATAATTACCATATTTGGTGAGAGTTTCTGTCATGGTGATAAAGGTGAAGGACAGGAGAAGGTTACAAGCCCAGTTAGTAGCTGTGGATATGGATATGCACGTACTTCTCGCCCATAGAGGATAAATTTCTGAATTAATTGTCCACGGCATTGGACCCATGCCTGTATTAAATAAACAGTTCAGTAGTCATTAAATCTTTATAGGTCAAAATCAAGTTTAATTTCAACACCCCGAATCGCAACAAATAGATGATACAGTTCCCAATATTAACTAGTTTCCGGATATTTTGTTGGCCGCTCGGTACCAGCACCCCCTAAAGACTCTTATCTTCCATCGAATTAAAGCGATAAAAGCAAATGCCATTACTGGCAAATCGAGGCGGACTTGAAAAATCCCCTTAGATTGTAGTTGAGTGTGTAGTGTCCTACCCCCAAACCCCCTATATACATGAAGATCTGAATACTTCTTTATCCAATATATGATCTTTCTGAAATCGTTTTGCGTGAAAGTAAAAAAAAAAAACGAAAGTAGCTTCTAATGTTCAATTAAACTAAGAATTTCCCAAAGGCAGGAAGACAATCACCTGGTGCAAAACACAACACAAATAAAACCATTCCTAATATAGGCATCCACGTATAATCAGTAGGACAGAATCCATAATCAAAATGAAACGAGTTATTTGGTTGGTTGATATACTGACAACGTCCAATCAAAGACAGTTCTTCTTTATCCGTATTGACAGGTAAACAGGAACCACGTGATATGTCGTCATAACAAAACCCACAAGTTCTGTCCGTAATACAAGAATCACAGTTACTGAGAAAGATAGAAACATATAATTAGAAATAGCCACTTTCACGGGCGGATCCAGGGAGGGGGGTGACTAGGGTGACTAGTCACCCCCCTCCCCACCGGTGTATAGGAATCCCTGGTCTTACAAGCTTCCACCGGGACATGCACGCATGGTCGTATATATATTATATTGCACACGGTACGCATTTTATCAGACACACAATCAGCATCTATGTTACTAGCGGCAGAAATTAGCTCCGTAAACCGCGAGACCTCCCTCAAAAAAATCCTGGATCCGCCACTGCATCTGTGAAATCATACAATACAAATGACGGTCAGGCCTAAATATTAAGGCCACCTGCAGATATCCCCAAGGTCACGGGATTATTTCCGAGGATTGTGGGTGAGGATAATGGCACAAGCTTGGGCTGGTTTCGTGACTTTCAGGAAATCTACAGGTGGTCTTAAGATATAAATCTAACCTACAAAATACACTTTTTTTCGGAAATAACTAAGTAAGGGGTTACTATCGATAAGGGTTCGAGGATGACGTCATCGTAGGGGTCTGTTCATCGATGCATAATCGTTCAAGGCACAAGCAACAAACATTCCAGGAATCATGTCACGCCTAATTTTATCATTACAGATAAATAGCATTTTGTAATTGATCGTAATTGATAATATTTTAAACGTGTTTATCCGGGTTGTTTCCTTTAAAGGAATGTTAGCATATTTGACCACTCTAAATAACGTTTTGACTCCAAATATCAATCGCTTGGCTGATCAAGGTAAACAATGTTTCTATGTCTTCATCTTGTAATTTTTTGAAGTTACAAAATATAAAATACACATACCTATATTTAACATTACATGAACCATTATAGAATCCATCAGTGAATACTTCTGTTATGTTTACTGGTGGAGAATTGAAAGCTGCTAATTGAAAGGCTACAGCTAATACTGCTAGAGACAATCCAAGTCCTATCAAAATATATAATAATCATTAGTTAAAAAGATATGATTGTACGTTTACACGAATTTCGCTCTGTTTGCTGTTTGGCCGAGGAGGGGAGGGGGGGGGGGGCTAAAGCATGGTGGGAACCGCCAATAGGACGATAACAAGAGGTACCCCACATAAACAGTTGGAATCTAATGGAGGATAATGACCCCATATCCGGACAGATTGTCTCAAGTACGGAAACGTAAGACTTTATACAATTTCATGTTCATGTGATTCAAATAAAACAAACTATTCTTGAGACGGGAATTAATTTGTATTGTAAATTTGATATTTTTCAGTGGGGTTACTAATAAAAATCATCAGGTTTTGAATCCTGGATAAAATTTATTGGACATTTTCAATTTCTGTTCCTGGCATGGTTTTACTTTATAATGCCGTGAAGATGGATTTCGTTACCTGCTGTGCTGATCAACAGAAGAAGTTTCCGTCCCAGTTTTTCTACCAACCAGAGACCGAGAAAAGTAGCCACAAAAAGTACAGCGTTTGGTATGACAGCAAACCAGATCGCTTGATCCACGCCGAACCCCGCCATACGTAATATTGTAGCACTGTAATAACTGAAAATAGGTTATTCAAATTCGAATTTCTCATATTCTTGAAAGACTATCTTGTAATGTGACGTTTAGTTTTAGAAAGTTGTATTTTTTATTTGTAGTCGGGAATGACGGTGGCTAAGTGGGTATAACGCTGGCTCGCTAGCCTGGAGGTAGGGTGCTCGACCCCTGCATTGGCCGAGAAAAGTTCATCTCGATTTCCCGGCGTGGTTTCCCCTTGTTAGTGATACAGAACAGAGGACATGATAAGGACAGCTGTCTAGTCGTACGGATGGGACGAAAAACCGGTCTCGTGTACACATTAGCGTGCACGTTAAAGATCCCTTGGCAGTTGGAATTCGATATAAGAGTAGACGGTAACGCCGCTGTCCGGACAAAATTTCCCTCATAGCACACTGTATGGCGTATGCCCGTCTTCCATTAGCCCAGGTTAGGTGCAAAAGAGTAGGACGTTAAATCCTATTTTATTTTATTTGTATTTGTTGTCACGATTTAATGATTAGAATAGCAAAGTCTCGATTAACAAGTAACGTGATAACTGCGGTATGAGTTATTTAAATGAAATTTGCAATATACTAATTTTGAATTATCAACTATGGAGCACTTTATCTAAATCTTACATAATGCATCTCGAACATAATGTAGAAACCGACCGTGAGAATGGTGTAGAAACAGTGAAATGTTATTGAATGGTACTTACATAACAGCGTCAATACCAGTCAGTTGGTGAAACGCCATTAAAACAGAACCAATGATAGCTGATTTTAAAACATGCCGCGTTCGAAATAAACGACCAATAGCAAAACCGCCAACTAAAAGAAATGTATGAAACAATAGGTTTGAAAGTTTGTGAACTCAATAATAATATATTAATTAATTAATATTAATTAAATTATGACAATATAATATGTATTTATTAATATTAATTAAACAATGACAAGTATTATATATTAATAAAGTAATGATAAGTATAACGTATAAATTACACTAAATGAATTATGACCAGTATAATATGTGTTATTTTTAAATATTAAATGAATAGTGATTAATATGCTTCTTAATTAATATTAATTTAATATTAACAAGTATAATGTGTATTATTTATATGCGTTAAATACTGTCAAGTATAATGCGTATTAACTGGATATTAATTAAATAATGACAAGTATTATACGTATTAATTATATTAATTAAATAGGGGGTGGGGGTGGGATGGCCTAGTGGTCTAGAGTGCCGCGCTTCGACCTCTAGCTGGCCGGTCACCTCTGGCTTGTGGCTGTGGTTTCGAGCCCTGGTGTGGGCGTATGTGGCATGGAGATAGGGGCGCCTTCTCAACCTCGTGGGTTTATTTGGCATCATTGAAATAATGACCCTTATAAAGTGTGTTATTAAATATTAATCAAATATTGAACACCATTATAATATATATATATTAATTAATGTTAAAAATCATAATGATCTTTGTAATATGTAAGTCATATAATTGCTTGATGCTGATGTAATAGAGAAGTATGTTATAGAGCTAAATCGTTAACATTTGGGACCTAGAAATTGACACACGTAACATGAATGTATATAAACTGATTAACATTCAATGGTTTTCCGTTTTTACTCTAATTTCACATCAGTGTTCGGCGAAAAATGCCAGAAGTTTCAATCGAATGCAAATTTCTAGCGTCTGGATATTCCAGTCTACATCCGCCGTTTGATTTTGGTGCAATGTTTATAGCCTCGTTCCTCGAGTCTCTTGCTAGAACAGGGGCCGAAAAGCATTATGGTACACGATTTGTTTAACAATAGTAAAATGTTTATTTTGTCTTAAATATTGAATATCCGAAGCCCATCTTTTCCTGGTAAGATCACAGCATCAATATTTATTTAAATTGGCAAATACTTTGTGTTTTCAATGTTGAAGATTTTGGATGATATTGAGTTAGAGACTTAGCTACTTTAAATTGACAATATCAGACAATTCAAAGCATCGACATTATTCGAGAATCTGACAAAGCACAAAATAAGAACTCTGCTTTAGGTCAACCGATTTAGCAAAATAGGGAGTTGAATTTTAACAAGAGTAAAAATGGCCTACCCTCTTCCTTTATTTTGTTGTCCCTAGCAACCACATCCTTTATATCTTGCAGTTCTTTCTTCACGTTTTCCGTGTTTCTTATTTTCACGAGAACTTGTTTAGCTTCATCTTCCCGGCCTCTACCCACCAACCACCTGGGACTCTCCGGTAGGAACAGAAACCCAACAAACTGAATAATGGCTGGCACAGCTCCAAGTCCCAACATATATCTAAATGGTGGTAACATATAGTAATGTGATTTCTTTAACACACATTATGCAAAAGCTAAATCTGCCTATTGCAGGTCTTGCTGTTGGCGTGAAATGTTATCTATATTAACAATTAAACATTAATTAACTTATCCAGACCATAATCAACTCTCATTTGGCTATCAAGTCCCATTTCATATATATAATGCGCCAACCTTTTTACGTCATGAGTGACCGTCAGTGAATATTTCGTTACGATCTATGTAGAAAAGTAATGTCAAAAAGACCATGAGTAAGACGATTTAAACATGTTCATTACCAGATATGTTAACAGCCAAACATATGTACCTTTGTACGCTTTTAAAAACGTATAAAGTTTCTTTTGATATTTTTAATAGTGTAGGTTGATAAACATCATACCCAATCTTTATTCGGACATGTTCTGACTCTTATAATACCAACCAGCTTGTTATTTCCGGTTGTTATAATAACCTCTAACCAGTTTGTTACTTCCGGTTATAATACTAACCTCCAGCCAGTTTATTACTTCCGGTTATACTACTAACCTCTCAACAGTTTGTTACTTCCGGTTATAATACTAACCTCTAACCAGTTGTTATTTCCGGTTACAAAACTAAACTCTAACCAGTTTGTTACTTCCGCTTATAATACTAACCTCTCACCAATTTGTTACTTCCGGTTGAAATACGAAACCTCCAGCCAGTTTGTTAGTTCCGGTTATAATACTAACCTCCAACAATTTGTTACTTCCGGTTATAATACTAACCAACAACCAGTGTGTTATCAGAAATTTAAACTTCCGGTTATAATACTAACCTCCGACCAGTTTGTAATACGAAATTTAAACTTCCGGTTATAATACTAACCTCCAACCAGTTTGTTTTAGTGAACTTAAACTACCAGCTATAATACTGGAGATCAGAATACCGATACAAATAAACAGTTGATTTAATGTTACTAATCTTCCTCTAATATCCGCTGGTGCTGCCTCGGCTACATATAGTGGAACCGCCATTGACGCAAATCCTAAAACAAATAAGTGAAGTGGTCATTATTCGATACTCAAATAAACTCTTTTCAATTAATCATATAATTTGTGAATTTAGATATACTTTGCGAATAGGGAAAACTGGTTTTCTCCTATTTCTAAAGGTCCTTGCGCTTAAGAGAAGCCTTGAAATCGCCATTGATTGTGTGAGTAATCCCCCCTCCCGCTCCCACTCTCTCTCTCTCTTTGGCAGTACTTGTGACTGCTGCTTCAGAAACAGAGAACACAATGTAGAGTCAATGCCCCCCCCCCTCTTCAAATTCGAAGGGATAATCGTTAAAATAAGTACTTACCTAAGCCTATGCCAACGACCACCCTACCAACCAGCAATATCATTTTGCTTTTGCAAACGGCCATAATAATTGCTCCAGTAGTAAACATAACGCTGGCGGTCATAATGGTTTTCTTCCTTCCTAAATAATCCGTACAAATACCAGCAAAAATAGAAGCCACAGCAGCAGCTCCTGTCGTACCACTCACTATCGATTCCACCCATAAAGTGTTTAATTTAAAATAAGGCTTCATGAGCAGCATGGAGCCTGATACTATTCCTGTATCATAGCCAAATAAAAATCCTCCTAGTGTTGCTACACAAGTTAAAATATACACAAATCTTTGGTTACTGGATGTTTTGTGGACATCCTCTTCTTCTGTCGCCGGCATGGTGGCGTTATTGAGTAGAAGCTCTATACTGGACGAAATGCGAAAGGGACGATACTGCTATGAATCGTCCATTGTTATCTTACGAAGGAAAACGGTCAGATCTCATATAAAATGCAGATCACATGTGACATTTATCTACGGAATTATTTAGATATAAGCAAACCCTTGGTCAACTATCAAATCTGGCCAAATCGTTCTCTTCTAAATAATCCTACTCCTACATTTCATCGCGTCTTCATCTTTATCAATACTGAAAACACCATCGAATATGACTAAATATCTGTCAAATAGTAACCGTTTGTCCAACAATGGAAGTTGTATTTCTGTAGTTCATCCACACAAAAACAAAATCTCCATGTAACGTTTTGTTTGTGTCGAATCACAATTGTGTAGGCGCTTAACCATAAATTAAACTAGGCGCATCACTGTTGGCAATCCTGGACTCTATAACCCGAAGCCCTTCTCGACGTATCAACTTGAAATGAGTATCGACGCCATGACCGCCTTCTGGTCACAAACTGTGTTAATCTAAGCCACACTGCATGCGTCAAGATGATGTCCGTGGTATATCTAAATGTGAACTGATTTGATCATTCCCGTGTTGACAAGGATTTCTGATATCTTTATTTTTATCTGTTTTATTTATTCGAAGATCAGATAGTTGACGTTCACCTTTCTTTTGTATCAAGGTAATCGTCTTGATATGTGTTGTAACATTAACGATCGAGTAAACTCCGTAAGCTAGATGTCCGTCGTAAGCGGTAAACGGAAGCATGTAAACGAAATGAAATTTGGTTTAAAGTCCTAGTGTTCCGCATCATCTGGGTCAATATTTTTAAAAAAAATTTTATAAGCAATATTTTTATTCAGATTTGTGGCTGTATATGGATTGGGGAACAGGCGATCAACCCCTTCTCCCTGTCCGATATAGATACATGTAATTACATAAAGAAACATACAATATACAAATGCAAATATTATAACAGTGACTGTGTTATAGTTGTTCCTGAAACCGTCTGGTGATTTCGACAAACGAGTGGATAGTTTTAATAACCTTGTATGAGTTTGATATGTGGTCAATTCCGTACAATAAAAGCGGAAGCATGAACAGGTTAGATTGTTGTTAATTAAATAATTCATTAAACAGTAAAAGAAAAAGTAAGCCGATAGTTTGTTCCGTGAAGGAGGTTTGGATCATGCCAGGTGTTGATGCTTCGCTTGTGGGGATAAAGTAATCAAATAGTCGAGGTACTTAGGCCGAGGTCATGACATCAGGGGTTGGTCTCTTGCGTGACTGTGTAGTTTCTATCTGGTGTTTGTTGTTCTTAGCGTTCGTTTAACTTCCGCTTCCACCGAAGGTGATATCGTAGACAAGTCTAATTTGGGGTCTTTCCCGTGGGAGGAAAGTGGGGCGCCCCTATCTCCTTGCCACATACGCTCACACCAGGGATCGAAACCACAGCTGCAAGCCAGAGGTGACCGGCCAGCTCCTGTCTGGTGTTTTCGGGGCGTCTGCATTTATAATACTTCTCATGTCGCCATAGGTACGACCGATCAGTATTGCAACCGTAAGACATATTAAGGTCACGTGATCAGTATCACAGGTGTCATGCAGAGATCAGATCAAGGGATGATGATTCGCTCGTGGAGAAGAGATTCGCATAACCTCAAAAGGTTTTACATTATGTTGATCCTAGAGAAGGCGTCGATGCTTCGTTCGTGGAAAAAGATTTGACTTAACATAACCCCAAAGGGCTTAACACCAGACCGAAGTCATTGCTGCAGGATTTCCATCACGCTTATATTCGTTTCACCCAATTAATTCATTTTAGTGAGAGAGAGAGAAATGAGGTTTAACAGCCACTTGACATAAACTAGGTCATTTCTGGACTAAAACGTGATTTAATTTTATTTCAATAATGGGTCTTTAGCAGTAGGAGGACACCGGAGTACCAAGAGGAAACCCACGAGGTTGGACCGACGATTCTACTCCTTGCCACGCGCAACCGGGGATTTGAAACCACGCCAGTTGACTCAATGGCAGGCCGTATGATACAGCGCGCACACGCTAACCATTCGGCCATCCAACCCCCCAATTCATTTTAGTGTAGCTCATTTAATATTCTATCTTTAAATAGTATGCACCCATTCTCGCAGTCTGCATATGACGAAATAATAAAGTGAAAACCGATTTATAACGAATAACATGTGTACTTGATCCCGATGACAAACAGATATATATACTGATCAAGGTTTAGCCTACATATGACGATATAATCTGTAGGTTGTTATCAGTGAGTTATCACAATATAAACTAGGATATCAAGGTTACAGATAGTGTTATAATATGATATACTAAACCATAATATATATCGCTGATTCATCTTGTAACCCAATCCGGGGTCAGTTCATATTCAACCAAGGTTTTCAGTACAGGGTCCCCAGTACTGGTACCAGTAAATTAGTGTCGACAAATCGATTCCAAGTAATGATGTCTATCTGGCACAGCCAGGACACCCTGTCAATCTCTCAGCCCGGGTGTCCTGTCAATCTCTGTGTTTAGGTTTTGTAGCGTTTATTCCACCTGGCGGCCGTGTAAAAAAAAAACTTGTAAGGATCGGACAAAAACGGAATCTGTGTATCAGAAAGACCTTTCTGGGCATCAGAAAGGCTTGTCTGGGTATCAGAAAGTCTGTCGTGTAAATATGTATCAGGAGTTTCTTCAGCCTGTGTATCAGTATGCCGTCCTAAGTATCAACATGTCATTTTAGCTATCGTAGATGTATTTTCAGGTATTATAGTTGTATTTTGAGGTATTAGAGATGTGTATTTAGGTATCAGAAAGAACCGCCTAGCAAGTATTTACCAATAAATACACCTATTGCTTCGATATGTTCATCACCCATTATTGCACGTGGTCATACAATATAAGTCCTACTGCAGTCGGGTTTCCAGTATTGATCAGAAATATTATTGAACATACGCATTATTGTAGTAAACATATGACATTATTGAACATAAAGATTATTGAACATAAACATTATTGAACAGAAATATTATTGACCTAATTAAACATAAACATTGTGGAACAATGAACGTAAACATTATTGAACAATAAACATTATGGAACATATAAAAATTATGGAACATAAACATAATTGAACAATAAACATTATAAAACCTAAACATGAATGGATTATCTTATTTCTGGGCATACCCCCAATGAACTAAAAAAGCAAGGAAATTTCTAAAAGCTATAAACATTAGAATCTAGTCTCAAACCGTTTATAAATAATAAATATTAGAATCTAGTATCCTGATGTTCTATTTCTGTCATTCTGACATTATATATCTCCATTTCCGTTTGTTTCTGTGCGCGGACGGAAGTTGACATGAACAACTGCTCCACCTCTTCTAATGTTTTATCACGTGTTTCCGGTATAAATATTAAAACAAAGATGAATCCCAGAATACAGACACCAGAGAATAACCAGAAGGTTCCTGGAAATTAAATGGAGAAGTGAAGAAGAGTAAACGGAGAAATCTCAGCAAATAGTATATTAATATTTTTATTTGGTATTACGTACAGGATGATAATTAATTGATATATATCACATGTATTTAAAATACTAATATGCATAAAAAATTACAAAGATAGGGGGGGGGGGGTATTATAGCGCTTGCCCGTTGTATCATAAAGTCTTTCATTGAGTCAGCTGACGTGGTTTCAATTTCCCAGTGTTACGTGAAAAGGAGCAGTGTCAGCTGTCCAACCTCGTGGTTTTTTTTAGGTGTCCCGAATGCGCAAGCGAATTATGTGGTAGTACCGAAATGATCTAGTTTGTGCCGAGTAGACGTTAAACCCCATTTATGTATATTTACCATATTTGGTGATATTTTCTGTCATGGTGATAAAGGTGAATGAAACCAACAGATTAAATGCCCAGTTAGTGGCTGTGGATATGGATATACACGTACTTCTAGCCCATAGAGGATATATTTCTGAATTAATTGTCCACGGCATTGGACCCATTCCTGTAAAAAGGGATAAACAATAAAAACTTGAGTTGTCCTAGAAATAATATCTCGTTAAAAGTACAATCAGGAATTTGAGGTGTCGGTCAATAGCTTGTATGATGTTGATTGGGTTGTGGTAGGGTTGCTGTCCTTGTACAGAGAATAAGGATCCATGGCTAAATATTGTAGGTGATAAGGACTAAGTTCGCCTGTCCAGCCACGTGGTAGACACAAAAGGGGCCTTGGTCTAAATATTATTGATATTGTAATTGAAGTGGTAGAGGGTACTTCCGATAACAGTTCATAGGTGCAATTTCTCACACCGCCCCCTTCTACCCCTGATCTACGGAAGACAACATACCTGGGGCAAAGCTAAACACAAAGAACACCATTCCAAGTACTGGCATCCACGAATAGTTGGTACGACAGAATCCATAATCAAAATGAAACGAGTTATTTGGTTGGTTGATATACTGACATCGTCCAATCAAAGACAGTTCTTCTTTATCTTTGTTGACAGGTAAACAGGAACCACGTGATAAATCGTCATAACAAAAGCCACAACTTGTATCGTCTATACACGATTCACAATTCCTGACGATAAAATACTCTATAGCATTATACTCTCATCACATCGCATTACATAACATCACACTACGCTACGCTACATCACATCGCAACACACCACACTACATCGCATCACATAACATCACGCTACGCTACGCTACACTACATCACATCACATCGCAACACATAACATCACACTAAGCTACACTACATCACATCGCATCGCAACACATAACATCACACTACGCTACGCTACATCACATCACACTCATTCACATCACACTACATCGCATCACATAACATCACACTACGCTACGCTACACTGCATCACATCACACTACATCGCAACACATAACATCAAACTACGCTACATCACATCACATCGCATCACAAAACATAACACTACACTACACTACATCGCATCACATTATACTGTCGAAGAAGAAAACGAAATTGAAATGATATGAAATGGGGTTTAACGTCCTACTGTTCTGCTCCAACTGGACTAATGTGGACAATCATGCGTCCCACAATGTGCTATAAGGAATTGTGTCCGTATAGCGGGGTTACGACTTACTCTTATATCGAATTCCAGCCCTCTGTCCAGCACTACTGACAAGGTTAAACCATGCTGGACAAAAAAAAAACCCATGAAGTTTCTTGGCCAACGTAAGGATCGACCGCGGGACCCCAGGTTAGCGACCCAACCACTGTGAAGGTAGAAAGAGAGAAATGGGGGTTAACGTTCACTCGACACAAACTCGGTCATTTCGGAACTACGGTACAATTTTATTTCAATAATTCCCTTGCGCGCAGGGGTCTTTAGCGGTGAGAGGAAACCAGAGAACCCGGTGAAAATCCACAGGGTTTGGACAGGCGACGTACAACCGCCATTGTGAAGGAAATCATTTACACGATTTAAGGGTGTGGATCAAGCTTTAAAATTAGAGTTTAATGTAACTAAATACCTATATTTGGTATTACAGGAACCATTATACAACCCATCAGTGAATACTTCTGTTATATTTACTGGTGGAGAATTAAAAGCTGCTAGTTGAAAGGCTACAGCTAACACTGCTAAAGATAACCCAACACCTGTAACAATTATTACATACTAAACTTACGCTGCTGGACAGACACTAAGCAATTTGACCGACATTTTACATCCTAAATCGACGATTTAAGTCTAAAACACTTTGCTTCGAGAATTTTGTAATGTGTTTATTCTGCTTCCATTTAAAAAACTTTATTGACTCTTTGAGTGTATGACAGGTTTCAAAACGGAGTAGAACCGCATTACAAAAACGTGTACTAAGTTTTGGATATGGCGACCTTTTAGGAAAGAGATCTATTCTTGTCGAAAGAGAGAGAGAAATGGGGTTTAACGTCCACTCAACACAAACTAGGTCATTTCGGGATTAACATATGTTTTAATTTTATTTCAATAATTCGCTTGCGCGTAGGGGTCTTTAGCCGTGGGAGGAAACCGGAGTGCCCGGAGGAAACCCACGAGGTTGAGAAGGCGCCCCTATCTCCATGCCACATACGCTCACACCAGGGCTCGAAACCACAGCCGCAAGCCAGAGGTGACCGGCCAGCTAGAGGTCGACGCGTGGCACTCTAGTCCACCCCAACCCCCCTCTTGATGAATGAAGTAGAGTGTATAATGAAACAATGAAATATGTTCCTCTTGTGTTGTTTTTGTATCATGTTCTTTATATCTGTCAATTGTACAATATGAACTGCTCTGGGCCCTGATTCACGAAATCTTAAATTAAGATAAGATCTAATTTTTTATTTACTAGATACTTCAGTTTTGATTGGCTAAGCACTAAAATCAATCTAATAATATCCAAATTTGGATTTTATCTTAGCTAAAATTTCGTGAATAAGGTCCCTTATTCGACTATGTTAATGCGAGGGTCCTACAGATTGCTGTGAGGGAAATTGTCGTGGTACAACGGCACTATGGCCTACTTTTATATGGAATTCCAATTAACAAGGCTTCTTTCACATTAACGCCAATGTGTACACGGGACCTCGGTGTTCCATCCCATCATAATGACTTTACGTTGACTCGTGTCACCCTACGGTCCTACACCCCTGAGAAGGGGGAACCACGCCGGAAAATCCAAATGCCATTCAAAAAATACACCCAATGCGTGTTCTACTTTCGTTTTATGTTACCTCCTAAACTGATCAACAGAAGAAGCTTACGTCCCAGTTTTTCTACCAACCAGAGACCGAGAAACGTAGCCACAAAAAGTACAGCATTTGGTACGACAGCCAACCAGATCGCTTGATCCACGCCGAACCCCGCCATACGTAATATGGTAGCACTGTAATAACTGCAGTCCAATACATATGAAAAATAAATATATTTATACTAACTGTAATGATCAAATAGAGTTTAGTGCGGTACGGCCTATTCGTATATCGAATTCAAACTGCTAAGAGAGTTTTTACGTGCACGCCAAGGTGTACACGGGGCATAGGTTTTTTTAGTCCCATCCGATGGACTAGACAGCTTTTCTTGTCAGGCACTTCGTCGGAACCTGTGTTCTGAACCGACAAAGCTGAAGATGACAGTCATACGCCATACCGTATGCTATGAGTGAATTTTTGGCCGGGAAGCGGCACTATGACCTACTCTCATATCGAATTCCAACTGCCAAATGAAGTTTTACGAGCACGCCAATGAACACACAGGACCTCGGTTATTCGACCCATCCGAACGACTGGCTAGGCTAATGAAGATGGGGCAATATAAAGGTTTTTATACTTCCGAAAGGGTGTTACTGATAACGTGTTGTTCGTTTCTGTATTGTCTTGCATTTAACATTTCGAAACAGACTTCACCTACATGAGTCGTCATGACAATGGTACTGGCATAATCTTCTAGACACTCCTCCACACACGCCCCGCCCGCCCGCAAATCTTGCCATAAATTGTGTACTATCATGATTGAAATTACACAACAACTTCCTAACATAATTATTTTTACGTAATAATTGTATAGGCCTTCAGTAATGGGAATCGGGGCGTAAGTGGGGAAACCCCGCTCCTACCCATTGGCCTGTACCAGCGGGGAATCACGCTAGTCTCGGTCACCCACAGCCTCATAGTCTGGGAAAGTTGTAAATATTTAGCGTAAAGTCCATTGCCCATGCGTAACCGGGAAGTTTCTAATATGGTTGATTATCCAGTATCTTCTGGCCAAGTTAAGTAAGAGTTACGCCCCTTCCCGCAATAAATCCCATAATTCTTGCATTAATATAAACAAACATGAATTGTGACGACGAATTAGTATTAAATTAAGAAAAAAAAAACAAAAACAAAACAAAACATAGCTCAGGCCCATGAAGAGAGAACGTTTACAATGAAAAAAAATAAGAGTGCTAGATATTGAACTGGCATGCAATCAAATGGATTATTTGAAATGGCATTCTCAAATTAATTTCATGGGGGGTCATCATCTCATCTTAAGGACGAGTTACCTTCTTTAAAAGACTGGATATTCTAGTCAATGGTCGATTTTTCTCAAATGTTGACAACGCATCCAGACTAATATTCGTAGAATATTTTTCTGGATGATAGTGACTAAAACCACTAATTGCATGTTGTTTGTAATATATTGAATATATTAACATAACTCTACTTACATCACAGTATTGATTCCTGTTAACTGCTGAAATAACATCAGAGCTGAACCAATTAACGACGCCTTTAATACATGTGGAGTTTTTATAATACGGCCTAGTGTAAAGTTACCCTCTAAAAATATATATTATACAATAATGGTGTCAGTCATTGTCAGTCAGTTAAACAACTTTTAAATATAATTTTAACACAGAGATTATTGCTACGATAGATACGTAATGAGGATTTCAAGAAAAGGAAGTGACAAAAGCAAAAGAAAAAACACCACGAGTTATCCTTCTATATAACCGTCTGATAACACGGGCGAATGTCTGTTCACTAATAATTCCTTCGAAGATCAAGTTATGTGAGACTGTTTCAGCAAAGCGAATAATTTGCGCAAAAATATTACATAAATGTTTGTGCTCAATGATTTTCTGCAACTGAAATCCCTCCCAAATGTCAACAGAAACAAGGCAGTTCGATTGTATCCCCGGATACCGAAACTAACCAATTACCTTCTTCTTTAATTTTGTTGTCCCTAGCAACAACTTCTTTTATTTCCTCTAATTCAACCTTCACGTTTTGAGTGTTTCGTATTTTCATGAGGACTTGCCTGGCGTCCTCTTCTCGACCTTTCCCCACCAGCCATCTTGGACTTTCTGGTAGAAATATAAAGCCTATGAACTGTATGACGGCTGGTACGCCGCCTAAACCCAACATATATCTATAAACAAGATGAAAACATTACATCAACAGGATGGTTAGCGCATGTGCGTTGTATCATACTGTCTTTCATGGACTCAAATGGCTGGTTTCGATTCCCCGGTCCAACGTGATGGCTCAATATTTAGCGCGTGCCCATGGTATCATACGGTCCGTCATTGTGTCAACAGGCGCGGTTTCGATTTTCCGTGACAAGGAGTAGGGGCGCTTGTTCAGCCCCGTGGGTTTTCTCCCACTGCTAAAGACTCTTACAATTTATTGAAATTAAATTGAACCATGTGTTAGTCCCTAAATGCCCTATTTGGTGTCGAGTAAACTTTGCCCCCCCCTCTCCGTCTGAACCAAATAACGCTTGCCGAGCCGCCAGAGTATCTAAGTCAAAATGGACACCTCATCATATTAGAAGTCTGACATCGTGTAAATTTGACATATTTACACAACAGAATATGATCCAATCAAGAACTATTAAATAATTCTTCTGGAATGGTCAGCCTTGCGAAATCAAAATGTCACCCCTCACTTCTTATCGTCATATTACAAGTCTGCCATACGAACATGTCATGTTTACACAACAAGAAAACATCCAACCAAGTACTTAGGAGATAAACACTTCCTGTTTCGCATTTAGATGGGTGTCACTAACGTCCAACCAGTTTGTTATCAGGAATTTAAACTTCCGGTGATAAAACTAACCACCAACCAGTTTGTTACTTCCGGTTATAATACTAACCTCCAACCAGTTTGATACTTCCGGTTATAATACTAACCTCCAACCAGTTTGTTTTAGTGAACTCAGACTACCAGCTATAATACTGGAGATCAGAATACCGATACAAATAAACAGTTGATTTAATGTTACTAATCTTCCTCTAATATCCGCTGGTGCTGCCTCGGCTACATATACAGGAACGGACATTGAGGCAAAACCTGAAAGACAAATTGACCTGTAACACAATTTTGGCAGTGTCTCCTATATGAGGATGTGAACCTTGTATCGAATAATAGTGCGTTCTTATCAATTTAAATAGTTTTTCCTCTGATGGTCTTTTTTTAAAGCAGACCTAAACGTTGGAAAGAGAGAGAGAAAGAAATTACGTTTACCTCGCACATGTTTATTTCGATAATTCGCTTGCGCATAGGGGTCTATGGTTGTGGGTGGAAACCGGATAACCCGGAAATAACCCACCAAGCTGGGCAAGCAACACTCAACCCTGGCACCTATCAATTTTTTGTTTTTTTTTATGGAAAGTACGCTACTTGACTCACCGACCGTATTATCTAACGCGCAGCACCATTTCCTGCCAATTTCTCAAATTTGTATAATAAATAAAATTTTTAAATTTGTATAATGCATTTTATAATAAATTTGTATAATAAATTCCATTTAATATGTATAATAAATTCCTTGCATAATAAATTCTCTAAATTTGTATAATAAATTATATAATTTAAAACTTGTATATTATTCCTTAATTAAATTTGCATAATAAATTCCTCTATTCCATTTGCATAATGAATTCTTCTTTTCAATTGTATAATAAATGCATCAACGACATTTGCATAGTTAAGCCGTTACTAAATTTGTATTGTAAATTCTGCCGAAGTAAACATAATGGAATTATTTTTTAAAAAGTAAATTACCTATTCCCACTCCAACAATTATTCTTCCAACTAATAATACAATAGCAGTTGGTGCAATCGCCATGACAACAGCCCCGGTTGCGAATATAACACTGGCGGCCATGATTGTTTTCTTTCTTCCAATAACGTCTGTGCAGATACCAGCGAATATGGAAGATAAGGCTGCCGCTCCTATCGTTCCACTTACTACGGCTTCCGTCCATATAGTATCTAGTTTGAAGTATGGTTTAATTAACAACATGGACCCCGATACTATCCCCGTATCGTAGCCAAATAATAACCCCCCGAGTGTTGCTAAACTTGATAACACATAAACAAAACCACCACCACTACTGCCACCAGCGCCATCTTCAACAACATCATCATTTTTTTGTCCATCGTCATATGCCTTCCTTTGCTCCGTGGACGACATGGTGATATCACGATATATGTGGTAAACTGGTTGTAGATCTAAATTAGCATGGAATGTAATTGATCTGGATTAACAACTACACTGCTTTAGATATTCAGATCACAAAACACACTTTTCCATATAAACAAAAGCTGGTTTAATGTTCTACATCTAGACCAACAAAGATGTTCTAGATATAATCGATAAAAAAGTGTAACCCTTCAACACAAATGCAGATATACAAACGGTTCGTCCGGCAGTATATCCCCAAGGCAAGATGGTACCTCTGATAAAACATTAACACAACACCCAGTATATTATATCGTCGGTTACTGCACCACCACACCAAGTTCAAATCATCAAGTTACGCACTAAGTAAAGACTTTTATTCATGTCTATACGAATATGAAGGCATCAACAGTAATCTCAATGCCTTGATCAGCTCCAACAAGTTGCATTTAATAGCAGCAGCAGAATCACTTAACGGTCGGACGAATCATCTTAAGAATCCATGACAGTATGTACAGAATAATAGCTAATGGTCAATGTTTTTAACTTAGCCACGAGTTACGTAGTTCATCGTATTGAAAGTCTTGAATTATCGTCTAGAAACGGAATAATTCAACCCTGCGATTTGCCCCACCATCGTATTTTAAAGTTAAACCTACAATTTAACACATTACATCTAGTTCGTCGTTATCCGATTGTTGACCTCAGCTGACCCTTGACCTCTATTTATCAGTTGATATCTTTCATATCATAATATATGATTTCTCTGTTAATAACACTAATGTGTATAGATAAAATATAATTCTCTTTCATAGTTTATTTGATATGGGACTAACACCGAAATATACCAATAGAGACTTTTGGCAAGCGCAAATTCCTGGTCCGTATCCGTATGAATGTTGCGTGTGACATCATCAATGTGTGTGTATTTCTCATACGTGATACGGCACATGGATACGTCAGGACGGATCGAACTACTTTCATACGGAAAAGTTCCGTATAACATTGTTGTCATTTTACTGTCTTGTTTGCTACTTTTAGACGCTGAAATGTTTCATCATGGCGTTTTTATGAATCTATCTGCATCCTACAACACAGAGGTGTATATTTGATGCGACTTTAACAATGATAAAGACTTGAATTTAATCAATATTTTTGGTGTTTTTTTTTCTCGGAATCTTCACACTTTTCCTGTCTGACTGGATGCAGGTTGATCTACGTGCGTCTAAATCCCTCAATGTTCCTTAAATCACGTAACCATTCCATCAGGAACTAAAATCCGCTCCCTATTTCGAGCAGGCAGACAATACGCCAACAGTGGCTGACAGTTAGTGATACCCTGATATTTGTACCCAGTGCTTTCCCATTAATTTCTTTTTGTGTGAATCCAGTAAGATTGGGCACCTTCATATATACCAAATGTGCCATACTCTTATTGGATATAACTAACTATCCTATAAATACTTTCATCGAAATGTATATTAAGTTATATTTATAGCACGGTTTTCATGAGTTAACAGGTTTAAACATCGAGGCGTAATCCGAGATGTTAAACTTGGTAACGAATGAAGCGTGCTATAATATTACTATAAATGATTTGTAACACTGGACGACTGCTCAACATGCTCGTTGTTATTGCACAGAAAATCCACCCACTTCTCTATATGATTTCTACTAAAATTAGCGTTAACCAGCAGAAGTGTCCAATAACATTGAAAATATCTAGTTATTGCACAGTTACGGTCCAGTGAGTTTAGCAGATGTAAGACAATCTGCTTATTCGACGAAAAGAAGAAAGGAAGATCTCCCATCTGTGTTACAAAACATGTTATTTCATGAAAATGAATTATAAGCAAGATCGGGATAGTGGCGGATATTTAAGACTGCAGTACGTGCAAGAAAGGCGTATAAATGACTTCAAATGTAGGAGTTCCTTTTAACCAACTTAAAGTAGCTAAGTCTCTAACTCCGTATCATCCAAAGTCTTACAAGCTGAAAACACGAATTATTTGTCCATTCAAATCAACATTGATGCTGTTATCTTACCTTGGAAAGGTAGGCTTCTGATATCCAATATTTAAGACAAAATAAACATTTTTCCATTGGTATACGAATCGTGTATCATAGAACGTTTCAACGTCCCTTGTAACAAGTGACCAGAATGAACAAGGCTAAACAAATTCCACGACTCCAACTCAAGCGGCGATAGCATAAATTATCTAGAGAGTATGCGCAATAGACTGGGATAACCAGACACTAGAAATTTCCTTTGGGGTTGAAGCTCATGCCGTATTTCGCTGACCATATCTGATTTGACATTAGAGTCAAAATGGAAACAATTGAATGTAACTCAGTTCATATACTATCAGTTCACATTATTAAATGCGTTGCTACCCATTTGGGTCAATTTCTTGGTCCGAACTATTAGCGATTTAGCTCCTTAAAACTTTACTTGTTGACTTTCTTTGCTAGTTCGGTGTTCCTTCGGGGCAGTTCAGGAGGGTTGCACAATATAAAATAGCTAACACATCATTTTAAACACTAGTACATCAGTCTCGTCTAGAGTCTAGAAGTCCTGTTAGATAAATGTTTTAGCGGAATTCTTGTTATCAATTAATAATTAATAAGATAGGGGCACCTTCTCAACCTCGTGGGTTTCCTCCGGCCACTCCGGTTTCCTCCCACTGCTAAAGACCCCTACGCGCACGCGAATTATTGAAATATGTTAGTCCCGAAATGATCTAGTTTGTGTTGAGTGGACGTTAAACCCGATTTCTCTCCCTCGTATCTATGACTATAGAGTGATGGTCAATTGTCAAACTGTTAAATAAATTAGTCAACATATTTGGTCATTATGCGTAATTAACCAATCCGCAAATTAATAAGAGATTTCGTGGGATATAACAGACCAGTATAACATGATGAAAGGTTTGTTTTCAGTGAAAGCACCCCAAGGTATAGTGAGCTGAGTGAAGCTGATAAGATTATATTTCAGTTCATAGATTTATGGATGCCAATTTGGTATCTTGCTTTACATAAAACCATATTTTTTTTTATAAAGAACATTGTGATTTTCTTAGTTTTACTTTCATAATTGCAAAGGATGCGAAGTCCAAGATTTGGCTAAAGCAAAGTATGACAGGGACAGTGTTACATGTCAGATTTGGTATGCTTGTGGTTTAGTTTCCATATTCGACCAGTTATGTTACACTACGGATGCTGTGATCATTGCCTCCACTGTGTATAAGACATAGTTATAAATTTCTTTATTATGTATTTACTCATGTCTGGACGCCGTTATGTTCGCCCCCTTCTTCAACCGCCCAGGTTAGAAGAACAGTAGGACGTTAACCCTTTGAACACTGACTGTCCCTCCCTGGATTTACAGGACGTCATATTAGTTATGACGTCAACGTAATTGGAGCTTGAACACGCCCCAAGCCGCAAAACCGACATTTCGGGTATATGCGATACAACGTCAAGCCGGTTTTGCAGCAATTCGGGTTCTAAGGGTTAAACTCTATTTCATTTCCCCTGTCCAATTCCATTCGTTTGTTTATTCTTAACATATATCCCATTTACATAATCGACTTGATAATCGAGATACATAATCGATAGATACCAAGGCGGCGACAACCACCAAAGCTATATAAACAGAGTATCGGTTTTATATCGTTAAAGGAGCTAAATCGCCAACAGTTGGTACTTAGAAATTGACATAAATGGGTCGCAACGCATATAATACTGTATATAAACTGATTTACATTCAATCGTTTCCGTTTTCGTGTACCAGTGGTATAAAGTTTACTCTGTCTTAAATATTGGATATCAGCAGGTCATCTTGTTCCGGGTGAGATCACGCAGCATCGATGTTGATTTAAATTGACAAATAATTTGTGTTGTCAATGTTGAAGGATTTTGGATGATATTGAGTTAGAGACTTAGCTACTTTAAGTATAGGATATTAACCTACCCAAGGTGGATATGATAGAGAACACGCGGGCGCAGCCCGCGGGCGCAGCCCAAGTGTTCTCTATCATATCAATCCGAGGGATAGTAGGTTTATATCTGACATATACAACGGGTTCACCTTTGAATTTAATGGGCTCTTAAAAAGGCAACAGTGATTGGATAATTGCTCGACAGTTTCCGCCAAAATGCGAAAATTACCGAAGCTGTCACGTGCAAATGTTTATTTACGCGTCGCCATTTTGGAGAAATCAAAAACAAAAGGGATAGTAAAACGAAGCCAGACGAATAATCAATCCATTTTAGTCACCATAATGACGATAGAATTGATGTGAATGCAAATATGATGAGGATCTATCCAAAGCATGGAGAAAACTAGTAGTGTGTGGAGAAATGATGTGGGCGGAAAGAAAATTCTGAAAGATGTCTTAGATGGAGTATGGTCATGGATAACCGATTTAAATATGCCGATAAGTACGCTGTCTATTTCGTTACAAAACTGAATGCTACAAAATGTACTACAACAATGGTTTTTTTTTATTGTCAAAAGAATAAAATTAATTTCTGTGTTCTTTGTATTATTCCGATCATCTACGTCATCAGCGGTTGATATAAGCCGGATATATCGACCTGGGATGACGTTATCAGCGGTTGATATGATATAACAACCTGTCATGACGTCATCAGCGGTTGATATGAACCGAATATCAACCTATTATGACGTCACCAGAGGTTGTTATGAGATAGGGTTATTCCCGCGAAGGCGCAGTTATTGACCGTAACGGATTAAAAGAGGTCGTTTTCGACGACTTCGCGGGAATCCAGCTCCTAGGATTAAAAACGTAACAATGGTGTTATAGATTGTTATGATAAGAATTTACACATTCATAATCCCCACTGTAACTAATTAACTAATATTTTAGCATCATTCTTAGCATAAGTATTAGAAACTCAACTAGACTAAAACAGAAACTAATTTAATTTCGCGAAATAAGAAATAAAAACATAACTATACTATAACAAATTTCGCCAAATTAGTTTAATTTCGCCAAATGAGACACCCTGTCTAAATACTCGATTAAATTCTATTCTTCTTCCTCGTGTTTGCCTGTTAATTCCTGGGGCTGGCTTTGGGTATATGTATGCCTCTTCCTTGGTGGTTCCTGTCCCCCTACATACTGGACGATTCTTATCTCATTAATATTTTGTTCTTGTTGCAAAAATGCAATCATTTCAAACACATTCGGATGGGCTTTTCCAACCAGTTCCTTGACTCTTGAATGCCATACTTCCAGATTGTTGTTTGTTCTGTGCTCCTCGGTGTCGTAGTGGTTCCATTGACGAATAGAAAATTCACCCTCGAACCATTGATTTGTTATGTAGTCGGTCAAATCGGTTATTTTTGGATTGGCTTGCATTTCTGCAATAATGTGTAGGTGGGGCATCTTCAACCTGTACGTAAAATAGACTTGGTAAATAAATTTGATAACAAAAACGAATGTGACGACTAGAGTGGTCAAAACGTCCCGCGTCTACCCCAAGAAGAGAAACCGAGGATCAATACATCAAGAAATAATATAATACACCTACCCTTTCTACCGGTATCAACGGTAGAGCTGCAAATCTCCGTACCATCTTCGTCTTCTCTATATTCATAAAATCGTTTTCATCATTTTAATCATTAGTTGCCAACATAAATTTATAAAATCTTGAACACCGTTAATTGGGTTCTAATAACAACATGTCTCTCTTCAAACGAAAGCCGACAAGTCGATATCTGCGCCTTCGCGGGAAGGATTAATTTTGGTCACGCTCTGTAACTGCGCCTTCGCGGGAATACACCATGAGATATAACTGCTATGGACATCAAAGAAAAACTACACCCAGCTGTATATCTAAAGATTAAAACGCTCGACTGGTTAACAGGATATTGTGATAAATAATGCTATCGAGTCTCACCATCCAGCCAATAAAACTCCGAATAATAGTCTATTGTGATCGCGACCATTCAAACTCTATATAAAGCAGTTTTTCAAGAAATACATTTAAAGAGGTTTCTTAAGCAATAACGTTATGGTAAGCGATAAGATTATTTTCATTTACATCTTATTTTTTTTTTTTTTTTTTTTTAATTTCACTGATTATGCGAAAGGAACTGCTTGGATTGGTTAAAGTTCCAATTTCATATTTTCTAAGAAAGTCAAAATATAATTATTTCTATGTTTTTTGCTCAAAAGGTTGTCAACTCACTATAATACGATCATGGACAAAATTTTGGGGGGATTAGAAAGGGTGACACTGGTTGATTGAGGAAATAGTTACTCAATTACCTCCCTTGTTTTCCCATTCTTCTCCATGGACGGCCATCTTCAAACGTTTGAATTTGAAGTTGAAAATGATATTTTTGCCAATTTCTCAACTGGCAATAGTGAATTATAGGATTAATAGGATTATTCTTTAACAAGGTAGGGCTGTTTATAGGTTCAATCTAGTTTGGGGCTTTATTTTAATAAATTTTAAAAATATAACTTAAAAAAATGCTATTGGAACTTTAAACGATACAGGTGATATAAATGAAAAGGCGGTTATATAAAATGTTCTTGGTCCGTTGGTTTGACGAAATCTATCATTTGGATGCAAGGGTTGAAAATTAACGATGGTGCCCTTATTTTTTTATGTTAATTTGCCATTTATATCACTTTTAAACAAGATTTAAAAAAAAAAAAAAATCCTTTATTGCAAACTACACTATTTTTATAATTCATTTTTGATAAAACGTTATCAAATGGAGGCATTTTACTTTGTTATCACTATTCGAATGACGGATAACTAACTTTAAGTAAATTATCTGTAATGATGTTTAACCTGCGTTTGTCAGGCACATATTTTGCAACAGAACAAGCTAAACAACGGGTCATAATCCAGCAAGTTTGCGGTCCAATATGCATATTGTGCATCGAAGGGATCTTTTTGATACAAACATCAAGATCGGATAATCACTGTTTCGTCTAAAGGCCCCCCGCACACGAGCCGAAAACTGCGTACGCAAATGGCGCAGCGTCATTTTCGGCTCGTGTGCGGTGGAATTTTCGAGCGCATTTTGACGTTCGCCAAATATCTGTCATGTTTGATATTTTTTGACGCAGCGCCAACTGCGCTCTCGTGTGCGGGCAACGCAGCGCTATTTGCGTTTTATTCATCGCCAATGCGCATGCGTCATCACTACTGCAAAATGGCGTTCGTCAGTGACGCAATTTTAGAGGATAAAATCGTCGATTTATGGCAAGAATATCCTTGCCTATATGATACAAAATGCGTAGATGACGTGTTGGTCACGTGAACGACACACTTGCCGCAGTAGCTTTCGCGCAGCGTCATTTTCGGCTCGTGTGCGGGCGCCGTATTTCTGCGCCAAATGCGTACGCATTTCGCGCCGCGCTAAATGCGTACGCAAAATGCGCTCGTGTGCGGGGGCCTTAAAGGGTCCATGCCTTTGGTATTAATTACACATTGTAAGCGGTTTTCGTACGATTTTCACATCACCAGGATTAAAATATGTAATGTACCCGTTACCAACTGTTTTCGTGGGAGCGGCCATTTGTTCTGGCAGATTCGGTCATAATTTCACGAAATTCGAACTCTTATTGTCATAATGGCGTAAGGGTGATATTGCAGTCCGATACGTGTCGACATTAAGTAATATATTGATATTGTAAAATTACGATAGCACGAGTGCAATATCTGTATATTACGCAATGTCTTGCAAGAGACCATTGAACAAATTAAAATACAGACACTATTCAGCACGCGCGTCCAATATTGCAACTAGTATAATAATGTACCATTGGCACATTGCCCGTACCATTGTACGCTAACATAAAAGGATGAAGTCACATCTGTATTTTAAGTGCAAATATCAAAAGAATCGTTTGTCAGATTATACAGTTACTTATGAAAAATGTGTGCAGGGGGTCGCCGCAACGTTCCATCGCTTAATAATGTTCAGGAAATTGCCTTTAAATTACTTTATCTAGTTTTGAACTATTATAATGAGGACTGCTAACTCACTACGCATGATCAGACGGCTAGAAAGTACGCCATATTGGACAAATCAGCGTATTTTATCGTGTATAATTCCAAGTTGGGAATTACGCGTGTTCATTTCAAGGTAGTTATAGAAAAGTTAGAATTTTCTGGAATTCAGAAGACATTTAATGTGTGAAATTTGAGAATATGGACCGAAAATGGGATTAAAAAACAACAATGGTTGGTTTGGCCATGTAAAATTGATACCTTCATTCTTGTAGTTCTAGCCCGCGCCGGTTCAGCTCTATAGCCATTGGATATACATAGTTAGGACATCGGTTTACCGTAGATAATTTAACATTGCCTGTCATTAGCCAGGGGCGTGTTATGTAATTATATCGTACAATGAAAATATGGATCTTAAATCAATGCCGAAATGATGACGTCCAAATAAGAATACTTTTTATCAGGGGCGGATCCCCTGCTCGGCTATATATAAAAAAATAATGCCTCTCAAAGTGATTCTACATCAGTATAAAAATGATTTCTCTGTTTAAAAAGCTCAATTTGTATGTATGCCTATGTAATTTAGAGACGATGATGGCAGATTTCCGTGACAGAAACCTGGTAAACCCCCTCCTGCAAAAATTCCTGGATCCGTCCCTGTTTATTCGATGTAAGTGACCGGAAACGTATAAACTTACGATATTAACCAATAAAAAAAAGGACCGGAGGGGGGGGGGTTGGGATGGCCTAGTGGTCTAGAGTGCCGCGCTTCGACCTCTAGCTGGCCGGTCACCTCTGGCTTGCGGCTGTGGTTTCGAGCCCCGGTGTGAGCGTATGTGGCATGGAGATAGGGGCGCCTTCTCAACCTCGTGGGTTTCCTCCGGGCACTCCGGTTTCCTCCCACTGCTAAAGACCCCTACGCGCAAGCGAATTATTGAAATAAAATTACACCATTTAGTCCCGAAATGACCTAGTTGTGTTGAGTGGACGTTAAACCCCATTTCTCTCTCTCTCTCTCTCTCAGGACCGGAGGGTATGTACTGAGGACTGATAGTTTCGCTCAAAATGTTTCGGAAAGCAACGATATTTCTTGACTGGAGGTCATTGGTGTCCCGTATAATTTTACTTTTGACGACAGTGTATAGTGCCACTCACCAATTTTGCCATAATATTTTCGTAGGAAAATCGAAGGAAGATCAAATAATCAGTCAATTTGCGTCACATTTAAATATATTCAAATTGAGGTAGTACCGGTAGTAAACGACGACGAGGAATCGTAAGTCATAACTACAAATGAAAATAGTTCTGACACCGAAAAAAATGCATTTGATATGTTTAAAGTAGCTAAATATCTAACTCAGTATCATCCCAAATCTTCAACTTTGAAAACCCGAATTATCAACATTGATGACAAGATCTTACCGCGAGAATAAGATGAAACAATGACGCTATATGCCATGGAAAAATATAAAAAATAACAACTTTTAATGCGATAACTTTTATTAACAGAACAAACATTTCAGAGAAATCAAAGAGCGACAAGTAAAATATGGTAAAAATAGCCTATTGAAGCGCCGATTATGAAAATTACCTCATGTAAGGAGGGTAATAGATGTTGGTGATCAAATATAGACTAATTACTTCATGTTAGAATTAAAAATCGTTATCCAAATAGATATTTGTTATGTAAAATATACGGGCGACAATGTATTAGGTATTTGGTTCAGTTTAGTGGAGAATGAACGTGGAATAAGATGGACTTCTAATATTTAATATTTTAAAAAGACAAAATAAAAATTTTACCATTGGTACACGAATCGTGTACCATAATGCGTTTCAGCCCCAGGATTGAACAAGAGACTCGATGAACGAGGCTATACACACTGCAAAATGAAATGAGGTTTAACGTCCTACTCTTCTGTATCTAACCTGGGCTAATGGAAGACGGGCATACGCCATGCAGTGTGCTATGAGGGAATTTTTGTCCGGGCAGCAGCGCTAAGGCCTACTCTTATATCGAATTCCAAATGCCAATCTGTACACGAGACCCGGTTTTTCGTCCTATCCGAACGACTAAGCAGCTTTCCTTGTCAGGCCCCTAACATCACTGACAAGGGGAAATCGCGCCGTACGAACACCCAACCTCCAGCCTAATGAGTCAGTGCCTTGGCCAAGCGATTCCAATCCCTAGACGCATTGCACCAAATCAAACGGCGTATGTAGACTGGAATAACCAGACGCTAGAAATTTGCATTGGATTGAGACTGCTGGCTTATTTCGCAGAACATAACTAATTTAAAATAGAGTATAAACGGAACCCATTGAAAGCAAATCAGATTATATACATTCATATTACAGTATTATGTGCGTTGCGACCCAATTGTGTCAATTTCTAGGTCCCAACTGTATTTAGCGCCTTTAAAAGGGGACCGCAAGCTGCGTGTCTAATAAGGGAATACAGATATCCAACCCAGAAATGAGAAAACATACCAAATTCATAGTGTATAAAGGCCTTGAAAAATTCGGTGTTGAAAATTCCAGTTTGTGTTGTGTTTACCGCACACCCTCTTATGTTTATCCAGACCAGAGCATGTGGAAAAGAAACAAGGTATTAGTTTTACACGGCCTTTGGATTTTGAATGATTTCTACATGAAATAATTTGTAAAAACAATGATGGTTGGTTTGGATGACGAATCATATTAGCATCAATGATTTGCAACAAGCCCCATCATATACTAAATAAAACAAGTCTGTCATGGGATTTCACTTGATTGATTTCGTCATTTGTATCTATTACTGACTACTGCCATGAGATTTCACTTGATGGCGAATTCATAATTAAAAGATAGGCTGGCACTGCCAGGCAGGATACGCCCACATTTTCGAGAGATGGATAGAGAACAAGCAATACCGAAAGTGATTTTTCCTACATCTTTAAGTCCTGTATTTCATATTGTATTGGGAGCAGCCATTTAGTTGGTCAGTTCCAGTCTGATATTCATGAAATTCGAAACCGACAATGATTATGGTGTGACGGTACACAACCTAGAAATGTGACTTTTCATCAAAATCAGAAAAGAATTGTGACCTGTAGAGAGTCCACAACCATGATATACCATATTTTTATACTATTCGCGTACAAACAACGACCATTTCGTCCGGCAATTTTTGTATGATTTTCACGAAATTAGAACTCAACCTTCCTAATCAAAATCGAATTAAAATTGTGACCTATACAGGGTCCACAACCATGATATACCATTTTTTTAACAGTATTCGCGTACAAACGGCGGCCATTTTGTCTGTCAATTTTGGTCCGATTTCCCAGTGTAACGGTGATATAATCAAACGTTTTTTTAAATTGGATAATAATTGTGACCTCCAGAGGGACCACAAGCTAAAGAAAGGGGGATTTTGCGTATAACCAGGGGCCATAATTCAGGAAGTTACGATCCGATATGTGCAAATATCGAAAAGAACCAAGATCTTTGGGTTATAACCATGAATTTCAAGTTTGATCAAAATCGAATTAAAATTGTGACCTTTACAGGGTCCACAACCTTGATATACCATTTTTTAACAGTATTTGAGTACAAACGGCGGCCATTTTGTATGGCAATTTTGGTCTGATTTTCCCGAAATTCGAACTCAACCTTCCTTACGGTGTAACGGTAATATAATCAAACGTTTTTTTAAATCAGATAATAATTGTGACCTCCAAGCTAAAAAAAAGGCGATTTTGCGTATAATCAGGGGCCATAATTCAGGAAGTTACAATCCGATATGCGCAAATGTCGAAAGGAAGCAAGATCTTTGGGTTATAACCATGAATTTCAAGTTTCATCAAAATCGAATCAAAATTGTGACCTCCACAGGGTCCACAACCTTGATATACCATTTTTTAACAGTATTCGCGTACAAACGGCGGCCATTTTGTATGGCAATTTTCGTCCGATTTTCCCGAAATTCGAACTCAACCTTCCTTACGGTGTAACGGTGATATAATCAAACGGTTTTTTAAATCGAATAATAATTGTGACCTCCAAGCTAAAATAAAGGCGATTTTTCGTATAATCAGGGGCCATAATTCAGGAAGTTACGATCCGATATGCGCAAATATCGAAAGGAAGCAAGATCTTTGGGTTATAACCATGAATTTCAAGTTTCATCAAAATTGTGACCTCCACAGGGTCCACAACCTTGATATACCATTTTTTAACTGTCTTCGCGTACAAACGGCGGCCATTTTGTATGGCAATTTTCGTCCGATTTTCCCGAAATTCGAACTCAACCTCCCTTAGGGTGTAACGGTGATATAATCAAACGGTTTTTTAAATCGAATAATAATTGTGACCTCCAGAGGGACCACAAGCTAAAAAGGGTGATTTTTCGGACAATCAGGGGCCATAATCCAGGAAATTACATTCCGATAGCCGCAAATATCGAAAGGAACCAAGATCGTTGGGTTACAAACATGCATGTCAAGTTTCATCAAAATCGGTTCAAAATTGTGACCTCTATAGGGTCCACAAGCTAAAAACGTGATTTTTCGTACAATCAGGGGCCATAATCCATGAAGTTTTGATCCGATACATGCCAATATCGAAAGCAGCCGAGATCTTTTGGGGATAAACCTATATTTCAAGTTACGTCAAAATCGGATAAGAGTCCACAAACAAATTGTGGACGGACGGACGTCCGGACGGACAGGGGCGACGACATAATACGTCCACATGAAAATGTGGGCGTATAAAAAGACGACAACTCACGATCTGATGAGAAAAAGATATTGATTGTTAATTTCCGCTTGAGTTTCATGTTCATGTTCAGGGTGTCATGCTTAATATATAAATTATTTATATACATGATGTATGACGAAAACTAGGGTAATGAAGTAGGTTGCATTATTCTACTTCTATCTTAGACTAACGCACAGACAGTTATGTCAGTATACATTTCTCGAAAGTAGGGCACTATCGTCCAGCCCTCACGTGCACAGATTAGTACAATTAACTTGAATAGTGTTGACGTAAAACGGTGCCTTTACGAAACATACCCATAAATGATAATTGTCCCGCCCTAATAGCTGGCACATTATACATTCTATATAGGAGAGAGTTTGTCTGATGTAACCTCAGACAACATTTGAGAGAGCCAAGGGAAAGTTCATCCCGGGAGCTGACCTGGCTTACTGGCCGGACGCAGCCGTCATGAAGAATCCGTAGACAAGACAGTATAGAAGTTCCGAGGGAGACGGTTGGGCGAAATAGCCAGGGTAGATAACATAGATTTAAATCGTGGTTAACTTTTATATACCTAAAGAACAATAACTGTATCTATGTTGTAGAATATATCATTGTAACATAGAAAGAATATCTCAAGAGTACAGAAAAGAGTTTGAATTCTTATTGATCACAACGTCGAGTCCTACCTAGACAAACGACAGTGTGACACGGTAGATTTGGCCGTCCGGACACACAGTACGTGTCTCTAGATTGTCACAGTCGTCGATTTGGTACCGCGACACAGGATAGTGTCACAGCCCCACAGCATATGTTCGACGAAAAACCCTAGACGTCATTGTCCTATCAGACAGTCTTGGATTTCGAAAAACGAAATCCATTTTCGGTTGCCCATTGTTGAAGTGAATTCGCACAAAGCTGCAACTTACGTTCGACTATCCGCATGTCTGTAGAACCATAGCACATCTGAAAGTCATCAACATAAAGAGCGGCATTTGTACCTGGTTTAAGGCACGGTGGGATTGTATTAATTGTTATCGCATAAAGTGTATGAGATAATATGCTTCCCTTGGGTCAGGAAATGTGTCAGAGAATATTGATCCCAGTCGTACCTTAAATGACCTATCTTCGAGGAAATTTTTTAATGAAGATAGGTAAGCGACCTCGTAGGCCGAGGTTATGGAGGTCGCGCATGATACCATGTTTCCACGTGGTATCGTATGCTTTCTCCAGATCGAAAAAAATTGCAACTAAATGTTGCTTCTGAATGAAAGCGTCCCTGACGAACGTTTCAAATCGAACGAGATGATCAAGAGTGCTCCTTTGGGACCGAAATCCACATTGGAGGTCAGTAATGAGGTTTTTGGACTCTAGGTACCAAACAAGGCCTTCGATTGATCAATCTGTCCATGGTTTTGCAAATACAGCTAGTTAAAGCGATCGGACGATAGTTGGTAGGATTCGTATGATCTTTTCCCGGTTTAGGGATGGGAATTATTGTGGCTTCATGCCACGAAGGAGGGAAATTCCCATCAACCCAAATCCGGTTGAAAAGATCCAGTAAGATTAAGAGTGTGGGAAAAGGTAAATGTTTTAAAATTTGGTAGTGTATTTCATCTGGACCAGTTGCAGTGTCCCCAGCCCGCCTTAGCTAATCACGGAGCTCTGCAATGGAAACACGATCATTATAACATTCATCATTGCGGGACTTGAAATTAAGTCGCCTTTTCTCCTGTTGTTGTCTAATGACTCGAAAGGCATCGGAGGAGAAATTGGATGATGAATTGAATGAAAGGGTACTGGCCAGAGAATCAATATCAGGAAATGTTGTTAAGGTGGTATTATCAACATTAAGATGGTTAACTGATAATGCACTACTTTTACCTTTAATCCTATCCCATAACGATTTGGAAGTGGTACGGGAATTGATCCTCGAGACGTAACCTTGCCATGACGTATGGTTCTACGGGCCTTAGCCCGGACCATTTGGTAAGCCGCAATATTCTCCATGGAAGGATGGTTCTTTAGTCGTCTCAGGATACGATCACGCTCTTTGAGAGATGCTTTGCAATCGTCCTTAAACCATGGTTTATTGAAACGTTTTGGTTCTGTCGTGGTTTTTGGAATAGGCTGCTCAGCTACATCTTGGAGAATTGATGTAAATAAGGCCGTGGGCTCATCTGCATCTTCTAACTCCTTCACATCAAAAGAAAAGGGACACAAAGATTCAAACAGAGCTCAATCAGCCTTATGCAACTTCCACCTCTGGGGTCTTTCAACTGGAGAGGGACCATTATTATCAATTAAGATAGGGAAGTGGTCACTACCACATAGATCATCATTGATCGAGGGAAGAAAAAGAATCTGTGGCAGGATGTGGATAAGTAGGCGAGTCATCATTTAATAAACACAAAGTATTAATGTTAATGAAGTCCGCTATTTGTTTACCTCTGTTATTATCATCTGGACTACCCCAGAGGGAATGATGACCTTTGAAATCCCCCGTAATTATAAACGGGAGAGGAAGTTGTGCAACAAGATCATCAAGGTCTCTAGAGTTCAGATGTAAATTCGGTGGAAGATATACGGAGCAGATTGTAATAGGAATGTGCAGAGTCACTCTAACCGCAACTACCTGTAAAGGCGAGTCGAGTGTTACTTAGCTCTGAGGAATGTCTCCATTAAGAATAATTTAATTGCTGATCTTTTAATAGTTTTGGATGTTCCTCTTTGTCAGGCCAGTTATAATCTGTCTGAATGGATATACTTTTGGTGGATACTTTTACTACATTAAAAAACGACTCGCCGCCTTGCGGGGTCGAAATCAGTGATGCAAGTTCCACTTGTTTTCTTGCATCAAAAAAAGAAATTTTCCGTTCAGATATTACCTGTTTGATCCGTTTCTCATTTTGCCAAATTGTGCACTCCCGAGAATATGCGATGTGCTTACCTTTGCAATTAACACAGGAAAAGTCTGCAGAGCAGGTAGCACTATCTTGACCAGAAACGCCACATCTAGCGCAGGTAGTTTTACCTTTGCAGAAATTTAAGGTGACTAGGACACAAAGGTTGGTTTGCGGAGTATAAATCGAAGCAAGAAAGAGGAGAAAGGGCTGGCAAGCCAAATCTCCACTCAATTACCAGGATTCCACTCTCCACCGACACGGGTCGCAACGCACCGCAAACACGTTGCCCCGTTACAAGAATCCTTTTAGTCGCCTCTTACGACACGCAGGACATACGAAGGGTATATTTTTATCACCCCCTTCACCCCAGGGGGATAGTTCTAGAGAGCTACGTGATAAAACATATTGATGGAACCCCTCGTGGAGGCGGTGTTGCCTTGATATACAAGTCATCTATATCTGTTGTTTTAAATAAACAAGATCCAGTCAAGTCTAGATAGTACAATCTCTCTAAAATCGATTAAAATCAGGAAAATTATTATTTACCGCCCACCAAATCAAAGTCGTTTTCCTCTGTTTATCGAAGAGCTCCCAGAACTGCTAGATAAACTGTCTTCATCAAATCTCAAACTGTTAATTGTTGGCGACTTTATGCGCGCTTTAGTGAACTTTAATTAGATGCTTATTCACTTAAGCAAAATATAGACATCCCTACTCATACCCGAGGGCATACTCAATGGTGGAATTAGGTCAGCTAAACAAAAAAGCTGAACGTACTTGGAGAAAAGCAACCTGGTAGTCCATAAAGAGATCTATAAATCATGCAAAAACAGTATCACTCGACTTATTGAAACCGCGAAAAGGTCTTACTTCACCGAAAAAATTGAGACTAGTGAAAATAAACAGAATGAGCTCTTTAAGGTAGTCAATTCGCTCCTTAATCTGAATTTCGGTAAGACTACTTTACCTACTGACTGATAGTGCCGACTTAGCAGAGCGTTTTTCAGATTTCTTTACCTATAAAATAAGTGATATTAGAACTGAACTGGAAAATAACACGTCTTCTCAACCAGCAACAGGCTATTACAATCTCCAATCTGATACCAGCGAAACATCTGATCACTTTAATACGCTGTCCAGAAACGAAATGAGAAAAATAATAGTCATCAGCCTCAAAGTCTTGTTCGTTGGACCCCTTACCGACATGACTTCTCACGGACTGTCTGGATGAACTGCTCCCCAGTATCACCCATATTACCAATTCATCTATCAACGAGTCTGTCTTTCCTGGAGAATTTAAAACAGCAAATGATGTGCAGCTGATTAAAAAATCGACCCTTGACCCAAATCATTATAAGAACTACAGGCCGGTCTCTAACCTTAGTTTTATTTTCAAGATTCTCGAAAAGTGCATTGCTTCACAGTTAGTTGAATACATTGGTGAACACCGTCTTGAAACCTTTCAAAGCGCTTATCGCAGAAACCACAGCAGTGAAACAGCCTTGTTCCGTGTGCAAAATGACATTTTATGTTCCATTGACTATCAGAATTGTGTAGCTCCGATACTCCTAGATCTGTCATCCACCTTTGACACTGTTGATCACACAATTCTCGTAGAACGGTTATTGAGTGATTTCGGAATCGTTGGTCATGCTCATAAATTACCCGAGTCTTATCTTGAAAACCGCACTCAGCAAGTCTGTATTGGGGACTTCATTTCTGATATGAAACAGCTAAAATGCGGAGTGCCACAGGGATCTGTGTTGGGGCCTATCGTCTTTAGCATCTACACGACCCCATTAGGCAGAATTGTCAAAAAGTACGGCATCGCATTCCATCTCTACGCAGATGATACTCAGTTGTGTTTATCCTTTAGGCCTTCTTCCAACTTTAACCCATCCAAACGCCAACTAGAATGTTGCATTGATGATATTAGAACATGGATGTGAAACAATTTCCTTAAGTTGAACAACAATAAAACTGAATATATCATTCTTGGTGTTGATAATTTACTTTCTAAAATTGATTATGAATGTGTTGCATTGATGATATTAGAACATGGATGTGAAACAATTTCCTTAAGTTGAACAACAATAAAACTGAATATATCATTCTTGGTGTTGATAATTTACTTTCTAAATTGATTATGAATGTGTTGCATTGATGATATTAGAACATGGATGTGAAACAATTTCCTTAAGTTGAACAACAAAGATAAGCTGGCACTGCCAGGCAGGATACGCCCACATTTTCGAGAGATGGACAGAGAACAAGCAATACCGAAAGTGATTTTTCCTACATCTTTAAGTCCTGTATTTCATACTGTATTCGGAGCAGCCATTTAGTTGGTCAGTTCCAGTCTGATATTAATGAAATTCGAAACCGACAATGATTATGGTGTGACGGTACACAACCTAGAAATGTGACTTTTCATCAAAATCGGATAAGAATTGTGACCTGTAGAGAGTCCACAACCATGATATACCATATTTTTACACTATTCACGTACAAACGGCGACCATTTCGTCCGGCAATTTTGGTACGATTTTCACGAAATTAGAACTCAACCTTCCTCATCAAAATCGAATTAAAATTGTGACCTATACAGGGTCCACAACCATGATATATCATTTTTTTAACAGTATTCGCGTACAAACGGCGGCCATTTTGTCTGTCAATTTTGGTCCGATTTTCCCGAAATTCAAACTCAACCTTCCTTACAGTGTAACGGTGATATAATCAAACGTTTTCTTAAATTGGATAATAATTGTGACCTCCAGAGGGACCACAAGCTAAAGAAAGGGGGATTTTGCGTATAACCAGGGGCCATAATTCAGGAAGTTACGATCCGATATGCGCAAATATCGAAAAGAACCAAGATCTTTAGGTTATAACCATGAATTTCAAGTTTCATCAAAATCAAATTAAAATTGTGACCTTTACAGGGTCCACAACCTTCATATACCATTTTTTAACAGTATTCGCGTACAAACGGCAGCCATTTTGTATGGCAATTTTGGTCTGATTTTCCCGAAATTCGAACTCAACCTTCCTTACGGTGTAACGGTAATATAATCAAACGTTTTTTTAAATCAGATAATAATTGTGACCTCCAAGCTAAAAAAAAAGGCGATTTTGCGTATAATCAGGGGCCATAATTCAGGAAGTTACGATCCGATATGCGCAAATATCGAAAGGAAGCAAGATCTTTGGGTTATAACCATGAATTTAAAGTTTCATCAAAATCGAATCAAAATTGTGACCTCCACAGGGTCCACAACCTTGATATACCATTTTTTAACAGCATTCGCGTACAAACGGCGGCCATTTTGTATGGCAATTTTCGTCCGATTTTCCCGAAATTCAAACTCAACCTTCCTTAGGGTGTAACGGTGATATAATCAAACGGTTTTTTAAATCGAATAATAATTGTGACCTCCAGAGGGACCACAAGCTAAAAAGGGTGATTTTTCGGACAATCAGGGGCCATAATTCAGGAAATTACATTCCGATAGCCGCAAATATCGAAAGGAACCAAGATCTTTGGGTTTCAAACATTCATGTCAAGTTTCATCAAAATCGGTTCAAAATTGTGACCTCTATAGGGTCCACAAGCTAAAAACGTGATTTTTCAGACAATCAGGGGCCATAATCCATGAAGTTTTGATCCGATACATGCCAATATCGAAAGCAGCCGAGATCTTTTGGGGATAAACCTATATTTCAAGTTTCGTCAAAATCGGATAAGAATTGTGACCTGTAGAGAGTCCACAAACAAATTGTGGACGGACGGACGTCCGGACAGACGGACGGACGGACGTCCGGACGGACAGGGGCGACGACATAATACGTCCACATGAAAATGTGGGCGTATAATAAAACTGAATATATCATTCTTGGTGTTGATAATTTACTTTCTAAAATTGATTATGAATGTAATAAAAATGTTTTAATGGGAGATTTTAATGTAACCCCTTCAAACTTTGCCCGTAATATAGGCGCGATCTTCGACAGTCGAATGAGTGTGTAAATCATGTTATTATCAACTTCGTAATATTGGCCCAATACGTAAATATATTTCAGACGAACGAACCAAGTCTTTAGTGCATGCCCTGGTTACATCTCGTCTTGACAATCTTAACTCCCTTTTAGTTGGTCTTCCTAGTCGTCTATTGCATAAAGTCCAGAATTCAGCTGCTAGACTGGTTACCAGAACACAACTGAACGAACATGTTACACCCATTTTGAACACCTTACACTGGCTGCCAATTATTTATAGAATACGTTTTAAGATTTTACTTCTAACTTTTAAATGTTTAAATAGAATGGCACCTGCGTATTTGTGTGAACTAGTAGAATGGTATTCACCACCACCACGTAGTCTACGATCATCAAATGGCTATCTCCTCAAACGTCTAACTGCGAGACTATCGACATATGGAGAAAGATCATTCGCGTACCAAGCCCCATTGCTCTGGAATGGACTTCCGATTAATATACGCAGGTGCCATGCCTTACCAACCTTTTTAAAACTCACTTATTTGTGCAAGCCTTTACATAATTTATCTATGTTTTATAATTTATTTTGAAATAATTTTATCCATTAAAGTTTTTATTTATATGATTTTATTTCATTTTGTATGATTTAATACCATGTTAAGCGCATTCGAACACTTTATAGTGGAATCTGCGCTATATAAATTATGAAAATAATAATAATAAATAGTGTCACAGGCTGCTATTTGGAGTCCGTGACCAGGATAGTCACGACATTATCCTACCCGTAGTGTCACACATGCCTCTCCTAAAACATTACCCACTCCAATTTCGTCAAAAAACATCTATTTGAATTCTTAATAAAGTCATATGATTCTTAATAGGACAAATTACAATTGTGTGAACATCTTCTGATATACACTTCTGCACAAATATAGTAGCACTTGAATGGATCCATCTGAAGGGACGGTTAATTCCACGAATTTGTTTATGGAAAATTAAAAATGAAACCATATGACGAGATGGAAGCCTGGGAAGGTTTGTCTCTTGCCAACAGTGCTTTGCAATCTATACAATTAACCTTGTGAAGCAATTTCCCAACCTGGAATATAGCCGGGAACAACATTATTTTAAATGTTGAACACCTACAGGAAGGCATCTTGACTTTTAATTCCATATCATACTAGTAACTAGTTATTTTCATAACTGTTTTTTTGGGGGGGATCGCTACGTCTGCTCCCAGACAGTTATTGATCCCTTTTAAAGGCAACTAGTATGAAACTAACGCTTTTTCACATCTCGGTTCTAAGGCTATTTTAGAATCCTTACCGTCTATTTTTCACGGAGATTCCTCTTTGATCACCAAAAGGAATCATTTCCTGTCACATCTGACACAAATTTATAATAATCCAACACTATTTTCATGTAGAATTGTGCTCTTAAAAAAAGTACACAACTTTCATTCAAACCCAGGCGCCATTTTTAACTGACGTCTGCGCGGACCGGTTCATAGCTGCTCTCAGCCAGTATTCCAAATTTAGGAATTTTTACCGTAAACGAAAATTCGTGCTGTACACCAATTTTGTATAACTGATATTTATTCATAACCTACGTAAAACACAATGACAAAAGGGTTTGATGGTCACTATTATATGGAATTAAAAATCAAGATGCCTTCCTGTAGGTCTTCAACATTTAAAATAATGTTGTTCCAGGCTATATTCCAGGTTGGGAAATTGCTTCACAAGGTTAATTGTATGGATTGCAAAGCAATGTTGGCAAGAAACCTTCCCAGGCTTCCATCTCGTCATATGGTTTAATTTTCAATAAACGAAATGGTGGATTAATCCGTCCTTCAGATGGAACCATTTAGGTGTTACTATGTGCAGAAAGGTATATTAGAAGATGTTCACATAATTGTAACTTGCCAAATTAAGAATCCTATGACTTTATTAAGAATTCAAATAGATGTTTTTGGCGAAATTTGAGTGCGTAATGTTTTTGGAGAGGCATGAACAGCCAACTCAATAGGAAATTAACAATCAATATCTTTCACTCATCAGATCGTTAGTTGCTGTCTTTTTTTAAATTGATGAATTCGCCATCAAGTAAAATCCCATGACAAAAAACAGTAATAGACATAAAGGAATTCTTTTTAAAGGGCAGTGAATGGCTTACGACATTTATGGCAAGGTTTGGGGGCATTTGTGTAGAACTTTTCACCGCAACAGTTCCACAAGATATTGGGTTTCTGAAAATAAATCCATTCCACAAGATTTTCGACTTAGAATAATATGCTTAGAGTGTTTTGGGTCTGTGGGTTTTTTTTTTACCCTAGCTCCACAAAATATTTGACTTAGAAAAAAAAAATCAATTTTTGTTTAAAATTTCTTCTCTCAAGCGCCCTATATGTCTGTGTGGTACCACATTCCACAAGATATTCGACTTAAAATAATATTCATAGTGTTTTGTGCCTGTGTTTTTTTTTTCCACAAGATATTGGACTTAATCATTTTTCTCTAAAATTTCTTCTCAGACACTCTATATGCCTGTGTGGTACCACATTCCACAAGATTTTCGATTTAGAAAAATTTTAGGCTCCTTAATAGCGTTGGGCGATTTAATTGAGAAAGAAGGTTGGCAACGACTACAAGCAATAAAACCCAGATTGCTAGAGTCGTTGGGATCCCTACCAAAGGACATAGCTGACCGTTTGTCCGGGAATTATGGCTGTTTGCTTGTGTTGACCGAGATGGTAATTATTTATATAGTATCACACCAACAGGTGTATAAGTATGATTACATATTTATAATGGTTTATTTCAATTACACATTATACAAGCTATAGAATTGGATATACCAATAGATAAATCCCTCGAACACATGACAAACTTCATTATACCACATGGTGCTCTAGTGTTCCAAAATACGTCACTAGGATTGGTAGAAAGTTCGTTTGTTGCTGCAATAAAGCAGGCATTAGAATTACCAAAAGACAAGGTATGAGAACATTTTCTAAAATTACAGACTTTTAACGGTTTCTGTGATTTCCTGGAAACATACATTATGCAAGAAATAAATCTGCCTATCGAAGTCATGTTTAGTTCTTAAAGTTCCAATTTCACTTTTTCTAAGAAAGTCAAAATATAATTATTTCTATGTTTTTTTGCTCAAAAGGTTGTCAACTCACTATTATACGATCATGGACAAAATTTGGGGGGGGGGTAGAAAGGGCGGCACTGGTTGATTGACTCAATTACCTCCCTTGTTTTCCCATTCTTCTCCATGGACGGTCATCTTCAAACGTTTGAATTTGAAGTTGAAAATGATATTTTTGCCAATTTCTCAACTGGCAATAGTGAATTATAGGATTATTCTTTAACAAGGTAGGACTGTTTATAGGTTCAATCTATTTTGGGGCTTTATTTTAATAAATTTTAAAAATATAACTTAAAAAAATGCTATTGGAACTTTAAATGGTTATATAGACTATTAATTAGACATTTTGTATCATCACACAACCATTACCAGCGGCCTTTGTCAACATAATCTCTTTACGTTATTTGTTATTTAACTATTATTGTGAAAAGTGTCAGCACTTTATCTAAGCTTACATAATACCACACCTTTAACTTTACAAAAGGTGGAAAATATAATAAATCCAAAGATGACGATGAAAAAGCTAACAATGGCCACTGTGACCTCAACCACTGTTATTACTATTCGTGTAAAACCTCATATGCAACTTAAAACCGTCGATGAGAGTGAGCTATGTAAGAATCAGGTTGAAAACGTATGCCAAGAAATTATGTCCCTTTGATGCGACAATGTCGTACGTAGTCAAGGGTGGTTTGGTAACCCCAGAAACCATTCCTGCCCCGCCCTATTAATAAGACGAATGATGTCGACAGAGGTAATTTAACATTTTATTCTGTAAAACGAACATGCCCTTCTGGACATTATATATGTTCTCTCAAATCATGATAATTATGGAAAGAAAGCATTTATTGCCATTGAAGATTCACTTATTACCATCCCCAAATTAACACTGCATACATGTAATTCTTACAGTTTGCGAAATTGATGTCTATTAAGCAACTTATATGTACATCATTTATATATTTCAGTTTTTGGGTTTGTGGAAATACAGAAGGTAAGCTTCGTTGAACATATGTTTTATTTTGTCGCCATGCATCCTACACAATCAGTCAACTTTTAAGCTGTAGATCGTATGTAGCAATTGACAAAATACAATATTTAAACGTCCTGGTATCATGTATCAAAGATTGTGGTATCTACTGGCTTGTAGTACTAGCTTCAAGTACACACGGTTCAAATGGGTTTTATTATTTACCCAAACTGACTTAAAAATGTAAAATATTTCTTACAGGAGGATGATATCGAAATAAATCCAATTGTAAGTACACATATTATACTTATGTTTCCATTCAAATTAAACGACAACCACGAAAGGAAAGACAGATTTGTGCCAGAAGGCCGAAAATTAATAATATCCAATAATGAAGTAAAGTCATTGTATATCCCTTGTATCATTTTACAGGTAGCGCCTTTATACTTCGCCGACAGCAGCAGCAGACACAGAAAGTCCAATATCTTGCCGAACTCTTGTGGTAAAAAAGACCACAGGCGCACAACACTATCAAAATTATTTAAAGTCGAGAATCTTGTGGAATGTGGTACGACACAGGCATATAGAGGAAATTGTGGGAAAAAAACTAAGTCCAATATCTTGTGGTGGACCTCCTGTGGTAAAAAACACAACAAACCAAAAACACTGTATCAAAATCGAGAATGTTGTGGAATGTGGTACCACACAAGCATATACTATATAGTGGGTCTGAGAAGAAATGTATGAATTTTTTTATTATTTTTTCTAAGTCTAATACCTTTGGATCTCAGGTGAGATGACAGTTTTGAAAGGACACAACAGAATAAAATTTTGTAGAATATATTTTCCCCTCATTTTACAAGATAATAGGATAAGTTATTATTGTTCAAGCAAAGTTTTCATGGTCCACTTTTCAAAACGCACCCAAACCTTACCATGTCTAGCTTACGATCTAAATAGATGTGGAGTTATGGCTTATGCTTCAAAAATCTTGTGAATCCCCCACAGGCTGCAAGTTTTGACCGATCATCTTGATGCCAATATCTTGATGTTGGCAATAATTTTAATAGTAAGCCTTGGTTTTGGCATTAATTTTAATGCTAATGGTATTTTTCCACGATTTGATTTTGTCAATAATTTTCATGGTAGGCATTAGTTGTATCCAAGAGGGTTTTTTTTTTTTAATTTTTGAAGTACAGACTTGTTACAAATTATTTGATGCTAATATGATTCATCATCCAAACCAACCATCGATGTTTTGACAAATTATTTCATGTAGAAATCGTTCACCACCAAAAGGCCGTGTCTTCTCCACATGCTCTGGTCTGGATAAGCCGAAGAATTTTCAACACCGAATTTTGCAACCATTTATACACTATGAATTTGGCATGCTTTCTCATTCATATGATATACACTTTCTTGGTTGGATATTTGTATTAGACATGCAGCTTGTGACCCCCGTTTAAAGGCGCTAAATCACTAACAGTTGGGACCTAGAAATTGACACAATTGGGTTGCAACGCACATAATACTGTAATGTGAATGTATATAAACTGATTAACATTCACTGGTTTCCGTTTATACTCTAATTTCAAATCAGTTTATATTCGGCCAAATAAGCCAGCAGTCTCAATCCAATGTAAATTTCTAGCGTCTGGTTATTCCAGTCTACATACGCCGTTTGATTTGGTGCAATGCGTCTAGGCAATCACTTGGGTACGGCATGGCTCGCTAGGCTGGAGGATGGGTGTCCGATCCCTGCATTGACCGAGAAAGTTCCCCTTGTCAGTGATGTTAGGGGCCTGGTAAGGAAAAACCGGGTCCCGTGTACAGATTGGCAGTTGGAATTCGATATAAGAGTAGGCCGTAGCGCTGCTACCCTGAAAAAATTTCCCTCATAGCACACTGCATGGCGTATGCCCGTCTTCCATTAGCCCCGGTTAGATGCAGAAGAGTAGGACGTTAAACCCCATTTCATTTTGCAGTGTGTTTAGCCTCGTTCCACGAGTCTCTTGTTCAATCCTGGGGCTGGAACGCATTATGGTACACAATAACTCTCCGTTCATTGAAATAGAAAGTTTTTACTTGGTGTAGACATTCATTAGGCCAATGCCTTGATGGAATTTGAAGATTAACATTTCTGCGTAGGGTAAACGGACTTAAGCAATGTGATTGGTTGATTTTCTGGGGCACGATAACTTTGCTTTTAATGAAATGAGATCGATGATACTGTTAACTTAGATTCATTATATTATTACATTGACTAAGTTTGATGGTAAGAATTTTCTGCTTAGACTAAGTAGCGACAAGCAATTTGATTGGTCAATTGACTTTGGAACATAAACAACTCCGCTTTCATTTGAGGTAGAATGTTATAACTTCATGTAGATGTCCTGACTGGGTTCAATGATTAACAGTTTGAGCTGTACCCGTCTTCCATTAGCCCAGGTTAGGTGCCGAAGAGCAGGACGTTAAACCCCATTTCATTTCATTTCAAAGCTAAGCTGAACTAAGCAATTTCATTGGTCGAGGCTTTGGGACAAGATAACTTTGGTTCTACCTAATAGAGATTGATGAAACTTAGTGTATAGTTTGCTCGAAATTTTTGAAAAAATAAATGTGCGATTAATTATTATGTGTCGTATATTTATTTTGGGATTTCAGCGGGAGACATCAGCCTCACTCTGCTGGCATGTATTTTTATAAAGAATATTGCAGATTGTTTCTTTATAGGCTAAAGTACACATTTTGTATGAGCTTGGGTAAATAATAAAACCTATTTGAATCGCGTGTACTTTTAGCTAGTACTACAAGCTAGTCTGGCACTGTTTAAATCGAATAACTCAGCAGGTCATCCCACCTGTTGTCTAAAAATTAAACACACCAGCTAAAACAACAATAATTCAATACTCACATTTACTCACGCCCTTATCATTTTATTGTATACAATTATTTATACAAGTATTTAGTCTTCCAATTTAAAAACTTGAAACCAAAGTAGTCTACACGCTCACATTCACATAGGTTCAAATTTTCTTTTAAATGAAATGTGGGTTTAACGTCCTACTTTTCTGCTCCTAAACCGGGAAAATGAAGACGGGCATACACCATACTGTGTGATATGGGGGTAATGTTGCCCGGGCAGCGGCGCCTACGCTTATATCGAATTCCAACTGCTAAGGGATCTTTTACGTGCACGCCTATGTGTACACGGGACCTCGGTGAATGTTTCTTTACAGGCACAAACAATCTAAAAGAAGTAAATAAAGGCGAGAGGAATGCTATGACACCACACCGACAAACGTCTTCCCAATCATATTAAATTTTATGGAACTGAACCGCATATACGTAAATCGATTCTAGGCTTACGTTAATGGGAAAAAAATAACCACTCAACAATTATGACATTTTAAGATTCGTTCGATAAAAATTTTAAAAAAAAATACTTTCATATAAAATACACTAATTGAGACGCGCTGGCGTCATTAAATGTAAATTTAAATATATATATTATATATGTGATTACGAATAGAAGCGTTTTGTTACTGGCCAGTTTTAAACTCGTTAGCGATTTCAGCATATGTACTACTACTAAAGAAGGTAAGGTTTGGCAGCTTTTCGTCGGAATTAATTGTTTCTTTTCTAGCTTTTAGAAGTCTAGGGCAATGAAAGGAAAAATGTTCACTATCCTCTATAGCATTTCCACAGTGGCAAGGAAGGTCATGTTTGAGATTTCGTAATTTGTGATGGAGAATTTGATTTTATCGATCGCCTATATAATAGATATGAGGTTCTGGCCTAAGCTTTGAATTACTATTAAATTGTGATAGCGTTCGTATCTTCGAATGCCCCTACCAGGATTATTCAATTTATTGTTTACTGACGGAAAGGAAGAGTTTTAATTTGTCAGAGTTTCTCAATTGATATGGTTGAGGTGATAAAAATTTGAGGTGGTACGAGATTTGAGAGGCAATTCGGAACACGATTATTCATTATCTTATCGAAAATTTATGGCGAAGGCGCCTGGAAGACAGAGAAGTGAAGTCAGTTTCTATAAGTAATACCTGTTGAGAGGTGTCTCTTCTGGTAAGCCGGTAATTGTTAGCATTGCATCCAGTATTACTCTATTTTTAGTGACAACGGTGATAATAGATACCAGTTTCAACCCATTTGATTTTTTACTTGTCTAAAAAAAAATATTTATTTCAACTGCAGATCGGACCTTGTTGATGACGATATCTTGGAATGAATCGGTCATTTGTTTCACCAGTATTTGTAGGTTTATATTGAATTCGGCGGGTTAGCGACGTACGTTGATTCCGCGAAATTAACTTAGTGGTACTTGGTTCCCGTCCTCGATGGCGTGTTAAATATGTCGTGTTCCTTTCGATTACAAATTGGGCAGAATCCTCCAACTGTTTCTGATTCTTCATAATATCGCTACCATTTTTCTCGGCATGACCTGCCAGCCATTGTTTGTGACTTTCCTTGAATGATTTAGCCTTTTATTCGTCTGATAAGAATTCCGTCTTCCACATTTCAAATACCAATTCGCGAATGCAGTCGTATGTTTTTCCCCTGAAATCAGAGTCGACATTTTGTTAATTGTATTTAATTTTGTCGGCATTAATTTTCATCAACTTTATTTGTGCTTTAAGTTTTTGGATGGCCAGGCGAATACGCTGTGCATCTTCAGAGTCGTTTGTGATTAGTGTTATCTTGTATTTGACGGGTATTAGTGGCTGATCCATGCTATGGGTACAAAAGTCGGCTCCACCTATGCAACCTGAATTTTAGAATGTATAGAAGAAATGTAATATGAGGGGGTTGCTATTGACTTTGATGGAGAATTCAGTGACACGATACAAAGATTATTATTTCGCTTCCTGGATAACTGCGTTACAGTATTTTAAGCACGAATTTCATATTTTCTAAGTAAGTCAAGACATAATTATTGCTATTATTTTGCCCAATAGTTTGTCAACTCATATCATACAATCATTGGCATTATTTTCCACACTTAACAACATCTTTCACATCGGAATTAATAACACAATTACCTCCCTTGTTTTCCACCCCCCCCCCCCATGCAACAGCTAACTTCAAACATTTGAAGTTGAAAATGATATTTTTGTCTATTTCTCAACTGTCAATAGTGAATTATAGGATTAATAGGATCATTCTTTAAAAAGGTTCAATATCATCTATTTACAGGCTTTATTTTAATATATTTTAAAAATATATCTTAAAAATATGAAATTGCAGCTTTAAATAATGTGTAATTAATACATTATACATTTCAGGCCTATAGATAGACCTACAATACCCAGATTTAGTTCTTGCATAATGGATGTTTAAGTGCGTGACTTATACAATATTTCTTTACAGCTGCAATTTCATATTTTTATGTTATATTTTTAAAATTTATGAAAAAAAAGCCTTAAAATAGATGGCATCTATAAACAGTCCTATCTTGTTAAAGAATAATCCTATTAATCTTATAATTTATTATTGCCAGTTGTGAAATTGCCAAAAATGCCATTTTCAACTTCAAATTCAAGCGTTTGAAGATAGCTATTGCATGGGGGCAATAGAAAAACAAAGGAGGTAATTGTGTTATCATTTCCTGTGTTCATGAGTTATATTAATAAGAGTGGGGAATAATGCCAATGACCGTATAGTAGTGAGTTGACAACCTATTGAGCAAAAGACATAGAAATAATTATGTTTTGACTTTCTTTCAAAATATGAAATTATCGCTTTTAACAAACAAGACACACCAGAGAAAGGGATGCGATAAGATGGATTTACACATTTACAATAACATATTAAAAGCAAAGGCTAATGACACACAGAAAATCTGTCATCACTGTTTGTCGGGTATTTTGTACACGGTCAACAGTCCACTTTCTGTAAAACTATTTTGCCAATACCAGTTTAATCATTTGGATTGTTTGTACCTGGTTTTATTTTATTGAATATTTATGACATATCTCTTCCGTCGTATAAGGGCTTTCTCTGCCATATACCTTTCTTTTAGACACATCTTGATTTTTCGAAAAGGTGTCCGATTTATCTCTCTAAATACGTTCGTGATATACTGTATTATCTCGCGATTCACCCAGGGACACATATTTTGGCCATAATTTAAACTTGCACCCAAACGTTAAAGATATATTATGGGAGATAAGGTAGAGAGTTTGCAGTTCTCGCTATAATAGTTGCAAACTAGATAGTGTAAAGGTAATTTGCAGAAAATGTCAGTCAAATTGATCCACTTTGAGCAGAGAACGAAGCGTGTGAAATTCTGCCTAACCATCAATATAAACAGTATAGTCTCAATTATCCTGATCTTAAATTAAGTTTCATATGAGAATCTAATCCAGTTAACATCGAGGGCTAGCCTTGACATCCAGAGTTTATTATGGTCTGGATAAGTTAATTCATAACTTAGATAACAGTTCAGGCCTATAGAAAGAATCGTAATAGGCAGGTTTTGTTCTTGCATAATGTATATTTAAAAAAATTCGGTTTAGCCTTTACTTGGCTCACATCTTATTCTACTTCGTTAAACACATGTTAACAACCCTTAAATGGATAGTGAAAACTTACCACCAGAAGTGTCATTAACCAAGAATTAAGGGACCTTTTAATACACAAATATCTCGTTTTCATATGAAGGAGGTCTATTGATACGATTAACTTCCGCCAACTTCTGTTTCCGCCGTTTGGTTGCAGAGGCTGTTGTACGGTTAAACGCCTAGATGTTCCCCAAACCATTCAATAAAGAAATAACAAGCGTGCGGGCAGTAAGCCGCCCGACTTACATCGCTGTTATAGATGCGTTCCCAGATAAGTATTTTTGACAATTTTGGTATATATGGGAAGTAGAGATGTCCAATCTTGCTAGAAAAATACTAGATTCCCTGGAAAACACTCACGGAGCGTATGCAGGACAAAAATGTAAGGGGTTCCCTTAATAGTCCGCCTGACGATTAAGAATACCTGCACGCTTGGTGTCAAAGGTTACACGCGAACTTGAGAGCGTTATGTACATATATACAACTGGTAGTAGTTTTTTTCTTTGATGTCCATAGCAGTTATATCTCATAACAACCTCTCATGACGTCATCAGAGGTTGATATATTCGGTTCATATCAACCGCTGATGACGTCCTGACAGGTTGATATTTCATATCAACCGCTGATGACGTCATCCAAGGTCAATATATTCGGCTCATTTCAACCGCTGATAATGTAGATGATCGAAATAATACAAAGAACACAGAAATAAAATTTTATTCTTTTGACAATAAAAAAAAGTTATGGTACAATTTGTAGCATTCAGTAACGAAATAGACGGTGTACTTATCGGCATATTTAAATCGGTTATCCATACTCCATGTCTAAGATATCTTTCAGAATTTTCTTTCCGCCCACATTATTTCTCCACACACTGCAAGATTTGAAAGTATTTATCGCTCAAAAGTTCCTTTGTAGAGTATTTTTGGATAGAGTCCACTTAAACCAGTCGGTCAAATCCTTCTCTGAACATACCTAAATTTCAATCACGGTTCATTGTCAGAAATATCGGAAAAGATTGCCTTTTGATCCAAATTTTCTTCAGGCTTTGGATAGATCCTCATCATATTTGCATCCACATCTATTCCATCGTCAATATGATGACTAAAAAGGATTGATTATTCGTCTGACTTCGTTTAATTATCCATTTTGTTCTTGCATGCTTTCAATTCAATTTCCCAAAATGGCGGCGTGTAAACAAACACACGCGCAATTTTACATCGGTAATTCTCGCTATTTGGCGGAAACTACCGAGCGATTATCCAATCACTGTTGCCTTTTTTAGGAGAGTCCATTAAATTTAAGGGTGAACGTTGTATATGTCAGATATAAACCTACTCTCCCTCGGATTGATATGATAGAGAAGCCTTGGGCTTCGCCCCGCGTGTTCTCTATCATATCAACCTCGGGTAGGTTAATATCCTATACATATACAACTGGTAGTAGTTTTTTTCTTTGATGTCCATAGCAGTTATATCTCATAACAACCTCTCATGACGTCATCAGAGGTTGATATATTCGGTTCATATCAACCGCTGATGACGTCCTGACAGGTTGATATTTCATATCAACCGCTGATGACGTCATCCAAGGTCAATATATTCGGCTCATTTCAACCGCTGATAATGTAGATGATCGAAATAATACAAAGAACACAGAAATAAAATTTTATTCTTTTGACAATAAAAAAAAGTTATGGTACAATTTGTAGCATTCAGTAACGAAATAGACGGTGTACTTATCGGCATATTTAAATCGGTTATCCATACTCCATGTCTAAGATATCTTTCAGAATTTTCTTTCCGCCCACATTATTTCTCCACACACTGCAAGATTTGAAAGTATTTATCGCTCAAAAGTTCCTTTGTAAAGTATTTTTGGATAGAGTCCACTTAAACCAGTCGGTCAAATCCTTCTCTGAACATACCTAAATTTCAATCACGGTTCATTGTCAGAAATATCGGAAAAGATTGCCTTTTGATCCAAATTTTCTTCAGGCTTTGGATAGATCCTCATCATATTTGCATCCACATCTATTCCATCGTCAATATGATGACTAAAAAGGATTGATTATTCGTCTGACTTCGTTTAATTATCCATTTTGTTCTTGCATGCTTTCAATTCAATTTCCCAAAATGGCGGCGTGTAAACAAACACACGCGCAATTTTACATCGGTAATTCTCGCTATTTGGCGGAAACTACCGAGCGATTATCCAATCACTGTTGCCTTTTTTAGGAGAGTCCATTAAATTTAAGGGTGAACGTTGTATATGTCAGATATAAACCTACTCTCCCTCGGATTGATATGATAGAGAAGCCTTGGGCTTCGCCCCGCGTGTTCTCTATCATATCAACCTCGGGTAGGTTAATATCCTATACATGTACATGTTGATAAACTTTATAAAGAGGTAGACGTACAACACTTTCTGGGAGAAAAATCACGGAAAAGAGGCGGATAGTGGATAATCCGAGAATTTAATTAGGATTTGATATTTGTATTAAATAGTCAGCGATTACAGATAACATCTTCTTGTGTATGTAATGAATACTCCCCTGTCTCCAACGTCGTTGTTATAGGTACGGAGGAGGGTAATCCCCTGACGCAAACATGGCCTCTTTTAAAGATTTTTATAGCAGGGTATACTTGTCAATTGCATTGTTTTGAGACCGATTCAGAACAAAGTTACGATAAATTAATTAGTTTGAATATGTTTATAGTTCCAATATATCATCAAATCACCCAGTTTGTACCAGGGAAAACAACCTTAATGATATGAGAATTTCATATTTTTAAGTTATAGTTTGAAAATGTATTAAAATAAAGCCCTAAAATAGATGGTATCAATAAACAGTCCTATCTTGTTAAAGAATAATCATATAATTCAATATTGTCAGTTGTGAAATTGACAAAAAATATTATTTTCAAATTTAAAGATAGCTATTCCATGGGGGAATAGAAAAACAAGGGAGGTAATATGTTATTATTTCCGGTGAATGATTTTATATGTGTGTGAATGATACCTATGATTGTATAATAGCGAGTAGATAACCTATTGAGCAAAAAACATAGAAATAAATATGTTTTACTTAAAAATAAGAAATCATTATTAGAAAAATCCCTTTTTTTCTCCTTTTCAGAGTAAGATGAAAACGTTGAAATTCTATTGTGTCGTGGCCATCTTGTTAACAGTCAGTTTTATATGCTATCATCAATATAGGCAAATGTCACGTTTAAACTCAACAATAAAAGTCCAGAAAGTTAAAGACGTTCCGGATATGACGTTAACAGTTAGAATGTCTAGTAATGCTAAGCTATTAAATTATTTTTATTGTACGATGTTGAGAAGTCTGACTCTGTATTGGTCTGGGCAACTAGGACCTCTTGGTCTGATACTGGACAAAGAATCCCAAGATGATCACAAATTCGCAGAGAATCTTCAAAAATATCAGGAACAACTAGGAATAAGTATGAGTTTTTACTATGAACCTCTACCAAAAAATGAACGCGTTTTAACTGTCGCGAAATACAAGCCGCCTGGCTACAATCGTCAACTGTATTCTAGTTTTATAATGGACGAATTCATTTCAACACCGATAGTAGCTTGGATAGATACTGATGCTAAATTTACTACACCAGTAACCCGTGACAATATTCTTACCGGAAATAAACTGCGCGTGAAAGGAATGAACACGTTTCAGTATAGTTGGATACACGGTTGGAACAAGCTAGGTATAAAAATGATCGGGAAGCCCATGCCGTCAGACTTTATGACCTTTTTTCCTGTGTATATATGGAGAGACACAATAACCAATTGTAGAAATCATATCTTAAATTATGTCAACGTTTCCACGATAGAGGAAGCTTATATCCATGTGGGTTCACAAGATTCTGGAATTATGAGCCCAGTAAATATTATTATGACGTATGCGTATTATTTTGAAAAAGAGAGATATGATTGGCATATTGATATTGGAAATGTAGATTTAAAGAAATATAATAAACTTCATCTGGTCCCAGGCTACGAATTCACTTCCGCTAGTTTAACACCGGATTTGCACGTGACTTTGCACGCAAAACATTACAAAGATGCTAACAATACAGTGAATCGTCAAGCTTATTGTGCTGCGGCTAATAACACGGTACTCACGATGGAACAAGATATAAAACAAATGTGTGAACCATTTAAAACGAATGTAATGTGGGTATTGTTTGAATTCTGTAATACAGTGAAACAAGAACACCTTACTACGTGGTGTAAAAATAAAAATAAACACTGCATTTCTATGATACAGGAACATTATGATAAGACACGACAGCTTGTGAATAAAGGCGTTTATAGCCTTGACCTGAAAAAAATAAAGCTGGTTGAAGAGGTTGCTCATTTCCATCAGACAAAATGTCCGCCATTTCTATGAATTAGTAATTTGGTTAATTTGCTTAGCGAAAAATGCTTTACGATCAAAAACGTTATAGAGGTTATTACATAGTTATTTCTTTGGGTTGTATTCCCAATTGTTTTCAAGAGTGAAGTCTGTGTTACCACAGGCCCGGGAATGTACAACGCAGTGGACGTTTTTTGAATTGTTTTTGTTTGTGGTCTCTGAGTATGATGTCTTGTCCATATATTTGTCTTTGTGTAGAATTGTGTGTGGTGCAGTCCCTCTTGCACTTACTATTAAACATACCTCAGGCATGAGCTAAATCTCTCTGTTTTAAATTTCTAGCTGAAATAGAAGAAGAGTTATTGTGCCCTAAAAGTCTCGGCCATTCAAATGGCTAATCGGTCCGCTTACCCTGAGCAGTAAATGTTCATTATCGAACTTAGTCGACTATACACCAAGTTTGATGGGGGGTTTGGGATGGCCTAGTGGATTAGAGTGCCGCGCTTCGACCTCTAGCTGGCCGGTCACCTCTGGCTTGCGGCTGTGGTTTCGAGCCCTGGTGTGAGCGTATGTGGCATGGAGATAGGGGAGCCTTCTCAACCTCGTGGATTTCCTCCGGGCACTCCGGTTTCCTCCCACTGCTAAAGACCCCTACGCGCAAGCGAATTATTGAAATAAAATTAAACCATTTGTTAGTCCCGAAATGACCTAATTTGTGTTGAGTGGACGTTAAACCCCATTTCTCTCTCTCTCTCTACCAAGTTTGGTCACTCTCCTCGCTTAATTAGAACTGAAGTTATCGTATCCCTAAGCATCAACCGGGACTTTGGAACACAATTTAATTGAGCTAGTTTTAATCTATATTACATGCATATATTCTTGATGATCAATCACTATTACATTCGCTTTCTTGTCTCTGAATTCTTAAAATTCAAATATACCCACTGATGAAAATCAGATGATGGTGTAAACATATATTTTATTCAGAATGAACGTACCTTGACATAGTAATCAACCTAATTAAAACACAGATCTATATTTCGTTTCGTTTTTTCTGTTATACTTTCGATGACAAGCTAGATTAGTAAATACGAGTAAAATTAAAAACCTAATTAAAATACAAATCTATATTTCGTTTCGTTTTTTTTTTGTTATACTTTCGATGACAAGCTAGATTAGTAAATACGAGTAAAATTAAATTGAACCGAAACGAAATAGAATCTGTGTTTTAATCAGATTGCAATCATGGAAAGTTAAAGAGAGACAGAGAGAGAGAGAGGAATGGTGTTTAACGTCCACTCGACACAAACTAGGTCATTTCGGTACTAACATATTTTTTAATTTCATTTCAATAATTCGCTAGCTCGTAAGGGTTTTTAGCAGTGGGAAGAAATCTTGAATACCCGGAGAAAACCCACGAGATTGGACAGGCGACCCTTCTCCTTGTCACGGGGAAGTTAAAAAGGCAATATGTATGGTTTATTTAAAGATATGAGATAAAATAGGGTTTAAAGTCCGAATGGTCTGCTCCTAAACTGGGCCAATGAAGACGGGCATACGTCATACAGTGTGCTATGAGGGAAATTTTGCCCGGGCAGCGGCGCTACGGCCTACTCTGATATCGAATTCCAACTGCCGCGAGATTAGTTAAGTGCACGCCAAGGGAAAACCACGCATGAAAATCTGGATGAACATTCTCGGCGAATTCTTGCATCGAATACAAGACCTACAGGCTAGCGAGTCGGCATCTTACAAACTTAGCAACCGTGATCTTTCGATTTAGATAATGTGATTAAAGCTGTAGCAAAACTAATTTTAACAAGTCGATACTGAAAGGGGATATAGTGAAGGTACAGAGGGATAACCTGAAATACATTACCCGAAAAATAGACGGTTAACCGAAACGTTGGATGTGTGTGTGTGTGTGTGTGTGTGGGGGGGGGGGGTATAAGTATTTTTACTAATACATTCATCAATATTTCGAATTTGAACCGATGTCTGCATGTTACTTCATTTTATATACCATCAGAATAACTAGGCGCTGCCCATCGTAGCCCCAATCCCACTACTGACTTGGGGAAACATCACTGGGAAGTTTGGGGAACTATCTAGGTTAGAGTAATATAGCAATTTTTTGACAATTATCACTATTTGCATCTAGCCAGAAAGTGAACTAACGCAAACCCTTTGCTTGGAACTGCATGTATTTGTGTTCCTGTAGTTGCAAGCTTTCGACAAAGGTATCGTTTGTTTTTTTTGGGAGGACCTTTTACCGAAACTGCAGGCTAGAAATTTATTTGAGGCCAAAGGAAATATCTGCTCTTAAACATAATGATGTATCTTTAACCAAAGTATCATAAAATCGCAATAAGTTTTATAACATTAGAGATACGTTATGGGAGATTAGATAACGAGTTGTCAGTTCTAACTATAATAGTAAAAAACTAAATAATGTAAAAGCGATTTGCTGAAAATTTCAGTCAAATTGATTCACTATGAACCGAGATCTAAGCGAATGAAAGTTCCGCTTAGCCTCGATCATCATGACTAAAGTCGGGATTACAAAACTAGTAGTCTTGGTTATACATTTAATCGTTAAATCACGAAGGAAAATTTTGCAATCGAACGACAATCAAATAAATATCGCCGGCTAGCCTTGACACCGAGAGTTGATTATGGTCTGAATAAGTTACTTAATGTCTAAGTTATAGTTTTTATAACATCTGGGGTCTAAAGAAATACAATAGGTGGATTTTGCTCTTGCATAATGCATGTTTAAACGATACATGGATAATTCCAAAATGATTCAGTCGCACAAATTAATAATTTACATATTTTGTTTGAAAGAAAGATATGTTTACGCCAACAAAAGAAATTGTATTGGTTTTGTTTCGAATACAAAACACGCTAATATGAATATTTTATGTCTTGGGAGTATAGTATAGCTATGTATTATTATCATACATCATAAGTGGAACATATCGCATAATATGCGAAATGTGAAGTAACTAATTATCAACAATGTCATATCTGTATTTTTTTTATTATTAAATCACGTCAAGCATCCCGCATCAGGTTTTTGACAAAGATAATATTTTCATTATATAATGGCGTAACAGGATAACACCAGTGACTGTAACAACAAACCATACCAAGCACAAAATGCACTCATGATAATTGTCCATTCGGTTTTGGATTCCGAAATAGACAGTCTAATATCATACCATTATAATAGTTAACATATTTGTAGATAAGCCTAAAAACCATCGCTATCTACCCATTATGACAATTTACCCCGAAAAATTTCGTCCGGCAAATCCGCGTGTAATTCCTGCAAATGACCTGACAGTCCTGGTGACATTTTCACAAAAGTACCTAACTTTAAGAGAAACACTAAGTTAAGAAAACTATACGAATAAAATACGAATTATTTACGCCAGTTTCACATAGACGATGTAAGTTTTTTCTTAACCTTTTTCGTAACTCTGTTCGTAAATACGTCACGGATGGTCTTGACGCCAATTTGGGCCAGTCTATTCATACTTCTGTACTTTCTCACGATCTGAATGTTGATAATGTCTGTGCTTAATATTGTTATGTATTATTTTATCCATACCTTTTTAAACATTAACCACGGAAATATAATATTCCTTATTATTACGCTTAGATTTTGCTGTCAATTTATGAATAAAATGTTACTTTCATTTCATTTGTTTACTTTTTGTTTTTAAATTTTGATTACTACGTCACAGCGCGTGACATAGTAGCTTTCCCGTCAAAGGGCAACACCTAGTAACTCACTTTAGTTCTTATTTTGAGAAAACACAAGAAAACGTAATGAATGAATATTAAACCTCAGCTTCTGCTTACGAAATCGAAAGATTGTACAACAGGTTACAATAGGGAACACATACCCTAGTAACTACAAAGTTGGTCCTCACTCAGTTTTGATTTTAAAAAAGTGATTTACTACGTTTTGACTTTGGACGGGAGAGCATAAGTCGTCTGCTGTCTGTCAAAAGCTGGTTTTATTCCCGCCTAGCAAAAGACAGATGATTTTTCGTGTGAATTTTGTGCCTTTAGTGGTGATTTTACTTTCAACTATGATGAATAATTACTTATTGAAAGTTTAAGAGGATAATCAATCAAATTTACACAATTGTAACCTGTCGTGATCTTTACACTAACAAGGGGACATAACTCCATGTTTCTGATAGTCATGGGGACACAGCTCATCAAATATTCCTTATAGTGGGGCGGTTATGTTACATTTTTGGGTTGAGTTGTGCACTTCCGGAAATAGGCATGGAAATTTGGCCAAGAGGGGTTGTGGGTATGCTGATTTCAAAAATGGCGGGAACCGCGACGTCATTCCAGCCAAAAATTGAGAAATTCAAAATGCCGCCATGAATCACGTTCTTGTTCATAAAGTGTCTGTAAGTGCCCTGATTCAATGATCTTGCCCTTATCCGAGACCCTGGCAAGCACAACATGTAATCGTATGGATGGGGCAAAACATAACATCTGTGCACGTAAAAGACCCCTTGTCAGGTGGAATTCCATCAGGCAAAATATTTCTCATAGACCACCGCATAACGTATTCCCGCCTTTATCAGGCCAGTGGACAATTAAGCACCCTTTCTTCTAGCTCCCTTTCTATGTACAAGAACCCCTCTTGGCAGTCCATCATGGATTGTTAATAGTTTTATCAAGCGATTGAAAATACAAATAAAAACTTTACAAATAATATTATATTTATTTATTGTTCATCAATCATCATCGGCAAGATATTTGGTAACGTAAACAAATGCGAACAGACAAAATCCACTAAACATCCAGAAGGTTCCTGGAACAAATAAAACGATTGATATAAGGAATAAAATTAAATTGGGTTTAACGTCCTACTTATTGTTCTGCTCCGAACTGGGCTAATGAAGACGGGCATACCCCATACCGTGTGTGTGTGTGGGGGTATGGCCTAGTGGTCTAGAGTGCCGCGCTTCGACCAATAGCTGGCCGGTCACCTCTGGCTTGCGGTCGTGGTTTCGAGCCCTGGTGTGAGCGTATGTGGCATGGAGATTGGGGCGTCGTCTCAACCTCGTCGGTTTCCTTCGGGTACTCCGGTTTCCTCCCACTGCTAAAGACCCCTACGCGCAAGCGAATTATTGAAATGAAATTAAAAACCATATGTTTGTCCCGAAATGACCTAGTTTGTGTCGAGTGGACGTTAAACCCCATTTCTCTCTCTGTCTCCATACAGTGAGCTATGATGGAAATTGAGCCCGGTCAGCGGCACTATGGCCTACTTTTATATCGAATTCTAGCTGTCAAAGGATCTTGTACGTGCACGCTTAGGTTTAAAAGGGACTTCGGTTATTTTCCGAACGACTAGACAGCTGTCCTTGTCAGGCAATCCGTCTTGCATCACTGACAAGGGAGAACCACGCCGGAAAATCTGAATGAACTTTCTCAGTCAATGCAGGGATCGAGCAGCCGACCTCCAGGCTAGCTTGCAAACCAGCGTTTTACTCATTTAGCCGCCGTAGTCCCGCCGATTGATATTAGAAGAGTAGGTCCATTAAACGTAAATTTAAGAGTTTAATAACGAACTGGTCATTCTTGCTTTAATAATTCAAAGGTAGATAATTAAAACAAACGGGGAATATGGAAACTTTCAGTCAAATTACTTCATTCTTAGACAAATTACCACCGTTTGTAGTTTTGAATTAGATTGGTGCATAGTGGTATCCAGGGCACTCATGGTATCAATCAATCAATCAATCAATCAATCAACACCGCATTTGTTTGGCGCAAACAATACTTCGATAAAGTTCCTAATGCGCTTAAAAGTTTATGTGGATTCTTTTAGTGTTTATTTTCCTCAAATAGATGTGTCTTCAAACGTGACTTGAAGATGTCTAGAGTTTTTGATTCTTTAATGTTTAGGGGTAGAGAATTCGAGAGAAAAGGTGCTGCAAAATGAAAAGATCGTTTCGTCCGTTGAAGTTTGACAGCGGGAATAACTAATAATGACTTGTTCTGAGATCTTAATGATGGTATATTCGCGAACCTTTCTAATCTATTAAATATCTCGAGAATTCGGTGCAACTGAGCGTTGATTATGGTCTTGTTTTGTTAATAAATGTTAGGCCTAAATAAATACCTGCAGATGCAGCTCTTGAATAATGTATGGTTAAACGTTTAAATTATAAAACACGAAACGAAAAAGAAGCTGTGTTTTAAAAAGAATACTTTACCGTATGTAGTAATGCCTTCAACCAGCAGAAGAAAACTCATGGATATTAGGAGGTTGGCCACCCAGTTCACTGATCTAGCAATAGAATTTGAAGTTTTTCTGGCCCAGACAGGGCATCTTTCCGAATCTTCACTATGAGTCACTTGACCTAAACCTGTAAAAACATGTATTATAGGGAATTATTATTGATATATATAAAACGAATAACGTCCACTCGACACAAACTGGGTAATTTCGAACTCCATCTCCAAGTCCGCTAACGGGATAAATAAATACTTGATGTATACGATTTGGAAGAAAATATGTGTTGATGTCAGAGAGAGAGAGAGAGAGGAAGAGGGGGAGAGAGAGCGAGAGTGGGGGCAAGTCCACTAGACACAAACTCTGCCCTTCGGGACTGACATATGGTTCGATTTTATTTTAATAATTCGCTGGCGCGTAGGGGTCATTAGCGGTGGTAGATAACCGGAAGACACGGAGAAAACCCACGAGTTTGGACAAGCGACTCTTCTCCTTGTCATGTATAACCAGGGAATCGAAATCATGACAGTTGAGTCAATGTCAGACCTTATGATACAGAGCACATGTGCCAACCATTCGGCTATCCACCCCCACCCCCTCCAACCCTACCCACACCCCCACCACCCTGTTGATTTCAGCTAAATGGGTAAATCCGTAGAACCGGTTTATAAGGTTATATTAAAGATTCCTTAGGACAGAGCGAAAGACGCAGAAGAAAAAGAGGAAGAAGAAGAAGAGAGAGGAAGAAGAAGAAGAAGGGGAAGAAGAAGAGGAAAAGAGGGTCATTAGCAGTGAAAGATAACCGGAAGACCCGGAGAAAACCCATGAAGTTGTAAGAAGAAGAAGAAAAAGATATAAAGAATAAATAAAACCTACCTGGTGCATAGAAGAGAACAAAAACCACCATGCCGACCACCACAAACCATGAAAAATTATGACATCCTCCAGCAGCATCTATAAACTCATACTCAGCTCCAGGATAGTGTGACGTGTTACATCTTCCAACCACGGAACGTTGAGTATTGTTGACATGCAACGGTAAACACGACCCGTTCAACCAATTACCAACTGGATGACAGAAACCACAAAATCCATTCCGAACACACAGTTCACAAGACCTTGAGGAGATACAGAGAATTTGGGTTTAAAGTCCACTCAACACAACCTAACACACAGTTTACAAGACCTTGAGCAGATACAGAGAAATAGGGTTTAACGCCCAGTCAACAAATGTTTGACGAGACCTGGATGATAGAGAGAAATGGGGTTTAACTTCCAGTCTCATTCTAGACACATAGTTCACAAGACCGATGGGAGACAGAGAGAATGGGGTTTAACCTCCATTCCTAACACATAGTTCACAAGGCCTAGGGGAGATATCAGATGGAAATATGTTTAACGTTCACTCAACACAAATTAGGTCATTTCGGCATCGAAATATACACTTTATTTCAATAACTTATTGTGCGATAAAATGAAACTTGGGGAACCCAGAGAAAACCCACCGGCTTAGACAGTGCGGGATCGAAACCACGCCACGTGACCCAATGACAGTTTGAACGAACGAAGTACATTACATAAATATAAGCCTAATGACTTGTTAGATGGAATAAAGCGTGTAGTGTTGTAGAATCGTTTCACTGAATTAATTTAAAATATATAAATTATCTGGGAAGACGTGAAACTATTTATTGTCAAGGGTTAGATACATGGAGTCTGTGACTAGATTGAAACGAAACTTTAAAAGGGAATTTCCAAAGGCAGTGATCTCTATCTCTCTCTCTTTCTTTCCCCCTCTCTCCCTCTCCCTCTCTCTCTCCCTCTCTGAATGAAATACGTACGAGTAATAAGAATGATTGCAGTATGGATAGACCGAGACATTAAGTTGAAAGTTTGATAAATCTTCTACGTAATTAACCGGTGTTATATATGATTCCTGAAGCTGAAACCCAGTTGCTATAAAACACATTCCCATAAAAACACCTGGAACACAACAAAAACATTGAATTATCCGAGTTGCTTAACACCAACACAATAAAAAATCAAAGAGAGCTTATGTTAACAATTTAGACCAAAATTTCACCCATGAATGATTGAGGGGAGAGATCTGTTCTCGAAGTAGAGTAGATATTTGTCTGTGAACAGAATGCCACATGCATCGATTGTTGCTCTCCTGTTTAGTGAACCGACGCCATTATCACCGAACCACGACAACTGACTGATTACTGGGCATTCGACTTTTCGTCATTAGCATACTGATTTCCTACATTAGACAACCGTGTGATGGCAGTTGAAACCGGTGTCAGGAGCGTGGCAGGGCATACGTGCCCTCGTGAAATCACCCGCTACAACCTACCCCTGGATTGTCTGAAGGAGGAGTGGATGTCTGATTACAATTAGATCGCACTTCGTATCTTTTCGTTTCAAATCTCTTCACATAGGTCTTAAACAGGTCTGTTTAGTAGACCTGACCTGACCGGAAACCCATCGTAACCAGGTCTAGTAAATACCGGAACCGGAGGACATGACTTACCGAAGAAACTGGCCATCAGTAGTAACTTCCGGTTATCTTCCAATGTATCCTTTTTCGTAGAAATATATGTAGCGATGACGTAAAGACCATTGGGAAGATTGAGTAGACCCAGAGACATGGTGGTTGACATACCAGCCAGAAATATTATAGACCCGCCATACAATCTAAAACAAATAAAATAAAATGGGGTTTAATGTCCAACTGGTTAATGAAGGAACTTGTGGTGAGGCAGCGGCGCTATGGCCTACTCATATCTAGAATTCCAACTGGCAGGGGATCTTTTAGGTCCACACCTCGTGTTGTCGTCCGAAGAATCCCGATGAACTTTCTCGGCCAAGACAGGGATCGAACGCGGGATCTTCAGGTTAGCAGGCTGACACTTGCACGATTCCGTGGCACGCATTGGCACGACTCGAGTCGGCACGAAAGCGTCCGATTTGCGCAAACTCATCGTTCCAATGCGGGAAGTGAGTAAACAATGCGCAAACTATACGTGAACTCGTCGTGCCAGTTCGTGTCAATGTGGACACTGATGGGCACGACAAAATCGTGGCCAAAAGTCGTGCAAGTGTGAGCTTGGCCTTACTCACTGAGCTATCGTGACTCAGACAATCTTAAGCAGCAGGATCATCACCACAACATCCACTAGATGCAATGGCAACTTTCAACGATGATTCGACCCACCCAAACCAAATGAATGCAGAACTTTCTTCGAGACCTACAGAAATATCGCAGATAAAAATCCTAACCTAATGTGTAGATAAACTGTTATTGGAACATTTAATAATACTTGGACTGTGTTTACTTTATAGTATCGTTACGATATCTTTCGTCGGAGCTGTCCAATCTGATTATAATACAGATCCATATTTTGTTTCGATTGTCTATACTTTCGATGGCCTACACTACATGAAGATCTAACCGGTTGTAGTGATAGGTCACTTCAGGGGTCAAAACACCGACTTTTGACCTATGACGTCGGACATTTGATTAACCAAGCAGCATTGGTGTTACTAGTGGATACCCAGTTACGTGCAAATCACACCTAAAGCTCAACGTAACAGACGGTTTCATTAGCTTACCCATAACACAACTTAAAAACCAACTCTTCCAGGTCCCAGTGTAGTAAAGACAAGTAAAACGAAATTTTGAACTATAAAAACGAAACGAAATAGGATCTGTGTTTTCATCAGATTGTTCAACCACAAACGTCCATAACGTGGAGAACGCTAGATCGGAGACGATCCTACGCATTTTAGCACATATGACGTCATATATAGATTGTGGGTTAGGGTTAGGGTAAGGGCTAGGACCTGTAGATTTGGTCAAAGTCCCGAGATGTAAACAGGGCTAGCCCTAACCCTAACCCATGATCAAGCCTAACCCTTACCCTAACCCACAATTCACATAAGACGTCACAATTTGCGTAGGAAGGTCTCCGATCTAGCGTTCTCCCCATAATTTGACTGATAATTTCAATATGTCCCATTTCCATTATCTTTGTTAAACTATTATAGTGTTAGCTGTCAGCTCTTTGGCGAAATCGTACTTTTTTAATGGAAAATGGCTGTTATTTTAAGTCTTAAAGTTACATTATGGGAGATAAGATAAAGAGTTGGCAGTTCTCACTATAATAGTTAAAAACTAGATAGAGTAAAGGTAATTTGCTGAATATTTCAGTCAAATTGATCCACCATTAGTCGAGAACGAAGAGAGTGAAATATTCACATAGACTCGGTCATCATTACTAAATTCATTAATATAAACAGCATAGTCCCGATTATCCCCTTGATTGGTTTAATAATCAATGGCCGTTAGGCGGCACATAGGAATTTAATCCGCCAACATCGGAGGCTAGCCTTGACATCAAGAGTTTATTATGGTCTGGATAAGTTTATTAATGTCTAATTGATTATTTCAGGCCTAAAGAAGGACCAGTAATACGCAGATATAATGCTATTTTAATTAATGCAATGATTTTATTGTCTTACTCGTGGATGTACAATAAATGTAGGGTATTATTGATCATTGCTTGATAAAGATACCTGTACGAGTATTGCATGATGCATGTAATAAACCAAAAAGTAGTAAATCTATAAACTTGTGTTATTATGGATACATAATACATCGTTAATTAAGATTATACTTACATGAGGACGCTGATACCCGACAGTTGTTGAAACAGAAACAAAAATAAAACGTTTAGGAACGGCCGTCGTACTTTCGGTTTTCTCCATATTCTAACTATGACCGGAGCACCCGGAGCTGGTTTAGCACTACCTTCAAGAGGTGTATACTCGCTTTTATTGGCACCAACAGCGGATTTTCCTGCCTTTGAATTGGGGTTCGACTTTTTCTTCCCACCGTTGCTGTTTTGTTTACCCGGATTATTTTTGGCATTTTTAGCTCCGTTTGCAGGTGTATTGTTTGCTCCTGTACCGTCGTTAGTGTTGTTTTGTCCATCTGGTCCAGTACCGTTCGGATTACTGGTTCCGGATAAGTTTCCAGATCCATTATTTCCTTTAGCCCCTGTTCTATTGCCATTGTTACCTCTGTTTGAAGGTGAATTGTTTGCTCCTGTACCGTCGTTAGTGCTACTTTGTCCATCTGGTCCAGTATCGTTCTGATTACTAGTTCCGGCCGAGTTTTCAGAACCATCATTTCCTTTAACCCCTGTACTATTGCCATTTTCTTTTTCTGTTGAGTTGGGAGAATTACTCGTTCCTTGGGGTCCTGTGCTGTTATCGCCATTATCGGACGAACTGTTGGTAGCATTATTCTTGCCGTTGGCACCTGTACTATTGCCATTGTTTTTTCCATTGCTGTTATGATTTTGAGATCCTACTGAATTGGGATCTGTTGCGCTGTTCCCATTGTCTTTTCCAGTACCGCTAGGATTGTTAGACCCATCGCTTGCGCCCTGGGGACCTGTGCTATTTCCGCCACTGCTCTGATTGGCCGAACTGTCAGTTCCGTTATTCTGGCTATTAGCACCCGCATCTGTACTACTGTCATTATCTTTTCCAGTACTGCTAGGATTATTAGATCCATCGCCAGTACCCTGGAGACCTGTGCTGTTTCCGTCTCTGCTCTGTTTGGCCGAACTGTTACCTCCGTTATTCTGGCTATTAGAACCTGTATCTGTACTATTACCATTGTCTTTTTGGGTACTGCTATTCTTATTAGACCCACCACTCGTGTCATGGGGATCTGTGCTGTTCCTGCCATTGTCCTGTCCGCTCGAACAGTTAGTTCCATTATTCTCGTTATTATCCCCTGTACCATTGTATGTTCCAGTGCCGCTGGGATTGTTAGATCCAGTTGAAGAACTATTATCAGAGATGTTGTGGGGCTGATTATTGCCGCTCTGGTCAGCGTTGCCAGATGAACTGTTTTGCTTTCCTGTGATACTATTATTACTTGAACCATTTTCACCAGATCCATCACTGTGTCCACTCTTTAATTCTCCTTCGTTTCTGTTTGGGTTTTCACCATTCCCTGCCCCACCTTTGCCGTCAGCATCGCCAGCTTTATTGCCCACGGGCGACGTAGAATTATCGTTACTTGTTTGGTTTAGTTTGTTTTCATTTTGTGTGTCAAAAGTGTCTTCTACATCTGAAGATTTAGAAAACAATATCTGTTATCATCTTGTGAGAGAAAGAGAAATGGGGTTTAACGTCCACTCGACACAAACTAGGTCATTTCGGGACTAACATATGGTTTAATTTTATTTCAATAATTCGCTTACGCGTAGGGGTCTTTAGCAGTGGGAGGAAACCGGAGTGCCCGGAGGAAACCCACGAGGTTGAAAAGGCGCCCTATCCTATCTCCATGCCACATACGCTCACGTTATCATCTTGTGAACTGATACACACCCGTTGATTTTTTTTTGGGGGGGGGGGGGGGCGGAGTATCGGATGGATATCCGAATGATTAGCACGTATCATAAAATCGGGCTTTGAGTATAGTGGTGTTGTTTTGATTTCCCGGTTGTACGTGACAAGGAGTAAATACGGGGCCTCAGGTTTCCTCCCACTGCTAAAGACCAAACTACGCGTAAGTGATTTATTTAAATTAATTGAACCCAGTCCCGAAATGACCTCTCACATATTGCCAATGTTAGCAATGCCTTGCATTTGCACCCGGCGAAAAGGGTGTGACTGACTACTGCTTGGGTCATCGACTTTATATGATAGATATTAGAAGAAATAATTTTGTTTATTTGCAATATAACAACTCGGCTTTATACTAATAGTTTTAGAATATTTAAGTCTCAGCAGTAAATCGAAATCCCCAATACATAACGTATATGGCTCGGTCAAGTTCATTAATATGTTCTTAACTATTTGAATTCAAACCGACATTAGTCATAAACTTTGACCACTGTTTAAATAACATGTAACATGAAAATAAAATATGAACATACCATCGTCGAGTTCATCAATCACATCTTCAAAAACACCCCAGGGAGAATCATCATCATCACTACTATCTAAAATAATATTTACAGTAGGGTATAATGAAATAAAATCAAGTACGAACAATCCAAACTATTAGACAGAATTCGAAGTCTTAAAAAAAACGCTAAAAGCAAAATAGTGTAATTAAAAAATGGACTATTGACCGCAAGCAAAATATCCACCGTGTACATAGAATAGTAGATTACATATATTTTCAGCATAGTAAATTAACGGAAGCAAAGAAGTGACCTCCAGACTAGCGAGCCAGCAGCATACTCACTTAGCCACTGCGGGTAAACGATGTAAAACTAATAGGCCTGTTCTCTGATTTATGATTTATACTTAGGTCAACAAATCTGTAATCTATAGGTCACGTTTTAATGCAAACAAGATAATTCCACTAATGTGACTTGGCCCTCAAGTTAACTGCGAAAAATATATATATTCACCCTTTTCTGCTTCTCTTTTCTCCTTCTCTACATCCAGCCGCATCTGATTCAACTCTGCTTCTATTTCATCAGTTCCCCGTAAAGTTATTAAATTCTCCCTGGCTTGCTCTGGATCGTCTTCTTCCAGCAGCCATCGCGGGGATTCGGGTAATATAAACATAGCGATGAATTGTAAAACTGCAGGTACAAGACCAAATCCCAAAACATATCTAGATAATAGTAGAACAAAGGACTTGTTAATAACATATCTAGATAATAGTAGATCAAAGGGCTTGTTAATAACTAAAACCAATTAAAACAGAAAAGTTTTAAATAACTATAAACACGGGGGTTATAGCTCACATCTAATAATATATCCATTCGTTTTTGTAATGCATATTCGCCTGTCCAACCGCGTGGGTTTTCTCCCGGCACTCCGGTTTCCTCCCATTGCTAAGGACCCCTACCTACGCGCAAGCGAGTTGTTGATATAAGATTAAATCATATGTTAGTCCCGAAATGACCTAGTTTGTGTCGAGTGGACGTTAAACCCCATTTCTCTCTCTCTCTCTCTCTCTCTCTCTCTCTAATAATGCATATATAAACTACAGAAGATAAATGAAATGGAGTTTAACATACATATCTCAAAAATAGTAAACTGTGTACAGGTCTAGCAAACGACGTACGTTCAACTATCCATAATATAGTAAACTGTGTAAATATCCAATAGCCAGTAAACTGTGGCCAGATCTAGTAAATGACGCACAGTAAACTATGTAAAGGTTTAAAATGCAGTAAACGATGTACAGGTCTAAAGTACATTTAACGGCGTACAGTTAACGACGTGCAGTAGACGGTGTACAAGTTTAAAATACAGTAAATTATGACAGGTATGGTAAAGGACCCACTGCAAATTATGTACATGTTTAATATACAGGAAATTACGTACATTAAACGGCGTACAGATCTAGCACGCGACGTACAGTATACGGTGTGCAGATCTAGCACACGACGTACAGTAAACGGTGTACAATTTTAAAATACAGTAAATGACGTACGGATATGGTAAAGGACGTACAGTAAACTATGTACAGGTTTAACATACAGTAAACTATGAACAGGTTTAACATACAGTAAACGAAGTACAGGAAACCACGTACAGAAAACAGCGTACATATCGAAAACATGTTAAAGCTCCAATAGCATTTTTTTAAGTTATATTTTTAAAATGTATTAAAATAAAGCCCCAAAATAGATTGAACCTATAAACAGTCCTACCTTGTTAAGGAATAATCCTATTAATCCTATAATTCAGTACTGCCAGTTGAGAAATTGGCAAAAATATCATTTTCAACTTCAAATTCAAACGTTTGAAGATGGCCGTCCATGGAGAGGAATGGGAAAACAAGGGAGGTAATTGAGTAACTATTTCCTCAATCACCCTGTGTCACCCTTTATAATGCCCAAAAAATTTTGCCCAGGACCGTATAATAGTGAGTTGACAACCTTTTGAGCAAAAGACATAGAAATAATTATGTTTTGACTTTCTTAGAAAATGTGAAATTGGAACTTTAAAATAAATAAATACTTACTTCCACATTGTATCGTCACCAACATAGATACCAATATAACTCAATACCATGCACAGAAAATTGGCAACGAGATTCCCCACAGTAAAAAACATATTCAACATCGCAATTAGCCATTTCTTATTGGATATATGGGCCGACTCTTTTACATACAACCGCACCACAACCGTGCTCAAACCTGGCAATGAGAAAAAAACGAGTGTATGTTAAAATAGCATTATGCAAGAGCAAAATCTGATTTTTACAGGTCTTTCTTTAAGCCTGAGATGTTATCTAAATAATCAATTAGACATTAATTAACATATTCAGACCATAATAAACTCTTTATGTCAAGACTAGCCTTCGATGTTGGCAGATTAAAATCGTATATGCCGCTTAATGGCGGTTGATAATTAAATCAATCAAGTGGATAATCGAGACTATGCTGTTTATATTAATGAATTGAGTAATGATGACCGAGGCTATGAATATTTCAAAAGCTTTTTTCTCGGCTAATAGTGAATCAATTTGACTGAAATTTTCAGCAAATTATCTTTACACTATCTAGTTTTTAACTATTGTAGTGAGAACTGCCATCTCTTTATCTTATCTCCTATAATGTAACTTTAATAAAACATAGAAAATGAAACAAAATAGGGTTAAGTAAAATACTGACAACGGACATATGCATTACGCAATGCCCGGAGTGTTAGGTTTTAGCTTCTTCAATATCGAATTCCACCTGGCAAGTGCTCTTACATGTGTTCGCTGAACCTGGACATCAGTTGTCGGTGATATACAGAGGGCCTGGCATGCGAAATCGTAGACACTTTACCGCACTTGTTCCCATGTCTTGTGACATATAAAACAACTTTTACAAATCCAATTATAAAGCCATTTTCAACGAGCCACAGTTTCTCGCCGAATAAAACACAGCTCTAACAGCACAGACAATACCGTCATATCTTGGTTTTAAAATTATTTAAATTCAAGGAAAGATAATCCCAGCTGTTTGTAGTTATCTTTCCTGGTTAAATAAATCCACGACATTTCTTGGCTTGTGACATGTTTTTGACAAGGTCGGTATTAGACCTATATAATAGCAAACGTGACAAGGGCGATATTACGTTCCTATATAATAACAATGAAATGAAATAAAATGGGGTTTAACGTCCGACTGTTCTGCTCCGAACTGGGCTAATGAAGACGGACATACGCAATACAGTGTGCTATGAGGGAAAGTGTGCCCGGACAGAGTGTGCTATGAGGGAAAGTGTGCCCGGACAGAGTGTGCTATGAGGGAAAGTGTGCCCGGACAGAGTGTGCTATGAGGGAAAGTGTGCCCGGACAGAGTGTGCTATGAGGGAAAGTTTGCCAGCGGCACTACGACCTAGTAGCATATCGAATTCCAACTGTCAAGAGATATAATACGTGCATGTACACGGGGTCTAGGTTTTTTGTCCAATCCGAACGACTAGACATCTGTCCATGACAGGTCCCCCGTTCTTCACTGACAAGGGAAACCATCAATAAGTCACAATCACCAGATCGATATATTGAAGTAGATCACCCTAATTCATTTGTGTATAATTCCTGGTCCTTAAAGAATCACGAATATTATCCAAAACTTTACAGAACATGGAAATTCAAACACCCTTTTCTCAAATTTAGACCCAAAAGTCTAAGAGAAGCAATAATTAATAGTCATACTCATTATGCAATACTCACCCATTGCTAAGCCTATTACAATTCTCCCTGAAACAACCATTAGGGTGCTGTTGGCTATCCCCATAATAACAGCCCCAGATGTAAATATGATAGCCCCTAATAAAATTATAATCTTTCGTCCTACGATATCTGCTACAAATTCAGCTAATCCTGCCACTGCAGCACCAGTTGCTACTGTTGCACTCACTATCAGCTGCGTCCATATCACATTCAATTTAAAATAAGGTCTAATTAAGAGCATAGAACCCGATACTACACCAGTATCATATCCAAACAAAAATCCTGATACTATCACCAAAAACGCTAATGAACGACCGCAAAAACATTTCGTTGTCCTCTCTTTCGGTATTAAAGGTATTTTTTGATTGTCGGTGCCCTTGAAACGGGTAAGTAGATATCCAAGACCCCCGAAATATTTTTTTGGTTTTTCTTCCAATGTATTCGCATGGTGAAGTTCATTATCCTCAATCAAGTTTTGGTCCAAGCGCTCCATCTCCTCGGTAGTTCCCGAATCTCTGTCATCTTCGGGAGGTTCCTCTTCGCCATTCTCGTTGGTGTCGTCAACAACGCCACTAGGTTCGTCCCATGCTCCTGAAAGTAAATTGATTTTGTTTAGAATTTCAGTCATGTTAGACTAGATTGTACCCCCTCCCGCTACACAGCCATCCCTGACTAGACAACAAGGCTAAGACATTTAAGAAAGATTAAAACGTTTTCTGACGCGGTGCCTAGGTAAAAAACGTCGAGGAGGGGACAGGGCTTATATCTTTCGTTTCATTAAAGCATACAGAGAATATTTTAATTAAACAAACATGAAACCTACAGTTAATTATATTCTCACCTCCACATAAAACATTTCTCGCAACTCTTTCACTTCCGTGAAATCGCTCTGCTTCTCTACAACTTCTAACAACATCACTATTCATTTCGCAAATGAGCATCTCCTCAATTGGATTATCCTCCGACTGAGCTTCTCCACCATCCCCGTGGATCTTGCCATTGGCCATCATCCCATCCGTTGTATCTGCACCCCTACCACTGATTATTCCAATTAAATCATCATCTCCCATGGTCTGTTCATCATAGCAAATTTTGTACGCATATTCCCCTCCTCCCAACTGCGGACTATCTCCAGCAAGCAGACTATGGTCATTATGCTCACCACCCCCACAAGCTTCGTCTGCCTCTGTTTCACCATCACCTAGAATCCTTTGTTCTGATTCTCCATCGTGAACAATGGTGTCACTGCAATCATCCATTACGCCCGATTCTGCTCTCTTGCCTCGAATAATGTAATAATATGTGCCGTCATCTCTAAATACTTTTTCCCGTGCCCCTTCCTCCTCTTCTCCGGTCATCGGATCCGTCCCCTTTCTCCTGCCTCTAATAATAAAATAATATGTGCCATCTTCCCTAAAGACCTTTTCTCGCATCCCTTCGTCACCTATCCCAATTACTGACTCGTCCTCTGCAAACTCTCCATCGGCGTCCTCGGCACACTCCTCGTCTCCAGTCATCGACCCCACCCGCTTTCGCCTGCCTCTAACAACGAAATAATATGTGCCATCTTCCCTGAAAACCTTTTCTCGCACACCTTCCTGTGTTGAGTCTTCGCCTAAATTACCGTGGTCTGCTATCCCACCCACTGGCTCGTCCTCAGCACATTCTCCATCGGCGTCCTCAGCACACTCGTCCTCTGCACAATCACTGTCAACCACTGGCTCGTTCTCTGCACACTCTCCGATAAGTGGTTCGTCCTCAGCACACCCACCGTCTCCGTCTATAGAACCTGACCCGCCTCGCTCCTCTCCCTCCACATCTTCGTCGCCTACTCCTATCATCGTTTTGTCCTCCGGGCTCTCTCCTTTTTCTTCAATGGAACCTTGCCGCCCTCGCCTTCTTCGAATTATATAATAATATGTTCCATCTTCTCTAAAGACTTTTTCTGATACTCCTTCCCCTCCGTCTAACGCTTCCTCGTCTCCTTCCACGATAACTGTCTCGTCCTCAAGGCATCCTTCTTCTCCGTCTATGGAACCGTGTCGTCTTCGCCTTCTTCGAATTACATAATAATATGTTCCATCTTCTCTAAAGACTTTTTCTGGTAATCCTTCCCCTCCGTCTAACGCTTCCTCGTCTCCTTCCACGATAACTGTCTCGTCCTCAAGGCATCCTTCTTCTCCGTCTATGGAACCTTGTCGTCTTCGCCTTCTTCGAATTATGTAATAATATGTACCATCTTCTCTAAAGACTTTTTCTGGTACCCCTTCCCCTCCTGCTAAAGCTTCCTCGTCTCCTTCCACGATAACTGTGTCGTCCTCAGAGCACCCTCCTTCTCCGTCCATGGAACCTTGCCGTCCTCGTCTTCTTCGAATTATATAATAATATGTTCCATCTTCTCTAAAGACTTTTTCTGGTACTCCTTCCCCTCCGTCTAACGCTTCCTCGTCTCCTTCCACGATAACTGTCTCGTCCTCAAGGCATCCTTCTTCTCCGTCTATGGAACCTTGTCGTCCTCTCCTTCTTCGAATTATATAATAATATGTTCCATCTTCTCTAAAAACTTTTTCTGGTACCCCTCCCTCTCCGTCTAACGCTTCCTCGTCTCCTTCTACGATAGCAGCCTCGTCCTCTGGGCACACACCTTGTCCGTCTATGGAACCTTGCCGTCCCCGCCTTCTTCGAATTATGTAATAATATGTTCCATCCTCTCTAAAGACTTTTTCTGGTACTCCTTCCCCACCGTCTAAAACTTCCTCGCCTCCTTCCACGATAACTGTGTCGTCCTCAGGGCACCCCGCGTCTCCGTCTATGGAACCGTGTCGTCTTCGCCTTCTTCGAATTATGTAATAATATGTTCCATCCTCTCTAAAGACTTTTTCTGGTACCCCTTCCTCTCCTGCTAGAGCTTCCTCGTCTCCTTCTACGATAACTGTCTCGTCCTCAAGGCATCCTCCTTCTCCGTCCATGGAACCTTGCCGTCCCCGCCTTCTTCGAATTATGTAATAATATGTTCCATCCTCTCTAAAGACTTTTTCTGGTACTCCTTCCCCTCCCGCTAAAGCTTCCTCGTCTCCTTCCACGATAACTGTGTCATCCTCAGAGTACCCTCCTTCTCCGTCCATGGAACCTTGCCGTCCTCGTCTTCTTCGACTTAGATAATAATATGTTCCATCTTCTCTAAAGACTTTTTCCGGTACCCCTTCCCCTCCTGCTAAAGCTTCCTCGCCTCCTTCCACGATAACTGTGTCGTCCTCAGAGTACCCTCCTTCTCCGTCCATGGAACCTTGCCGCCCCCGTCTTCTTCGAATTATATAATAATATGTTCCATCTTCTCTAAAGACTTTTTCTGGCACCCCTTCCACTCCAGCTAAAGCTTCCTCGTCTCCTTCCACGATAACCGTCTCGTCCTCGCCACCCGTTCCATTACCGTCAATCGAGCCCGCACGTCCTCGCCGTCTTCGAATGATATAATAATATGTGCCATCTTCCCTAAAGACCTTTTCTCGCACTCCTTCCCCTGATGAATCTAAAATATCCTCGTCCTCCGCACATTCCCCTTCTCCGGTCATCGAACCCAACCCTTTTCGCCTGCCTCGAATGATGTAATAATATGTACCATCTTCTCTGAAGACCTTTTCTTGTACACCTCCCTCTATTGAGTGTGCAGCTAAAACAGCCTCATCTCCCTCTACGATTATTGGCTCATCTACAGAACATTCACCGTCTCCGTCCATCGAACTCGATCCTACTCGCCTTCCTCGTATAATGTAATAATATGAACCATCTTCTCTGAAGATCTTTTCACACTCCCCTCCCTCTGCTGAGTCACCGGCTAAAAGATCGTCCGCTCCTAACCCGAGCATTGGCTCCAACACTACATGTTCTCCTTCCACATCTTGAACAATAATCTCGCTACCTTCGTCCACAGAGCCCGACCCTTCCTTCCCGGCTCTAATAATGTAATAATATGAACCATCTTCTCTAAATACTTTTTCACGCACCACTCTCTTCAGTGAGTCTCCCAACTCCGGCATTGGATGGTCGTCAGAACAGCCGACTTCTCTATCATGAATAATAATCTCACTACCTCCTTCCGTCGAACCCGAACCTTTTCTCCCCACGCGAATAATGTAGTAGTAAGTACCATCATCCCTAAACACCTTTTCGCGTACGCCTCCCGCCATTGATATGTCTTCGATTATTCGTTCCCCTTCATCTCCGTCGCCGATATCATGCTGGATGTACGATAACTCGCCACTTACTCCGAGCCTCGAGATAAATTCTGCATCACTTTCCTCTGAAACGTCTTGTTCTCTGCTCTGTCGGATAGTATAAGTATATTCCCGACCCTCTCTAGATCCCCTCACAACAGTAATCCCATCTTCGTTCGAAATAATTTCTTCCCCGTCTCGGCATTCCCCTGCAACTATTCTGCTAAGCATATCTTCGTCCATTATGTCATCAAATCCGGTATCCGTGCCATCCATTCTAACCTGATAAACACAGTGCCCATCTTCTCCCAATAAATCACTATCAGTGAGTATTTGCTCAGAGACTTCTCTGACCCCGATATCACTTTCACCACCCTCTGTGCAGCGTTGGCTCACGAGAGTATCGTCCGCCCCTTCTAATGGCAAGCTTTCTCCAATGGTATCTACATCGTCAGTGCGTTCACTCACGACAGTTTGAACTTTGTAAACTACATCACCACCTTCGCTGACAATAGTGTCTGCTCCTTCTATCAGCTCACCCGTAATATCGCCATATGCTCCATCTCCGACCACTTGAACATCATCTGTTTCATCGTCCGAAAATTCTACTCCTTCACGTCTTATTTCGTAAATGTACTCTTGTCCATCTCTGATGACTCTTTTTTCTCCAACCTCTCCTCCTAATTCTCCAACCATTCGCATCATTTCGCCTACTTCGATATTGGAGTCTTCACCCTCATCTCCTTCGTATTCGTATCGGATCTTATAGACGTGCTTTCCACCTTCCCTTGCACCCGCTTCCTCTCCCGAACAACCGTCAGCTTCTTCTGTGCCTGGCTTTACATCTAATCGTATCTTATAAAATAACTCCCCATCTTCTTCCACAACCTCGTGGTCTTGACAATCCGAATTACCTGAACCTACTCCGGCAACTGTCGCATCCCTTTCTCCACCCACTTTAATCTTGTAAAAGTATTCACCCCCTTCCTTGATAATCTCATTCCCAATGCCTTCTTCTACCGACCCATCTCCTCCTTCTCCTTCAACTAGAATCTTATAACGATACTCCACACTTCCACTTCTGTTCATATCCCGGCTCTCACGTACCACACTTATATTACTTCCGGCACCACCAACAGCTCCAGCCGGGAGAAAATTAGAGCAACTCCCGCATCTGATAACGTCAGTTCCCTGAACTAATCCTTCAACGGCTTCAAGACTTCTTGCTGCATTGTCGGGATCGTCTAAACTACCGTCTCTGTTTAAAAGGAAATTAAAGACTTGATCAACTTCTTCGGCATTGTCAATGATTCCTTCGTTTACCACGCTATCTTCATCATCAGCACCGACGTCTGCTGGGCCATCACAATCTGGTTTGACAGATTTTTCTGACATCTTTGTTTCGTTTATGCTGCTTTGGATATCCACTAATAATTCAAAGTATCTTTAAAATGTGACATGTTTTGATAGTCTTGGCTATCAGCACGAATCAGGCTTGTTTTTGCATCTCATTCGACCCGCGGACTACTTTGAACAAAAGTTACTTGGCTATTTTTTTTTTTTTTTTTTTTTTTTTGTAAACCCTCTAAGACAAACGGAACCTCCTTGTCGATTAATCCAATAAAATGTCACCGGATCACACCTTAAGCACAATCAACACTGACGAAAATTCCAAATTTACTCGACACTACACTTGTTAATACATGAACTGGGCTGAAGATTAATGCCAAGATTAGCTAATAACCTAAAAGCCTTGTCACGATTTAAATATCTTCTACTAAAATAACTCCAAATTTACTCGACGATACACATATAGAATCTGAAATTACGTTGAAGATTAATGCCATTGGACAAATCTAAAAGCCTCATCACGTTTCAAATATATTCTTGCGAAATTCCCCCACGCACGAAAAATGGTCCGACGAGTCTCCATGAATTGGTAAAGTGTGGAAAGGGCGTTATTAACAAACAGCAAGTCGTGAAGCCAACATGTTTCTAATTAGTTCACGCACTAAACACGTTTTAATTACTTACTGTATTCCCACACAATATCTTTAGTTTTCGGATCAGTTCATGAAATATGTTTGGAATGAAAAATCATTAGTTTTTATATATTTTAATCGATTGGGAATCATAAAACTAATTTTACACTCCATTTGTTTAGGTATCAGAACTGGAGAATGTCTAACGAACAGAAGGCATGAGAGAGAGAGAGAGAGAGAGAGAGAGAGAGAGAGAGATGTAATGAAATGGAGTTTAACGTCCTACTCTTCTGCACATAACCTGGGCTAATGGAAGACGGGCATACGCCATACAGTGTGCTATGAGGGAAATTTTGCCCGGTCAGCGGCGCTACGGCCTACTCTTATATCGAATTCCAACTGCCAAGGGATCTTTTACGTGAACTCCAATGTGTACACGGGACCTCGGTTTTTCGTCCCATCCGAACGACTAGGCAGCTGTCCTTGTCAGGCCCTCCTTCTGCGTCACTGACAAGAGGAAATCACTCAGGAAAATCAAGATGAACTTTCTCGGCCAATGCAGGGATCGAACCAGCGCCTTATCCACTTAGCCACCGTGACCCCCGAACCGGAAAAAACCCCAACAAGGTTGGACAGGTTATTCTTCTCCTTGTCACATATTCGGTCATCCAAACCCTTCGCGGAAGACAAGGTGTGTGCCGGAAACACATCCAAGATCCAAACATGCGCATAGGATAACAAAGATGACATTGCTCTTCTATATACATGTAGTAACGATAATACGTGACAAGGCTGACATTAGGGTTCTATATAGTAACGATAGAACGTCACAAGACTGACATTAGAGTTATAAAATTTCTGTAATAGTCACAGCACACGTGACAAGATTGGTGTTTTAGTCTGATATACATGAGATAAGGGTGGTATGACACTCCCATATAGTAACACACGTGACAAGGGCAGTATTAGACTATATAGTAACACACGTGACAAGGGCAGTATTAGACTTCATAGTAACACACGTGACAAGGGCAGTATTAGACTATATAGTAACACACGTGACATGGGCAGTATTAGACTATATAGTAACACACGTGACATGGGCAGTATTAGACTATATAGTAACACACGTGACAAGGGGAGTATTAGACTATATAGTAACACACGTGACATGGGCAGTATTAGACTATACAGTAACACACGTGACAAGGGTGGCATTAGAGTTCTAGTAATAATAAGACACGTGACAAGAGCGGAATTGGACCACTAGATACCCCACCCCGTTCCTCCTAGTACACATTAATTAGTCCACTCGATACCCTAAACCCGCCCAATTACAACACAACTACACATTCCCGAACCAAGAGAAATCCCGTGTATCACCCCATCCTAACGACTATGTGTAATCCCCTGCCAGGCCCTCTTATAACAAATGACCAGTTGGATCCAAGCTCATAAATTCTTGTAAAATTTCACGACTAACTCCAGGCTATCCTGATTATGGGGCCAGCGCCATGAACAGAAAGGTGTGTGTGTGTGTGTGTGTGGGGGGGGGTAAACAACGAGGTTTGACAGGCGACCTTATTTTATTAGTCCTTGTCAATTGTAAGCTTGGGTACGAGACTCCAAATCGCACGTGGTAAACCAACCCCCCCCCCCCTCCAAAAAAGAATAGAAATCCATACATACCCCCGGATCCACATCCGCCGCCGCCACCCCCGCCATTCCAACCATCCCCCTGTCCATTTATGCGATATTTATAGCAATACGCCATCTTGTATGGACTTCATCTCTGTCTCAATTTCGTTGAATATCTACTATAAGTTTAATATATAGGTATCAATATTTCATTGTATAATGTTAATGGAAATATAAACCGCTGGCTGTTAGTGTATAGCAGAGTTCAACAGGTTACGTAACAGCTTGCGACTTTTTCTTATTTAATTTCAAATTAAACCTTACAAAAAAAATCTCAGTAGTATTTTATATTGAAAGTAAAGAAATGCATAAAAAATTCATTGCATTTTAATTTGAATTACGTATTTTGACGTTTATACAAGGCCTGTCAAACGAAATTGAAATTTGCTTGAATCGTTTTTGTGGTTTTAAAGGTATATTTCTACTAATATTGAAATAATCTAGTCATTAAATGGAAAATATAACTACAAGCGTGTACGTGTACATTGCAATTTATTAACGAAACGGCACAATTTATATAGAAAACGATAATTGGTCGGGTTTATACAGTACGACGTTTCGACAAGTATTCTCTTATCGTTTTTAAGTACACATGTATACAAACCAGCGAGTGTTTTTTTTTTCCATATAATTCGTGGCGTGTATTTTTATGTGATCAACCGCTAAATGCCCCTCAATGTTGATGATTTTAAAGATTTTCTCTGATACCTACGTACAGTGCCGCATTAACCTTGTGGCGGGCCCGGGACATACCAACTGAGCGGGAGCCCCCAATATCCCTTACTGCTCAGGGCCCCAATCCTCAACCTTTCAGCCCAGCTACTGTTTGTCTCCATCCGGGATAAAACATTAGTATGACTCAGAATTGTGGGGGCCCCTAAATGTGGTGGCCCGGAACATTTGTCCCACTTTGCCCCCCCCCTTTGATCCGGTACTGCCTACGTACCTATTTACACAGCACCCTCGTCGTATAGTGGTAACTTCGGAATCACTATACGCTGTATTTGAAGGTTTTGTCTGACAGCTACTTACGTAACAGCTTGTCGTCTTCCTGGTTTGATTCATACGAATGTAGGACAATTCAAATAAAGAAAAGAAATGAAATTGGGTTAAACGTCCTACTTTTCTGCTTCGACTGGGCTAATGGAAGACGGACAAACATCATACAGTGTGCTATGAGGGAAATTTTGCCCGGGCAGCGGCGCTACGGCCTTATATCGAATTCCAACTGCCTAAGGATCTTTTACTTGCACGCCAGTGTTAACGACAAGACGGGGTCTTCTGAAGTGAACAGGGTAGCAAAAAGGGACTAAGGGGTTTCCACAAGGGCTTGAGTGCGTATTTGAGGTGAACGGGATACCACAAGTGAATGGAAGGGTCTTCCGAGGTGCACGGCTTTACCAAAAAGGGTGAAGGGTTTACCACAAGGGGCATGAATGTGTATCTGGGGTAAATGGGATACAACAAAGGAATGAAAGGGTCTTCTGAGATACAGGGGATACCAAATGTGAATGAAAGGGTGTTTTGAGGTGAAATGAATAAAAAAAGGGGCGAAAGGGAAAATACACACTGAAAGGGTACATACATTATAAGGTGAACGAGATAACGAGGGATGACCGAATGGTTAGCGTTCGCACGCTGTATCATACGGTCTGCCATTGAGTCAACTGGCATGGTTTCAAATCCCCGGTTGTACGTGGCAAGGAGAAAGGTCGCATGTACAACCTCGTGGGTTTTCTCCAGGTCCTCCGGTTTTCTCCCACTACTAAAGACCCCTACGCGCAAGCGAATTATTGAAATAAAATTAAACCATGTGTTAGTCCCGAAATGACCTAGTTTGTGTCGAGAGGACGTTAAACCCCATTTCGCTCTCTCACAATGGGGATGAAATGGTCTGCTAGAGCGAACGAAGCATTTTGAAGGGAACTTTCTAGGCTGGGATCGAACACACGAGCTCAAAGCTAGCGAGCCAGCATCTTACCCAGTTAGCCACCGTAGCGTCCAATTTTAAAGGGATCATAATTGGATATGAAAATCGAATCAAAGCCCCTTGTCTCTAAATGTGTCGTCCCAGTCGGAGCAAGTTCTACACGCTCTACTTTTATAAATATTTATTCGGCGTTGATGATTTAATCGATATGGCATGGTATTAAATGGATTTTAAATTTCTTCGTCTCGTTTAATTTTTACAAACTATTATTGATTAAACAATAACGACTATTTTACGACTGTAAACTAAAATTTCACGCTCAGGTTTTCAGACACGCCTTGGCGGTTAATCAGTGAGTGTCCAATTTATTGAATATATCAATGAAAATACCCTCTGGACCGTAATTTTGTTACAAAAAATCATACGAATACTTTAACAGAGGAGAGGTTGAGGGACATCGAATCATACGCCCGCAGCTGCTAAATCGTCCGTGTGGTCAACAAGGGTTGTCGCATATTTAATCTTTTGTAGGTAATGGGGACGGGAGAGAGAGAGGGGGGAGAGTGAGAGCGAGGGAGAGTGAGCTAGAGAAAGAGAGAGAGACAGAGAGAGAGCGAGCTAGAGAGAGAGAGAGAGAGAGAGAGAGAGGGAGAGTGAGCTAGAGAAAGAGAGAGAGAGGGAGAGAGAGCGAGCTAGAGAGAGAGAGAGAGAGAGAGAGAGAGAGAGAGAGAGAGAAATGGGGTTTAACGTCCACTCAACACAAACTAGGTCATTTCGGGACTAACATATGGTTTAATTTTATTTCAATAATTCGCTTGCGCGTAGGGGTCTTTAGCAGTGGGAGGAAACCGGAGTGCCCGGAGGAAACCCACGAGGTTGAGAAGGCGCCCCTATCTCCATGCCACATACGCTCACACCAGGGCTCGAAACCACAGCCGCAAGCCAGAGGTGACCGGCCAGCTAGAGGTCGAAGCGCGGCACTCTAGACCACTAAGCCATCCCAACCCCCCAAGAGAGAGAGAGAGAGAGAGAGAGAGAGAGAGAAATGGGTTTAACGTCCAGTCGACACAAACTAGGTCATTTCGGGACTAACATATAGTTTTTAAATTTTATTTCAATAAATCTTTAGCAGTGGGAGGAAACCGTAGTGCCCGGAGGAAACCCACGAGGTTGAGAAGGCGCCCCAAACTCCATGCCACAAACGCTCACACCAGGGATCGAAACCGGCCAGCAAGAGGTCGAAACGCGACACTCTAAACCACTTGGCCATCCCACCCCATCCCATTTTGGCCATCCCATTTTGAAGATAATCCCATACAGATTATGATTATAATTTTTGTAACTTGAGGGTTTACAAGGTGCTAAACACTGAAATAAACAACGGCTTTTTCATTTTACTAATTCAAATAATGTATATAAATATCCTCCAGATCAGACGGCAACTTTTGTCGCTGGTGCGTTCACAAGGTTAAACAAGGTGAATTAAGGGCCATAACTCCAGAAGAAATTAATGGAAATTATTGAAATTGATATAAACAGCATATATCAATTTCAAAACAATCACATGATAGATGTAGTCTATAGATTGTTCGGAAGTAATTGTGGAGGACGGACGGGCGGGTGGAGTCGACGGCAATATACGATCACAATTGTTGTTCTTAGCGTTTAACGTCCGCTTCCACCGAAGGTGATATCGCAGACAAGTCTAACGCACGCGCAGAGGTCTTTTGCTGTGGGAAGAAGAAACCGGAGTGCCCGGAGGAAACACACGAGGTTGAGAAGGAGCCCCTGTCTCCATGCCACACCGGGGATCGAAACAACAGCCACAAGCACTCTAGACCATCCCAAACCCCCATGGGTGTAAAAATAGAGTGGTTATAACAGTACATAGAGCAATAGCAATTCGGATCACCCCGGGATACTTTCTTGGACAACACCATGGACGACCTGGTTAATGCGCCTGCGCCTTCTCGGCTGATTATTTATTCATCCAGGTATACTTCCATCCTTCACATATTTTATTTAAAGGGACAATAACATTCTTGCTGGCTTGGTAGCTCCAGAAAATAAATAATACCCTTATTCTAAGTACTAGATGTTTAAGTGTCCTACCTGTTGTGTAAATTATCCATTACAACCTATTTTACTTGTCCAGAGGGTTCGAAAATATTTTAAAATCCAAGTCACATTTGAAAAGGTTTACGTTAGACTTTTCAAATCAATTGGTTGAATTTTTCCAATTTTTCAAAATAGGTGTGTTAAGATGAAATTTATATCATCATTTAATTGGAATATTCTAAAATAATACGATTTGTTGACCAGAATGAAGATTGGGACATATTATTCAGTTACAACAAGAGTGTTATTGGGGCTTTAATAATCGATTAAATTGTTTTAGAATTTAATTGTCAGAAGCAAAGAAGGTACTAATCGAGAGCTACTTAACTCGTCCGATGTCAGCCCTTTCTCCAAGCGAATTTCTTTCTGTTGATAATCAGTGTGCAAGAACTGGTATATCTTTCTGATGGTCTCATGGTATCGGTAGCCTATCAGTAGCTTATAGAAGTATAATCAGATCCTAAGCCTGCTATTGGGGTATAAAGCAAAGGGGATATCACAAGGGTATCTTTTACAAGTTCCAATTACCATGGCACAAAATGTTTTAGTTGAACTAAAGCCCATAATAAGGCGACCAACAGTCCATAAAACGTGACCCATGGAACATAAAACGTGACACACATAAATCAAAGAATAGACATTTATATAATTAGGGTTTCACACTGCGTAGCTTGTGTGAAACACTATTGTTTTTGTTAAAATTATTATTAGGGTTTCACACTGCGAAGCTTGTGTGAAACACTATTGTTTTTGTTAAAATTATTAGGGTTTCACACTGCGAAGCTTGTGTGAAACACTATTGTTTTTGTTAAAATTATTATTAGGGTTTCACACTGCGTAGCTTGTGTGAAACACTATTGTTTTTGTTAAAATTATTAGGCTTTCACCATTTTTCAATGGTGAAAGGCTATTGTTATTACTAAGATTATTATTATTTATTATTTTTTTTTTTCCACTTTGCCTATTTCTCAGCAACTATAAGAGATAGAGGTCTGAAATTTGATTTTCTGTCGGGAAACTGGGTGGTGGTTAGTGCTTAAATGTAAAACCAAATTTGTGCGCATAGCGGAAACGCGTCAAATCTTTAACGTGCACTCAAATTGAAAATCGGCCATAATTCTTCTAATTCTCATCGGACTTTTCCGATATTTACATTTTTGGATAGCTGAAAACATTTCTGAGTAGATGGCAGTTCAAAAACATCGAGTTTAGAAACTTTGTCGCTCTCATTTTTTTGGTGAAAAATGGAAAATTTTCAAAATTTTCTAAAATTGTTATTTTTAGGAATTTTTAAATATGACTTATATTTTTGGATAGCTGACATTAATCCGATTCCAACAATATAGGTTTTGTTCTGAAATTTTAACTTTGATTTTTCACTTTTTTACGCATTTTGGTCAAATCGTAGAGTTCTTATTTTTTTAAAACGGCACCTACGATTTTTCTGAAACTTCAGGCATATGAAGTCAAGAGTCGTCTCCAGTCCTTAGTCTATGAATGAAAATCCTCTAATCACCGGAAGTAGTCAAGAAAAGTATCCAAACTTTGACAAAATTCTAAAAAATGGGTGTTTGTGCGGAAAATGCGATGTTTTAATTGGCTGTTTACTGAGTAGTTAAAGTACAACGTCATTTGATAGCCACGTAAAATATCTACAAGATGGTACCACAGCGACAAGTTTCTATCATAAATTGAAAAAGTTATAGGACTTTGAAAAGTAAGGTTTTTTACGATTTCGAGCAATTTTAAACGCATGTTTCTCGGAAACGCCGCCTACGATTTTTTTAAAACTTTCTCAGTCGAGAGTCTAATGGGTGGTGTATTGTGTGAAACCATTGTACAATTTCTCTAAATGTCATGAGTAGTCGAAAAACGAGATTGAAAATCCAAAACGTCGTATTTTTACCATTTGGAGCATTTTTAGACGTCTTTTTCTCGAAAAGTCAACGTAATTTTTTTTTGGAACTTCTTCTACAGAGAGTTTGATCGGTAGTCTTAGGTATGAAACTATTGCGCAACATTTAGAAATATCAGGAGTATGAGAACAAAGGAATCGAAAACTGAAAACGTCACCTTTCATTGTTAAGCGAAACATGCAGTAAGAGTTGATACAATCTGTACGTTTTACCAACGTTTAGAGCCTATTCAAAATTCCCCATTTCTCTCACAGTGACGACATTTGAGCTAAAAGTATTTCAACTTTGAGTGTTTACCTATATTCAAAATATGGGTTTAGTGACCCTGTAACAGAAATAATTGATTCCTGTGTGTAATAATTAGTCTTTGAATTAATATTGTTTATTCTTTGTCAAAATTATCTCTCAACCGTAATCATCTCGACACAAATCGACGGCTCCCGCTGTTTATAAGGAAATCCAATTATCCATAGGTTGCAGTTGTATCTTGCTGTAGTATCGTGCAGAAGTACGAATATTGCACCTGTGATAGAAAGCATGATGTAGTTTGAGCTTGGGCCCTATCTCTAATTAAAGATAATTTTTTATATGTTAGTGACGTCAAATCATTAACGTGCACGAAATCAGAGTTTTATCGGTAGTCATAGGTATGAAACCATTGCGCAACAGTTAGAAATATCAGGAGTATGAGAACAAAGGGATCGAAAATTGAAAACATCATCTTTCATTGTTAAGCGAAACCTTCAGTAAGAGTTGATACAATCTGTACGTTTTACCAACGTTTAGAGCATTTTCAAATTCCCCATTTCTATCACAGTGACGATATTTGAGCTAAAAGTATTTCAACTTTGAGTGTTTACTTATATTCAAAATATGGGTTTAGTGACCCTGTAACAGAAATAATTGATTTCTGTGTGTAATAATTAGTCTTTGAATTAATATTGTTTCTTCTTTGTTAAAATTACCTCATAACCGTAATCATCTCGACACAAATCGACGGCTCGCGCTGTTTATAAGGAAATCTAATTATCTATAGGTTGCAGTTGTATCTTGCAGTAGTATCGTGCAGAAGTACGAATATTGCACCTGTGATAGAAAGCATGATGTAGTTTGAGTTTGGGCCCTATCTCTAATTAACGATAAATTTTTATATGTTAGTGACGTCAAATCATTAACGTGCACGAAATCAAAATATTGTCGATATTTCATTGAATATTCAATTTAGTTTTGAACCAGTTACATATTTGAGTAGCTGGCCTGAACGCGATTCCAAAGTTCCGTGTAACACATTGGTGTGACATCGACAAAAGCCCGAATTGGTTATAAATGGAACGTTTTGCATACGTATAAAGCATATATAGAGAGCTTTTTTTAAAACTGGCAATATTTGAACAAAGGGTGTTTGAATGGTAACCAATATCTTGCATTGGTGCTTCTAGAATGAAAATAATTCATTTTAGTAATTAACAGTTACTCCTGAAATTAATATCCCAGGTTTTATGTCTGCATGACGTCATCATTTGATACCAGTGAAAATGAAGCTCTCTGTTGAAGCCATTTATAAATAAAGTACCCCTCAATTACAATGTTGAAAAATTAATGTTGAAAGGTGCGATATTATTACCTGATACTTAAGGTAAATTTTTTTTGTCTCATTCGGAAAACTGTTTTTTTTTCTGTAGTCGTTTAGATTTCTGAAACTAAAATTGATAGAATTCGAAAAAGTTATATTTTTGTAGAGCCGGGGATATTGCGGATGCGATATAGGTCGAATTGCAATACCACGCAGTTCTCTTTTTTTCCTAACAATTTGAAAATGTACTGAACTTGTAATTTTTTTTAGAATTTTTGAGTTTTTGATTGAGTATTTCGATTTCTGGCGTCTGTAGGATTCTACCAATCCATGTTCATAATTGTTCAACTATATTTTTCACTTTCCTTCTATCGTAATGCGCATGCACAGAAAGTGTCATGTCTGAGTTGTTTAAGCGTGTGTGTGTGTGTGTTTTAAGGGGTGAGTTGTAGGCAATTTTTGCTGCCTTCGGTAAGGTGAAAGCCTTCAGCCTTGCAAGCAAGTCTAGTTAGGCTTTCAGACTTTCGTCTGAAAGCCTATTGAGATTACTAAAATTATTATTATTATTAGGCTTTCAGACTTTCGTCTGAAAGCCTATTGTGATTACTAAAATTATTATTATTTATTATTATTATTTTATTTTTCGGGGGAGCCTATTTCTCAGTGTCTGTAACAGATATAGATCTGGGACGTAATTTTCTATCAGGAAACCATATAGTGGCCATCCCTTCCACTGTATTTGAAACTTCTGCGCAGACCGGAAGTGGCCGAATTTTGTGCGTTGCCAAAAAATTAAAAAACGGCCGTAGATTCGTCAATTCTGTACCTATTTTCATACAAATTACATTTTTGGAAACCCTGAGTCTTTTGTCGGACGATAGCAGTTGAAAATTTTGCAATTTAGAAACTTCGCCGCTGACTTCTAGCATTCGAAAAATGAAAATATGTTGTTTAAGACACATTTTTTGTTATTTTTCAAAATTTTCAAATTTGACCTACATTTTTGGATACCTGAAGGCAATCCGGTTCCAGTAATATAAGTTTCATTCAGAGTCATCGCCCTTTATTTTTCGATTTTTTTCGAATTTTCTTCACATTTTGTGAGCTTAAGTTTCGTTTTACGGCCGGATCGACGTTTCTGAAATTCCTGGAACATGAAGTAATATGGTCAAACCACCGTTTAAAGCAATTTCAACAACAATCCGTAAACCGGAAGTAGTCGAAATACTATGCGATATTTTGAAAAAAACGTGAAAAATTGGTGTTTTGGGTAAAAACACGATTTTTCCGTCCGATATCAACGGATTAAACAAATTAAGGTATCATTTGGTCGGGCGGTAATTGGACCACTGAATGATACCCAATTCGTACGGATACAATCAGCAGGAAGCAAAATATGGATCGCTGAAAATCAAGTATTTTCTGATTTGGAGCGTTTTTAGATGCCTGTATCTCGAAAACTGCTCCACAGTTTTTTATGAAACTTTCTCTATCGAGAGACCTTGCAGTAATCTTGTGTACGAAACATTCCATTACGACTTTGAAATATCTGGAAAAGGTGAAATAACGGACTGAAAATCGAAAAAAGTCGAAAAATCGTGAAATTTTGGAAAATGCTCTGCTATTTTTTTATTTTAAGAGATTTTCAAAAAAAAATTGTATATTCAGATCGCTGACCTAATTACGATTCTAACGATGTATAATATGTATGTAGTTATTGAAATTTAATTTTTGATATTTTAAATTTTTTGCATTTTTGGCACTTTTGAACCTAGGATTTCTCAGGGGCATTTTATCTGATCAGATAATGTAATATATCATTACAGAGCCCTGTGGCTATTTTAGTGCCTAAACCGGTTATCAATACTATATCGACAATAATAACCATACCGGAAGTATTCAAAAAATGTAAAAAAAAGGTTAAAAACATTGTCGCACTTGCAAAAAACTTGATTTCTCCCTTAGGTAATAGCGGACCAAAAGAACTAAAGTGTCGTTGGATAGCCCTATTAATGGACCATCATATGGTATCTAAATAATACGATATCGATGGTAAGGAAATAAATTATTGTGTGCCAAAAATCTAGTATTTTCCGATTTTTTAACATTCTGAGACGTCCTTTTCCCGAAAACGACGCCGCAGATTTTTCTTAAACTTTTCTTACTCAAAGTCCTATCGGTTGTCTATATAGTGAATCCAAAATGAAAAGCATGGAAATAATATAAGTGGTCGAAAAATGGCCTCAAACTTTGAAAAAAACTGAAAAATCGTTAAATTTTTGGAAACGCTCTTTAATTTATCTTTTTTTCCCAAACTACTCAATGGATGTTTCTGACACTTCTGGTACAGAAAGTTAATTATCCAGAGAACTTCGTAAAGCTATCATGACAACGATCGTAAAACCGGAAGTAGTCGAAAAAATGTTCGATATTTTGAAAAAAAATTATTTTTTTTACAAAAACCTATTTTATTTATGAATATTTTTTGATGATATTTTACACAGGGTTAAAAATATCATCCTACTTGAGCAGAAATGAGAAAAAAAATTGTCTCGGTAATTTGCGTTAGCCGCCATCGGCTAATTTAGTTTTTCGTACCCAGAAAAATTATTTATTGTTCGATTTGTATAAAACAAAGTTCATATGCACCGTGGTCACAATTGCAATTTTTTTTGTTACGGTGAAATTTTTCTGTCGGCAACGGAAGTGACGTAATATTAACAAAAACTACAATTTTGACAGTTCGGTACCACTTTTTGAAAGCAAATATTATTTTTTTTTCAAAACTGATATAACTAAAAGGATGCACCCTGCAAAGGTGCACAAAATCCTTAGCTCATATTTTTTAATTTCAATTTCATTTTCGGGCAATTTCGAATAAAATGTAAAATAAAGTGTAAAATTCAGTTATTTACAATTCATTCAGCGTCTTCATATTTTGAAATATTTATTTGTAATTTTCATAAACTCGTAGCAATAATCCAGACGAAGAGAATGTATGCGAAAATTAGTTTGTAATGTGAGCAGTTGCCGAGAAATATGCAATTTTGCATGCATCACTTTTCACGTTATTTTGCCTATAAAAGAGTGAATTATTATTCGATTTGCAATAATTTTTTGCCATTTGATGCCTAATGCCAATTTGGACTAGGTCAAGCCAATTTTAAATTTTCACTGTGACCGGAAATGACGTCATTTGGGCAAAAACTGTATTTTTAACCTAAAAAACAAATATTTTATTCAAATGAGTCTGCCTTATAATATTTTTAAAATCATGATATTTGATTCCCACCAACGAATAGAATAAAGCCATACGACCATACGGATACCACAAAATGGATTCTAACTTGTACGGTTACAGAGAAATAGGCGATCTTCTATAAGTCACTTTTCAAGGTTTTTGGTCTATAGAAGTGTCAATTATTATTCGATTTTTATAATTTTTTTACCATTTGATGCCTTATGCCATTTATGACTTCTATAAACTAAATTAACATTTTCAATATCTCCGGAAGTAATGTAATTTTTGCAAAAAAACGTATTTTTAGCCATCAAAACAAACATTATATTGAAGGGATTTATATTTATTATTCATTTAACTTTATAACGTCTGACTCTAATGGGCAGTAAGATTGAATCAATACCATCATATTGATATCAAGAAAAGGCTTCTAGCATGTTCCCTTGTCGAATAATAGCCAATTTTCTCAGGGTCACTTTTAAATTTTATACCTTCTTAATTTCAGTTTATGGGTTATAGGTTGAATATTTATTGCCCGATATGTATAAAACAAAGTTTGTATTTTGTATGTTGCGAATTTTCGACTTATTTTTCACCTATAAAAATTTCTTTCGGCACCGGAAGTGACGTAATTTTGCCATAATTTACAATTTTGACCGGTCTTTTCGCCAGCAAATATTACTTTTACATATGATAGAGGGTGTCACTGAAGCAAAACAACTAAAGTATACTTTGGTAGCTCAATGGATCGGCTATGGTATAATGAACTTCCTGTATGATTCCTGAAAGCCGGTTCAGTGCTGCTTGCAGGTCTAGTTATTATTATTATTATTATTTACCGCGGGGGCCTAGATCTCCATGATCGAAAACAGATATCGATCTGAAATTAGATTTTCTATTGGGAAACCACGTGGTGGCTACTTGATAAAATATTTTTGAAATTTCTGCGCATACCGGAAGTGACCGAACTTTGCACGTTGTCTAAAAATTGAAAATCGGCCATAGTTTCGTCAATTCTTTGTCCATTTTCAAACAAATTACATTTTTGGAATCCCTGAATCTTTTCTGAGACAATGGCTATCTCACATTTTTCAATTTCGAACATTCGTCTATGACTTTTATCGTTCGAAAATTGAAAACATGTTGTTTACGAGACAATTTTTGTCATTTTTCAAAATTTTCAAATTTGACCTACATTTTTGGATACCTGAAGTCCATCCGATTCCAGTAATATAAGTTTCATTCAGAGTTATCGCCCTTTATTTTTCGATTTTTATCGAATTTTCTTCCCATTTTGCAAGCTCGGGTTTCGTTTTATGGTAGAATTGACGTTTCTGAAACTTCTGGAACATGAAGTTATAGTCCAATACCAACTGATAAAGCAATTTCGACACAGATCTTTAAACCGGAAGTGGTCGAAATAATGTTCAATATTTTGAAAAAAATGCAAAAAATGGATATTTTTGGGAAAAACGCGATTTCTCCGCCCGATATCAAGGGATTAAAGAAATTAGGGTACCATTGGACTGCACTAGGATTGTACTATCGTATGATACCCAATTCATACGGATACGATGAGCAGGAAGCAAAATATGGCACGCTGAAAATCAAGTATTTTCTGATTTGGAGCGTTTTTGGACGCCTGTATCTCGAAAACTTAACCGCAACTTTTTTTTTAACTTTCTCTATCGAGAGTCCATTCGATAGTCTTGTGAATTATGCCACCCAATAAGACTTTGAAATGTCTGGAATAGGTGAAATAACGGACTGAAAATCGAAAAAAGTCGAAAAATCGTGAAATTTTGGAAAATGCTCTACTATTTTTTTATTTTGAGAGATTTTCAAAAAAAGATTGTATATTCAGATAGCTGACCTAATTACGATTCTAACGATGTATAATATGTGTGTAGTTATTGAAATTTAATTTTCGATATTTTAAATTTTTGGCATTTTTGGCACTTTTCAACATAGGATTTCTCAGGGGCATTTTATCTGATCAGATAATGCAATATATCATTACAGAGCCCTGTGGCTATTTTAGTGCCCAAACCGGCTATTAAAACTATTCCGAAAATAATAACCATACCGGAAGTATTCAAAAAATGAAAAAAAAGGTTAAAAACATTGTCGCACTTGCGAAAAATTTGATTTCTCCCTTAGGTAATAGCGGACCAAAAGAACTAAAGGGTCGTTGGAAAGCCCTATTAATGGACCATCATATGGTATCTAAATAATACGATTTCGATCGTAGGGAAATAAATTATTTTATGCCAAAAATCTAGTATTTTCCGATTTTTTAACATTCTGAGACGCCCTTTTCTCGAAAATTACACCGCAGATTTTTCTTAAACTTTTCTTACTCAAAGTCCTATCGGTTGTCTATATAGTGAATCCAAAATGAAAAGCATTGAAATAATATAGGTGGTCCAAAAATGGCATCAAACTTTGAAAAAAATTGAAAAATCATTAAATTTTTGTAAACGCTCTTTAATTTATCTTTTTTTCCAAAACTACTCAATGGATGTTTCTGACACTTCTGGTACAGAAAGTTAAGTATCCAAAGAATTTCGTAAAGCTATCGCGACAATGATCGTAAAACCGGAAGTAGTCGAACAAATGTCCGATATATTGAAAAAAAATAATTTTTTTACGAATACCTTTTTTATTTATGAATATATTTTGATGGTATTTGACACAGGGTTAAAATATCATCGTACTTGAGCAGAAATGAGAAAAAAAATTGTCAGGGTAATTTGCGTTAGCCGCCATCGGCTAATTTAGTTTTTCGTACCCAGAAAAATTATTTATTGTTCGATTTGTATAAAACAAAGTTCATATGCTCCGTGGTCCCAGTTGTAATTTTTTTTGTTACGGTAAAATTTTTCTGTCGGCAACGAAAGTGACGTAATATTAACAAAAACTACAATTTTGACAGTTCGGTACCACTTTTTGAAAGCAAATATTTTTTTTTTTCAAAACTGATATAACTAAAAGGATGGACCCTGCAAAGATGCACAAAATCCTTAGCTCAGATTTTTTAATTTCAATTTCATTTTCGGGCAATTTCGAATAAAATGTAAAATAAAGTGTAAAATTCAGTTATTTACAATTCATTCAGCGTCTTCATATTTTGAAATATTTATTTGTAATTTTCATAAACTCGTAGCAATAATCCAGACGAAGAGAATGTATGCGAAAATTAGTTTGTAATATGAGCAGTTGCCGAGAAATATGCAATTTTGCATGCATCACTTTTCACGTTATTTTGCCTATAAAAGAGTGAATTATCATTCGATTTGCAATAGTTTTTTTCCATTTGATGCCTAATGCCAATTTGGACTAGGTCAAGTCAATTTTACATTTTCACTGTGACCGGAAATGACGTCATTTGGGCAAAAACTAAATTTTTAACACAAAAAACAAATATTTTATTCAAATGAGTCTGCCTTATAATATTTTTAAAATTATGATATTTGATTCCCATCAACGAATAGAATGAAGCCATACGACCATACAGATACCACAAAATGGTTTTCTAACTTGTATGGTTACAGAGAAATAGGCGATCTTCTATAAGTCACTTTTCAAGGTTTTTGGTCTATAAAAGTCTCAATTATTATTCGATTTTTATAATTTTTTTACCATTTGATGCCTTATGCCAATTATGGCTTCTATGAACTAAGTTAACATTTTCAATATCACCGGAAGTAATGTAATTTTTGCAAAAAACGTATTTTTAGCCTTCAAAACAAACATTTTTTTGAAGGGATTTATATTTATTATTCGTTTAACTTGATAACGTCTGACTCTAATGGGCAGTAAGATTGAATCAATACCATCATATTGATATCAAAAAAAGCCTTCTAGCATGTTCCCTTGTCGAATAATAGCCAATTTTCCCAGGGTCACTTTTAAGTTTTTTACCTTCTTAATTTCAGTTTATGGGTTATAGGGTAATTATTTATTGCCCAATATGTATAAAACAAAGTTTGTATTTTGTATGTTGCGAATTTTCGACTTATTTTTCACCTATAAAAATATCTTTCGGTACCGGAAGTGACTTAATTTTGCCATAATTTACAATTTTGACCGGTCTTTTCGCCAGCAAATATTACTTTTACATATGATAGAGGGTGTCACTGAAGCAAAACAACTAAAGTATAGTTTGGTAGCTCAATGGATCGGCTATGGTATAAGAAACTTCCTGTATGATTCCTGAAAGCCGGTTCAGTGCTGCTTGCAGGTCTAGTTATTCTTATTATTATTATTCAGATTCCAATTTGAATAGATCTCAGCAACTACGTGTCGCATCGTTATGATTTCTTCGGTTTTACTGGGAAAGTGGGTGTGACTTAGAGGATAAAGCTATTTTGAACGTTCTGCGACAATGCGAAATGTCCGAAATCACCAAATTATCGTTTTTTAAAATATTGCAGTAATTTTAACAATAATCATTGAATTTTAACTTTCGATACATTTTGGCATAGCCGGAGACAGGGCACATAGCTACGCTACTTTCGATTTTTGATTTTCGGCAAATCTTCGAAGATATTAGGCGCCAAATTTCGAAAATTTAAAATTTTACAAAACACTTTTTTATTTATGAATATTTTTTAGTCGTATTGTGCACAGAAATAAAGAGTCATCTGAATAGTGCAAAAATGTTAAAAAATTTTGTCTCAGTAATTTTCCTTGGCCGCCATTGGCTAATTCAGTTTTTCAGTCCTAGATTAATTTTTTATTGTTCGATTTGTATAAAACAAAGTTCATATGCTTCGTTGTCTCAGTTGTCATTTTTTTTATTACCAAAAGTGTTATCTGTCGGCACCTGAAATGGCATAATTTTACCAAAAACTACAATTTTGACAGTTAGGTACCATTTTTCGAAAACAAATATTATTTTTTGGAAAAATTATTTGACTCAAAGAGTGTGCCCTTTCAAGGCGCAAAAAATGTCGGAAGCAGTTTTTTTAATTTCGATTTCATTTTCGAGCAAATTCGATTAAATGGCTAAAAATGGTGTAAAATTGACCTATTTACAACCTATTCAGGCTTTTCAGATTTTAAAATATTTCTTCGTAACTTTTATAAACTTGTAGCTATAATCCATACGAAGAAAATGTATGTTAAAATTAGTTTGTAATATAAGCAGTTCCCAAGAAATGGGCAGTTCTGTACAAGTCACTGTTTTCGTTATTTTGCCTGTAAAATAGTCAATTATTATTGGATTTTTATAAAAGTGACATCATTTGATTCAAAAAGCATGTAGCGTCATATCAAGTTGATTACAATTTAAAATTGACACCGGAAGTGACGTCATTTGGTCAAAAACTGCATTTTAAACTTTTTAAATCAATGTTTTATTCAACCATGAATAACTTAATATGTATTAATAATTTTAACTTTTGGTTTAAATTCACATATAAACAAAACTCATATGGTCATATAGATATCATAAAATTGTTTCTAACTTGTTCGGTTGCCGAGAAATAGACGGTTTTCTACAGGTCACTTTTGAAGGTTTCGGGGCCATAAAAGTGTCAATTATTATTCGATTTTCATAAACGTTACACCATGTTCTACCTAATGCCATTTGTGATTTCATACAAGTAATTTAAGACTTTCATTATCACCGGAAGTAACGTCATTTTGGCAAAAACTGAATTTTTAGCCTTCAAAACAGATATTTTATTCAAATGAGTCTGTTTTGAAATCTTTTTCAAATTATGGTATTTGATGCCAATCAACAAATAGAATGAACCCATACGATCATACAGATACCAAAAAATGGTTTCTAACTTGTACGGTTGCACAGAAATAGCAGATTTTCTACAAGTCACTTTTCCAGTTTTTTGGTCTTTAAAAGTGGCAATTATTATTCGATTTACATAAAATTGTCACTATATGATATCGTATGCCATTTCTGATTTCAAAAGACTAATTGAACATTTTCATTAACACCGGAAGTAATTTAATTTTGTCAAGATCATTTACAAGTAACAAATGTATAAAATGACTTGATATTGCTGGATTGATTGGTTGATTCTACGTCCATTTTATTTGTGTGCAATTTTAATTTGGAAACCTGTTTAGTGGTTTCGTTGGTACCGGAAGTGACATATGTTCAAGTGTAACTTGGCACCGAAAGTGACATGTTTAAGAGTAACTTGGCACCAGTGAAACCCGTCATTCCTGCATGCAGGTCTAGTTAGGCTTTCAGACTTTCGTCTGAAAGCCTATTGAGATTACTAAAATTATTATTATTAGGGTTTCACACTGCGAAGCTTGTGTGAAACACTATTGTTTTTGTTAAAATTATTATTCTTATTAGGGTTTCACACTGCGAAGCTTGTGTGAAACACTATTGTTTTTGTTAAAATTATTATTCTTATTATTATTATTCTTCTTTTGTTTTGAGTAGATCTCAGCAACTGCTTGTCGCATCGTTACGATTTCTTCGGTTTTACTGGGAAAGTGGGTGTGACTTAGAGGATAAAGCTATTTTGAACGTTCTGCGACAATGCGAAATGTCCGAAATCACCAAATTATCGTTTTTTAAAATATTGCAGTAATTTTAACAATAATCATTGAATTTTAACTTTCGATACATTTTGGCATAGCCGGAGACAGGGCACATAGCTACACTACTTTCGATTTTTGATTTTCGGTAAATCTTCAAAGATATTAGGCGCCAAATTTTGAAAATTTAAAATTTTACAAAAAACTTTTTTATTTATGAATATTTTTTAGTCGTATTATGCACAGAATTAAAGGGTCATCTGACTAGTGCAAAAATGTTAAAGAATTTTGTCTCAGTAATTTACCTTGGCCGCCATTGGCTAATTCAGTTTTTAAGTCCTAGATTAATTTTTTATTGTTCGATTTGTATAAAACAAAGTTTATATGCTTCGTTGTATCAATTGTCATTTTTTTTATTACCAAAAGTTTTATCTGTCGGCACCGGAAGTGGCATAATTTTACCAAAAACTACAATTTTGACAGTTATTTTCCTTCTTCGAAAACAAATATTATTTTTTGGAAAAATTGTTTGACTCAAAGAGTGTGCCCTTTCGAGGCGCGAAAAATGTAGGAAGCAGTTTTTTTAATTTCGATTTCATTTTCGAGCAAATTCGATTAAGAGGCTAAAAATGGTGTAAAATTGGCCTATTTACAACCTATTCAGGCTTTTCAGATTTTAAAATATTTCTTCGTAACTTTTATAAACTTATAGCTATAATCCATACGAAGAAAATGTATGTTAAAATTCGTTTGTACTATAAGCAGTTACCAAGAAATGAGCAGTTCTGTACAAGTCACTGTTTTGGTTATTTTGCCTGTAAAATAGTCAATTATGATTGGATTTTTATAAAAGTGACATCATTTGATTCAAAAAGCACGTAGCGTCATATCAAGTTGATTACAATTTAAAATTGACACCGGAAGTGACATCATTTGGTCAAAAAATGCATTTTAAACTTTTTAAATCAATGTTTTATTCAACCAAGAATAACGTAATATGTATTAATAATTTTAACATTTGGTTTAAATTCACATATAAACAAAACTCATATGGTCATATAGATATCATAAAATGGTTTCTAACTTGTTCGGTTGCCGAGAAATAGACGGTTTTCTACAGGTCACTTTTGAAGGTTTCGGGGCCATAAAAGGGTCAATTATTATTCGATTTTCATAAACGTCACACCATGTTATACCTAATGCCATTTGGGATTTCATACAAATAATTTAAGATTTTCATTATCACCGGAAGTAACGTCATTTTGGCAAAAACTGTATTTTTAGCCTCTAAAACATATATTTTATTCAAATGAGTCTGTTTTGAAATCTTTTTCAAAGTATGGTATTTGATGCCAATCAACAAATAGAATGAACCCATACGATCATACAGATACCACAAAATGGTTTCTAACTTGTACGGTTGCGGAGAAATAGCCGATTTTCTACAAGTCACTTTTCAAGTTTTTTGGTCTTTAAAAGTGGCAATTATTATTCGATTTACATAAAATTTTCACTATATGATATCGTATGCCATTTCTGATTTCATAAGACTAATTGAACATTTGCATTAACACCGGGAGTAATTTAATTTTGTCAAGATCATTAACAAGTAACAAATGTATAAAATGAATTGATATTGCTGGATTTTGTTGATTCTGCGTCCATTTTATTTGAGTGCAATGTTAATTTGGAAACCTGTTTAGTGGTTTCGCTGGTACCGGAAGTGACATATGTTCAAGGGTAACTTGGCACCGGAAGTGACATGTTTAAGGGTAACGTGGCACCAGTGAAACCCGTCATTCCTGCATGCAGGTCTAGTTATTATTATTATTATTATTATTCTTCTTTTGTTTTGAGTAGATCTCAGCAACTACGTGTCGCATCGTTACGATTTCTTCGGTTTTACTGGAAAAGTGGGTGTGACTTAGAGGATAAAGCTATTTTGAACGTTCTGCGACAATGCGAAATGTCCGAAATCACCGAAGTTATCGTTTTTACAAATATTGCTGTAATTTTAACAATAATCATGGGATTTTAACTTTCGATACATTTTGGCATAGCTGGAGACAGGGCACATAGCTGCGCTACTTTCGATTTTTGGTTTTCGGCAAATCTTCTAAGATATTAGGCGCCAAATTTCGGAAATTTAAAATTTTACAAAAAACTTTTTTATTTATGAATATTTTTTAGTCGTGTTGTGCACAGAATTAAAGAGTCATCTCAGTAATTTTCCTTGGCCTCCATTGGCTAATTCAGTTTTTCAGTCCTAGATTCATTTTTTATTGTTCGATTTGTATAAAACAAAGTTCATATGCTTCGTTGTCTCAATTGTCATTTTTTTTATTACCAAAAGTGTTATCTGTCGGCACCGGAAGTGGCATAATTTCACCAAAAACTACAATTTTGACAGTTAGGTACATTTTTTGAAAACAAATATTATTTTTTTGAAAAATTATATGACTCAAAGAGTGTGTCCTTTAAAGGCGCAAAAAATGTCGGAAGCAGTTTTTTTAATTTCTTTTTCATTTTCTAGCAAATGGGATTAAGAGGTGAAAAAAGGCGTAAAATTGACCTATTTACAACTCATTCAGGCTTTTCAGATTTTAAAATATTTTTACGTAACTTTTATAAACTTGTAGCTATAATCCATACGAAGAGAATGTATGTGAAAATTAGTTTGTAATATAAGCAGTTGCCGAGAAATAGGCAATTTTGCATGAGTCACTTTTCACGTAATTTTGGCTGTAAAAGAATAAATTATAATTCGATTTTCAATTTTCTTTCGCCATTGGATGCCTAATGCCATAGTTTACTATGTCAAACCATTTTACCCCTTGCGCTGCCACCGGAAATGACGTCATTTGCTCAAAACTTAAATTTTAGCCTTCAAAAAACAATATTTTATTCAAATGAGTTGTATTTGTTATTTTTTTCAAATTGTGATATTTGATTCTATTGATCAAATAGATTGAACCCATACGATCATACAGATACCACAAAATGGTTTCTAACTTGTACGGTTGCAGAGAAATGGGCGATTTTCCTTAAGTCACTTTTCAAGGTTTTTGGTCTATAAAAGTGTCAGTTATTATTCGATTTTCATAAAATTTTCACCATATGATATCTTGTGTCATTTATGATTTCATAGAACTAATTTAACATTTTCAGTATCACCGGAAGTAATGTCATTTTGGCAAAAACTGTATTTTTAGCCTTCAAAACAGACATTTTTTTCAAATGAGTTTGATTTGTAATATATTTCAAATTATGATATTTGATTCCAATCAACAAATGGATTGAACCCATACGATCATATAGATACCAAAAGATAGTTTTAATCGTGTACGGTTGCCGAGAAATAGACGATTTTCTACAAGTCACTTTTCAAGGTATTTGGTCTATAAAAGTGGCAATTCTCATTCGATTTACATACAATTTTCGCCATTATGATGCCTTATGCCATTTCTGATTTCATAAAACTAATTGAACATTTTCATTATCACCGGAAGTAATGAAATTTTGCCAGGATCACTTACAAGTAACATATATATAAAATGAATTGATATTGCTGGATTTGGTTGATTCTTCGTCCATTTTATTTGATGTTTACAATGCTTATGTGGAAACCTGTTTGATGGTTTCATTGGTATTGGAAGTGACATATGTTTAAAGGTAACGAGGCACCGAAAGTGACGTGGCACCAGTGAAACCCGTCATTCCTGCATGCAGGTCTAGTTATTATTATTATTATTATTATTTACCGCGGGAGCCTAGATCACCATGATCGAAAACAGATATCGATCTGGAATTAGATTTTCTGTCGGGAAATTATGTGGTGGCTACTTGATAAAATATTTTTGAAATTTCTGCGCATACCGGAAGTGACCGAACTTTGTATTTTGTCTAAAAATTGAAAATAGGCCATAGTTTCGTCAATTGTTTATCCATTTTCAAACAAATTACCTTTTTGGAATCCCTGAATCTTTTCTTAGACAATGGCTATCTCACATTTTTCGATTTCGAACATTCGTCTATGACTTTTAGCGTTCGAAAATTGAAAACATGTTGTTTACGAGACAATTTTTGTTATTTTTCAAAATTTTCAAATTTGACCTATGTTTTTGGATACCTGACGTCCATGCGATTCCAGTAATATAAGTTTCATTCAGAGTTATCGCCCTTTATTTTTCGATTTTTTTCGAATTTTCTTCTCATTTTGTGAGCTCGGGTTTCGTTTTATGGCAGAATTGACGTTTCTGAAACTTCTGGAACATGAAGTTATAGTCCAATACCAACGAATAAAGCAATTTCGACAAGAATCCTTAAACCGGAAGTGGTCGAAATAATGTGCAATATTTTGAAAAAAATGCAAAAAATGGATATTTTTGGGAAAAACGCGATTTCTCCGCCCGATATAAATGGATTAAAGAAATTAGGGTACCATTGGACTGCACTAGGATTGCACTATCGTATGATACCAAATTTATACGGATACTATGAACAGGCAGCAAAATATGGCACGCTGAAAATCAAGTATTTTCTGATTTTTAGCATTTTTGGACGCCTGTATCTCGAAAACTACTCCAGCGATTTTTATGAAACTTTCTCTATCGAGAGACCTTGTGGTAGTCTTAAGTACAAAACAATCTATTACGACTTTGAAATATCTGGAATAGGTGAAATAACGGACTGAAAATCGAAAAAAGTCGAAAAATCGTGAAATTTTGGAAAATGCTCTACTATTTTTTTATTTTAAGAGATTTTCGAAAAAAGGTTGTATTTTCAGATAGCTGACCTAATTACGATTCTAACGATGTATAATATGTATGTAGTTATTGAAAGTTAATTTTCGATATTTTAAATTTTTTGCATTTTTCTCACTTTTGGACATAGGATTTCTCAGTGGCATTTTATCTGATCAGTAAATGTAATATATCATTACAGAGCCCTATGACTATTTTAGTACCCAAACCGGCTATTTAAACTATTCCGACAATAATAACCATACCGGAAGTATTCAAAAATTAAAAAAAAAGGTTAAAAACATTGTCGCACTTGCGAAAAACTTGATTTCTCCCTTAGGTAATAGCGGACCAAAAGAACTAAAGTGTCGTTGGATAGCCTATTAATGGACCATCATACGGTATGTAAATAATACGATTTCGATGGCAAGGAAATAAATTATTGTATGCCAAAAATCCAGTATTTTCCGATTTTTTAACGTTCTGAGACGCCCTTTTCTCGAAAACGACGCCTACGATTTTTCTCAAACTTTTCTTACTCAAAGTCCTATCGATTGTCTATATAGTGAATCCAAAATGAAAAGCATTGAAATAATATAGGTGGTCCAAAAATTGCATCAAACTTTGAAAAAAAATCAAAAATCGTTAAATTTTTGTAAACGCTCTTTATTTTATCTTTTTTTCCAAAACTACTCAATAGATGTTTCTGACACTTCTGGTACAGAAAGTTAAGTATCCAAAGAACTCCGTAAAGCTATCACGACAACAATCGTAAAACCGGAAGTAGTCGAAAAAATGTCCGATATTTTGAAAAAAATTATTTTTTTTACGAAAACCTTTTTTATTTATGAATATTTTTTGACGGTATTTTACACTGGGTTAAAATATCATCCTACTTGAGCAGAAATAAATTGTCTCGGTAATTTGCGTTAGCCGCCATCGGCTAATTTAGTTTTTCGTACCCAGAAAAATTATTTATTGTTCGATTTGTATAAAACAAAGTTCATATGCACCGTGGTCCCAATTGTAATTTTTTTTGTTACGGTGAAGTTTTTCTGTCGGCAACGGAAGTGACGTAATATTAACAAAAACTACAATTTTGACAGTTCGGTACCACATTTTGAAAGCAAATATTATTTTTTTTCAAAACTGATATAAATAAAAGGATGCACCCTGCAAAGGTGCACAAAATCCTTAGCTCATATTTTTTAATGTCAATTTCATTTTCGGGCAATTTCGAATAAAATGTAAAATAAAGTGTAAAATTCAGTTATTTACAATTCATTCTGCGTCTTCATATTTTGAAATATTTATTTGTAATTTTCATAAACTCGTAGCAATAATCCAGACGAAGAGAATGTATGCGAAAATTAGTTTGTAATATGAGCAGTTGCCGAGAAATATGCAATTGTGCATGCATCACTTTTCACGTTATTTTGCCTATAAAAGAGTGAATTATTATTCGATTTGTAATATTTTTTTCCATTTGATGCCTAATGCCAATTTGGACTAGGTCAAGTCAATTTTACATTTTCACTGTGACCGGAAATGACGTCTTTTGGGCAAAAACTGTATTTCTAACCTAAAAAACTAATATTTTATTGAAATGAGTCTGCCTTATAATGTTTTTAAAATTATGATATTTGATTCCCATCAACGAATAGAATGAAGCCATACGACCATACAGATACCACAAAATGGTTTCTAACTTGTACGGTTACAGAGAAATAGGCGATCTTTTATAAGTCACTTTTCAAGGTTTTTGGTCTATAAAAGTGTCAATTATTATTCGATTTTTATAATTGTTTTAACATTTGATGCCTTATGCCATTTATGACTTCTATGAACCAAGTTAACATTTTCAATATCACCGGAAGTAATGTAATTTTTGCAAAAAACGTATTTTTAGCCTTCAAAACAAACATTTTTTTGAAGTGATTTATATTCTTTATTCGTTTAACTTTATAACGTCTGACTCTAATGGGCAGTAAGATTGAATCAATACCATCATATTGATATCAAGAAAAGGCTTCTAGCATGTTCCCTTGTCGAATAATAACCAATTTTCCGAGTGTCACTTTTAAGTTTTTTACCTTCTTAATTTCAGTTCATGGGTTATAGGTTAATTATTTATTGCCCGATACGTATAAAAAAACGTTTGTATTTTGTATGTTGCGAATTTTCGACTTATTTTTCACCTATAAAAATTTCTTTCGGCACCTGAAGTGACGTAATTTTGCCATAATTTACAATTTTGACCGGTCTTTTCGCCAACAAATATTACCTTTACATATGATAGAGGGTGTCACTGAAGCAAAACAACTAATGTATAGTTTGGTAGCTCAATGGATCGGCTATGGTATAATTAACTTCCTGTATGATTCCTGAAAGCCGGTTCAGTGCTGCTTGCAGGTCTAGTTCTTATTATTATTATTATTATTATTCTTCTTCTTTTGTTTTGAGTAGATCTCAGCAACTACGTGTCGCATCGTTACGATTTCTTCGGTTTTACTGGGAAAGTGGGTGTGACTTAGAGGATAAAGCTATTTTGAACGTTCTGCGACAATGCGAAATGTCCGAAATCACCGAAGTTATCGTTTTTACAAATATTGCGGTAATTTTAACAATAATCATGGGATTTTAACTTTCGATACATTTTGGCATAGCTGGAGACAGGGCACATAGCTGCGCTACTTTCGATTTATGATTTTCGGCAAATCTTCGAAGATATTAGGCGCCAAATTTCGGAAATTTAAAATTTTACAAAAAACTTTTTTATTTATGAATATTTTTTAGTCGTGTTGTGCACAGAATTAAAGAGTCGTCTGACTTGCGCAAAAATGTTAAAAAATTTTGTCTCAGTAATTTTCCTTGGCCTCCATTGGCTAATTCAGTTTTTCAGTCCTAGATTAATTTTTTATTGTTCGATTTGTATAAAACAAAGTTCATATGCTTCGTTGTCTCAATTGTCATTTTTTTTATTACCAAAAGTGTTATCTGTCGGCACCGGAAGTGGCATAATTTTACCAAAAACTACAATTTTGACAGTTAGGTACATTTTTTGAAAACAAATATTACTTTTTTGAAAAATTATATGACTCAAACAGTGTGTCCTTTAAAGGCGCAAAAAATGTCGGAAGCAGTTTTTTTAATTTCTTTTTCATTTTCTAGCAAATTGGATTAAGAGGTGAAAAAAGGCGTAAAATTGACCTATTTACAACTCATTCAGGCTTTTCAGATTTTAAAATATTTTTACGTAACTTTTATAAACTTGTAGCTATAATCCATACGAAGAGAATGTATGTGAAAATTAGTTTGTAATATAAGCAGTTGCCGAGAAATAGGCAATTTTGCATGAGTCACTTTTCACGTAATTTTGGCTGTAAAAGAATCAATTATTATTCGATTTTCAATTTTCTTTCGCCATTGGATGCCTAATGCCATAGTGGACTATGTCAAACCATTTTACCCCTTGCGCTGCCACCGGAAATGACGTCATTTGCTCAAAACTTAAATTTTAGCCTTCAAAAAACAATATTTTATTCAAATGAGTCGTATTTGTTATTTTTTTCAAATTGTGATATTTGATTCTATTGATCAAATAGATTGAACCCATACGATCATACAGATACCACAAAATGGTTTCTAACTTGTACGGTTGCAGAGAAATGGGCGATTTTCCTTAAGTCACTTTTTAAGGTTTTGGGTCTATAAAAGTGTCAGTTATTATTCGATTTTCATAAAATTTTCACCATATGATATCTTGTGTCATTTATGATTTCATAGAACTAATTTAACATTTTCAGTATCACCGGAAGTAATGTCATTTTGGCAAAAACTGTATTTTTAGCCTTCAAAACAGACATTTTTTTCAAATGAGTCTGATTTGTAATATATTTCAAATTATGATATTTGATTCCAATCAACAAATGGATTGAACCCATACGATCATATAGATACCAAAAGATAGTTTTTATCGTGTACGGTTGCCGAGAAATAGACGATTTTCTACAAGTCACTTTTCAAGGTTTTGGGTCTATAAAAGTGGCAATTCTCATTCGATTTACATACAATTTTCGCCATTATGCTGCCTTATGCCATTTCTGATTTCATAAAACTAATTGAACATTTTCATTATCACCGGAAGTAATGAAATTTTGCTAGGATCACTTACAAGTAACATATATATAAAATGAATTGATATTGCTGGATTTGGTTGATTCTTCGTCCATTTTATTTGATGTTTACAATGCTTATGTGGAAACCTGTTTGATGGTTTCATTGGTATCGGAAGTGACGTATGTTTAAGGGTAAAGTGACGTGGCACCAGTGAAACCCGTCATTCCTGCATGCAGGTCTAGTTATTCTTATTATTATTATCATTATTCTTCTTTTGTTTTGAGTAGATCTCAGCAACTACGTGTCGCATCGTTACGATTTCTTCGGTTTTACTGGGAAAGTGGGTGTGACTTAGAGGATAAAGCTATTTTGAACGTTCTGCGACAATGCGAAATGTCCGAAATCACCGGAAGTGGCATAATTTTACCAAAAACTACAATTTTGACAGTTAGGTACATTTTTTGAAAACAAATATTACTTTTTTGAAAAATTATATGACTCAAACAGTGTGTCCTTTAAAGGCGCAAAAAATGTCGGAAGCAGTTTTTTTAATTTCTTTTTCATTTTCTAGCAAATTGGATTAAGAGGTGAAAAAAGGCGTAAAATTGACCTATTTACAACTCATTCAGGCTTTTCAGATTTTAAAATATTTTTACGTAACTTTTATAAACTTGTAGCTATAATCCATACGAAGAGAATGTATGTGAAAATTAGTTTGTAATATAAGCAGTTGCCGAGAAATAGGCAATTTTGCATGAGTCACTTTTCACGTAATTTTGGCTGTAAAAGAATCAATTATTATTCGATTTTCAATTTTCTTTCGCCATTGGATGCCTAATGCCATAGTGGACTATGTCAAACCATTTTACCCCTTGCGCTGCCACCGGAAATGACGTCATTTGCTCAAAACTTAAATTTTAGCCTTCAAAAAACAATATTTTATTCAAATGAGTCGTATTTGTTATTTTTTTCAAATTGTGATATTTGATTCTATTGATCAAATAGATTGAACCCATACGATCATACAGATACCACAAAATGGTTTCTAACTTGTACGGTTGCAGAGAAATGGGCGATTTTCCTTAAGTCACTTTTTAAGGTTTTGGGTCTATAAAAGTGTCAGTTATTATTCGATTTTCATAAAATTTTCACCATATGATATCTTGTGTCATTTATGATTTCATAGAACTAATTTAACATTTTCAGTATCACCGGAAGTAATGTCATTTTGGCAAAAACTGTATTTTTAGCCTTCAAAACAGACATTTTTTTCAAATGAGTCTGATTTGTAATATATTTCAAATTATGATATTTGATTCCAATCAACAAATGGATTGAACCCATACGATCATATAGATACCAAAAGATAGTTTTTATCGTGTACGGTTGCCGAGAAATAGACGATTTTCTACAAGTCACTTTTCAAGGTTTTGGGTCTATAAAAGTGGCAATTCTCATTCGATTTACATACAATTTTCGCCATTATGCTGCCTTATGCCATTTCTGATTTCATAAAACTAATTGAACATTTTCATTATCACCGGAAGTAATGAAATTTTGCTAGGATCACTTACAAGTAACATATATATAAAATGAATTGATATTGCTGGATTTGGTTGATTCTTCGTCCATTTTATTTGATGTTTACAATGCTTATGTGGAAACCTGTTTGATGGTTTCATTGGTATCGGAAGTGACGTATGTTTAAGGGTAAAGTGACGTGGCACCAGTGAAACCCGTCATTCCTGCATGCAGGTCTAGTTATTAGGGTTTCACACTGCGAAGCTTGTGTGAAACACTATTGTTTTTGTTAAAATTATTATTCTTATTATTATTATTATTCTTCTTTTGTTTTGAGTAGATCTCAGCAACTGCTTGTCGCATCGTTACGATTTCTTCGGTTTTACTGGGAAAGTGGGTGTGACTTAGAGGATAAAGCTATTTTGAACGTTCTGCGACAATGCGAAATGTCCGAAATCACCGAAGTTATCGTTTTTGAAAATATTGCAGTAATTTTAACAATAATCATTGGATTTTAACTTTCGATACATTTTGGCATAGCCTGAGACAGGGCACATAGCTACGCTACTTTCGATTTTTGATTTTCGGCAAATCTTCGAAGATATTAGGCGCCAAATTTCGAAAATTTAAAATTTTACAAAAAACTTTTTTATTTATGAATATTTTTTAGTCGTATTGTGCACAGAATTAAAGAGTCATCTGCCTAGTGCAAAAATGTTAAAAAAATTTGTCTCAGTAATTTTCCTTGGCCGCTATTGGCTAATTCAGTTTTTCAGTCCTAGATTAATTTTTTATTGTTCGATTTGTATAAAACAAAGTTCATATGCTTCGTTGTCTCAATTGTCATTTTTTTTATTACCGGAAGTGTTATCTGTCGGCACCGAAAGTGGCATAATTTTACCAAAAACTACAATTTTGACAGTTAGGTACCATTTTTCGAAAACAAATATTATTTTTTTGAAAAATTATTTGACTCAAAGAGTGTGCCCTTTCAAGGCGCAAAAAATGGCGGAAGCAGTTTTTTTAATTTCGATTTCATTTTCGAGCAAATTCGATTAAATGGCTAAAAATGGTGTAAAATTGACTCATTTACAACCTATTCAGGCTTTTCAGATTTTAAAATATTTCTTCGTAACTTTTATAAACTTGTAGCTATAATCCATACGAAGAAAATGTATGTTAAAATTAGTTTGTAATATAAACAGTTACCAAGAAATGGACAGTTCTGTACAAGTCACTGTTTTCGTTATTTTGCCTGTAAAATAGTCAATTATGATTGGATTTTTATAAAAGTGACATCATTTGATTCAAAAAGCATGTAGCGTCATATCAAGTTGATTACAATTTAAAATTGACACCGGAAGTGACGTCATTTTGTCAAAAACTGCATTTTAAACTTTTTAAATCAATGTTTTATTCAACCAAGAATTACTTAATATGTATTAATAATTTTAACTTTTGGTTTAAATTCACATATAAACACAACTCATATGGTCATATACATATCATAAAATTGTTTCTAACTTGTTCGGTTGCCGAGAAATAGACGGTTTTCTACAGGCCACTTTTGAAGGTTTTTGGGCCATAAAAGTGTCAATTATTATTCGATTTTCATAAACGTTACACCATGTTATACCTAATGCCATTTAGGATTTCATACAAGTAATTTAAGATTTTCATTATCACCGGAAGTAACATCATTTTGGCAAAAACTGTATTTTTAGCCTTCAAAACAGATATTTTATTCAAATGAGTCTGTTTTGAAATGTTTTTCAAATTATGGTATTTGATGCCAATCAACAAATAAAATGAACCCATACGATCGTACAGATACCACAAAATGGTTTCTAACTTGTACGGTTGCAGAGAAATAGCCGATTTTCTACAAGTCACTTTTCAAGTTTTTTGGTCTTTAAAAGTGGCAATTATTATTCGATTTACATAAAATTTTCACTATATGATATCGTATGCCATTTCTGATTTCATAAAACTAATTGAACATTTTCATTAACACCGGAAGAAATGTAATTTTGTCAAGATCATTTACAAGTAACACATGTATAAAATGAATTGATATTGCTGGATTTGGTTGATTCTGCATCCATTTTATTTGTGTGCAATGTTAATTTGGAAACCTGTTTAATGGTTTCGTTGGTACCGGAAGTGACATATGTTCAAGGGTAACCTGGCACCGGAAGTGACATGTTTAAGGGTAACATGGCACCAGTGAAACCCGTCATTCCTGCATGCAGGTCTAGTTCTTATTATTATTATCATTATTCTTCTTTTGTTTTGAGTAGATCTCAGCAACTACGTGTCGCATCGTTACGATTTCTTCGGTTTTACTGGGAAAGTGGGTGTGACTTAGAGGATAAAGCTATTTTGAACGTTCTGCGACAATGCGAAATGTCCGAAATCACCGAAGTTATCGTTTTTACAAATATTGCGGTAATTTTAACAATAATCATGGGATTTTAACTTTCGATACATTTTGGCATAGCTGGAGACAGGGCACATAGCTGCGCTACTTTCGATTTTTGATTTTCGGCAAATCTTCGAAGATATTAGGCGCCAAATTTCGGAAATTTAAAATTTTACAAAAAACTTTTTTATTTATGAATATTTTTTAGTCGTGTTGTGCACAGAATTAAAGAGTCATCTGACTTGCGCAAAAATGTTAAAAAAATTTGTCTCAGTAATTTTCCTTGGCCTCCATTGGCTAATTCAGTTTTTCAGTCCTAGATTAATTTTTTATTGTTCGATTTGTATAAAACAAAGTTCATATGCTTCGTTGTCTCAATTGTCATTTTTTTATTACCAAAAGTGTTATCTGTCGGCACCGGAAGTGGCATAATTTTACCCAAAACTACAATTTTGACAGTTAGGTACATTTTTTGAAAACAAATATTATTTTTTTGAAAAATTATATGACTCAAAGAGTGTGTCCTTTAAAGGCGCAAAAAATGTCGGAAGCAGTTTTTTTAATTTCTTTTTCATTTTCTAGCAAATTGGATTAAGAGGTGAAAAAAGGCGTAAAATTGACCTATTTACAACTCATTCAGGCTTTTCAGATTTTAAAATATTTTTATGTAACTTTTATAAACTTGTAGCTATAATCCATACGAAGAGAATGTATGTGAAAATTAGTTTGTAATATAAGCAGTTGCCGAGAAATAGGCAATTTTGCATGAGTCACTTTTCACGTAATTTTGGCTGTAAAAGAATCAATTATTATTCGATTTTCAATTTTCTTTCGCCATTGGATGCCTAATGCCATAGTGGACTATGTCAAACCATTTTACCCCTTGCGCTGCCACCGGAAATGACGTCATTTGCTCAAAACTTAAATTTTAGCCTTCAAAAAACAATATCTTATTCAAATGAGTCGTATTTGTTATTTTTTTCAAATTGTGATATTTGATTCTATTGATCAAATAGATTGAACCCATACGATCATACAGATACCACAAAATGGTTTCTAACTTGTACGGTTGCCGAGAAATGGGCGATTTTCCTTAAGTCACTCTTCAAGGTTTTTGGTCTATAAAAGAGTCAGTTATTATTCGATTTTCATAAAATTTTCACCATATGATATCTTGTGTCATTTATGATTTCATAGAACTAATTTAACATTTTCAGTATCACCGGAAGTAATGTCATTTTGGCAAAACTGTATTTTTGGCCTTCAAAACAGACATTTTTTTCAAATGAGTCTGATTTGTAATATATTTCAAATTATGATATTTGATTCCAATCAACAAATGGATTGAACCCATACGATCATATAGATACCAAAAGATAGTTTTTATCGTGTACGGTTGCCGAGAAATAGACGATTTTCTACAAGTCACTTTTCAAGGTTTTTGGTCTATAAAAGTGGCAATTCTCATTCGATTTACATACAATTTTCGCCATTATGCTGCCTTATGCCATTTCTGATTTCATAAAACTAATTGAACATTTTCATTATCACCGGAAGTAATGAAATTTTGCCAGGATCACTTACAAGTAACATATATATAAAATGAATTGATATTGCTGGATTTGGTTGATTCTTCGTCCATTTTATTTGATGTTTACAATGCTTATGTGGAAACCTGTTTGATGGTTTCATTGGTATCGGAAGTGACATATGTTTAAGGGTAACGTGGCACCGAAAGTGACGTGACACCAGTGAAACCCGTCATTCCTGCATGCAGGTCTAGTTCTTATTATTATTATTCTTCTTTTGTTTTGAGTAGATCTCAGCAACTGTTTGTCGCATCGTTACGATTTCTTCGGTTTTACTGGGAAAGTGGGTGTGACTTAGAGGATAAAGCTATTTTGAACGTTCTGCGACAATGCGAAATGTCCGAAATCACCGAAGTTATCGTTTTTGAAAATATTGCAGTAATTTTAACAATAATCATTGGATTTTAACTTTCGATACATTTTGGCATAGCCTGAGACAGGGCACATAGCTACGCTTCTTTCGATTTTTGATTTTCGGCAAATCTTCGAAGATATTAGGCGCCAAATTTCGTAAATTAAAAATTTTACAAAAAACATTTTTATTTATGAATATTTTTTAGTCGTATTGTGCACAGAATTAAAGAGTCATCTGCCTAGTGCAAAAATGTTAAAAAATTTTGTCTCAGTAATTTTCCTTGGTTGCCATTGGCTAATTCAGTTTTTCAGTCCTAGATTAATTTTTTATTGTTCGATTTGTATAAAACAAAGTTCATATGCTTCGTTGTCTCAATTGTCATTTTTTTCATTACCGGAAGTGTTATCTGTCGGCACCGGAAGTGGCATAATTTTACCAAAAACTACAATTTTGACAGTTAGGTACCATTTTTCGAAAACAAATATTATTTTTTGGAAAAATTATTTGACTCAAAGAGTGTGCCCTTTCAAGGCGCAAAAAATGTCGGAAGCAGTTTTTTTAATTCCGATTTCATTTTCGAGCAAATTCGATTAAATGGCTAAAAATGGTGTAAAATTGACCTATTTACAACCCATTCAGGCTTTTCAGATTTTAAAATATTTCTTCGTAACTTTTATAAACTTGTAGCTATAATCCATACGAAGAAAATGTATGTTAAAATTAGTTTGTAATATAAGCAGTTCCCAAGAAATGGGCAGTTCTGTACAAGTCACTGTTTTCGTTATTTTGCCTGTAAAATAGTCAATTATAATTGGATTTTTATAAAAGTGACATCATTTGATTCAAAAAGCATGTAGCGTCATATCAAGTTGATTACAATTTAAAATTGACACCGGAAGTGACGTCATTTGGTCAAAAACTGCATTTTAAACTTTTTAAATCAATGTTTTATTCAACCATGAATAACTTAATATGTATTAATAATTTTAACTTTTGGTTTAAATTCACATATAAATACAACTCATATGGTCATATAGATATCATAAAATTGTTTCTAACTTGTTCGGTTGCCGAGAAATAGTCGGTTTTCTACAGGTCACTTTTGAAGGTTTCGGGGCCATAAAAGTGTCAATTATTATTCGATTTTCATAAACGTTACACCATGTTATACCTAATGCCATTTGTGATTTCATACAAGTAATGTAAGATTTTCATTATCACCGGAAGTAACGTAATTTTGGCAAAAACTGAATTTTTAGCCTTCAAAACAGATATTTTATTCAAATGAGTCTGTTTTGAAATCTTTTTCAAATTATGGTATTTGATGCCAATCAACAAATAGAATGAACCCATACGATCATACAGATACCACAAAATGGTTTCTAACTTGTACGGTTGCAGAGAAATAGTAGATTTTCTACAAGTCACTTTTCAAGTTTTTTTGGTCTTTAAAAGTGGCAATTATTATTCGATTTACATAAAATTGTCACTATATGATATCGTATGCCATTTCTGATTTCATAAGACTAATTGAACATTTTCATTAACACCGGAAGTAATTTAATTTTGTCAAGATCATTTACAAGTAACAAATGTATAAAATGACTTGATATTGCTGGATTGATTGGTTGATTCTACGTCCATTTTATTTGTGTGCAATGTTAATTTGGAAACCTGTTTAGTGGTTTCGTTGGTACCGGAAGTGACATATCTTCAAGTGTAACTTGGCACCGAAAGTGACATGTTTAAGAGTAACTTTGCACCAGTGAAACCCGTCATTCCTGCATGCAGGTCTAGTTCTTATTATTATTATTATTATTATTCAGATTCCAATTTGAATAGATCTCAGCAACTACGTGTCGCATCGTTACGATTTCTTCGGTTTTACTGGGAAAGTGGGTGTGACTTAGAGGATAAAGCTATTTTGAACGTTCTGCGCCAATGCGAAATGTCCGAAATCACCGAAGTTATCGTTTTTGAAAATATTGCAGTAATTTTAACAATAATCATTGGATTTTAACTTTCGATACATTTTGGCATAGCCTGAGACTGGGCACATAGCTACGCTACTTTCGATTTTTGATTTTCGGCAAATCTTCGAAGATATTAGGCGCCAAATTTCGAAAATTTAAAATTTTACTAAAAATTTTTTTATTTATGAATATTTTTTAGTCGTATTGTGCACAGAATTAAAGAGTCATCTGACTAGCGCAAAAATGTTAACATTTTTTGTCTCAGTAATTTTCCTTGGCCGCCATTGGCTAATTTAGTTTTTCAGTCCTAGATTAATTTTTTATTGTTCGATTTGTATAAAACAAAGTTCATATGCTTCGTTGTCTCAATTGTCATTTTTTTTGTTACCAATAATGTTATCTGTCGGCACCGGAAGTGGCATAATTTTACCAAAAACTACAATTTTGACAGTTATTTTCTTATTTCGAAAACAAATATTATTTTTTTGAAAAATTATATGACTCAAAGAGTGTGTCTTTTCAAGGCGCAAAAAATGTAGGAAGCAGTTTTTTTAATTTCGATTTCATTTTCGAGCAAATTCGATTAAGAGGCTAAAAATGGTGTAAAATTGGCCTATTTACAACCTATTCAGGCTTTTCAGATTTTAAAATATTTCTTCGTAACTTTTATAAACTTGTAGCTATAATCCATACGAAGAAAATGTATGTTAAAATTCGTTTGTAATATAAGCAGTTACCAAGAAATGGGCAGTTCTGTACAAGTCACTGTTTTCGTTATTTTGCCTGTAAAATAGTCAATTATGATTGGATTTTTATAAAAGTGACATCATTTGATTCAAAAAGTATGTAGCGTCATATCAAGTTGATTGCAATTTAAAATTGACACCGGAAGTGACATCTTTCGGTCAAAAAATGCATTTTAAACTTTTTAAATCAATGTTTTATTCAACCAAGAATAGCTTAATATGTATTAATAATTTTAACTTTTGGTTTAAATTCACATATAAACAAAAGTCGTGTGGTCATATAGATATCATAAAATGGTTTCTAACTTATTCGGTTGCCGAGAAATAGACGGTTTTCTGCAGGTCACTTTTGAAGGTTTCGAGGCCATAAAAGGGTCAATTATTATTCGATTTTCATAAACGTTATACCATGTTATACCTAATGCCATTTGTGATTTCATACAAGTAATTTAAGATTTTCATTATCACCAGAAGTAACGTCATTTTGGCAAAAACTAAATTTTTAGCCTTCAAAACAGATATTTTATTCAAATGAGTCTGTTTTGAAATCTTTTTCAAATTATGGTATTTGATGCCAATCAACAAATAGAATGAACCCATACGATCATACAGATACCAAAAAATGGTTTCTAACTTGTACGGTTGCAGAGAAATAGCTGATTTTCTACAAGTCACTTTTCAAGTTTTTTGGTCTTTAAAAGTGGCAATTATTATTCGATTTACATAAAATTTTCAGTATATGATATCGTATGCCATTTCTGATTTCATAAGACTAATTGAATATTTGCATTAACACCGGGAGTAATTTAATTTTGTCAAGATCATTTACAAGTAACAAATGTATAAAATGAATTGATATTGCTGGATTTTGTTGATTCTGCGTCCATTTTATTTGTGTGCAATGTTAATTTGGAAACCTGTTTAGTGGTTTCGCTGGTACCGGAAGTGACATATGTTCAAGGGTAACTTGACACCGGAAGTGACATGTTTAAGGGTAACAGGACACCAGTGAAACCCGTCATTCCTGCATGCAGGTCTAGTTTATTATCATTATTAACATTACAATATTGTAGACATTATTAATATGTTGACCAATCTGATTAAACTACAGATCTATATTTCGTTTCGTTTTTTTTATTCTTTCGATGGCCTACACTACAAGAAGATCTAGCCATTTGTACGAGGGGCTTTTGACCCTATGGCGCCAGACATTGATTAATCAATCAGTGTTGACATTCTAGTGGCTTAGCAACACTTCCACACATGACATGCTTTCATTGGCTAATACCTCACTTCATCCAGAATGCCTCTTCCAGATTCTAGTGTAGTAAAGACAAATAAAACGAAATATTGAACTATACAAGGATCTGTGTTTTAATCAGATTGCATCAAAGAGTCAATAGGAAGACGATTACTAGTCTGAGTCCACTTATACTGAACTTAATCCAAGAGTTGTTTCCCCTTTTAAATAATTTCAATTTCTCAACGCAATATATCATGATAGCTTTGTATAGCCGATATTATTAACAAGGTTGTCAATAATCATCTGTTTCTTAATTTCATTTTAAATATTTCAATAAACTATATAAATTATGTAGGGCTGTACAATGTGAATTATAACCATATAGGACTACAGTGTCTGTTATAACCTTGAAGGACTGTACAGAGTATGCTATAACTACGTAGGACTGTACAGTGTGAGTTATAATTATGTAGGACTGTACATTGTTCTATCTGTGTAGGACTGTACAATGTTATAACTGTGTAGGACTGTACAGTGTATGTTATAACTGTGGAGGACTGTACAGTGTATGTGATAAGGACTGTACAATGTTATAACTGTGTAGGAGGTGTTATTCCCATCAAAAACAGACCATTCTGTAGAACTTGGTGAGCTGCTTTCATTAAATATAATCTGGGAAACATAATGACCAGTAGATGAGGCTGACAATCCTAAAAATATTAAAAAAGTAGACAAATATTATCATAATAATATTATCGTGAATCTATTTCAAATTCGATATGGGTATTCCCCTGGTATTCCCACAAAATTATGAGAGTGCTCCAATGCAAACCCATCAATTTTGTCAAAATGCATCAAAATCATTGTGGGTCTTTATAAGACTGTATAATTTTACCCCTAAAATACAGGCTTGTAGGATAGACAGTAAACTCAAACTCTACAGACAGGGGGCGGGGGAGATTCTACTCCCACTCATTGTAAATTAAGGGTCTTTAGCAGTGGGAGGAAACAGGAGTACCCAGAGAAAACCTACAAGGTTGGACAGGCAACCCTATTCCTTGTCATGTACAACCGGGAAATCAAACCACACCAGTTGACTCAATGACAGACCTCGTGATGCAGCACGCACATGAGTTGATTATGGTCTGGATAGGTTAAGTAATGTCTAATTGATAATTTAGATAACATTTCCCGCCTAATGAAAGACCTGCAATTGGCAGATTTAGCTCTTGCATAATGTATAATTGAAGAATGAACTTACACAAAGTATATGTATTCTACTATAGTAGGAACTTAAACAACGACTCAGTGATATCAGGAAATTGGCAACCTGAAATAAAAAATAAAAATAGATATCAATCTGATGTATCTTGTTATTCGTCTCTTTCAATATCAAACTTTATAGATACATGTAACAAAGGATTATCATTCACTTGACTAGATCATTTCGGGACTAACATATAGCTTAATTCTATTTTTATAATTCGCTTGCACAAGAGCCTTTAGCAATTTAGCTGTGGGAGGAAACTGGACTGTGATGTTGGACACGATGTTGGACAGTCGAGGTTTAACTCAATGACAGACTTTGTAATCTGAAGAGCATGTGTTAAAATATTCAGCCCGACAACACACCACAAATATTAAAAGGTGATGGAATCTGAACATCTTCCCTAGCAATGGGTATTACATTAGTCCTTTAAGAACTGCAGTCTGATCCGTGAACTTTAACAGAATACCTTTAAACCAAGCTAAATCTGAATAAATACCCGAAAATTCGAAAAAAAAGTTAAAGGGTATATACATGTATTTCTAATGAGACACAGTGGCTTACTAACCACAGGAAGGGACAAATTGATAGGTGAACAGACCGACATGTTTGGTTGTATCCATATAGAAAACAATTTGCTGTACCTTATGTGTGTGTATTTTAGCGTTGATATCCGATGATGTTGGTCCGAGATTTTCTACGCATGATTTCACCATTTCAGGATACACATATATATAGTTATATAATAATGTCCATTCCTCCTACAAATACACCGTAAAAATAGTATACTATAAAAAAATCAAAAATTAAACACACCAACTAAATTAAAGTGGCATTGAGATGGCATTTCTCACTATAATAGTTGAAAACTAGATAATGTAAATGGAATATGCTGAAAATTTCAGCCAAAATGCTCCACTCTGAACCAAGATATTGGAGAACACATACACAGAGTTCAAGTCATATACTCCAAAACAAAACAAATACTCAGGGTACAAGTCTTATACTCTAAAACCAAACCAACCTCGTGGGTTTCCTCCGGGTACTCCGGTTTCCTCCCACTGCTAAAGACCCCTACGCGCAAGCGAATTATTAAAATAAAATGAAACCATATGTTAGTCCCGAAATGACCTAGTTTGTGTTGAGTGGACGTTAAACCCCATTTCTCTCTCTCTCTCTCTCTAAAACCAAACAAATACACAGAGTACAAGTCTTATACTCTAAAACAAAACAAATACACAGAGTAAAGTTTTATACTCTAAAACAAAACAAATACACAGAGTACGAGTAAAACAAAACAAATGCACAGAGTACACGTCATATACTCTAAAACAAAGCAAATACACAGAGTACACATCATATACTCTAAAACAAAGCAAATACACAGAGTACACGTCATATACTCTAAAACAAAACAAATACACAGAGTACACGTCATATACTCTAAAACAAAGCAAATACACAGAGTACGAGTAAAATAAAAAGATAGGCTGGCACTGCCAGGCAGGATACGCCCACATTTTCGAGAGATGGATAGAGAACAAGCAATACCGAAAGTGATTTTTCCTACATCATTAAGTTAGAATTTGATAAGTGCAAATTTCGAAATGAATTAAGTTCTTTGGGTTATAAAAAGGTTCATTTCAGTAGGCTTCAAATTCGACTGGGGATCATGTTCCTAAGTGGGTAAGATGCTGGCTCGGTAGCCTTGAGGTTGGGTGTTTGATCCCTGCATTGGGTGACAAAGTTCATCTAGATTTTCAGGCGTGGTTTCCCTTTGTTAGTGATGAAGGATGGATGGCCTGACAAGAACAGCTGTCAATTTTGGTCTGATTTTCACGAAATTCCACCACAACCTTCATTATGATGTAACGGTGATAAAATCAAACGGTGTTTTAAATGGGATAATAATTCTGACCTCCAGAGGGACCACAAAAGGTCATTTTTCGGACAATCAGGGGCCATAATTCAGGAAGTTACGATCCAATGGGCGCAAATATCGAAAAGAACCAAGATATTTGGGTTATAAACATGCATGTCAAGTTTCATCAAAATCGGTTCAAAATTGTGACCTCTATAGGGTCCACAACCTTGATATAACATATTTTCACACTAATCGCGTACAAACGGCGGCCATTTTGTCTGTCAATTTTGGTCCGATTTTCACGAAATTTTACCTCAATCGTAATTACCGTGTAACGGTGATATAATCAAACGTTTTTTTAAATCGGATAATAATTTTGACCTCCAGTGGGACCACAAGCTAAAAAGGGTGATTTTTCGTACAATCAGGGGCCATAATTCAGGAAGTTACGAATCAATGAGCGCAAATATCAAAAGGAACCAAGATCTTTGGGTTATAAACATGCATGTCAAGTTTCATCAAAATCAGTTCAAAATTGTGACCTCTATAGGGTCCACAACCTTGATATAACAGGTTTTCACACTATTCGCGTACAAACGGCGGCCATTTTGTCCGTCAATTTTGGTTCAATTTTCACGAAATTCAAACTCAACCTTCATTACCATGTAACGGTGATATAATCAAACGGTTTTTTAAATCGGATAATAATTTTGACCTCCAGAGGGACCACAAGCTAAAAAGGTCAATTTTTCGGACAATCAGGGGCCATAATTCAGGAAGTTACGATCTGATGGGTGCAAATATGGAAAGGAACCAAGATCTTTGGGTTATAAACATACATGTCAAGTTTCATCAAAATTGGTTCAAAATTGTTACCTCTATAGGGTCCACAACCTTGATATAACATATTTTCACACTATTCGCGTACAAATGGCGGCCATTTTGTATGGCAATTTTGGTCCGATTTTCTCGAAATTCGAACTCAACCTCCCTTAGGGTGTAACGGTGATATAATCAAACGGTTTTTTAAATCGAATAATAATTGTGACCTCCAGAGGGACCACAAGCTAAAAAGGGTGATTTTTCGGACAATCAGGGGCCATAATTCAGGAAATTACGAACCGATGGGCGCAAATATCGAAAGGAACCAAGATCTTTGGGTTATAAACATGCATGTCAAGTTTCATCAAAATCGGTTCAAAATTGTGACCTCTATAGGGTCCACAAGCTAAAAACGTGATTTTTCGTACAATCAGGGGCCATAATCCATGAAGTTTTGATCCGATACATGCCAATATCGAAAGGAACCGAGATCTTATGGGGATAAACCTATATTTCAAGTTTCGTCAAAATCGGATAAGAATTGTGACCTGTAGAGAGTCCACAAACAAATTGTGGACGGACGGACGTCCGGACGGACAGGGGCGACGACATAATACGTCCACATGAAAATGTGGGCGTATAACAAATGGTTGATAATGATATCTGTACGGGTGATGAAACATAGCGCATGATAATAAAATTCAGACGTAGTATATCCATATAAGTGTGTTTATTTTTCGTGAAATCTATTCATATATGTCTTAAAAGGATTTTTCAATAATGAGGTTCAAGAGTGTAAGTGAAATGTCAAACCACAGACTGGGCTTTTAGTTTTGGGACTGGTTAACAGAGTCTAAACTGATGAATATATATCATTGCGTTACCTCCTCCCGTAACGATTCAAACTTCACTTCATCGACATCAGGCAGACTGGGATAAACACCTGTAAAATAAATATACAAAACAGGAAAATATATACACTTGTAACACATCAATATATAAACACCTATATTAATACATACATCAATAAATAAAAACCTATCCAATATGGGCAAATATCGACAGGAACCAAGATCTTGGGTTATAAACATGCATGTCAAGTTTCATCCAAATCGATTTAAAATTGTGACCTCTATAGGATCCAGAAGTTAAAGATTATTCGTACAATCAGGGGCTATAATCCATGAAGTTACAGTCCGATACAACCCAATATCGACAGGAAACGAGATCTTAGGGTGATAAACCTATATTTCCAGTTTCATTGAAATCGGATAAAAATTGTGAGGTGTAGACTGTTCACAATCAATTGTGGACGTACTGAATGGGACGGACGGACAGGGGCGACGACAATATATGTCCACATGAAAATATATAAAAATCACATGCGTATAAAATTACATGTACTATAATACCTTTTTCAACACCATCGTTATAATGTTTAAATAACGTAGCCAATCGGGCACAGTTATACATAACAAATGATCCTGCTCTATTGTCCAATCCCTGACCATCTTTATTCTCTTGTAAATCTAATTTAACCTTCAAATAAATAGATTTATACGCATTTTTAATGAAATGTTACTACAAAAAGGTAAATGAAATGTTACTACAAAAAGGTGAATGAAATGTTACTACAAAAAGGTGAATGAAATGTTACTACAAAAAGGTGAATGAAATGTTACTACAAAAAGGTGAATGAAATGTTACTACAAAAAGGTGAATGAAATGAAGTTTTACCACCTACTTTCCCGTAATCTGGAAAAACCTAGTAACACTGTTGAAGGTAGTTTTTTTAGATGAAGATAATTAGAAGCCTTTTCAGTGAAGGAGAAAAAAGCCTATTATTATATACATGTGTACTAAGTCCAAATATGGGTCTAACTCAATTTTCACCAAAATTTTGACTTACTAGGTTTTTCCAGATTACGGGAGTACTGCTCTGCACTGACTGGGCCAATGAATAGAGAAAGAGAGGAATGGGGTTTAACGTCCACTCAACACAAACTAGGTCATTTCAGGACTAACATATGTTTTTTAAAATTTTATTTCAATAATTCAGTTGCGGCAGTGGTCTTTAGCAGTGGGAGAAAACGGGAGTGCCCAGAGGAAACCCACGAGGTTGAGAAGGCGCCCCTATCTCCATGCCACATACGCTCACACCAGGCTCGAAACCACAGCCGCAAGCCAGAGGTGACCGGCCAGCTAGAGGTCGAAGCGTGACACTCTAGACCACTAGGCCATCCCAACCCCCCTGGGCTAATGAAGATGGCATACACCATACCGTGTACTATGAGGGAAATTTTGGCTGAACAGCGGTGCTCTGACCTAATCTTAAACAGTTCATCACATAAAGGTCGAATAGCTTGGACGGCGAATAGTTCAAAATATAAGGAAACTTACATGAATAAAATATTTCAAAGTTTTTTGAAATTCCTTACATATTCAAAAAAATCAAATACCTGGAGATTTCCCTATTTTAAGATATAATTTTAAACTTAATATAAAAAGCGTACTATATTTCTGGCTGTAGTAGATAACATTTCAAAGCGTAAACCGGCTACTGTTAATGATTTTAATGTATCCTTCCACCTATCACTGGTCACCTGCTCACCATACTTCATCATTGTAGATTCTACCATCTGCTCGTATCGTAGACTTGAATTATAAATAGAAAAACAAAATAAATAACTTCATGTCATTTAACAGAGTTACTTCCCTTAGAGATGTATCTATAGATCAGTGGTTCTCAACCTTTTTTTGCTAACAACACAACTTGGAATACAAAAAACATTAACAGCACACCTATCTAAATATGTATCAAAAATATTTGAATTTAGCAAAGTAAAAACATGGCAAATCGTAGATGGCAAACAACTGTACGCTCAGACTAGTCATTAGACACATAGAATGATAAACAAAAAGAAAAATAGGTTGCCAGGCAACGAAACATACGCCCACACAGCAGCCAAATCGTCCGGGCAGTCAACAAGAGTTGTCGCATATTAAGGAATTATCAGAAAATCATTAGAATTTGTTTGGTTTTTATAATCAAACGTTTTTTTTTTAAATCAGATAATAATTGTGACCTACAGAGGCACAACAAGCTAAAAAGGGTGATTTTTCGTACAATCAGGGGAAATAATTCAGGAAGTAATGACCCGATGGGCGCAAATATCGAAAGGAACCAAGATCTTTGGGTCATAAACATACATGTCAAGTTTCATCAAAATCGATTCAAAATTGTGACCTCTATAGGGTCACAACCTTGATATAACATATTTTCACACTATTCGTGTATAAACGGCGGCCATTTTGTTCGTCAATTCTAGTCCGATTTTCACGTAATTCAAACTCTCTCTTCATTACCATGTAACGGTGATATAGTCAAACGTTTTTTTAAATCGGATAATAATTTTGACCTCCAGAGGGACCACAAGCTAAAAAGGGCAATTTTTTTGGACAATCAGGGGCCATAATTCAGGAAGTTACGATCCGATGGGCGCAAATATCGAAAGGAACCCAGATCTTTGGGTTATAAACATACATGTCAAGTTTCATCCAAATCGGTTCAAAATTGTGACCTCTATAAGGTCCACAACCTTGATATAACATATTTTCACACTATTCACGTACAAATGGCGGCCATTTTGTCCGTCAATTTTGGTCCGATTTTCACGAAATTCTAAATCAACCTTCATAACCATGGAACGGTGATATAATCAAACGTTTTTTTAAATCGGATAACAATTTTGACCTCCAGAGGGACCACAAGCTAAAAAGGGCGATTTTTCGGACAATCAGGGGCCATAATTCAGGAAGTTACGATCCGATTGGCGCAAACATCGAAAGGAACCAAGATCTTTGGGTTATAAACATGCATTTCAAGTTTCATCCAAATCGGTTCAAAATTGTGACCTCTACACTGTTCACAACCTTGATATAACATATTTTCACACTATTCGCGTACAAATGGCGGCCATTTTGTCCGTCAATTTTGGTCCGATTTTCACGAAATTCGAACTCAACCTTCATAACCATGGAACGGTGATATAATCAAACGGTTTTTTAAATCCGATAACAATTTTGACCTCCAGAGGGACCACAAGCTAAAAAGGGCAATTTTTCGGACAATCAGGGGCCATAATTCAGGAAGTTACGATCCGATGGGCGCAAATATCGAAAGGAACCAAGATCTTTGGGTTATAAACATACATGTCAAGTTTCATCAAAATCGGTTCAAAATTGTGACCTCTATAAGGTCCACAACCTTGATATAACATATTTTCACACTATTCGCGTACAAACGGCGGCCATTTTGTCCGTCAATTTTGGTCCGATTTTCACGAAATTCGAACTCAACCTTCATAACCATGCAACGGTGATATAATCAAACGATTTTTTAAATCGGATAACAATTGTGACCTCCAGAGGGACCACAAGCTAAAAAGAGCGATTTTTCGGACAATCAGGGGCCATAATTCAGGAAGTTACGATCCGATGGGCGCAAATATCGAAAGGAACCAAGATCTTTGGGTTATAAACATACATGTCAAGTTTCATCCAAATCGGTTCAAAATTGTGACCTCTACACTGTTCACAAGCTAAAAAACGTGATTTTTCGTACAATCAGGGGCCATAACCCATGAAGTTACAGTCCGATACATGCCAATATCGAAAGGAACCGAGATTTTATGGTGATAAACCTATGTTTTAAGTTTCATTGAAATCGGATAAAAATTGTGACCTGTAGACTGTTCACAAAAAAAATGTGGACGGACGGACGGACGGACGGACGGACGGACGGACGGACAGGGGCGACGACAATATACGTCCACATAAAAATGTGGGCGTATAAAAACACGGCTAAGAACTAATTTTATTGCAGTGTTTCGAATTTCATCAGTCAAATAGGTGACTTTCTTGGTGAGAAATTTTCAAAGTGTGCCGTTCAAAATCTTGTGGCTGAGAATCACTGTTATAGATTATGTGAATATGCTATAGAATGTTCTGGAATTGATTTCTCGCAATAACTTGAAATGTGTCACTCAAGTAATTTCTAGAGACCAGAAGTGTGTAAACCAAATATATCATTTCAACCAATGACCACAGTCACCATGCTGCACACCATTATCAGTTTTGCTATTCTGTCAAAAGGAATGTTCAAACAGTAAATCCAGATAAATGGGGTTGACGTCCACTCAGCAGAAACTATGATAAAGTAAGTCTGAGAATCAAATATTAGCAGTTTGAGACAGAAAATTAAATCACATTGATGTCTCTGAATAATTCTCTACCTGTGTATTCAGTTGCAAATTTTTAAACAAAGATTTGATATTGAAACAAAGATTTGATATTGAAACAAAGATTTGATATTGAATAAATGTGAAGGAAACTCAGATTACAGTGTATTATTTTGGATGGAAACAGACCTTAACCAGTCAGTCAGGATAATTACTGAAGGTCAAATGAAGAAATGACTGGGTTAGATCTACATGTGTTTGATAAGGCCAACTCACTTCAAGTTAGGTCAAAGGTCACGAGAAACAGGGCTAGCATTAATCCTAACCCTAACCCTGGACCTAGCCCTAATGCTTATCCTACATGTAAGTCAGTGCTTGTGTGGAGACTCAACCTCTCCCACAAATTCTTAAACCTAACCTACAACCTCTCCAACAATCACATGCCCTAGCCTTATTTACATCTCAGCGACCTTGTCAAAATATTTAGTTGGCCTTAACAAATAGATTTAGAAAAATGACAAGACCATAGTCAATCAATTACCTGTATAGTTGTTGACTGGATAACGAAGGCTGTAATGTTTGATTATCAGGTCCTGATGATCTACTTGTTACATCTCCATATACAAAATGACTCTAGAAATAAAAATATCAAATCTATTTACCAACCCATCGAAGAGTAAAACAAGGAAATGATAGAGTTTAAAATGCTAATTTTCGACTCCATCAGGGCGAATGAAGACACACATATACCATACAGTGTGTTATAAGAGAAATTTTGCCAAGACAGCAGTTTAAATTCCAAATTCGTTACCAGAAGACTCAAAGTAAGACCCTATGATCTCCCCAACTCGCTCACGAAAGAAATGAGGAGAGAAAGAGAAATGGGATTTAAGGTCCATTCTACACAAACTTAATCATTTTGGGACTAACACATGGTTCAGTAGCGTGTATGGATCTTTTGGAGGACATAGAGAAAACCCATGAGGTTGGACAGATGACCCTACTCCTTGTCACATACAACCCGGAAATCGAAACCACACTAGTTGACTCAATGAAAGACCTTATGATACAGCGCGTACGTGCTAACCATTTGGCCATCCAACCCCAAAGACAGAAATGGACATTTACGTTACATCACCAATATTTGTCACACAACCCACCTGTTTAATACAATGTGTTTGATTGGTCACGTCTGATATAACCTGATATAATAAATCTATCTGTTGTCGTAGAAACGCTTGTCGTTGTGAAACAAGATGGAGACAGTGCAACGTCTGTTGATTTGACGCGACGGCAGATAAACACTGTAATAAATAACACGCCTCCTTCACTTCAACAGATCCGTCATCTTCAGTTATCACTACACGGGAAAAATAGAAAGATAGGTTGACAGGCAACTAAACATACGCTCACAGCAGTTTACTTTAGTCGTCCGAACAGTCCATAAGGCCTGTCAAGTAAGTATTTTTTTTTGTCAGTAATAAAAAATTTTACAATACACAGTAATATAAAAAAAACAAAATAAAAATTGGGGACAAAAATATTAAAGTCAGTTCGTGAATAACCTGTCAGTTTGGCAGACTGATGTCACGGTGATATTTGACACTTTCACATATGTACTGTAGTTTTATCCATCCGTTATCATTCTGTGGGTGTGGGGGATTGGGAGAGCTCACATAACCTGTGGGTGTGGGGGTGTGGGAGAGCTCACATAACCTGTGGGTGTGGGGGGGGTGGGAGAGCTCACATAACCTGTGGGTGTGGGGGGATGGGAGACTCACATAACCTGTGGGTGTGGGGATTTGGGAGAGCTCACATAACCTGTGGGTGTGGGGGGATGGGAGACTCACATAACCTGTGGGTGTGGGGTTGGGGGGTGGGAGAGCTCACATAACCTGCGGGTGTGGGGTGTTGGGAGAGCTCACATAACCTGTGGGTGTGGGGTGTTGGGAGAGCTCACATAACCTGTGGGTGTGGGGGATGGGAGAGGCCACATAACTTGTGGGTGGGAGAGGCTACATAACCTGTGGGTGTGGGGGGCTGGGAGAGGCCTACTCTTACATGGAATTCCGACTGTGAAATGATCGTTTACATGCAGTCCATTGTGCATACAGGACCGCGGTTTTTTCAGACAACTATCCTGCACCACGCCACTGTCAAGGAGAAACCATGCCCGAAAATTTAGATAAATTTTTTCGGCCACCTGCAGCCTCCTGGCTAGCTACATGTACATTATCCAGTGTCTTACCCACTTAGCCACAATGTCAGATACATGTCCATTTTGAATAGCCCAGTCGGGACAGCAAAACAATAAAACTTTTTTCATTTTACTAAAGTGTTAAAACTCACCATTAACAATACACAGATTTCTATCGTATCCCGACTTCCCCACAGGTAATTTCTTATCCTGGATAAAATTTCTAACATTCAATATCACAGGTAGTCTTTTATCACCATTATCCAGACTTTTGTCGGGATTGATCAATATATGTTTAATTTCTTCACGATATTTACACTGAGTCAATGTCTCTTCACAGTACGTGAGTCTGGATAAACAAGTGTCTGTATTTGTGTCTGTAACATCCAGGTCAAATATATGATAAAGAGACTTAACGCTATCAGGAGGCTGAGATATATTTGGTATAACTTGATATCTGTAAGAAATGAAACACATGTATAATTATCATTTAAACATGCATTATGCAAGAGCTAAATCTGCTTATTACAAGTCTTTCTTTACGCCTGAAATGTTATCTAAATCATCAATTAGACATTAATCAACTTATCCAGACCATAATAAACTCTCGATGTTTAGGCTAGCCTTCGGTGTTGGCTCGATTAGATTCCTATATGCTGCTTAACGGCCATTGATAATCAAATTTAAAATGTGGATAATCAAGACTATGCTGTTTATATTAATGATTTTAGTAATGATGACCGAGGCTAGGCAAAAATTTCACCCGCTTCGTTCTTGGCTCATAGTGGATCAATTTGACTAAAATTTTCAGCAAATCACCTTACACAATCTAGTTTTTAACTATTATAGTGAGAACTGCCAACTCTTTATCTTATCTCAAAAATGTATCTTTAATTTTACCAGTACAATGCGTGAGAGAGAATTTTGCCTGGGTAGCAGCATATCAGCCATTTCTTTTTCTGGAAAGGTTTAGTTACGTCTTAAATGATTGCAGATCCGATTTCCATTCCAACTACCGGTAATCTTTAAGATAGAGAGGAGGGAGGGAGAAATGGAATTTAATGTCCACTTAACATAAAATAGGCCATTTACGAACTAACTTATGGTTTAATTTTATTTCAATAATTCACTTGTGCATAGGGGTCTTTAGTAGATGGAGCTTGGACAGGCAACTCTACTTTATGTCAGGTACATGTACAACAGGGGGATCAAAACCACGCCAGTTGGCTCAATTACAGACTTTATGCTACAGCACGCACAAGCTTCCATTCGACCATACAACTCTCCCATCTTTTAAGATAAGGCAACTATCTTATACTTACCTACTTAGCTACCGTGGCCCCCCCTCCCCAAATATTTTAGATAAGAGAGAGAGAGAAAAATTGGGTTTAATATCCACAACACAAAGAAGGTCATTTTGGGACTAACATATATGGTCTAATTCTATTTCAATAATTTGCTTCCGCGTAGGGGTCTTTAGCAGTAGGAGAAAACAAGAGTACCCAGAGAAAACCCACCAGGCTGGACAGGTATTTTAGATAAGGTACCCAATCTAATTGAAATTCAGATCTATATTTCGTTTCGGTTTTTATAATTCCGATGGCCTACACTACATGTAGATCTAACAAGTTATAGCGGGAGGTCACGTTCAGCCAGTTCAGATGTCAAGCATGCGACACTTGACCCTATAACCTCAGTCATTTGATTAACAAATCAGAATCGTTGTTGCATTGTTTTGATTTCTATCGCTGATAATGCCTACCCACAATTCCGCGCAAAAAAGGTCAAACCCTTGATTCGACAGACAATTTGATTGGCTGCCCTCTCATGTTCCTTAAGCAACGTCCGCGAGTTTTACAAACATCTAACCGTTGCTCACAATTAACGAACTTTTACGCCTGTTGTGTTTACGTGTGACTAATTATAGCATTGTCCAATCAGAGGTCGTGGCACATAACACTCTGTAAATAAACACGGCTCCTCCATAGCAAAAGAAACAGATAAGTTTACAGCCTTTGAAAGCTTTTTTTTTTCAATTGAGAAACTCAAGGAAAATCATAAAAAGCAATAGAAGCAGAAGGAAACCATTTGTTGATCAGCCATGATTTCCAGCAACCTTGACATTGATCGATCCTTGAACTTTGCAACTCGATTGTCACATGTAGACATTTTAGCTAGAAGCGTGACACGATATTTGTACCAATATTTTTAACGAAGGAATCTGATAGGCTCACAATTGAATTTAGTGGCGAAATATGCGGGGTATTACATGAAGGGCTTGATAAGATGTACGTAGTTAAGGCAAGATCAAGTCTTCTATTGAAGATGATATTGTCTATACTTACCCACTAGCTTGTAATAATTTCACTAGATGTTGAAGTAAAACAATATTTCTAATCAATTCAGGGCTTGTTTCAGGTTCATAATCATCGTCGCCAAGGTAACACAGAGTCTTTATAACAACAGTCGTTTGGTCGGATTTCATTCTAGATACACCATAGTTATCTCCCTTTATTAATGTTTCTTTTATCACATTACAGAATGATCGTGGTCGATCAGCGTAAAATACAACAGAATTATATTTATCACTCTCTAAACGTTTGATTGGTAAAAGACGTTCCGATGTTTTTTCTTTTATTTCGGTCTCAAAGTCTTTCATTATCTGTAAATAAGAAATATCACATAACTACATTGAAATAAAATGGAGTTTAACGTCCTACTGCTCAGGGGGGGGGGGGCTAGTGGTCTAGAGTGCCGCGCTTCGACCTCTAGCTGGCCGGTCACCTCTGGCTTGCGGCTGTGGTTTCGAGCCCTGGTGTGAGTGTATGTGGCATGGAGATAGGGGTGCCTTCTCAACCTCGTGGGTTTCCTCCGGGCACTCCGGTTTCCTCCCACTGCTAAAAACCCCTATGCGCAAGCGAATTATTGAAATAAAATTAAACCATATGTTAGTCCCGAAATGACCTGGTTTGTGTTGAGTGGACGTTAAACCCCATTTCTCTCTCTCTCCCCTACTGCTCTGCTCTCATGGGTATATGCCTTACATTGTACTATGAGGGAAATTTTGTTCGGACAGTGGTGCTACTACAGTCTACTCTTATATCGAAATATTAAATTGTCCCTTGCCAGGCCTTTGTTCCTGCACCACTGACAAGGAGAAACCATGCCGAAAAATCCTTATGAACTTACTCAGCCAAAGCAGGGATCGAACTCGCGATCTCCAGATAAATGACTAACCTCTTACTCACTGAGCCATCATGGCAAGAGAGAGAGAGAGAGAGATGGAAATGGGGGTTTAGCGTCCACTCGACACATACTAGGTCATTCTGGGACTAAAATGGTTTCATTAATTTCAATAATCTGCTTGCTCGTAGTGGTCTTTAGCAGTGGGAGGAAACCTGAGTACCTGGAGAAAACCCATGAGGTTGGACAGGCAACCCTATTACTTGCCACGTACAATCGGGGATTCGAAACCACGCCAGCCCCCATGGCTTCCCAAAACTCTTACATTAAACTTATTAAGGAGTCACGGTGGATGGAGCAGACATTAAACCCCAGTGTTACGTATGTCTCCTTTAAAGGGACAATAACACTTTTGCTGGCTTGGTAGCTCCAGAAAATAAATAATAGCCTTATTCTAAGTACTAGATGTTTAAGTGTGCTACTTGTTGTGTAAATTATCCATTACATCCTATTTTACTTGTCCAGAGGGTTCAAAATATTTTAAAATCCAAGTCACATTTGAAAAGGTTTACGTTAACCTTTTCAATATAATGTAGTTGAATTTATCCAATATTTCAAATTAGGTGTGTTAAGATAAAATTTGTGTCATCAATTAATTGCAATATTGTAAAATAATACAATTTGTTGACCAGAATAAAGATTGGGACATATTATAGATACAACAAGAGTGGTATTGAGCCATCCTAGCAGAGATCATAACCACACTATAAAGCTCAGAATACCACGTTCTGCATCTTTCTTCCAAACGAGATAAACAAAAAAATGCCTCCTTGTCTGCATTTCCAAAACAAGGTTTTTTAAATTGCCCTGTTTTTGGAACGAGGTATTTTGTTCAGAATGGGGCTTGGTAAAAATGCCTTGTTTACTAAACATGTTTTTTTTCAAGATAGTTATTAGCGGTATTTGCTATCAGCGAATTTGTACAAATTAAAATTTAAGTTATTTAATACGAAAATAAACCAGTCCAAACTATGATATTATAATCAGAGAAATAGACAAGACAAGAATACATGCCATAGGTGGAGGTGTAAAACTATTGAAGACACACAGCTACCTTGATTAATTTATTGCCCCAATTAGGTATAGGTGTTAAGTAACAACTGAGCTGTTGTGAAAGCTAAATTGGGGTTGTAAATTAATCAAGGTAGCTGTGTGTTTTACCCCTTCACCTAACTGATATCCCAGACAACAAATTAGTGTTTATCTGATCTAAATACAACAAATAATCCATTCTTATTAATCAAAAAAAGCATTAAATTTCATCTAATATTTCCAATACGCCAGATTATTTTTTATGTCTATTGTAAAAAAAATAACTTGACCATAGCTTTGACTGTTTCTGTTGAAACCCCATAACATTGCACAAAATGTTATTGGGGCAAAGTTATATAAATGCACAGCAATACATTTGTTGACTTATACTAATTGTCAATTAAATGGGAAATAAAGCACACCTCATACATTAAAATTTAATTAAAACGTTTAATTATGAAGACATATGGATATTAATAATGCGAAAATAATTTATGGTATGGCATGTATTCTTGTCTCGTTTATTTCTCTGATTATAATATCATAGTTTGGCCTGCTTTTATATTCATATTAAATAACATAAATTTTAATTTTTACAAATTTGCTGATAGCAAATACCGCTAATTATCTTGAAAAAAAACATGTTTAGTAAACAAGGCATTTTACCCACACTCGTTCTGAACAAAATACCTCCTTCCAAAAACAGGGCAATTTAAAAAACCTCGTATTTTTTTTACCTCGTTTGGACAGAAATGCAGAACGAGGCATTCTGAGGTTTATAGTGTCATTTGTTTTTTGTCGGCTTCAGCTGCTTGAAGTTCAATCAAGCTCACTGCAGGTAAAACAATGAATTCTAGTAACATAACATTGAAGAATGCATGTAAACATAGAGAAGGGAACAATTCAATGACCCGTGACACAAACTAGGTAATTTCGGGACTAACATATATGATACAATTTAGTACCAGTAGTGGAAGAAAATCTACTCCTTGTAACAACGATCAAACCGTGGGATCAAACCATGCCCCTCGATTAAATGACAGACCCTATGATTGTGACAGTATTGGGGCTTTAAAGGGACAATAACATTCTTGCTGGCTTGGTAGCTCCAGAAAATAAATAATACCCTTATTCTAAGTACTAGATGTTTAAATGTCCTACCTGTTGTGTAAATTATCCATTACAACCTATTTTATTTGTCCAGAGGGTTCGAAAATATTTTAAAATCCAAGTCACATTTGAAAAGGTTTACGTTAGACTTTTCAAATCAATTGGTTGAATTTTTCCATTTTTTTAAATTAGGTGTGTTAAGATGAAATTTATATCATCATTTAATTGGAATATTCGAAAATAATACGATTTGTTGACCAGAATGAAGATTGGGACATATTTTTCAGTTACAACAAGAGTGTTATTGGGTCTTTAAAACAACTTGTGGATGACAACACTGGAATAATACTTTTATTCTGCTTCTTACATATTAGGTACAAACATCGTAATGTAAACGACCGTAGAACTAACTTATATGGAGGGTGTCATGTCTTAGCTTGGCTTAGCAAGAGTGTGCTATGTCTAGGAGCTCTCGTCTCGTATCCGACTCCTAGACCCTGACTAGTTCCCATGAGATATCTTAATCTAGGCGCCCGCCTGGCCTCCTGGACCTGACTGGACCTAACTGTCGATTAGTTTGCTTATCATGCCAAAGACAGTTAAAAAAAACAAGTTAAGGTTACATAATGACATAAGGAATTCTACCAAGACCTCCAGGGGTGTCAATAGCAGGTTGTCAAGATAGCACAATCGTCTATGACATCTGTCATTATGTAACATGATATAGACTGTATGAAAACCAGTCGACATTGTAGGGGAGTGGAAATTATCTTAGAAATACAGGATTCACTGGGGTTTATTTCGTGGGAATCAATAAATAGAGGACAATGTTGTGGTTTGACCTTCATTTCCAGTATGCCGTCCTGATGGGCGAGGCTACGCCCCATCACATTAATTGTATCGCTCCTCCGTTGAGGATATAAAAAGACATTCAGCCAGCGAATCGACCTACCTAGTTTTCCCAAAATGTTCACAAGGTAATTACTTAGTTAGTTTATGCGGACGCCTAGGAACTCCAAGTGGGACTTGGATAACCACATATTTTATTCTATGACCCTCAGCTCAAAAAAACAAACCCATCTCTGACAGAAATTAAAATCTTGTGTTTATCAACTACAAGATACAATATGTAATCAACAGGGTGGGCACTTATTTTTGTGGAGAATCAACGTTCAACGAAGCCTACACGCACAGTATCCATCATAAATGACGTGGCTAATGACCATTTAATTAATAATATAAACCAAATCAAATCAAAATAGTAACCTGTTCGGAAACCTCTGGGCAACATCCTCGCGGAAGAACAACATCGCCATCTTTCAAATCACGAATTCTTCGACCAAGTGAAACCTTTCTGTGTTGCACGTCATTTTTTAACAGAAATTCCCGTGTTATATCTTGTAAAACGTTTAGATCATCTTCAGACTTCATGTTGACTTCGCTGGAGGCAGCCATTGTTGTTTACACCGGAAGTTATCATACCATTCGGATATCTTCGGTGAATTGTTTTAAATTGTGATTAAATCGAAGTAAACCGAAGGAAGCCCCAATGAAGTGCATTTAAAAAACTCCCCCCCCCCCCCATCACCCTCAAAATAAAAAAAAAAACCAGCATAGCATGAACTTTTCTTTTTTCTTCTTTTTTCTTTTTGTCTATATCGACCAATTCTAGACAAGACTTGGGTCGACTTGCAGGTGGAATGCGGGGGGGTAGTTTTCAAGGGAAGTAACTGCATTCAACAACAGGAATCAGACCAGACAAAAATTATGATACCATTACTTGCCCGGTTCTATATAATAACTTTTCCCAAAAAAATTATCGAGAAACACAACTTGACAGTGGGTAGACTATAACTAGTACTTATCTTACTTCCCACCGAAACCAACTGCGCTACCACTCTTGACATCCAGCATAATGACCGCAATTTGACTTTGACCCCAAATGTACCGAAAACGCCGGACAGCGGACACGGCTACTCCTATTTCAAAATTGTACTTTTTGACTCGGTGAGGCTGACCACTAACTGTGATATACAGGGATTGATTCCGGGGTTGACTTGGAAGTCAATTATTGTTCGCGAGATTTCCCTTGCCAGTGGTACAAGACATTGGACCCGGTAATTAAGGAACCGCGTCTAGTCCCACGGATGGCACCAAAACCTCACGTCGTACATAAAATAACTTATGGAAGTTATAATTGGAAATGCAAGTAGCCTACGCCGCAAGGCCGCTGTGCGGACAACATGTCTCTCGTAGCACACCTCATGTCATATGATCGTCTAGTCCTAATTGTGTTTGAAAAGGACTGAAAGAAATGAACAACATGCAAAGCCTATAAAAGTTCCTATTTTGTTGATATTTCCTAGTTGTACGTGACAAGAAGTAGGCCGCTTGTCCATCCTCGTGGGTTTTCTGCAGGTCCCCTGATTCGCCCCTGCTACGCGCAGGCGTATTACTGAAAATGACCTAGTTTGTGTGGAGTGAATTTTGTTTTATAGGTATGCCAGCACATTGTCTGTTAGTTGATAAGGCACCTGCTTTATTTCCATTCCGCGTCATCGGTGGTTTCCGCAATTTCATTGCATGTATAAAATATTAATAGATTCAATTTATTCCAGTTACTAGTTGATATTACATCGTGTTAAAGATACAGCAAGTCAGATATTTCGCACGTACTAATTAATGTAACGATTGTTATTATTGTGCAACTGTTTTATTATAACAAATCGGGATGACGTTGACAAAAAAAATGAAATGAAATGAAATGGGGTTTAACGTCCTACTCTTCTGCACCTAACCTGGGCTAATGGAAGACGGGCATACGCCATACAGTGTGCTTTGAGGGAAATTTTGTCCGGGTAGCGGCGCTACGACCTACTGTTATAACAAATTCAAACTGCCAAGGGATCTTTTACGTGCACGACAATGTGTACACGGGACCTCGGTTTTCCGTCCCATCCGAACGACTAGGCAGCAGTTCTTGTCAGGCCCTGACAAAAAAGAACGAGAAGATTTGCTTTTTCTATTCAGTATATAATAAAGATGGCGATTTGAAATCCACGTAAACTATAAATGGTTATGATTTAGAATTGATTTACTTGCTATGATATTTAGAGTTGATCTTTTTTATTTGGTATGAAATATATAAAATATACGTTATGTATATCTTAGATGGACCGGTGTGGTCCATTATTAGTCATGATCGAGCGGTACTGGAGTGTATAGAAGCCTATAACTACCATTCATAATTTCCACTTTTCGCACCTCCAAAACACGAAAGTCGAAAAGTAGAAGTTCCGACAAAATGTAAGGCGACAGCACGGTATACAAGCCAATATGAACTCGAAAATAGGAAATTAAGAAATAATACACTGCGATAATAGAGTCCCTCGTTATTTCCTAATTTCTTATTTTCGACTTGCATTTTGGCTTGTGTACCGTCTTGGCGACTTTTGACTTTAGTCATATTTTTGTATTTATTGATGTCTGTAAGAAGGTGACAACACGCAAACCAAGCAATAATGCAACTCGAAAGGTAGAAATTAAGAAATAAACAAACGCGCCATTAGTATATAAAGGGTTTACGCAAAAGCCGCTGTCTGTGCATATTTTGTTAGTCTCAAAATAACCTATTTCGGTTATATCCTATCTTAATTCATTGGTTCTCTGCGCCATTGGGTGGTCGAATGGTTAACGAGTGTGTATTATTTGAACACGAGATCTGGCATGGAGTCAAGTGGCGTGGTTTCCATTCCCGCTTGTTCGTGACAGCTAGGGGCGCCTTTCTCGCGCCCCCTCTCTCTCCCTCTCTCTCTCTCTTTCTCTCTCTCGCTCTCTCTCTTTCTCTCTCTCTCCCTCTCTCTCTCTTTCTCTCTCTCTCCCTCTCTCTCTCAATATTTATGGGTGGCCCCTGGCATGTGCTGTCCCTTTAAACTTAATATTGATGGGTTCCACGAGCGGCCTCTTTTAACATATAAATCCCTTTCAACTAAATATCAATCGCGTGGCCCCTTTGTGATAAATATTGATCGCGTGGTCCCTTTAAACCAAATATCAATCTTGTGGTCCCTTCAAACATCACGTTGATCGCGTGGTCCTTTAAATTTTAATAACGTCATTGTCGAGGTAACTATGCACAGAATAATATTTAGTTTAAAGGGACCACGCGATCAATATTTGATTTAGAAACAAAATATTGATCGCGTGGTCCCTTTAAACTAAATATCGAACACGTTGTCCCTTTAGACTAAATATTGATCGTGGGGTCCCTTTATACTAAATATTGGTCGTGGGGTCCCTTTAAACTAAATATTGATCATGGGGTCCCTTTAAAATAAATATTGATCGCGAGGTCCCTTTAAACTAAATATTATTCTGTGCATAGTTACCTCAACAATGACGTTATTAATGAAGATTTATTTCACCAATGTCAGCGACATGTTAAAATATGGAATACTATCATTAATTCAATTTTTACAGCCACAGGTGACGTTATTGTTACAAGACGCAAGATATGGCGTTATCCAAATTAACAATAAAACATTCCCCACTTATTGCCCTTAATGTTCGATCGCCGTCTTTTGTGTTTGATGTTTGATATTCACGGCAGTATTAACTCGTAAGTTGATGAACAAATAACTCTATGTTTTACCTTCTCGGGTTCTATGGCGGGTAATATCGATCTCTCGCAGACGGTCTATTGATTCCAAGAATCTCGCGCCTTTGCAGAATTAACGTATTCAAAACGATTGATTTGACGTTATCGATAATTTCGATCTGTAATACAGCCCCTCGCGTATAGCTGAAGATTCCGTTGGAGGACTGAGTTTTCGTCTGGATGATTTGGACTGTCAGTTGTGGTGCTGGTCGCGGTTCGGAGTCTCGGATATATATATGTTTCCGGTACGTATGCTGAGATAGAGAGGTGGGTGCTAATCTAACAATTTAGTTTAAATGAATTATAATATTTTTTTAAGATTTGTGTATACCCCTGAGAATGAAGGTATAGGTGTTAGCTGAGATGAGATGTCAGGGAAACATTGTATGATTGCGATTTTGTTTTGTACTTATGTGAATGATGGCGTGGGTTGTAGTCTTAAAATATGGAAATATAAGGCTATTAATGTATCTTTGAGATTTCTGAGTACACTTGGGAATAAACTGTTGCGTTTTAGCACCAAGTTAACCAAGGTAATACGCTGTTAATAGGGGGTGGATGGCCGAATGGTTAACACGTGCGTGTTGTATCATACGGCCTGCAATTGAGTCAACTGGCATGGTTTCGAATCCCCGGTTGTACGTGGCAAGGAGTAGAGTCGCCTGTTCAGCCTCATGGGTTTTCTTTGGGTTCTCCGTATCCTCCCACCGCTAAAGACCCCAATATGCGCAAGCGAATTATTGTAATAAAATTAAACCATATGTTAGTCCCGAAATGACCTAGTTTGTGTCGAGTGGACGTTAAACCCCATTTCTCTCCCCCTCTCTCTATCAATAGGAGAATTTGGAGGAGGGGACGGGGCGAGCAACATTCCATTGATAATAGGAGATTCCCGGGTCGGGCAAGGGCAGCAACACTCCATTTAAAGAGAGAGAGAGAGAGAGAGAGAGAGAATGGGATTTAACGTCCACTCGACACAAACTAGGTCATTTTGGGACTAACATATGGTTCCATTTTATTTCAATAATTCGCCTGCGCGTAGGGTCTTTAGCAGTGGAAGGAAACCGGGGTGCCCGGAGGAAACCCACGAGGTTGATAAGGCGCCCCTATCTCCATGTCACATACGCTCACACCAGGGCTCGAAACCACAGTCGCAAGCCAGAGGTGACCGGCAAGCTACAGGTCGAAGCGCGGCACTCTAGACCACTAGGCCATCCCAACCCCCTCCATTTAAAGAATAGGGGAGACTGGAGGGAGGCGGGTTAAATGAATAGGAGAGGTTGGGAAAGAGGGGTCGGCAATATTTCATTAAAAGAACAAAAGCGGCTAAGGAGGGAGGAGGGGTGGGGGGTAGGCAAACCTCGAATAAAAGAATATTGGTAGGTTTGTCTCGTGGTGGCAATCCTCCATTAAAAGAATAGAAGGGTTGAAATGAAATGAGGTTTAACGTCCTACTGTTCTACTCCGGCGGACATGCCGATATTTCTGGACATGTCGATATAACCAGAAGATACAGTAATCCCTTCTAGACAATCTTATTTTAGACAAAAGTGGGAAATATATTTCATAGTGGGTCTTGTTTACCCAAATTAGGATTACCGTATGTTGGAAATATGAGATTTTTAATGTTATTTTTATTATACATGTACGTATTGTGCCCACGAGACGTAATGTATTATATGCCGCTAAGTAGTGGCTTTGACAGTAATATTTCTGGACCACTTCATTAATTTAAAGGATGAAAATATCGATGGAAAATACAGTATATCATGCAGTAAAGGGTCTAACTGGAATTGTTTTGATAAATCCCTTAAACATGAGAAAGCACGTATGTACGGATATTACGTCCCTTTTTTCTAGTTCTTTAGTTCATCCATATTTTTCGGCGTGGTTTCCCCTTGTCAGTGGTGCAGAACGGAAGGCCTGACAAGTCGTTCGGATGGGGGGTCCCGTGTATATACATGTATTGGCGTGCACGTAAAAAATCCCTTGATAGTTGGAATTCGATATAAGAGTTGGGCCATGTCGCTGCCCGGGCAAAATTGCCCCTATAGCACACTGAATGGTGTATGCCAGTCTTCATTAGCCCAGTTCGGAGCAAAACAGAAGGACGTTAAACCCGGGGTTGGGGTGGTCTAGTGGTCTAAAGTGCCGCGCTTCGACCTCTAGCTGGTCGGTCACCTCTGGCTTGCGGCTGTGGTTTCGAGCCCTGGTGTGAGCGTATGTGGCATGGAGATAGGGGCGCCTTTTCAACCTCGTGGGTTTCCTCCTGGCACTCCGGTTTCCTCTCACTGCTAAAGACCCCTACGAGCAAGCGAATTATTGAAATAAAAATAAACCATATGTTAGTCCCGAAATGACATACAGCCTGCCATTGATTCAACTGGCGTGGTTTCGAATGCGCGGTTGTACGTTGCCTGTCCGTCCTCGTGGGTTTTCTCCGGGTACTCCGGTTTCCTTCCACTGATAAAGACCCCTAAGACCCTACGCGCAAGCGAATTATTGAAATAAAATTGAAATGACCTAGTTTGTGTCAAGTGGACACTAAACCCCATCTCTCCCTCCCTCTCTCTCTCTCTCTCTCTTTCTCTCTAGCATTAACATAACGACTAAGGCGGTATGAATGAAAGAAAGCTGGAATATCTGATATTTGTGTGATTAAAATCGTCAGTAAAGAAAACCCAGGGTTGCTTTTATTCCCACGATAACAGGTAGCTAGGAGACATAGATGTAAGGCCAAGTATGGAACTTGTTTATTTTCTTAAATAATATATTTGAAACCAGATACATACAAAAGCATTATCACATACAAGCGTGTTAATCCATTGACGTGTCTAACACCATTGTTCTTTCTTCCCATTCTCGTTTATATTTCATGTTCTCTTCGACACATTTTACGAGCAGTAATACATTTGCATTATAATAATATTGCGCCACATTGTCAATGATGCGAAAACAATTACAAAAATTTATTGATATTTTGTGCTTATCGGTGACAAATAGAAAAAATTAAATGAAATGGGGTTTAACGTCCTACTGTTCTGCTCCGACTTGGCTAATTAAGCGTGCTATGAGGGGGATTTTACCCGGGCAGCGGTACTATACCGTACAATAATATCGAATTCCAGCTTCCAAGAGATATATTACGTGCACTTCAATGTCCTGCACCGCTGATACCATAGTTTTCCTAACATTGCCTAACTTATACCATGTTTACCCAAACATGGTCGGATGTTATGTTTGCCCTAACATGGTCTAATTAATATCATTAGTTCCCTAGCAGATCTTGACATTGCCCTTATGAGACCTAACTGATGTCCTGGTTGCCCTATGGCCTAACTGTTATATTGGTTGACCTAACATGACCTAACTGATGTCATGGGTGATCTAAATGTTATAATGGTTGCCCTAACATGACCTAACTGATGTCATGGGTGGACCTAACATGACCTAACTGGTGCCATGGTTGGCCTAACACGGCCTAACTGTTATATTGGTTTACCTAACATGAGCTTACTGATGTCATGAGTGGCCTTACTCGACCTAACTGTTATAATGGCTGCCCTAACATGACCTAACTGTTGTAATGGTTGCCCTAACATGGCCTATGCTGTAATGGATGCCCTAACATGACTTAACTGATGTCATTGTTGATCTAACATGGCCTAACTGTTATAATATATTGGATGCCCTAATATGACCTTACTGATCTCATGACCGCTCTTATAAGGCCTAACTGATGTAATGGTTGCCCTGTTGCCTAACGGATGTCATGGTTACCCCAACACAGCCTAACTGTTATAATGGAAGGCATAACCGATATCATAATTGCCCTAACATGGCCTTAATTGATAAATACTGACTTTCTTTCTTTGTGAATGTGTATTATTATTGAGTAAATCTGTAGCATAACCTACTTGTATCTACCCATATATCACTTAACTTATTAATTATTAACGCGGATTCAACGCTTCAAATAACTTGTTGTCAACTTATCGAGAATAACCAATGGTGTCTCTTTATTAGTATCTGCTCATCAACACAAAACATTTCTCTGACGACATCCTCAGTGGTTCGATTATTCTTAAAAGTCGCTTTGATTGAAACAGTTGCCACCCATGTGAGTAAATGCAATTGTCGTGTAAAACCATGAAAAGAGTTCCGGACATCGATGTGATGTGGTATGTGGTATTTATTCAATAAGCCAATCAGCGTCATTGATTATCGTCACACGGTATGTAATTACATGATCACAAAGATCATTCGAGTTTTATTACAATAATATCGATACTAGTAAATACAACCTACTTAATTAAACCATTTATACATTTCTTATACACGGTTAATGCCGTACATAGGGTTTATATCAGAAAAGGGATTTATTAAAAACTAGGATTGTTCTTTTGTCCATTTAACCATTCGTGGTGATTAAAAGTTCGTAATAAGTCGGCCATTTATACAATAGGTTTTGTTTCAGATTCTTGATGATTGAGGTTCCCGAATAAGTAAGCCATTTATACAAAGTTAAAGGGATAATTTCAAAATTTTCAAAGAAAGTAAAAACATAATTATTTCTATGTCTTTTGCTTAATAGGTTGTCAACTCACTATTATACGATCATAAGCATTATTTCACACTCTTGTAACTCATTAACACAGGAAATTATTACACAATTGCCTCCCTTGTTTTTCTATTGCCCACCATGCAATAGCTATCTTCAAACGTTTGAATTTATCAACTGGCAATAGTGAATTATAGGATTATTAGGATTATTTCTTTAACAAGGTAGGACTGTTTATCGATACCATCTATTTTAAGGCTTTTTTAAAATGAATTTCAAAAATCTGACTTACAAATATGAAATTGCAGCGTTAATGACAAACAAGTTTTATGTCAGAAAAGGGGATTTATTTAAAAGTTGTGTTTTTCATGATGGTATGATGCTTCTTCTGTAATTCGAAGGACTCGGGGGGGGGGGGGGGCAAATGCTTGTATCATAAGGCCTGTCATTGAGAGAGAGTTTAACGTCCACTCGGCACAAACTAGGTCATTTCGTAGGGGTCTTTAGCAGTGGGAGGAAACCGGAAACTCTACTCCGTGTCACGTACAACCGAGGATTCGAAACCACGTCAGTTGACTCAGTGACAGTCTTTAGGATACAGCGCGCACGTGTCAACCATTCGACCTTCCACCGCCCCCCCCCCCTTTGTCATTTGTCATTGAGTCAACTGGTGTGGTCTCCGGAGGAATCCCCCCCCCCCCCAAAAAAAATACCCCAAAAAACCAACTCAACTCCTTGTCACATACAAGCTTTGAATCGAAACCAAACCACTTGACTCAAAGACCGACCTTATGATCTATAATTGTCTTACTTATTCACTCTTTTAAAAATTGTGTTGTTTGTTTTTCTCCGAGTATGATATCTTGTCCATATATTTGTTTTGTGTAGAATTGTGTGTGGTGCAGTCCCCCTGCACTTACTATTATCATTCACTTTTATTCGTACTTGCAGGAATCTACATATTGTCGTCATGAATAATGAGAGTTTAAAACATGAGTGACGTCATCAACTGTAGTTACGTAGATCAGAATAGCGTTTATCATGACAATTGGTGCCAAGGGGAGACAAATCATTGCTGTCGATCTGGCTGGCAACTCATCTGTTCAGCTGAGACGTGTGATTACAAGAATCCAATTACGGATGTTTCCAGTTATGTGTAAGTGTTTTATATTAAATTGGAATGTTAGCGGTGACTTCTCAACCGGTAAATTAAATCAAACAACGTTTTCATCGATTCTCTCAATTGTATATATATATATAGAGAAATGGGGTTTAACGTCCACTCGACACAAACTAGGTCATTTCGGGACTAACATGTGGTTTAATTTCATTTCAATAATTCGCTTGTGTGTAGGGGTCTTTAACAGTGGGAGGAAACCGGAGTACCCGGAGAAAACCCACGATGTTGAACAGGCGACCCTACTCCTTGCCACGTACAACCGGGGATCGGACACCACACCAATTGACTCAATGGCAGGGCGCACGCTAACCATTCGACCCCCCCTTCGTCGTATAGGTCTGTATTTTAACCAGGGCTGTCCAGCTATTCATATTCGACGTCATTTACATTATAACCGTATAATACTCCCATTAAGCGCGGGGAGACTTGGCTGAATAGTCGGCGCAATCAAAATTGCGCTTTCCTGTGATGGTCAGGAATAGCGTGTTGATTTTTAAAAGGGGTATACGAGAGCTTTATCATTTATCATAATTACTTAGGATTCGTGTGTTTACTATGCGTCTTCATTGTCCAATCTGGAGCAGAACAAAAGGACGTTAAACCCCATTTCAAGTCGTTAAGTATGCGAGGGAATTATCCCGAAATTATGTCGAGTGAGTCTCCCTTTAAAATGCCCCATTTATTATACACGCTTCTGACACTAGGTTTAATACGTCGTTTATTATACAAGGTATTGACAACATGTTAAATATCCCATTTATAATAGGGTGGGTTGGGATGGCTTAGTGGTCTAGAGTGCCGCGCTTCGACCTCTAGCTGGCCGGTCACCTCTGTGGCATGGAGATAGGGGCGCCTTCTCAACCTCGTGGGTTTCCTCCGGGCACTCCGGTTTCCTCCCACTGCTAAAGACCTCTACGCGCAAGCAAATTATTGAAATAAAATCGAAACCATATGTTAGTCCCAAAATGACCTAGTTTGTGTCATTTTTCTCTCTTTTTCTCTCATTTATAATACATAGCTACCAAAAGCATTTAGATATGGGGCTAAATGATAATTACGTGTAAGTAGGTTAGTGGCCTTGTGTGGTCATTAGGTTTTTTTTTTTAAAATGGATTGCTTGTGTCCAATGGTGTATAAATACCATTTCAACAAATTGAATCTATTCTTGTAGGTTCATGTTCCATTGGTCATTGGTCAGAGTAATGTTAGTTTTGTAGTTGTAAATATTAGACAGGGCTATATATGTTATTTTTAACGCCCGGATATAGCCATCTTCAAGCCACAGTACATCAGTTCTTACCAACTGTCCTGCTATTGGTCAATGTCGAAATTTTAATTGAAAGTTTACCAAATAATTGTTTGCTCGCCCTCAACCTCCTGTTTTAAGTTAACGTTATTCTAACGAAGATAGAAGATGACCTGTCCTCTTTTCTCACGACAGTCAATTTTAACACCGTGTTTTAAAGTGATAGGGGTCACAGTGGCTAAGTGGATAAGGCGCTGGTTCGCTAGCCTGGAGGTCGGGTGTTCGAGTCCTGCATTGGCCGAGAAAGTTCATCTTGATTTTCTGGCGTGATTTCTCCTTGTCAGTGATGCAGAAGGAGGGCCTGCCAAGGACAGCTGCCTAGTCGTACGGATGGGACGAAAAACCGAGGTCCCGTGTACACATTGGAGTGCACGTAAAAGATCCCTTGGCAGTTGGAATTCGATATAAGAGTAGGCCGTAGCGCCGCTGCCCGGGCAAAATTTCCCTCACAGCACACTGTATGGCGTATGCATGTTTTCCATCAGCTCAGGACGTTAAACTCCATTTCATTTCATTTCTAGGTTAGGAATCCACCCATTGAGCCACTGCGCCTCCCCCCCCCCATAAAGATAGGCATCTAGTGAATCACTGTATGGCGTATGTCCGTCTTCATTAGCCCAGGTTAGGTGCAAAAGAGTAGGACGTTAAACCCCATTTCATTTCCCTTCATTTTAAGTGATATGCAAAGGGGGGTGGGGGGCGAATGGATAGCGTGCGCGCGCTGTATCATACGGCCTGCCATTGAGTCTACTGGCATGGTTTCCAATCCCTGTTGTACGTGGCAAGGGTTGAAGTCGCCTGTCCAACCTCGTGGGTTTTCTCAGGGTATTCCCGTTTCCTCCCATATGTTAGTCCCGAAATGACCTAGTTTGTGTCGAGTGGACGTTTAACCTCAGCTCTCACTTTTAAGTGTAATACATGTACAAGGACTTGTTTTCATGTTTTATCTTCTATACATCACTCCTTCAGATGTAAATAACTTAATTAAATCAGCCTGTCCACAATATCATACACAATGTATTGGACGTTAACTTTGCAGTACACAACAATAACAACTGGCGGTAGCTAAGTCTCTAACTCAGTATCATCAAAAATCTACACGACTTATTTAAATCAACATTAATGCTGTCATCTTACCGGGAAATGATGGGCTTCCGATATCCAATATATAAAACAAAATAAACATTTTACTATTGGTACACGAATCGTGTACCATAATGCGTTTCAGCTCCGGTTATAACAAGGGATTCGAGGGACGAGGCTAGACCAATTGCACCAAATCAAACGGCGTATGTAGACTGGTATAACCAGACGCTAGAAATTTACATTCGATTGAGACTGCTGTAAATCTGTTTATATACATTCATATTACAGTATTATATGCGTTGCGACCCAGTTCTGTCAATTTCTAGGTCCCAAATGTTAGCGATTTAGCTCCTTTAAACTTTTATTACCTAGACATTTGAATGGCTGTCATTATTGGTTGCAAAGTTATTAATAAGCTTTGATCCTCAGCACGTACTGTTATCAAATGTGCCTTTAAACGTTACTTACTAGATCGGTCCATGAAGATTTTGACAAACCTATCCTTTCAATATAAGGTTTCATAGTTGCTGGGTTGGTGTGAAATGCCTCGTTGTACAACCCATCCTGTCCAATTGTTCACCACTGAAAATCCTAGGCAGGGCAAGGGCTTTGTATTTAGTGTATCGGGCATTGGAAAGTAAGATACATGTATATTCATTAACACCACTGAAGGTGAGGGGGGTATCCCCCTTTACTCGCCTGTCCCTGTGGTGACTACAATTCGGGATTTCATATTTCCATTATAACAATGTCTTCGACAAAGGAACGACAGGGTGTTCAACAATCAAATTTGAAATAACCAGATCGCCAGTCTATCAATACAATAAGAGACCGTTCTACTTTGAACATCATCACACAATTCACAGGTTTCTCTGCTTCAAATAGAAACGTCTACATTTCTGTGACGTCTTCAAAACAGACACATAATTAACCAATCGCCAGAGGCATTTTAAGGTTTATCATGGAGGCTATATTATTTTGAGGGCCCTCTTTCGCAAGGATCCGGGTGTGTGTCTGTGGGGGGGGGGGTCTTGATGATTTGCATACCAGTGCAATGACTGCATTCTCATGCAGTGGTGGATTCGACAGTAACAGTGTAAAGACAGAAACAGTGTCAGACGAGGGGCCCTTTTGTCTGCCTTTAGGGCCCTCCCTAACTAGGGTACATTTCATTTTCTCATCGGCTTTAGCATTTTTCTGCCGTTTTATTTGTTCAACTTCTTTAATTTTTTTTCAAGAGGAGGCTGGCGCCTCCAGCGCCTCAGATAAAACGCCTTTGCCAATCGCATTAAAATATTCCGTTCCCCTTTTATATACATAATTTAGATGACCTCTACTACAGGAAACTTTGAGCAGCTGTTGTGGGAGGACGTATCAGGGGTCCTACCAGTGGCGGGGGGTTGGGATGGCCTAGTGGTCTAGAGTGCCGCGCTTCGACCTCTAGCTGGCCGGTCACCTCTGGCTTGCGGCTGTGGTTTCGAGCCATGGTGTGAGCGTATGTGGCATGGAGATAGGGGCGCCTTCTCAACCTCGTGGGTTTCCTCCGGGCACTCCGGTTTCCTCCCACTGCTAAAGACCCCTACGCGCAAGCGAATTATTGAAATAAAATTAAACCACATGTTAGGCTGAAATGACCTAGTTTGTGTTGAGTGGACTTTAAACCCCATTTCTCTCTCTCTCCCTACCAGTGGCCTTTGACTCTTTGACGTCAAGCATTTGATTAACCAATCCGTGGTGATGTTTCTAGTAGGATACCCACAATTCTGTGCATCGTACGTCGAGAACTCGCCGTAACATAAGGTTTCATTGGCTAATCCCTCACATTAACTAGAACGCGGGTTACATAACAACTCTTTCAGATCCTAGCGTAGTAAAGACAAGTAAAACAAAATTTTGAACTATAAAAAACGAAACGAAACAGGATCTGTTTTTTAATCAGATTGATTGTAAACGTATTACTTTCGATTTAAAGTTAATTTCACAAAATAATCTTAAAGTTCCAATAGCATTTTTTTAAGTTATATTTTTAAAATTTATTAAAATAAAGCCCCAAAATAGATTGAACCTATAAACAGTCCTAACTTGTTAAAGAATAATCCTATTAATCCTATAATTCACTATTGCCAGTTGAGAAATTGGCAAAAATATCATTTTCAACTTCAAATTCAAAGGTTTGAAGACGGCCGTCCATGGAGAAGAATAAGAAAACAAGGGAGGTAATTGAGTAACTATTTCCTCAATCAACCAGTGTCACCCTTTCTACCCCCCCCCCCCAAAAAAAATTTTGTCCATGATCGTATAATGGTGAGTTGACAACCTTTTGAGCAAAAAACATAGAAATAATTATATTTTGACTTTCTTAGAAAAAGTGAAATTGGAACTTTAATGACCGAGCATGATGTCATATCACAACTCTATTGCCGAATGTCCGGGGAAATAAAATTATAGAGGGCGATTGTATTTTTAAATGTGCCCATTCCCAGGAGTCTGCTATTCATGACTTGTTGATAAATGGATATCAATCCGATACAAGTTTCACCTGGATTTCTTTGATGTTTTGCCGACAGATTAACGAAACCAGGTGATAGAAATGGTCAGTCTAGTTGACATAGAAACCGTGTCATTAAATATTGTCTCAATGACCTCGACCAATGACGCCATATTGATTCTAAGGACGACATTTTGTTTCCTGTCACGCATTCCAACAAATTATCTACCGATCAGACTTTTCAATGATCAAAGCCACCGATCCGGTTGAAATATTTGACAGACAATAGATAATTACTCTAGGCTCACTACACATTGATATAAACCATGGATAATCTGCAGGTTCCGATTTCATTTTTCTAATAGAAACCTAATATTTAAATGATCTAAATCGGTAATATTTGGGACCAAAAAAAATGTACCCAAATGGGTCGCAACGCATAAAATAATCTTATATGAATGTATATAAACTGATTTACATTCATTCATTTCCGTCTTTACTTTAATTTTAAATCAACTATTTTCGGCGAAATACGCCTGAATTCTCAATAGCATGCCAATCTCTAGCGTCTGGTTATTCCAGTCTACATTATTGCGTATGTTCTCCATGCTTCACCGCCCAGCCTCGTTTTCCAAGTGCCTTGTTAAAAATGGGCATGAAACGGATTATGGTATACGATTCATGTACCAATGGTAATTTTTTTTATTTTGTCTTAAATATTGGATATCAGAAGCCCATATTTTCCAGGTAAGATCACATCATCGATGTTGAATAGAATTGACAAATAATTTCTCATTGTCGAAGATTTTGGATGATATTGAGTTAGAGACTTAGTTACTTTAAACATATATTATGCAAGAAGTAAATATGCCTACTACAGGTCCTTCTTTGGACCTGAAATGTTATCTAAATTGTTAATCTTGAAATCTTAACTAAAGATAAAATCCAAATTTTAGTAAATACTTCAATTTTGATTGGCTAAGAACTACAATCAATCTAATATTAACCAATCAAATTACTAAAATTTGGATTTTATCTCAGTTAAAATTTCGTAAAACATTCCCCTGACCATAATCAACTCTCGGTGGAAACTGGTGGCAACTGTTACTGTAGTAACCACCGGAAAATAACACATGGTATTTTTGGCATAGTCTCCATTCCTGAAAATAAATGAAATTGGGTTTAATGCTCGTCATTTCTGCCACATTCGGGCGAATGACGATGGACATTCGCCATACAGTGTACTATTATGGAAATCTTCCACCGGTGAGCGCCGTTTTTAGCTTGCTCTGCATGGAATGCCATCTGCGAAGGAATCTTTACGCCCACTCCACCGTCTACATGCGACAACGGGTTTTTGTACCACCTAGACGCCTCATTCCAATCTGATCAAAACATAGATCCCATTTCGTTCCGTTTTTATAGTTCAAAATTTTGTTTTACTTCTTTTTACTACACTAGGATCTGGGATGGTGTAAGGTATTAGACAATGAAACGGCCTGTTACGGCGAGCTTTAGATGTGTTTTGCAATGGGATGTGGGTAATCCACTAGTAACCTCGATGCTGATTGGTTAATGTAAAATCTGACGTCATAGGGTCAAAAGCCACTCGCATGACCTCTAACGTGACCTTTTGCAACAGCCCATCAGATCTCCATGTCGCATATGCCACCAAAAGTATAAAAAAGCGAACTGAAATATAGATCGGTATTTTTTATCAGTTTTCCTTCCTGCTCCACTAACAAGGCTAAACGTCAATCAAAGAAGGCTAAACGCGCCTTAGAATACTGAGGAACTTTCTCGGCCTACACTGGGAGCTAGGTTGTTGGTCTGTTCTTTGCCTGCCCCCCCCCCCCCCCCCGCATTATTCTTCCGTGATAAACGGACACCACACACTGGAAAACTACGAGGAGCTTTATCAGTCAATAATTAACACCCTGCCTCTCCTGGGTAATGCGTCAACACCTCTTTCCCTTGGCCCCGACCTCACCCACAGTGTCCAACCCTTAGCCCAAACCCCACAAACCGAACTGCCAGTTATCGGTTGAATGCACTGAGATAATATTGACTCTCTCTAACTGGAGTGTATTGAAATTAGTTCTATATCGACAACGGTTCATGTTTACACTGGGAAGTAGATGCCTACATGTAATTATTGACCAATCGGATGTCACCAGTACTTTAACCGCTTTACGGTTGTCATCACGTGACTACAACACCGAGAACATCACGCTCTGGTATTTGTCCGCTTGTAAATTGTATTTATGCGGTGCGGATGAGAGAATACCTATCTTCAACCGTGTTGTTCGAAGCAATAACTTGTCTGTTGTTGCTAACAGTACGAGATACGACAATAAACACTGGGCGCCGAAAGACGTATTTGATGAGAAATGACTAATCTATTTTCCTGAACAAAGTATTGAACAGTAGATGTTAACCTTATTTAGCCAGCGTTTTGAGATATCGATGTTAATCTCAATTCGATAATAATACAGAAATTCGATTTGTAAATTTATAATATAGTAGCACCCAGGGGCGCAAGAGCCAAATAGAGTTGGTGATGGGGACCAGCCGTCCACTAACTGTTTGGCAATCTTACTTTGGTGGGGGGGGGAATTAATAAAACATTAACTTTGCTTTTCTGTTTATTGAATACATCGGATTTTTGATTTAACTATATGTGTTAAAACATGTTGTCTGGAGCTACTCTGCTTTGTTTGTGTGACATGCATCGTTTATTATTTATGAATGTAGCCCCAATAGTCTGGTTGATTGAAATTAAGGTCGACAGGGAATGAGGTTCCGGTTGCAAAACCATTGGACTACTTTGAAGTTGCTTGGCCCACGGACCAGAATAGCAGAAAAAGGCATCTTCTGCGGTTAGATTTTCAAAATTTCACCGGAAAGAACGAATTTCACATACCCAAAGACGCGGTTCCAATGGTGGACGAAACAATTAATTCGTTGTTTGGGATTCAGGTCAGGAAAGGGATCTTTTACGTGCAGGTAAATGTGTATACAGGATCGCGGCTCTTCGTTACATCCGAACGACTATACGTTGTTCCTTGCCGGGTGGGTGATAAGTTATAAACTTCTACGCACTACATGTGGAGAACCCTGGGGTTTTTTCGGACCCCCAGACTGGTAAAGACCCCAGTCTTCCACTGGTAAAGACCCCTATGCCCATGCGAATTATTCAAATAAAATTGAACCAAATTTTAGTTTTAGCCCCAGAACCGCATAAATCTCGGAAAACAGGAAACTGCTATAACAATATAATTCATAAAATGGACCGTATTTTTAGATCCGAAATGACTGAGTTGGTATTGATTGGACGTTATCCGAAATGACTGAGTTTGTACTGAGTGGATGTTAACCCACCCCACCATCTCTCTCTCTATGTCTCTCTCTCTCAGTATTTATTTATATTAATCTATAATTCGTTGTGTGTTTCCCTCTCCTTTACATTCCAGTACAAATAATACTAGGCTGATGTCGATGTCTGGTAGGAATCCTCGGGACTTCTCCACGGTTAAAACAAACATTTAAATGCATTCAAGTATTCCAGATCTTCCCTCGAGTCAAACATAAAAACAGGTACGCCAAACAACCAAACCAACGTCTACACATTGATCGGAAAATCGATCCACGTCGTTTCTATCACTGAGGGCGGTTTAAAGGTCGGAATAATTTACTCGTGGTATATGTCCACAATGTTGACCGGGAGGTGTCCAAACGGATTAATCCCTTATCCCAACCCTTCTTGCTATTTTGATGCAACTATTTTCTCGGGTGTGTCTTATTTTCATTTGAAAGTGTAAAGGGTCGTTGTATTGAAGTATATGACGAAGCAAGTAGATGACCCACCCTCCATTCCCACGACATAAAATTTTATCACGGTGTTTTTAAAGTGACATTTTGATATACAAGAACTTTTTCATGTTTTTATAAATGCTTTGTATTACTTCTTCATATTTAAGTAACTTAAAGATGCAAGAGCAAGAGCTACATCTGCCTATTATTAATTAGACATTAATCCTATCCAGATCATAATCAATTATCGATTCCATCACTAGCCTGCGATATTTACTGGATTTGAATGCAATTTGAGATGGATGATTTGACGTCAAAATGGATTATCGAGACTGTTTTTTTTATCGTAACGACTTAGGTATTGAGGATCGAGGCTAGGTCTTAAATTCAAAAGCTGTAATCTGGGTTCAGAGAGAAGCAATTTGACTACCATTTCAGCATATTCTCTTTACATTATCTGCATTTTAACTATAATAGTGAAAATTACTAGCCCACATCAGACTGTATGACGTATGCCGGTCTTCGTTGGTCCAGTCGGAGCTGACAAGTTGAATATTAAACCGCATTTCATTTCTACCGTATAGGTTTAGCACGGCAATATGTCGATGTACACTAGAATAATGTGTTGTCATTAACCAGCTTTAAAGGGCCAATCCCGATAACTTTTTGGGGAATAAAACTGTTTAATTTTGTGTTAAAATCCCTTATAACCCATTATCTAAGGTCGACCAACTAACCCGATATTTGTGATATGCTTGTAAATAACTTAAAACTGACAGTCTTCATCTGGAAATGGAGACCGTTGTATTATACAGTGTCTGGATAAAAACAGACTTTTTTCTATAAAAATGATATGTAGGCGAAATTTACCTTTTGTTATCAGTACAGTACATGGGTCATTCACTGTATAGACCTCTCAAGAAACGGGAATCGATTATCAGGTCACCCAATGAAAAAATTGACCCGAAATCTTGAAAGGGTTACGTGTCCTGATAAGCAGTGTTGACGTTGACGTCAAAACGACTCAATATTTTGAGCTGAAACTTTGAGCCAAGGTATATACACCATGCCTCTATATTTAGGTCCATAAATTTCATAAATGCTAGGACTTTAATTTTTGAGACTCTGTTCTTTTCGGGATTGTCCCTTTAAATCTAACTAAAAGTACAATAAGTATATTAATTCTAAAAGTGTAAACCCTGGCACTCCCTGTCTTCTCGATTTCACTAAGTATTGTTTATATCTCTACAATGTAGCATGTTGTCAATATGCGTTATATTGGCACTCATGTTTTTCCATTCGCCACCATGGAATAGCTATCTTCAAACGTTTGAATTTGAAGTTGAAAATGATATTTTTTCCAATCTCCCAACTGGCAATAGTGAATTATTGGATTAACAGGATTATTCTATAACAAGGTAGGACTGTTTATAGATACCATCTATTTTAAGGCTTTATTTTAATACATTTTAAAAATATAACTAAAAAATATGAAATTGTAGCTTTGAGTAACGGGACAACTAAAAAAAGGAAACATTTCAGAGCGGATTAAAGAGTTCGAATGTTGCAGGATTTAAGCTAAGCTAGTATTAGTCGAAAATTGTGATAGAATGACCGAAGAATCAAATATTTCGAAGATTATGTTTTTACTGTTGTCTGCAAATTGCGGAAAGGAATTCGCCACAAGACGTCGGATAAGCCCCCGCCTTCGCGAATTCAAAATTTTTGAACAGTTTTACGTTGCGCCATTTTTTGGACCCCATTATTAAAATAACCCCAGTTTTCATTGTTGAATTTTAATCCAGAGATTTGCGACTTTCTCTAAATCTTATAATCTTGGACTTTTTCCTTCTTTCGTCAGGGTTTGGGTGATGGAATGTTTTAACGCGTGTGTGTAACGTAATAAGGTACGTGACTCAGAGTATGGTTATATAGTATGTTGTAGGGGGTTTGCAGGTGTCTAGTGTTTTAACACGTTGAGTCAAATGGCGTGGTTTCGATTCTCCGGTTGTACGTGACAAGTAGTAGGGTCACCTGTCCAACCTCGTGGGTTTTCTCCGGTTCCCCCGGTGCTTCCAACTGCGTAAAAGCGAAGTATCGAAATTAAATTGAATCATACTTGTGTTGAGCAGACGTTACCCCCCCTCTCCCTCCCTCCCTCTCTCTCTCTCTCTCTCTCTCTCTCATTCTCGATCGTTCGTTGATTATCGATTCTAGAGTGCCACTGTATCAATTCTTTGAATATCTAGAGTAGATAAAATCGTACGATTACAGTAAATCAATTCTATCTTACTTGTAAGCCAATGTCCTAGTTACAACATGTAATCTAGTTAATTATCGGAATATATATGGAAATTATTGTAATACTATCAAGCCGCTGGATGTCATGTCCATTTTTAGGAAAATACGTAATTTATCTCCGCTGAATCCGCGCTGAAATGTATTAATATTGATGATTTAACATTTAAAGAAAGATACGTCATGATAGAGATAAATATTCTGGTTGGCACATCTTTCTGTTGCCTTCAAATATGATAAGAATTATTATTTAGACATTTATACATGTACATTTATTTACATAATAAACTCTCTAGGGAGAGAGAGAGAGAGAGAGAGAGAGACTTTAACTTCCACTCGACACAAACTAGGTCATTTTGGGACTAACATATGGTTTGATTTTATTTCAATTCGCTTGTGCGTTTCGCTTGCGCGTAGGGGTCTTTAGCAGTGGGAGGAAACCGGAGTACCCGGAGAAAACCCATGATGTTGGACAGGCGACCCTACTCCTTGCCATGTACAACCGGGGATTCGAAACCACGCCAGTTGACTCAATGACAGGCCGTATGATATTGCGCCACGCCCTCCCCCAACTCTCTAGGTAATCAGATGGTCGAGATTTAAATGGATTTAAACATTCGCGACAATTGATATTGATATACCGTTTAAATAGAGCGATGTTATCGGGGGTGGGGGGTATAACGCCCACTCGACAAAAACTAGGTCATTTCGGAACTAACATATGGTCCAATCTTGCGTGTAGGAGTCTTTAGCTATGGAAGGAACCCAGAAGACCCGGTGAAAATCCACGAAAATGGACAAACAACCCCTACACCTTGTCGCGTTTTTAAACCATTCGTCGCCCCCCCCCCTCCACCACCGAAATTTCGAGATCCATCTTTCACTATATTGTGACTTTAACAAAACGATGTCGTTAAAGGGTACGAATAACATTTAAATATGCATTATGGGAGATTAGATAACGAGCTGGCAGTTTTCACTACAATAGTTAAAAACTAGCTAATGTAAAGGCAATTTGCTGAAAACTTCAGTCAAATTAATCCACTATTAACTTAGAACTAAGAGAATGAAAGTTCCGCTTAGTCTCGGTCATCATTACTAAAGTCGATAAGACAAAACGGGTAGCCTCGGTTATCCAATTGTTTTTGGTAAATCACGAAGAAAAATATTTCAGCGATCCAACACAACTCTTATGCTAACCTCGACATCGAATATTAGTCTGGATGGGTCCTCAAAATTTGACGGAAAATAGGTCATTGTCTGAATTATCCAGTCTTTTAAGTTACCACGTACTGAATCTATCAAAACAGCTCGCTTGTCAACAATGACACTCTTTAAAATTTTGTTTGTAAAGGTTTCAATTGAAATGAATCAGACGTATGGCTTCTCACAATCTTCTTAATTCTTCATCGCGATTCATGCTTATTCCTCGTCTCTATTTTGTTTCTAATAATAGATGTGCCAAGTGAATTGTGGGATATATTTCAACCACGCTTTATAGAATCTAGCAAAATCGGCCCGGCTTCATAAGATCTAGCACTTACAGAGACTTTAGCCAAAGGGTTCCATTGCCCATGCGTAACCAAAAGTTTTTTTTTTATGTGGTAGATTATCCAGTAATTTTCGTCAAAAATTGAGAACCGACCCAGACCCTCCGTGCGTTGAAGACTAGGGGGTTCTGGGTGACCGAGACTAACAATAGGCAGGTTTTGCTCTTGCATAATGCATGTTTAAACACCAGACAATAGAGGAATGGTGTATTTCCCCTGCCTCAAAATTTCAAAGTACGGACCCTGCCTCAAAGCACTTACCCGGACCCTTTTAAGATTTCCGGTCAATTTTTTCATTGGGTGACCTGATAATCGACCCCCGTTCCTTTAGCGGCCTATACAATGAATGTTCCATGTGTTGTACTTAATAAGGAAAGGTAAATTTCGCCAAAATGTTATTTTTATAAAATAAAATTCTGGTTTTATACAGACACCGTATAATACAGCTAGGGGCATCGGTCGCCATTTCCAGATGAAGACTGACGGGTTTATGTTGTTTGAAAACGTATCACATATATTGACTTAGTTGCCTGGTCCTTTAGGTAGAGGATTTTAAGGGATTTTAGCACAAAACTAGGCAGTTTTATTCTCTAATATATTATTGGGATTGGCCCTTTTAACTTTGAAGGTGTTGATTTTGTTTTTATTTTTTGTCTCTGTATTGAAAGGATTCTGTAGAATTATTGACCCGGGTCCAGTATTTTTTTTTTCAACTTTCACCGACCCAACTATCGATCAATCTTTATTTGTTTTTATAAAATGAAATCCTTATATAAATCCTTTTCGAAATAAAACAAATTGGGATGCATTTTTGAAAACAGGCAAAAATCCAACTGATTTTTAAAGAATGATATTCGAGAAAAAAAACCCAGAATTGAACAATGAATAATTGAATCGGGCAAGGTGTTAGGTGTCACATCTGGCGATATTAAGTCCGTTCATCCTCTTCCATGTTGTCTTTCAGATTATTGCTTTGTTTTGGGGTTAGGTTTTTTGTAATTTGCCATGATATCAGCAAAATAGGATATTTTTCTTTTGTTTTTGGAATTGCGCGTAGCTATTATACTCATCAGACCGACATCGCTCGGTTTCTAAGGACAAAATGTAGATTCAAATAATTATGCGACGTAAACGATGGCGGTTTATTTTCTAACGCGATATGAATGGATTCAGACACTTATAGAGACAACGGGGCAACGTCGACGTCAAAGATGGCTCGTGTCTAACGCGATATGAATGGATTCAGACATTTATAGAGACAACGGGACAAAGTCGACGTCAAAGATGGCTCGTGTCTAACGCGATATGAATGGATTCAGACATTTATAGAGACAACGGGACAACGTCGACGTCAAAGATGGATCGTGTCTATCGCGATAAGAATGGATCCGAACACTTACAGACAATATACTACGGCGACGTCAACGACTAATATAATCACTCACTAATATAAGGCTCACTTTCTAATAAGATATTCGTGGATACAAACAGTTATAGACAACGGGCAACGCTGACGTCAACCGTTAAAAAGAACACTTTCTTTGGACAAAACAGAGGGATTTATTGTCCATTTAACCACAACAAATTACCACTGTCTCGTGTGTGTAACAAAACACTAACAAATATTTGCAATGTAATTAAAATTTTACTATTTCGTTTCGGTTGTTTCTCTCTCTCTTTTTCTCATACACACGCCCCGTCGAAATTGGCATGAAAAATGAGCATATTGAATGGTAAAAAATCCCCAACAAACTAATAGTATTAAGAAAATACCTCCGGGCCAATCAGCACCAAACTTGGCATGAAATTGTAGACTGTTAATCTACAGTAAAAGGACTAGTTGGCATTGAAACACTGTCTTTTTTTGTGTGGTAATGACGGTAAATCCACAGGAAAAACTTAACGTGTTTCACGACGGTAATGCGAAAGCCTTCCTAGAACTCTGTACAAGATGACTGAACTTTAAGTTCACGTGCAGTATAGGCCTTCGTGTGACGTCACATCACACGACTTCGATAGCCGCAGCAGAACAGTAGGGTGTTAAACACGATTCCATTTCTGTAGGGTTTTTTTTGCGATTTTGATTTATATTACGAGTTTAATGTCTCGTAGTATTTTGTGGATTATTTGTAATTAGTGGGGGAGGGGGGTGCCGAATGGTTAGCGTGCGCGCGCTGTATCATACGGCCTGCCCTTGAGTCAACTGGCATGGTTTCGAATCCCGGTTGTACGTGGGAAGGATTAGGGTCGCCTCTCCAACCTCGTGGGTTTTATCCGGGTACTCTGGTTTCCCCTACTGCTAAAGACCCCTACGCACAAGCGAATTATTGAAATAAAATTAAACCATATGATAATCCCGAAATGACCTAGTTTGTGTCGACTGGACGTTAAACCCCATTTCTGTCTGTCTATTTGTAATTTGTGACAAACTATGGTGACTTCCTATTTAGTTTTGAAATATATATGTTTTATTTATCAAGTTCTCTAAAGCCTTGGGTAAACTTCCGCTTGTTGTCATAATTAACTTTTTTTTTTGTTTTTATCTATTTTAACAATGATCTTTTTCTCGAATTTCTTTTTATAAACAATTTTTGAGCTTTATGTTTTTAACTTTTTAGATATATTTATATAATGACTTTGTTGTTGTTTGTTGTTTATAACAAATTTAACGTCCTATACATTCTACATGGTAATATTGACAGGTTCATTTAAATAAATTATTTTTAAATGAAAGGTAATTCACGAGAAGGGAGAGAGCGAGTCATCTTCTCCCCAACGAGTCATCTTCTCCCTTTGTCATAATGAAGTAAAGTTGAAACATATTGATGTGATATCATATTGCCCCTGAAAACTTTTGGTGTTGTTTATTAAAAAATTAACGTCCAATACATAATGCATGGTATTGTGGATAGGTTGATTTAATTAAATTATTTACATCTGAATGTGTACTAAAGAAGGTAGGTAAAAACACCAAAAATAAAAAGTTCTTGTATATTAAAATTCACTTTAAAACACAGTTTTAAAATCGCTGTCGTGAGAAGAGAGGGTGGGTCATCTTCTAACTTTGTCATTATGAAAACAAGTTAAAATAGGAGATCCAGCTGTTTGATGCCATCGCAGCGTATTGGAAAAAAAAACCTGTGGAAAAAGGTTCAGATGTTTAATGTGGAATCTCGCAGTAAAAAACATATAGCTGGACCTGTGAAGTATTTACAAATACAAAAATGTTGGTGTAGTGCTTTCCGTAAAAATTAAAAGTGAGTTAAAAGTCCTTTGACAGATCACAACTTCGTTGTATAAAATCATTTATTGTGTGCAGTCCATTAAAATTTTTCTTTGTGATTGACTCTTCCCAGATTAAAACTTGAGTGAAGGATGTGCGCCTTATACATGTTGTATTATAACAAAACAACAACAACAACAAACATTAATAACAACAACAACAAACAACAATGCAAATGACAAACAACAACAAACAACGATAAAAATAACAAAACAACAACAACAACAAACAACGATAAAAAAAAATAACAAACAGCAACAAAAACAACAGTAACAACAACAAACGACGACAAAAACAACAACAAATAACGATAAAAACAATAACAACAACAAATAACAACAACAAATAACGACAAAAACAACAATTAAAACAACAACAAAGAACAAAAATAACAACAAATTCTAGGGACATATTTATTTAAACAATATTTTATTCATTTAAATTTACAAAATTTATGTAATAAATATAGCATACGATAACAAGATTTATCAGCTTATATAAAATCGCTTCCTTAAAAAGGGACATATGCTTATATTTTCAAATTAATTTTGAAATTGCTGATTTAAAAATAAAAGTAGACGTAAAAATATCCATGACACAAAGTTACCTTGAACGACAAAATATCCACGGTTCTTAAGAGTCTATTCACGTGTAATAAAATAACATTTAAAATTGTTGAAATGTTCTAGAAACCTTTCTCTCATCTGTATTTATTTATCTTATAGAAAAAAATAAAATTTCAACCGATTTTTTTCTGTATTTTCTGCGTTTACGAAAATCTTCCCATACGGTAGGATTAAGTGATTTACTCGGGTAAAGGACCTGACAATCTTTCTACCCCATACTTTTAAGATTGAGCCAACAATCTCTAACTTCCAGACAAACGAACTGATACGTGGGCATTTCCGTGAACCTGTCCGGCTACGTTTAAAATGTTTGAAGAGATCTAAGAAAGGCGGAGAGCGGTCGCTTAATACTTCGTAAAATATTTCAAGATTTTGCTTTGTTTTTATTATCAAATATCTTAAGACGACTGGCGTATCAATGTGTCGCGAATATGCCAGAGAAATATGCCGATGGACATAGTGCGCATGTTATAGCGGGAAATATTGCGAGAGCTCGAACTATTTTCATTCATATTCGAAATCATGGCGCGATTAAAACACTATGAAACGGAATGAATGAATCTAGTGGATTTTTTATGATCAGTTTTGAGTTAATGGGACGATGGTCGTCGTGGGGACATTATGTTCAGACAGTGGTGTTTTCGCCTTATCTTCGAATTCCCACAGCCAAAGGGTCTTTCAAGTGCAGTAACAATGTCCACTGACGACGCAAATACCGCGCACGCCATCACGGGTGCATATGGCCCTGTGAACTTCTCGTTATTTTGGCTCCACCAGAATCGTTCCTATATCTAAATAGTAGCACACAATCCGGGTTCGTTGGCAATCGTAATTTTATTCTAACTGTTATGTAGTTTTAAAGCAATCTGTGTTATTGACAAGGAAATCCCAACCGTTCTGATACAATAGTTATTGAACTGCCAATAACTTAGTCGTTTGTTTAACATTGTATTCATTCTATTTAAATCTTTTCTAGATACTGTGTGTAAAAAAATGTCTAGCCCTTAACCTCTTTTTTTCTCGCAGCGAAAAAACAAGGGAAAAAAACAGACATTCAATTTCCCAAATCAGTTGAACACAGAGTAAGGACATTATATTCCTTGGCCCCGAGTTCACAAAGCATTCCCAGATTTACGATAAGATATTTTTCAGCGTTTGATCACTGTTTATGAGAAATATCATTGTTCCAGAAACACAAAACTTTGCACATAGTTAGGGTGCCCCACCCTAAATGAATATTTCCAAATATTTCGACAATTACACCACAATACTAATATATTTAGAAAGCCTTAAATCTGTTTCACACATTTATAGTCACTAAATAAACGACCATGTTGTACTTCATAAGCTATGATCATTAAACCATACATAAATAATACTGAAAATGTCGATACTAATGATGAGATCGATCGCAGATTAGAGCAAAATATGTTTACGAGAAATTTATAATCATTTTCTATTTCTTAACAAAACATCCTCATGCGAGTTGATTTAAAACATAGCTGTTTATCTTTCATCAAAAAGCAATTCAATAATATTTTAACAGCGTGCGCTGAAAGAGCTAAAGAAGCGACTAATTATATTGACATTGAATTTGAATAATATTGCCAAGAGTCGTACACGAGGCCAGATGTGCTTTCATCTATCAAAACATTGTTTACCACGTTTCACACTTGAAATTTCAATCTGATTTTGTTTACGTTTATTTCTCAATTTCAATTTACCTCAGCAAGTAAAAGGGTAACAAGAGAGGGGGTGGACGCTTCTTCGCAGGGTGTTGACACGCCCTTGTCAGTAGCAGGACAGAGGGTATCAAAATGAAAGGCTAACTAGTCGTTCGGGTGGGTCATCAAATCGAGGTACATCATCATTACAACTTAATTGACCCATTAAAACTCATATAATTATTACCACTTTATTAACTCATTCAAACTTATATAATTATAACCACTTTATTAACCCATCAAAACGTATATAATTATTAACACATGAAAACTGGCATAATTAATTATCTCCACTTTATTAACTCATAAAAACTTACATGATAATTATCACTTTATTAACTCGAAATACTGATATAATTATTACCACTTTATTAGCTCACAAAATGTTTCATAATCATAACTACATTATTAACTCATAAAATCTGACATAATTATTATCACTTTATTAACTAAAAAAACTGATATAATTGTTATCACTTTTTTAACTCATAAAAACTGACACAATTATTATCACATTAGTAACTCATATAATCATTATAACTTTATTAACATAATTATTATCACCAATATTAGCTCATAAAAACTGACATAATTTTTATCACTTTATTAACTCATAAAAACTCACATAATCATTATCACTTTATTAACATAATTATTACGACTTTATTAACTCATAAACATTTACATAATTACCACTTACTTAACTAATAAACATTAATATAATTACCACTTACTTAACTAATAAACATGAATATAATTATTACCACTTGCTTAACTAATAAGCATTAATATAATTATTACCACTTTAGCAAAATTTACATAATTATTACCACTTTATAAACTCATCAAAATGTACATAATCATTAACAAATTTATATTTCATAAGATTTTAATTAACTCAAAACAAAAAATATATAATTTTTGATACATTATTAACTCATAAACATTTATTACCACGTGCAGTGCCGGACTGGGTCCACCTGTCCCCCTGTCCACATGTACGTTTACTCACAAAGAATAATCTCAACCGTATCTACCTCATAAAGGATGGTTGGTAGCTGTAGTCTTCATTAATTTGTTATTGTTACCCCAGGCGTCGAATGGACAAAACAAAACAAGTTTAGAAAGGAGGACGGGCCCTACACTTGGCCCCAACTGCACACGTGGTCGTGTAGTGTCAACAACAAAACAAAAAATTCTGCCACATCTAAATTTTTTGTCAGCTTGCAAACTTTGGTGGTTCAGTTATTAAGACGATGAATCGATAGCAGGGGGGGGGGGGGGGGGCTTGGGTTCTCTTCCGGTATTGTTCGAGAAAGTACCTCGGGATTTTCTGGCACGGTTTCCTCTAGTCAATAGGAAAGGAGGGATTGTCTGGCATGGTATCTGTATAGTCGTTCAGGAGAGACGAAAACCCGAGGCAACGTGTACACAATTGCGTGCATACAAAAAAATCCTTGTCGGCAGAAATTCTATATAAGAGTAGGCCATAGCGACACTGCCCGGCCACAATTTCCCTCACTGTGCACTCTATGTCGGGGGGTTGGGATGGCCTAGTGGTCTAAAGTGCTTCGCTTCGACCTGTAGCTGGCTGTGGTTTCGAGCCCTGGTGTGAGCGTATGTGGCATGGAGATAGAGACGCCTTCTCAACCTCGTGGGTTTCCTCCGGGCATTCCGTTTCCTCCCACTGCTAAAGACCCCTACGTGCAAGCGAATTATTGAAATAAAATGAAACCATATGTTAGTCCCAAAATGACCTAGTTTGTGTCGAGTGGACGTTAAACCCCATCTCTCTCTCTCTCGCACTCTATGGCGTATGTCTCTGTTCATAATCATATTCGCCGGGATTCGAAACCGCAGTATAGTCACAGATTTACAGATTCCGTGTCCTCATAGAGAAAACACAATATAACATCCGACGATTTTTTTTTTATTTTTTTTTTTTGTGAAAATCAACATTAATCAGTTTAGTTTATTTGAAACACAAATTCAACATTTGAGCATAATTGTTTAAAGACGTGTCCTTTTTTGTATCGTGAAGCAATGAATGACATATCTTCATCGACTCGGGGAAAGAAACACCAGTAGTTGATTTTCAGAAGTTGAGTGAGAATTCGAATTTAAACAGGTGCAAAACAAGTACACCTATTATTTTATGCGGACGACATTGCCGCTAGCCCGGGTGTCGCGGATTCCAATGAAAAAGTCCCAAAATAATAGTGTCAAGACGTTTGAGAGACAGAGAGAGAGAGAGGAGAGAGGGGGAAGGGGGAGGTAGTAACGACCACTCGACACAAACTAGATAATTCCGAGACTAACATACGGTTCATTTTCTCATTCCAATAATTCGTTTGTTCAGAGAGATCTTCAGTGGGCTTAAAGTCCACTTTACACAAACTTTTGTTCAATTTTATTTTAATGTTTCGCTTGGGCGCAGGGGACCTGGAGCAAACCCACGAGATTGGACAGCAGACCCCACCCCTGGTCACACACAACCGGGGAATCGAAACCACGGCACTAGACTAAATGACAGACCCTACAATTTAAAGCACACGCGTTAACATATCACCCCACTTCACCCACGTTAGTAGAAGTAAAAGTTAAGCCTATTCCATGGTAGTGAAAAGCCAATCATCCAGATCAATCGCATATAATATAAAGTACTATATATATATTATTCCGATGTGAGGGTGGTTTCTAAATATGTACACAAACAAATACAAACTCCACAGAGATTCAAAAGGGGTTGGATGGCCGAATGGTTAGCACGTGCGCGCTGCATCATAAAGCTTGTCATCGAGTCAGCTGGCGTGGTTTCGAATCCCCGGTTGTAACGAGTTCAGTAAATCTTAAACCAAAACGAAATTCTTTTAATGTTGTTATAAACTTTATAAATTACTTCTATTCTGGCTTGCTGTCGGTTTTTTTTTCAAAAGAAAAGTATCTCACCATTAGAAGTAAATGACTTGAGACGTTACTCCTTTTCACACTTTTTTGGCAATACTTAAAACACTAAAAAAAAAACATCATTTGAAAAGCTAATTATTTATTTAGTTTACGTTGTCTGAAATGAAAGTAAATATTGAATGTATTTTCCCATGAATATCTCCAAATAGTTTAAGTACATTCCCATACCTCGATCTACCAAATCTTTTTCTCTTTTTTGTGGATTTATAATTTTGATGTTCGGGTGAAATGAAGCCAGTCTTCAAACATAACGGCTAATCCCCTATATTATCTACGCTGAGGTGTTTTTCATGTTGTAATTTTAAAAAAACTTACGTCAATCCTTGTAAAACCTCATTTTCGGCTTCTTTGTGGTTTTTGGATTATTTTGATGTTTCGATTGTGTGAATCCAACACAGTTGTGTATCCGTAACTATAAACTTTTATGTTTGGCTTTGTTTGGCGGTTTTTTAATATTTGATGTTTGGATTGTGAATATCTAACGTTGCGAATCTCTAATTTTGTACGACTTTTTTTATGTTTTGTTTAGGCATGGTTTCCCCATGTCAGTGATGTAGAACGTAAGATCTGACAAGGAAGAATGTCTAGTCGTTCGAATGGGACGATAAACAAATGTCCCGTGTACCCATTTACATGCACGTTAAAGAATCTTTGACAGCTGGAATTAGATATAAGAGTATGACATCGCGCCGCTGTACGTTAAAAATATACTTTTTTGCACACTGTATGGCGTAAGCACGCCTTCATTAGCCCAGTCGGAGCGGAACCGTAGGGCGTTAAACCCCATTTGTTTTCAGGTTTTGGTTTATTTTGGCGGGTATTATGTATATCTCTAATTCTGTATGATTTGTGTTTTGTAGGTTTTGGTTAATTTTGGCGGGTATTGCGGCGTTTGGTATCATAATACTCAGTGTCACGTATCTAGTGTGCAAGTACCGAGTCCCGCGAGAAGGTAAGACATAATAACTCATTAGGTTTTGGTTTGGTCAATAATCTCGCTTTAACACGTGTATATAACTTTGTTTTAATGTGGAAGTCGCTATCCCGGTTAATACGTTACGGGTTTGTGTCCCTTGTAACTCGGAAGAGCTCGAATTTGTACGCGAATTTCAATTACCGACAACGTTATCACCTTTGGTGTGAAATTATGGTCAAAATGCGGTAATTAGAATAATATTTTACATCTGAATTTGAATACGCTTTGTCCATTATCAACCTTGACAGTAAAATTAATGTCAAAAACAAGCTTGTAAATGTAGTAAATTTAGCTTTGCCCTCGTTTTAATTTACCTCTGAAATCGAGAACAAAATCCGTCCAACTAGATGAAATAGTTTCAAACCTTCAGAATTATTGAATTAATGTCGTCAGATATAACTCAGGTCCTAAGTTCACAAAGCATTCTCAGACTTAAGTTAAGAATTTGCTCAACTTTCAATCACTCTTTATGTGAAATATCTTTCATCCAAACACAACATTTTACACAGCAAAACTTTTTAAAGGGTCATATTTTAGTCAAAATAAGGCGAACAATTTTGAGTAAATTCTTAACTTAAGTCTGAGAATGCTTTGTGAACTCCGGGCCTGGACGTCGTTGTAATACCTGCGCACTTAGCGAGATTTGTCAGTTAGGTATGGTGGTCGGGTGGTGTGAGGAATAAGGTATTATTGGTTATTTAAAAAGACCTCAGATCTTTGTGAAATCAATTAAGTTCGCTTGTTGGTTAGTGGGATGTAACGTCCGCTTCCGTTGGTGGTAATATCTTTAACAACACCCAGTGTAGTGTTTTGTCTTGACTTCTAAATAAGTAAGCAAATCTTGCATTCTTGACCATGCGACCTATTTGGCTTTCTTTCAATAAGTTAAGTTTGTCCTGAACGTTAGTTTTCAAATTGCTTTGGTTCGTACATAACCCTGTTAATATTAATAATAAATAATGATAAAAAAATTAATGTCCATTTATATTATATAGCACCAAATTCACAAAACATGTCCATGGCGCTTACGGAAACGACATAAAAAGTCCCTGGATTAAGTTCTTTCAATTTTGTAATGAACTTTGAAAGATGATTTTTAACCTTACGAATAACGCAGAAATCACAAAATCGTAGTAGAGCGACGTTTTAGTGAATGAAATAGGGTTGAATGTCCTACTTGTCTGCTTCGTCAGAACCGAAGAAGATGGGCACACCCCCTGCAGTGTGCTATTAGGGATGGGACAATAATATATGTTTGTAAACGCCTGGTATTTCCTAATGAAAATTGGCTTGAAAAAACGAATCTGAAAGAATTTTTTTTCAAAATTTAATTTTTATGGTGGTGCATTCCCAATTTTCAAAATGGCCGCCAAAATTGATGGAAAAAATGAAAATTCCTATATATTGTGTCCAGATCATCGTATACAGAGCTTTCATGGTGTCTAACATGGGATTCTGGGGGTCGCCTAAATCAAATATAGACACTATAAATAATTTCAAAAATCCAAAATGGCGGAAATCCAAGATGGCGGCCAAAATTTTGCGATTTCCCACTATTTTCAAATATATAGATAGGATATGGCTTGTATGTGGCCGAACGTGTACTTCCTGTTAGACGCCATGAACGCTATGTATACCACGATCCGGACATAATATATAGGAATTTTCATTTTTTCCAACAATTTTGGCGGCCATTGTGAAAATTGGGACTGCACCACCATAAAAATAAAAAAAAATTCAAAATCTTTTTCATATTCATTTTTTGTAGCCTTTTCGCATTGGAAAACATCTGGAGTTTTCTTGAGTTTCAAAATAAATGTTTATTGTCCCATCCCTAGTGCTATGGGTTAATTTTGCCCCGACAGCGGCAATACGGCCTACTCATACATGTGACCCAGTTGGAGACAATATGACCTAAAATGGTGGAGACGAACTGTACTCTGACATGTTGCGTCAGATTTAGGCGCATACGTCATTTTATATTACATGTAATAAAATAATTGTTAAATAACATTTCAGATGCCGAAAGCGAAAACCAAAATGATTTATTTGAAGAGACGATATGTGAAACTAAATTTAAGAAAATAACAAAACGAGGCAAACCGGAAGTAACGGAGAGTGAGTTGTCCAGTTTTTTAATGCGAACTGAAACCAAAGCCAAAGCAGCAACAACACAGAAATCAACCATCCCAGTCCGATCTCTGGATGTTCGAGATCGCAAGTTGATGTCGCCACGTGACTCACCTGCGTTCACTCACACGAGTGGTTTATCACCTAGATATAGTTCTCACGATAGAAGAACTCCGCGTGCTGTGAATTTGGGATTTCTACCGGATGTTGGTTGAGCAGCAGACATGCGTAGAAAACGATTACGTTAATAACATTATACAATAATCACAATATGTTGCCTTTCCAACCAAAATACGAAACTCTGACAATGAACAGTGAAACTAATTGTAAATACGAAAGGACGGCTCGCCGTAAAAGATATATGACAAAATGGTGGACAATAAATATATTTATAACTATGCAGCAGTGCCGAACATTTCTTTTTGTCAATATCGTTCAAAGAAATGAAAAACAATGACCGATGTGTAGTATGTGCATGTTCTATCTTTCTTGTCGTTCACATTTGAAAATAATTTGGGGTTTATTGAGAACCTTATCGGTGATTTGTAAGATGGAACTCCAATAAGAGAATGTTATGATTCCATTACACCTTTTTCAATACATAGCCTACCAATCTGTTTCACAAAGAATTACTTACGAATTAACTCTGTAACAGATGAGTGTCCATAGCACGTGCGTTGACTGCAGACGGCGCCAGTCATTGGCTCAACGGCTCGTGCAATGTTTACTTAACACCTAACTACTTCGGGCAAAATGATGCATTTTACTCATTTTAATAGCCATTTACACTAAATAGGAATTACATGTATACAAATACTTCAAACGTCTTTATTCATTTTTCTTATACTTCAAAAAATTGTTTGAGAATTTAATTTGTCGGAGTAAAAAAGTTAATATGCCGTACTCATTAAGCCTCGTCGATGTCATGCTTATCAGTGATTGTAGCGGTCAAGCGAATATTCACTGCGGGATCAGTTTGATAGCCTACTTGTATTGACTTAAATTAAATGATATTGTGTTGACAGGGAAGGTTACAATCCGTGACTTCATTTTATGCTTCAATGTCTAAAGACCCCTACGCGCAAGTGAATTATTGAAATAAAATTAAAAATCATATGTTAGTCCCGAAATGGCCTAGTTTGTGTCGAGTGGACGTTAAACCCCCATATCTCTCTCTCTCTCTCATCTCTCTCTCTCTCCCTTAATGTCTTTAATATTGTGTGTGGTGCAGTCATCCCTTTCCTGTGGATTGTGTGGTTTATATTGTGTGTTGTGTAGTCGTATTACCAGTCGTAGTATAACTACACCATCACACAGACACCATTGTAGCTGTAAATCGTCTCGAACAGACGATTATCATGTGATAATTTTATTTTGTTTATAGAAACATTATGTAAAATTTAGATAACGAACTGGCACTTCTTGCTATAATAGTTCAAACATCAAAGATAATATAAAAATCCTTAATATTTTTTGATAGGTCGACCAACAGGGAGAATGCCCCCACATTGACGTCTCTATCTTTTACCGTTGTTCAGTTGATATTTTCGCAGATGTCCCTCACAAATATTATCATTAGAATGTTGTACATGTATAATAATAATAAAGTTGTATTCATTTCGAGTTACCATGGTAATATTAAGTTGTATTTATTTCAAGTTTCCATGGTATTGTTAAGTTGTATTTATTTCAAGTTTCCATGGTAATACACGCTTGTGAAAGTGTGTATTTAAAGTTACCATGGTAATACAAAGTTGTGTGTATTTCAAGTTACTATGGTAATATAAATTTATATCAAGTTACCATGGTGATATAAAGTTTGTGTTTATTTCAACCTGTTTACCCCGTGATGTATAAATATTTCAGCAATAATCTGTGATAAATAATTTGATGTAATTTATTAAATTAAGTTGTTGCATTTAAATATTAGTAAAATGTGTGAATTCCGTCCATCTATTTAGATTGTAAAATGAGATATGTATTTTAAATTAAAAAACAAAAAATGTAATTTGTTGTTGAATTCTATAAATACCCAACATACTCCGTCCAAAGGCGTTTCATAGCTGAGGCGCTGGAGGCGCTAGCCTCCTCTAGAAGAAAATCAAAGAAATTGGAAAAATAAAACGGGAGAAAAATGCTAAAGCCGATGAGAAAAATGAAAATGTACCCTAGTTAGGGCGCCCTAAAGGCAGACAAAGGGGTCTCACTTCTGACAAAAGGGCCCCTCTAAAAATGCAGTCATTGCATTGCATAAAAATCATCAATTAAGACCCCCCCCCCCCCGGCGAAAGAGGGCCCTCAAAATTGTATAGTCTCCGCCATGATAAACCTTAAAACGCCCCTGACTACGTCTCATGCACGACAGTTGTGACTAACGGGGTATTAAATGAAATTACAGTAAGGTTGAACGTTTTACGGGACGTTTTGCCCGGAATATTATCTGCCAGTGGTTCTATCATGTGTCCGTCAACTCGTACCTATGCCCCCTTTTTTATGGTGCAATCCGAATGCCCAGACACAGTTCCTTGTCGGGCCCTCCGTCGATGAAGAGAAGTCAGAAACGCCACTAGCCAAGCAAATTTGCCCCTATTGTCGACTACGTGGCACATGGTGTCTTCATTACCCCAATTGGTGCAAAAAAGTAGGCCGTACGCCATTTCATTACATTGGATTTCATCAGTCGCCAGACAGTGTAAGCTTACTCTTCCGGACACCTGTTACCACTGTTTGTTGTGTATTTTGTACACGGTGAACAGTCCATTTGCTGATTACACTATTTGCCTCGACCGTTTTTAGGACTTCCAATTTCGACTAATGGTTTGGATTGTTCATACTTGGATTAATTTTATTTCACAGAAGATTATCCCTGTAAAAGGTGACTGTCTTCAACATGTGACGTCGCATCACGCGGCGTCAATCATTGACTCAATGACGCGTACATTGTTTACACAAGATGTCACTTGTTCAGGCAGAATGGTGCCTTGCTCATTTTAATACCCCAAAACACTAAATAGGAAATATTCTTTACTACCAATACTCTAAATTTATTTATTTATTTTTTTTTTATACATAAATAAAAATGTTTTAGAATTTCATTAGTCGGAAAAAAAAATCATATCTGGGACTAATTAAGTCGCATCGATGTCATCTTTATCAGTGAAGGTAGCGGCCTAGCGAATATTCACCGCTGATTAGTGTGTCATATCACCACGCAGGATCAAATCATCAAATTGGAACGTCTCTGTCAGTAATGAATATAAAAATAAAAGCGGTTTTTAAACTGAACAACATTATTGAAGCCTATAGTTGGACATGAGCAGGTGGGTGATTTAGTAACCCCATGGTAGTGGCGGTTTACAGATACTGAAATTCATGAGGGCAGTGTATAATCTGGTTTGACTTGTAATCGTAAGAACTGGCGGTAAAAAGCCGAGTTGTTTGATGTCACGACCAGTGTGATGACAGACAAGCTGAATAAACCACGAGATGATATGAAAATCAAATATGGCCACCATATAAGAAACAGATAAAACAACATCACACTCAACCATCATATCTAAACAAAAACAATCCGACGCCATCTTGATTATTAACAAACTTAAAGGAGCTAAGTCGCTATTCTTTAGAACTCAGGCATGAATGGAAATGGACCAAAAGACAGATATTAATATAATGTCTTCAGTGTATATAAACTGATTTACTTTCATTTTGTTACTACGTCTTTATTGCAATTTTTAAAATCAGTTTTGTTCGTTGAAATACGCGAAAGGTCCAAATTGAATGACACAGTCAGTCGCTCGCGCTTCTTTAATCCTGTGACTGAACTCCTTTCTACAACGGAAATACGTTTTACCATTTCCGTTTTCGACCGGACGTTAAGCCCCGTTCATCAAGACGCCCCAATGCAAATCACACTCGAAAGCATCAAGTAGATGTCGGTAGGTACTGTTATTTAAATTGGCCACTATATCAAGAGCCTACGTTTTCACAGTAAGATATCAATGCTGCTATTGATTATAATAAGTCATGTAACTGGTGACTACAGAAGAGCGGTTGACGGAGCCTGTGGGATAAGATGGTTTGAGCATGAAGAAGAGAGTGTGTTGTATGGAAGTCTGGGCCACCAATATCAAAGTGTACTGAGTTGTAATATTAAATCCTTATTTCAAGACGGATACTACATGAACACTCCAGTTACCCCCAGAGGAGCAACAACCTTAGACTGGATAATCTGTGTGAGAGAGAGAGAGAAATGGGGTTTAACGTCCACTCAACACAAACTAGGTCATTTCGGGACTAACATATGGTTCAATTTTATTTCAATATTTCGCTTGTGCGTAGGGGTCTTTAGCAGTGGGAGGAAACCGGAGTGCCCGGAGGAGGATAATCTGTACTGCGCTATTCAGATTTCAAAAGGCTAGTAGTCAGACAAGGTGTGACGTAGGGGCGAGCCTGACGTAATTATACCTAGTCTTAGCCCCGAACGTCACAATCCTTACAAAAGTCGCTTACCGACGTCAGACCATGTTTATAGTCCGTTACTAGGAAGAAGAGTTACATCTAAACCCCTGGATTTCCACGATGGTTGCAAGTCCATGATTACACCATGAACGATAAACAACTCAACACTTTACGAATTGACGCAAACACAAAAAATACGAGGATCTTTTGAGACTTCTCGGGATCAACCAGTCTTATCAAATTGTCTGAGGACTGTCATGAATATATCATATAGCCTTACATTGTCTTGCGATCTGTCATTACAGCTCCGTTTAACCAAACGGTCAATAGTCACCTTCAATATTTATTTTCTGTGTTGGGTAATAGAAACCAAGGTGCTTTTCATATTTATTTTTTTCTTTTTCATCGTTAAATTTGAATCAATTGCATTTAAAATAGACAATGAATTGGGCGAGTTTGGGTGGGCGAGATGCACCATCTTGATATACAGGGAATGCACTGTGACTGGACCTACTCGTTAAATTCAAATCAAAAGTATTTCCTTATAGACAGACCATGAATTTGGTGACTGGGACTGGCAGAGATGCGCCATCTTGATAATACGGGGAATGCAATCTGGCGATAGCCAACTGTTGAATTCCAGTCAATTGCATTTCCTTATAGACAGACAATGAATTTGGCGGGTGGAGGTGACAGTGATCCACCATTTTGTCAATACATGGAATGTGTTAAATTCCAATCCGTTGCATTTCCTTATGGATAGACAATTAATCTGATTAAACACAAATCCTATTTCGTTTCGTTATTATCATTCAAAATTTCGTTTTACTCGTCTTTACTACATTAGGATCAGGGGAAGTTGTTATCATTGACGTGTTCTGAATGGAGTGAAGGGTTAACCACTGAAAGGGTCGGTTACGGCGAGCTTTAGGCATGTTTTGCTCGGAACTGTGGGTAATCCACTAGTAATATTAGTGCTGATTGGTTAATCAAATGTCTGACGTCATAGGATTAAAGAAAAAACTCGTAAGACATCTGACACTCCCAATATTATAACTTGTCAGATCTTTATGTAGGAGAATGCTAGATCGGCGACGGTCCTACGCATTTTAGCACATATGACGTCATATATAGATTGTGGGTTAGGGTTAGGGTAGGGGCTAGGACCTGTAGATTTGGTCAAAGTCCCGAGATATAAACAGGGCTAGCCCTAACCCTAACCCATGATCAAGCCTAACCCTTACCCTAACCCACAATTCACATATGACGTCACAATTTGCGTAGGATCGTCTCAGGTCTAGCGTTCTCCCTTTATGTAGTGTAGGTCATCGAGAGTATAAAAACTGAAACGAAATATAGATCTGTTGTGGGAGGCCACATCGAGGGTCATATAACCCTATGACGCAAGACTTTTGATCAACTAATCAATGTGTCTGCTGGGAGGCCCACATTTCCGTATACCGCACGCCAAGAGGTTATATAACAACTCTTCCAGATCATCTTAGTGTAGTAAAGACTAGTAAAACGATATTTTGAACTATAAAAACGAAGCGAAATAGGATCTGTGTTTTAATCTGATTGGTTTAATCAGCAATTACGTAAACGATCGCTTGATATCTTCAATACCGTGACGCGTGGCTTGTCCCCGATCGTGGGTTAAGATTTCAACAATTTGTCTCAGTCCACCCTTATAGTTTAATTCCAGAGATATTCTATTTCTGAGCCTAGTGACTTAATAACACAACTATCACCGTCACAAACATGAAATGAAATGGGATTTATTGTTCTACACCCACACTCGGCAAATCGCGACAGATTCCGGAACCTACATCTAGTCTCGGCTGTATGACGAATTCAGCCATATTGGAAGTACTTTAAAGGTCGCGAATGAAACATGGCTGCGCCCATAGTGTCTTAGAACTACTTTAAAGGTCCTGGATGAAACATGGCTGCGCCCATGGTGTCTTGTTTGTTTGTAATAGCGTCAAGTTTTCCTGTTAAAGTAAACCGGTAGCCGCATTACAAATGTATGGGCGTAGGTACATATCACTTATTGTCATACAGCCGAGACTAGATATAGGTTCCGGAATCTGTCGAGATTTGCCGAGTGCTACACCCACTGGCCTATAATGACTGGCATACGCCTTACAGTTTGCTACGAGGGAAATTGTGACCGGCGGCGGCGATACGGCCTACTCTTATATCGATTCCACCTGTCAAGGGTTCCTTTACGTGCACACCAATGTGTACGCGGAACCTCGGTTTTTCGTCCCATCCGAACGACTCGGTCACACGTGTGAGATATGTATTTACATCCAATTTGGCGGCACAAATGTTTACCTCATAAAATTAATGTTGATCCGGCACACTTCTTTTGTTTTTAAAACACAAAACAATTGCCACGAACAATCATGATTTTTACCGTAAGATGTATTGACAGAGCCAAAACATATTTAAAACATACATCTGAAAAAAAAACGCTTGTTTTAATTCTATATTGACAAATCCGTATTCTTTTAATAAAAATCTTGTATTAAAGAAAGGCTGGTTGATTTGTATTTTTCGAAAAATATCAAATTTCTGAGGGCTTTGTCAACGTTAATAATTATGTATTTAGAAGTATTTTTTTCAATTCACCATATCTTTGTAAATACTGAACGGACTTGAAACATTATCAGACCGATATTCTATAAGAGATTCAACAACTACAATACTGTAGTTTCCGAGAAATTCCTATGTCGCTCAAATCACATACTTTCTGTCAAATTGAGTGTCCAGGGCCCTGTTTCACGAAATTTTAACTTAAGATAAAATCCAATTTTAGTAGATACTTCAATTTTGATTGGCTAAGCACTAAAATCAATCTAATATTATCCAATCAAATTACTAAAATTGGGATCTTATCTTAGTTAAAATTTCGTGAAATAGGCCCCAGACTCTTAAATATTTAACATAAACTGGGCAGTTAAATTAGTATTTTCTTTATTTTATTTGTAATCTCCAGTTTCCACCCACTGCTCAAAACCCCCGCGCACAAGCGAATTATTGAAATAAAATTTAACCATGTTAGTCCCGAAATGACCCAGTTTGTGTCGAGTGGACGTTAAACCTAATTTCTCTCTCTCCATTTTTTATTTGTAATCGTGTTTTATCAGATTAAAAAACTAAACCGTTGCAATCTGATTAAACTACACATCTATATTTTATTCCATATTTTATACTTTAATAGCCTACACTACATGAAGATTCGACCAATTATCGTGGGAGGTCACTGAATTCTTTCCGAAAAGGGTTCTTTTACGTACACGACAACGTGCAAAATGAACTTCTGGTTTTAGTCCCATACGAACTACTACACATTGTCCTTCATCCCTGACATAACGATGAAACAGTAACGCAAAATACCCAATAACTTACTATGGATTCAACCCGCCTTGGGGCCGGAAGGAAGGAAACAAATAGAATAAACTCTCGTATGAGACACAATTCCACAGATCCGTGGCGATTTCGGAACAAGGTTCCTAATCATCCGATCGTCAAATAACAGTTTCAGAAAGAATAATAATAATATTATTAATGGTCGAGAGCCAGACATTAAGTAATATATTGTAACAGCATGAGGGCCGCAGGCCCGAATAATTTTAAGTAATATATTGTAACAGCATGAGGGCCGCAGGCCCGAATAATTTTACAATATATTACGCAATGTCGTACGCTCGAGACCATTAAACATCTTAAAATACTGACACTCAGCGCGTGCTTTTACAGTGAAATAAATCACACTAGTACTATTGGCAAGTTGCCCGTACGATTATTTGAAATAATGGTATGCCAACATCAAGGGGTGACGTCACATCTGTATTTTAAATAGCGTTAATTCAACACTTACAGAAGGATTATGTAAGATTTAGATAAGACACTAACCTTTAAATACAATAATATATCCAAAATAGATAAATCAAAATGAAAGTATCGGAAACCTCATTCGACCATTCGAATTACATTATTCTAAGCAAAGTTATTAGTGCTTGAAGTTTTAAATAGATATAGCGTAGATTGTTTATTATTGTAGCACCAATATTTCACAATAAATATCGATTCAGCATATTTTAAATTGAAGTAGGGGTGGCCAATAGTGGGGGTTGGGGGTGTAACGTCGACTCGACACTAAATATTCAAATAATTCGCTTGCGCGTAGAGGTCTTAAGTTTTAGCTGTGAGAGGAAACCGGGTTTCCTCCCAGAAAGAGCTCTCTCTCTATCGTCACTTGACTTAACTATTAGAACTTTTTGAATTTTATTTAAGAATTAGTTTGACAATAGGAGTAGCTCTTCCCAAGATTACAGAACCATATCCAAAATAATCCCCACGATATCGATATGAAAGGAATAAATGGTCTGGTTATTATAGACCGACAATAATACTCTATATTCCAACAGATCATAAAATTCTCCGTGAGAAACTAACTAAAACTAAACTGTTCGCACTTAAGGTGTCGCCAAAAATGTCACCAAAATTACATTCCTGGTCCCATGTCCACACAACTGGACGTCATTGCTTACATTTTTCCCTCAAATCAAAGAGCCGGGGATTTTGAGAACTGTAGATACCCGATACAGAAGGAATTCAATCTGGTTGTCCTTAAAGCATTGAGTTGTTTGGAATCTGAGATATCTAGTACCCCAAAGACACTCTGTACAAACGAACCGTCATCAAAAATGGCGCGGGTAAATTTACCTAGATGTAGCTGTATTGTTCGTTCGTGTTTGTACAGTTCCGTTTAACAGTTGTAGTCACTGACTGTCCAGTAGTTATCCATAGTAGTCACTGACTGTCCAGTAGGTATCGATCTGGGATATCTACGTCCATCAACAAAAAACATCAAACTTGTATCACGGACATAACAAACCATTTATATGGCGTTTCGACATGTGCTTTATTGACCGTTGTCCAGCACCCTATAATAAACTAGCGATTGAATTCTATAATAAATAATATATGATAAAACAACGATTACATTACATAATAAATTATATATTAAAAGAATGTGATTACATTCCAAAATAAATGATGTATAATAAACCACTGATTACAGTTTATCATAACTGTGATTACATTCCATAATAAATAACATATTATAAACATGTGATTGCATTCTATAATTCCAAAATAAATGATGTATTATAAACATGTAATTATCTTTATAATAAATAATATATGCAAAATAAATAATATATAATAAACATGTGATTACACTCCATAATATCCGTGATTACATGACATAATAAATGATATATCATAAACCTGTGATTATATTCCATAATAAGTGATGTATTGTATATTCCATAATACTTGGTGTATAACAAATCAGCGATTACATTCCATAATAAATGATATATAAAAGTCCAGTGATTACATTCCATAATATATGAAATATAATAATCTAATGGTTACATTCCATAATAAATTATATATAATAGTCTAGTGATTACATTCCATAATAAATGCAATATCATAAACCAGTGATAACATTACTAATCGCATGTTGTATAATAAACCACCGATTACATTTTATAATAAGTGGTCATTAGATGTATAATGTGTCACTCAAGGCTTATTTTACTTGCACCAATGGCCGTTGTTCCCCGCGTCAGTGATGCAGGGCATAGGGTCTGACAAGAACAGCTATGTGGTTGATCAGGTGAGGCGAAAAATCGAGATCCCGTGTACATATTAGTTTGCACGTAAACCATAGCGTGTCTTCATTTTTAATTCTTTTTCCGTCTTTTACCGATGTGCGCCTATAAAAGATAAATCAATAATCAACAAAGACTCGTGAGATTTCTGTTTTTTGTGAAATCTCTAATAAATATTCTTCAATTGATCATATTTCTTCACAAAACATTATTGACATCTCGCAGTCGGGTTGTAAGAAATATTTAAATATTATTCTAATGGGAAAAAAATCTTAAAGTAAAACTTCAATATTATTTCAATCTAATTAAATATCCTATTTCCTTTCATTTTTTATTTTTTTATAGTTGAAAATTTCGTTTTACTTGTCTTTACTACACTAGGATATATATAGTTATAATCATTGACGTGTTCTGGATGAAGTGAGGGATTAGCCAATGAAACGGTCTGTTACGGCGAGTCGTTGACCCTTTGATGCACGGAACGGTAAGTAAACCACTAGAAACGTCAACGCTGATTGATTAATCAATGGCTGGCGTCATAGGGTCAAACGCCGCTCGTTTGACCCCCCGGACGTGAACTCCCACTATAACTTGTCAGATCTTCATGTAATGTAGGCCATCGAAAGTATAAAAAAACGAAACGAAATATAGATCTGTATTTTAACCCGATTGATATTATTTCAAAATTTATAAATAGCTGAAATAAAATAAAATAAAACCAAGTATGAACAATCCAAACCATTAGTCAAAATTCGAAGTCTTAAAAATGGTCGAGGCAAAATAGTATAATCAGCAAATGGACTGTTCACTGGGTACAAAATACACGACAAACAGTGGTAACAGGTGCCCGGAAGAGTAAGCGTACCCCACCTGGCGCCACACCCGCCATGGCTGCATCCAAACTATTAGACGAAATCTAAATAAAATAGCATGATTGGCCAATGGACTATCGGTATGTAAAATGAACATTATATGCAAGAGGTAAATCTGCCTATTGCGAGTCTTTCTTTAGGTCTGAAATATTAACTAAACTATTAATTACACATTTATTAACAAAATAAGACCATAATCAACCCTCGATGGCATCGGATACTCGCGATATTAACTAGATTAGAATGGTTCGCCATTTCAAAACTTTAATTTAAAAATGAGAAAGCAAGGATAATTTGCGAATATACCAGTGTGCTAGTTACCACTATGCACATATCTTGCCAAAACAATAAACAATGATAATTCGTCTCAGAACGAAGAAATTTGGCTGAAATTTTCAATATTTTCTTTTTTATCATCTAGTTTTGAATTATTATAGCAATAATGACCAACTCTCTATTAAACTCTTAACCAATCTGTCATTAATAGAGTCTTTTTGTCTGTATAACCAGGTCGATACCCCCACAACGATAATTGTTAATCATCTACAAATATCGTTTTAAATTTGTCATCAAAACGTCGTATTTAAGATAATTATACAATATTTGACATTATATCAAATGTTCACACTTCCAAAAATTTATTTGTCAAGTGGTATTTTTATATAAATGCACTGATTTATTTTCTTTCTTAATTCCTATATTTTTTTTATCAAATGTTATTTAAAATGAATAGAACATATTTTGTAAGTATACAGGTCACAATTCTATGGAATACAATTACTGCTTATTACTGAGCGACGTTTCGACTAGGCTTCTCTAGTCGTTATCAAGCAATAATCATACGACTAGAGAGGCCTAGTCGAAACGTCGCTCAGTAATAAGCAGTAATTGTATTCCATAGAATTGTGACCTGTATACTCTAGTTCAATTACTAAATGCCGTTGAAACATGTTTTGTAAGATTAAAGATACATTATTATGTAAGATTTAGATAAGGAGCTGGCCATTCTGAATGTAGTACTTAAAAAATAGATAGTAAAAAGAGAATATGTTGAAAATTACAGTCACATTATATCATTTCTGGGCGAAGTTATTGCCGTTTGAAGAACGACGCAATCTCGATTGACATGACGATGTTGTTACGATAATAAACCAAGTATTGTCTTATCCGGCCCTAAGTATTGTCTAATCCGGCCCCAAGTATTGTCTTATCCGGCCTCAAGTTCACAAAGCATTCTCAGACTTAAGTTAAGAATTTACTCAACTTTAAATAACTGTTTATCTATTATCCAGAAACACAAAATTTGGCACATATTTTCTTATTAATGCATTTGACACATTAAAACAATAAAAGTTTGATAAAGGGCTATATTTTAGTTTATTTAAAAAAAGGCGTACAATTTTGAGTAAATTCTCAACTTAAGTCTGAGAAAGCTTCGTGAACTCGGAGCCTGGTTTTTAATTAAATTAGTAACCGTCAGTCGTGTTTAAATCACAGCCATCCGTTGTTCTATAGAGTTGATAACGAGCTTGGCGTGTGAATAAATGTATAATTAATGATTTATAAAACAGCAGGGGCCAAACGAAAGTTTAACATTAGGCGGATGCTGCTTTTACAGAATGAATCTTTAGTTTTCGCGGGAACCACGGTGGCGTAGTGGGTAAGAAACTGCATTGACCGAGAAAGTTCATCTGGAATTTCCGATGTGGTTTCTCCTTGTCAGTGGTGCAGAAACTAGGAGCTGACAAGGACAGCTGTATAGTCTTCGCGTGGGACAAAAACCAAGTCAACGCTTACATATTGGCTTGGACGTAAACGATCCCTTGGCAATTTTAATTTGATATACGAGTAAGCCATAGCGCCGCTGCCCTTTCAAAATGACCCTCGTAGCACACTGTATGACGTATGCCCGTCGGAGCAGAACAGTAGGCCGTTAAACTCCATTTCATTAATTTCATTTCATTTGTTTAGTTACCGCACAATGAAACAAACTATAGGTAACAATAAGTATTGACATAAAGTTTATAAATATTATCCTGTAAATTGATTTTTGTTCTTGTCCTTCTTTCAAACAAGTACTTTAGTGATTTTTTATCGATTGATGAGCAAATTTGTTGAAAGGTTCAAGTGTATGGTTAATAAACTACTGATCGTATTTCATTTAAATCTTTGATATGTTTTAATATATATGTAAGGTCCGCTTTTGTCACTAAGGACAGTTGACGTTTTTCCGGACGATTTATTTTTGCATCTACATGTGTACTGACAAACAGACGCCGAAACATTTGAAGAATCCCGAGTAGGTGACGTGAGGATGCCAAGATGAACGTACAGCAGCAAGAGCGGTTGACTGATTCATTAGAAGTTGATCATAAACATCCGGTTGGGTATGGTGTATGCATGTAGGCACAAGATAACACGCAGCAAAAAAAGCTACGCAAAACTCGCTTATCGAGGAATTTTTTTCCGCGCACGTTTCCGTGCTCGCGTAAACGCTTACATGGAACCTGTCCTCATATATTCAGATTTATGCGTTTTCATGGAAACGGTCCCATTACATTTGCATAGGCCGACTTTCGCCGACGAAAAAGCGTACATGGAAAGAGGGATAATTCATTTAAATGAAAATATTTTTGTGTGGTCATAGAACAAAAATAAGCGAGGAGCAAAAGGAACAGGAAAATTAAATTTACAAAACTGCCATAACGGAAGAGAAAGAATTATTCTATACATACATATTACGTAACACTTTATTCGCATGGTAATTTAATCCAACGGGAATATTCCCTCAACAATATGCTCGACCTAGCTCGATAGTTACTTCCGGCAAAGTACACAACATTTTGAACTATTTAACTTTATTTGTTTTGCAGACATACGTTGTTGTTTTTTAACCACTGAACTTATACTCAATAACTGTTAAGTGCTCCACCCCATGTTCCAAAATCCAGGATAAAATTCTACGGATTTCTTCTGCCGGTTTTCGGTGTACCACAAATTCTCTCTAATTTAAACGGAATCATTTCAAGGGAAGCCAAAATAAAAAGATTTCCTAGAATTCGAATATCGAATTTTTCAAATCTCCACCATATTTGAAACGTGTTTGAGGTGTACTAAGCTTTGTTTAAACTGAAACAATAACGAATGGTATTTTTCCGGTATTTGAAGTTCCGTATAGTCAGATTTCTAAATAAACCTTTATTTTATTTTACCAATCTATAAGTTAAACAAATCAAAGACGGAAATTGGAAGTCGGAAAATCAGAGTGTATCAGACCTGTGTTTGTCAAATATCCGTATGTATTTACCGTCCGCTTCCGTAACCAAGTTATCAATTTGGGAGTTTGTTGTTCTGAGATTTTCCACGCGTGTAGCTGAGAGTTAATTAATAATTCATAGTGCATATTTCGCCCTTTTGGAAGTTTATACTAACAACAATTATTAAATGAATGGGGTCGGCAATATTATCATTTCATTGATCCGTCTTCATCAGTCCAGTCGGGACAGAACAGGGCGATGCAAAACCCCCATTTTACATCTCCATTGTCCCGATCTTCAACACATCACAGCACTTTTTTCGTATTCCAACAAAATAAAATGTGGTTAACGTCTTCCTTTGCTGCACCAATCGGCGCCAAGTTGATAGGCGCCATGCGGTGTGCTATGGGGAGAAAATTCAGACGCCATGCGACGCGCTATAGGGAAAAAATTCAGACGCCATGCGATGCCCTATAGGGGAAAATTCAGATGCCATGTGATTCGCTGTAGGGAAAAATTCAGACGCCATGCGATGCGCTATGGGGAATAGTTCCACTCTTATTTTGATAGGGACACGGGTCTGATGACAGTAGTGGCAGAGTGAGGGGTGCAGCCATGTCCGTGATGCTGGACAAGCGGCTTGACAAAGAATAACGACTCGTGGAGCCAACAAACACAAGGGTCTTTGTACACCTTCACCTGCATGTAAAAGAACCATTGAATTTGGAATTTAACGAATAGTAACGCATAGTAGCCGGAAACAAACGAACAGTAGCCGGAAACAAACGAATACTAGGCGAAAACGAACGACTAGCAGTCGGAAACGAATGACTAGTAGCCGAATAGTAGACGGAAACGAAGGAATGGTAGGAGGAAACTCCGTTTCCCAGTTTGTATTCACTTGCCCCCACATTTGTTTTGTTGAGAATTGGACCGCAATACATGTACAACCAATTTTTTTTTCCTTTTTTTTTTTACAAAAATCGAGAAGAAGCGGCGATCTATATCCATTCTCCTGTCAACGTTAGTTGGACCAAACAAACACTGTTCTCAAACTTCTGCCATTAAAACAAATAAAATGTTGTAATATTTGTAAGGAACTCCTCGACCAATATTTATCCGACACTAGCAACTCACAAAAAATCAGATTTATCTTCAATCATTGATAAAATAATATCCTAGATAATTCACATATAAACAGATCGTGGATACGTTTTATGTATTTTGATGCAAATGGCTTGTTTATCTCGACATTACGAGTGTCACCATACTGGAATAAGCTTATTTTCTTTCACTATATATGTCATGTGAGTTTCTGTGTTCTCTCTAAAACTGCACTTAAACCACAGGGTGCCAAGCTCATTTCGATTCAAGAACCGCATGAACTTAAAATTTTACTTCAAGTGGGTCGGAGATACAAACATTCTAGAAACAAAGCCAAACGTCTTTGAACTTTACTAAATTCTAAAAATATCGGTATTTCTTTTAGACTGGTTTCCAAATTGCCAAGATATAATATTAAACACAATGTTCTCTTGTATTACACACAATCTATGATATACAGCACAGAAGGCAGAGTTTTACAGAAATTCAAAGAAACCGGGAAAGAATAAAGATTTCTACCGTTGGTTTCCAAAAATTATAGACACGTCAGTTCGTGAAATTTGTTTCATTGGCCACATTTGAAAGCTTGGCGGGCCGGATGTGGTCCGCGGGCCGAATGTTTGATGTAATAATAAAATAAAACCAAGTACGAACAATCCAAACCATTAAACAGAATTCGAAGTCCTAAAAAAACGTTATAGGCAAAATAGTGTAATCAGCAAATGGACTGCTCCCCGTGTACAAAATACACGACAAACAGTGGTAACAGGTGTCCGGAAGAGTAAGCTTACCCTGCCTGGCGCCACACCCGCCATAGCTGCATCCAAACTATTAGGCAAAATGTCGATAAAATAGCGTGATTGGCCAATGAACTATCGGTATGCAAAATGCACGTGATGAACTGTGTTAACTATGTAGTGGACATATAATCAGTGAGATAGTATTAGTATACGTGTCAATTAAATATATCTAGAATAATAACCGAGAGAGACACGTTATATTTACCAATCAAGTCAACATGACGGCCATAAAACTTTTTAAAGGTTTTTATAAGTTTAGTGCGCACGTATCCTTGTAGTTGAAGCTTAGATGACAAATGCCTCGATCTACTTAAAAAATCAGAATAAAAAGAACAAGCTCTCGCGTACCGAATTAGCTGAGACACAAACACTCCATAAGCTGGTGATATTGGAATGTTACTACTAATAAATGGAAAGTTAACAATCGGAAAGTCAAAGTCATCACGTTTATCGTACAATTTAACACTCAGTTTATGGCAATTGTCAAAATCGAGACGCAGATCCAAGTAGGAAGCGTAATTGTCACTGTCAGTGGTGTTTTTAATTTCCAGCTCATCAGGATATATGAATTCGACATAATCACTAAATTTTGGATTATTAAGTGATAAAACGTCATCGATATATCGATAAGTGAAATTAAAATTTCTGACCAATCGTTTATTTGTTTTAACGAGCGCTTGGATGTAATCGGCTTCGTACGAATAGAGAAATAAATCAGCAAGCAACGGTGCACAGTTGGTGCCCATGGGGATACCTACCACTTGCTGATATATTTCCCCTCCAAATTCAACAAAGATGTTATCAATTAAAAAATCCAACATCTGAATTATCTTGATGGCGGTGAATTTGTTTTTGGAATCACTGTGATTCTTAACGAAATACGTGGATTTGTAATTAACAACTAAATATTGATATCTAGCAGTTCCCGATTTAGATGAAAAGACACTGTGAATGATGTCTTTCAACCTGGCTTTTAATTTACTATGGGGAATTTTAGTATACAAAGTAGAAAAGTCAAACGTTTGAATGGATGAGACTGAAGCAAGCGATCTAGATTGCAAACCATCAAGTAATTCTTTGGAATTTTTTAATATCCACATTTGATTTATACCACTACGAGAGTATATTTTGTCACAGTATTTTTGAATACCCTCTTTAACTGCCGTTAGTATAGATGTCAATACTTTTGAAAGTGGTTTCGTTGAACAACGGGATGAACCTGCTATAAAACGTTGCTTGTAGGGATTTTTATGTAGTTTAGGTATCCAATATAATAAGGGCAAATCTGTATAGGTATCTCCACATGGAGTACCAAATGAAGTAAGTACAGATCTGTGATTGGATATAATTTCATCCTTACTAAGAGTAGATCGTTTATATGTAGCACTATCGATTGATTTCCCGAAATTAAGTTCCCTGCCATGGCTGTGAAAGTACATCGGGATTTTCCCGCGTGGTTGCCCTTTTGTAAGTGGTGCGTGACAGACGTCCTGTCAAAGTTCAACGTATAGTCATTCCCATGGGACAATAAGAACGAGATCCCGTGTACACATAAAAGATCCCTTGGCAGCTGGAATTCGATAATAGGTCGTAGTACAGCCGCTGTCCGGGCAAAACGCCCCCCCCCCCCTAATTTTCGACATTGCCCTTTTTTACTACTGAAAGTGCCTTTAAACTAGCTTTTTTGCTCGATTTTAAGGCTCTTTTTCTACGATTTCCGAACGTTTAGACGAAAATATCAGCCAAATAGCTCTTGAATTGGCGACAGATGCAAGGAAATGACGGATAATTTTCTTGGGGTACCCACTCCCCTCTCAGCGGCGTGCCCCATCTCCGTGGTCAGTGCCCTCATTTTGCGGCGCACCACCCCCCTTTTCAAAATTCCTAGATCCGCCCCTGTGATCCTACAGCACAATTCGCCTGTTACGCATATACCAAGCATGACCGGAGATAATGTTAAGAATGAAATATTCCATTAAATGTACACGTGCGTACAGAGAGAGAGAGAGAGAGAGAGAGAGAGAGAAAGAGAGAGAGAGACATTCTCTCGACACAAACTAAATCATTTTGGGAACTACATATGGTTTTTTTCTAATTCCAATAATTCGTATATGCGTAGGGGTCTGTATTGGGTTTAACGTCCACTCTACACAAACTACATGGTTCAATTTCATTTATTCTTTCGCTCGCACATAATAGTCTTTGGAAGCAGGTTTTATTTTAATAATTACGCTTGCTGAATAAAGCTCGATGTCATTTCAATGAAAAGACGGTAGATACAAAATAAACGGTAGATCCCTTCAAGTTTACGTGTACAATACGTTTTTCAAGCACGTAGAGCATGTGCTGGGTTTCCTGCGATCAATGCTGGAGGGATGAAGCTGAAGGTCGTAACAGTAAACAGATAGTTGGTACATAAGGAAACCGTAGAATTCTCCTGTCTCTTATTGGGACGGAAAACAGATCGAAGTAAAACATGGAGAAAATAATGTCTGGATTCTGATTGATTACCGCTAATTAAATAGAAGATGACATAAACGCTGAGAAGAAAAAAATAACAAAATAAATCCTTGCTCCACTCCAGGTAACAGATCTTTACCGCATGTCTGATTCTCATTTCAGACTGTTTCCGGACGGTAACATTCTCCATCTGAGGTCGAGCACCAGAGGAACGTCCATAATCGGCATGTTGTCTATCGATGTGACGTATTTAATAAAAAACTGTTTCTTTTGAAGACGTATCACCAGCATGAACTATGTCTGGAATTTAACCTAATCAATATCAAGAAATTAAAGTCTTTCAATTGGAACATGTAGTTGACAATTTCCATTGTTGGTGATAGCCGATAGGGCTTTATTCCATATTTCGCGAGCATGCAAAATGTCTCTTCTAGCACTCTGCATCGGGTATGTCCGTCTATATCTGCCCGATTGATTGAAGAGATCAACCTATTGTATTCCCGACAACAATGTCTAGGGGCTGACAATAATTGGGGTTTAACGTCCACTAGACAGAAATTAGGTCATTTTGGGGACTAACATACGGTTCAATTTATTGCAATAATTCGTGAGCGCATAGAGGTCTTTCCGGGGTGGGGGCGGAGAACTCAGAGAATACCCACGAAGTTGGACATGCGACCCTACTCCAACTGACTCAATGACAAACCTTATGATACTACGCACGCGCGCTAACCATTCGACCCCTCCACCCCTCAGGAAAAATGAACGATGGAAGTACTGTGTTGACCGAAATGATGAACCGAATTTTCCGTTTGCTTTAACTGAATGGGAGCCATAGTGGCTGAGTGAGTAGGATCTTAGTGCGCCGACCCGGAAGTCCCGTGTTCGATTTCGGTGTTTACCGGGAGTTTCCCGCATGGTTTCCCCTTATCAGTGATGCACGTAAAATAACACTTGGTAGTTGGAATACGATATAGATGTAAGCCCTCGCTTCTTGTATGGCTTATTTGACCCAGTCCGATAGGAACAGTAGAACGTGAAACTCCATTTTATTTCGTCAACATGATCTAAATCTCGACATCTTCGCGGTGTTTAAACACCCGGTTCATGAACCGCTGTAATTTTAAACAATGTGCCAAATGCTGCTTAAAAGATTGGAAATAATTGTGAATATTTGTTTAGTGGGGAAACTAATTAAGCTCTGGACTTCATAGATCTTGTTTGGCTGCCGCAAAGACGATGCAAATAATAACCTGTATCGTAAACCGCACTTGGCTGCCACAAATAGAAACCCGGAACTAAAGCTGATGAGATTTGAAATATATTGTATCTTTTAAAAGTGCAAAATTAAGAAAATCAACATTTTGTCACATTCCATATATTCATCGTCAGCGTTTAAAGCTAATGATCTCTTCAGTTCCTGGGTACCAGATGGAAGGTTCGAATGCACGCCAATATTTAAATGGGGAAATGATTGCATGCACTTCAAAAGTAAACCCGAGGCTCGCTAAATGTCTCACATATACTTCAAAAACAGCCCCAAGGGTCGGTGATGTAGGGAAAGGGCCTAGCAATGTATGGTGTCTCTTTGGGTATAGCCATAACCGTTCGTCCAAACTTTGACGTATTGTAAACATGAACCACTGTCAGTTAGAAATTAGTTTGACAAAGACGGGGTTTGAACACTGCTGCCAGGTCCTTCGATAGTTTTCAAGTTTGCATAATGTAACAAACGCCTCAGAACAATAGCATGTATGTTCTGTATAGTCTGATTTCCGGTGTGTGAGTACTCTATGAATATTCGGTAATTTTGAGAACGTCTCTTAAATTCGTCCCTGGCTATAGACAAAGTGACAGAAACAATTATGTAAATGAAAGCGTTCAATCATTTGATAATGAATGTCCTGATCATAGTGTTCGTTCAATTTACGTGGTTTGATAATGCATTGACGATTTTGATTTTGAGCGAGGCGAGGTCTGTATCACTACAGTCCCGGTACGGTACATCACAATGAACTAGCTATACCTCTCGCCCCATCGCTACCAGCTCCGCTACTTCATAACGCAATAAACTATTCCTCTCGACTCCTTGTTGTTTAAATACGCTGGATTTGAATTTATCTTAATTCCGAGAGAGAGAGAGAGAGAGAGAGAGAGAAGAGTGAGAGAGAGGAGATCGTGAGAGTGATAGAGAGAGTGAGAGAGAAGAGAGTGAGAGGGAGAGAGAGAGGGGGGCGGTGTTAACCTCCACTCGCCACAAACCATGACTAACTTATGGTTCAATTTTATTTTAAACATTCGCTTGCGCGTATGGGTTTTTAGCAGTGGGGAGAAACCGATCCTGGAAAAACCCAACGAGGTTGCACGGACGCCCCAGTTCCATGTCACGTACAAGCGGGAAATCGCAACCACCCCAAGTGACTAAATGACAGACCTCTAATCAAACTCACACGTGTTAACCATTTCGCCACCCCTTTATTGTAATTGTGTGTAGTGTGGTGGTCCGGCACGATTGTATAGCTTTACACTGCATTTCCTTTAATACGCATCCGGTCCGGCTCCGGTCCGGCCCCGGTCCAGGAGCAGACATGGCACACGACAGGTTGTGTATCCTTATATGCGGTTATTCACGCGTTAGAGCTCCCTTTTCAACATGAAACATGTCTGAGAAATGGCGAAAACTGGTATTTCCCTACCTACTTTTAGCTTTTTGCCGTGCGGGCTACCCAAACTGTGTTTCCTTGTGTGTGTTTACGGACACGGTTCCGCATGCGTTTTAGTACCGATCGCGACATTGGCCGGTTTCGAAAAACCGTACCGGACACCGCATAGAGAACCGTATCCGCACCCACACATAAGGAAACACTCTTACTAAAATTCCATGTAAGAGATTTTTCCGGATCCGCACTAGAGGTAATGCAGCTTTACCTTTTTTTTAAATTTTCTCTCTGGATCTGAATTTATCTGATTTGTCTGTGTAGTGAGGTGAACTCGCGCTTACAAATACAAAGAGTTCTATAATTTTAAAGGTGGTTTTGAATTTATTTCAATTATCTGTGATGTTGTGGTCCTGCACTTGTTGTTCTATTATTCTAGATCTTTTTTTTTTAAAAATAAAGGAGGCTGTTTTGAATTTGGACGATTTTACAAACCCGCTGGCAAATTAATGTTACGTTCGCGCCAAAAAAAGATTTAAAGTCTTTTTCTTTGGTTCCAGATGTCAAACGCTTGGTAACCACCTAATCGACAGAAAGATAAAAACGTTCAATAAGTACTCCCCTCATAATCAACAAAATTGAAACACGAGAACTGATAACTCTCCGTTTAAACTATTTAAAACTTAAACAAACTGAACCTGCTTTCCTTTTCGCATAACAAAATCTTTTAAATCTCACCAAATAACCTTTAACTCTTGGAAAAGTATTACGACAGAGTTTTTTTTTTAAGAAAGGGGTGAGGGGGATCGAAAGCGGAGAGAGAGAGAGGGAGAGAGAGAGAGCAGTCCAATTTTTATTAAGTGAGAGAGAATCGAAGCCAGCTCACTTGACTCCACGTCAGACCTTATGACTCAACTCGCACGAGTTAAACATTCGGTCATTCAACTCTCCAGTATCCCACACTGTAACAAAAATATCCGTGAAAAAACGGAAAATATTCCGGAAACAAATATTACCAGGAAAATTTTATCCGTATTTGTTTTTCCTGTAATTTACAGAAATTTCCTCAATTAACGTAAATTCCATTTTCAAATACAGAAAAATAAATCCTGGTAATTTTTGTTTCCTAGACTTGAAAATGATCAATATTTCATAGAATGTGCGAAATAGCTTTATTTAACGTCCGTTTCCGCCGATGTGCTAGCGAGATTTTTACGTAACCTCTCTCCGCTAATATTTATTAGAATACCCTCATCGAGAAAAGGTCGTTTCTATCAACTAATAATGGTCAGTGTTAGGACCGGTAAGAGGCTTTCAGATGTAAGTTTGCGGTGTTATCAATTTGCAGATATGTTAACTCTGCCGTTGAGACAAACCAGCTTACACTGGCCATTCGGTTAAATTATCCAGATTTAAGCGTGTTTAGTTACCAGACAATGCAACCTATTCTCGCAGAGCGTTGAAAATTGTACATGTATTTACACATTTATGAAAATACTTACAATCTGATTACCGTATGATGAATGAGAAAACACTTTATAGATCTTATAAATAATAGAAATTAGATATACATGACTATTAATATACAAAACTCTACACAATATGATCCTTCATATTATGGTTAATAAATTGAAATGAATACTATAAAATGATACTTATTAGGAATGATTATATATGTATATGATTTCTTATCGTTGCATTTGGAAACAGAAATAGTCCGTTATATAACGGAATGAAACATTATATTCCTGAATTTCACCTAACTTTCCTGTCATTCCACCGTTTATTCCGTAAAATAACAGAATTAAGTCCGTTATAGAAGGGAATAAAATATTCTATCCCCAAATTTCACGGAAGTTTCCTGTTTAATACTGGATATTCCACAGAATTACATTAAACACGTAATTTGAAGGAATAATTCACTCTTTTAACACAATTTCTCAAAAAAATCCACCAATTAACAGAAAAAAATGTGTTAAACTACGGAATTCGGCGACATAAAAAACGCAATTTTTTTACAGTGCAGGCTATCCATCTTATCGTTGAATTTTTAAATCTAGCGGATATTTAAATTCATTTGAATCTTGGCCTCCCGGTTCACTAGATGGTTAATTTTGTTAATAATGTTCTAAATAATATTATATTTGAAGCCAAAAAAAAAGTTCCATAGAAAAAAGATAGAGGGAAATGAGGCATAACGTCCACTTAACACAACCAGGTCATTTCGGGACTAACACATGGGTCAATTTCATTTTAATAATTCGCTTTAGAAGTTTGAGGAAACCGGAGGATCCAGAGTAAACCCTCGGGGTTGGAAGACGTCCTTACTTCTTGTCACGTACAACCGAGGAATCGAAACCACGTCAGTTAACTTAATAACAGTCCTTAAATGATACAACGCGCACACGCTAACAATACGCCCCTGAGGGGACTCGGGTTCTAACCCAGTGTGAGCAGAATACTGGACGTTAACCGCTATATCATTGTTGTGAAACATAAATAGAGTTTGGTTTCCGGTATTCGCCACACAAACGTCTACAAATATTTACAATATTGGAATTTATGTTTAAAAATAGCTGAATCAGTGGAATCTCCGTTTACAATATCGACTTGTACATTTCACATATTCTAAACTCTGATGTACTCAAATAATTGTTTGTAGAAATGTTGAAATTCTGATAATCGGGCGATAACAGAACAGGTATGGACGTACTTTAGAAAAGGTACCGAACATGACGTCATCGCAGCCATTTTGAAAATATGATGTCATATCCATCAAACCCGATGAGCTATTGTCCAAGGAACGTGAATGGCAATTAGTTTAATGCAGATGGTACTGGTACAGTCCAAACATTAGGCTATGGCCGACAAGAAGCATACTGAGTAATACGAAAAGTATGTCTTTATTTGCATTCGAAACATTACGTTATAAATGGAATTAACGTTGATTCCACCATCAAAACAGCTGACGTCACGCCGTATCCGTCATTATGTTAGATTTACATATAAATGTAAAGTTTTATAGACCTCGGTCAACGATTTGAAAAATTAAAAACAGAATAAGCACAGGATAACGTAGAATGTGCCTAGAGAAAAGAACATGGCGATCAAAAGACTTGCAGAATGTAGGGTGTTAGAGAAATATGCTATTAGGAGCTAAATACAGTAGTATGTATTTGATTGTCACTTCTTAACAGATGTAACGGATATTTCCATGTGTATAAACTAACCAGAAAAATGCGAAAATGTCGACCATTTTAGAACTTTTAAAAAGGATGCGTATTGTTCACAGGTTTCTGCGACATGTCTGACAAATTTCTCACCGAATTTACACAAGTTATTTCAATAGCGTTAACTGTTCATTATTTCTTTAACTAGCGTCATCTGATTTCCCGCATCAAACATCCACAAGATACGCTAACGTAGAGTTAAGAGTAGGTCAAATTATGTTTGGGAAAGAAAGACTGGAGGTTTTTCTGTCAAGAGTTTTTTTTTTCTGAAGTTTTTCTTCCCCGGTATAACCGAAGTTCGAGGACTTTATCGCGAACTATACGTACATGTATGTTTACATGTACGTAAAATTAGGATATCCCAGAATTCCAGTAGGAAAAGTCCCATGCTTTCTTATAAGAAAGCTACCCTGAAAATCCCGCAACAGGTTTCAGAAAACTTTCAGAAGAATAAACCCAAATTCCCCTGTATATATCTAAAGCTGCCCAGACTTTCGGATCGCAAGTTATTCCAGGCATAGAATATACCCCAACGATCTAAAAGATTTACCGTTATAGGTTGATAAAATTAAATATATTCTTCTAAAATCCGATTTAGGGTCACGGTGGCTAAGTGGGTACGGCGCTGGTTTGCTAGCCTGGAGGTCGGGTGTTCGATCCCTGCATCTCGATTTTCCGGCGTGATTTTCCCTTGTCAGTGATGCAGAAGGAGGGCATGACAAGGACAGCTGCCCAGTCGTTCGGATGGGACGAAAAACCGAGGTCCCGTGTACACATTGGAGTGCACATAAAAAAATCCCTTGGCAGTTGGAATTCGATATAAGAGTAGGCCGTAGAGCCGCTGCCCGGGCAAAATTTCCCTCATAGCACACTGTATGGCGTATGCCCGTCTTCCATTAGCCCGGGTTAGGTGCAAAAGAGTAGGACGTTAAACCCCATTTCATTTCATTTTCAAATCCGATCTTGTTAAGGAATATGGTCGTCTGTCCATCCTCGTGGTTTTCATCGGGTCTTCCAGTTACCCCCTCCTCCTTTATAAAGACCCCTACGCGCAAGTGAATTATTGAAATGAAATTGAACGATATGATCTTTCCAAAATGATCTAGTTTGCGTCGAGTGGACGTTGAACCCCATCTCTTTCAATTATTATAAAACAGCTGTCTTTCTTGTAGAAAAATAAAAATATCCACACAATGTCTCAAGCTTTACTGGGTCATTTCTAATTTTAAATTTGTTTCTATTTTGGGGAGAAATGTGAATTTGTTTTGTCATTATTGTGGATGCTTTCGACATTGTGACCGTTACTTCCGCCATATTTGGTATAATGATTTTTTCATTGTTGCATTCTGTAAGTTTCACAAGAATTTGTTACAGTGAAATGCAAACAGAGAGCTCTAGAAATTGAGAAAAAAAAGTTAAAGACCATTAAAGATAGGTGCGTTATTGAGCGATATTGAAACCCGATTACCTACCCAAACCATCTAGGATTCTGGCGTCATCCTTTTGTGTGTATACTCATCTCAAAGAACCAACAGACCCAAAACAAATAGTTCCACATCCTTTTAGAAGAACACGGACAAATAAAACAAAACGATTAAGCAATCAATTAACAAAAAAATAAAGAAAATAAAAAGCCAATAGAACTAATGATTTTATGGTTTACTCAAGGTTCTGATAGAATATGTACTGTGAAAAGAGATAACGACTCACGTGGTCGGGCGGAACTCTAATTTAAAAAAACAGCAACATGGCTGATAGTAAGATGTTATAGCAGCAGTCATATTATATTGAGAGAGAGCGAGATGGGTTTAGCGTCCACTCGATGTTATGTGATTTAAGGACTAACATATGGTTCATCTTTATCTTAATAAGGCAGCCCTGGTGTGAGCGTATGTGGCATGGAGATAGGGGCGCCTTCTCAACCTCGTGGGTTTCCTCCGGGCACTCCGGTTTCCTCCTCCTGCTAAAGACCCCTACGCGCAAGCGAATTATTGAAATAAAATGAAACCATATGTTAGTCCCAGAATGACCTAGTTTGTGTCGAGTGGACGTTAAACCCCATTTCTCTCTCTCCCTTTTAATTATGCCCTTGCGCATTGAGGTCTTTACCAGTGGGAGTCAACCTGGGTTATTCATACATCTTTTAGTAACTGTAATGAGCATTAAACTATAACACATACTTATGGAAGAACAATTACTGACTTATTTAGGCGACGTTTCGAAGAGTATTCTCTCAACGTTTTCAAGAGAATACTTTCCGAAACGTCGCTTAAATAAATCAGAAATTGTTCTTCCATAAGTATGTGTTATAGTTTAATGCGGGATTATGCAGTCAGCCCTAAACGTAATAGTTGACTTAAAGACTTAACGTAGTCTTGTTAAAATGATGTTTTCAAAGATCGATATTAATAACAACAATCATCTTTATCGTGTGTGACTCACAGTTCAATTAGAGCGGCGTGTTAACATTTATAATTTATTACGGCACTCGGTGTTCAAATTTTTATCACAGACGTACGAAGTGAAATAAAAATCAATGATCTAGCAATATATTCGCGATTTGGATTTTAAAAGAAATTCCACCCGAGGAAAGCAAACGTTTTTGTTTCCTTGGTGCTAGATGGTGTTTATTTTCTTGTAGTCCCTTGCCTCAAAATATCCAAAACTAAAATGATTTAGCTCTTGTCTTATCTTTAATACGACGAGAGAAAACAACAAATTGTTTATAAAGCAGAGAAATATTGTAAAACTTTAATACAGAGAGCTTGCTTTTCATCTTATACATCCGATGGACGTAAACACTTAAATATAGTCCATGTGAAATATGATAAAAACAATATTTGAACCAATAAATACAAGTGTTGTCGATCTGTGGATATATATTCCTTAATATTCTAGACATGTTGTAAGTTATTTAGCTTTCATCAGGTCTCAATGTTTGGTAGGAAAACAATATTGGTGACAAAACGTGCTGTATCTATAGAATTACAGATATCATAACATACTTCCGGAATAATAGCAAAACTGGAGAAAGAGACACTTTTATATTGTACAAGAAACATCTCGAATAATATAAATGTCTTCTAAGGAAACGCAAGCCATTTTCAAAACGTTTTTTCTGTTTTAAAATCAATGAGAAAATATCTGTTTCGTTGTACAAAATCTTTCAGTTATTTCAGAGTTTGAAAGAAAATACGAAAACCATTCCTTCCACCAGTGGGGGTTTCTTTTTAATGTGGGTGGGTGGTGTGGGGGGAAGTGTTTAATGTATGTACTTTAGATCATAAGGTCTGTCATAGAGTCAAAAAACGTGGTTTCGATTCCACGCTTGTACGTTACAAGGAGTAGGGGCTGCATGTCCAACCTCTTTGGATTTCTATGGGGGTCTATTGCCCCCCCCCCCCCACCACTGCTAAAGACACTTACGTTCAAGCTAATTATTGTAAAAGAGAAACATCAAACCTTCTATGGTTATTGTTTTATTTTGTATTTAACAAGATCTTCCTATCGACAACCGTCTTAATCTTTACTTCTTTCAAGTCATCATTTTCCTTTCTGTAACAGGACACGTATAATTTAAAAGTACAGTTAACCCCTTATTATTTTTAAAAGAAGTTTTTATTAGAATTTCGCCGGACGCATCCCGGACATTGTATCGATAACAATTGATACTATTTGAAATTATAACATCCTACGTTTGTGTTTGTCTGTAAGTATTTTCGCCTTCTGACCTCTGGATACTGTTGGTTTCCTCACACTTCATTCCGTCCTTTGATATCAAAAAGGAGGGTAATTTACTAAGTTGTCGAAAATCAAAGGGGCAATATCATTCTTGCTGACTTCTGAGTACTAGATATTTATTCTAAGTACTAGATGTTTAAGTGTCTACCTGTTGTGTAAATTATCCATTAAATCATATTTTACTTGTCCATTTTAAAATCCAGGTCACATTTGAAAAGGTTTACGTTAGGCTTTTAAAATCATTTAGTTGAATTTTTCCAATCTTTTAAATTAGGTGTGTTAAGATGAAATTTGTATCATCAATTAATTGGAATATTGTAAAATAATACAATTTGTTGGCCAGAATAAAGGTTGGGACACATTATTCAGTTACAACAAGAGTGGTACCGAACCTTTAACTGATTGAATGTTCCATGTATATACTAATTAAATACGAACAATCCAAATCATTTAACAAAATTCGAAATCATAAACAGAAAACGGTATAGGCAAAATAGTGTAATCAGCAAATATGGACTGTTCATCATATAGAAAATACACGACAAACAGTGGTAACAGGTGCCCGGATTTGGATAATGGCTAATGGATGGGGTTGCTGATGGGTATTAAAACAGCTTTTCTTCTGACGGGTTCTGACTGAAAAAGTATTTTCAAATTCAAGTCGTACACGATAAGTATGATTACACGTCCATTCCACGAGGCTATATATATAGTAAGAAACCAATTTTTATTTTAACGCTAAATACCACTTGGACGTTAGCGCACGGACGCCCGACCCCCCATAGAAAATAATATTACAAAAATTTCCGACCAGATGCAGGATTTTAGCAAGAGAAACATATTATATTCCACTTCGCTGGTCCCGCGACACCTTCTCAGGTTCATTCTGGTCCATTGTTCAGTCGTGGAATTCAATTTATAAATTTGTGGAAACGTTATAAAAGTAGCAAGATACATAATACAACATTCTAGTCGTGATTTAGTTAAATACGACATTTTCCCTGGGGGTAAGGATGGGTTGTCCCAATCTCAAAAATGTGATTTCTAAACTGAAAGCATTCCGAGACGAGAACTGTGGATTTGTATGGAAGTCAACTGATATTTAGTCGCTGTGTTCATCTATAACGATATTTGCCATCTATAAAGATATATAAATATGTCAGTAGAACGGTTAGCATTATTCGGGGCCTAGTGTCGGGTTTTACTCATACATGAGAAGCAAATCCTTTAAAAAACATTCCACAAGTCATACGACTACATCAGATAAAATATTCAATTTCATCAAAGCTGATATTAAGGTTTAAAAAAAAAAAATATTCCGCAAGTCATAAGATCACATGGGGTACAATATTTAAATTTGATCAAAGCTGATATTAAGATTTTAAAAAAACATTCCGCAAGTCAGATAAAATATCTAATTTGATATTGGGGTTTTAAAAAAATATTTACTGAAGAGGGTGATCGAACGTTTTTCGGGGATCTAAAGGGTGAAGGGGGGCTGGTTCTGTTCATGTAACAAAAATAAGGATTGAATTAAATCAATCAATATTTGCCGGGGACAGCTATCGAACATTTCCCAGAGGTCTAGGACATGTTCTGTTCATGTAAGAAAACTGTATTTATAAATTCCGATATTGATATGTGGTTGAGGTTTCTTTTTTTTTACCAGCTCCAGTCTTTGCTAAGGACAAGTTGTAGATGCGAATGTCATACATGCAAATCTAGATTCTGCCTACCAGTAAATATTACAATGTTTCAGCTGCTATCTTGTCTGCTAACACGATCTTATGACTTGTTAACACCTCCGTGTGGTGAGACCACTGCTGTATCGTCAACCAAAGATCACAAAACGACGTGAGAAGTCTACCATGATTGAAAACAAAGTTACCCAAAAACCACAAAGCGCAAGACTTTAACAGATAATTGCATTCACCCTCAACCCCACTCCACAAAAACTCATACAACAGCACGGAAAATAAATAGAAGAAGACAAAACAACGAAATGTTGGCACAAAAAACTTGTCTTAATTGGGAACAAGATGACATGATTGTCCCCCTAGAAGAGTTCCAAATATGTTAACAATTTGTAAGAAAAAAAACTAAATTTAAAATAAAAAGATGTCGATTAATCGATATCTAGCAAATATTGACTGGTTTTCGGGTGGTGTAAGATTAGTGAACGAGAGAGGGAGAAAGGAAGGCGTGTTTATTTGGAGCTTCCAAGCTTTGTCGGCATGTAAATATCCAGTAGTTAGCACACACACAATTATGTCAACACGGTAAATAGCTTTGTTTCTTTCCTTTAACGTCTCTCAAGCCGTATAAAAGGCCCAAGTGTCATCGTTTAGCCACATTCAGTGGTAAACCTTCACAGCGAGCACAAGTCTTCCTTTGTATCGTCTGATCTACAAGTCTTCCAGTTATCACTGCCTAGGAATACATTTTATTTTGTTGGACAGCAACAAGGACTACAGTCGTTTTATTTCAATCAACTGTAGGATTATTTCCTGACGTTTACCCGGTTCATCAGTCAAGCGAACTATTCCACTGAAATTATTCATACGGAGTTAAAATCTGTAAAAGGACTGACACGAAGATTTGATACATTTTTTTTGTGATTCTGAAATCTGTCACCGATCACAATGCTCGCCAGGTTATTCGGACTTATAGTAGCCTTCATGCCCATGGCATTTCCTGCTACAAGATTAGATGTTAAATGCGGGGAGAATGGTGTCTTCAGCTGTCATCATTCTGATCCGACGATTTTCACCCGATGTCTAGAAGGACAGCTCTACGAGTTTTATTGTCCCGATGGTCTTCACTTCAACACCCAGACCCAGACGTGTGACTGGCCCGAAGCTGCTGACTGCACGTACAACATGGGTGGTGACAATATGGCCCAACAAGCCGCGAGACCCAGCGGTAACGGTGACGACGATGTCGTTGATGACAGTATGGGTGGTGGCGAAGACTGGATGGGTGAAAATGCGATGCAGAAGAGCACTGATTTACCCTGGTGGAGACCAGCCGGTGTGGATCCCAAATCCTGGGAAGATGTTGATGGTATTTGGGAATCACCCATAGAAGTTAAAGGTTTTGTTCCCGGACAACCACCAAGAAAGAGCCCAGGTGGAGAAGGCGGTGAAGACAAACCCAAGTCGAAACCTTCTAAACCAACCAAACCAGCACAACCACCACCTGCCTCCTCATCAGGCTCTTCAGGAGTTGTTTCTGCTTCAGCTGAAAAGATTTGGAGACCCGATCTGGCCAGTGCCTCTAAACCCGATGGACGTAAGTACCTAGATTTACTAAGTTTTAATATTTTTACGTTTCTAAATTTTACTATTTGCTTTTTACTATTTGTTCATTTTGATAACAAGGTTCTTGGGTGTATGAAGTATTTCTTCTTTTTGGTCGATTTAAGCAAAGTATTCACTTTCGATAGAGTTGTATGATAGAGTTCACAAAATGTGCCAGTGTCGGTAAAATTTCAATCTAATTAACGTACAGATCTATATTTCGTTTCGTTTTTTATACTTTCGATGTCCTGCAGTAAACGAAGCGAAATAGGATATTTGTTTTATTCAGACTGGTAAATTGTCATTTGTGGTCGTTTTAGGACCGTGGGAATCTCTCGTATTTAGTTAAAGAAGTACTGTCCTAAATTATTGTAAGATAAACCCAAGTCATACGTTTAAGATTGGTAATACATACTCTGTTAAGCTATGGTTTTATAGTGTAAATGTGTGCTTAATGTTGCATAGATTTAGTCAAATTCGAAAACTGATATTTGTATACACCCAAGAAAGAAAAATTCTCAAAACAAATCGCATAATAGTGTAAATGCGTGTTTCACGTTGAAAAGATTCCGTCAAATACTAAAATATTGATATTTGCCCCACAAAATCCCCCCAAAACGTGAAAAGTTCAAAAACAAAATTCAGCTATCGTATAACAGTGTCAATGCGTGCTTTATGTTTTCTCAATCATTGATACTTACAAATACTCTACAGAGTTTAAAAAAAAACAACATATTTTTGTAAAATAGTAAGGGTTTAGTTACATACCTAGTGTTGTATAACTACCCTGGGTGGATTAGTGAGCCATGCACTCGGAAAGTTAAGCTATCGTATTAAAGTGTTAATTCGTGCTTTATGATGCACAGATTTCAGTATATTTATTTGTCTGTTTTGTTAGTTTAAAGGTTGTAAAGTTTATAAATTGTTTTTATCAAGATATTGTCATTTTAAAAAATCAGAAAGGTTTTTTTTAAAGCTTATTGCATTCTATAAGTTTCATTCGTTAACTTTTGAGATTGGTTTGCATCATTCGTAAAGGTGTCTTAAGTGAAAATGGGCTAGAAAACGACAAGAAACCCTCAGTAGAAACGTAGCTCCGACACGAGTAACTGTCAAATCCCTTTACATCAACTTACAGTGAGAACTGCCAGCTCTTTATCTAATCTCCCATAATGTAGTTTTAATAACCATGTGTAGAAAACTTCTTTTTATTAGATTTAAAATTTAAATTTGTTATGGCTGTTATAAATTATCTTTACAAACAATTAAAAATGCGTCTTTGACGTGCGGTTAAAAGACGATTATTCGTGGGATTTCAAATTTAAATCCTTAATATTTATTCAGAGACTTAAATCATTTAATGTGGCAATTCTTAAGCTCATCCGTATTTTTCTCTTTGTTGCTTTTTTTGTTAGGCAAATATTTAATCTTCCACAAAGTAAATCATTTAAATTTGCTAAAGCAAGACACTAAAATAAAAATAGATCTTTATAAAGCTTCATTGGGTTCCGGGCGACTGATCTGAAGATTGCGACAACATTTGACGAATGTAGCGGATCTGTCCGTACTTCTACGTTTCCTCTCCGGCTGATGTTTGATTTTTCAAACAACAAATAATCTAAAATCACTAAGCAATGAAACTAAGCAATCATAATGTTTTCGAAATATAAATATTCGATATCCCGCCGTCTGAAACACTTGGTGCGCCGTGTGCAATTCGGGGGACGACGTCATAGAACAAGCGACTGGCAGTATTATCGCAAACAAAATGCGGATCAATAGATGGCTAACTGTCGATGGAAGCTGACGCTACATACGACGCCATGGTTTATGGGGCTAGGTGGTAAATGTATGGGAAACCTAACCAATCCGTGTGGCTATCGGTTCTACGAGTTTTTTAGAATCAACCACAACAACCAGCGTTGAACATAAGAATTGAATGAATCAAAATGTCGTTCATCCAGGCACCGCGTATTTAAGGCACGCGCTACGAAAATTCTCTAGCTCACCATTGCTATTTTAACACTTTTCAGATTTCTTGAAAAAAAAATGATTTTAAATTTTCATTTTAATTTACTGTCCAGTTTACCTGGCGTATGAATACATCAGTAAACACCTGCACGGTCAAAAAACAAGTCCTAATAATGCTTCAGCAAGATTTAATACCCGAGTGTTAAAGCCGTTCAAATCGTTGTAAGCTCGCGATAAACATTAACTCCAGTTTTTGTTTTTTTCTGTGATAAGATCTCAGGATAATTCACGTTTACGTGTAATATGTTTCCTCTCTCTGGTATTTCCTATCTATTCTAAATTTCTATGAGACGGGAAATAAAAAAAAATGTAGCAATCCAAATTGAAAAGTTTTAAATGGTTCAACATGTAGATATACAAAATTATAAAGAGCAAGAGAGAAATGAGTTTAACGTCCACTCGGCATAAACTATGTCAATTCGGGACTAACATTAGATTCAATTTTATTTCAATAATTCGCTAGTAGGGGTCTTTAGCGGCGGGAGGTTGGACAAGCGATCCTATTCCTTGTCATCTACAAGCGGGGATTCGAAACCACACCGCCTGATTCAATGGCAGATCTTGTGATCAAATGTGCATTCGTTAACTGTTCGGCAACCCACCCCTACAACATTATAAATATGGCTACACATCATTGGTGTGTCAATTGTTGATTATTTAACTTTTTAAATGTAATTAACCAATTTTTACATTATGAAAGGTCCATTCTCCTCGAATGTTTTATCTTAAGTAGGTCCATGAAACACTGCGACTCGCTTGGCATGGTTTACAAATCCCAGTGGATCGTCTCGGCAGTAGATGGAATCCAAATTGTGTTCAACAATCCCTCAGTAACTCCGGTCAATCCCTACCCTAGACAAGACCGGACCGTGTCACTCCCTGGCGATCGGAATGACGGCGTTTCATCCAGTAACTTGAATCCAAGCTAGCCTCGTTGGTCCGAGTGTCAAGAAGTATCTAGTCTCGTGTTGATTGTCCTAATTATCGCGGTCCGAACATTGATTGATACCAAATGTACTTTAAGTGATATTTGTTACATTCCGACTCATCTTTTGTATCATCTTCCTGCAGAAGGACGAACATCACCAACTACAACTTTCTCACCTTGTTAATACATGACTTACACGACGTCGCCCTTGATAGTACAATAGCTGTTCGTGACGTGACGAGCCGATCTGACTTTTAGGACGTGTGTAGGACGATCTCGTTACTGTCTCTTGTTTTAGGGTGTTTAAAACTAGGATGTTCTCGTTCTACAGAAGATAACGGATTCATTTCTATCTCCCGGTTTTAGGACATCTTTTGTTTCGCACCAATCAGTTATACGTGTTATAAGGGACATTTGGCTCAGGCAGTGGTATTTCCGTCTACGCGCCTAATGCTACTTGTCATAGGTTCTATTACGTTCCTGCACAATGTACATGGGATCTCGTTTCTTGTCCCATCCAAACGAGTAAACCATGCCCGACAATTCAGAAGAATTCTAAAAACAAAATGATAATTGCGTTATGAATTATTGAGATATTTCTTTGTTTCGCTCGGATTAAAGTAATTTGAAACGAAATGTCAATATATTCATTTTACAAATCTTTTTGTGAACTATTATAGTAAGGACAACGATCTCTTATTTTAAGGGGGTTGGGATGGCCTAGTAGTCTAGAGTGCCGCGCTTCGACCTGTAGCTGGCCGATCACCTCTGGTTTCGAGCCCTGGCGTGAGCGTATGTGGCATGGAGATAGGGGCGCCTTCTCAACCTCGTGGGTTTCCTCCCACTGCTAAAGACCCCTACGCGCAAGCTAATTATTGAAATAAAATTAAACCATATGTTAGTCCCGAAATCACCTAATGCATCTTTAAGGAAGTGAATTTCTGTTCTAAACTTCATCTTTAAAAAGCTTTGTAGATTAGATGTAATATTAAGATTATCCTTTATCGTTACGGAAATTTGAAGAATAAGACGCGGGGGCCTTTATCTTTACTTGCTAACCCGCTGACCTAGCCAGCCTGGAATGTAGACGACAATATTTAAAATAAGTCAATGAAAATGTTTAATGTTTGAGGTTTAATGAGGTAAAGTTACAGATTGTTAATTGGTTTATTAAAGATTAAATAATAAAACTCCGCGTTATTTTAATAATATACAAATTCAGATAGCGAATAATGGGGATAAACGTTCACTTAAAGGGCAATTCCCGTTTACATTTGATTGACTTAAACTGCTTAATTGTGTGTTACAAACGCTTAATCCCCTACCTTAAACCCGCCAGTTCTCTATGTTCAAATTGGGGTAGTCCCTTTCACCCAATGATGCTAAATAGTCAGATGCTCGACACAAAGAACATTTTCTTAATCTGTGTCTTAAATATTGTTTCAAACACAACTTAGGATATTTAAAGCCCCAATACCTGAAAAATATGTCCCAATCTTTATTCTGGTCAACAAATTGTATTATTTTAGAATATTCCAATTAAATGATGATATAAATTTCATCTTAACACACCTAATTTAAAAAATTGGAAAATTTCAACTTAATGATTTGAGAAGTCTAACGTAAACCTTTTCAAATGTGACTTGGATTTTAAAATATTTTCGAACCCTCTGGACAAATAAAATAGGTTGTAATGGATAATTTACACAACAGGTATGACATTTAAACATCTAGTACTTAGAATAAGGGTATTATTTATTTTCTGGAGCTACCAAGCCAGCAAGAATGTTATTGTCCCTTTAACTATATCACATACGTATGGAAAACAGCTGCTAATTATTTTGGGCGATGTTAAAAACAGTATTCTCTCAACGTTATTAAGCTAATACTAGGATATTGTTAGATGTTTCATGAACCATAATAAATCAAATACATTTTGAGAAACCAAAAACAATATGTAATAGTTATGGGCTCAGCAGCGGCCTAAATGTTTCATAAAAACAAAAACCCACACCTACGTGTGATTTTAAAACTGGAAACTAGCGAGAAGGTAATTAGATATTGAATGAACTATTATAAATTAAAATACATTTTAAAGAAAAAGAAAGCGGACATATAATATTGAAAGATGTTTAATCGGATTCGTTAACAACATTATTTAAATATTTTTATAAGAAAGGAGGGAGGACAGTGGTTAATTATTTGTACTGTTTCGTCGCAATGTTTAAACTACAAACAGACATTGTTACTGGGTAAAGGTTTAGTGTCAAGGACGTGCCAGTACAGACCGGATTGTATTTAACAAATTGTTTTATTCTTACTAGACCATTGTTTTACTTATCTCGGACGTCTAATTCTTATCCATGGTCTATCATATGATAAACTCGCCCTATTCGTTACAAACCCATATCAGCAAATTTCAAATTTGCGACTTTTTTTATGACACTAATTCTCCTCCATGGTCTATCAGACGATGAACTCACCTGTCGCTAGAAACAGATTAAGGTGTATATCGTGCTATTTTGTGCATTGTTTTTGGATGACACAAATTTGTAGCTACCACACTTTAACTCTGAAAATGCTTATCGATCCCTGCATTGACCGGGAAAGATCTAAAAGATTTACCGTTATAGGTTGATAAAATTAAATATAATCTTCTCAAATCCGATTTGGGGTCACGGTGGCTAAGTGGATACGGCGCTGGTTCGCTGGCCTGGAGGTCGGGTGTTCGATCCCTGCATTGGCCGAGAAAGTTCATCTCGATTTTCCGGCGTGATTTCCCCTTGTCAGTGATGCAGAAGGAGGGCCTGACAAGGACAGCTGCCTAGTCGTTCGGATGGGACGAAAAACCGAGGTCCCGTGTACACATTGGAGTGCACGTAAAAGATCCCTTGGCAGTTGGAATTCGATATAAGAGTAGGCCGTTGCGCCGTTGCCCGGGCAAAATTTCCCTCATATCACACTGTATGGCGTATGCCCGTCTTCCATTAGCCCAGGTAGGACGTTAAACCCCATTTTATTTTGTTTTTACAGACCTATTATTTGATATTTGATATTTGTTTTGTTGGAATGTTGACATTAAACCTACCGATTAGTTAACCAAATGGCGGCAATGGCATCAGTTGGCTAGACCCACTCTATATAGCGTTGGGTATTACGACTTGCACTCAAAATATTTCTGATGAATGCAACGAACTCATTTTTAAACTATTCTCTTAACATTAAATCAATATTGACAATATTACGCAGTGAGAAACAAAATCTCAACTGTAGATGATAATATATCCTAATGGTTTGATCAGCGGCGGTTAAATTCACGTAATCGCCAGCTCAAATCCTAATCCCCCACAAAAAAAAAAACAATTTCTTTAAAGGACTGCCAATTATGTCACTTGGGTTTATCTAGAGAATGTGGGTTTGGCTAGATTTTGGCAGGAAGATTAACCCCAGTGATGCCAAAGAGGGCTAACAAGTTTGTTTTGGGATGGTCGTTAAGCTAGGAGTAAAGGTTGTACTCACAGGGACGGCTTAAGATGTCCCTTCGCTTACAAACAATTCGACATGTTGTTGTCCGTGGGCAGGACATGTTGAATTATCACGAATTTAACAATTTTTTTGATATTTAAAAACAAATTTTCGTGGTAGAATTTTAAAGTCGAGTGTCATAGATTACAAAATGTTGACTTCTCATATTCATGCAAGGTGGATTACCACAGTTTTACTTTATATAATAAATATTGATGCTGGAAGTTTAACAAACGTTTGAGATAGGATGAATTCATATATCATTTATATTAGCAAAGCAGGGTTCCATCAGTTTGACGGAAGCATAGTTTAAACTATTGAGTAGATTTTTCGTGAACAGAAGTTAAATCAGTATTATTATCTATGATTGGACAGTTTGTTCTGTCTGTAATAATCTCCGTGTTTTAATGGGTTGTTTCCATTATATGCCTTGTAGTATCGTTTGTCCTTTCTCTATTTTGTTGTGCTGTGTTCTCGTATTAGTTATAATGTTATGTGTAACGATGGTTTATTCTGTCTATGTATATCAGTCCAGCTGTACCGAACCCTTTACCACTCATAGTCCTCTTGTGGTATACTACAGATCTTGATTTAGCCAGATTTCGTCTCCCCTGTCGTGGTGGTTATGTCGTTGGGAGGATGTCACAACCTTAGAATGTTCCAATCTCGTGAGTTTTCTCCTGGTACTCCGGTTTCCTCCCACTGTCAAAGACCCCTACGCGCAAGCGAATTATTGAAATAAAATTAAACCATGTTAGTCCCGAAATGACCTACTTTGTGTCGAGTGGACGTTAAACCCCATCTCTCTCTCTCTCTCTCTCTCTCTCTCTCTCTCTCACCTTAGAATGTATCGACAATGTTTCATCTCTGACCGTCATCCGTCTATTTAAAGTTTGTCCCCAGTGTTATGTTGGGCTTGCTATACAACCTGTGTTATATATTTATATAAACGAAGGATTAAACGCCCGACATTGTTTACTGAATCAATAGGTTGAAGCAAACCAGATTTATAGAACAAAAAGTTACAGAACGGTAGAAATTCAACAACATTCGTTTCCAAGCGGGAAAATATCGGTTATACTTTAATTAAGTCTCTTTTCTATGACTTGTTGCTAAACTGTACTAAATCTTATCCTTGTGTCTTTTCTAACATTGTGTGCGAAATAGTTTTCTTTATCGTCCGCTTCCATCGCAGATATCGCAGGCTATCCTATATACTCAGGACTTCTAACAATGTCACGTGATCAATTATTAGCCATGGTGTTTCTAATATTGACATTGGGATTGGTCCGTCTGAAAGGACCGATTGTTACTTTGTTTTATCAGATATATTGGCAAGAGTGAATCTTCAGTATGTATCAGTTAAACTGACGCCATTATTTAAAAATATATTCTAGCAACAAAACACTATGTATAATTGAATAAAAATTGGTTTGCGTCGAGGTCAGCTTTAATGCCTTTAAGGACCGTATGCATCTCCCTTTCGTGATGGTATGAACACAGTTTACTGATATCAATCAGACTAACGAAGATGAGCATACGGTCATACGGTGTTCCTTGACAGTTCCCCAGTCCACTGCCAATGATATACCACACTGGAAAATTCCCGAGGACTGGATACCGTCAACACCGAACCACTGTGGTTCCCCGGTTTCGTTTCCGTTGCTTTTAAGCTGAGTTCTAAAGTATAACTTTAGACCAACCTTAGAGTGATTCACACAGCGATTTTCTTGCGCCTATAAAGGGTGTGCTATGGTTATTTTTGCCATGGAAAAAGCTGACTTTAGACCCACCTTAGAGTGACTCATGTCACGCCGTCCATCTCTTGTGCTTGGGTAATTTTTGCCATGGGAATGTTATTCACAAAGCTGATGGTCTTTCTGATGTTCCAATATGATGGTAGACTACTATATATATGTTTTAGTTTGTTGCCCTTAATGGGTGTATTGATACAATCAAATCTGATCTTATCAAATTACTAATCAATCTTTTCTTTTTCTCTCTTTTATATTTCAGGTAAGTACACAGCGACATTTTAAGTAATGTCTACAAATTGTTACAGTATATAACCACCTGCACTTTTTAATATATTTTTTGCAAAATACAGTAGATTAATCATGATCCAAGGTAAAACAAACACAAAACAAACCGTAACGTATCAAAATCATACAAAAGAGAACTACTACTGGTTTCGAGAAACTAGTTTAGGTAAACCGGTTACAGTGTGAGGCGTCACTTCCTGTGAGTATAATCTATATATAGACTATGTCGTCATTGTGACGACAAATTAAGGTGGAGGAATTTTGTAACAAAACTAACCCGTTTCTTCTTTATTTACACGTTGTCTTGTTGTCTTCTAACAAATTAACAATTCTAACATATTTTATTAATTTTTAAATTAACAAACCATTCGCGCCTTGTATTGTTTGTGTATTATATATCCACAGTTTGCGCAATATTCTAAAACATATCTAACACTTTTTTGGCTTTCGTGATTTATTTCTTTATTCGTGTTGTTACTTGGCTTATATCGTTATTATTAATATCATAACAAGCTTCTAACCCGAGATAACCTTTCACCTTTTAAACATGATCTAAATGTTTTCATCCATTTATGCTGCTATATTCTGTATTTTTGAGAATTGTTCACCATGGTAACTGGGGCTTTTGCTTTGCATTATTATGATTTAGTTGTTGGTTTCTGGTTTTCGGTAAATTAGGGATTAATTAAACGGTGCAGATCTAAAGTTGATTTTCACTGATGCATGTTGATAGAAGGAATCACATAATAACCTTGCACGACAACGACTCACGACTGAACAATGATCCAAAATTTGAACGCAACCATCTTAAAAAATAAGGAGGAAATTGTTCATTTTGTGAAACGAAATCTTGTAAGAAACAATGCAAAATTTTAACATTTCTGCGAACAATGATCCAAAATTTGAACGCAACCATCGAAAAAAATAAGGACGAAATTGTTCATTTTGTAAAACGAAATGTTGTCAAAAACGATCCAAAATTTGAACGCTACCTTCTTTTAAATTAATGACCACAAATTCCAGTTGTATAAAATTACAATCGGGTTTCTTCTATAAACATTGAATCTATTTTGACGATCAACTTTAGACAGGAATATATTAAGAGTCAGTTCAGTACCGTAGTCGAGGTAAAATACTTTTTTTTGGCTTTTATTCTATAACTGTTGCTAAAATAATAGACTAGGTGGCGGAGTCTATGTGATCAATTTTGCAGCTATTTTCGAATGACCAGTACATAATTTCACGAGTGTGTTTTGAGGTATTATCGGCCCGGTCTGTAGGTTTTGGCATTTGGTCGCTGTTTGAACGAGTCTACCCACGTGTTTATATGTTTATAGTTTTAGCGAGTAGTTATTGGCTGGGATAATATACGTATAATCAGCTATTTTTAGAATTGAAAGTCCTTATAAGGCGGTGAAGAGTGAGAGAGTGTGTCATGTATCAACCAATCACTGTATGCAATGTAACACTATATGTGTTTATTAGGGAGCTTTATTTTTGGACTGGCTAAACAATGTAGGACTTCCCTTATACACATATATATAGATAGAAAGAACCCAGTGAGATACCAAGCTAAGTGGTCTGTCTATATAAGGCAACACCGTACCCAGAATGCTTTTAGACACCATGGCACTTCCGGTTTTCTCCATCCCGGCATGAGTCTGTAGCCCCGCCCTCTACCCGAAGCAGATAAAACACTTGTTGGTTAAGGTATTGTGTGCCTTGATTCGTGGGTTTGGTGTTTTTTTATTTGCAAATTCAAATAATCTTTTCCTTCCTTCGTTCGAACATGCCATAGGGTCGTCCCTCATTTTTTAAGTGGCTCGAATTTTGCTATTTGATTGAGAGTGAGAGTTGGTAGATCACACCAGGATCTTTAGAGTAAGTATGGAAATACAATTTACACATCTACACGAGAAATACAGTAAGTATGTTCTACCCTGGATCTCAACCAATCCAGATGTTTTCAAGTTTAGATGTAGTCTTTCTTATGGTGTTGGTGTTTTTTTCTTATTTTTTTTTAATTGTCATCCATCCCGGCCTTCATCTCCTTTCTTGTTCTTTGGATATATTTTTCTTGTCGAGTTTAGTACATAAAAGTCCCGTATTTAACCATAGTTTAGTTTTGTTTATTTCTATTTTATTTACATCATTTCACTCTTTGCTTTCTACTGCTCATCAGCACTGATTTCTATCTATGAACGCTTTTAATTAAATAAACACAGCTTTTATATTCTTAAGCACCGATGCGAGTCAGATATCGTTCTAGTATAATCACTATCAACCGATTCTGTCCCCACAAACATCAATTTGGATGATACATCTGCGTCTTGAGCCATTGTTATTAAAACAAAATAAATTATTAATTCGATGCTTTGATTTGGATTTGGTATTAACAGGAATTAAAACGACAATAAAAGTAAACAGATGCATAATCCAAATAAATGGCATTTTATTTTTAAAGATCACTCTTTTCGATGGTAGCAGGTGCCCGTGGTATGAGTTGATTAGCTCTGTGACCAGCTAGCACCGGGAAGAGTGGTCTCTAGTATACAGTAACTATAACAGCTTTTATTAATTTATTAACAGCCTGTGGAGACCACAATTGTCAGCTGCCTGCATGCTACTGTGCTGGTAGCACCATCCCCAATGGTATGTCACCAAAAGAAACACCACAGATGGTTATGCTCACCTTTGACGATGAAGTCTCGGCTGCTTATTATGGTTACTTCCAGCGATTGTTCCGACCAGGCCGTTACAACCCCAACGGATGCCCAGTTCGAGGTGGACTATTCGTTTCTGGTGATGGTACCGATTATGATCTTGTCTACCCACTTTACGCCATGGGTGTCGAGATTGCAAGTCATACCATGACCCACAGATTCCCCCACACCTGGTGGGCAACAGCTTCTTATGATGAATTCTACGCTGAGATTGAAGGTATGAAAAGGGCCCTTTCAGAGAACTCTGGTGTACCATATGATGCTATCCACGGTTTTCGAGTACCCTTCTTACAGCTTGGTAGCGACAACATGTACAAAGCCATCTACGATTCCAAACTTGTTTACGATACCTCCATGTTCACTGGGTCCGTCTGGGAAGGAGGAGAACCTGTCTGGCCATTCACTCTTGATTTCGTACCCCAAGAACAATACTGTCAACATGGCCCCTGTCCTAAAGACCAATATCCAGGACTCTGGGAAATTCCTGTCCAGAGATGGTACGGCGTTGATGGTCACTCCTGTGCTATGGCTGATGGTTGTACTTCAACTGGTGACGCCGATGAAATGTTGGAATTCCTCCGAACCAACTTCAAGAGATACTACAACACCAACCGAGCTCCATTCGGTATCTTTGTCCACGCCAGATGGTTCCACACAGAGCATCACATCAATGCCCTGGACGCATTCATTGATGAACTCATGAGCCTGAATGATGTCTACATAGTTACACCCAAACAAGTAATAGAATGGATGAAAAAACCAACGCCCCTTAGCGAAGCTCAATATTTCAGACCTTGGTCTTGCGAAGGATCAATCCAGGACCAACACAGACGATAGTTCGTTTAGGTTTTGTGAGAATCAAAATGACATTTTGGGACTTTCATGCAATTTTCTGTGATTTATGTCATTGTCGGTCAGTACATGAAAACTATACAGGATGTGACATCAGATCTGAATGACGATAAAACTGTGAGTGAATGGACACGAAGGAATGGCTGATGGTTATGTACGATATTTATTAATTATAAAAAATGTCATTCAATGTCTAATCCTTAAACTTAAACATTTTCAACTCGAACTATTTTTGTTAGAGTATTAGACATAGATTTGTATAACATGTAAATAAGGCGGACGATAATCCATTGGGAACTCAAAAAGAACTCAAATTAATGACAATTTTTACTTGGTTCTTTTCATCCAAGGCTATTGGCAATACATAGACTAGAACAACCAGTGTTTAGAGGAGTATAATAAACATGAAACCAAATGGATATGAAATTCTCTGAATAACGATTTTGCTTTAAAAGTTTATATTTTGACAAAAATTCTACAACACTCATAAATGGTGTATATTCGATTTAAAAAATTCACTTGATGTAAATAAACTTTGTATATTTTTTGTTGAAAACCCCACTCGGTTTTATCGTCCAGCACGTTTAAAGTAGTCATAGTTCATTATATATCTTTTAAACATAATATATTGTTAACAAGTTCCTCGTAATATGGCGAAACTGATTCGGTAAAACAATATCTAGATCACCATAACAACCACTATCTTTTTGGCTCTACGTCGCGTTCTTTGTTTCACCTTTTTTACCCCGAATATATCAAAACGCTCACATCAAGAATTGAAGTAGACAAATTTCTCAGAAAGTTCAAACATCTTGTCGCATAATAATAGAACTATATCATAATGTTTGGTTAGCAATAATGACGTTAACGTGAACGAATATTCGGAAATTTCGGGAATATAAAAATTAATGATGCTTTGATATAGTGTCGTTTCCGGTCTTGAATATCCATGTTTAAAGAGATACGGGCAGATAACTCGCAACGTTTTTCAAGCAGGAAATATTTCCATACCCTTGGTAGTCATCGTATTGCGGTCACTCTCTTCACAAAACGGGTAAAGCTGAAAAAGTTCGATTACGATCGCAATAAAATTTGACAAGCCTATTTATTGTACAGATGCGCATCGAACGACGGACGTCCATAGAATGTCACATTTTCAAGATGGCTGCGATGACGTCATGACCGGTTACTGGTTCATATATTAGATCGATATTCACTTTTTGTTTAAAAAAAAAAAAAAAAAAAGCTAATAACAGTGACTCGTTCTTTTTCCAAAGCTAAATGACCCAACGCTTCGGTCGAGAGTTGACCTCGGTATGGTACGTGATTCGGTCTTGAGTTGGCCTCGGTATGGCGCGTGGCACGTGATTCTGCTCGTGTTTCTGTTACATCAGGAAAATCTAGAAACAGGCGAGGTACAGTTTCGTCAGTAATTGGGGAGCTACTTGTAAAAAACCTACTCTTAAATTATGTATAATTTGTTGAACATGTACAGTTGTATAAAATCACCCGCGATGTTTATTTTTTTAGCACTTATGTCAATAGGCTTGTGTTTTATGGCAATGTAAATAAACACCATGCATTTATAAATAAATCTATTTTATCAATAACTTTTGTCTTGTATATTTCAACACTTTGCTGTTACATTGGCACTGGAATAGTGTAAAGTGAAATGTGTGTGTGTGTAGGGGGGGGGGATATCTTACTTTCCTGTACGCAACCGAATTAATGGAGATGTGCTATGAGAGGCGTTTTGTCTTTATGAAATGATATGAAATGGGGTTTAACGTTCGACACCGACTAGGGGGGTTGGGATGGCCTAGTGGTCTAGAGTGCCGCGCTTCGACCTCTAGCTGGCCGGTCACCTCTGGCTTGCGGCTGTGGTTTCGATCCCTGGTGTGAGCGTATGTGGCATGGAGATATGTGCGCCTTCTCAACCTTGTGGGTTTCATCCGGGCACTCTGGTTTCCTCCCACTGCTACAGACCCCTACGCGCAAGCGATTATTGAAATAAAATTTAACCATATGTTAGTCCCAAAATGACCTAGTTTGTGTCGAGTGGACGTTAAACCCCATTTCACTCTCTCTCTCTCTCTCTCTCTCTCTCGACACCGTCTGAGATAAGTCACCATATTGTGTGCTATGGCAGGTGTTTTCTCTTTATCAGGTGAATGAAAGTGGGACTTCACATCCTACCGTCCGATATCTACTGTACTAATGAAGTCGCCATACAATGTGCTACGACAGAAACACTGACTGGATACCGGTACCACGACCTACTCCTGTATCGAATTCCAGCTGTCCATCAAGGGTTCATCTTGCGTGAACGCCAATTTTGACACCTAGACAGTTCCAGAGTTCCTTGTCATTTGAAAACTACCGGGATATTGGGCATATCCCATATCGTGTGCTGTGTGAGAAATTGTGCCCAGGGCGCGGCATTTTCGTCTAACCTTTATTAAACAACATCGGGACGGAATGGGAGGACCACAGACAGGGCGGATGGAGGCCGGGAACCGGCCAGGGATCCTGTGTCGGAGCGGCCCCCTTTTACTGACCGCGTCGCCCGGACGGAGGATCCGGGGACTTTCCTCGTTGAAAAGTTTTGAAAAGTGAACCCCAAATATGCGATTTGGTGGCATATGTGATTATAATCTCAGGAAATCATCTCGCACTCATATTCAGCCAACAGACCAGCTATCATCAAATTTTGCTGAGGCCTTAAAATTGAATTATTTTTTTTTTGAGTTACGAACGGTCCGGCAGACGTTTCTGGCGTATCCCCACAAACAGGATGCAGGTGACTTCGTAATTAGTAAATTTGCTGGCGCCAGTGTCGGGTTAATCCGATGAAATTTTCGGATGAAATTCGGAATCCCCATTGCGGGATTTCGTATTCCGGCCCCACACCCAGTACATCCGGCCCGGAAAGTCTATTATACGAGACCCCAGTGGTGGCGTGGCGGCCCGTTAAAGCCACCGGTCACATACAACATGATCATCATCACTCCATGGCCGGTCCAATACCCCTCCCCCTCCCATATAATGTTCAGCAGAAAAAGTTTTGTTCGACCGGCCCTTCGGGCGATCGGCCGATGGCCCAATCCGCCACTGACCACAGTATTAAACCAAATCCTATTATTTTCAGTTGAAAGCTCCATCTACAATATGTCCATAGTGACCATTCTGTCACCCGAAGTGTTCAGCACAGCTTCAAAAAAATAATTTGCTTACATTTTGACCCAATTATCTTTCTCCCAATTACTTTTTAACTTTTGTCGTTAGAGAGTTCACAATACGCAACAAAGTGAAACAAGGTCATAACTCCAGTAGATTATTGAAATTAAATAGGTCTCTCAAATGAACATTCGCCAAAGCTGGAAGCCATTGGAGTTTCTGTCTCTTAGCTGATATATTATCAAATTTTTATGTTCTAGTTACAAGGCGTGGATAAGGCGCTGGTTCGCTAGCCTGGAGGTCGGGTGTTCGATCCCTGAGAAAGTTCATCTCGATTTTTCGGCGTGATTTCCCCTTGTCAGACAGTGATGCAGAAAGAGGGCCTGACAAGGACAGCTGCCTAGTCGTTCGGATGGGACAAAAAACCGAGGTCCCGTGTCTACATTGGAGTGCGCGTAAAAGATCCATTGACAGTTGGAATTCGATATAAGAGTAGACCGTAGCGCCGCTGCCCGGGCAAAATTTCCCTCATAGCACAATGTATGGCGTATGCCCGTCTTCCATTAGCCCAGGTTAGGTGCAAAAGAGTAGGACGTTAAACCCCATTTCATATATCATCAATACATCCTAAAACAAGAGATATTTAGTTGTCAGTAAACTCTGAGAATTAGGATGAGGTTTAACTCTCCTACTCCATCCAGGGTGGGGCGGGTGCAGAATGGTTAACATGTGCGCGTTGTATCATAAGGTCTGTCACTGAGTCAATTCCTCGGCTGTGAGTGACAAGTGGTGGGGTCGCCTGTCGAACTTCATGGGTTTTCTCCGGGTCTTCCGGTCCCCCCTCCCACTGCTAAAGACCCCTACGCCCACGTGTAGTATTGTAATAGAAATGATCCATGTGTTGGTTTCGAAATGACGTAGGTTATGAGGAGCTCTCTCTCTTTCTCTCCACTTCTCTAGGACGCCCATTTTGCACCATGATCTACTCGTATTTCGAATTCCAGCTATTACGGGTTGTTGTACACGTCAATCTGTACACTTGACCTTGTTCCTTCCCAGCCCGAGGAGAGAGAGAGAGAAATGAGGTTTAACGTCCACTCGACACAAACTAGGTCATTTCGGGACTAACATATGGTTTAATTTTATTTCAATAATTCGCTTGCGCGTAGGGGTCTTTAGTAGTGGGAGGAAACCGGAGTGCCCGGAGGAAACCTTCGAGGTTGAGAAGGCGCCCCTATCTCCGTGTCACATACGCTCACACCAGGGATCGAAAGCACAGCCGCAAGCCAGAGGTGACAGGCCAGATAGAGGTCCATGCGCGGCACTAGGCCATTCCAACACCCCGCCCCCGATGAGGAGAACACCACCGGAAAGTCCCGAGTAACCTTGGTTAGCGATCCAGCATCTTACTCGCTGAGAAGATGTACAATAGTTTCGAAAGACCCTCCATCCTGGACCGATGACAAGTGGAAACACCACCGGAAACACCCAAGAATCTTTCTCTGCCAACACCGGAATCGATCTAGCCGAGCAGATGTACAAAAACTTTGAAAGACAACGAATACACGAAGTTAATTCTACGATGCAAGGCTTATATTTAAAACTATAATATTTTTACATATAATTACAATATTTACTGGATGAGGATGAAACTGTGATAAGAGTGAAATTGTGAGGTAGATATTAAGCAGGCAAGGCATGTTCCATTGGATGATATCAATAGTCGATATTAATTTTACCATCCTTCTAGAAACACATATAATAACATTATCATACCAATAAAAATAACATAATAGCACAGTTATTTACGGTGGCTGTTGACATCCAGTCAACATTATCGACTTGTCAAGTTGTAAAGGCAAATTTTTCCTTGTGCAAAAGCAAAATCTCCAATTTACCAATTTTGCAGCATATGAGTTGTTTTAACGGGTATTGTTCTGGAAATAATATTAATATATGTCGGTCATTATTCAAAACAAATTATTTCCAACTCCAAGGTCTTTGAATATAAAATCCTTCCGCCATGTTCAGCGGAGTAAATAAATAGTAAACTTAATTAGTTTATTGTTATCTGTTTGTATATAACCCTCTGTAACATGCTTGATTGTATCATTGCTTGATAACGGTGAGACTATCCTCAGTGAAACGTTGCAGTTAATAAACCTAGTGAATGTTATCTATATTATACTTATACAGCTGTCTGTTTATTATACTTATCGATATAGATGTATATAACCGTGTACATATTGATGCTAACAAATATTACCAATATGTTGTATTGAGGTCTCGAGTTACATAGATATATGCCCATAGATATATACATGTACCCATGGACAACCTGTTACAAAATCTATAAATAGCGTACAACTGTGTTATATTTAAGCCTTGAGTTTTTATCTGATTCAAATACAGGCCCCAGGTTCACAAAGCATTCTCAGACTTAAGTTGAGAATTTGCTCAACTTTCAATCACTGTTAATAAGAATTATCTTTGATCCAGAAACACAAACTTTGCATATAGTTTCTTATTCGGGTATTTGATACATTAAAACAACAAAAGTTTTATCAAGGGTTATATTTCTGTTACAATAAGGGGAACAATTTCGAGTAAATTTTGAGGCCAGATCTATATTTCGTTTCGTTTCATGTTACGGAAGATCGCGTAAAAGGGGAGAACGCTAGATCGGCGACGGTCCTACGCATTTTAGCACATATGACGTCATATAGATTGTGGGTTAGGGTTAGGGTAAGGGCTAAGACCTGTAGATTTGGTCAAAGTCCCGAGATATAAACAGGGCTAGCCCTAACCCTAACCCATGATCAAGCCTAACCCTTACCCTAACCCACAATTCACATATGACGTCACAATTTGCGTAGGACCGTCTCCGATCTAGCGTTCTCCCGTAAAAGGTGATATAGTGGGCTACCCACAGTTCCACGCACCTCACGCCCAAAACTAATCCTTGACAACATCAAGAACGCGGGTTATCAAACAAATCTTCCAGATCCTACTGTAGTAAAGACAAATAAAACAAAATTTTGAACTATAAAACACGAAACTAAACAGAATCTGTGTTTTAATCAGAGAGTAAAAGGTCATATATGGTACTCGTATAATTCCAAATAAATAAATGCATTAAACTTACACATGGCTTGGCTAAATTATCATATGATTATAAGGACAAAATATAAAACAATATATTGATAGATACAACAAAGCATAAATAGGACAATGCACCCTCGAATCGATCACTATACATTATTCTTTATGTTCTACCTTTTGTACAAAAGCAAAGACGAGGGGTCGGTTGCTCAAAACTAAGTTATTTTAACGATCCGTTAAACTAACGGATCGTTATCTTTCATGTGTCCTTTGTTAACGGTCCGTTAAATTTCTGTTGCTGGAAAGTCAATTTCATTATCCGTTAAAGTTAACGTGGCTTCCAGCAACAACCTTTCTCTCCGTTAAAGTTAACAATCCGTTTACTCCATGTTAACGGATCGTTAAAAGTTAACAGAGCTTTGAGCAACTGGCCCCAGAGCCTTATAAAAAGCTATTGCATATTCTGTACATTATAGTATTCACACATTAACTTTCTTCTCCTGTTTTTCTCCAACCCTCTACAACTGTACCTACAGTAATCAGATCTAGTAATTACTGGCAGTCTTCCTGAAAACAGATTTCATAATATTACACATTGGGAGATTGGTGGTCAGGTGGTGTAGGTCTTGTATAGTGGTATAGTTCACATGGAGAGGAGAAGACAGACGACCGGCATAAGCCGTGGCTGGAGGACGGAATGATTATCTTCATGTACCAAGACGGAATGGTTGTCTTAATGTACCAGGACGGAATGGCGGTCTTAAAGTCCCAATAACACCCTTGTTGTAACTGAATAATATGTCCCAATCTTCATTCTGGTCAACAAATCGTATTATTTTAGAATATTCCAATTATATGATGATATAAATTTCATCTTAACACACCTATTTAAAAAAATTCAACCAATTGATTTGAAAAGTCTAACGTAAACCTTTTCAAATGTGACTTGGATTTTAAAACATTATCGAACAAGTAAAATAGGATGTAATGGATAATTTACACAACAGGTAGGACACTTAAACATCTAGTACTTAGAATAAGGGTATTATTTAATTTCTGGAGCTACCAAGCCAGCAAGAATGTTATTGTCCCTTTAATGTACCATGTTAATACTATCGTTTATGTTCCTGGTGTAGTTTTAGTTCCTGTTGTAGTTATGTGGCTGTTTTATATTCTGTTCCAATGTAAATAAACCCTAATGTACGAAACTGTTCTCTATTATCACTAGGATAGTGTTACACATTTTATGTATAAATCTATCCAATATCTCTAGATTTATCTTGGCAAGATGTAACCCGCGAAGGCTTTTGGTAATTAAACCTGGCTGCCAGGCAGGATACGCCCACATTTCGAGATGGGTAGAGAACAAGCTAATAAGAAAGTGATTTTTGCTACAATCAAGGGTCTTAATTCACGAAGTTACAATTCGATATGCGCAAATATCAACAGGAACCAAGATCTTTGATTTATAAACATACATTTCCAGTTTCATTAAAATCGGTTCAAAATTGTGACCTCTAGTCTTCACAAGCCAAACGCGTGATTTTTCGTACAATGAGGGGCCATAATCCATGCAGTTACAGCCCGATACATGTCAATATCGAAAGAAACTGAGATCTTGGGGTGATAAATCTATATTTCAAGTTTCATTGAAATCGGATAAAAATTGTGTTCTGTAGACTGTTCACAAACAATTGTGGAGGGACGGACAGGGGCGACGACAATATACATCTACATGAAAATGTGGGCGTATAAAAATTCAAAAGTCACACCATGATCCCAAACAAAAAATAATGAATTACACCAAGCATATAATTATCGGTGATGTATAGCTATTTATGTTTACACGTGTGACGACTTTAAAGAGCATATTAAAAGGACTGACTATTCATTTTATTAGTGCAAACCAGCGAGGCGTTGCAATAGAAATAGAAGATGTTAATACAACCGTCTAAAGGTTCCCACTATCACCATTCGCGACAAGAAAACGCTTTAAGCCCAGCCCCTTCTGCCCCCTAACATTCATTGAGTCCGTAAGCCTATATAAATATATCACTTTAGTCCGGGATTCTCTTTCTATCTCTATACGGGATGCTCTATTCACTGTTCCGGAATAAAACTCTCTCAATTCCAAAACTGGCGTCAATCGAGTGAAGAGGAGTACAACGCATGTGCCGTTTGAATAAAAATATCTCAACCAATCATGACAGCTGAATCATATTTTTGAATTGGAATACGTCACGATTCTACTCACTCCACCTGAGCTGTCGGGACTAGCAGAACTGTGACAGTGCTGCATTCCGTGTCACTCGATTGCAATGCTGTCTATTCGGGACTGTGACGTTCTGGACTGTGGATCGAGCATCCCCGGTATGTCTCAAGGGGAATAACCACTTACAGCATGACAAGGAAACACGGATGTTATAGAATACATACCTACTAACGTCACCGTTAAAACAACCTATGATGTGGGAACGGTGCCAGGAACTGAGACGTTCACCTTTAACATACTAGAACTGTCCACATTCTTTACGCTTCCACTTCTACAGAAAAATAAATCAATTTTACAATTTATTACCCATTATGAGTCACGGACCTACCAATAACAGGCAAGTAGGTCGCGTGGGGAACGGTTTAAAGTTCCAGTAGCATATTTATAAGTTATATTTTTAAAATGTATTAAAATAAAGCCCTAAAATAGATTGTACCTATAAACAGTCCTACCTTGTTAAAGAATAATCCTATTGCCAGTTGAGAAATTGGCAAAAATATCATTTTCAACTTCAAATTCAAACGTTTGAAGATGGCCGTCAATGGAGAGGAATGGGAAAACAAGGGAGGTAATTGAGTTACTATTTCCTCAATCAGCCTGTGTCAGCCATTTTAACGCCTGTGAAATTTTGCCCATTATCGTATAATAATAGTAAGTTGACAACCTTTTGAGCAAAAGACATAGAAATAATTATGTTTTGACTTTCTTAGAAAATATGAAATTGAAACTTTAAGGTGGGTCATAAGTTCTGTCATTGCGTCAAGTGATGTGGTTTCGATTTCCCGGTTGTACGTGACAAGGAGTAGGGTCGCCTGTCAAACCGCGTGTCTTTTCTCCGCCCCACCCCCACACTTCTAAGGGCCAACACCGCAAGCACGGGTTGGCCCCCAAATTCGCCTAACATATAGGTTAGTCCAGAAATTAGCCTAACATAATATGTAGTTTTGAGTGAACGTTAAAATCCATTTTTTATTATGTCAAAGATTAAAATTTGGATACTTTTTTCGCAGATTCGCTAATCAAGCAAACCGAGTTTGCAATGTGTTGTTGTTGTATCATGCTATACGCGCCACATAACCCTGCTATTTATTGTATAGAATATGACGGCATGCCTATACTTCCCGTCTCCACATTCTCGTGGATGAAGCCGAGTTATAAATAAACTAATCTGGCCCCAGTTCACAAAACATTCTCAGACTTAAGTTAAGAATTTACTCAAAATTATTCGCTTTATCTTAACTAAATTATAGTCCTTTATTAATTTTTTGTTGTGTTCATGTATCAAATACATCAATAAGAAACTATGATCAAAAGATGTTTCTCATCAACAATGGATGAAAGTTGAGTAAAGTCTTAAGTTAAGTCTGAGAATGCTTTGTGAACTCGGGCCCAGATCTTCATCATCATTATCAATCTGAACGTCTGAGACACGCTACCTGTGACGAAGTATCTCAGACACATTCTGTAGCCATTATATCCATATCACGTGATCTACACATCACAGGTCATGAGGTCAACAAAATAATGTCAACATCAACATTCCACAAGATCACAACACGTTACATTGTTTCCTTTGCAACCTTTAGGACTATATAATCCGTACAGCCCTAACATATTCTCGCTTCTTCCATTGATTTTTCACAAAAATAACATCTACAACTCATAAAATTGACGTCGCCTTCAATGACAGCTTCAGCGAATGGTGGTTCATGGCGGTCGCCATCTTACACTATTTTGTACGTCATCAGTCGTGTCTATTTCAGATATACGCAATCAATTCTGTTAATGTTTTAGCGCGAGGATTGACTAATAGTTCATTTATTTCAGTTCTAAATAAATATTTAACGCAAATTTAAAGTTAGCCAAATTCTGACTGGGATTACTGAGCAAAATGGCCATTCACTGTATACATGCGGAAAAAAAGGCCAGCCACCAATTAATTTTCGTACGTTAGTTACGTACGCATCATTATATTACAAAGAAGGAAATCTATGGCGGGGGGGGGGGCAATGATTTCCCTGTGCAGTTGTACATTTGGTTGTGTGTGGGTTAAACACGATACACGTCATTTCGAATGTAGAGAGAGAGAGAGAGAGAGAGAGAGAGAGAGAGAGAAATGGGGTTTAACGTCAACTCGACATAAACTAGGTCATTTTGGGACTAACATATGCATTCAATTTTATTTCAATAATTCGCTTGCGCGTAGGGGTCTTTAGCAGTAGGGGTGCCCGGAGGAAACCCATTTCGAATTTAGAGACCATAGACATGGTATCCTTAGTAAGATTTACCTTTCAGCGCAGTGGTGAGCAGTTAACTCCTATGAAAATGAGTTAAAAGAGGCAAGGACCCGCCTTAATAGCGGCGTTATAAAGCGTATTGTCAGAAAAATTGCAGTGCTGATTAATTTCTAAATATAACCAATCTTCCCTATAAAAACTCGGGCTTACCGAATATGTAGCGCATCAATGGAATGCTCGTTTTTCACATTCACAGACTAAAAATAAACATTAATATATTTTAGTAATTAGCAAACTCAACTCTTAATTTGTCCGTGCACTTGTCAGTCATGCGGGATGGGAGTGGGGAGCTGGTAAAGTCGGCATCTAGTTCTTCGGCTGCGACGTTGGTGGGCACATTAAAGAACCGCTCACCATTTGAATTCTACAACGCGTAGGCGGACAAATTGCCATCATAGCACAATGCTGACATTAAGAAAATAAATAAATAAAATTGAAATGGAGTTTAACGTCCTACTGTTCTGCACCGGCTGGGCTAATGAAGACGGATAATAAACAAGACAAATTTAAATACCTTGCGTATCTGTTCATTTAAAATATTATATTTCTCCCGGATCCTCTTCAGTCTATCATTAGCTTTTAAAGTCAGATCATGACATTCATGGAAACTCCTGGAATACATAGAATTACACACAACAATATCAGATGCGCTTAAACATAAACTATGTAACAGCTAAATCTGTTAATTGCAGATAGGGCTTTCTTTGGGTCTGAAATGTTATCTAAATTATTAATTAGGCATCTGCTGCTTAATCATTGACACTTAAGTCAAAAAATGGATAAAATGGGTTTTTTATCATGATGATCGAGACTAGGACTAAAATTCAATCGCCAAAATCTCTGTTCATAGAGGATCAAATTAACTGAAATTTTCAGCAAATTCCCTTTACATTATCTAGTTTGTAACTATTATAATGCGGACTGCCAGCTATTTATCTAATCACCCGTTATATTATGTATTAGCAGCTGCGGTGGCTAAGCGAGTAAGACGTTGGCACACTAACCTGGAGGTTCCAGTAATGCACCAATCAATCTAAGGTGGGTGTTACGCGTACGCTGTCGGTCACTATAGCTTCAGTCCGATCTTGAATTATATACCTCTCTCTCTCTCCTTCTCTCTATCACTGCCTCTCCCTCTGCCCTCTTGCCCCCCCCCTCTATCTCTCCCTCATTCGCTGCTACCTACCTCTTTCCATATACCTCTCTCTCTATCTCTCTCTCCTTCTCTCTATCCCTGCCTCTCCCTCTACCCTCTTGCCCCCCCCCCATCTCTCTCTCTCTCCCTCATTCGCTGCTACCTACATGTACCTCTTGCCATATACCTCTCTCTCTCTCTCTCTCTCTCTCCTTCTCTCTATCACTGCCTCTCCCTCTGCCCTCTTGCCCCCCCTCTATCTCTCCCTCATTCGCTGCTACCTACCTCTTGCCATATACCTCTCTCTCTATCTCTCTCTCCTTCTCTCTATCCCTGCCTCTCCCTCTGCCCTCTTGCCCCCCCCCCCTCTCTCTCTATCTCTCTCTCTCTCATTCGCTGCTACCTACCTCTTTCCATATACCTCTCTCTCCATCTCTCTCACACTCGTTCTACCCCTGCTTCTCCCTCTGCCCCCCTTGCTCTCTCTCTCTCTCTCTCTCTCTCTCTCTCATTCGCTGCTACCTACTTCTTGCTGTGTATAAACTGTTTGTAATAATGTTGTTTATTCATCCAGCAATGGTCTTGCCACAGATTTAAACAACTTGCACTCATTTCTTCTACGTCATTACTGAAATAAAAACCAATAAAATAAAATGTTATAAATACTATTGTTTACCAGGTATTCTAAATATAGACAAGTGGGATATTCGCTATATACTATACTGAGATATTCTAAATAACAGGCGCGGATCCAGAGGGGGGGGGGGTCCAGACCCCCCCCCCCCCGCACTCAGGCTTGAAAATTTGTTATGCGATTTTATTGGCGATTTTTAGATCTGTAATTTTGGAATTTACCTTCCGGAAATACGTCAGAATGCACCAAACCCCCCGTTAATCGGTTGAGCGCAATTAGTTAAGCAATTATCAAACCTAGACCCTCCCCTTGCAAAAAATCCTGAATCCGCGCCTGATAGACTTATGAGATATTGGATATATACCATACTTAATGGGATATTCTAAATATAGACTTATGAGATATTAGATATATACCATACTTAAAGAGATATTCTAAATATAGACTCGTGAGATATTAGCTATATACCATACTTATGAGATATTAGATATATACTATACTTAATGAGATATTCTAAATATAGACTTATGAGATATTAGATATATAACATACTTAATGAGATATTCTAAATATAGACTCATGAGATATTAGCTATATTAACTATATAGAATACTTGAATATAGACTCATGAGATATTAACTATACACAATACTTAAATATAGACTCATGCGATATCAACTATATACAATACCAATTTAAATATAGACTCGTGAGATATTATCTATATACTATACTAATTTAAATATAGACTCGTGAGATATTATCTATACACTATACTAATTCAAATATAGACTTGTGAGATATTATAACTATATACCACACTTACATATTTACAGATATTCTAAAAAAAACACATTACCGATCTTTTAAATGTAAAATACGTTCTTCCTCTGTTAAAATCTCCAGTTTTTTCCTTCGCTTCATTCTAGTTAAAATTATCTTTATGTCATCTGCATATTTCTTGGCTTTCTGAAGACTGTATTAATACAGCGAGATTGTAAATAAAATGACAGCAGTTTTGTGCATAAAATACATTCAATTCTTTTAACAAACAGGGAATGCTCGTTTGGCAATCTGGAATTTTGCGAAATAACAGAATTGCCATCGAGTGATGCAGAATTATATCACGTCACAGATCTGTCAGTCCCGAACACTGAAGTGGTGCGAGTAGAATCGTGATGTAATCAAACACAACAAATATGTTTAAAATTGGTTGGTTGATATATTTTCTTATTCAGATGGCGCATGCGTTGTAGCCCGAAAGCTCCCTTTTCCTGGACTGTCACTAATTTTTGGATTGAGAGAATTATTTCTAACTGGAATCAATCTAGGTCCTTATTCAAGAATATTTAAGGCAGCCTATTTTAGGGACGCAAATTTTTCATTGGTTGTAGGTTAAAATTATGATACACATTTTAGCTCACAGCCAACCAAAGGGCTGTGTCCTTAATATGTTTACTTTCGATTTTTGTGAATTTAGTCCCTAGATTTAATTTTATGACGTACCATGAACACGTGCAACTGTCTTGAGGTACCGCCATCTTGCCGTATTGTGCCTCCATCTTGATATTCAGGTGTCTGATAATATCACGTACTGGTTTTATATCTGCTTCCATCTGTCAATCAAACAAATAATAATACATCATAATACACTGAGAGAGAGAGAGAGAGAGAGAGAGAGAGAGAGAGAGAGGAGGAGATATTAATACAGCCCATTTTACGATTAGGAGTGTGTGCAGAGTCTTTTAATATTGAGGGAGATCTCATAAGAAATCCACGAGGTTATACAGGCAACAATATCCACGTGTTTGGTCCACATCTCTCCTTGAAGACAGTCTTATGACCTGGCGAGGTTGAGAGAAGACGACCTTGCCTCCTCATGTACTAGCTGGGGACGAAGAGCCACCCCCCCCCCGCCCCCAATCTAGTAATAATAGTAATCTTAGACCCCACTTTTCTTAAACATCTTCGATTCCTGTTTTGGTCCAGAAATTTCATAATGATTATCCGGTGCCGTTCCCTATTGTCGGAGGCGCAGGTCCTGGCAGGGGATAGCGTATAGTCTTCTGGGTGGGAAGAAAACCTAAGGCCTCGTGTACACATTGCCATGCACATAAACCTAAGGCCTCGTGTACACATTGCCATGCACATAAACCTAAGGCCTCGTGTACACATTGCCATGCACATAAACCTAAAGCCTCGTGTACACATTGCCATGCACATAAACCTAAGGCCTCGTGTACACATTGTCAAGAACCCTTGACAGATGTAATCCGAAATAAGAGTAGGATTTAGTGAAACTGTCCAGTCAAAATGTCCCCCATAGCACAGTGTATGGTGTATGTCCATCTTAAATAAGTCAATTATAGCAGAACAGTAGGACGTTAAACTCTATTAATGACCAGACGAACAAACCTTGTCAAGCGCCGCCATGTTGGTGACGTCTTGTGAGTATGTGCTGTTTTTCTGCGCTGATGCGTTACCATTGACAACACGGTGCTCTACGTGACGTATATCATCCCCGATTGGTTGAAAACTCAATTCTAATAGATCTTCTTCTTCTTCTCTGACTTCTCTACGGTAAAACTGTAACAAGTATTTCAAGTTATTTATCTCCAGTGATGTATATTCACACGACTTATCAATCTTCAGTGTAAATGTCTTAATCATCTGCCTGGAAAAAACAATTTAAATACGAACTCACTATACGTCTGTAATCAGGCACGTGTATTACGTATATACGACCTCGTTACGTATGTAATCTAGTACGTGTATTACATGTATACGACCTCATCATGTATATAATCTAGTGCGTGTATTATGTGTATACGTCCTCACTTTGCATATAAACTAGTATGTGTATGTAATCTAGTACGTGTATTAGAAAAGTCCTCACTTGTATGTGCATTATGTGTAGGTCCTCACTTGGTGCGTAATCTAATACATGTATTACGTGTTGACGTGCTCAATATATATATATATATAAAGTACTTACCATATTGTTACTAATAATAATATAACTAATGTACTTACCACATTGTTACTGACGTCCTCACTGTTTTCTGTTGGTAATGAAACGAGTAGTATATTAAATCTCCTATCTGAATAACTATGAAACTTCGTTTAAACGTAATATCATAATCATCACCAACTGAACATGAATTTTTGTAAACACCAAACGATTCTGAAAACAAAGTGGTGAAAATGATAAAAAAAATAACTATTGGTGCAACTCGGAAATAAACAGTACTTATACCACAAATTTAGTTATCGTTATAAATGCATTTGTTACTATGGTTACAATTACAATACCGGGAGAGAGAGTAATGAGGTTTAAAGTCCACTCGACACAAACTAGGTCACTTCGGGACAAACATATGGTTTAATTTTATTTCAATAATTTGCTTGCGCGTAGGGGTCTTTAGTAGTGGGAGGAAACCGAAGTACCCGGAGAAACCCTACGAGGCTGGACAGGCGACCCTAACCCTTGCCACGTACAACCGGGGATTCGAAACCAAGACAGTTGACCCAATGGTAGAACGTATGATACAGCGCGCACACGCTAACCATTCGCCCCCTCCAAATTGCAATACCATCATGGACGTTACTATGATTGCCAGTACAATGTTACTAATATTTGCAAGTGCAATGTTACTATGGTTACAAGTGTAATGTTACTATGGTTACAAGTGGAGTGTTACTATGGTTACACGCGTTATGTTACTATGGTTACACGTGTAATGTTACTATGGTTACACGTGCAATGTTACTATCGGTGGTACTATGGTTACAAGATTCGCACTGCTATGGGTACAAGATTCACGCTGTTATGGGTTACAATATTATTACCACTATGGTTACAAGCCTAATTATGTTATGATTAGAGGTGTAATGCTATAAGTCTAGTATTTATACAGGTAATGACATAATGATTATTCAAATGTTCTATGGTTACAAAATATATATCAAATATTTGAAGCAGTAATCGATTGTACAGATTGTATTGTTGTGGTTAATATATCCATTGAGATTAAACTCAATGAGAAATCATAAGAATTATAACACCTAGCATCATTTTCAGGTTAGGATTAAGCATTATCTGCCTTGTGGATGATACCCTCTACTTGACATAATGTTTATACCTAGTTTGAATTGTTTCAGGCCTTCCTCCAAGTTATGTTTGAATACGGCTGTGATGTAGTTAGTCTGTCGTTGTTTGAATAGATCACCCAGACTTGATCCCCGTATAACAGCCTTATCTAACATCAAATCATCATAATATAATGTCTGATATTCGGCCGGAACATCAGTATATCTCGCGATCTCTTCTTTTAGTTCTGTTAAACTGTATAAATAGAAAACACATATAACATTAGCCAGGGTAGAATCACCTGAAACCGGTTCAGCGTCCATTTGTAACATTAATAAAATAAAAAATTATTTTTAACTGAAATAAAAAAAATATACAGTCTATTTAAACGAATAATTTCAATATTAAAATCAAAGAAATACAAAAGTATTTTCAAATTTAAGAAATAATCAAAAAATAATATTTTTAAAACATTAATAAAATAAAATTTCTGCTCAATATTAGCATAACGGTGGCAGTTTTTACAATCATAAAATGACAAAACGCGGGTTATTATGTTCATAATTTGTTTATATATAATTACCTATCAGTTGGTTATAATTATGTACAATAACCCACTATTTGGTTATTATTCTATATAATTACCTATCATTTGGTTATAATTATATAGAATTACATATATTTTCGTTATAATTGTATATAATTACCTATCATTTAGTTATAATTATATATATTTACATATCAGTTGGTTATAATTATATATAATTACCTATCATTTGGTGTAAAATACAAATTAAAGTTGGTTCCATCACTTGTGTTTATAATATTTAGTTGAAATCTTTTATTTAATTTTCTCTGTTCTGAAAATAGTTCTTCATATGAAAGTTGTTTTCGTGGTTCCGCTTCTAATAGTTTAGATATAATATTCTTTAGTAATTCTTGTAAATTGCTGAAATAAATAAAAACTTATATTTCATTTAATAATAGCTAATAATAATATTGGTATCGAGCAACTATTCAGTCCACAAGGGGATGCCCTTTACGACTTTTGTAATGTATTCTTTATTTTCTTCTTTCATTTTTTATCACAAAAAAAATGATTTTTTGTTTCTACGCAACACAAATGGAATCATATAAATGCATATCTTGGTTTTCATTTAATAGAAAGACAAATAATATCAATGCATGAGCACATGTATATTTGTTTTCCTAGACAGTCAAGCCATCTTATTTCCCGGGGTTCGGTGCCCGAATTGATAGCGCATGCGCGTTAAATCATACGGTATGACATTGGGGATGCTCGATTCACAGTCCAGAACGTTCCGAATCGACAGAATTACAATCGAGTGACACGGAATTCAGTCCTGTCACATTTCTGCCAGTCCCGACAGCTGAGGTGGAGTGAGTAGAATCGTGACGTATTCCTAGGTAAAAAACATGTTTCAGTTGTCATGATTGGTTGAGATATTTTTTATACAGTCGACACATGCGTTGTACTCCGAAATTCTCCTTTTCACTCGATTGACACCAGTTTTGGAATTCAATTCCGGAACTGTGAATCGAGCATCCCCAATGAGTCAACCATTCCCATTGATAAATACCTACACCCAAGCGAATTATTGAAATACCCCTCTCTCTCTCGGGTGGACGTTAAACCCATCCCTCTCTCTCTCTCTCTCTCTCTCTCTCTCTCTCATTGCTATTTTAAAAGAAGGTACAACTAGAAATAAGACTGATTTACCGTGACGATCTGCAGCCTGCAGGAAAATCTATCATCCATTTTATTTCACCATTAGCCTCGTCTTGATATCCACTTAAAGCTCCAGAAGGTTTGCACGATATCATCTCATACCTAGATGTAAAATATATTATATGAGGTTATTATTATCTTTGCAGAGGGGTGAGAGGTCACAGTGGGTAGTACGCTAGCTCGCTAGCATGGAGGTAGCAGTTCCCCTCCCGGACGGTGTTGGTTGAGACGATTTATCCAGATTTTCCGGCGTGGTTTTCTCTTGTCCTCTTGTCCGTGGTGCAGGACGGAGGACCTGACAAGGACAGCTATCTAGTGTTGGGATGGGACGAAACGCCTCGGTCCCGTGTACACATTGGCAGTTGGGGTTTGATATAGGAGTAGATAGTTGTGCCGCTGTCCGGGCGAAAATTTCCTCATAGCACACTGTATGGTTTCATTAGAAAAGTCGGAACAGAGCAGTAGAACTTAAAACCAGCAGAGGCCCTACGTGCTTGGTTATTTATATCAATTGCAATAAATCAGGTAACTGTGAGAAAAGACAACCACAATAAAAAAAAAAATAAGTTAAGCAGACATGCTGTTGTGCCTCCCTTCCCATGATGCCCTTGGCACGTGCTTGTTTTGACCGGCATTATTAACAATATACAACAGGAATTCGGTCCTGTTGTTTTCAAAATGAAAAAAAAAGGTATAATTACATAGCGTTCTTGTCTTCCCTTGCTCCAGCCTTTGGTATAAAGGGCATCTTTGATGTAACAGCTTGATACAGTGTACAAGCTAAACTCCATAAATCTGTTGATAACGTGAAAGCTGTTGGTACCGTACGATCAACAAACGCCTTCTCATACACAGCTGGATGCTGGAAAGAAATTTTGAATAGAGTCTCTGATTCTCAGTTGAGGAACTTTGAAATATCGGTGCCAAAGCAATCTGATTAAAACACAGTACTCTTCAAATCCTTTAGAGATTTAAATAAATAAGTAGGCCTATACTCCTCGATTCTAAAAGTGAATTAAATTCAGTATCTTTAGAACTCACTAAGTATTCTTCTGTTCCAACCAATGAATAATAGGTGCCCTCGTCTTCTAAATTACGACTAGTTCCGAAATCGGAGAGAATATAAACTGTGCTGTAATGATAATATTTATTAGATTTACTTTGATAATTCACAGAATACATAAATATTTATGCCTGTTTGTAGCAGTGGTTCTTACTCTCTTCAGGCGACAAATCGATGCCTAATTGTCGAGGGGGGGGGGGGGGGCGAATGGTTAGCAGTGTGTACTGTATCATAAAGCCTGTCATTGAGCCAACTGGTGTGGTTTCGAATCCCGGGATGTACAAGGAGTAGGGTCGCCTGGCAAACTTCGTGGGTTTTCTCCGGGTCCTCCGGTTTCCTCCCTACGCACAAAACGAATTATAGAAATAAAATGAATCCATATGTTAGTCCTGAAATGAATTAGTTTGTGTAAGGATAAACCTCATTTCTCTCTTTATCCTAATTGTCGAGAAATTGGCAGCATTTCATTCAAACAAATCAAACATGGTTTAGACACTTTATCCGTATCTGAACTACAGGATACACTATGGTTTAGAGACCACAGGATACACTATGGTTCAGAGACTACAGGACTAGGGTTCAGAGACTACAGGATACACTATGGTTCAGAGACTACAGGATACACTATGGTTCAGAGACTACAGGATACACTATGATTCAGAGACTACAGGATACACTAGGGTTCAGAGACTACAGGGTACACTATGGTTTAGAGATTCAATTTGAACTATAGTGTACATCATTGTTTAGAGACTCTATTCGATCTACATCATGGTTCAGGGACTACAGGATAACGTCACTGTTTGGGGACCCAATCCGAACTACGTGATACGTCATGGTTTAGATACTCTCGACTCCTGGGGCCTATTTCACGAAATTTTAACTAAGATAAGATCCCAATTTTAGTAATTTGATTGGATAATATTAGATAGTACTTAGCCAATCAAAATTGAAGTATCTACTAAAATTGGATTTTATCTCAAGTTAAAATTTCGTGAAACAGGGCCCTGGTTGCATTAAGACTGATAGTTATCAGGGGTTTATTTCTGTCTGTTACTCATTTCACGACAAGCACTTTGTGATTGTCACAGTAGTACAGTACATTACAAGCAGGGGATACTAGGATATCAATGGTCCCTGCCCTGAACTACCCCCCTGGGGGACTGACTCCTACTCTATTGAAGGTCCGGTGGGGTTCTCTTCTTACTTTTATAAAACTGTTTCCGGCGTGATTTCCCCTTGTCAGTGATGCAGAAGGAGGGCCTGACAGGGACAGCTGCATAGTCGTTCGGATGAGACGAAAAACCGAGGTCCCGTGTACACATTGGAATGCACGTAAAAGATCCCTTGGTAGCTGGAATTCGATATAAGAGTAGGCCGTATGGCGTATGCCCGTCTTCATTAGCCCAGGTTAGGAGCAGAACAGTAGGACGTTAAACCCCGTTTCATTTTATTTATAAAACTGACAATAAAAATCATGTAATTTGTACATGTATGTGACAGTCCTATCTGAGATTAGATTTTCAATCCAATATTGAATTCAGTAACACTACAAATCCTTGTTTTGATTTCTATTTTGATTGTCGTTTCAAATTCACAAAAAGCAAACGTCACATGTGTATTGACGTCATATCGCGACCATCTTACCTTAAATCTGGTGCCGTATATCTGAGTACATTGCCTGGTTTTATATCACGGTGTATGATGTTTCTGGTACGCATGTAAGATAAAGCGGAACCTGATGGAAACAGAAAGAGAAATAGTATCATATCAACTTGGCCAGTGGCGAGGTAAGGGAATAAATAACTAAATCATGCTTCAAACCTAATGGTACATATGTCAGGGGTGATTTCCCTTCACTTTGAACAATGGTAGAATCATAATCATTTCGTTTATGATTCAGGTACCCCCACCCCTGATTATCGATACACGCCTTATGCTACCCTTGTCTCACAAATACAGGCTTTAGTTTTAGCAACAACAGATAGCTACACAAAACGAATAAATACGCCCAGCAGTTATTTTTAGAATGTTCCTTTATTGTAATTTGGAGCAACGGTGACTCAGTGACTAAGACGTTGGCTCGTTAACTTAGAGGTCCCGTGTTCGATCCATGAGTCGGTTGAAGAAGTTCATCGGGATTTTCCGGTAAGGTTTTTCCTTGTCACTGGTCCCGTATAGGCGTGCACGTTAACGATCCCTTGGCAGTTGGAAACCAACATAACAGTAGGTCATAGCGTAATATTTCCCTCATAGCACACTGTATGGCGTCTGTCCGTCTTCATTAGCCAAGTTTAGGAGCAGAACAGTAGGACATTAAACCCCATTTAATTTCGTTGATTGTAATTGAGATGTTCTGCCATACTTACATAAATCTTTGAAGAGAATGATCAGTTCCATGTCACATATACCGTGAACATTTTCTGGTTCTTGGAGGAAGGAATGGAGACTTGATTGACAGTACTGTAGAATTACCACTTGTCGTCCAGAGTCAACCTGAAATAAAAACAACGGTTAAAGTTGTAAAACAGAGGGTGCGTTTGATTCGTAGCGGGCTGTATCACCCCACCCCCACCCCCAAACAATCATTTTCCATCAAGATGTCAGTTAGGAAACCCATTCCCCATAACGAGGTTCGCTTCTCCGATGTCTGCGATCTGACTACTGTACAGACGCGACCCCTTTGTCGAGAAACCTCCTTCGAAACTATCTAAATACCCCTGCATCAATAGAAAAAGATAGAGATGGTTTTTAACGTCCACTTGACACAAACTAGGTCATTTGGGACTAACATATGGTTCAATTTCATGTCAATAATTCGCTTGCGTTTTGGGGTCTTTAGCAGTGGGAGGAATTAACCCAAGAGTTTGGACATGTCGCCCAACTTCGGGAGTTTTCTCCGGGTCCTCCGGTTTCCTCCCACTGCTAAGAATCCCTGCGAGCAAGTGAAGTATTGAAATAAAATGAACCCATATGTTAGTCTCTCCTCTCTCTCTCTCTCTCTCTCACTCACTCTCTCTCACTCACTCACTCACTTACCCTCTCCCTCTCAATCACTCTCTCAATCACTCTCTCACCCCCTCTCACTCTCTCTCTCTCCATTGTAGCTTGCAAGTGATTCACGATCAACCAAAAGACGACGAGAAACTTTAGTTATATATTATATTCCATTACCTCTTTTTCGACGCCATAGAATTTGATAATATTTGGATGATTCAGTTGTCTTAATGAGAAAATTTCTCTTTGTAGATCTTGCAGATTGGCTTTAGAATTATCTTTTAAAACTTTAGCTGCATAAGTCTGACCAGTTTTCTGAAATAGTAAACCAGCGTTCTTTATTGCACTGAGATGGTTTGCACTTGGTCATGGTCACAATGAAGTCACTTATCAAGCACTGTTGATTATATTCATTATTATGTCCATTATTATATTCTACGTCTTCTATGACTGCATAATCGGTGTTTCTTGTTTTGTCTTTTTTGTGTGTTTTTTTTTTTAAAACAATATTTTTTTCAGAAAATAATTGAGGAACAAGCTAGGCCTACATTACCCCTCTCTTGTTTTCCACATGAGATTGTAATCTCAGCCCCTAATGCTAGGTTACCCCTATCACGCAGGGTGCTACGATTGCGGTTAGATGCATTGGTCAGTAAGTAGATACCTAACCCCAGTAGGGTTTGGTGTAGTAGAATGTAAAACCACCAACTGCGGGGACCTTGGTTGCCAACCGGACAACCACCGGTTCTTTTCCTCCACCTAAACTCTGACCCCATCCCCGTGGCCAATGTTTTCGTCCACTACCATGGTGTATTTATGATTTGGGAATGTAAATGTATTCGCGCGGTTGCGTCACATGAAAGTGTTGTATCGTTCGGTTGGGACGACAAACCCGAGAATCAGTAAGCCATTGTGCCGCTCTCATGGCAAAATTTTCCTCGTGTAGCACACTGTATGGCGTATGCCCGACTTAATTAGTCCAGTAGGAGTCGAACAGGGGCATTAAACTCCATTTCATTTCATTCCATTTTACCCGTTGTATAGCACAATAAACATGTTATAATGATAACCTGCCCGTTGTATAGCACAGTAAACAGGTTATTAAATAACTTACATGATGTATATCACGGTTAATAGGTTATTGAATAACTTACACAATGTATAGCACAGAAAACAGGTTATAATAACAACTTACACAATGTATAGCACAGTAAACATGTTATAATAATAACTTACCCAATGTGTAGCACAGAAAACATGCTATAAGAATAACTTACCCGTTGTATAGCACAGAAATATGCTATAACAACTTACCCAACGTATTGCACAGTAAACATGTTATAATAATAACATACTCAATGTATAGCACAGAAAACATGCTATAAGAATAACTTACCCGTTGTATAGCACAGAAACATACTATAATAACTTACCCGTTGTATAGCATAGTAAACATGTTATAATAGCTTATAGCATAGCCAACATGTTATAACAATGTATAGCATAGTAAACATGTTGTAATAATAACTTACCCGATGTATAGCACAGTAAACAATAGAAGAAGCTCCACTACCAATGATACTATCTTTAGTATAAGCTAACGAGGTAGTTTGTATAATATTTTTATCAGTCCTCCTCTCATCGTTCATTATATAGTATCAGACATTAATAAACCACGAGTAACATAAACAACGGTTACGTTACTGAAAATAAAAAAGAACCATGGCATTTTTAAATATACAAGAAAAGGGCAGACTTGACAGAGAGAAGGAGAAATGGGGCTTAACGTCCACTCGACTCAAACTAGGTCATTTTGATACCAGCATATCGGTCAATTTTATTTCGTAGGAGGCTTTAGCAGTGGGAGGAAACTGGTGTACCCGGAGTAAACCCACGAGGTTGGACAGGCGATCCTACTCTCTGTCACATACAACCGGGGAATCGAAACCACACCAGATGACTCAATTACACAACGCACACACGCTAACCATTCGGCCATCCAACCCTGGTCATTCGGATCTGTGGACGGACATGGGTGACGACAACATACGACTACGTGTGCCAATTATTATAGGCCACTTGTATTTATCAGTCCGACAATACTACACTACAACAATATGGCGGGTATATTCATCCAGGGTTAAAATGGGAAATCCCCTCAAAAACCACCCCAAATCGGAACACAAAATTGTACTTAAGGTTCTTCTTCCTACATCGGGGGTGATACCTGCAAGTTAAAGCGAGAATTCCATATTTTTAAGATACATTTTTAAAATATATAAAAATAAAGCCTTAAATATGGTATCTATAAGCAGTCCTACCTTGTTAAAAAATAATCCTATTAATCCTATAATTCATTATTGCCAGTTGAGAAATTGGTAAAGATATCATTTTCAACTTCAAATTCAAACAAGGTAGGTAACTGTGTTACTATTTCCGGTTTGAGTGATTTTTAAGTGTGGGAAATAATGACTATGATCGTATGATAGTGAGTTCATGACAACCTATTGAGCAAAAGACATAGAAATAAATTATATTAAATTCTCGCTTTAATTATTGAAATAAAATTGAACCATATGTTAGTTCTATTTCACTTACAGCAAATAAATATGAACCAGTCGGATGGTTACTTTTGTCGCAAGAATACTGCATGTAATATTGGAACGGATGTGAAGATTGTCGTTAGACGTTCCTACGATTCCACAAATACATCAAGGGAGAGAAAGAGAGAAATGGGGTTTAACGTCCACTCCACACAAACTATTTCATTTTGGGATTAACATATGGTTTCATTTTATTTCAATAATTCGCTTACGCGTAGGGGTCTTTAGCAGAGTGGGGGGAACCGGAGTGCCGAAACCACAGCCGCTAGCCAGAGGTTACCGGCCGGCTAGAGGTCGAAGTGCGGCATTCTAGACCACTAGGCCATCCCACCCCCCCTAATCCATGAAGGCCAATAACTGTTGAAGGTATTAGCAGAAATCGTCGTCATACTACTGTTAATAACATTCGATACCTGCATTGGCCGAGAAAGTTCATCTCGATTTTCCGGCGTGATTTCTCCTTGTCAGTGATGCAGAAGGAGGACCTGACAAGGACAGCTGACTAGTCGTTCGGATGGGACGAAAACCGAGGTCCCGTGTACACATTGGAGTGCACGTAAAAGATCCCTTGGCAGTTGGAATTCGATATAAGAGTAGGCCGTAGCGCCGCTGCCCGGGCAAAATTTCACTCATAGTACACTATATGGCGTATGTCCAGGTTAGTATAGGTGCAAAAGAATAAGACGTTAAACCCCATTTCACTTCATTTCAAAAGTTCGCATAATAAATGTAGTCCGTTCAGTGTTCAGAAGACATTGCGTGAGGGATATGCGATCGGACGGATCTGTGAACGGACAGGTATACGACAGCAATATGCTACCACATTTTGTTATCATTCAGTTAATACAACACCGATACGATACAGCTGCTGGTATAAGTATCCGCGGGGTTTCATGGGGAATCCCCTAACATAGTCACAGTGCTTGACGGGTTATTATACACAACGACATAATACCGAACACAATTTCTATTTTAACTAAAGCGGCTATACACACTGTTACTAATAATAGGGCAATTTACAGTTGGTCGATCTTTGTTTGCATATTTTCAAACTTCCTTTCACTATAACATTATTAACTTTTCCTTTATATATATGCCAGATACACACCCATACGTAAACACACATTTATACATATAAGGCGGTCTGTTTATCAAAACTGGAGGTTACAGAAATGCGACACATATGTATATATGTATTTCAATTTCTCGGGCTTTTATATTTGGACGTAAAGCCGTAGAAAAAACCGAAATATGGTCTAACGTTCTACGATTCTGATCCGAGTGAAGATGGGATTACGTCATATATTGTTTCACAGAGAATTACTTACGAATTAAATCTGTAACAGATAGTGTCCACAGCACGTGCGTTGACTGCAGTCATTGGTCTAACGTTCTACGGTTCTGATCCGAGTGAAGATGGGTTTACGTCATATATGGTGCCAATCTGTTTCACAGAGAATTACTTACGAATTAACTGTAACAGATAGTGTCCACAGCACGTGCGTTGACTGCAGTCATTGGCATAGGCGTACGGGGAAATTTTTGATTGGGGGGGCGGTGGTGGTTGGTGCCCCCAAAAAATAGTTAGGTTTTTAGTATGGTACACAATAATGATCATAGGCATACGGGCTCGATGACAGTTAGTGGGGCAGAACCCAAATTGCTCGAAAAATTTTCGGCTTTACATACGCACTCCCTCCCCCCTCTCTCCCTCAAGAAAATTTCGGAATACTGACGGCTGTTTTCCTTCTATTTCAACCCGTGAAAAAAGCAACCTCAAAGTGATCAAATTTAGCTTAATTAGGGTAACTTCAATTTGGTCAAATATACAGCCCACCTGCTGACCCGAATTCTAAAAACAATCAATCGTCGCGGGGTATGGGGGCCTCACCCTCCAGAGAAAATTTTGAAAATTTAACCACCGCAAATGCGTTTTCTGCTATTCTAGCCCATGTCAGTAACTCCAAAAAGTATCCAATGGTTTTGTAACCGAAATCACACTCTGAATTCCAACCATCCAACCAGACTGTTGTAGCTGCATTTACAAATACTAATCGATGCCCGAAAACTGTCGCACAAAGTAGAATGGCTCCAGACAAACTGTTTTAATCCATAGTCAACTCAGTACAAATTCGTGGTTGTCAATTTAAAAAAAGTAAAATTAGTGTTTTAGGGCTCAAGGACAGTTAGGGAAGCAAAACTAAACAGAAATTCAGGTTTACAGACAGCTGCGCCTTTTTTTTTTCGATAGGCGAAGAAGCGGAGTTGACCTTGATAGACCTCCCAAGAAAATTTTGGAATCTTTGACGGCCGCAAACGCGTTTTACTGCTATTCCAGTCAGTAAAATTAGTGTTTTATTAGATTTCGGGCTAAGTAGGTGAATTTTTTTTTCTCACTTTCTCTCTCTGCCCGAAAAGTCAGCTTGCCCGAAAGTTAGGGGGTCAATGTTGATTTAAATTGACAAATTATTTGTGTTTTCAATGTTGAAGATTTTGGATGTTATTGAGTTAGGGACTTACCTACTTTAATATTATTAATACAAAATATAGGTTCTTGTACCAGGCCTGTAGGATGGAAACGAAGTGTGCAGATTCTTTTACAAAGCTAACGGACTGAGTACCGACCATATTTCCGACCCGAATGCTGCTAAGGCTGTCTGTGTTTTTATTTAACCAAAACACGTATGAATGAATATGCATTTTAAGTGATTCTAAGGAGTTTTTACCAAATAAAAAATAGTTCAATTTTTATTTGAAGGCCCATGACAGGTTCTACAATATCTCTTTTGCGATGAATAAGTTCTTGATTTATAAATCATCAATAAAAGAGAACTAAAGTTTATTTACTTGTAATATACACAACTAAAAACAGTTGTTTATGTAACTGTAACTCGTGGCTTACTATGTACTCCAAACAAAAGAGGGTTCGAGTCATAAGATTTCTATTTAATTGCCTAACTAAAGACACTCTGAATATAAATTCGCTGTTAAATTGGACACATTCAAGAACACAATATTTTTTTATACAACTTTTACAAAGTACAGATGTGTGCCCAAATTTTCCCAGCATTTGGTGCCCAAAATGGGGGGGGGGGCGGCCGCCCCCCCCCCAGTCCCCCCAGCTCGTACGCCTATGGTCACTGGCTTAACGGCTCGTGCAATGTTTACTTAACCCTAACTGCTTCGGGCAAAATGACGCATTTTACTCATTTTAATACCCATTTACACTAAATAGGAAATATTTTTTAACTTCAATTACTTCAAACGTCTTTATTTATTTTTCTGTTACCTCAAAAAAATGTTTGAGAATTTAATTTGTCGGAGTAAAAAAGTTAATATTGCCATGCTTATCAGTGATTGTAGCGGCCAAGCGAATATTCACTGCGGGATCAGTTTGACATGGCACATGTTGTCTTCATTCACTGCGGGATCAGTTTGATATTGTGCTATGAGGGAGATTTTACTCGGACAGACATCCGAATAGAATTCTGTCCTGGTCAGGACCTCCATCCTCCATTATTGACCACGTGAAACCAGGGAAACCACGCCGGAAAATCCAAATGAACTTTCGCGGCCAACACTGGGAGAGAACCCGCGATCTCCAGGCTAGCGAGCCAGCATCTTACTCACTTAGCCATGCACTGTGGCCCCTTGCCAAATGCAACCCTCGAGGTGTGGAATAGAAACAACATGCACGTAAATCGGTGACAATTCTTATTTAAAATGATTTTTGTTACGTGTTTGGCAGGTTTCATACGACGGCTGTGTTTTCATTCAATGACATGTTAAACAAACTACGTGGTTCGATGTTATGCAAACATAGACATGCTTAAAATATAATTGGCCATATGACGAAACACTCAGTTTATCGGTGAACAGATGTATTGAAATAAAGTTATACACATAGTCTCTCTCTCTCCCCCTGTCTCTCTCTTCCTCTCTCTCTTCCTCTAACACATTAACCCCGATTTGCACCTTTAACCGTTCTACTGTTTGTTAATGTAGGTCATCTGTGTGTGTGACATATATCAATATACATCTGGTATTTCACACATTACTGCACACAGATACGTATATTTTAAACTTAGAGAAAGAATCACACAGATAGATGACCTAAATATCGTTTTTAACGTAGTATGCATAACATTGCTATCGTGAATAGCATTGGACGGGTATGTGAAGTAATGGAGTTGTAGCGTATTATTTATACCTGCCTATACTATTTATATATATGTCAGAAGACTATGAGGCCTAAATGTGACCTAGTTTTATTTCGGCTGCAAAGTTTATCATCGGGTGACTATATGACACTAAACATTATAAAACATGCACTGTTCGATTTGCATGAAAATCTTAAAATCATTGGAATATAAAAGATTACCTGTTGCTGTGTACGGTTTCCTGGCTCAGGTTTGAATCTCAACTGGTAATCCGGAAGTAAAAAGGAAACTAGAAATAGACTTCGCTAGTCTCTAACATCCAAACAAATATTCTACGAATATTAGTCTGGATGGGTCCTCAAAATTTGACGGAAAGTAGGTCATTGTCTGGATTATCCAGTCTAAGTTACCACGTACTGAATCTATCAAAACATCTCGCTTGTCAACAATGACACTCTCTAAAATTTTGTTTTGTTTGTAAAGGTTTTAATTGAAATGGTAATTTTCTCTCGTCATGAATCAGACGTATGGCTTCTCACAGTCTTCTTATTCTTCATCGCGATTCGTGCTTTATTCCTCGTGTCTATTTTGTTTCTATTAATAGATGTGCCATGTACATTGGGGGATATATTTCATACTTGCTTTATAGAATCTAGCAAAATCGAACCGGCTTCATAATATCTAGAACTTACCGAGACTAAAGCCAAAAGGTTTCATTGTCCATGCGTAAACGGGAGTTTGTTTCTTATTATGTGGTATATTATCGAGTAATTTTCGTCAAAAATTGACAACGGGCCCAGGCCCCCCGTACGTTGAAGACATGGGGGTTCTGGGTGACCGAGACTAAGACTGCAACTGCGCACAGTCAAAGATTAGGCAACCCGGCCTACTCTTATATCGAATTCCATTGACGGTTTGTATTCGATGTAAGAGTAGGACGTAGCGGCCTGTCTGGACAAAATTTCCCTCATAGCAAACTGAATGGCATATATAAAATGTGTTAAAACCATACAAAGTACATTCAACATGTTAGGGCCTAATCCTTTATACTTTATATCAATCGTAACAAGTAATAATATTTATATTTGAAAAAGGTATACTCATTTATTTTGCTCGCTTCAATCGGCAGGTTTTTTTTCATAATCTCCAACTCAATATCATCCAAATTCTTCAACAATGAAATCACAAATTATTTGTCAATTTAAATCAATATTGATGCCGTGATCTTACTGGAAAAAGATGGGCTTCTGATATCCAATATTTAAGACACGATAAGCATTTTACAATTGGTATACGAATCGAGTACCATAATACGTTTCAGCCCCAGTTCTATCAAGAGACTCGAGGAACGAGGCTACAAACATTGCACCAAATCCAAAGGCGCATGTAGACTGAAATAACCAGACACTAGAAATTTGCATTCGACTGAGACTACTAGCTTATTTCACCGAACATAACTGATTTGCAATTAGAGTAAAACGGAAACCAGTTTATATACATTCATATTACAGTATTATATGTGTTACGACCCACTTGTGTCAATTTCTAGGTCTCAAATGTTAGCTCCTTTAAATATGTGTCACAAATATTAATTGTTTTCACTATATCGAGCGTACATGTACAACGACAATAAAGATGTTACAAGCTGCTTTAATGTTGCTTTAAATGTTGGATGTAAAATGATCTATTTCTTCCATTTATATATTTCGTTTTTTTATACTTTCGATGGCCTACACTACATACAAATCTGACCGGTTGTATTATAGTGGAAGGTCGTGTCAGAGATCTATGAGCGGCTTTTGACCCGATGACGTCAGATATCTCATTAACCAATCAGCTTAAATCACCGATTAACAAATCACCGTAATTCCTTGCATCAACCAGAACGTGGGTTATATAACATCAAGCATAGCAAAAGACAAGTAAAACGAAATTTTGAACCATAAAAAAAACGAAACGAAATTGGACTGGAGCACATACCCATTATTCGTTGTGTGTAGAGGTCGGGTGACCCGGGGTAAACCCACAAGGTTGGGAAGGCGATCCTACTCTTTGCCTCATACAAAGAGGAAATTGAAACTACGCCATTTGTCCCTTTGACAGACTATTTGATCCAAGGCGCATGCTATTAACCATACATACTATAACCCCCTCCTGGACGTTAATTGTCTCACTAAGCTCGTGGTCGCGTCGTTTGATCTCGGGATTGTCACAGAAATTTCGTCGCTATTTCCAGGCAGGGGCCGATTGGGGCCGAGAACCAGACGGGGGGGGGGGGGGCGACGTGAAGTTAGCCCGTTGTTCGTTGTTCGTTGTTCGGTATTCGCGAATAACGAACAACGAGCTAGTTTGTTGTTCGGTATTCGCGAAAAACGAACAACGAGCCAGTTTGTTGTTCGGTATTCGCGAATAACGAACAACGAGCTGGTTTGTTGTTCGGTATTCGCGAATACCGAACAACGAGCTGGTTTGTTGTTCGGTATTCACCGTATATGGAATAAGTAATATAATAAAGATACTTTTGTAGGGAACACGCCACAGGCGGGTTTTAATGAGCTTAAATAGACAATAAAACTTCAGGCTTCTGGGAAATAGATTTTAACAACTTCACTTTCTATCCGAAGAAAGAGCTGTTACATATTGGCGAATACCGAACAACGAGCCAGTTTGTTGTTCAGTATTCGCGAATACCGAACAACGAGCTGGTTTGTTGTTCGGTATTCACCGTATATGGAATAAGCAATATAATAAAGGTACTTTTGTAGGGAACACGCCACAGGCGGGTTTTAATGAGCTTAAATAAACAATAAAACTTAAAACTTCTGGGAAATACATTTTAACAACTTCCCTTTCTATCCGCAGAAAGATCTGTTACACATTGGCGAATAACGAACAACGAACTAGTTTGTTGTTCTGTATTGGCGAATAACGAACAACGAGCTGGTTTGTTGTTCGGTATTCATCGTATATGGAATTAGTAATATAATAAAAGTACTTTTGTAGGGAACACGCCACAGGCGGGTTTTTATGAGCTTAAATAGACAATAAAACTTCAAACTTCTGGGAAATAGATTCTAACAACTTCTCTTTCTATCCGAAGAAAGAGCTGTTACATATTGGCGAATAACGAACAACGAGCCAGTTTGTTGTTCGGTATTCGCGAATACCGAACAACATGCTGGTTTGTTGTTCGGTATTCACCGTATATGGAATTAGTAATATAATAAAGGCACTTTTGTAGGGAACACGCCACGGGCGGGTTTTTTGAGCTTAAACTTCTGGGAAATAAATTCCAACAACTTCTCTTTCTATCCAAAGAAAGAGCTGTTACATATTGGCGAATAACGAACAACGAGCCAGTTTGTTGTTCGGTATTGGCGAATAACGAACAACGAGCTGGTTTGTTGTTCGGTATTCACCGTATATGGAATTAGTAATATAATAAAGGTACTTTTGTAGGGAACACGCCACAGGCGGCTTTTTATGAGCTTAAATAGACAATAAAACTTCAAACTTCTGGGAAATAGATTCTAACAACTTCTCTTTCAATCCGAAGAAAGAGCTGTTACATATTGGCGAATAACGAACAACGAGCCAGTTTGTTGTTCGGTATTGGCGAATAACGAACAACGAGCTGGTTTGTTGTTCGGTATTCACAGTGTATGGAATTGGTAATATAATAAAGGTACTTTTGTCGGGAATACGCCGCAGGTGGGTTTTTATGAGCCTAAGTGGATTATAACACTTCGAACTCTTAGGAAATAGATTCTAACAAATATCTCTGTCTATCCGAAGAAAGAGCAGTTTCACATTGGCGAATAACGAACAAAAGTTACTTTATTAGATTACTAATTCCATATCTGGTGAATACCGAACAACGAACAACAAGCTAGCTTCACGCCGCTCGGGGGGGGGGGGGGGGTCTGGGCTCTCCCCCTGGAAATTTTTGAAATATGAATCCCAAATATGCGATTTGGCGGCGTAAATCGATTAACTTAAGCCAAAACCCCGACCTGCAAGTAATTTACAACCGTTAACTTGTGAAATTATCATATCGTCATATTATTAATTAACGTATTTTCATCATTGTATCGTCAAGAAAATATAACTGGTTAAAAAATGGGACTAGTTGAGAACAGTTTGACCATTTGATTAACCAGTTAGGAATATTGAATAAGTAGGAATATTTTCATTGAAAAATGTCCGATTTTTGTCCCCGGGGCGCTTGTTGATTCCTCCTGTGGTGAAAGGCCACGAGACACATTGGGACAGAGTGATGAAAGTGAAATTCATAAAAGCTGCTTTTTGAATTTTGGATTCTGGCGTATCCCCACAAACAGGGTGCAGGTGACTTAATAATTAGTAAATTTGCGTGCGACAGTGTCGGTTGAATCCGATGAAATTTTCAGATGAAATTCGGAATCTCCATTACAGGATTCCGAATTCTGGTCCACACCCAGCCAAGAATATCTATTATACCAGCCCATTCCAGACTCCAGTGATGGCGTGGAAGCCTGTTAAAGGAACCGACCACATACAACATGACCATCATCGCTCCATGAAATTTTCAGATGAAATTCGGAATCTCCATTACAGGATTCCGAATTCTGGTCCACACCCAGCCAAGAATATCTATTATACCAGCCCATTCCAGACTCCAGTGATGGCGTGGAAGCCTGTTAAAGGAACCGACCACATACAACATGACCATCATCGCTCCATGGCCGGTCCAATACCCCCTCCCCCATATAATGTTCGGCAGATAAGGTTTATTAGACGAATTGGACAAAATTGTTTTTCTTTATTTTTTGGCCGACCGACCCTTCGCCCAATCCGCTCCTGTTTCCAGGTTAGGCAGTTGGAATTTAACTCTAACGTTAGAGTCATTAACGTTTTCTTCTTGAGAGAAAGAGAGAGAGGGAGAGAGAGAGAGAGAGAGAGAGAGAGAGGGGACAAACTGGGACAAACTATACCACTTGACCTTATGATCAAGCACGCAGGTGTTAAACTACCCGGCAAAGTGACACCCCCTCCCACATACGACGTGAGTGTTATTCAGGAATATAAATTAGCTTACTCATCTATTCAAACAATTGTTATCTCTTATTACAATAAAATGTGAAGTGTAGTCCGCCATGACGAATACTATTATGCATGTATGATTAGATCGTACCTACATGAATAGAATCGTACCTACATGTACCAGATTGACGTTATCTTTAGTCTAGAACTTTGATCCGGTCACGCTACAGAGTGAGTTTTTTTTTTGTTCAATTGAACCATAATATGTCAGTTCAGAATTGACATAGATTGTTTCGAGTGGACGTTCCATCCCGCGTGTGTGTGTGAGAGAAAAGAAGGAGGGGGGGGATAGAGAGAGAGGGGAGGGGATGCAACGCCCACTGGACACAAACTATGTTTTAGAAGTAACAAATGGCTAACTTTTATTTTTATAATTCGATTGCATGCGATCCTACATCCGTGCCACCCAACTTGACTCATCACAGACCTAATGATTTCACACCCACTAGAACCCCAACTCGCCCCCAACACACACCCACTAGAGCCCCCACCTCGCCCCCAACACACAACCACTAGACCCCCCCCACACACACACACACACCTCGCCCCCAATACACACCCACTAGAACCCCCACCTCGCCCTCAACACACACCCACTAGACCCCCCCCCACCTCGGGATAAGCACGATAAACACGATTTCATTAGTAGCATTTAGTCCCCATATTACCATATTATATTTGTAAATATTGTTTAAGACCACACGGGGTGCATTCAACATATAAAATGTTTTAACACCACACGGGGTACATTCAACATTTCATCCTTTATAAAAGTGGTAGCAAGTAATAATTAAAAATGTGTCAGAAATATAAGTTTTTTTCGTCATACCGTAAGAAAATAAAAAACGGAAAAAGAATGTAGCAAACTGCTTTAATGTAATATGTAACAAATGTAATACAGCTACTACTTACTTATACCCTAAAGAAAATGTTCACAATATAGGCATGACGATTGGTATTTCAAGATTCTAGAAGGTTGATATCATCATCACGTGGGTTTTATTTATATTATGAAATCAAGAAATTGTATTGACGAATAGTCCACCCATGCACGAATCTATTCATACAAGTATTAATTGTTGTTAAATTTAACCGCTGTATAACAAAGAATGATGACTAAATATCCCGAATACGTGGTTTAATTCGTCATAATCATTATTTTGAGTGGGGCGATATACCGGTTTTGTGATAAAATCGGCGATTTTCGTGTCGGACTTGTTTAAAAATATCGAAAACCCGTATATCTTGATAACCAACAGTGTCGTTATATGATAACTATCGTGTCCTAATATTAATAATACATATTATGCTGTATCATCCCCTATTGATAGAATGAAATTCATAAGTAAATATTGTATTATTAAGTACCAGCAGATCTATGGTAAATTTTCAACATGGCGTCTGAGATGAAATGAAATGAGGTTTAACGTCTTAGTGTGCTGCTAGGAAATGCGCTGATAAAAACGGGCATACACCATACATTCTGCTATGAGGGACATTTTGCCCGGACAGCGGCACTACGGCCTACTCTTACATCGAATTCTAACCGCCTCTTACGTGCACGCCTCGGTTTTTCGTTCCATCCGGACGACTAGACATGTCCTTGTCAGGTCCCCCGTCCTACATCACTGACAAGAGGAAACCACGCCGGAAAATCTGGACGAACTTTCTCGGCTAATGCCACAAGTAAATAATATACGAATGTATAAGTTTGTTTTTGTATCATATGTTTAAAACTGTCATGCTATATTTGATATTTTTTATGAAAGTATTTAAATAAATTTATCCCCAGTGTTATTTATGTTTATCAACTTATGCACATTTTATTCATTCATTAAATTAAACGCCGCGATAGACGAATTATGCAAGAGCTAAATTTGCCTATTGTGGGTCTTTCTTTGGGCCTGAAATATTATAAAAACTATTAATTAGACATTTATTAACACGAAAAGACCATAATCAACTATCCATGCCATCCTATGTGCATATTCCTGAAGCAATGGCCCGAGAAATCCCTCTCTGACCAATGCTGGAATAGCGTCTGTTTCTTGAACTTATGCGGGAGTGTGTCTATTTTTTCAAAATTTAAAACAACAATATCCACTCATAATAGCAGTGTGTAGTTGGATTACCTCTAATCAAACGCAACACTGCGCGGAGTATGTCCTATGTGATGATTTCCATTGGATTTGAATCTGCTGTTTAACGTCCGCTGATGATTTAACGCAAAAATGGATAATCGAGACTTTGTTGATTAACGTGACAGCGGTAATAATGATAAACGAGGCTACAGCGAATTAAAAATAACGTTTTCTCGGCTTAGAGTGTAGCGATTTAACTATTATAGTGAGCCTCGCCAGCTCTTGATCTCACGTATATTTAAACCTAATACATATTTTGTGTTTATTTTATGCATTTACATAATATATGGGGAGGGGGGAACGGTCTAACGGGTCCGCTTTAGATTATAAGGTCTACCATTGAGTCAAGTGGTGTGGTTTCGTTTCCAAGATTTTACGTAGCGAAGTAGCAAATTATTGAAATAAAATGGCACCATATGTTAGTCCCAGAATAACGTAGCTTGTGTCGAGTGGACGTTAGACCCTTTGACATTATATCAGTTGTAAAAGCACATGCACTTGTAACGTGGAAAATATTACACAATTGACATCAAGCTATGTCTAAGTATTATGTTTAAAGTCTGTTACGTCCATGTTGGTAAGCGAGATTATCAAATAACCGGTCTGATTCCGATTGCTAACTCAGGGGCAAATAACTCGTCTGAAACCGAATCTGTTTCAGCACTCGGAACCTACATCTAGACTCGGCTAAGATAATTGGGATCAAAGTTCACTTATCTAGATTCCGTCAACCAGTGGCAATACTCACTAATTTTCGATAGGTACATTTTAAAATTATCCACGCGACGCTCTTTAAATAAGTACAGGCATACAGGAATCAAACCAATCTGTTTCAAAGAGAATTACTTATAATATCTGTCACAGATGACTGTCTTCAACACGCGGAATGACATCACGTGGCGACAATCATTGGCTCAAAGGCTCGTGCATTGTTTACATAAGACGTAACTGCTCCGGACAAAATGATGCCTTTTACTCATTTCAATACCCATAGGCGTACGGGGAAATTTTTGACTGGGGGGGCGGTGGTGGTTGGTGCCCCAAAAATATAGTTATGTTCTTAGGGGGTGGGCAGAACCCTAATTGCCCGAAAAATTTTCGGGTTTACAGATGCATTCCCCATCCACCCCTCTCCCCCTCAAGAAAATTTTGGAATATTGACGGCTGTTTTCTTTCAATTTTAACCCGTGAAAAAAGCAGCTTCATAGTGATCAAATTTAGCTAAATTAGGGTAACTTCAGTCCACCTGCTGACCCGAATTCTAAAAACAATCAATCGTCGCGGAGTATGGGGGCCTCACCCTTCGGGGGAAAATTTGAAAATTTAACCACCGCAAATGCGTTTTCTGCTCTTCTAGCCCATGTCAGTAACTCCAAAAGTATCCAATGGTTTTGTAACCGAAATCCCACCCCGAATTCCAACCATCCAACCAGACTGTTGTAGCTGCATTTACAAATACTAATCGATGCCCGAAAACAGTCGCACATAGTAGAATGGCTCCAGACAAACTGTTTGAATCCATAGTCGACTCAGTACAAATTTGTGGTTGTCAATTAAAAGAAAAGTAAAATAGTGTTTTAGGGCTCAAGGACAGTTAGGGAAGCAAACTAAACAGAAATTCAGGTTTACAGACAGCTGCGCCTGTTTTTTTTTCGATAGGCGAAGAAGCGAAGTTGACCTTGATAGACCTCCCAAGAAAATTTTGGAATATTTGACGAAACGTGTTTTACTGCTATTCCAGTCCGTAAAATTAGTGTTTTATAGATTTCCGATCCGAATGCTGCTAAGGGTGTCTGTGTTTTTATTTAACCGAATCACGTATGAATAAATATGCATTTTAAGTGATTCTAAGGAGTTCTTACCAAATAAAAAAAATTTCAATTTTTATTTGAAGGCCCATGACAGGTTCTACAATATCTCTTTTGCGATCAATAAGTTCTTGATTTCTAAATCATCAATAAAAGAGAAGTAAATTTTATTTACTTGTAATATACACAACTAGAAACAGTTATTTATGTAACTGTAACTCGTGGCTTACTGTACTGCAAACAAAAGAGGGTTCGAGTCATAAGATTTCTATTTAATTGCCTAACTATAGACACTCTGAATTTAAATTCGCTGTTAACTTGGACACATTCAAGAACACAATATTTTTTTATACAACTTTTACAAAGTACAATTGTGTGCCCAAATTTTCCCAGCATTTGGTGCCCAAAATGGGGGGGCGGCCGCCCCCCCAGCTCGTACGCCTATGTCAATACCCATTTACACAAAATAGGAAATACTTTTTAACTACAAATACCTCAAACGTCTTTACTTATTTTTCTAATACATACAAAAATTGTTTTAGAATTTAATTTGTCGAAAGAAAAAAGTTAATATGGGGGACTAATTAAGTCGCGTCGATGTCATCCTTATGAGTGACTGTAGCGGCCTAGCGAATATTCACTGCTGATCAGTGTGGAATCCAACATGAAGTCATAAAAGGCTGTCAACACCGGGGGAAATTTTACTTTTATCGGAGATATACTTCGGTGGAAGCGAATTTTAAATAAAGCTATTTCACAAACGTTTAGTTACAAGGAATAAAGTAAAACTGTTTAGTCACACCAAAGGAAGTAAAAAGATATTACCTGCGGCTTGTTAATTCCAGTTATCAGTTGAATTAAGATCCTAGAGAGTGGAATTTTTAACTGTCAAGTCAAGCAGATTTAAGAAAACCCCACCACGCACAGTAGTTTGAACAACGCAAAAAGATATTAATCATCTTAATAGCGATCACGTATTTTATTCATTTAAAATACGAGGGTAAAGTGTATGGTGTCACTCCCTTTTTTCAATTACGCAATAATTTCATAGATAATGTAAGAAAAAAAATGGGAGTGCTCTTAATAATTGTTGACAGTGCTTATATTCACGTATATTTTTCTAGTCCACAAATGCCAGTTCAAATGCCAGGAATCATTTTAAAATATTTGATTAGTTTAAAAATATCGTGAATTGTATTCAGTATTTTTTTTTTTTTTTTTAATTTGTCAGACATATTTTCAAGGGAGATAACTCTCTTTTATGAATTTATGGATACAGACCACAATTATTTGCACCCACCCCCCCCCACCCCCAAATTTTGTTTTTTATGAACGTTTTTCAATGCAGACAGAACTATTAATGGTTGACCACTGACATTTTGATATACACAAACACGTATAACTTGCCGTAACCAATCTCTTAACTCTGTCATCTGTCATCCTTCCGCCATGGATAATTACCAGAACAAGAGAGGGAGAGAGAGAGAGAGAGGGGGCGGGGCGGAGAGAGATGGAGAGAGATAGAGGAGCGTGCGCATTGCTATCAATAGATGAACTACAAATATTTCATCAGAATTCGTTTTTAACATTTAGATTATTACACCACACAGTAAGAGCTCAACTTGTTTGATAAAATTCTTTGAGGGAGGTAGCGAATATACACAGCTCTATTCCGTTCAATATTTACAATAACATGAAGGAGTGTAAATATTTACATTAATTAAATGGTCCACCATTCATTGCTCCGTCTGTATTGAAAAACGATCATTAAACCCAAAATTTATTGATGCAATTAATGCTGGTCTGCACCCACCAAAAAAAAGAGTTATCTCCCTGGAGATTATCTCCGCTACCGTTGATGGTTTGTTTTTAATTTTGCATTAATTAAATGTTTGATAATTAATTAGAGAAAATGACAGAATTACTAATTCCAAAACACAGACACAGTTTGCTGTAATGGAAATTTTGTTCGGACAACGCGGTTCCGTCTTCACTTCATCCAACTCAAACTGTCAAAAATTATTTTACGTGGGCGCCCACCAACACGTATACGGATCGAAGTCGGTTTTTCGTAAGATCCGAACGATCCGAACTACTAGACCCCTAGATAAAAAAATTCATCTGTCAACCCTCCGTGGTGACAGATGAAATTTGTTTGCATTTCAGTAGCGTTGCAAGTGCGATTCTGATTCACAACCGCTAATATTATGCAAAATTGACAATATTTTTCATCAAAACAACGATTGATTATTGTTATTAATAATATTTCTGCCACACTCAATTACAATTAAGCATATAATCCTACCTGGAACGGGTATAAATCATCGCATTTAAAATCGAGGCGTTATGCCGTTACTAAGACCGCCATCTTTTTTAGAGCAGTGAAGTCTAACAGCTGTCATAATGTGGGCGGGTGCTCAATCTTAGGCTTTATAACAGCCAATCAAAAACGCAATTACATGTGGAAATATTAAATGACATCCACGTGTACATGTATATCAATGGAAGTGGATGTCTGACAAATATATAGATTCAGTAATTTAAATGCGAATATTTGAAGTTAGGCGATAGTTGTACCCCCGCATTGGCCTCTGTAAGTTTAATTAGTGATAAGAGTATTAACTTATCTTATTTTAAAGATGTTACATGCATTAATAAAGAAATTGAGTTTGCCACGTCAAACTGAAGGCTCCCAATCGTAGCTAAAAACAAGAACATCAGTATATCTCAACGTTTTTAGCTACGTTCTCGTAGCTACTAGACCCCTTCCTTGCCACAGACAAGGGGATTCAAGGCTGTAAAATCCCGAAAAAGACTTTTTTGTCCACACCGGGATCGGTGGCTTCTTTGACCCACGGGGACTCGTATTAATTTCTCACTTTCTTAATGGGGGTTTAACTTAACGTCCTACTTTTCGGTGCCGACTGAGCTAATACTGGAGTACGAAGATGTACTATGCCTGTGCAGTGGCGCTAAGGCCTAATCTTATTTCGAATTCCAACTGTCAAGTCTTCTTTTACGTGCACGCCTGTGATTTTTCGTCCAATATGGGTTAAATCATAATTACATTAATAGTCCACTCGTTAGAGTCGTATTATAATTACAAAAACTTTACAGCGCACAACTGCAACATTTTACAAAGAAATATTTTAGATTCACTCAGCAAACCATGGCAGATTCCGGCACAATCTAACTTAGAGTACTGGAATCTGCCGAGGTTTGCCGAGTGATTTTAGACCAAGAAAATAATACATTTACATAATAAAAAGAGATAAAAAAAAATAGCCCACATGATAAAATATACAAATTTCTATTTAGATACAATTATATGCAATCAGAATATTTATAGCACTGGATAATCTAACTATTAAAATATAATTGCACTGGATAAATTAACTATTAACAGGATCTCTGGGTATAAAGGCGTTTTAAATAAACGTTTCTGGTTTAGTTTTAAAAATAGCAATAGCAGTGACATTGCAAATTTGTAGTGCTAATTTGTTAATAGCAACGGTGCTTGTACAAGGAATGACTGGTGACTCAATAAAGATAAATTATAAGGGCGTTGTATAAGAAATGATATGCCAATAGAGAATCGCTGATTTCTTGTGGGTTTAGATATAAAAAAAATATCAGAAATATAAGATGGTACCAAAGTGTTCAGGCATTTTTGATATACATTTTTATATTTTTTAGTGTTTTTACCTATTTTCTATATTACGCCTTTATATGTTAATAACGGAATTAAATCAGTCTGTCCAAAAAATCATACACAATGTATTGGACATTAAATTTGTAATAAACAGCAACATTTGGGCATTTAAACAGTTTTAACACAAGTATTGACAGTAAAATCCAAACATGGATTTAAATTAAGAGACATTGTATAAACTATAACTTACCCAATACGACGACAATACGTTTCTGCTTGCCCACACTATATTTATCAAGTTTACGTTAGAGATATAAAAACTATTTGAAGAACTGACGAACGGAATTTACATTGGAATCGATGCATTGCATAATATATGTAAAACCCTTTACTAAAGTCTATATATAGACACGGTGACACGTGACCAACATATTTAGGTATTTTTTATATAACTAATGTATTAGCATAACTTATATGAGACTAACATCTAATGTTTATATCATATAACTTAAATATCTTCGTGTATCTTACAATAGAATAAAAGGGGCTTTAACATCTTACTTTTCTGTTCAAGTGGGACAATAAAAGCGAGTATAACAATATTTCACGCAGCGTGCTATTCTTATTTCAATCTCCAACGGTCAGGGAATCTCAACCGTGATGTCAATCTTTTACACGGGACCTCGGTTGTACGTCCTATCCGAACTACTAGAGGCCTTTATATGCCATAATCATTAAATGATTTTCACTCTTTTGTCCGTCTTTTTTTATTTGTAGAATGAAATATTGTTCACTTTGATTTTTATTTATTTATTTATTTATTTATTTATTTATTTATTTATTTTTTGTAAAGTTTTAAAAGTATATAAGAAATATGGATGGCAATATAAGATCTTTTCGGTATCTTAATCAATTAATTATTTTTTTAGTTAATTGTGAGATTACAGTAACGTTGTGTAGTCAATAAATTCATTAATGCGTAATTGGAGTAAATAATTAGCGTATGGACCTATATATAGAGGCGAGATTAAATAATATCTATATTTAGTTACGACACATAAATGGAGTTATCTCCCTTTAATAACAATGCGAATATTTTCCACTTAGCTGTTTGCCACCACAATTATTAGTAAAAGCTAATTTTCCTCAAATACGCAAGGTAACAACCGCGTCGGATTTCAGCAACGACTTCCCGGGAAAATATAACTTTTTTACCGCGAGAATCCAAGAGGAAACTTGCCTGAGTAATAAACATAGTTGTTAATTGTATTCCATTCGACAGGCAGAGCCATTTAATCAAGCCACATTTCTTACTATTGAGAAACATTCGTTATAATATGCACTTATATCAGTTAAATCCTAATTAGTTCCTTGTTTTCAAAAATGGATCAGTAAATAATTTGTTTGGTGCGTAAAATTAGATGGTCTAGTTCGAAAAACTAAATATTTTCTACCCCGTGCTAAAAGTGATATCAGACGGTCAATAAAGAGCATATATATTTTATACCACGTGTTAGAAGTGGTATCAGATGGTCTAGAAAGAGTAAGTCTATCCTACCACAAGTGTTAAAGTTTATCTTTGTATATATTTTATTATATGATTTTAGTTAAAGTAGTAATTGACCAAAGTCCAAATTGATATCTCACTAATTTTTCAAATCCTTTAACTGTTGAAAAATCATCTCACTAATTTTTCAAATCCTTTAACTGTTCCCTTGTCATTGATGCAGAAGGAGGGCCTGACAGGAACATCTGCCTAGTCGTTCGGATGGGACGAAAAACCGAGGTGCCGTGTACACATTGGAGTGTACGTAAAAGATCCCTTGGCGGTTGGAATTTGATATAAGAGTAGACCGTAGCGCTGCTGCCCGGGCAAAATTTCCCTCATAGCACACTGTATGGCGTATGCCCGTCTTCCATTAGCCCAGGTTAAGTGCAAAAGAGTAGGACGTTAAACCTCATTTCATTTCATTTCCCTTCATTTCTTTAACTGTTTGGGTTTATACTTAAAGTAACGATATATGTTACGTAATTATACTTAACACGCGTTCTTGCTATGTCTGGTCTAGAGTGCCGCGCTACGACCTCTAGCTGGCCGGTCACCTCTGGCTTGCGGCTGTGGTTTCGAGCCCTGGTCTGAGCGTATGTGGCATGGAGATAGGGACGCCTTCTCAAGCTCGTGGGTTTCCTCCGGGCACTCCGGTTTCCTCCCACTGCTAAAGACCCCTAAGCGCAAGCGAATTATTGAAATAAAATTAAACCATATATTTGTTCCGAAATGACTTAGTTTGTGTCGAGTGGACGTTAAACCCCATTTCTCTCTCTCTCTCTCTCTCTCTCTCTCTCTCTCTCTCTCTCTCTCTTGTTATGTCCACATCTTCTTCTGTATTTAAAGTTCCAATAGCATATTTTCTAATAAAGTCAAAACATAATTATTTCTATTTCTTTTGCTCAAAATGTTGTCAACTCAATATTATACGATCATGGGCAAAATTTCATGGGGGTTAAAATGGTTGAGACAGGCTTATTGAGGAGATAGTAACTCAATTACCTCCCTTGTTTTCCCATTCCTCTCCATGGACGGCCATCTTCAAACGTTTGAATTTGAAGTTGAAAATGATATTTGTGCCAATTTCTCAACTGGCAATAGTGAATTATAGGATTAATATGATTATTCTTTAACAAGGTAGGACTGTTTATAGGTACAATCTATTTTAGGGCTTTATTTTAATACATTTTAAAAATATAACTTAAAAATATGCTATTGGAGCTTTAAACATATGTTCTATATGTTCAATTTAACATCTTATCAAATATCATTATATAATAATTTTAATCCATAGCTTGTATATATGTTCTGTATTCTACTGTAACTTGAGTCTGGTGGCCAAGCGATACCTATCTCGTTATTGTGACCGTTAGCCAGTTCTGGACACTCGTTATTAAAAGTACAATTTTAACTATTTATCTGAGTTTTCGTCGTTAGTGTTGGAATAAGCTACAACCCCCAGAAAACAACACTTCGGCACAAGCAACCACTTGTAGCTAAACGATCTGAACTTGTATTTTAGAAGCCAAAGCTACAAAAAAGGATTTGAAAAGAAAAACTATTTACCTGAATTAGAAAATTATTCGTCTTCAGATACCGGAATCGAAACAAAAACCTGAAGAAGAAAGAAAAAAAAGGCAAATAACATAACGTGGTTACAATCCCCTGATGACTAATATCCGCGATTTTCAATATCGAATTATTGAATTATTACAAGGCGCTGTTAACAAGGCCCACAACTGACATTCGAGCTGTTAATGTGTGTTGAAAGTGAGAGCGCACCCTGCCACGTATACAATACCCAACAAATAGTTGAAGCACAGATAACTGTAACTATTCATAAATTACCATACATCACAATTCTGTATAGGCCTACCGGAAGAAATGGAATGAAATGGGGTTTAACGTCCTACTGTTCTGCTCCTAACCTGGGCTAATGAAGACGGACATAAGCCATACAGTGTAGGCTACTATGACGGAAATTTTGCCTGGACAGCAGCGCTACGGCCTCCTCGTATATCGAATTCCAACTGCCAAATGATCTTTTACGAGCCAGTCAATATGTGGACACGGGTCATCGTTATTTTTATCCTATCCGAACGACTCGACTGCTATCCTTGTCGGGCCCTCCTTCCTGCACCACTGACAAGGGAACTTTCTCGGCAATCATCGGAAGCGAACGCTCGACCTCAGGCGTAGCAAGCCATCGATCGTCTTATTTATAATATAACTAATATCCTGTAGAATTCTGAATACCGGTATAAAATTCTGTATCCACTATAACATCGCTCTTATACTGGGATTACTCTACAGACTTTCCAGCAAACTGATCCCGCAGTGAATATTCGCTCGGCCGCTACAATCACTGATAAGCATGACATCGACGAGGCTTATTAACTTTTTTACTCCGACAAATTAAATTCTCAAACATTTTTTTGAGGCAAAAGAAAAATAAATAAAGACGTTTAACGTATTTGTGGTTAAAAAATATTTCCTATTTAGTGTAAATGGGTATTAAAATGAGTAAAATGCATCATTTAGCCCGAAGCAGTTAGGTGTTAAGTAAACATTGCACGAGCCGTTGAGCCAATGACTTAGAGGCATGCAGTCAACGCACGTGTTTTGGACAGGCATCCGTTACAGAGTTAATTCGTCAGTATTTCTCTGTGAAACAGATTGGCGGTCTGTTCATCTACAGGAAACAGTTTTCACATGTTTTATTTTTAGATACAGCTATATCCACAGGCTCACCCCATACTGCACTTCCCCTTGAAAATTAAAACCATTCGTGTTGGCGAAAATAACAAAAATACTCCCAGATTCTGATTCATTCAAACAGTGCATTGTCTTAATAATGTAAATCTAGTTCATTTCGGGACAAGAGTATAATTAATTTTATCTCAATAACTTAGATGAGTCGAATTGTGCAATTGGGCATTTCGGGACAAGAGTATAATTAATTTTATCTCAATAACTTAGATGAGTCGAATTGTGCAATTGGGCATTTCGGAACAAACATATAATTAATTCTATTTCAACAATTAGAAGATTGAGTTGAGCAATGGGGCGCTTAGGGGTGGGTTTTTTGGTATTTGTTTACTTCCATTTCCTCACTTTAATCTGACCAATAAAAACGCGTGTCTTCTGTGTGATATTAACCAATAACAATGGCCGAAGCCATACTTCAAGCAGACACAAGGAAGTAATGAGCCTCCCGCAACCCCGCGATATCACTTCGCTGTAATATGGCCTATTGTAAATTACACCCGGAAAGAAATACTTTATCTTTAATGACCTTTCCTTGTTTGCCTATAGCCTTGTTAAAGCGACAAGTAATCGGATTCCAAGAGAGGAAACTGCATGAGTAGGCTATATTACATTAGGCCCAAATACATCGACAGTAGACTATGTTTAATAGGCTACGATGAATGTTGAGGGGGGGGGGGGCTGAACCTGAAATGCCTTAAACAAATTTTGGACGGAGCTTGCCGTTTAGGACATGTCACTCAAGATAGTTTGAAAGTTTGGCCTATTGCAGCCATTTCAAAATCTCGACTTCTCGCGGCGAGAACACGTGGGAGCAAGAACACAAGGAAACAGTGCGAGAATCCGAGGATCTTGCCTCGAGAACACAAGATTTTCACCTCGACTTCTCGCCCCCTCGTGTTCTCGCCTTTCGAAATCCTCCTGTACTCGCACTCTCACACTCGACTTCTCGCTCCCTCGTGTTCTCGCCCTCGACTTCTCGCTCCTCGTGTTCTCGCTTTGGAAAAACCTATCGCCCTCGCGTTCTTACCTTTATCGGCATTTCTGTTTTAGCGTTTTTCGAGATTCTATCCGGATTATCGCCCTTATTGTTGAATTTGTTTGACGTTCTAACATCTGACGTCAACTGGCAGACTATCGCCATTGAAGAGAAGACCATTGTCACGATCGGTCGCATTATTTCTGTTACCTCTTTTTTTTCAAATCATTTTTAGTGAAGCCTGTACCATAACAGGCCCGGGACTGTACAGCGCAGTGGACGCTTACGGCTGGCCCCCGGATCCATTCACTTGATTTGATATTTTACGCAGGTTAATCATATAGGTTTTTGTTTTTCGTGTAGTGCGGTCCTCCTGCACTTACTAATGGAGTGTACAGAGCAAGACCGATGTTGAGCGAGGCCGCATGTCAGTCAATTTGATTGACAGTTCGGTAAACGGCCTTTGATGTTATGTTTAGTTGAGGTTAAAATGAGGATTTGGATCTTCCGGCATCCATTTCTAGTGCTTATATTTTGTATAAATTTTCGCAATTAATTTCCATACTTGAATGTAAATAAAAATTATGATTATGATCTAATATCTAGTAGGCAAACTCATTGCCCTATATCACAAAGTATCTAAACAGGATTGATGTATAGTATAGTAGTTGCAAAAATGAGATGTTGGATCTTCCACTAAATCTCATATTCCTGAAGCAATGGCCCGAGAAATCCCTCTCTGACCATTGCTGGAATGGCGCCTGTTTCCTGAACTTATGCGGGAGTGTGTCTATTCTTTCCGTTCAATGAAAGCTATCACTTAAGTACAGCATCATGACAGTCCTTCGTTTAATCAGGGTCTTCCCTAAAACTTTGGACAGTGATTTAAGGTATTCAAAATGGTGAAATTATGTTCGTTTCCAAACAGTATTGTCTACATTTCATTTGACTTGATAGCCTCGTTTCTCACGCAATTAGTTTTACTGCAGTATTCTGCTATGCACGGGTTAATTAGGCATAATAAAATCGTGAGTCATGACGTAACGTTATGTAAACATATTTGGTCCAATATTGGCAGCTAGTGATTGGTTGGTAGTCGGACTACTGACAAATCAAAACTTAAAACAACAATATCCACTCATAATAGCAGTGTGTAGTTGGATTACCTCTAATCAAACGCAACACTGCGCGGAGTATGGGTCTAGCTACGCAATCAGCACACTTTGAACCCAATCGGCCTAGCATAGCAGGGGGACTTTTTCTTAATTTTGAAAGATTATAAAGTATTTCTATGAATTAATTTTCATAGAAATATAATATTTTGTAAATTAAATGATATTTCAGTAAGTGATTCACATATTTTTAGAATGTTATATTCCAGAAATAGGAAATTCATCGACCACTTAAAACTCCGAGTACACAGTAGTCTCGCCCCCCCCCCCCTAGTCTTCAACGTAGAATATTTGTCTTGACGATAGAGACTAATTACATAGTAGAACTGGTCAGGGAGAGTATATTTTGACGTTATTGAATTTTCGTACCGCTAGTACCGCCCATGGTCGTAGAGATTTGAAATTTTTAGGAAGTGTTACGAGCGACTATTGATAGTCACACAATAGGACCACGGAAACCACTTGTGTAGAGGTCACAATTTTGAACCGATTTGGATGAAACTTGAAATCCATGTTTATAACCCAAAGATCTTGGTTCCGTTCGATATTTGGGCCCATCAGATCATAACTTCCTGAATTATGGCCCCTGATTGACCGAAAAATTGCCCTTTTTAGCTTGTGGTTCCTCTGGAGGTCAAAATTGTTATCCGATTTAAAAAAAAACGTTTGATTATATCACCGTTACATGGTTATGGAAGTTGAGTTCCAATTTCGTGAAGATCGGACCAAAATTGACAGACAAAATGGCCGCCGTTTGTACGCGAACAGTGTGAAAATATGTTATATCAAGGTTGTGGACCCTATAGAGGTCACAATTTTGAACCGATTTTGATGAAACTTGACATGTATGTTTATAACCCAAAGACCGTGGTTCCTGTCGATATTTGTGCCCATTGGATCGTAACTTCCTGAATTATGTCCCTGATTGTCCGAAAAATCGCTTTTTTTTAGCTTGTTGTCCGATTTAAAAAACCGTTTGATTATATCACCATTACATGGTTATGGAGGTTGAGTTCAAATTTCCTGAAAATCGGACCAAAATTGACAGACAAAATGGCCGCCATTTGTACACGAATAGTGTGAAAATATGTTATATCACGGTTGTGAACCCTATAGAGGTCACAATTTTGAACTGATTTTGATGAAACTTGAAATACATGTTTATAACCTAAAGATCGTGGTTCCATTGCATATTTGCACATATCTGATCGCAACTGCCTGAATTATGGCCCCTGATTGTACGAAAATCGCCCCACGTTTTAGCTTGTTGTGCCTTTAGAGGTCACAATTATTAACGGATTTAAAATAACGCTTGATTATATCACTGTTTCACCGTAATGAAGGGCGAGATTGAATTTCGTGGAAATCGGACCAAAACTGGTGGACAAAATGGCCGCCGCTTGTACGCAAACACTGTAAGAATATGGTATATCAAGGTTGTAGACCTTGTAGAGGTCACAATTTTAATCTGATTTGATGAGACTTTAAATGCATGTTTATAATCCTTTCGATATTTGCGCCTATCGAATTGTAACTTCCTGAATTATGGCCTCTGATTGTACTACAAATCGCCTTTTTAGCTTGTGGTCCCTCTAGAGGTCACATCTATTATCTGATTTTAAAAAACGTTTGATTATATCACTGTTTCACTGTAATGAAGGGTGAGGTCGAATTTTGTAAATATTGGATCAAAACTTCTGGACAAAATGGCTGCCGCTAATACACGAATAGTGTAAAAATATGATATATCTAGGTTGTGGACCCTGTAGAGATCACAATTTTAATCCAATTTTGATGAAATTTGAAACGTAAGTTTATAACCCAAAAATCGCGGATTCTGTAGATATTTGGGCACATTGGACCATGACTTCCTGAATTATGGCCCCTTATTGTACGAAAAATCATGTTTTTTACCTTGTGGACCCTATGGATGACACAATTTTATTCAGAATTAAGAAACCGTTTGACTATATCCCCGTTGCACATTAATGATAACAGAGTTTGAATTTCTTGAAAAGCGATAATTGAACAACTAAATCCATAATATTAAATGTTTCGTATACTAAAGTAAGCATGGGACAGAACTTTATAAAAACCAAACAAATTCTAATGATTTTCTGATAATTACTTAATATGTGACAACTCTTGTTGACTGCCCGGACGATTTTAGCTGCTGTATGGGTGTATGTTTCGTTGCCTGGCTACAATACCCAGCCACCTCGATTACCACGACTCTTATTTCAAACTAATGAATTAAGAAGTGTATATGGTTTGTTTTCTGCACCAACCAAGTTACAGATACATTATGGGAGATTAGATAAAAAAAAAAGATGGCAGTTCTCACTATAATAGTTAAAAACTAGATAGTGTAAACCTAATTTGCTGGAAATTTCAGTCAAATTGATCCACTATGAACCGAGAACGAAGCGAGTGAAATATTCGCATAGCCTCGGTCATCATTACTAAAATCATTAATATAAACAGCATAGTCTCGATTATCCACTTTTTTGATATAATTATCAATGGCCGTTAAGCGGCATATAAGAATGTAACCCGCCAACATCGGAGGCTAGCCTTGAGATCGAGAGTTTATTATGGTCTGGATATGTTAATTAATGTCTAATTGATTATTTAGATAACATCTCAGGCTAAAGAAAGACTCGTAATAGGCAGATTTTGCTTTTGCGTAATGTATGTTAAATGAAGACAAGCAGTGTGCTATCAGTAAATTATGTCCAGGCAGAAGATTAAAATACAGATTTTATTTCGTTTCGTTTTTTTATACTTTCGATGGCCTAGACTCCATGAACATCTGACCAGTGAACTGGGAGGTTGTGTCAGAGGTCATATCAGTGACATTTGGTCATATGACGTCAGATATTGATAAATCAATCAGTATTGACGCTTCTATTGGTTTACCCGCAGTTCTGTAACAGACCATTTCAAAAAGTTTGAACTATAAAAAACGAAACGAAATAGAATCTGCGTTTTGATCAGATTGAGACAGCCGCTATTCTTCATCAATTTCTGCCCAGGGTGATTTTACATACACGTCAATTAGTACACAAGACCTACGTTTTAGAGAGGGGTTGGGATGGCCAAGTGGTCTAGAGTGCCGCGCTTCGACCTCTAGCTGGCCGGTCACCTGGCTTGCGGCTGTGGTTTCGAGCCCCGGTGTGAGCGTATGTAGCATGAAGATAGGGGCGCCTTCTCAACTTCGTGGGTTTCCTCCGGGCACTCCGGTTTCCTCCCACTGCTAAAGACTCCTGCGCGCAAGCGAATTATTGAAATAAAATTAAACCATGTGTTAGTCCCGAAATGACCTAGTTTGTGTTGAGTGGACGTTAAACCCCATTTCTCTCTCTCCCTATGTTTTAGTCATAGGCGTACGGGCTGGTGGAGGGGCTGGGGGGGGGGGGGATTTTGAGCACCAAATGCTGGGAAAATTTGGGCACACAATTGTACTTTGTAAAAGTTGTATAAAAAATATTGTGTTCTTGAATGTGTCCAATTTAACAGCAAATTTAATTATTTAGTAAAAACTCCTCAGAATCACTTAAAATGCATATTTATTCATACGCGATTTTGTAAAAAATGCCACAGACACCCTTATCAGCATTCGGATCGGAAATATAGTCGGTACTCGGTCCGTTAGTTTATAATTAGTAAAAGAATCTGCACATTTCGTTTTCATCCTACAGGCCTGGTACATGAACCTATATATTTTGTATTAATAAATTGTAGTTGCCATTACCCGTCATTCGGATAGCATACTATAAGAACCTAACTACATTTTTGGGGCACCAACCACAACCGCCCCTCCCCCAGTCAAAAGTTTACCCGTACGCCTATGGGTTTAGTCCCATCCAAACGACTAGATACTGCATCATGCCAGGTCACGCCTGGCAAGGGGAAAACCCACCGAAATTCCACGGAACTCTGTGGGCCCGTTTAAATAAATTGATTAAACGTGCTTATTGGCATTTCAAATTGGTACCAACATACAATTGAGGACAGCACGAGTTGGTACACGAACCTCTCAATGGAGGGTAGTAAGAATTGGTACACAAGCCTTACAGTAGGGGACAGTAAGAAATGTTACATTTGCCTTACGTGGGGGGGAGGGGGCAGTAAGAATTGGTACACTAGCCTTTCGGGGAGGGGGGTGCAGTAAGAATTGGTACACCAGCCTTACGGGGGGGGGGGCAGTAAGAATTGGTACACTAGCCTTACAGTGGGGGACAGTAAGAATTGGTACACCAGCCGTGGGGGGGGGGGGGTAAGAATTGGTACACTAGCCTTACATTGGGGAACAATAAGAATTGGTACACTAGCCTTACATTGGGGAACAATATGAATTGGTAAACTAGCCTTACATTGGGGAACAATATGAATTGGTAAACTAGCCTTACATTGGGGAACAATATGAATTGGTACACTAGCCTTACAATCGGGAACAATAAGAATTGGTAGGCCTACAGCTACCCCATAATAGAGGATAGCCAGAACTGGTACACCAACCTTGCAATTGATGATTTTAAGAATTGATACTTCAATTTTGATTGGCTAAGAACTAAAATTAATCTAATATTGTCCAATCAAATTACTAAAATTTGATTTTATCTTAGTTAAAATTTCGTGAAACAGGCCCCAGGCTTATAATGGAGGAAAGTAAGAATTGGTACACCAACCTTATAATGGAGGATGGTAATAATTTTACACCCCCAGACACAAAACGTGGGTGGGGGCTGTTGTCTGCCATTTTTTTCAAGATTTTATCAAAATGTAATGATGCGTACATCAGATTGATCTACTACGTATCTGTATTACGTTCGATTTTATATACATAAGTGTCCTTCACATGAAAATTACAGAAATATAGTATTAAAAATGTTAATTAGAAATGATATGTAACAACAGATATTTGGACATGCGTGGTTGTTATTTAATATGTAAATATCTTTAAATTGATTAATGAATGGATATCATTGTACCAATGGATGCATGAATGAATGAATGGTGTTATTAGTTCAACTAACCTTGTATACCAGTTGTATATGCACGAGGGTGAACATATAGCCTCTGCACGAAACAATGTACATGTACGCGTATCAATCCATGGACTTCCCAGTGTCTATTTATAGACATTACACATTACTACCAGACATAAATAGGCAGAGATAGAGAAATGAGGGTTTAACGTCCACTCGACACAAACTAGGTCGTTTCGGGACTAACATATGGTTCGCTTTTTAATTCAATAATTACGGTTTGTTCGTAGGGTTCTTTACCAGTGTATATGTGTGTGTGTGTGTGGGGGGGGGGGGGGGGGGGAAAACCCACGAGATTGGACAGGTGACCCTACTTCTTGTCATGTTTAATCGAGGAATCGAAACCAAACCGGTTGACTCATTGACTTATCTTATGATACAAAGCACACCTGCTAACCGGGGGTTGGGATGGCCTAGTGGTCTAGAGTGCCGCGCTTCGACCTCTAGCTGGTTGGTCACCTGTGGCTTGCGGCTGTGGTTTCGATCCCTGGTGTGAGCGTATGTGGCATGGAGATAGGGGCGCCTTCTCAACCTCGTGTTCCTCCGGGCACTCCGGTTTCCTCCCACTGCTAAAGACCCCTACGCGCAAGCGAATTATTGAAATAAAATTGAACCATATGTTAGTCCCGAAATGACCTAGTTTGTGTTGAGTGGACGTTAAACCCCATTTCTCTCCCTCTCTCACCTGCTAACCATTCGGTCATCCAGCCCTCGTCATGAGAAGAAATTTGAAAGCTAGCCAATATTTTAAATAGAGTGAGTACGTGAAGAATATTTTACTTGTATTTTAGTCGTCTTCTGTTTAAACCGGTTGGTTTTCTCCGGGTTCCTTCGTTCGTTCTTGGGGTTTAACGTCCACTTCCACCTAGGGTGATATCGTAGACAAATTTCCCCGGGTCCCCAGGTTTCCCTTTTCTACTAAAGTTAGGTTGCCAGGCAACGAAACATACGCCCATAACAGCTAAGTCGTCCAGACAGTCAACAAGGGTTGGCACATTTTTTTTTCTTTGGTCAGTAAAGACGATGTTTACAAAACATAAAAATTTTATTATGAGTATTAACCCATCAAGTAATTATCAGAAACTGTTAGAATTAGTTTTGTTTGTTTGTCTCATGGCATTTTCCCAACTAATCAAGGACTATAACTCTGGAAGTAAATATATCAGAAATTATTGAAAATGACCAGGGTCCTTCGTCTCGTGACCTTATTAAACACTGTGTAGGAATTTAAAGTCAACCGGATATTAACTTTAGCGTCTAAAGCATGGCCAACATTTTTCCAAGTGATCTAGTCTCTATAATCCAAACAAATATTCTACGAATATTAATCTGGATGGGTCCTCGAAATTTGACAGAAAGTCGGTCATTGTCTGGATTGTCCAGTCTTTTGAGTTACCACGTACTGAATCTATCAAAACATCTCGCTTGTCAACAATGACACTCTCTAAAATTTTGTCTGAGATAGTAATTTTCTCTCGTCATGAATCAGACGTATGGCTTCTCACAATCTTCTTAATTCTTCATCGCGATTCATGCTTTATTCTTCGTGTCTATTTTGTTTCTAATATAATAGATGTGCCAAGTGAATTGTGGGATATATTTCAGACTCGCTTTATAGAATCTAGCAAAAACGGCCCGGCTTCATAAGATCTAGCACTTACCGAGACTTTAGCCAAAAGGTTCCATTGCCCATGCGTAATCAGGAGTTTTTTTTATGTGGTAGATTATCCAGTAATTTTCGTCGCGTTGAAGACTAGGGGGTTCTGGGTGACAGAGACTACAAGTGATCAAGAACCATAACAGTAATTATCGGAAATTGTTGAAAATAACTTGGCTTCTTCGTATCATGACCTTGAACATTGTGTATAAATTTAATCGAATATTAACTTTAGCCTCAAGAGCATCCATAAGATATTTGAAAGTTATCAACGTCCCTAACTCCGGCAGTAATTATCGGAAATTGATGAAAATCAATAGGATACTTCCGTCTGTATCATGATCTTAAACACTACATGGATATTTCGATTTAAAGTCAATCGGATATGAACTTTAGCCTGTAAAGCGATTGTGGACGCCACACCGACGGACGGACGGAGGCGACGACAATACACGGCCATAAAAACCCTTATGCTGAAGCGAATTGTTGAAGTAAAATTGAACCATGTGTTAGTACCTTTCTACTGGTCATTGAGAAGAAAGATCATGAAGTTTGGCATCCCTACCTGTGGTGGTATCCTCACTTATACGTTGTCAGTGTAATCGTGATGTTATGCATATATTATGTAGGTTTATCGATCGAAATGTCATGTGTGTGAATAAATGAATACAAATCAGATCAAATGAAATGGGGTTTAAAGGACAATATTGGTGCCAGTCATTATCACATATGTGATAGAACTGATTAAACACTTTCCAAATATAATATTACGACAGAGATCATCGCTACCATAGAGGAGTAATAAAGGATTCATGAATCGGAAGTGACGAACGCCAAAGGAAAACACGAGTTATCTCTCTATGTGAATGACTGAAGTGACGAGGGATGACAGATAAACTTCCGAATTTCTGCTCACTAATAATTCCTTCGAAGACAAAAAGTTGTTATATGAGACCGCAAGAGGTTATCTGACGATACAATAAAGTAATTAAGTGTCATAAGATAAGAGAACACGGGGAAAAATAGAAATACTCCGTACAGCCCCTGGTTTTTATTCATTCTATAGGGGAGACCGGGGCACATTGAACCACTTTGTTCACATACATGTTTGTCCTCATTTCATATCAAATGTTTTTATTAGAAGATCTCTTTATTTCATGATCAAAATTTAAAAAAAAAATCAACATGCCCTCTTATATGGATCAAACCCCGGTTTATCTGGATTGTATAGATTAGACATAGAATATATGAACTTAAGTACAAGAATTTCCTAAGCTGAGAAGTTAACATGTATGGAAAAATTTTCTCTATTAAGCGCTTTTTGAAAAATTCACTGCCTAAGAAAATAATTGACAGCATGTGGCTTATTGGTGGAGAAATGGGTCTAAGAAGTTATCTCACTTCTGTATAGTGTTGGGTTGTATAGTAGTATTTATAAAGGATATATCCATGGTGGTTCAATGTGCCCCGGTCTCCCCTATCTTATAAAAACATGGTAATGTACGGACTTTTAATCTGTTTTTCTTTCCTGTTCTCTTATCTAGTGGCAGTCAATTCTTTTTATGAATTGTAAGATATTCTCTCACAGTGTCACACAGCAACTTTAGGTCTTCGAGGGAATTATTAGTGAGCAGATATTCGCCCATGTATCTGTTATCACTAGTCACTTCAGTTAGTTATATAGAGGAATAACTCGTGTTTTCCTTTGGCGTTCGTCACTTCCGATTCACGAATCCTTTATTACTCCTCTATGGTAGCGATGATCTCAGTGTTAATATTATATTTGGAAAGTGATTTTAATCAGTTCTATCACATATGTGATAATGACTGGCACCAATATTGTCCTTTAACGTCCTAATGAACACGGATATCGCCATATGATAAAGGGAGTGTAACAATATGGTCGCTGCGACCGACTTATATACTTGGCCATGTAGACCAACGGAAAAGGGTGAAAATTTGACACATGAAATGAACTATGAACAGTTTAACAAACTTATATGTCATTAAAATTTTGTCTTCTTCACCGACAAAATCCTAGCCTGGGGGTCTGTGTTCGATCCCTGTATTGGCCGAAAAGTTCATCCAAATTTTCCGGCGTGGTATCTCCCTTGTCAGTGATTGAGTACAGAGAGACTGGTAAGGACAACTGTCTAGTCGTTTAGATGGGACGGAAAACCGAGGTGCTGTGTGCAAATTGTTGTGTGGAATTCGACATAAGGCTAAATTTCCCTCATAGCACTCTGTATGGGGTATGCCCATCGTCATAAGCCCAATTTAGGAGCAAAACAGTAGGACGTTAAACCCCATTTCATTTCATTTCATTGTAAAAATATATTATCTCCTCTCCTGTCCATGAAACTGCATCAACGGTGATGGAAAATATTCTGTTGACCAAACTAGGTACTAATCCATGTTGGTGTGGAACATGTCTATTCCATATTTGGGAATTTAGTACCCTGGGCCCTGTTTCACGAAATTTTAACTTAAGATAAAATCCAATTTTAGTAAATACTTCAATTTTGATTGGCTAAGCACTAAAATCAATCTACTATTATCAAATCAAATTACTAAAATTGGGATCTTATCTTAGTTAAAATTTCGTGAAATAGGCCCCTGGTCTGTCTGTGTAGTAAAACAATGAGGGTGTGGGGAATTGGAGATTTGCCCCTACGTAGAAAAGGAATCTGCAGAGAGAGCCTTGCCGATAACTCGCATCCTGGAAGACCACCATCAACACCAACCATTCATGACAACATTAAACCACTCAACATATTGGTATGATTAAACACAGATATTTCTGTGAAGATTGGATTTGGTCGGACTTTATGTCATGTTATCAAGAGGGAGAGAGAGAGACTAACATATGGTTTAATTTTATTTCAATAATTCGCTTGCGCGTTTGTCTTTAGCAGTGGGAGGAAACTGGAGTACCTGGAGAAAACCCACAGGGTTGGAAAGGCGACCCTACTCTTTGTCACATACAACCGGGGATTCGAAACCACGCCAACTGACTCAATGGCAGGCCGTATGATACAGCGTGCGCACGCTAACCAATCGGCCATCCCCCCACCCTTTATCAGGAAGGGGGACCCTGGAGAAAGCAACCGAAACTCTACTCCTCGTTATGCACAACCGTGTATTGGAAACCACGCCGCGTAGAAAACAAGTTAAAACGAAATTGATTTTTCCTACAATTAAGGGCCATCATTCTTGAAGTTATAATTCGATATGCGAAGATATCATAAAGAACCAAGATCTTTGGCATGTAAATATGAATGTCTAGTTTCATCAAAATCGAATTAAATTTGTGATCTCTATAAGGTCCACAACCTTGATATACCATATGTTTACATTACAAGCGTCGGCCATTTTGTCAGGCAATTTTGGTCCGATTTTCACGAAATCCGAACTCAACCTTCATTACCGTGTAACGGACTAAACGGGTTTTAAATCGGATTATAATTGTGATCTCCAGAGGGACCACAAGCTAATGAAGGCGATTTTTCGTACAATCTGGGGCGATAATTGAGGAAGTTACGATCGGATATCCTTAAATATCACAAGGAACTAAGATCTCTAGCTTATTAACATGTAGTTTAAATTTCATCAAAATTGAATTAAAATTGTGACCTCTGGAGGGTCCACAACCTTGATATACCATATTTTTACACTATTCGCGGAAGGACGTCCGGACGTCCAGAGGCGACGGCATAATACGTCCACGTGAAAATGTGGGGTATAAAATTGCGAAACGAAATGTAGGCCATCGAAAGTATAAAAAATGCGAAACGAAATGCAGATTTGTATTTCAATACACTTACCTTATCTTTTCCAGGAGACTATGTCCAGTCATGGAACATGTCTACCACGAATCCTAAATCACAGTAATTATAAACACGCCGGACATTACACCAATATATATATAGGCCTATATGATTACCGATAGTTTTCTTGTTGGTAAATTTATCTGTTAATTCATATCCCTGTTTATTTGGACTTGTTTAGCATATATGATGTTTCCTTAATTTGATGTTGTCATTCGTCTCCTATTATATCAACATTTTTTAAAACTAATTTTTTATTGTCATATTCTGTCCAAATATAGGAATTTCGAACTTTCCTTAAATTCCAGTGTAGTTATTACCGGTTTACTACAATGGGTGTTGTTGATATATGCATCAGGAATGTCGTTAGTCGTTCTAACTTTGTTTGTTCATTGTTTACATTGTTTACATTACATGTTGCTTTAGTGTTTATTTTAAACATTTCTTCCTGTTTAAAGGGCATACACAGGTAGATTGTGTTTTGATGTATTCTATCCAGATATTTTTGCAGGAGGGGGTTTGCCAGGTTTCTGTTACGGAAATCTGCCATCATCGTCTCAAAATTACATAGGCATACATACAAAAACAGAGAAATCATTTTTATACTGATGTAGGATCACTTTGTGATGTATTTTCATTGATGCAAGGCATTTTTTTTTTATGTACCTGAGCAGGGGGAGGGGGGCCTACCCCCCCCCCCCCCCGGATCCGCCCCTGCAAGAGAGAGAAATGGGGTTTAACGTTAGTTGCAATTCGATAAAGAGTAGGCTGTAAAGAGATAATTGGTGCCAAACGATGTTAATTTTAAAGTTCCAATAGCATTTTTTTAAGTTATATTTTTAAAATTTATTAAAATAAAGCCCCCAAATAGATTGAACCTATAAACAGTCCTACCTTGTTAAAGAATAATCCTATTAATCCTATAATTCACTATTGCCAGTTGAGAAATTGGCAAAAATATCATTTTCAACTTCAAATTCAAACGTTTGAAGATGGCCGTCCATGTAGAAGAATGGGAAAACAAGGGAGGTAATTGAGTAACTATTTCCTCAATCAACCAGTGTCACCCTTTTTAACCCCCCCAAAATTTTGTCCATGATCGTATAATAGTGAGTTGACAACCTTTTGAGCAAAAAACATAGAAATAATTATATTTTGACTTTCTTAGAAAAAGTGAAATTGGAACTTTAACATTGTACCATTGTACTGGAAAAATCCAAATTGATAAATATTTGATAAAGATAACAATTTTATTTTTAGACAAAACACAACATATACATATAACAAGAGGCCCAGGGGCCTTAAACCTCCACAAGGTTTTTAACTTAGCTAAGTGATGCTATGTAGTCAAGATCAACCAGTTTCAAAAACTCTTTTAAATACATAATAAAAAGTGTATAAGTTTAAAAAAAAATCAAAATAACAGCTGCGTAAATTCATGGAGCTGCATTGCAGCTGGCTGACTGGGTGTCGAACCTCCCAATGTTTAAATATATCTTTATTAGGCATACCCAGTGGTCACAATTTCAGAGAGACAAATGGGGTTTAACGTCCACTCGATACAAACTAGGTCATTTCAAGACTACGATATACAATTATTCGCTTGCGCATAGGGATCATTAGCAGTGTGAGGAACCCGGAATACCCAAAAAACCCAAGAAAACGGACCTACTACTTGTCACGTACAAGCATGACTCAATCACAAACCTTGTGATCACCCACAGGTGGACGTGGGAAGAGGGTGGGGGGGAATTATTTCAGAACTTTCATGAAACCTGTAATTCTACAGATTTCCTGTAACATATACATATATAGATATCAAAAGTAAACACAATTTCTGAAGGCACAGGATATGGAATATAATGTTGGATATGATACTATTCATCTATCACAGGAAATATTCTCTTTAACTTGTATAACACATGACATAATTATATGATAAACATGTTACTTTAACAGACAGTAGGCAACAAGAGTTGATTCAGGTCTTTTCATGTTAATAAATTTCTAATTAATAGTTTATATATATATAACATTCCAGGCCTAAAAAATGACCTGCAGTAGGCAGATTTAGCTCTTGCATAATTTTAGTTCCTTTTGGAACTCTCTTTGAGCGAACAATATTCGCTGACAGTTCCTATCCGGCCTTATTAGGCTGCAATATGAAAATACGATAAAATACTGCTCTCAGGCTGTTTTACAACCCTTACCGTCTATTTAATTTTTGTCACCACAATTCTTTATTTTCCACCAAAAGGAATCCTTTCTCACATATCTGACCCCAAACTTATAATAATTCAACTCCATTTTCAAGTAGAATTTAGCGATGAAAGAAACATGCGGTTTGCGCATGTCTGGATCTCGAAATGGCTCTTCAGTTTAAACGTATTTGGTGTATGTTTTTAATCACAGAATTCTACTTGAAAATATTGTTGAATCTTTATAAATGTGTGTCAGGTGTGGCCAGAAATGATTCCTTTGGAGATTAAAGTAGATTCAAGGTGAAAAAAGTAGGTAAGGATTCCAAAATAGCCTTAGAACAGAGGTTGGGAAGAATGGTATTTTCATACTGAAGCCATAGAAGGCCGGATAGGAACTGTCAGCGAATATCTTCACTCAAGGACAGTTCCAAAAAGAACTAGCATAATGTTTATAATATGTAAGATAAAAATAATATAAAAGAAATCTCAGGTATAATATTTTGACAAGATTCAAATTAAATATAACCACTCACATTCTCAGAGTTTTTACAGTTTGAAAAAAGCTCATTTACTCTGGCATGTACAATTTCAACTAAGAGCTCTTGCAAGAACTCATATAATTTGAACGCTGAGCTCCTACAATTTGAACTAAGACCTTGCATAATTTGAACTTTCAGATTATATAATTTAGAAAAAATATTGCATACAATTTCGACTGGGGGCTCATACAATTTGATATAAGAACTCACATAATTTGAACGCTGAGCTCATACAATTTAAACTAAAAAGTTGCATAATTTGAACTCTGAGCTCTTACAATAATTTGAACTCTGAGATCTTACAATAATTTGAACTCTGAGCATATACAATTTGAAATCTAAGCTCCTATTATTTGAACTCTGAGCATATACGATTTGAACTCAGAGATCATATAAATTAAAACAGTGCTTACAATTTAAACTTGGTAATCATACAAATTTACTACAGTTTGAACTCTGAGCTCATAGACTTATATAGTGCAAAAAACAGAGTATTTATTGATTTTGGAATCACATTGCGTTTTCCTTTAGAAAACAATTTCAGCTGCCATAGGATTGGTTAACATTATATATATTTGCATTATGTATAATTGCATTATGTATGTTAACATTATATGTATTTGCATTATGTATACTTTCATTATGTATACTTGTTTTATGTATAATTCAATTATGTATACTTTCATTATGTATAATTCAATTATGTATAATTGCAACATGTATATTTTCATTATAATGTATATTTTCATTATGTATAATTGCATTATGTTATTTTGAGCAAGTAGTCTTCTGTAACCAAATCATGAACATTTCTATCTTGCCACATAATCCACACGACTTTTACTCGGACAACATTTACACCAAGGATCTTGAAACAACGTCTCCACATCTTCCAGTTGTCTCCCCTTAGTTTCAGGCAAAACACACATGAAGAAGACAAGGGCCAATAAACAAATACAAACAAATAACCAATATGTGCCTGTAAATATACAATATATATGTTCCTTTAAATATACCAATATATGTACCTATAAATATACCAATATGTTCCTTTAAATAAACAATGTAAATACACCAACAAATAACCAATATGTACCGGTAATAATACCAACAAGTAACCTATAAACATGTAACCTGTAACCTATAACATGTAACCTGTAACTTATAACATGTAACCTGTAACATGTAACCTATAACATGTAACATGTAACCTATAAACATGTAACCTATAAACATGTAACCTATAGGGGGTTGGGATGGCCTAGTGGATTAGAGTGCCGCGCTTCGACCTCTAGCTGGCCGGTCACCTCTGGCTTGCGGCAGTGGTTTCGAGCCCTGGTGTGAGCGTATGTGGCATGGAGACAGGGGCGCCTTCTCAACCTCGTGGGTTTCCTCCAGGCACTCCGGTTTCCTCCCACTGCTAAAGACCCCTACGCGCAAGCAAATTATTGAAATAAAATTAAACCATATGTTAGTCCCGAAATGACCTAGTTTGTGTTGAGTGGACGTTAAACCCCATTTCTCTCTCTCTCTCTCTCTGTAACCTATAACATGTAACCTGTAACATGTAACCTATAAACATGTAACCTGTAACCTATAACATGTAACCTGTAACATGTAACCTATAAACATGTAACATGTAACCTATAAACCTGTAACCTATATACATGTAACCTATAACATGTAACCAATAAAATGTAACCTGTAATATGTAACCTGTAACCTATAAACATGTAACCTATATAAATGTAACCTATAAAATGTAACCTGTAACCTATAAATAAAATACATATTACTACACAATCACCTGAAAGATTCTTCTTTGAGCAGGGGGCAGGGGGGTGGTTGATTGTTTGGCATGTGCATGCCATTTCATAGGCCTGACATTGAGTCAACAGGAGTAGTTTCGATTCCCCGGTTGAGCTGCCAGTCCAACCTTGTGGGTTTTCTCCGGGTTCTACGGTTTCCTCCCACTGCTCAATACCCACTATGCAAGTGAATTATTGAAATAAAAAAATTTAACCATGTGTCCCAATGACCTCTCAATGTGATTCAGTACCCAATCGAAATTTGTGATGATATATGCAGGGTATACAATGTACGTGAAGGGCTTGATAAGATGTACGGAGTTAAAGTAAGATGAAGACTTGTGTTGAAGATGGGTTCATTCAGGGAGTGGGAGAGAGAGAGAGAGAGAGAGTGGGAGAGAGAGAGAGGGAGAGAGAGAGTGGGAGAGAGAGTGGGAGAGAGAGAGATGGGGTTTAACATCTACAGGACAAAAACTAGGTCATATCAGACTCCATATGGTTTAAGTATATTTTACTAATTCACTTGTGCGTAAGGGTTTTAGCAGTGGGAGGAAACCAGAGGACCCAGAGTAAAACCATGAGGTTGGATAGGCGAGCATAATTTAGAAGTTGCTTTAAATAGACTACACTAGACAGACCATGGACTGATTTACATATAAATTACGCACCATATTTGGTCAGTGTTTCTGTTAATGTCAGGAATGTCATGGAAACAAGTAAATTACTGAGCCAGTTGGTGGCGGACGAAAAGGAATTCCCTGTACTTCGTGCCCATAATGGATATATTTCAGAATTATATGTCCACGGCATTGGCCCCATACCTGAATAAAATAATCACATCTATTACATTAACCCTTTAGTACATTTAAACATCGGCTACCCTGGTTAACCCTTTTACACAAGGTACATGTATATAGACTACCTCCAGTTAACCCTTTAGTACCTGATACATGTAAATATAGATTACCCCCAGCTAAGCCTTTAACACAAGGTACATATGGAAATAGATTACCCTTGTTAACCCTTTAAATCCTGGTACATGTATATATAGACAACCCCCAGTTAACCCTTTAGCATCTGGTATATGTAAATATAGACTACCCTTGTTAACCCTTTAAATCCTGGTACATGTAAATATAGACTACCCTTTGAAGAACATTCTAGAAGAGATATATTAATAATGACACATCCGTTGACACACTGAAACTACAGTTCCTTAGACATCTCAAACATCTCGAGATATGGAACAGGACGGTTTGGGGCCGAATAAGGAACACTAGGGTCTGTATACTGTAGTCAAGGGGACCCAAATTATTGTTCTAGGGCTGACAAATGTTTCACAGTGTCCATCAATGTGATAGGAATCATTAAAAAGATAACAGCTGCACAGAAGATTTTCAGTTCACATATAAATATGGATCTGCTCTAATATCACATTTTTTTCAACAAACTTTAATTCTTACCTGGAGCAAAAAACATCAAATAGAGCACCAGACCTAGAAGTATGATCCACGAATATGATGTAGGACAGTATTCATACGCCCAGACCAAATCACCGGGTAAATCTGTGTTATTACACCGTCCGTGGAGGGAATGTGTGTTATCTGTTGAGCTTGTTGATAAACAGGAACCGTTTGTACGACCCTCACCAGATGCCGTAAAACAAAAACCACAACTTGTATCTTCTATACACTTCTCACAATAACTATAATAATCCAATTACAATATGCACAATTACAATATGCACAATTAAATTACAATATGCACAATTAAATTATAATATTAATAATCAAATTACAATATTCATTGTTAACAAATTACAATAATCATTCATAATCAATATTTGTAATCAAATTACAATATTTGTAATCAAATTACAATATTTGTAATCAAATTACAATATTTGTAATCAAATTACAATATTTGTAATCAAATTACAATATTTGTAATCAAATTACAATATTTGTAATCAAATTATTCATGATCATTAAATTACAATCATCATAATCAAATCACAATACCTATAATGAAATTACAATAATTATAAACAAATTACATGAAATGGGGTTTAGCGTACTACTTTTATTTACACCGACTGGGCTAATAAAGAAGGACAGTGTGCTATGAGGGACATTTTGTCATTTTGAGACTGGGTCTCAGTAGTCAGGTATGAATCCTGCTCCATGTGGTGTGAGTAGACTGGGTCTCACTAGTCAGGTAATTTCAACACAGAGATCATTGAACAAGTCTCAGCATTACCATGTTTTTATTTAAATGAATAAAACAAGTGGATGTACAGGCCTTTTCTTTCTTACTTGTTTTCTCCTATCTAGTGACATTCAATGATTTTTTTGAATTGTCAGATATCCTCTTGCAGTCTCATTTAACAACTTTTGGTTTTCGAAAGAATTGTTAGTGAGCAGATTTTCGCCCCCGTGTGTCTGTTACTTCAGTCAGTTATAAGAGGACAACCCTTGTTTTCTATTTTTGCGTCATTTCCGTTTCTTCAAATCTTCATTATGCATCTGAATTACATGTCATGACCACAAATAGGCATCATTGCATTAATAATTATAAATATCTTTGCTAGAATGGGGTTTAGGTGGTCAAATGCTTTAACACATGCACATTAACTCTTAAAAAAGTCTGGCAATGAGTCAAGTAGTGCGATGGTTTCCATTCCCACTAAGTGGTGGGGAGGAGGGTTATCTAGTGGGTGTCTGCGGAACCTACAGTTTCCTTCCACAGCTAAAAACCCAATGCGCAAACAAATTATTGAAATAAAAGCGGACCATATGTTCGTCCTGCATGACAAGGACGGCTGGATTGACGTTAAAAAGAAAAGAAGACATCCCCGATTGGAATGAAAAGATAAGTAATTAAAGCAGAACTGCTGATGTTTGATCAAAATTCTCTGCCTTTTATAGCATTACAAATAACTGCATGTTAATCTCCAAAATCACAAGACTAACGTTAAACCCTGTTTATTGATTGAGAGTCGACGGTAATTGATGATAAACCCACCTGTATTGAGTACATGAAGAGTTATCTCCCATCTTTTCATATTGACTGACATGTGGTGAATTAATGGCTGCTAGTTGAAATCCAACAGCTAATACAATACAGCTGATTATAACCCCTAAAATATAAACAATTTAACCCCTAAAATATAAACAATTTAACCCCTAAAATATAAACAATATAACTCTAAAAATATAAACATTATAACCCCTTCACCCCTAAAATATAAACAATATTATAATCCACACAGTTTACTTTTAATACATCGCTACTCTATAATAATGATAATACCCATACAAATGACTTAGTATTTTATGGGAACACAATTGGCCGGTCAGCGAGTTTTCAGCAGTGTTTGGGGTTGGATGGCCAACTGTTAGGGCCTGTCCAACCTTAATGTGGGTTTTCTTGCACAGCCAAAGACCCCTAAGCGAATTATTGAATTAAATTGGAACCTTAAGTTATTACCGAAATGACCAAGTTTGAGTCGAGTGGACTTTAAATCCCATTTCTCTCTCTCTGTGAATGCTTTGGCCTAATCTATATCACCAGAAAATGTTACATTTCATCCGCAGGAAAATAAAAGTATTTCATATACTTTTAATTTATTTCACTAAAAATGGGAAGTTACAAATAAAGAAAAAAATATTTACCCAATAAACTGGTAAGAATAAGTGGTCTTCTACCAAATCTATCCACAGCCCAAACCCCGACTAAGGTAAAGATAAAATTTATACTAGATGTAACCGCTGACAACCAGATAGCCTCGTGTTCATTTGATATACCCGCCATTTTAATTATAGACGCACTGTAATACCTGAAAAACACGTTTATTCAATCCTTGATATTTATTTAGTGGGTGACCAAACGGTCAAACATGTGCACTTCAGATCATCAAATGTGTCGATACGACAAGTGACATAGTTTTGAATATACAACTGGCGGTAGTTTTTTTCTTTGATGTCCATAGCAGTTATATCTCATAACAACCTCTCATGACGTCATCAGAGGTTGATATATTCGGTTCATATCAACCACCGCTGAAGACGTCATTACAGGTTGATATATTTGGCTCATATCAACAGCTGATGACGTAGATGATCGAAATATTACAAAGAACACAGAAATAAAATTTTATTCTTTTGACAATAAAAAAAATATTCTTATATGCACTTTAGATCATAAAATCCATCCATGAGTCACATGACATAGTTATGATTGCCAGCTTGTACGTGACAATGAATAGGGTCTTCGGCCCAGACGAATTTTTTCCTCTGGGTTCTTGCAATTTCATATTTTTAGGTTATATTTTTAAAATGTATTAAAATAAAGCCCTAAAATAGGTGGTATCTATAAACAGTCTGTAGGCTGATATGAAATGAAATGAAATGGGTTTAATTACGTCCTACCGTTCTGCTCTGACTGTGCTAATGAAGACGTCATGCATGTAGTCGGGACAGAACAGTGGACATTAAACCTCATTTTAAACCATATTCTTTATTTTTAAGTTATATTTTTAAAATGTATTAAAATAAAGCCCTAATGTATCTATAAACAGTCCTACCCTGTTAAAGAATAATCCTATTAATCCTATAATTCACTATTGTCAGTTGAGAAATTGGCAAAAATATTATTTTCAACTTCAAATTCAAACGTTGGAAGATGGCCGTCCACGGAGAGGAATGGGAAAGCAAGGAAGGTAATTATGTTATCATTTCCTGTGTCACCGATTCTAATGCCTGTGAAATAATGCCCATGATCGTATAATAGTGAGTTGACAACCTTTTGAGCAAAAGACATAATTATGTTTTGACTTTCTTAGAAAATATGAAATTCCCGCTTTAAAACCTCTATATTTGCAAAAACTTTTTTTAAAATATCTTTAGATCCGAAATCATCTAGTTGGTATCTGGTGGAGGTTGAACCACATTTCTCTCTGTCTTTATTTGTTTATTGATAAATGTCAGCCATTAGCTAAAATCATTAAATGCAAAAATTGATAATCGGGACTTTGTTAATTACGGTGATAGCCCTTTAAAATAAGGTTTTCTCTGCTTAGAATGAAGCAATTTGACTGAAATTTTAAGCTTATCGAATCTTCCATAATGTATCTTCAAAAGGGTTAAGAAAATCATATCCCCATCAGGTGCATCTTTAATTTTTGTTAAACTTACATGACCGTATTTATACCACTCAGCTGTTGGAAGAGCTGAAGACCACAACCAACCACTAATGCTTTTCTCATGTTGGAATTTTTTAACATTCTAATAATTGTCAGACCTCCCCCTGAAAAAGGCAGAAAAGAATAAAACCACATCAAAATGAACAGAGAAAAAGAGATAGTGGTAAAGAAATGGGGTTTAACATCCACTCGACACAAATTAGGTCATTTCTGGACTAACATATGGTTAAATTTTATTTAAATAACTTGCTTGCATGAATGGGTCTTTAGCATTCAGATGAAATCAAAGGACTCGGAGAAAACCCACAAGGTTAGACAGGTGACATACAACTGGAAAATTGAAAATAATCTCAAAAAGTTCATCTTAAAAATCTCAAAAACAATGTTCCTCTCCGTATATTACCATATATTATGTAAGACACTGACTTGCTAGTCTGTTCCTCTCCATATATTATGCAAGACGCTGACTTGCTAGTCTGTTCCTCTCATATATTATGTACGACACTGACTTGCTAGTCTGGAGTTCAAGTGTTCAATCCCTGCATTGGCCGAGAAAGTCCATAGAGATTTTCCTGCGTGGTTCCCCCTAGTCAGTGATGCAGAACAGATGATCTGACAAGGACAGCTGTCTAATCTTTGGATGAGACAAAAAACCGAGGTCCCGTGTACATATTAGCATGCACGTAAAAGATCTCTTGACAGTTGGAATTCCATATAAGAGTAGGCTGTAGCTCCGCTGCCCGGGCAAAATTTCCCTCATAGCACACTGTGTGGCGTATGCCTGTCTTCATTAGCCCAGTTCAGAGCAGAATAGTGGGACGTTAAACGCCATTTCGTTTCATTTCACCCTAATTTATCAAGGAAATCAAGGAAATGATTGTGATTTTACCAGAAAAATCCTTGGCCCTTCTCTCTTCTTCACAAATAGTTTTAATATCGTTCAATTCTTGGTCAATATTTGTTGTATTACGGATGGCCATTAAAACTTCACGTGCATCCAATTCTTTACTTTTGCTCACCAACCAACGAGGACTCTCAGGTAAAAATATAAAACCAATACACTGTATCAACGCTGGAATCGCGGCAAGTCCTAACATATACCTGGAAAAATAACAAAACAATTAAATATACATTATTGGAGTTTTAGATAACAAGTTCTAATTATAATTTTTAAAAACTAGATAATATAAAGACAATTTGCTGAAAATTTTAGTCAAATTCATCCACTATGAACCGAGAATTAAGCGAATGAAAGTTCCGACTAGCCTCGATCATCATTACTAAAGTAGGTAAGACAAAAATCATAGTCTCGATTATCCATTAAAATCATTAAATAAGTAGGAAAGTTATGCAGCAAATCGCATTATAATCCAATAAATATCGTAGACTAGTGTTGACACCCAGAATTGATTATGGTTCGGAGAATATTAATTAATGTCTAATTCATAGTTTAGATAACATTTAAACGCTGAAACTAAATCTAGACTTTCAGGTGTAAAAAAAATAAATTAGTTATAAATACTGATTGACTGAGAATCATAGTTAACCAATGAAAGCTTACACAACAGCCTCTAAATAACTGTAATAGTGTAAGGGTGTGGTTCCTTACAGAGGCGGATCCAGGATTTTACGAAAGAGGGGGCGTGCTGCACCCACTTGGGAGTGCGAAGCCTAGAACCGTGATTTTTGAGTGGAAAAAATGACCACAAGGACTAATTTCATACTAATACTGTAATTTAGCATTTCCAACCTAAACTATTTTTGTTCTCCTTTCTCGCGAGAATATATGGTGCTAAAAATTGTTTGCCACCTCAAAAAACAAAGGGTGCGCCCTCCTTTGGATCCGCGCCTGCCTTACATCAAATGACATGACGTTCCGCATCCTACTCTTCTGCTCCAATCGCAAATGAAATGAAATGAAATGGGGTTTAAAGTCCTTCTGTTCTGCTCCCAACAGACTAATAATGAAGACGTGGCTGAGGGAAATTTCCCAGACAGCAGTGCTAAGGCCTTCTCTTATATCAAATTCCAACTGCCACGCGGCAAGGGATCAATCACGTCAGTCATTGTTTTTTTAAGGCGAGTGATCGCTCTCGAGCGCCTACAGCTCACCTGAATGTCGACCGAGGGGAGTTTTTTTTCCCTCCCCTTAAAATTGAAAATCACTCTCCTTTACAAAGTCATTGGTGGTTTATTAACATTTATCTACAAATCACTCTCCTTAATATCAGATCACTCTCCCTAATTTCTTAACACTCTCCTTAATATCAGATCACTCTCCTTAATATCAGATCACTCTCCTTATAATTAATCACTCTCCTTAATATCAGATCACTCTCCTTAATATCAGATCACTCTCCTTAATTCCTAAATCACTCTCCTTAATTTCTAAATCATTCCTCTTATCGAAACTGGGTGAACCTTTTAGGAGAGCCATTTTTTTTAATTTGTTGATTGAGGGGAGCTTTTTTTGGCTCTCCTCTGAAATACAAAAAACGAGGACTGTTACGTGCACGCCAATGTATACATGGGACCTTGTTTAATTCATCATACCATTTGAACAACTGTACAACTGTCCTTGTCATATCCTTGGTACGGTACTGCACAACTGACACGGAAAACCAGCACCGTGGTGTTTTAAATCGGATAATAATTTGGACCTCCAGAGGGACCACAAGCTAAATAGGTGATTTTTCACAAAATTGGGGGCCATAATTCAGGAAGTTAAGATCCGATTAGCACAAATATTGAAAGGAACCAAGATCTTTGGGTTATAAAGTTTCATCAAAATCGGTTCAAAATTGTGATCTCAACATTGTTCACAAGCGAAAACGTGACTTTTTCGTACAATCAGGGGCCAAAATCGATGAAGTTACAGTCCGATACATCCCAATATCAAAAGGAACCGAGATCTTATTTCAAGTTTCATTGAAATCTGATAAAAATTGTGGGCATATAATAATGGAACCCTATCTAAGCCCCAAAAATGAACTATCTATAGTTTTGTTGAGTGGAAGTAATCCTCATTTCTGTGTTTGTGTTGACCTTGACCTACCTCGGACGGACAAACAGGGGCGACGACAATATACATCCACATGAAAATGTGGTCGTATAAAAATAGAACCCTATCTAAGCATCAAAAATGAACTAGTTTTGTTGAGTGGACGTAACCTCATTTCTGTGTTTGTGTTGACCTTGACCTACCTCCAGCCATCATCCATATAACTAAAGGCACCATCGATAACGCTGGCTAGAAACTGACCTCCCGTTATAAACAAAACATTTAACGTCACCATTTTGCCTCGTATATGACAGGGAGCACACTCTGCTATATACACTGGTACTGTCATAGAAGCCAATCCTAAAAGTATACCATCAAATAATTAACACTGTATGTAAACTGATACAAAACAGCAAAAGGTAATCGAGGCGACTTCAGCAGTGGGAGGAAATTGAAGCACCTGTGGACAACCCACAACGTTGTTGGATAGACGACCCTATCGAAACGTCACTGGATTCAATGACAAACATTATGCCATTCAGCCACCCGAACAATAAAAGCAATTAGCTATTTTCGCAAAATTGACAAGCAGATTCAAAACTTGAATTGACAGTTTTTCAGTTTCAATACTGAAGACAAAATGAAAGCCTACGTGTATTAAGGAATGATTCGTAGCCAACGTGAGACATAAATTTGAAACTTGATTGTTATAACTGATGTAATATACATCGCTAATTGCGCTCAATGTTTGTTTTTTGGCAGACTAGTATCACACATACACATTCGGAAATAAGCTATGTTGAAAGAATTTTGCTTAAAGAACGTCCTACTCTTCTGCACCTTACCTGGGCTAATGGATGACGGGCATACGCCATACAGTGTGCTATGAGGGAAATTTTGCATGGGCAGTGGCACTACAGCCTACTCTTATATCGAATTCCAACTGCCAAGGGATCTTTTCCGTGAACTCCAATGTGTACACGGGACCGCGTTTTTTTTGCACCATCCAAACGACTAGACAGCTGTCCTTGTCAGGCCCTCTGTTCTGCATCACTGACAAGGGGAAACCGCACTGGAAAATCGAGATGAACTATTTCGGCCAATGCAGGGATCGAACACCCGACCTCCAGGCTAGCGAGCCAGCGCCTTACCCACTTAAGACACATGATATCCAAAAGCATGGTACTAAAACCCATTACATTTTATTTAGTACCATACATTTAACACTCATCAACAGCTTTATTTCTTACTGTCAACAGCGTCAATGTCAGGCCCTTTTTATGGGAAGGTGGGGTCTTTATATCAGAAGTTTTGTCAATAAGTTAAGGGACGTGGTTTTGATTTCCAGCTTTTACGTGACAAGGAGTAGGGCCAACTGTACAACCTCGTAGGTTTTCTTCAGGTCCTAAGAAATTAACGGAAATTGCTGAAAATCAATACAATTCTTCCTTTCGCTAATTTAAATAATGCATATAAATTTCATACGTATAACAACGTGAAACAAGAGCCATAAGAATCAACGGAAAACATTGAAATCAAATAGGATCCTTCATCTCATTGATGTAAACAACATATCAAAACAATCAGACAACAAATCTCATCTGTAGAAATTGTGGACGACGGACTACAGGAGGGGGCGATGGCAATATACGACCACATTTCCTTAAAAGCCCATGATATTCGAGTTGTAATGTAAACAACAGCGATAACTAAGATAACAATAATAATATTAAGTTGGTAAATATATTTGATTTATGCAATTTGTTTTACCTCACAGGTTACGGTAATCATGAATAGGTGAAATATTTAAAACATTGACCTAATTTGCGCTGATCTACACATCGAAGTGGAGTCTTCTCTACGTTAACAATCTAATCAGTGTCAATGATTTTAATAGTTCTGCGGGTGGACTGTGCTATTTGATATAGATAATTGTAATTTAGCTGTATATACCCCCACCCACACAAGGTGAAATAATTATAAAACACAGATCTAATTCTTACACATAGATTATGGAAGAGCTATATCTGCCTACTTCCTGTCTTTCTTTATGCCTAAAATGTTATCTAAATTGTTAATAAGACATTTATTAACATGGAAACACCATAATCAACTCTCAATGCCATATGATGCGTCTGATTTTCACTGGATATGAATCTATCTACTGTTGCTCATTGTAGATAATCAAGTCTATGTTTTTTTTATTGTATCGACTTTAGTAATCATGATCGAAGCGAGGTCTGAAACTCAATCGCTAAAATCTTGGTTCAGAGTGAATCAATTTGACTGACAGTTTCAGTATATTCCCTTTACATTATCTAGATTTTAACTATTATAGTGAGAACTGCCAGCTCTTTATCATACTCCCATAATGCCCCTTTAATAAATCGACCTACATCTTTTTCAGGGGTCAACATGTGACAGCACCACACACCAACAAATCTACAGAGAGAGAGAGAGAGAGAGAGAGAGATATAAAGAGAGAGAGAGAAATGGGGTTTAACGTCCACTCGACACAAACTAGGTCATTTCGGGACTAACATATGGCTTAATTTTATTTCAATAATTCACTTGCACGTAGAGGTCTTTAGCAGTGAGAGGAAATTGGAGTACCCGGAGAAAACCCACGAGGTTCGACAGGCGACCATACTCCTTGCCACGTACAACCAGGGATTCGAAACAACGCCAGTTGACTCAATGGCAGGCCGTATGATACAGCGTGCTAACCATTCTGCCACCCAACAAATCTACGGACAGGCAGGACACAGTATACAGTACTTACAAACAACAAACTTATACATAAGACTAAGTGAATGAATCCAGGGCTAGTTGAAAGTGTCCATTAACAATAAGGGAATATTTCCCAAAGGTTGTAAGCGATAAATCTGCTTATTGCAGGCCTTTATTGTGGTCCAAAAGACATTAATTATCATTGCAAGCCCATAATCAACTTTCTGGCCATCGGGAGACTCCAATTTTAAAAGTAGATTCACGATAAATTAGATAGGTCTACACTTCCTAAGTTGAAATAAAATTGTTGAATAAAATTGAACCATACGTTGGTCCCGAGATGACCTATTTTGTGTCGAGTGTCTCACTTTAAGGTTGATTATATAATAGTGAAGATAAAGGGTAGAGCGGGGTATGTTGATCTTCTGATATTTATAGACAGGACTCCATTGGCCTCCCTTTATCTAACATTAACCTATGCTGATAACATAATTTATCAATTTATCAATTCAGAGAGAGAGAGAGAGAGAGAGAGAGAGAGAGAGAGAAATGGGGTTTAACACCCACTCAAAACTAGGTCATTTCGGGACTAAATGGTTTAATTTTAGTTCAATAATTCACTTGCACACAGGGGTCTTTTAGCAGAGAGAGGAAACTGGAGTGCTTGTAGGAAACCAACGAGGTTGAGAAGGTGCCCCTATCTCCATGCCATATACACTCACACCATTGATCAAAACCACAGCCGCAAGCCAGAGGTGACCGGCCAACTAGAGGTCGAAGCGTGGCACTGTAGACCACTAGGCCATCCCAACCCCGTGAGGGGGGATGGTTGGACAAATGGTTAGCACATGTGCGTTGTTTAATAAGGTCTGTCATTGAGTCAACTGGTTTGGTTTCGATTCTGCCGGTTGTACATGACAAGGAGTAGGGTCAACTGTATAGTGTCGGTGGGAAGTCAACAAAAGGTCGTATCTGGATTTTGTGAAATTGTCCAGGAGAGCCAAAACTAGCACAGAGGTTAAGAATCAAAGTCACATCAAAATGTTGTACGTAAAATGTCGTATTTTTGAAGTGTTTCTCAAATAATTATTTACAAAATGTATGTGTAGCCATTTAAAGTTCCAATTTCACATTTTCTAAGAAAGTCAAAACATAATTATTTATATGTCTTTTGCTCAAAAGGTTGTCAACTCACTATTATACGGTCGTGGGCAAAATTTTTTGGGCATTATAAAGGGTGACACAGGGTGATTGAGGAAATAGTTACTCAATTACCTCCCTTGTTTTCCCATTCCTCTCCATGGACGGCCATCTTCAAACGTTTGAATTTGAAGATGAAAATGATATTTTTGCCAATTTCTCAACTGGCAGTACTGAATTATAGGATTAATAGGATTATTCTTTAACAAGGTAGGACTGTTTATAGGTTCAATCTATTTTTGGACTTTATTTTAATACATTTTAAAAATATAACTTAAAAAAATGCTATTGGAGCTTTAAACAGTATGTAACTATCTGCACATATCAAGCTCAACACCTAGTGCAGAGATAAAGAGAGAAAGCTTGTTACTCTGTATTTGCAATTTTATACAGCAAAGATGTATCTCCTGAAAATATTCAACTTTATACCTGCTTCAATTCCATAGATTTCACACAGTAGAGCCTCAACAATAATTTTTAATAATACGTATTTAATCATAGAACAATACTGGCTATATCGATATCACGTTTGATTGTTATGATTAGGTTTGACACAAGGTTCATTTTTTCAAGAAAATACGACATTTCGTTCCTATATTTTTTTTCTTCTTTTTAAAACATCCCATACGACATTTTGAACCAGTATCTATTAAACCTCTTTTTATTGGCTTAGAAATACGACAACCAGATCAACCACATGAAAAGATGCGCAAGAAAATTCTCTTTCTTAAGAAGCAAAAAAGTGAATTTCAAACAAATATGCCAGATAGACCTTTGACTTCCCACCGACGATAAGGTCCAATCACATGGGTTTTCTCTGGGTCTTCTGGTTTCCTCCGACTGCTATATATATATATACATGTGTATTGAAATAAAAAATTAAGCCATATGTTAGTCCCGAGTGGACATTAAACCCCACTTCTATCTCTCTCAATTCAAAATTTTGTTGAAGAGGTTAGAAATAATTCCCTAAAAAGAATTTTGTTTATCAGTAATTACACATTTAAAGCCACATAGAAGTCATGTAGTTTGTTATCTTACAAGACTGTCCATTGGTCAAGTTCATGTTCATAATAAACAACATGATATAAACTGGGGTTTAATTTGTTCTGCTCTGATGGGGTTAATGGAGACGGACATACGCCATACAGTGTGTGACAAGAGAAATCGTGCTACTGCCTAATCTTTTTTTGATTTTCAAATGTCAAAGGTTCTTTTCTGTACCAACCACAACCCTGGAAATACGGCGCCTGTCACAGACAATGTCAGGCCTGTCATTTTGTCAGGCACTGATTTGCGTTTTTTATTGATATTATTAAAACATGTCCTGCACTAAGTTGAAAAAGTCATGTGTTATTTCATTAGCGGGTAACATTTTGTCAGGTACATCTAAAACCAGGCCTTCGTGCATGCCAAAGATTTGATGACTAGATGTTCATTCTAAGCATGTTTATAGACCAATACCTGTGAGCAAGGCCATACTCACAATCAAGTCACCATGGTTACCAATGACCAATAGAGCCTGTGAGCGTGGCCATACTCACTGTCGAGTCACCATGGTAACCTACGACCAATAGAGCCTGTGAGCGAGACCATACTCACTGTCGAGTCACCATAGTTACCATTGACGAATAGAGCCTGTGAGCGAGGCCATATGGTTACCATTGACCTGTGAGCCGCTAGAACAGGCAAAGGCACGGTGGTTCCGTGAGTAGGACTCTAGTTCGCCAATATGGGGGTCCCGTATTCAATCCCTGCATTGGCTGAGAAAGTTAATCAGAATTTTTCGGCGTGATTCATGCAGTCAGTGGTGCAAGGGACAATGAATAGTCGTTCAGATGGTAAGAAAAACCGAATCGATGTCACACATAGACATTGGCATGCATGTTAAAGATCCTTTGGCAGTTGGAATTCGATATCTGGGCAAAATTTCCCTCACAACACGCTGTATGGTGTATGCGCATTCGGTGCAGAAAAGTAGGACGCTAAAACCCACTTCATGTCATTACTATAACAGCCCATAATAATAATAGCTTATTCAATTACCTATTCCTAGTCCTAGAATAGCCCGCCCAGCTACCAACATCTCCACATTCTGAGCAGCTCCAAGAACAATAGCACCCACTGCAAAAACTAAACTCGCTAAAACAGTGGTAGCTTTACGCCCAAATTTATCATTTAAAAATCCACCAATAAGAGCACCAATGAAGGCTCCAGCTATCGCTATGCTCACAATAATCTCCTGCCACAATGACGACAGTTCGAAACGCTTTCTTAATAACAACATGGCACCGGAAATAACGCCAGTATCATATCCAAATAAAAATCCACCAATGGCCGAAAAGAAAGCCAATATCCACACAAAAGATGTGGACTTCAGTTCGCCCGTTTCGTTGATGCCAATCTTTTCCTGTGATTTACAATTAACGTTTTTATTCGCGGAGTCCATGTCCTCGCCCGGCTCCTTCAGTATCCTATACTGATAATCTGAGCTCTCCATTTCTTCTGGGTCGAATGTTTCGGTTGCTATGAGACGATCATATTCCTCTCTGCTTGACATCTCCATTCAGATTAAGTGTTGATTTAATCACATCCATTCACCTTTGACCTAGTCATTCACAATGACCTTTGACCTCGTCATTCAATGATAGTGTGTATCATCTTAAAGGGGCAAATCAGTTGAACTGAAAAATAAAAATGAATTTTTTATTTTTTTTTTAGATAAGTCACTTTTTTTTTTACTTTTATAATTTAATTTTTACATGACAGATTAAAGTGATCACAGCCGATTCACATCCGTGTTGGAGAGATATTTGCTGGTCAAAAATATTGGTCAGTAGTGTCACTGGCCCTATGCCAACATGTATATGTTCACAAACCATCCTCAGAGAATTTGCCTATACATTCACAAACCATCCTCAGACTTAAGGAGAATTTTAGGAGAATTTTCCCCAGACAGTGGCGCGACATATATTTCGAATTCCAACTGTCATGTGTTCTTTTAAGTGCACTTGAATGTCTTGGGTAAACGTTTTTTACCACAGGGCTAGCCCTAACCCTAACCCTGGGCCAAGCCTAACCCTTATCCTAACCCACAATCCACATATGACGTCATAAGACCAGGCTCCGGTGGATGGTAAAAAACGTTTACCCCTGTCTTGCACCACTGACAACAAGGGGAAACCACTCCAATGTAGAGGAAACTTCTCTGCCAACACAGGGATTAAACCAGGGACCTTCCAGAATAGAAAATCAGCTCCTTACGGTTACTAACAAGCGCCACCACTGATCCCTTTTTAAAAATTGATTTTAATTTGGTGGATGATTTATCATGTTACATAGAGATTTGTGATCGATTCATAAACTGCAATATCATTGCATGACATTCATCTCTGCATATTATACCACATAGTGGTTTTTAAAGAGTTCAGATATTTCAAAGAGATAATTTTGATTCTGTGTGAAGTTTACATGAACAGATCTTTAAGACTAGGAGTCACGCTAGTTCAGCTCTGAACGTCGGTCTCATTACACTCACCCTGAGCGTTCAGGGACTGTCCCATTCAATCAATGTCGAAAATAATTGGAACACCAGTCAATTTTACTGGGCAACTTTTCACTGCCAAACGATGGAGTGTCAATCCGTGTGGGCGTCTGTACAATATAAACGAACATCTTAGTGAGAAAATAAGACCTTGTTTACTTCGCTAGAGACAGTATGAGCGACACAACACGCTGTTAAAAATACGTCCCCTCTCATCAAGTTACATTTCCCCGCCATGACACTCTAACTGCAGGTCAACGTCCACATTCAGGAATGTCGGTCATACAAGACGAAACGAAATGTACAGACCTTACATTGTACAGGCACGGATTGACACCCCTGTTGTATAGCAGTGAAAAGTTGTACAGTAAAATTGAATGTTCTCCAATTTTTTTTCGACATTGATAGAATGGGACAGTCCCTGAACGTTCAGGGTGAGTGTAATGAGACCGACGTTCAGAGCTGAACTAGAGTCACGCTGGCTGAGCTGGCTGGCTGTTGCTGTAGGTACGGAGATAAGTCACATGACACAAACGTGATCTCTTTTGATTGAGAGAGAAATGGGGTTTAACTGTTTAACGTCCACTCGACACAAACTAGGTCATTTTGGGACTAACACATGGTTTACTTTTTATTTCAATAATTTGCTTGCGCGCAGGGGTCTTTAGCAGTGGGAGGAAAGCGGAGGACCCGGAGAAAACCCACCAGGACGTGGTTGGAGAGTTGTAGGAATGATAATGTAGGCCTATTTATATAGCTATATAATATAGCTGCAAACGCGTGAGTTGACAGCAAACTAATTACGATGACAGCAGTAGAGCTCTTTCTGAAAGTCAATTTGGATATCTTTCACAAATTGATATCTATATAGAAGGAAGATTGGCCGTCTGTACTGCTAATTTCTATATTACCATAGAATTGGTGACGAATACAGATATCTATCCACGCACATCAATAAGCTTTTGTCTTCCAGTCTTTGATCACCCCCACGCACCACCCAAACTGATCCCGCAGTGAATATTCGCTTGGCCGCTACAATCACTGATAAGCATGACATCGGCGAGGCTTAATTAGTACGGTATATTAACTTTTTTACTCCGACAAATTAAATTCTCAAACATTTTTTTGAGGTAACAGAAAAATAAATAAAGACGTTTGAAGTAATTGAAGTTAAAAAATATTTCCTATTAAGTGTAAATGGGTATTAAAATGAGTAAAATGCGTCATTTTGCCCGAAGCAGTTAGGTGTTAAGTAAACATTGCACGAGCCGTTGAGCCAATGACTGCAGTCAACGCACGTGCTATGGACACTCATCTGTTACAGAGTTAATTCCTAAGTAATTCTCTGTGAAACAGATTGCGCACCACCATCACTGGAGTGTTCTCCCCTGATCAATTTACCAAAACCAACCGAAATGAACCGAAAATATACGAATCATACCGACAGATGATATAATGATAATAATAATAATAATAATAAGTCCATTTATATCGCGCTAATTCCATATATATGATATAGTCGAAACATACCGACAACGATCGGTTTGTCTGTAGATTGGGTACACAGACATAGCTTTTATCTACAATACAACAATATTTTTCTTTCAAAATAAGGGGGGGGGGTCAAGAGATAAAATTGTATTGTAGTACCAGGGCTTGAGAACTGCTTGGGGAGGAGGGGGGGCTTTTTAATAATGAATTAATAGATAAAACATTAGACTGTCGTGAAGAAGGGTATAGGATTAGAAGAATTGGGTTCTATCAGGCCACTTGGAAAAATTGATGAATTAAAGACATAAGCCAACTGCTTGGCTTTAGCGCAGTGGGGTCAAGGCTGGGGCTTGTAGTGAACCGTATAAGATAAGGTCCATCCATGCGCTTAATAAGGCTCCTGTCACCGTGAGGGTATCCCCCCCCCATCCGTTTGAGTTAGAAGAGAAAGCACACTAAGGATTTCACACGATAAGCAGGAATTCAAGCGGACACAGGATAAGAAATTCGCTAATCCGAGCCTCGCTAATCCGGGGGGGGGGGGCGAAAGGTTAGCGTGCGCGCTGTATCATACGGCCTGCCACTGAGTCAAATGGAGTGGTTTCGAATCCCCTGTTGTACGTGGCAAGGAGTAGGGTCGCCTTTCAAACCTCGTGGGTTTTCTCCGGGTACTCCGGTTTCCTCCCACTTCTAAAGACCCCTACGCGCCAGCGAATTATTGAAATAAAATTGAAAAACCATATTATGTTAGTCCCGAAATGACCTAATTGTCAGTAGCGCGTGTGTCCTCCCCTGGCTCTTGCGCACGTTATCGTACTTTTGGTTTTGACTCCTTTGACTTTGTACCGTTGATTACAGATTAAACATCCATAAGTGTACAAATGTGTTGTTATTGATGTGTTCCCATTTGAATATTGTTCACAATAAGAAGGAAAATAAATATGTTTACAGGATCATTTAGTTATACGAAAAACTAAGTGATGCATTTTCTATAGCGCTCGGTATATATTTGGATGGCCGAATGGTTAGCGCGTGTGTGCTGTATCATAAAATCCTGTCATTGAGTCAGCTGGCGTGGTTTCGAATCCGCGGTTGTACGTGACAAGGAATAGGGTCACATGTCCAACCTCGTTGGTTTTTCTCCGAGTCCTCCGGTTTCCCCCCACTGGTAAAGAGATTCCCACGCGTAAACGAATTATTGAAATAAAATTAAACCATATGTCAGTACCAAAATCACTTGGTTTGTGTCGAGAGGACGTTAAACCCCATCTCTCTCTCTCTCTCTCTCTGAATTGCGTCAGAGGATATTGTGCGGAACAAAAGTCACTTCAACCCAGACGAGGCAAGGACGTGACTCTGGACAATTTCATTGATTATTTAACCAAGTTGCAACTGCCTATAAATCGCAAAGCAAAATCAAATGTGTCCAAGGGAAGAGGAACAATGCGCTATAAATTCTTTGAAATCTAACGACACGGTCGTTATTAAGGAAAGCGATAAAGGAGGTGCCACCGTTATCATGGATGCGAAATATTATGAGAGAAACGTCCTTAAAATACTTAACAACAAACGTACGTATACAACCATAGATTCGAACCATGATAAAAGAACAATGTGATTAATAAACTGCTTAATCCAAGATCACAAAAATGAACTGACGGACAATGAACAGGATTATCTCAGGAAATTCGAATATAAAACAAGTCAGTCTCTTGGTCTGTCAAAAATCCATAAATCCAAGATGATCAAGGAGTCCGTTAAACGCCAAAATGTCGAATTCATCAGTATTTTTCAACCAGGCGACCTGCCTTTCAGGCCAATAATTGCTGGACCATGCTGTCCTACTAAAAGGCTATCAAATCTTATTGATATCTTACTTAAGCCGTACGTGCCAAATGTGAAAACTGTTATTCGGGATGACATAGATTTTGTTAATACATTACCCCAAAATCTAAATGATGGCGACTTCTTCGTAACCATGGATGTTTGTAACATGTATGGCAATATTTCCCATGATCTATGCCTCCAGGCCGTAGAATTGGATAAACATCCCGAATGCAGTCATGAGAGAATTTCAAAAAACTTTATCCTCAAAGCCATACGTATCATCCTGATTAACAACACTTTTACATTTGGCGAAACAAATTACAAACAGATTCTTGGTATAGCGATGGTTACCAAGGTGGCACCACAATTATGTAATTTAACAATGGGATTTCTTGAGGAAATATTATACTCAATAAAATTGTGGAAATTGAACATGTCGTGGATTACAGATTAATAGATTATATTTAGAAAATCAGTTGAAACGATTCCTAGACGATGTATTCTGTATTTGGAATGAAGGATTTGGCAACATTGCAGATTTGCGACACATATTGAATGATTTAGACCTAAATATAAAATTCACAATTGAAACGAACGATCTGCAAATTGCATTCCTGGACGTTCTAGTGAAACAAAGGGGAGAACTCCTTATAACGGATATGTATTCTATAAAGAAACTGATACCAAAAATTATCTTTCGTATAAATCATGTCACCTACGCCATACCAAAAATAATATACCTTTCTCTTTAGCTAGAAAAATATGCACAATTGTGATAGATGAAGACCTCCAGGTTGTCAGATTAGGTGAGCGAAAAGGAAATTTATTGAAACAGTATTACCCCTCGAGGTAATAGAAGTTGGGATAAAAAGAGCTTTGGCAATTGATATCCAAACACTGAGGGTTACTAAAGCAAAAGACAATTCGGATAATATCATTACCTTTGTCGCTACTCATAACCCCCAACATTCCAACTTCTTTAAAACAATGTACGAGAGCAGGTCACTCCTGGCATCAAACGACAGCCTCAGAGCGAAATTTGATAATTTTCAATTCATTAAATCACAAAGACGGCTACCTAATCTGAAACACCTCCTAACCAGAGCAAAATTCAATTCATCTATCAGAAGGACCAGTTTTTATGTATCTAAATGCCTGGATCTTCGATGCAAATGTTGCGACCATATAACGCCAAATAACCAATATAACTTTCGTAACTTTACGTTTATATGAATTGTGACACAAAAAGTCTCATATATGTCTTGACGTGTCTGGGTTGTGAATTATTCTATATAGGCGAGACATCTACTCATCTACGGGATCGAGTACGCAACCATCGACGGGATTGCGATATTGAAAATGAGCCCTTATTTGTAAATAGACACATCTTTAAATGTGCCCAACATCTAAAAATAAAATTTCAAATTTTCCCTTTTTATAAAATGAAAGTCGATGACACCACGAAAAGGAAATTAATGGAAAATCATTTTATTAAATAATACGTTGTTCGGCTTAATACTCAATAAGTAACAATTGGCAACTGGTTTCAACACTGGTTTCATAACATTTTAACATTTAAAAGTACTTTTCGTCCGTCTTGGGACTATTCATAAACAATGTCATTGTATAAACATGGACATTTTAGTATATTTATACATATTTACATAGTAACACTGTGGTTTTAATTGGCTATAGTTACCGTTGTCTATGGTTACATGGTATATAGTTAACTAATAGAAAACACACAAACTATATACTGTCAGCTCTTTGTCCAAATCATCCATAATTCATCTTTGAGTAGATTTTCCTTTATCTCTCTAGTATAACTTATTATAGCGAGAAGTATTATATAGGCTTTTCAAATGAATAAAATATTGTATGAACTAGAACTATTAGCCCTGTGACTAAATCCTCCATAATGGATCTTTTCTGTGTGTCATTCTTTTGTTAAGCTATGGTATCTTCTGTTTCGCTAATTTCATTTAAAACAAATTTATTGTTTTATTACAAGTCCATTTTAGCAACTTTGATCTGAGGGAAGACGATGTTTCAATAAATTATGAGCGAAATTGAATTTAAGTGTTTATGTAAGACATGGAATGGAGTTTATCTTCCTATTGTTCTGGGGCCTGTTTCACAAAATTTTAACTAAGATAAAATCAAGTTTTTTGTAATTTGATTGAATATTAGATTGATTTTTGTGCTTAGCCAATCAAAATTGAAATAACTACAAAAATGTGGATTTTTTTTATCTTTAGTTAAGATTTCGAGAAAAAAGGCCCCTGCTCCGAACTGGCCTGATGAAGACGGTTATGTTAAAGGAAAGTGAAGTATGGGGTTTAACGTCCTACACTGGGCTAATTTTTCTCCCTGGGTGAAATGTTGTTGTTAGACCAACATACTCACAACAGAGAGAGAGAGAGAGAGAGAAATGGGGTTTAACGTCCACTCGACACAAACTAGGTCATTTTGAGACTAACATATGGTTTAATTTTATTTCAATATATCTCTAGCCAGTGGGGGGCGGAGTTACAGATTCGATTTCACGCTGATTAATGGCCGGCGTGTTTTTCCAGAGATAAATGAAGGGCAAAATTATCTCTGGGTTATCGATATTGATTACATTAATAAGAGACCAAAAATCTAAATGAATTCAATGTTATTAAACATACATTATGCAAGAGCTAAATGTGCCTGTTGTAGGTCTTACTTGAGACGCAAAATGTTATCTAACTTATTAATTCGACAATAATTAACTTTTCCAGACCATAATCAACTCTCGATGGCATCGATAGCCTGCGATATTTATTGGATAAGAATCACATCTACCGCTTAACGTCCATTAATAATTAAATCGATAATCGAGACTATGTTTTCTTTTTTTATAACGTTCTGACTTTAGTAATTGTGATCGAGATAAGATTCAAAATTCAATCACTAAAATATCGGCTCAAAGTGGATCAATTTGACCAGAAATTGCAACAAAGGGTTTCTCAACTGATTCTGGCAGGGTTTAGCTTAGTTTATAACATACTGAAAGTTCACCAAAGTAGGGCCCCCGGAAAAGTGTTTTTCAAGATGGCGTCAAAAATGGCCAACGAAAGGTCTTAAAATGATCATAACTATGTAACTATTATCTCAATTTTGACGATCTTGGTGTCTTTTCCAAGGTTTGGGGGGGGGGGGGCAAAGAACACATTAGGATCATTAAAAATGATGTTGGTATATTATGTCAACACCTCCAAATGACCGAAAGTCCTTAACTACTGACTCAAATTTGATGATCTTGATCTCTATCCCCAGGTTTGGGAGGGGGGACAAGGAACACATTAAGAGAACTTTCGATGTCATTGAGCTGTTGAATCATTACGAAAATTAATTCACGACCTTCAGCTGTCCTCTATCACCTAATGCACAAACACCCCTGTTCATAGAATAAGTTTCAGATCGTTCAGTTTTGAGTGTCATCCCCCACCTCAGTATCGACCTGTATTGAGTGTTGTTTGAATTGTTACAATTTCCAGTTTGACAATGTCCATTTACTGCAGTGTAAGGGAGTCCATAGCGTTTGCAGCTGCATCGAGAGAACTTGCATCCCTCCGAAAGGTTTTGGGTCATAACTGAAATTAACTGATAAGTTCCCTGCTTCCATCCCTATTCAGTTAGGTCCATATTTGCCATCCCCGTCCATACCATAATTTGAAAGAACACACATGAAATCTTGTTGCGGGTGATGTTGGGGTAAACCGTAAAAGAATGATAGATGCTTCAGCAGTTGCCACTTTCCAGGTGAAAATGATATGGCACAGGGGTGATAGCGTATCATTCGATTTGCCATTAAATAGATCAACCATCAGGTCTTTGCCAAGATCTGGTATGTCCTCTTGGGATTTGTTTTGAGGGTGAATGCGCTAGCACAGGACTTCAATGACAGGATCAGCTTTCACTAATTTCTGGTAGGCGGACTTTTTCCCGATGCCTAAAATCCTCGAAATTGAATTACAGCCTGGGTAGACATGTATCAAAGAACAACTCGTTGCGGGCATCGTCTCCTAAAGGTTCATTCAACAGGTTAATGTTATACACTTCGTGTTATTTTGACTGCTTGTTTGAACGGAAGTAGATGGTCTTATTGTCTATTCTGGAGTAATGAAGAAGCAAGATCAGCAAATTTGTGACCATTCAAACAGCACTCTAGAGGTCGATACTGAGGAGGACGATGACACTCAAAACTGAACGCTCCGAAACTTATTCAATGATAGTGGACAGCTGAAGGTCATGAAGTCAACTTCATAATGATTCAACAGCTCAGTGATATCCTAAGTACTCTTAATGTGTTCTTTGTCCACCCCCCCCCCCCCCAAAAAAAAAAACCTGGCGATAGACATCGAAATCATTAAATTTGAGTCGATAGTTCTGGACTTTCGGTCACTTGGAGGAATTGGCGGCCATTTTTGACATAATATGACAACATCATTTTTAATAATCTTAATGTGTTCTTTGCCCCCACCCCCCACAACCTAGGAAATGACACCAAGATCACCAAATTTGAGTTGATAGTTTCGGTGGCCATTTTTGACGCCATCTTGAAAAAACACATTGGTAAACTTTTAGTATATTATAAAGTTCACTAAACCCTACCAGAATCAGCTGAGAAACCTTTTGTTGCAATTTTGTTTTGTTTCTTTTTGGGGGGGTGGGGGTGAGGGGGGTATTTTCCAAATATTGACCTATCACATGGATAGCATACCAGTGCAGGTTGTTGTACCAATCAAAGATGTGAAGATTAATGACATCCTAACGACTTTTGTGGGTCTGTTAGTCCTGTCATGTTTACTGCCATTTTTTTTACCCCTGCAACACGTTTGTTACCGATGTAATAAGATTGCGTATTGATTTCATGATGATATTCAATGATATATCCTCAATTGTGTAACACATTTCATAAATATTAGATGTTATCATTTCAATCATCACGCTTCTGTAAGTGAAATAAAGTCATTCAACTGTTTATCTTGCAAATCGAAATCATAGATCCAGTGTTATTATGTACATGTTATGTTGTTATGAAATATTAAATATGTTTGATGGAGACAGCTCTTTTGAACAAATAGTTTTTTAAAAATTCTGCGCTTAATTAGATTATTGTTATTAGTCCCATAAAAGTATTTGTCAGGTGGTTATTTCCAATAAAATTATGACAATTTTTGTATGTATGGAAATAATAGAAACATTCAATCTTACTAGAAAAATACTTGATTCCTTGACAGGCATCCCACCCATGCAGTGCATACAGGATAAAAATGTAAGGGTTTACCTAACCGGCAGCCCGACGATTATGGATGTCTGCTCGAGTGACATCAAAGGTTTCACGCGAAGATTATCTGATCTCTCAGCGATGGTGAGCGCTTTTATCTTGATACACTTGATGGTGAGCTTAAAGGTTCAAAGGTTTCCGAGATAACAAAAAAAAAAACAAGAAAAAAAAAAAAAAAAAAAAGCACGGAAAAGGACGTGGGCAGTGGGTAATCCATGAATTAATTAGACTTCAATATTTAGGATAAATGGACGCCGATTAAAGACAACATCGTTTTGTATTTGCAAGGAATTCTCCACCGGCTTCGCACCCGTTGCTATGTACCTTGTCAGCCAAGTCACGTGACCCAAACATGACTTCCTTTAGTGGATTATTATAACAGGGGTATTTCCTCGTGATTACAATGTTTTGAAACGAATTTGAAGCACAATTTAAATAGGATAAATAGCTTGAATATGGTTTTGTTCCAAATATATCATAAAATCCCACAGTTTGTTGATGGGAAGGTACCTTTAACATTTTGTCAACATTATATAGATGTTGGGATTCTTTATCAACATTTCAGGTAACTTACGTTTGGATAAACACATACATTCCTGATACATACAAATTGAAAACAAATAATTTGTCGAAATCAACACCGTGCGCGGCATCCCTAGTTGCATCGTTCTGTTCTAAGTTTTCGGACGCGTTAATATTTAATTGTAAACGGTGCCGTCTCTTGACATCATTGTGAGTAGTGATTCATACATGATACGGTTCACAATAGTACAATAGTGCTCAGTGATATGTTACAAAGTAGAATCGTAAACATCAGGACAACAAGATGGCGGACGTTTTACAGCTGCTAATATTAATTACAATCATATCATGTAATACAGGTAAATTTTCTTTTAAAATTTCACAAATCTATAATTATGTCACCAAGAAAATAATTTTAATAATTCTGAATAATATTGATCTTCATAAACTTCGGAAGTATATTTGTGCCCCCCACCCGATACTATATGTAATTCGGCGGTCTTTCTTTTGACCCGATATGTCACTAAATTATTAAGGATACATATATTAACTGATCCAGGCCATAATCAAGTTTTGATGGCGTCCAGTTTCTCTGATATTAATAGATTAGAACAGTTCAACCATAATTTGATTCAATCTGAAAATGGAGGAGTGAGATATAGTTTCGAACAAGCAGTACGGTGGTTGAAATTATTGCACACGTCTGTCAAACCTTCAAAGGCTAACAGCTTCGCTTCCTATTGAATAATTTGAATGAAATGAAATGAAATGGGGTTTAAGGTCCTACTCTTTTGCACCTAACCTGGGCTAATGGAAGACGGGCATACGCCATACAGTGTGCTATGAGGGAAATTTTGCCCGGGCAGTGGCGCTACGGCCTACTCTTATATCGAATTCCAACTCCCAAAACAATTATCCGTCATTTCCTTGCATCTGTAGACATTCCAAGAGCTATTTGGCTGATATTTTCATCTAAGTAAACGTTCGGAGAGGACATATTTGGGTCTGGAGGCACTTTCAGCGGTAAAAAATGGTACTGTCGAAAATTAGGGGGGGGGGGGCGGCCCTCACTGGACCCGCCTCTGTAAATGATCAGTTTGAGCAAGGCTTCATATATTACCGTGGATAAAGCCATTATAATTTGATATTTTAGCGAAAATGCAACTGACGCGTCTGGATTTTAAATAAGCCTTGTGTAAATCTTCTATTGAAGGTCTTTATTTTGACTGTGTTGTTTAAAGATACGAAAATTAAGATTTTAAAAAAAAGTTGGTCATTCTTGATATAAAAATTCAAAAATAGACGATAAAAAAGAAAGTATTGAAAATATCAGCCAAATTACTTCGTTCTGAGTCAAATTATCACTGTTTTGGTAAGATATGCGCGTAGTGGTAACTAGCGCACTGGTAGGTATATTTGCGACTTAGCCTCGCTTCTCCATTTAATTAAAAAATTTTAAACGTCGAACCGTTCTAATCTAGTTAATATTGCGATTATCCGATGTCATCCTCAGTTGATTATGGTCTTGTTTTGTTAATACATGTTTAATTAATAGTTTATATAATATTTCAGGCCTAACGAAAAACCTGCAATAGGCTGATGTACCTCTTGCATAATGTATGTTTAACGAGATCTATCGCCATTATACATGTATTTTAAAGAGTAAAACTGCTTGACCTTGTGTTAAAGAGAGAAAGAGAAGAGAGAGAGAGAGAGAGAGAGAGAGATGGGTTTAACCTCCACTCGACACAAACTAGGTCATTTTGGGACTAACATATGGTTTCATTTTATTTCAATAATTCGCTTGCGCGTAGGGGTCTTTAGCAGTGGGGGGAAACCGGAGTGCCCGGAGGAAACCCACGAGGTTGAGAAGGAGGCCCTATCTCCATGCCACATACGCTCACACCAGGGCTCGAAACCACAGCCGCAAGCCTTAGGTGACCGGTCAGCTAGAGGTCGCAGCGCGGCACTCTAGACCACTAGGCCATCCCAACTCCCCATTGTGTTAAAAGCCTTGTATTATACGGTGTCTGGATAAAAGAAAAATAACGTGTAGGTGAAATTTACCTTTCGTTTTCAAGTGCAGCATGTGGGTCATGCACCGTATAGACGTCTACAGGAACGGTAATAGATTATCAGGTCCCCCAACGAAAAAAAATGACCCGAAATCTTAAAAGTGTTACATGTCCGAATAAGCGGTTTTGACGTTCAAGTCCAAACGACTCATTATTTTGAGCTGAAATTTCGAGACAAGGTAAATACCAAACTGATCCCGCAGTGAATATTCGCTTGGCCGCTACAATCACTGATAAGCATGACATTGACGAGGCTTAATAAGTACGGCATATTAACTTTTTTACTCCGACAAATTAAATTCTCAAACATTTTTTTGAGGTAATAGAAAAATAAATAAAGACGTTTGAAGTATTTGTAGTTAAAAAATATTTCCTATTTAGTGTAAATAGGTATTAAAATGAGTAAAATGCATCATTTTGCCCGAAGCAGTTAGGTGTTAAGTAAACATTGCACGAGTCGTTGAGCCAATGACTACGAGGCGTGCAAGTCAACGCACGTGTTTTAGTCAGCCATCCGTTACAGGGATATTTCGTTGGTAATTTTCTGTGAAACAGGTTGGGTAAATACTGCATTATGCTATATATTGGCGTTTAAATTTTATGTGTACACGGACTTGTCTTTCTGAGACCCTGTTAAAATCGAAATAATACACAGAATATTAATGTCCGATCTTATTGGCTGCAGTCAAATTTTCATACTTCAACCCAATAAAACCGTTCACCTTGTCAATCTATGTGCATCTATGCGGACACACTTATTAGGGGATGCTCGATTCACAGTTCCGGAATTAAATTCCAAAACAGGTGTCGATCGAGTGAAAAGGAGAATGTCGGAGTACAAAGCATGTGTCGACTGTATAAAAAATATCTCAACCAATCATAACAGCTGAAACATATTTTTCACCTAGGAATACGTCACGATTCTACTCACTCCACCTCAGCTGTAGGGACTGGCAGAACTGTGACAGGACTGAATTCCGCGTCACTCGACTGTAACTCTGTCGATTCGGGACGTTCTGGACTGTGAATCGAGCATCCCCTATTTAGTCTCGGACGCCCAGAACCTCATAGTCTCGGACGTACAAATCTGATTAAAACACAGATCCTATTTCGCTTCGTTTTTATAATAGTTCAAAATTTCTTGATCTTTGTGACTGATTTGTTTTTTCAGGTGACGTCTTTTATTCCAATACTTATGGATTCGGGAGATTCCTCAATATCTCCCTAGTAGATCATTTTACCATCAATGCTAAATTCACCGGAAACTTGAACGTGGCTTTCTATAGTATTTCCAGTAGATTACTTGGCATGTATCTCCACGCATCGAAATATGCTATAATTGGTTATCCTGCAACTAATTTCCCGGTGCCACTCCCCTCTCCAACCGAGTACAACACATACTGGTTTAAGTATGGAAATGACAAACTAATATTTGGTCTGGGCTCGGAACCAGAAACTGATATACTAGGTGAACTGCCTATGAATACGAATAGTGCGGTAATGTACGCTGCATTTAGTGCTTATCAACCCAACGAAGTCTTTGTGAAATTTCCAGATACAGCGAGTAAGTATACTTCCGACATTTAAAGTTTCCATGACAACACCAGGCGCGGATCCAGGATTTTTTGCAGGGGGGGGGGGGTCTAGGTTTGATAATTGCTTAACTAATTGCGCTCAACCGATTAACGGGGGGTTTGGTAAATTAGATTCAATTTGGTTCATTCTGACGTATTTCCGGAAGGTAAATTCCAAAATTACAGGTCTAAATCGCCAATAAGATCGCATAAAAAATTTTCAAGTCTGAGCAGGGGGGGGGAGGCGGACTCCCTGGACCACCCTCTGGATCCGCGCCTGAACACTTGATATCATTATAATAATAGAAGATGGTTGGATAAACAAAATTTGAGCGAATATGTAAAAAATGCACAATATTTAGGGTTTAGATAAAGGGCTGAAAATTCTGGACTTCGAATTTTGTCTCATAGTTTGGATTGTTCGTACTTGGTTTTATTTTATCTTATTAAACAAAAATAGATAATGGAATGGGAACATGTTGACAATTTTATTTAAATTATTTAATGCTGGGCGGAGCTATGGTCGCTTGAAGAACGGTGTAGTCTCCTTTGTCATTGCTATCGTTGGTACGATATTAAGCAAAAGTCTTAAATTAAAGTATCCACTGGCAAGCGTATTTACATTCGTCCCAAATTAAATTATCCACTGGCAAGCGTATTTAAATTCGTCCCAAATTAAATTATCCACTGGCAAGCGTATTTAAATTAAAACCATCCGACGATCCGGAGGGTTGACTATGTGCTTGCATGTGAATAAGTGTGAAATAAATGTGTATTTATATAACATTTGAGAACAATCCTGTAGCTCTTACATAATATATCTTTAAGCTTTGACGTAAACATTTCAACTTTCGATTTATGAGGCGCACCGATTTAGTCGTCTTCCAAGGAGGCCAAGAAGCAGTAGTAGGACTATAAAAGTCTTGGTGGTTAAAGCGAGAATTTCATATTTTCTAAGAAAGTCAAATGTCTTTTGCTCAATAGAGAGAGAGAGAGAGTTTAACGTCCACTCGACACAAACTAGGTCATTTCTAGACTAACATAAGGTTTTAATTTTATTTAAATAATTCGCTTGCGCGTAGGGTTCTTTAGCAGTGGGAGGAAACCCACGAGGTTGGACAGGCGTCTCAAGTAAGACCTACAATAGGCAGATTTAGCTCTTGCATAATGTATGTTTAAAAACATTGAATTCCTTTAGATTTTTGGTCACTTATTAATGTAATCAATATCGATAACCCAGAGATAATTTTGTCCTTCATTTATCTCTGGTAAAAGACACCGGCCATTAATTTAGATAACTTTTCAGGCCTAAAAAAGACGTGCAATTGGTAGATTTATCTCTTACATAATGTATGTTTAATAACATGTTTTGAACATCGCATAAAATTATTTTAAATTCACCTTTCAGAATTCACCGATAATCCTGGATTTCGCCTCCATATCGCCCGCAATCCGACGCCAAGCTTGTTATCTGTGGAAGATGTACTGTCCTGTGCACTAGCCTGTCTGTCAAGCGATGAATGCTACGCATTTAATTACAAAAGCAACACTCGGCAAGACAATTGTCAATCCATTCGTGCAAAAGAGGTCGATTATGTAGTCCCATTTACCATCGCTGTAGATACGGAATGGTCTTATTTTTATTTGTATAGCCATTAAAACTGTCTACACACCTTTTGATTAAATCTGTGGAAAACACTCGCGGTTTTCTACATGAAAGTTTGTATCACTGTTTCATTTACGGAACGTATTACTTTAGAGGTGTAAATTCTCTCTTCGGATAGAATATACTTCAAATGATTCTTCAATATACATATTTGATCACACAATACCGACAGGCCAGTTACTGTACTAAATTCGTTAATATACCGGAAGATAAATAAATACATCCTCGGTGTGCGCAGTGATCTCGTTCCGGTGTCAAGATAGAAATATGCCATGTTGTTTATTATAAGATTGGAAAAAGAGCAGACAGGAAGTTACGTCATAGCGAGAAGTGTTTGTTATGCTGTAAATGTACCTGATTACCACTGTCCAAAACCCCCACAAAAGCAGGAAATGACGTGATAGCGGGTAGTGTATGTTGTACAGTATAATATGTACCTAATATGTTACCACTGTCAAAAGTAACCCAGGAAGTGACGTCATAGCCAGTAGTGTTTGTTGTACAGTATAATATGTACCTGATTATCACTGTCAAGGCGAATAGTGATTGCTGCAGGGTATAATATGTAACTAATATGCTACCACTGTCAACATAAAAACAATAGTGGTCTGTAACCGTATATGTTAATTGAGTTAATTTTCCAGTTACGCCCCTCCATCTATATAACCGTAAAATCCACTCAAACATTATATTTATAATATTATGCATTTAATTTTTACACGGGTCCCAGAACTCACTTCATCGGGTGCCCCACAATTGTCAGTAGAGTAAAATACAGTAAGTCTAGACTTGATCTCAAAAAGAGCGAGTGAATCCGATCAGCTCCGATCGGGTAGCTTCCTTGTGCGGAATGTGATGGGCTCCAATGGGTCCGGGGCACGAGGGCCAATTAAACCTCATTTTGTATGTCTAAAGGGTATATATATATGGTATATATGGTAATAATTATTACAGATACTAGCATCTGATGAATAGCAGGAAATTTTTGTGCGGGATGTGGGTCCCTAATCCGAATATTTTTCGGACACTTCGAGTTCTGCTTTCCTCCCCCTAACAGACACGAAGCCCTTACGCCTATTTGTTCATTCATATCTCGCAGAGGTATTCTCTCGTTTTCCTTCATATTCATGAAGTCTTATGAACGCAATGCAGGAAATACATGTATATGGATTTGGTTCTTGATTAGGATATATGTCAAACGGCGCCTAATTGTGTAGATAGTGTAATATATTAAAGTGCATTTAAAATAAAAATGAAAGTTACAATTGGAAAAAAGAATATACGGTAGCAGAAATGTAAGACGTGACAGATCCCTTGGTAGTTGAAATCCGAAAGAAGAGTAGGTTGTAGGTCGGGCAAGATTTCTCGCATTAACAGCCCATTTACTATCTTGAAATCTGTTTGGTCATTGGCTGAATTTTAAATTCTAAAAGTAAGTGTGGAACAACTTAATAGAAATCAGTAATAACAAGAAACTGAAGACATCTCAGTGGTGTACACAACTGTGCATCATTGTCACAGAACTTAGTTAAAGACAAAAAGATAAGTATATTGTATTACTATCTCTACAATAATATTAAATTAGATAAGATTTTATTATTTGAATAACTTCATTTAACTATTCTTTTGCCTTGGCTTTTATATGTACATTTTTTTTGCATTTATTGCAAGTGTGATCAAACCTCACGACAAGGATGCAATGGAAAATATTTTTGAAATTGTTGGAAACAAATAGTTGAATGGGGGAAGAACAAAAACAAGGTGAAGAGGACGAAGAGACAGAGAGCGAAATGGGGTTTAATGTCCACTCGAGACAGACTTGGGCATTTCGGGACTAACAAGGAGACAGCTGCAGAAGAAGGAATGAGGGGAGAATGATGGATAATTTGTATGCCTGATAACGACCAGTGAATTCTTGTTGAAACGTCGTGTGTATATAATATAGTGATTCAAAGTGATTGTTATCTATAGAACTGTGTTGTGTTATATGGATGAATACATTTTATGATTGAAACATCATGTATACAATATAGCGATTGTTATCCATAGATCTGTGTTATATGGATGAATAAATTTTATAATTGAGAGGGAGAGAGAAATGGAGTTTAACGTCCACTCAACACAAACTAGGTCATTTTGGGACTAACATATGGATTAATTTTTATTTCAATAATTCGCTTGCGCGTAGGGGTCTTTAGCAGTGGGAGGAAACTGGAATACCCGGAGGAAACCCACGAGGTTGAGAAGGCGCCCCTATCTCCATGCCACATATGCTCTATGCTCACACCAGGGCTCGAAACCACAGCCGCAAGCCAGAAGTGACTGGCCAGTTAGAGGTCGAAGCGCGGCACTCCAGACCACTAGGCCATCCCAACCCACCTTTTATAATAGAAGATTTAGCTTGTGTTGTTAATGTATGTACTTTGTGCTGCCTGCAAGATATCCTTAATTTCTACTATCTAGAGAAAATCTTGGCTGTTTCTGCTGGAGAGACTTTAAGAAAGGGCAATAAGGAGGAAATGGGTTTTAAATGAAATGGGGTTTAACCTGGGCTAATGGAAGAGGGCATATGCAATACAGATGGGCATACGCCATACAGGCTCTACGGCCTGCTCTATCGAATTCCAACTGTCAAGGGATCTTTTACGTGCACGCCAACGGACCTTGGTTTTTCGACCATCCGAACGACTAGGCAGCTGTCCTTGTCAGTCCCGCTGTTCTGCATCACTGACAAGAGGAAAACAAGCCGGAGATCTCAAGATTTCGTCAAAGTCTCGAGATGTAAACAGCGCTAACCCTAATCCTAACCCTGGACCAAGCTCAACCCTTACCCTAACCCACAAATAACAGTGGGTATCAAAATATTTAGCACGACGCCGAAGATCGAGTATTGTGCGTAGTTGACCAAAGGTTGACGCAACGGAGCTGAAGTGCTATGAAACCCAATTGCATTTCTTTCCAAATATATGAAGCATACCCTGCCTCAAATACAACAACCCACACGATATAAATGGGACTATAACATCTACCTTTAACCGTTAATTTTAATATCACTATGAAAATGTTATAATGTAACAATTAAAGGGACAATAACACTCTTGCTGGCTTCGCAGCCCCGGAAAATAAATAATAGCCTTATTCTAAGTACTAGACGTTTAAGTGCCCTACATGTTGTGTAAATTATCCATTACATCCTATTTTACTTGTCCAGAGGGTTCGAAAATATTTTAAAATCAAAGACACTTATTCTAAGTACTAGACGTTTAAGTGCCCTACATGTTGTGTAAATTATCCATTACATCCTATTTTACTTGTCCAGAGGGTTCGAAAATATTTTAAAATCAAAGACACTTTAAAAGGTTTGCGTAAGGCTTTTCAAACCATTTAGTTGAATTTTTCAAATTTTTTAAATTAGGTGTGTAAAGATGAAATTTGTATCATCAATTAATTTGAATATTGTAAAATAATACAATTTGTTGACCAGAATAAAGATTGGGACATATTATTCAGTTACAACAAGAGTGGTTCTGAGTCTTTAACACGTCCTGTATGTTGTGATATGCTATAATTGTCTTGTTCAACTGAGTATTTTATGTATTTTATTAGCTATTCGCATACACACCTATAGTCATTTCATCTACATATCTTTTATAAAGAGGTCAAGTTTAATAAACTGTTTCATTCAAGAATCTTGTAATCCCGGGGAATTTACTGTTTACTGTGATATATATATAAATGACGTCAAAATATTCAGTGAATATGAAAATCCCGGGGAATATCTTATCAAAATATACTCTCCCCAAAAAGAAACGCAAAGTTACATTTCGTCGTCGGTATATCATCGCTCTACCATCGCCTTGTTGCAACAAGAACCGCGACACATCGCTGAACCAAACAGCTCTTCAGTGTTGCTGTGTCCATACCGTCAGTGCCTGATCCATTAAAGTTGGATTTCAAGGTGTTGGCGTACTCCAAAACAGAAGGTCTAACGGGGACGTCTGCCTCGTTATTCGGTTTACCTACTGTCTGGTACGAGATTCTACGCCGTCCGGGAATTGCTGCTGCAGTAGAGGTCGATGTTGAAAACCATTTACGCCAATGACGTAACCGGAAGTGACGATCCAGGACTGGTGGGTTCACTCTTGTTTGGCCTGAGCTAGGGCGGTAACGTGTTGAACTTTGTTGTCGGTACCCATTCCAAAGGCGAGAAATGGAACCAAGATAAACATTCAGCCTGGCTACATCTGTCTTGGATTCACCTGCTTGTAATCGTCCAATATCTTTGTTGTGTTGGTCTTCGTTCAGATATGGCATCATTTGGTTCGTTGAGTGTTTACATGTGCATCTGATTTGGAAACCGAGAACCCCGGGATTTAAAAGACCTTAGATCTAGGTGCCATGCGAAAAACTCGCGAAGTTGTTAAATTCGTGTTTCTTGGTGCAATCAAGCGATAACAAATTTCGACAAAAAGGATGACCAGTCACAATTATTGACCCTACCTTTAAAATCAATAATGGATTTCTTTTATCCTTACATAATGGCATTGAAAACAAGTAAGATTTACCGAAACAACGACCTCGTTCAAACAAAAAATTGGTGAAAAATGGGTTGTGCGTTTCTTTTTTTGAAGAGTATACATCACCAATAAAGTTGGCAGAATGTCGCGTACTTAGACGTAACCCGGGTCGTTTTTATCTATACTCGTGGCGTATGTTAAAACAGACATATTTTTAGATAAAATATATACAGAGAGGGAGAAATGTGGTTTAAAGTCCACTCGACACAAACTAGATCACTTCGGGACTAACATATGGTTCATTTTATTTCAATAATTCGCTTGCGCGTAGGGGTCTTTAGCAGTTGGAGGAAACCTGGGGACCCGCAGAAATCCCACGAGGTTGGACAGGCGATCCTACTCCTTGTCACGTACAACCGGGGATTCGGAACCGCGCCAGTTGACTCAATGATAGGCTTTATGATACAGCACGCACGTACTAGTCATTCGGCCATCCAACCCCCCTAGATACAATAGATTCAGTTTGGATGAGATACTTGTCTAAGCTTGCAACAATTGTCAAGTTATCCAGGTTATTTCGCATGATTGTCTTCATTTAATTTGATTTGTTCAATTTACAAGCTTAAATGTTAATGGTTTGTTTTAAAAACCTAATTAAACATTGTTTTAAAATAATGCCTTTTATTTCACAATTAGCTTGTCTAAGACATATCAGTCCTGATCAGATAACTCGTTTAAAATACCATCTTAATTTAATACAGTTTTCAATTCTTGTTTAATTAAACTTGCATTATGCAAGAGCAAAATCTGCCAATTACGAGTCTTTCTTTAGGCCTGAAATGTTATCAAAATTATCAATTAGACATAAATTAACTTATCCAGACTATGATAAACTCTCGATGTAAAGGCTAGCCTTCGATGTAAGCTGGATTAGATTCAAATATGCCGCTGAACGGCCATTGTAATTAAATCACAACATTGGATAATCGAGACTACTCTGTTTATATTAATGAATTAATGATCTTAGTAATGATGACCGAAGCTATGCAGAAATTTCACGCTAATAGTTAATCAATTTGACTGAAATTTTCAACAAATTACCTTTACACTAAATAGTTTTTAGCTATTATAGTGAGAACTGCCAACTCTTTATCTTATCTCCCATAATGTATCTTTAATGGTAAAATTTTGTACAATGTTTTCCACATGTGAACATATATTTTATATATAGCATAATCAATTTAACATGCATTATAGACTGGCCCAGTCTCTTCTATTTATTTTACATTTCGATTTATATAAAAGTAGTAATTTTTAGTAAACCAACACTTTCGTTTCCATTTGTATGAAAAAAAAATTGAGTAAACCTGTAACCAGCACCAGAGACTGGACAATTTGCGAGCTTCACAATAAAATGGGCGTTTCTTGTCCTGTTTTACGTTGTTCCTTATTTGGAATGATTGACAGTTGTCAAGCAAGCCCCGAGTCACGTGACACGAATTTGTAAATGTGATGTCTAAGATAAATTAAGTTCGATATTTACCTTCATGAATCATGCGTCTCGAATGGAGTGCAAAGCAGTCATGCTGAAACCGTCTGCGGGCTGGTGTCACGTTTTTGTTTCCATTCGCCATTCGGCTTCGTCCCGATACGCATGAACTGGCTTCGTTAAGTTGTTATAATGATGTTGTGTGTAATTATTTATGTTCATTCACCTCATCCCATACGTTGTATCCGTTCATTCGACAGATATTATCATATTGTCCGTCAACAAAATTCTTAGATCGTTAAAGTATCACTAAATAACAATAACTGTTATTCACAACAAACATCTCGCACCTTCACCAGTTTGCCAGTGCAAATGCAGTAATCCCGTGCACGACGTCACACGACCTACATAATGCAGATTGACCTACTAGATGAGAACGAAGCTCTATTTGCCCAGTCTCTAGAGATTACGTTTTTTTTTTCGTTTTTTTTTTTTAGAGGACTGGCCAATTTTTGGTGTGTGGAGAAGACTGGCCACCAGTCTACATGCATTATACAAGAGCTAACTAAATCTGCCTATTGCTGGCCTTTCGAAAGGCCTGACATGTTTTCCAAATCATTTATTAAACATTAATTAACTGATTCAATCCATAAACAACTGTCGATGGCATCACAACTGTCCGATATTTAAAAATAGATTAGAATAATTCAGCCATATTTTGATTTAAGCTAAAAATGGATAGGCCTAGCTGGGCGATGGACGGGACCTCGTTTTTTGGTCCCATCAGAACGACTAGGCAGCTCTCCTTATCAGGCCCTCATTCTGCATCACTGACAAGGGGAAATCACGCCGGAAAATCGAGATGAACTTTCTCGGATAATGCAGGGATCGAACACTCGACCTCCAGGCTAGCGAACCAGCGCCTTATCCACTGTGATCCCCCCTCCCGACATTCCAAAAGTGAAAACAAAACTGATTTATTACATCTAGTTGACAAAATAAAACACTAATTTTGCTTTTCGTTCATTTGAATACCAGGAATTTGTATAACATCGGTGAGGTGTATTCCCACGAAGGCGCCGTTATTGACGGTGACGAATTAACGGAGGTCGTTTTCGACGCCTTCGTGGAAGTCCAGCTTTCGGGGATTAAATGGATTTTAAATGTAACAATGGAGTTATAGATTGTTATAAGAATGTACACCTTCATAATCCAGGGGCGGATCGAGGAATTTTGAAAGGTGGTGTCGGGGGCGCCGCAAAATGATTGCACTGACCGCGGAGACGGGGCACGCCGCTGAGAGGGGGGGGGGGAATCCCCCAAGAAAATTATCAGTCATTTCCTTGCATCTGTAGCCATTCGGACATATCTGGGTCTGAGAAAAGGCACTTTCAGCAGTAAAAAGGGCACTGTCGAAAATTAACTTAACGTTTTAAAGGGACAATAACACTCTTGCTGGCTTGACAGCTCCAGAAAATAAACAATAGCCTTATTCTAAGTACTAGATGTTTAATTGTCCTACCAGTTGTGTAAATTATCCATTAAATTCTATTTTACTTGTCCAGGGGGTTCGAAAATATTCTTAAATCCCACTTACACTTGAAAAGGTTTACGTTAGGCTTTTCAACCCTTAAATTTTTTTATTTTAGGTGTGTTAATATGAAATTTGTATCACCAATTAATTGGAATATTGTAAAATAGTAGTACAGAATAAAGATTGGGACATATTATTCAGTTACATCAAGAGTGGTATTAATTTAATTTCTCCAAATAAGACATCCTCTCTTAATTCCTCGTCTTCGAGTCTACTGTTTAATTCCCGGAGATGGCATTGAATTTAGGCATATTTATATCTCTTCCTTGGTTGTTCCTGTCTGTCCCCCAACATACTGCACGATTCTAATATTTTGCTCTTGTGAAAATGCGATCATTTCATGAGACACAACCGGTTGGCATATGACACACCGGTTGGCATATGACACAAGCGGTTGGCATATGACACACCGGTTCAAAAGCGAAAGTATCCATCTACAACATTTAACGAAAATAGTAATAGCAACATACTGCCAACAAAACACATCCAGCGAACCCAAGAACTAAAGTTACTTTATCTGGTCCCCGTTCACCACCGTTTCTTGTGTACCTTTTCGCTCGCTCCCGCAATCGCAAATCCTTCAAATAGTCAAACTCTTCATCCTCCACCAGACTTGGTTTCCCCTCCCTCTCCTTCACGGCCTGCACGTACATTTGCTTGGTGTAATATTGACCATTGTTAATCTGCATGGTTTGTCTGACCAAATTCATTATAACTCTGAGTTCTGGTCCGGGAACTCGGTTGTTAATTGCTGCAATCCGTCCGCCGGCTTCCCGGATAAGCTGTTTCAGTTCAGACGGACTGTCATCAAGATGCTGGTCAATCGTTGAACCATCATAATCCAGTGAATCTTTACCGGTGAAAATAAACACTGCGTATTTCATGAAATCCTGCCCAAACCAATATTTGAGATGTTTGATTATGTCCATCTCTTCCTGTGTAAATCTATCAATCTTCAGGACAAGCAGGAACACGTGCGGACCTGGGTATGAAAACTCTATACATCGTGTAATTTCTTCAAATGTCTCCGTGATCGAAGTTGTAGTGTCAGCAATTCCTGGTGTATCGACAACAATTAGGGTGGTTCCGTCTGTTAGTGTTTTCGATGCATGACGACACCCGGGTTTCGATGTAGTGGAGCTCTGTAACGAAGTGGATTTAAACTCTTTTCTCCCAAGCAAATTGTTTCCCAGTGAACTCTTTCCTGTGCCTGCTTTTCCAAGTAGCACTAGTCTTATATCTGAAATATAGAAATAAATTGAAAGACTCTTAACACGATCTGAACATATGACAATGAAAGGGGAAAGAGAGTTAAAGCGAGAATTTTTCTTATTTTCTAAGAAAGTCAAAACATAATTCTTCTTCTCAATAGGCTGTCACCACATTATTATACGATCATAGGCATTATTTCCCACACTTAAAATTATTGAAAACGGAAATAATAACACAATTACCTCCCGTGTTTTCTATTCACCCCATGCAATAACTGTCTTCAAACATTATATTTTTGCCAATTTCTCAACTGGCAATAGTGAATTATGAGACCATTCATTAACAAGTAGAACTATTTATAGATATCACCTATTTGAAGGCTTTATTTTAATACATTCTAAAAATATAACTTAAAAATATGAAAATGTCGCTTTAAATGGTCATTTCAACAGTAACATACTGTTCAATTTTATTTCAATTTTAATAAATCTTTATGGTGACTATTTGTGTTCGTTGACAATTCACTTCTACAGATACAACGTCGATGATAAGGCATGAATTCCGCTTTATTGTCGTATATAACTTGCATTTACTTTCAGTTACAGTGTCCAATAAGTTTGGTCCACTTGTCATTAGTTCTGTCTTCTTCTAAACCTACAAATCTCTCGTAATCTGGAAAAACCTAGTAACACTGTTGAATGTAAATTTGAGAAAACAAAGGAAAACTGTTTTGTTTCAGAATAAAGCTACTGAATATAAAACCAATTTTATTTTTTGTTTTTAGATGAAGATAATTAGAAGGAGAAAGAAAAAAAAACTATTTTAATAGACATACATGTGTACTAAGTCCAAATATGGGTATAACTCAATTTTAACCTAAATTTGATTTGCTACGTTTTTCCAGATTACGAGAGAAGTAAGGGACTGAATGGAATATGTGTATTTGATATTATACGGAGCAACTGATTTTGTTACAGTGTTACTGATACTGATGCTGTTACGTTACTAATGAAAATCGTTATGATTGCTCGATGTTCTTCCCTGTAATGGTGCCACGGCATGCGATTGTATTGTGGTCTTGGTGCGCAGTCGCCAGAGCGTCACATTAGTGTATGTAAACGAACACTTAACAGGCCAGGGGCGGATCCAGGATTTTTAGAAAGGGGGGGGGGGCGGTTGCGCCCCCTCTAGATCCGCTCCTGTAGGCAGACTTCATAGAGAAATCTTTAATGTCGGCGAGTCTGCTGAGGACCAATATCAATGGTAAAGATGCTGCTCTGCACCGGCGGGCATAATGACAACAGGCATTCGCAATGTTCACGCAGTGTGCTATGAAAGAATTTCCCACTGACAGCGTCTGTATATTTTTTTTATAAATCCTAATTCTCTGTTTGTAAATCTAAAAATCCTATATATTTTTGTAAATCTATAATCTGTTTCATAAATCCTATATATTTTTGTAAATCTATATATATTTTGTTATAAATCCTATTATTTTCGTAAATCTATATACCTTTATAAATTATGTATATTTTTGTAAATCTATATGTATTTTGTAAATTTAATAGAGAATCTCCAACGAGTGTTTTTTGATATCAAAAAATACCAACACAAGTTTATAAAGTAAAATATAATCCTTTGGTATTGATTTCACCTTTACTGAACGGTTGCGCCCCCTCTAGATCCGCTCCTGTAGGCAGACTTCATAGAGAAATCTTTAATGTCGGCGAGTCTGCTGAGGACCAATATCAATGGTAAAGATGCTGCTCTGCACCGGCGGGCATAATGACAACAGGCATTCGCAATGTTCACGCAGTGTGCTATGAAAGAATTTCCCACTGACAGCGTCTGTATATTTTTTTTATAAATCCTAATTCTCTGTTTGTAAATCTAAAAATCCTATATATTTTTGTAAATCTATAATCTGTTTCATAAATCCTATATATTTTTGTAAATCTATATATATTTTGTTATAAATCCTATTATTTTCGTAAATCTATATACCTTTATAAATTATGTATATTTTTGTAAATCTATATGTATTTTGTAAATTTAATAGAGAATCTCCAACGAGTGTTTTTTGATATCAAAAAATACCAACACAAGTTTATAAAGTAAAATATAATCCTTTGGTATTGATTTCACCTTTACTGAACCTGATTACATTACAGCGGAGTGATACATCATGTTTTGACAGCAGTTTACCTATTGCAAAGTCCTATATATTGATACAGTATTTCCTTCAAGGTCAATTAAATAAAAACAGTTTCTTTTTAACAAAAAAAGGAGTTACTTTTATTTAAAATTTCTGGTTTCTTTAAAATAAAAGAAAGTACTTCTTGTTTGATTGACCAATCAATTTCACATAAAGCTACGGAGATATCGCAGTAGATTATGTAATATATCACACAAGCGATATCTACTGTCAAATGTGTTATTGGGTGATAATATGGTTTTCAAAAATCCTTCAATTTTTTTAATCCTATACAAATGTATATTTTTGATATATCCTAAATATTGTCGAGTTTATATATGTGTTGAAAATAGCGTATTGTTTATCCCCACACTCTGCCCGTGGAATAATTTGGTATGACACAATCATGGGAGATAGCATGGCTAAGCGGTTAAGACGCTGGTTCGCTAGCCTGGAGGTCGGGTGTTCGATCCCTGCATTGGCCGAGAAAGTTCATTCAGAATTTCTGGTTTGGTTTCCCCTTGTCATTGATGCAAGACGGAGGGGGGCTGACAAGGACAGATGTTTAGTCGTTCGGATGGGACGAAGGAACGAGGTCTCGTGTACAAATTGACAGGCACGTAAAAGATCCTTGGGCAGTTGGAATTCGATATAAGAGTCGGCCGTAGCGCCGCTGTCCAGGCAAAATTTACCTCATAGGTTGTATGCAGAAAAATAGGAAGTTAAACCCTTTTTCATTTCATTTCATGGTGTGACACAATCATATTACGTGTACAGTAAAATCTTACCTGAATTCATAGCGTGTTGTTGTCGATTTGTATCGTGTAATACAATAATAAATGACGCGTGCAGTGTAGGGCGCTTAATACATTTTCTCCGACAATCACCGTATTCCTAGAAAGACGAAGGTTGTATTTATAGACGGAGCTTAATGCAAGTTCAAGGTTATAATAAAAAGTATTTATAGGCCGGACTAGATTTATATACGTTTTAAACAGTAAGGGGTGCATGTGTGAATGTAGACAAGATAAATCTAGGTAAGAAATCGTGAAGACGAGCTCAGTTATTCTCTGTTCATTGGTGATTAAGAATACAGACTATTACCGGTAAGTACCATTGAACGAGAGTAAACAGAGAGGGAAATGGGGTTTAACGTCCACTCGACACAGCCTAGGCCATTTCGGGACTAACATATGGTTTAATTTTAAAACAATAATTAGCTTGCGCGTAGCAGTCGGAGGAAACCGAAAGACTCGGAGAAAACACACAAGGTTTGAACAGGCGATCCTACTCCTTGTCACGTACAACCGGGGATTCGACACCACGCCAGCTGACTCAATGACAGGCTTCGTGATATTGCGCGTACGAGCTAACCATTCAGCCCCCCCCTACAAGAGATTGTCGAGGCGTGTAAACAATTACATTTTGTATAACCATTTCGGTGGATTAATAGACGTTCAAAATAAACTATATAGAATGTATACAGTGGATGCACTTTATATCTTTCTAATTTATATCATTACCCCGTTTCTAGGGTCTTAATATCAAAAATTACGCTAATAAAATTCCTAAAGCTCGACGATGACAAAACAGGATTCTAGTTGGCTGCAATGTAACACAGAAAGTTCTGAAATTGACGTCACAATGATTATCGGATTTAAAAGAAACGTTTGATATCACCGTTGCGCCGTAATTGGATTAAAACTGCCAAACAAAATAGCCGCCACTTGGTTCCTGTCGATATTTGCAATATCGGATCCTAACTTCCTGAATATTTGCCCCTATTTTATGTTTGAGATCAAATTTCGTGGAAATCGGACAAAAGCTGCCGGACAAATTGGCCGTCCCTCGTAACGCGAATAGTGTAAAAAAATAAATATGGTTTATCAAGGTCGTGGGCCCACTAGAGGCCACAATTTATATCTGATTGTGATGAAACTTTAAGTTTATGTAGAAATCACAAAGATCCTGGTTCTTGTCAATACTAGCGATATCCGAACGTAACGGCCTGATTGTTCGAAAAATCACATTTTTAGCTTGTGAGAGTTCTCTTTCCCTTCCCATATTTGCGCACTTCAGATCATAACTATATGGATTATTGCCCCTGATTGCCTGCAAAATCGCGATTGATTTAATTTGTTCTCTATCAATCCCTTGGAAAATGTGTGCGTATCCTGCATGGCAGCCGCTGGTTTCTTGTTACGATTCTTTAATTCCTGGCAGATCTAGAATCTTTTTTAATTGTCTTTTTTTTAAGTGACCGAGGGCGTTGAATTATCGGTGTTCTATAAATTATTTACAAGTATTTGTTGATAGAATTGGAGAGGTGATATAAACGGGCGCGGATCCAGGGGGGGGGGGCAGGGTGCCGTGCCTCTCCCCCCCCTCAGCCCCAGTGACATAGTTGATTTCATTTTCGTTTGCTTTGTTACTGTTGTAGTTCCCTTATCTGCAACGTATTACCCTTTGCTCCAATGTGTGCCCAATCCCCCCCCCCCCCGATCAAAATCCCACATCCGGGCCTGATATAACATTTTCTGTTTAGAACGGGAGAGGACTGTGGCCAGATTATATGCTAATATTAAAGGAAGATACATATTATTACCTTCATCTATTTCTTTGCAAAACCGTCTAGATTAAATATAACTAATTTACATCTGCATATAAACACAAACTGGAAGGTATAGAAGGGTTTGATACATGTTTCTTTAATTCGACTCCGCCAGGCGCCAAAACGTATACCCCGACTACGAAGTCCAAGCTACTATACCCATTCAATACCTATTATTTTTCCGATTTAGAAATATATACACATTTCTTTTTTAGTGTTACGACTGACGATGGCTACTAGCGACAATGAAGGTGAGTAGACTGTTATAAATCTGTATTAAAAAGATTAGAATAATCGTAAAGTTGCTTTACATTTTTCATGGTATACAGAGCGAAAATTTCCTATCTTTAAATTATATTTTTAAAATGTATCAAAACAAAGCCTTAAAATAGATGGTATCTATAGGTCTAGAGTGCCACGCTTCGACGTCTAGTTGGCCGGTCACCTCTAGCTTGCGGCTGTGGTTTCGATCCCTGGTGTGAGCGTATGTGGCATGGAGATAGGGGCGCCTTCTCAATCTCCGGACGCTACGGTTTCCTCCCACTGCTAAAGACCTCTACGCGCAAGCAAATTATTGAAATAAAATTTTATAAACCCACATGTTTGTCCCGAAATGACCTAGTTTGTGTCGAGTGGACGTTAAACCCCATTTCTCTCTCCTCCCCCCCATTAATCCAATAATTCACTATTGCCAGTTTCATATTTAAATTATATTTTTAAAATGTATTACAACAAAGCCTTAAAATAGATGGTATCTAACCGACATTATTATTTTTAGAGCTCAGCGACTGTCGAGTGCATTCATCGCCCCCCCCCCCCCACGGAAATAGTAGGTTAGACACTTGGCTAGTACTGATAGTGATCTTTGTATTTATATCCAGCTGTCCTGCTATTGTAGAACAAAGCTCAACTCAGCGACGCGAAAATCCGCCCAAACTCTTAAACTACGTTGACGCAACGTAAAAATTGTAACAACATATACATTAAATTACATTGATAAAACAGTAATAATAATAGATTAGGGGAAACCGCTAAATCATTAATATTTTTATGGTTTCACTATTCGTTATGCTTGTTACCGCACCGATTTTAGTTATGATAATCGAGGAAATTTGGCTCTCGAGGGACAGTGGAGTAAGGGGAGGTCACGATAAGACGGGACTGGCACCTAAACACAAATCCCACAAAGATGACATCTACCAAACTAGCAGGATAGTGGAGTAAGGGGGAGTTACGGTCAGACGGGCTCGGCACCTAAACACTATTTCGCCGAGGAAGCAGATACCAAACCCATAGAGTGAGATAGTGGAGTAAAGGGAGGCCACGATAAGACGGGCCTGGTAGAAACACTAATCCCAAACGGTGACATCTACCAAGCGATATGTTTTATATTAAATAAAGGGAAGAACTTCCCACTAAACCCAATCTACGGCCTAAGGCCAAAATGGAAAGATTGCAAAATCATATTCTAAAAAACAGGAATCAGCTTCGGCTCTCCTACGTCTTGTCTGCAATATCACTTATGTGGAAGCAGACGTTAAACACCAAGAAGATAGATAGATAGATAAGCTTGTTTAATTTTCGGTTCATAGTGGATAAATTTGACTGAAATTTTCATCAAAGTGCCTTAACATTATCGAGATTTTTACTATTACAGTGAGAACTGTCGATCTCGTTAGCAAATCTCCTATAATGTATATTTAAAGGTGAAATTTCTATACGGGTATGCTTGCTCTCTTTTTAGAATGTATGACATTTCTTCTCATTCTGGAGTTCACACATCTATCAAAATTGTGTTGTACTTTTGCTTCTTCGGATTGCAGCCTCGATTTACTGTAGAGTTATGACAGTTGCATTTTATTTTTCAGAAATTAGGTTGGTTTTGGTCGGTAAAACTGGTCGAGGTAAAAGTGCATTAGGAAACAGTTTACTGCGGTCTCAACACTCTTTTAGGTCATCAGCGTCGGGAGGATCGGTTACATCCAAGTGTAGTATCAATCATCTGGATATGCAGAATGGCAAGAGGTTGGTTGTAGTTGACACGCCGGGTTTATTCGATACTCGGGTTAGCAACGCCAAAACATCAAAAGAATTGGTTCGCTGCATTACTCTTGCAAGTCCTGGGCCACACGCCTTCTTGTTTGTTCTGAGTATTGATAGATTTACCAGAGAAGAACTGGACACGATAGAACATCTACAAGAATTGTTTGGAGGAGATGTAATGAATTTCGTTATCGTCGTCTTTAACCACAAAGACACGTTAGAGTATGAGAATAAAACCATTGAAGAGCACATACAATCATCACCACAAGGGCTACAGAATCTAATTCACAGATGTGGCGGCCGAATGACAACTATTAATAACCGTATTGCCCCTGGGTCGAATGAAGTCGATGTAAATGCCATTTTAGGTTTGGTAGAACAGGTCGAGCTGTCGAATGGAGGTAACTACTATACGGAGGCAATGTTTGAAGCAGCCGAGGAGGTTTTCCAGACGAAACTAGAAGAACTGAAAGCACAATTGACCAGGCAGGGTATACACCTAAGGGAGTATGAGGTGAGAGAGAAGATTCGAAGGGAGATCGAAGAAAATGATGGCATTCTTGTAACATTCGCTAAAGGTATAGAAAAAACATATGATAAAACTTGTAAAGCACTTAAAGATAAATGGAAGAAGATAATTAGCGTGTTTAAATAACAACAAGTCGTTGTTGTTGTTGTTTTAACTTGGTAGTTTGTAAATCTAATTAATTATTTTGATAATGAAAATGAAAGGTGGACTAGCTGTATAAGACGAGTGTATAACTTCCTATTTGTAATGGATGATCTGTACAACTTGCCCTCTGGCGTGCATCCCTAATCAGCGAACACTTGCTTCAACGTGCACCTAAAAATCCCCCAACGCCCCGAGCGATTTTTAAGTAATTTAACCTCTACTAAACACGCACCTGTTCAACGCGTGCAGCAGTCATCTATTTTAATCAATATTCTATTGTTTATAGAGCTTTTAGACGCTATGATGAAAGCAAAAGAAATATTGGGGGGCCAGAGATCCAGTATTACTAAACAAACATGTATACGAGACTACTTTGAATTGACAACTAGAAACAAAAGTACATTGTACATGTATTGTTACTGTTATACTATATGAATAAAAAAATATATGCAAGCTATATCTTTATGTTTTTTGTGGTAGGGGTTGGGGCAATATTGGATACCTCTAGTCAAAGAGCACCTCCATTAAGCACTCATTTTTAAATTTCCCTTAATACAAGTTCTACTGTATGTTTACTACAATCAAATTTAACGCCATTTATATGAAAATTATTGTCAAAGCAATGTGGCTAGACAAATGAAATGAAATAGGGTTTAAAGTCCTACTCTCCTACTCCGACTCCACTAATGCAGACGGGGTAAAGAAATTGTGTACAGAAAATGACTTTATATGTTTGGTCAAAGTTGCTGTGAACATGCGTCGGGAAAGATAAGAGACAAATGGAGTTTAACGTCCATTCGCCGTGTGTTGTAATACAGATTCATCACCCAATAACACATCTGACTGTAGATATCGCTTGTGTGATCAATTACATAATCTACTGCGATCTCTCTCTCTCTCTCTCTCTCTCTCTCTCTCTGGTATAGTGACGTGTAAAACCGATTTCAATATCAACCCGAATCCTATCGACACCCTTGGTGAGCTTGGTAGCATTTAATTGATCACTATGTAGCAAACTTGAGGTTGATCTGTTTTATTTGACTTTCTTTCTGATAAGCAAACTCTACTAATGTTAAACCTGCTATGATACATTGGCCAGGTGTCTAATAAGATCCTTTGCCTGGAAGTGTTTATAAACCCAGATGGGAAACGACACCATCAGTCGGAGGCTAGGCGGGCGCCTAGAAGATACCTCATAGGTATTAGGGACGAGAGCTTCTGGAGCTAAGACATGACTCCCTCCATACAAGCTAGTTCTGGGGTCGTGTACATTGCGATGTTTGTACCTAATATATGTAAGAAGCAGAATAAAAGTATTATTAGAAGTTATACCAGTTGTCAACAAGAACTTGATTTAAAGAACCAATTTTATCACAAGTGTGCTATGCGGGAAATTTTGCCCAGGCAGCGGCGCTACGGCCTACTCTTATATCGGATTCGAAGTATCAAGGGATCTTTTACGTGCATGCCAATTTGTACACGGGGCGTCGTTTTTTCTCCCATCCGATTGACAAGACAGCTCTCCTTGTCAGACCCTCCATCCTGCATCACTGACAAGGAGAAACCATGAGTCGGTGAATCTGGATAAGCTTTCTCGGCCAATGCAGGGATCGAACACCCGACCTCAAGGCTAGCGAGACAGCGTCTTACCCACTTAGCCACGTGACCCCCTGGCGAGTTTTTGCAAGATGGGTGAAGAAGTTCTTGACATCAGAAAGGCATGTATCAGATTCCAGACGTCCCGAGAAAAGCTGCGCCGTTTTGGTGCAGATCGATCCTTGTAGTTGTTTGGCTCCGTCGAACTTCCACCAGTTTCCAGAAATCAACGTCATGAGGATGTCATGCTAGCTGTGAAGACATTTTTCTTCGCCAACATTTTCATGTTAATGTATATTGTCGTCGCCCCTGTCCGTCCGTCCGTCCACATTTGGTTTGTGGACAATCTAAAGGTAACAATGTTTATCCGATTTTGACGAAACTTAAAATAGAGGGATCTCTAAAAGATCTCGGTCCAATTTCATAAAAAGCGGATCGAAACTGAGCCACAAAGTGGTCGCTCCTCGTACGCAAATAGTGTAAAAGTATGGAATATCGAGGTAGTGTGCCCCCTATACGATTTTGATGAAACTTAAAATGTATTGTATGTTATGCAAACGATTTCGGCCTCTTTCGATATTCGAGCATATCGGGCCATAACAATCTGCGTTTTGGCCCCTGATTGTACACAAAATCCCATTTTTAGCTTGTAAATCCTTCAAGAAGTCACAATTCTTTTCCGGCTGTAAATAAAAAAACATTCCTATATATCCATCGTTGCGCCATAATGAAGATCGAGTTGAAATTTGGCGGGAATCGGCGCGAAACTGCCTGACAAAATGGCCACACCTCCTACGCAATTAGTGTAAAAGTATGTAATACCAAGGTTGTGTGCCCTCTAAAGTCAAATTTTTTTTTCGATTTATATGAAACTTAAAACATAGGTTTATATTCTAAAGATTTCGATTCCGTTCGATATTCGTTCGTTTTGATTCGATTTAAAATAGAATTCATATGTATCTGCGTTAAACCGTAATTGCGACCGGGTTAGAATATCATGAAAATCGAACCAAAACAACCCGTCCTAGTGGCCGCTCCTCTTTACACAAATAGGAGACAATGTTTTTTCCGATTTTCATAAAAGATATCGGTTCCTTTTGATATTGTCGCATGTCAGTCCGCAACCTCGTGGAATATGTCCCCTTATTGTACGAAAATCGCTTTGTTCTATGTCCATCACTTGTAAAATTTTAATGTAGGCGTATCGTGATGCATGGCAACCAAATTCGCCCGGGGGTCAATTCACCCGGGACCAAAATTTGCCTGGAGCCCAAATACGCCATAGGACCTTAAATTGTCAGAAGTCCAAAATTCGTCCGGAGCCCAAATTTCTCGAACGGGGCCCAATTGTGTGACAAGCCCATAAATAGTAGAACTCTATATATTGAACCTCATACGTTATTGATGTAAGATATAAGAAATAATCTCCACTACATATATACACGTATTTAATAACGGGCGTAATAATTTCCACAAGCAGGATCATGTCCTTAATTAAACGCAATTTGCACAGTTAGCTATACGGGGGTACTTCCTGTAGTCACGAGGAACTGCGACACTGAAAACAGACGAGTGGGGAGAGGAGATACACAGACAAGAGGCGAAGCAGGGAGGATCGAAGGCAAATTTAGGAGTATCTAACCTTTTTCTTTTTAAAGATAAACAGATTGAAGGTCGAAAAGATAGTTTACAGTGATAAAGACTGTATTGCAATATTACACACTAGCAAATATTACCAGAGTGGCAGAAGTCGACATGTTGCTTACTTGACATTATTTTTGTTTACATAAACCACGTGCTTCAAGGGCCAGTCTCGAAAGAGAGAGAGAGAAATGGTGTTTAACGTCCACTCAACACAAACTAGGTCATTTCGGGACTAACATATGGTTTAATTTTATTTCAATAATTCGCTCGCGCGTAGGGGTCTTTAGCAGTGGGAGGAAACCGGAGTGCCCGGAGGAAACCCACGAGGTTGAGAAGGCGACCCTATCTCCATGCCACATACGCTCACACCAGGGCTCGAAACCACAGCCGCAAGCCAGAGGTGACCGACCAGCTAGAGGTCGAAGCGCGGCACTCTAGTCCACTAGGCCATCCCAACCCCCAGGGCCAGTCTCGATTCTATTTTTAAATTAAATCATTGCATGACGATCATATTTTAACTCGTTTACATCTGCGCCATCTGGTGGTCTAGAGTGGTGATTAGAGGTTCCGCGTATGAATAAATGTCTAAATAATAATTTATATAACATTTGAATTAAAATACAAAACGGTTTTCAGACTAGCGTCGTTCACATTCTTTACTCTTGCTGCCTGCCTCTCTTGCCATGCCTCAGACTTTCGTTCCATATTGAGATACCTTGCGTCGTGTTCATATAGATCTGTACTACATTTACATAGTCTAAAAGACATTGTGGGGTGGGGGTGGGGGTGGGGGTGGTGGTGGTAGCGCATTGTATCAAAAGGTCTGTCATTGAGTAAACAGCCTCGTGGGTTTCCTCTGGGTCTGCCAGTTTTCTCCACTGCTAACGACCCCAACGCGCAAGAGAATTATTGAAATAAAACTAAACCATGTGTTAGTCCCGAAATATCCTAGTTTGTGTCGAGTTGACGTTACCCCCCCCCCCCCGATCTCTCTCTCTCTCTCTCTCTCTCTCTCGTTTTCATGTGTTGTTACGAAATGTCACTTTACCCTGCCCGAAATATTATGACTTGTCGTTCCAGTGAATGTCGATTTCCCAAAGAAATCCGCCTTCTCCGCGCTATCAGTATTTTTTATACGGTGTTATAGATAGCTAGTGTCAAACTGATCCCGCAGTGAATATTCGCTTGGCCGCTAAGTAATTCTCTGTGAAACAGACTGAGCTAGTGTATGACCTCGATCAAGTCGTTTCAGTGAATGTTGAATTCCCCGAGAATTTCACTTCTTCGCGTAATGTCGATTACAACAAAATAATACGTATGCAGGGTAGACTGCATCCAATAGAAGTACCAGCCATGTAAATAACAAAATAACTCAAGAGGAAATTTGTTTTATGTTTATCGAAATTAAAACAAGAACAGCGTGCGTTATATTTAATTGAAAGAACCCAAACGATTAATAAGGAAAGAACCAATCTGGCCATTCTTTGAATTTAAATAACCTTTGATTGTATGCATCAAAGGACAATCGATTGGCGCCGAAATAAAAATCAACAATATCACAGACGTGTATCGGTCTTGTGGATTCAGGTAAGGTTATATGTTCCTTAAATGTATAATCATTGTTTTAAACTTGACGATATATTATTTAGGATGTGATTTGAACAGTTAAATAGTTCATAAATGAGGCCATTGATATTTCTAATCGTTATTAAATAGAATATTCGCGCTCTAGTGTCAATAATATACAGTGAAAATGGGGAACAAAAAAGACATTTTTTGTCATGGTTGATTGATTAGATTCCTGATAACGTTGACCTATATAAGTGTTAGGTAAGGACTGCGGTGTTGTGGCAACTGATTGGGCAATAAATTAATTAAGAACGTTGAGTGTTAAATAGTTTTCCTTGACGTCTGCGTCCACCTAACTGATGTCGCAGAGAAGAAATTACAGGTCTTTCTTTAGGCCTGAAATGTTATCTAAATAATCAATTGGACATTAACTAACTCATCCAGACCAATAAATTCTTGATGTCAAGGCTAGCAACGCAACAAATAATCCATTATTTTTGAGAAAGGCATTATATATCACATTTCAAATACGGCGATATATTTTTTTTTATATTTACTGTAGAAAAATAACTCACGTCTTTAACTTAGCATTGACTATGTTTTTTTTTTTGAAACCCTATAACATTGCGCGCGAGAGAGAAATGAGGTTTAACGTCCACTCGACACAAAGTAGGTCATGTCGGGACTAACATATGGTTTTTGAATTTATTTCAATAGTTTGCTTGCGCGTAGGGGTCTTTTAGCACGAGGTTGAGAAGGTGCCCCAACTGCATGCCACATGCGCTCACGCCAGGGACCAAAACCACAGCCCCAAGCCAGAGGTGACCGGTCAGGGCCATACCAGCCCACCCTATAATATTGCACAAAATGAAATAGAACATTGCACAAAATATCATTATTGGAGCAAAGTTATGATACATGTCAATTACATGGAAAATAAAGGACACAATTCATACATCCAAATTTAATTTTAAAAAACGTTTAATTATAAAGACATATATATGGATATCAATAATTGATAACAATTCACGGTATAGCTGGTATTCTTATCTATTTCTTTCTTTGAACATTTCGCTGATTATAATAATTATTATAGTTAGGACTGGTTTTAATTTCGTTGCAGAAATTTCCTATGAGAAAGAAAGAAATTAATAAATTTTGATAAATAACAAGCTTTATTTAAAGGGACAATAACATTCTTGCTGGCTTGGTAGCTCCAGAAAAAAAATAATACCGTTATTCTAAGTACTAGATGTTTGAGTGTCCTACCTGTTGTATAAATTATCCATTACAACCTATTTTACTTGTCCAGATGGTTCGAAAATATTTTAAAATCCAAGTCACATTTGAAAAGGTTTACGTTAGACTTTTCAAATCAATTGGTTGAATTTTTCCATTTTTTTTAAAATAGGTGTGTTAAGATGAAATTTATATCATCATTTAATTGGAATATTCTAAAATAATACGATTTGTTGACCAGAATGAAGATTGGGAGATATTATTCAGTTACAACAAGAGTGTTATTGGGGCTTTAAATCAGATTTATGCCATTGCAATAAGACCAGCATTGAGTAGATCACAATATTCACACCCAATACAAAACCGGCGTAATTTGCTGTACTTGATCATACTGGAATAAACTGTCATGTGTAAAAATGGTCAAATTGCAGCCTACTAAATTTCAGTCTAATGAAGATAGGCATGCGCCATAGGGGGTCACGGTGGCTAAGTGGATAAGGCGCTGGTTCGCTAGCCTGGAGGCCCCTACACTGGCTGAGAAAGTTCATCTCGATTTTCCGGCGTGATTTCCTCTTGTCAGTGATGCAGAAGGAGGGCCTGACATGGACAGCTGCCTAGTCGTTCGGATGGGACGAAAAACCGAGGTCCCGTGTACACATTGGAGTGCATGTAAAAGATCCCTTGACAGTTGGAATTCGATATAAGAGCTGGCCGTAGCGCCGCTGCCCGGGCAAAATGTCCCTCATTGCACACTGTATGGCGTCACAGGTACATGGGGACAGGAACGCCCTTATTAGACTATGGCACACCTGACAACTATGTGATTTTTCAAATTTTTTGAGTTTCTGTTTTTTTTCTGAACATTTTTTAAATTTTTAATCTTATTTTATCCATATTTGATGCTAAATGATATAATATTTACTATCAAACATGTAATTCATATTTTTAAAAAAAATACCTTCTGATGTATTTATAAAAGAGAAAGGTAAGACACGTTTCTATTCCGTGAGGTACCACTGTCGCTATTTACTTCAAAATAGTGAATAAAATTGGGTTACAATTTTGAAGTAAATAGCGACAGAGGTACCTCACGGAAAAGAAACGTCAACAGAAAAGTTTCTTACCTTTCTCTTTTATAAATACATCGGAAGGTATGTTTTTTTAAAATATGAATTACATGTTTGATAGTAAATATTATATCATTAAGCACCAAATATGGATAAAATTAGATTAAAAATTTTAAAAATGTTCAGAAAAAACCCAGAAAAGTCAGATAGACTATTATTTAGGTCTGATGTGCCATGTGCCATAGTAAAAAGGGAGTTCATGTCCCCATGTACCTGTGTATGGCGTATGCCCGTCTTCCAGTAGCCCAGGTTAGGTGCAAAAGAGTAGGACGTTAAACCCCATTTCATTTAATTTTTGCACACGCCATACATTGAGTAATTAATTAGCCTGTTCATTACTCAACACCCTTTGAGAAACTAAACAGATATAAATTTAACACTCATTCTCTTATCACACAAACGTCCAAAAGCTATAAATAGTTTCTACCTGAATTACTGTGTTATCGTAAAACACCAAATCTGTTTTGTTTGCGCTGAGAATATTAAACAAAATCTAGATTATATATCATTGCATTATGCAAAAGCCGTGTCCGAATTCACCAAAAGTATAAAATTCCCGACCATGTCAATGAGAGAGAGAGAGAGAGAGAGAGAGAGAGAGAGAGAGAGAGAGAGAGAGAGAAAAAAGTGGGGTTTAACGTCCACTCAACACAAACTAGGTCATTTCGGGACTAACACATGGTTTAATTTTATTTCAATAATTCGCTTGCGCGTAGGGGTCTTTAGCAGTGGGAGGAAACCGGAGTGCCTGGAGGAAACCCACGAGGTTGAGAAGGCGCCCCTATCTAGATACCACATACGCTCACACCAGAGCTCGAAACCACAGCCGCAAGCCAGAGGTGACCGGCCAGCTAGAGATCGAAGCGCGGCACTCTAGACCACTAGGCCATCCCAAACCCCTACCATGTCAATGAAATGAAATGGAGTTTAATGTTGTACCGTTCTCCTCCTAACCTGGGCTAATGAAGTTGGACATAAGCCATACAGTGTGCTGTGAGGAAAATTTTGCCCAGGCAGCCGCGCAAAGGCCTACTCCTATATCGAATTCCAGCTGTGTACACGGGACCTCGGTTTTTCGTCGCATCTGAACGACTAGATAGCTGTCCTTGTTAGGCCCTCCGTCGGGCGTCCTGCATCACTGATAAGCGGAAACCACGCCAGAAAATCTGGATGAACACCCGACCTCCAGGCTAGCGAGCCAACGTCTTACCCACTTGATCCCCCCATGTCAACGAGTCCTATACATTATACGTATATGTTACAAAATAGATTATATCTTTGTTATTGTATTATGTACAGTTAAAGTCTACCTAAAACCACCTGGGACTAATCAACCAGAAAAATACAAAATGGATGACATAGGAGGTGAGTTAATTTATTTTTCATCTGAAATTTTTCTCCATAATGAGAGGAGAGACAGAGAGAGAGAGAGAGAGAGAGAGAGAGAGAGAGAGAGAGAGAGAGAGAGCGAGGCGTCTACACGACCCTAAGTCATTTCAGTACTAACATATTTTTTTGTAATTTTATTTCGATAATTAGCTTGTGGTAGGGAATTTTAGCAGTGAGAGAGGTAACCCACAAGGGTGGAAAAGCAACCCTACTCAGGGGCGGATCCATGAATTTTTGCAGGAGGGGGTTTGCCCGGTGTCGGTTACGGAAATCTGCCATCTTCGTCTCTAAATTACATAGGCATACATACAAATTGAGCTTTTAAAACAGAGAAATCGTTTTTATACTGATGTAAGATCACTATGTGATGACATTATGTTTTTTTATGTAGCTGAGCAAGGGGGATGGGGTGTTGGTTGGAGCCCCCCCCCCCCCCGTGGATCCGCCCCTGCTACTCCTTGTCACGTGGAACCGGGGGTCGACACCACGCCAGTTGACTCAATGACAAACCCTATGATACAGAGCGCACGTGCTAACCATTCAGTCACCCTACCCACCCCCTCCCTCTCGACAATAAATAAAATTGCGCTGAAAATTTGTGTGCACCAAACGACAAGTATATATTCAATCAAGACAATGGAATGAAATTAAATGTTTTTTAACATCCCATTGGGGTAATGACGGCGGGCATGCGCTATACAGTGTGATATCAGGGAAATGTTGCCTGGAAGTAGTGATACGGCCTAGTCTTACAACAGTTAGTGTGTACAAGGTCTGGACAGCTGTCATTGCCAGTCCCTCCGTCCTCTTAATCAATCGTAAAGATAAAGAATCGTGCGTAAACTTAATTAGAATATATTTTCTGTGACGAAGATAATTATAAAATTATTTTGCATCTAAATATTCTTTGCTCAATTCTTCCTTAACTTTGAAATTGAAGCAAGTGGTCATATTTTAAGAGGGGGGGGGGTAAACTCAATATAATTATATAAGGTCAATAAGTTCCAGAGAGAGAGAAATAGAGAGAGAGAGGGGGGGGGGGGTTAAAGTCCACACGACACAAACTAGGTCATTTCGGGACAAACATATGGTTTAATTTTATTTCAATAATTCGCATGCACGTAGGGGTCTTTAGCAGTGGGAGGAAACCAGAGTACACGGAGGAAATCCACGAGGTTGAAAAGGTGCCCTACGCTCATACCAGGGATCGAAACCACAGCCGCAAGCCAGAGGTGACCGGCCAGCTAGAGGTCGAAGCGCGGCACTCTAGACCACTAGGTCCCCCCCCCCAATAAGTTATGTATCTAAATTATTAACAGAAAATGTTTGATAGTAGTACTTACTTAGAGACAAATCAATCCAATGGTGTAGGCCAAACAGTTTGTATTTTTTTCTAAGTTCATGAATAAATAAATGAATAAATAAATGCGTGTTATTATAAGTTCTGAGATAAATAAATAAATGATTCATGAACTGGTATGTGTATCACATCATACTGCATTTCTTTCAGACACTCGACTAGTAATAGTAGGAAAGATAGGTGCAGGCAAGAGTTCCCTGGGAAATAGTTTGCTTAGGAGAAAAGAGTTTAAATCCACTTCTCTACGAAGCCCCAATACATTGAAACCAGAATGTCGTCGTGGATCGGCCCCACTTACAGGCAGAACCCAGCTAGTTGTTGTTGATACACCAGGAATTGCTGACACTAAAACGTTAACCACGGAAACATTTGAAGAACTTGCACGATGTATAGAGCTCTCATACCCAGGTCCCCACGTGTTCCTGCTTGCCCTGAAGATTGGTAGATTTACACAGGAAGAGATGGACATAATCAAACATCTCAAATATTGGTTTGGGCAGGATTTCATGAAATACACAGTATTTATTTTCACCGGTAAAGATTCACTGGATTTTGATGGTTCAACGATTGACCAGCATCTTGAGAACAGTCCGTCTGAACTAAAAGAACTTATCAGGGAAGCCGGCGGACGGATTGCAGCAATTAACAACCGGGGTCATGACCCTGACCTTGAAGTAGATGTTAAGACCATAATGACTCTTGTAACACAAACCATACAAGTTAACAAGGGTCAATGTTACACCCAACAAATGTACCAACAGGCTGTAGCGGTGCGTTACAAGCAACCATGTTTGATGGATGATGAGCAATTTAATGACGAAAAAGATTTGAGAATACGTGAAACATTGAAGAGATACAGACGGGACGAAGAGGAACAGAGAACCAGAAGAAGTAAAGGTCTGTATGAAATTGCTATTTCCTGTAATATTTGATTTTGGAAAGTTTTCAACCTTATACAACGTGAAGTTATGTCAGAAATATAAATCGTCCCCCCCAACACTAATACACATCCCTACGATCCTTTATCTTGATTTAAATAAATGGTTCACATTGTGTATAATGATTCATTCACGCGTACCCTGTTAAAATATGGTGGAGATGATCACGAAACTTAACTGAGAAAGTATAAAAATTACCACAGTAAAGAGACTACCCCCTTCCTAGTAATCATTCATGAGATCCATAACAAAATCACAATCTTCCCATAAGTTCCCGGGGCCATGACTATATCACCTGTATTCATTCTTTATTTTGTTACTATTTGAATTTTGATACCATACTTATCAGGTTTAGTCGGATTATATGTTTTAAATCGTAACTTGCCGCGTCATGGAATTACACCTTTCGTCACTTGATAGTTTATCAGGCGGTCGGGGTCGGGGTCGGGGTTGGGGTTGGGTGGGAGGGTATATTTTCGAAAAAGAAGAGAGAGAGAGAGAAATGAGGTTTAACGTCCACTCAACACAAACAAGGTCATTTCGGGACTAACATATGGTTCAATTTTATTTCAATAATTCGCTTGCGCGTAGGGGTCTTTAGCAGTGGGAGGAAACCGGAGTGCCCGGAAGAAACCCACGAGGTTGACAAGGCGCCCCTATCTCCATGCCACATATGCTCACACCAGGGTTCGAAACCGCAGCTGCAAGCCAGAGGTGACCGGCCAGGTAGAGGTCGAAGCGCGGCACTCTAGACCACTAGGCCATCCCAACTCCCCTCGAAAAAGAAGAGGTGATCATGTTAGGGTGGGGGTGTGGCTCTAACCTTGCTTATATATATTCACGATATGTCGGTTTTTTTTTTACAGATCTGCACATTGAAACCATGTCATCAGAGAGTCCGAACAATGGTATGTACATTACAATAAAATACACGATTTCTCAATAGCTGTAATTATATATTTTATTTTTATCATCCAATAACACATTTGACAGTAGATATCGCTTGTATGATAAATTACATAATCTACTGCGATATCTCCTTAGCATAGGACATATCGCTTTACATGAATTTGATTGGTCAATCAAAAAGGAACTACTTTCTTTTATTTTAAAGAAACCACTAATTTTAAATAAAAATTGACTTTGTTTTAGTTAAAAAGAAACTGTTTTTAGTTAAAAAGAAACTGTTTTTAGTTAAAAAGAAACTCTTTTTATTTAATTGACCTTAAGAAAATACTGGGTCAATATATAGGACAAGCGTATTCTTTCTCCGTTGCGGGCGGGTGGTAATAATTCCCATTTCAGTTCAAATACTCCAGAAATTGTATTATTATAGTTTAGTACGTGAATGAGGAACTCCCGAATTTCGGGGCTGTTTGTTTGAATTTTGAATAATTATACACGTGTTTGCTCTATCTTCAGAAATTAGAATCGTCATTCTTGGTAAATCAGGAGTGGGTAAGAGCTCACTGGGAAATAACCTGGTACAGGGGAGATCTTTCCTAACGGGTTCTGCGGGAACTTCAATCACGTCCATCTGTCAATTCGCTCATGGTAAACGTAATGACGGCAGTACATTATGTGTAGTGGACACCCCCGGTCTTTTCGACACCAGAAAATCCAATCAGGAAACAATGACGGAAATAGTTCGATGTATTGGACTGTCGTCTCCTGGTCCTCACGTATTTTTCTTTGTACTCCGAATCGGCCGATTTACAAAGGAAGATTTGGACACAGTAGATCATCTAGTAGCCGTCTTTGGGGAAACAGTTGTCCGCCATGTTGTTGTCATCTTTACTGGAAAAGATTCGCTTGAACATGATGAGATAACATTATCTGATTATCTCAATGACAAGTCCATCCCACGGGAGCTCAACCTATTGTTACAACGCTGCCATTCACGTTGCGCTGCTATAAATAACCGTGCTCCTGATACCCAGGCAGATATTGATGAGATAATTAACTTGGTGCATAAAACCATAGAAGAAAATGATGGAAACTACTACACTGGGGAAATATATTTAGCCGCTGAAGAGGCACTGAAAGAGAAAATGACGTCCATGGAAGAAGAAGGGCGTAAAAAAGAAAGGCAATACGCTGAACGTGAACAAAAAGAAATGGCAGAGGGGAAGCTACAGGAGACAGAGAAGCTAAGGACTGGGTTGGGTGAACATCCGAATTCCGATTCCCGTAGTACAATACGAGAGTTGTTAGCAGCTTCTAATGAGATCGTTGAAAGTCTTGTTAACGCAGTTCGTCCAATTATCGCTACTGCTTTAGACAAAGTAGCACAAATGCGCTGTACTATTAGTTAGATCAATAGTAGAAATACAGTCAGATCTTTATATTGTTTAGTTAATTTGAGAATTCATGTCTGACGTTACCTTTGATAATCGAAACCTAATATTGAAATGGGGATAACTAAGGGTTACCGACTGCGATAGAGGAGGATTCAAGTTGGATGAACACACGAGCTCATGCAAAATTTGCACGGAGACCGCGAAGTGTTGGAGGTGTTCAGCGCACGACTGTTGGTGTTTATCTAACTTGAACCCGAGGTCGATGTCGGTAACTGGCTTACACAATGGGTATTTTATATATGAAATTGACTGAGTGAATGAAAATAGACGCAATTTTATCACAGTTCCTTTATCACCCAAAATCGCTTTACTTATTCTTACCCATTCGTCTATAACAGTTATCAATACGTTATTTCGTACTTCATAATTATAATATAGTGTTGTGTACTCAGCAGATTGGGTTGGAGGGGGGGGGGGGGCTCAGTAACCTGAATATAGCCAGTGTATACCTGTTTATAACGATGCATACAAATCAGATCATTCCAAAGGGAGGTTTTTGAAATACGATTTTAAGAAATTTGGATTTGTTTACGAATAAACGTTTTTTTAGTCTACTTGCTGATTTCAGTTTTTCGACATTTTTATACCCCCACGTTTCTTATATTGTCGTCGCCCCGCCCGTTTGTCCGTCTGTCCGTCCACCCGGTGTCCACGATTTGGGGGCTAAAGTGAAATTCCATTGACTTTGGGGCAGGGGAGAACTTACTGTTTCACATCCTTGGCTACGAAGATTAAGCTTGAACTTGATAGGTAGTTTGTAATAACTTATGTGTGTTGATCTGCAACCGACTCATTCGTCTCTTGAGTAACCTGCAACCGACTCATTCGTACGGTGAATAACCTGCATCCGACCCATTCGTCCCTTGAATAATCTGCATCCGACTCCTTCGCCGGGTGAATAACCTGCATCCGAACATTCGTCCCGTGAATAAATTTTATCCGAATCATTCGTCCGGTGAATATATCGTAAACGAACCATTAGTCCCGCGAAGAAGTTTCTAAAAACACGAGAAACAGATTTTTATTTGACTTGTTTATGGACCTAAATTATGAAGTTAAAGAAGCTTTGAGCAACAGGCCAGAGATAAAATAGGTAAAATAAACCCCACATGATGACTTACAAGCTGGAAACAAATTGTAATAAAATTTGTATTAAACACTTGAAGGCCAAGTTATGTTTGATGGTTTGATGTTCAGAGTTTCAATTTGATTGCAAATCACGAACGATATGCATGGGTTAAGCTTTGAAAATTGTATAGGTATGTATATAATGTCAGTCCCGAAATGATCTTGTTTTTGTCGAGTGGACGTTACCCCCTCTCACCTCTCTCTCTCTCGCTCCCTCTCTCCTTCTCTCTCTGTGGTTTCGATCCCTGGTGTGAGCATAATACGTGGCATGGAGATAGGGGCGCCTTCTCAACCTCGTTGGTTTCCTCTCACTGCTAAAGACCCGTACGCGCAAGCGAATTATTGAAATAAATTTAAACCATATGTTAGTCCCAAAATGACCTGGTTTGTGTGTGTCGAGTGGACGTTAAACCCTCTCTCGTTTTCATGTGTTGTTACGAAATGTCACTTTACCCTGCCCGAAATATTACGTCTAGTCGTTCCAGTGGATGTCAAATTACCAGAGAAATCCACCTTCTCCGCGCTATCAGTACTTTTCATATGTTGTTTATATATCGTATGACCTCAAGCCACTCCAGTGGATGTCGAATTCCCCGAGAATTTCAACTTATTCGCGTCATCTATACTACCACGAATTTTGTCTTCAATTAATACGTATGAAGGTTAGACTGCATCCAATAAAAGTAACAGCCATGTAAATAACAAAATAACTCAAGAGGAAATTTGTTTTATGTTTATCAGAATTAAATCTTTTAGGATCATAATAAAAAAAATAAACGAAAACAGCTTTAGCTTACTAAATTCGCCAGGGATACTCTGAATGTCAATAATATGGAAGCGTATAGGGGTTTTTTTGGTTTTTTTTGCTGTATGTCAATTATATGAAAGCGTATACGGGTCAATTGCGCAAATGATATCACAATATTAATCACATAATATGGCAACATCTTGCGGTTGATGGGATGATTTTAACCTCGAAAATACAATTTTTGCTGAGTTAATTGAATCAATGCCCCCGTGATGTGTGACATTTTAGTTTAAAATCGTATAATTATTTGAGTTAAGGGGTTTGGGGTGGATGACCGAGTGGTGCTGTATCATAAAGCCTTTCATTGAATCAACTAGCGCGGTTTCGAATCCCTGGTTGTACGTGACATGGAGTAAGGTCTCCTGTCCAACCTCGTGGGTTTTCTCCGGGTCCCCTTCATAGCTAAAGACTCCTACACGTAAGCGATTAATTGAAATGAAATTGAACCATATGTTAGTTCCGAAATGACCTAGTTTTTGTCGAGTGGGCGTTATACCCCCGAACCCTACCCCACCCATAACATCGCTCTATTTTAACGGTATATCAATATCAATTGTCGCGAATGTTTAAATCCATTTAAATCTTGACCATCTGATTACCTAAAGAGTTGGGGGAGGGCGTGGCGCAATATCATACGGCCTGTCATTGAGTCAACTGGCGTGGTTTCGAATCCCCGGTTGTACATGGCAAGGAATAAGGTCGCCTGTCCAACCTCGTGGGTTTCCTCCGGACACTCCGGTTTCCTCCAACTGCTAAAGACCCTGCGCGCAAGCGAATTATTGAAATAATATCGAACCATGTTAGTCCCAAAAAGACCTTGTTTGTGTGGAGTGGGCGTTAAACCTCATTTCTTTCTAATAAAGTCATATCCTGGGCTTTGGCGTCACGAATCTGTATATTTTTCCGAATTCAAAGCGGATCAATTTTTCCGAATGGTTATAAGCAGTCAAGATTTCACTGTGACACGCTTGATTCAGATCAAACTGTTGACCATCCAGGTTCAAATTTCTGTCCCAAAGTCTTGTAAGTTTCCAAAGTGTTATAGCCAGTCGCTCGTGATGCGGCACGGCCTCTGGAGTCTTGTATCTTGTTTTTCAATGGCTGGTCTCAACAAACTACATATTGTCTCGAACGCATCCCTTGACATGCGAAGGTTCTCTCGCTAATCGCTTTCTCCCCAAATTTCGCCATGATAAATGTGCCAATAATAATGAAGACGATCCCCCCCACAAAAAAGGCGATGGGAATGACGGCCCGGGCCAATATTCTGCAAATAAATAAAAATTAATATTACAAACATAAATCAGTTGGGTGCAGCCTACATAGCTGTGACCCTACGTCATTGAGACATATACTGTGATAATAGATATATAACCAGCTAAATGATAGGTTGTCAGGCAACTGAACATACGCCCTCGGAAGTTAAGTCCTCCGAACAGTCAACAAGGGTAGTGACATACTTTTCCTTTTGTCAGTAATGCAAACATTTACAACACACTAAATTCTGATTACGAGTTCTGCCCTATACTAACAGTTAATTATCAGAAATCGTTCAAAATCAATTGTCTTCTTCATCCATCACCTTAAAGCCCTAATAACACTCTTGTTGTAACCGAATAATATGTCCCAATCTTCATTATGGTCAACAAATTGTATTATTTTACAATATTCCAATTAATTGATGATATAAATTTCATACACCCAATTTAAAAAAAATGGAAAAATTCAACTAACTGATTTGAAAAGTCTAACGTAAACCTTTTCAAATGTGACTTTGATTTAAAATATTTTCGAACCCTCTGGACAAGTAAAATAAGTCGTAATGGATAATTTACACAACAAGTAGGACACTTAAACATCTAGGACTTAGAATAAGGCTATTATTTATTTTCTGGAGCTGCCAAGCCAGCGAGAGTGTTATTGTCCCTTTAAATACTGTGCATAAATTTAAAGTCAATCAAAACCTGCAGATTAGGTTAGTGAAGTAAGGGAAGGCGACGATAATACGGATGTGGCACCTAAACACTAAACCCATAAAGATGACATCTACCAATCCAGAAACCAATAACCAAATTATACGTGTTGTTTTTTTAATTAAATTAAGGGAAGAACTTCCCAATAAACTTCCTCCGTGGGAGAAGGCCGCAAATAGAAAGATTGCGAAATTATATTCTAAAAACAGCAAGAAGTCTCGACTCTCCTATGTCTTCTGCGATATCACGTCTGTGGAAGCAGACGTTAAGGCACCAGGTAGTGGTAAAGTCAATCAGATATTAACATTAGCCTCTAGCTCGTCGGACGGGGTGACGACATTATACGACAACATGTCATTACATTTCAATTATTAAATGTATCTTCGTGAAATACATGTACATACGTTAATGTATAGCAAACGCCACTAAAGGGTTAGTCTCTATCATCCACACAAATATTCTACGAATATTAGTCTGGATGGGTTCTCAAAATTTGACGGAAAATAGGTCATTGTCTGGATTATCCAGTCTTTTAAGTTACCACGTACTGAATCTATCAAAACAGCTCGCTTGTCAACGATGACACTCTTTAAAATTTTATTGTGTAAAGGTTTCAATTGAAATGGTAATTTTCTCTCGTCATGAATCAGACGTATGGCTTCTCACAATCTTCTTAATTCTTCATCGCGATGCTTGCTTATTCCTCGTCTCTATTTTGTTTCTAATAATAGATGTGCCAAGTGAATTGTGGGATATATTTCAACCACGCTTTATAGAATCTAGCAAAATCGGCCCGGCTTCATAAGATCTAGCACTTACCGATACTTTCATTGGATACTTTAGCCAAAAGGTTCCATTGCCCATGCGTAACCAAATGTTTGGTTTTTTATGTGGTAGATTATCCAGTAATTTTCGTCAAAAATTGAGAACCGACCCAGACCCTCCGTGCGTTGAAGACTAGGGGGTTCTGGGTGACCGAGACTACTAAAGGGTAATCATCTTCATTCGCATCTGATTTTGGTGCCAACGAAATCTCGACCGGCGCTGCATGGCAAGGTGTCGACGATGTAAGACCCGCGGTCGCTGATGTAGCGTTGCTTGCCCCAGTAAATTAAAACTCATTGCAGAGTAGATAATATTATTACAAACATAAAATTCTGAATCTAAAACAAAATATTTGTAAATATTCTTAAACAACTGTTTGTTCAACTGAACTAGTAAAATAATTACAAATCACTTTAATTTAATAAACAAAACATAAATTTAAAAATATATACTGTCGCTCAGAGAATAAAAAAATATTCATGTTCGATTGGCAAATGTTTCAAATTTTTATAAACACCATAAAGTATCTCGAAACATCACAAAGTCAACATTGTAAACATTCCGTCAACATTTCACGATTTTAATTATTGACGCTACTTGCTCGATGACATCGCGCCTGGTACGTTCGTGCATTTTTATGCGCACGGGCACTATTTCTTTTTCTTTTGCATGTACCAAAATCTGGGGTTTTGCGCGGAGGTACTTTTGAGGTATTAGCCTGAGAAGCATAACACTTGCCACTGTACCTGTGTATCGCTAATTATAAATCGAGTGTGTGAAGACAGTTTATATAGATCACGCAAAAATTTTTCAGTACAGAGTTTATTCCCGTTCTATTTGCCGCTAAGCAAACCAATGGGACTATTTTCTCAACAGTGTATGAACTTATACATAAGCGATAATATCCTTACACCGAGAGAAATTATCTAGTCTCGGTGAAAAACCATGATCATCTGGTAAAAAATTACTTTTCTATTTTTTGGAACGAAAAACAGTGTTTTTAAAAACAAACGAACCTGCCGCACATGAAGAAGTCATTATACTAATAATAACAGACGAGAACTCTTTTTGGGCACAGGCTTTCTTACCGAGTAGTAAATCGTCCACAAACAACCATGAAGGAACTATAGAAAGACTAGCGACGACTGTAGACAGTAAGTAGGTTATACACTATACTTTTGAGTCGAGATTACTCGTTTTGAGTCGAGATTACCAGCTTTCAGGTCACCGATAACCAATTATGTCAGAAATACCATACTGACATTCGGTTTTTTCAAGTTGTACGCGAACTAACAATCGGCGCCCTAACTGTCTTCGTCAGCTACTTTCAGTTTCACAATGGCGTACGACATTCGGTTTTTCAAGTTGTACGCGAACTAACAATCGACGCCCTAGCTGTTTCGTCAGCTATTTTCAGTTGCTGGCGTACGGCCAGTGCCGGTGGGAAAAGACAACATTAAAATCAGAAACCCAGTTGTTGACACCCATTAAATCACTCCTGTCTAACAAATCATAAAGCTGTGGTGTTACGGTAGCGGCATAGTATTTCACCGTAACACCACAGCCACTCTAACCATTCATAATACATCTAACTATCACTCCCTACACATTTCCCCTCGACCTACTTTCCCAAACGTCAACAACACATCTCATACATCCAGTTCACTGATTAACCCTTGTACCACGTCTACTGGATTAGAACAGTAAATCTATGGAACAGGTCCACTATACGGTAACAGTACTACAACGTGTGTTGTCTTCATTATACATTCAGCAAAACATATATAGGCAGTATTCATGAATATTGGAGATTTCGATAAATAGTACATAGTACTAATAGTTTCCACTGGAGTTACAAGTTGTTATCTTTATTATTCAAACACAAATCATTAGATTGTTGTTTTCAGACATTCTCAACAACACTGAATTTCAGACCATCTGGAAACTAGAAAAAGATTAACTCTATTCTTCCATCTTGACTCTGGAAAACCCTTGTTGATAAAATTAACTTGAGATATCATATAATGTACTTAAATTTAACTAGAATTTATAAGAAAGTATTATCTCGATAACATCATATGTACTGTACACTAAGTGACTAGATTATACAAATAATTATACATATAATGTTGGAAGCCAACACAATATACAATCTTTTGTTATGTGTATGAACTTGATTACCAAGTATGATTTCCATCAAATATAAACTCAAGGTATGAGGCTGTGCACAATGAGTTTCACTAAGTTGCATGGCAAGAACATAAAACGATAGGAATGAGTACAATCACATGTTTTAGCAAATTACGTTCAAATAGAAGCCACTGCAACTTAACCTATATCTATCTAACTATGTGTGAACAAATTTGGATGAGGCTGTAGTTGTAAACCTTCTTGGTGCAAAGGCATCTCTTGGCGTGAGCACTTTCACAAGAAATTCTAGACAGAAATGGGCAACAATATACAACATTTTGGATGTGTCAAAATATGTAAATATTCCTGCTGGATAAATGTCTGCGGGTCTTTCAATGTGACTGATCAACTTCGTCTAAATAGTTCGCTAAGCGCAAAACTTTTGAATGGACTTTTTCCGATTCTTTGTCTTTGATAAGGAGGATTATTGGGGTTTGAGACCAACGAGTACTCTGAAAAAAAAGACAAATAAATATGTAGGGTGCCTGCTGAAAAGTTGTTCTTGACACGTTGATCGTGCACGTTTTAGCTGAATGACTAACTACTGATTTCTGACAGTCTCGCACACTCGTTGAGGCTATAAATAGCAACAGCATGCGGAATTTCCTTTGTCTACGATATCACCTAAGGTGGAAGTGGACGTTAAACCCCACGAACGAACGAACGAACGAACGGAAATGTTCAAAACACCAAACACTACTACAGTCATAAAAAATCTATTGTTGCTGAATAGCAATAATATTTAACTTTTTGGTTATTACGGCATCTTTAGAAATTACGCTCGTTTTATTTTTTAAATTGCCCTATAATTAACTGTACCATTAGAAGCTGCATATTTTGGTTTAGTATACAAATAATATCTCTGACTCACATCCGTAAAGCAAGAATATGATACTAGCAGTAGTTTCATTTTACTTTTGCAAGGTTCTTAAAAATATTGTTGAGTTGTCTGATGTGTGTGTTTCTAAATTCAATTTCTTATTTCATGTTTCGTAAAAAAGTAGTCTTGATTATCCCGACCTGTCAATTAGACATAGAATGATCGGTAGACTAGTTAAGCGAGAATAATTTCAAAACAAGGGCACGTAACCTATCTTTTACTCAAAAGTGTCTGGATGTTATGGACGCCACTCCAAACCATTTTTCAGTATTATTTATGTATGGTTAAATGGTCATAGCTTATTAAGTACAACATGGTCGTTTATTTAGTGACTATAAATGTGTGAAACAGATTTAAGGCTTTCTAAATATATTAGTCTTGTGGTGTAATGGTCGAGATATTTGGAGATATTCATTTAGGGTGGGGCACCCTAAAATATGTTTATCTTGGTGGCCTATTTCTGGGATGTTTAGATTTTCTGGAGAAATGAAGACAAATATAATATTTGGTTACCTTCAGTCCAAAATCTGAATTTCAAACAAACAAATGACAATAATAAACCTTGTGATTTTAATCACATCAAAATTCGAACTTCAACTCCTCGTCATGCAGACAAAGAGAGATTCCACGATTTAGATAATGCTAATGGTTCAAGAGTGATGTTTAGTGTAATTCTATATTTTTACACTAGCTGAAAGCTAAACAAGTCAGCATCTTAGACCAGCCCAGCCTTTCAAAACAATTTCTATATGCGCATGTTCGTTCTCAACCAAAGCTACAAAATGTTTTCCCATTCTTCATGAAATGAACACAATTTTGAAAAGCATTCCAAGAAGCGGCCTCGAGCATCTACCTAGTGTTAACATATAAAATTGCATACAAAAGCAAACTGATTCATTACTTTATAAATAAGCCAACAGTGAGGCTGATGTCCCCCGCCGAAATCCCAAAATAAATAGACGACACATATTAATTAATCGCACATTTATTTTTTTCAATGTATCGAGCAATCAAACTGTACACGAAGTGTCATCCAAAAGTGTTTTATAAAGAAAAATGCTAAAACCGACGAGAAAAATGAAAATGTACCCTAGTTAGGGGGACTCTAAAGGCAGACAAAAGGGCCCCTCGTGTCCAAGTCAATCGTTTCTATACACTGTTACTGTCGAATCGATTACTAAATGAGAATGCAGTCATTGTATTGGCATAAAAATCATCAATCAAGATGAACCTAAGTTATCTTGTCCCAAAGTATCAACCAATCAAATTGCTTATCTCTGCTTACCCTAAGCGGAAAATGCTCATCTTCGAAATCCATCAAGCCATTGACCTAATAAGCATATACACCAAGTTTGAACATTTAACTCAATTAGAAGGAGAGTTATTGTGATCCAAAGTCTCGACCAATCAAATTGCGTATCGCTCTGCTTACCTTGAGCAGAAAATGCTCATTATCGAACTTAGTCAAGGTATTACTGTAATGAAACTATACACCAAGTTTCATCACTCTCACTTAATTAGAACTAAAGTTATCGTGTCCCAAAGCATCAACCAATCAAATTGCTTATCTCTGCTTACCCTAAGTGGAAAATGCTCATCTTCGAACTCCATCAAGAAGGCATTGACCTTATAAGCATATACACCAAGTTTGAACATTTTTACTCAATTAGAAGAAGAGTTATTGTGTTCCAAAGTCTCGACCAATCAAATTGCGTATCGCTCTGCTTACCCTAAGCGGAAAATGCTCATCTCCGAACTCCATCAAGGCATTGACCTAATAAGCATATACACCAAGTTTGAACATTTTAACTCAATTAGAAGGAGAGTTATTGTGTTCCGAAGTCTCGACCAATCAAATTGCTCTGCTTACCCTGAGCGGAAAATGCTCATTATCGAACTTAGTCAAGGTATTACTGTAATGAAACTATACACTAAGTTTCATCACTCTCACTTAATTAGAACTAAAGTTATCGTGTCCCAAAGCATCAACCAATCAAATTGCTTATCTCTGCTTACCCTAAGCGGGAAATGCTCATCTTTGAACTCCATCAAGGCATTGACCTAATAAACACATACACCAAGTTTGAACATTCTAGCTCAATTAGGAAGAGAGTTATTGTGTCCCAAAAAGTGTGACGGACAGACAGACAGACGGACGGACGAACCCATTTTAATAGTCCCCCAACTTTCTTCGAAAGGTGGGGGACAATAATCTAGTGGGTGATGTTTTAACACAACTAAATCATTACCCTTACTATTATATATTTTCAATGGGCATAAATCTATGGCGGTATATTAGTGCCAAAATTCTAACATGCTATCGTCTAATTTCTAACCTCCATTCATGTAACTTCTAACCTCCATTCATGTAACTTCTAACTTCCATTCACGTAATTTCTAATTTAAGACAATGTATAATACAACTTCTTTATTTGTTCAGTGTAAATATCAATTCTATTTCATCTTATTTCTATTATTGAGGCGAAAAATGTCTACTTCATTGTGGTATTACATGTTAAGCATGAACGGCAAACAAATTTAGAATTTTGATACTTCTACCTAGCAACCATCATTATGACATCGTTTGGTGTCGCCACTGTGTGCTCAATTGGATGATTGCGCACCTGATCGGGACCATAATTGGTATAAACGACCCATTCTTCGTTTGGTTGAAGGTTGGAAGGAGTGCTGAGAGAGAGAGAGAAAGAGGTCACTTAGTATTAAACTCAGTATCTGTGTAGGCCTATCCATAACATTTATACCCTGTGTTAATATAGACCAACTGCATATAGATATTAATTATTGGCTCAACCGTAAAAAAAAATAAAATAAAATTCTCCAAATCCCGTTTAGCTTATATTTGAAATAGAAAATGAAATGAAATGAAAGAGGGTTTAACGCCCTACTGTTTTGTTCCGAACCGGGCTAATGGAGACGGACATACGCCATGTGTGCTTTAGGGAAATATTGCCCGGATAGCGGATCTACGACGTGGACTTATATCGAAGTCTAACGGTCACGGGATCTTTTACGTGCACGCCAACATGTACATGGAACCTCGGGTTTTCATCTTTCATCCCATCGGAACGACAAGACACTAATAAGGGGGAACCACGCCAGAAAATCTGGATGAACTTTTTTCGACCAATGCAGGGATCGAACTCCCGACCCACAGCCTAGCGAGCCTGCGTCTTACCCACGGTATTCGAAATAATATTTGCAAACCATACATTTATATAACGTTCAATGTTGTTTAGAGGGTAGGATGGCCGAATGGTTAGCACGTGCACGCTGTAACATAAGGTCTGTCATTGAATAAACTGGCGTGGTTTCGATTTCCCGTTTTTACGTGACATGGAGCAGAGCCGCCTTTCCAACCTCGTGTGTTTTCTCCGGGTCCTCCGGTTTCCTCCCACTGCTAAACACTCCTACGCGCAAGCGAATTATTGAAATACAATTGAACGGTGTTAATACCGAAATGACCTGGTTGGTGTCGAGTTGATGTTAAACCCCATGTCCCCATCTCTCTCTCCCAATGTTGTTTTCAATTTTAACACTCAGGCAAGCCACTCAATCTGACGAAGAGGGAGTCGTTTGTATCAATAGAATGGTCCCGATCAGGTACTCAATTCCCAAACTGAGCACACGGTGGCGACACCAAACGATGTCATAATGATGGTTGCTAGGTAGATGTATCAAAATTCTAAATTTGTTTGCCGTTCATGCTTAACATGTAACACCACAATGAAGTAGACATTTTTCGCCCCAATATTAGAAATAAGATGAAATAGAATTGATATTTACACTGAACAAATAAAGAAGTTGAATTATACATTGTCTTAATTTAGAAATTACATGAATAGAAGTAAGAAGTTACATGAATGGAGGTTAGAAATTACATGAATAGAAGTAAGAAATTAGACGAAAGCATGTTAGAATTTTGGCACTAATATACCGCCATATAAATCAAGCACACACTTGTACGAAACCAACCTAAATGGGCCATTCCTAAAATTTACTTCATACATGCATTCTCAGACCTTGTTGCACAAGAATATTGACAAAGGAAAAGGGGAATATAATCATTATTGATCAAAATTATTTCAATTCTTCCAAAATTGAAAACACCATATTTGCCATCCATAAGAACACAATCCCCAGATTTTAATAAATTGCTATGTATCGTAACACTCTTAGAAATATGTAACAAAGAAACACCTTGAATACTTTCAGCAATAATTTTCGAAATTTCTGTTCCTACAGATTTGACATTGAAGCCAACCAAATCATCAAAGGTGATATCTTGCAGAAATAAACTACCAGCTAGACAGTAAGCCTGCAAAAGTTGGTGTTTTCTGCGAGTGTTTTTGTTACATTTTAAAATTTTTTAAAGCTTCGAATACAACGTTTAAAAAAAGTGGTTTACTTTCGAATCTTATTGTCCATACACGCAGAAGAGGTCTAAATGTAGTGATCAAATGAGGATAATGGTGAAAATAATGATGCTTAGGCCGCAAATTAACCTCTGGAAAAAGTTTCTCACGTATTTCAATATAATCATCTACAAGCTGTTGCGAAATGGCACTGTGATTGATGGATAGTTTAGGTGAACATAAATATTCAGTAATTAACCTCAAAAGCAATACAGCTTGCCAAACATCATCGTCAACATCTAAAATGTTGTCAGCAAATATTAAAGGCAGTAATTTTAAAAGAGTCCATGTTTGGACCGCATGACCGACAACATTATCACATTTCAGGAACTAGCTTGTTATTTGGATCACCACCTTTATACGGGAATGACGAAATATAGAAATTTAGAGATTTCAAATCGAACCATTTTTTTTACAGTCAATAAAGTTTTAAGATATAGAGCAAGATCATACTTTACAACACCCTCAAATAAATCGTGTCCAAGCACGGTGGCAAAGCAGGATTGCAAACATGGAACCCATTTATATCATTAAATATGCTATTTGATCGAATACCATTATGATGTCCAACATCATTTTGTTCTAAAAATTGTAAAGATGACTTAAAATTATCAACTGATCTCAATTCAGCATTTCTAATCGAAGGCTTATCCTGATATGAATCCTTTATCATTAAATAATATCTGCAATAATAGTTGGCATTAAAATTTGTAAGAAATCCACCAATGAAGTGGCTACCTAAATTGTCACCCAGTATACAGACGAGATTAGCTTTAATGAACTTGTCAGTTACAGTAACCCCTACCGACCGGGCCCGTATCTACAGGGGTGCGCGGGGGGGCATGCCCCCCCCCCCGCTCAGAAATTGCTAACAATCATTAAAGTATACACAGTTCCTTATATTAACCTAAAAAAGCTAAATTTTAATTGTTTGAATACTTATTTTTAAATGCTTATTAGACACCTAGGAAACTACATAGCATGATGATTACAGCAGTATGTTAGAATGACCTTTCCGAAAATTTCCTCAAAATGTTCGCCCCCCTACCGAAAGGTTATGCCCCCCAGCTTAATGGTGTCTAGATACGGGCCTGCTACCGACAGTTCTTGAACATCCTTCACTAATCTCACCATAACTTTCCTACCATTATCAAAGTATAAGAAATCTTTCTCCCTACATAACAAAGTGAGTTGCAAAGGATCAATTTTAGAACGATTGCATGGATAAATGTCAATGAGACTGAAATAGAAGCCAATCAGCTTAAATGGGTTTTTTTGGCTGACCCAAGAGGGTTAACAATTTCGAAGGCATCTTGATATAATACAATTTTCAATACTTCTTTATTTTCAGAAAAATATCGATCCTCTTTAAAACTTGTACCATCTGTAATATCTGAATATATGTTGTCATGACTTACCAACGGATTATGAAAACTTTTGTCACAGAGAAGTGTAGCCAAAGTTTCCTTTAAAGGAACATAGTGATAAATGCATTTTTTATTGTTTTCATCCAGACCTAAAACTATTTCAATAGGATCTTCATAATGAAAATGTTTTCTAAAATATACTTTTCTTTTAAAATCTGTCTTGAATATGGCAGATTTTCCATTTACTAATAGATTGAAATAATCGTTTTTTATTATCTGGTTTATTTCCAGCTTGATGCAAAATATCAACTGATGCTGAACGTAAATGAGCAATATCTAATATTAATGAATTAATAGTACTCACAGGAATGAGGTGAACTACTTCCAGTTTCATATAATGCAAAGCTAATGAATTAGTAAATTAAATGTCTGCAAGAGCTCGCCTATAGTTACTGACGAACTGTTTGTTGAAATAATGTCAAAATCTGCATTATTATCAGTTTCAGTGTTTATAAACTCGGATCCATTCATTGATTTAATTCTAAATGATTCTTTAAAACTATCCTGTGATATTCGATGCATGCGAGATGTAAAAGATGTATGCTGTTTGAAAGCACCCTGACAATGGGAATAAGGACAGGGAATAGGTTGAATTTCACTAATATGTTTTTACAGTGTTCCCTTAAGCTACTGACTCTGGCAAGCAACAAATAAAGGCATCTTTGACCCCAATCTCGTTCCCCGAGGCAGCCGCGGAGCCGAAGGCTTCTGTCACATTAGACCGTCCATTTTTTCCAAACCTAAGCCCCGCCCATTCTGATTCTGATTGGTAAATCTTTTTGGGTCGTTTTCTCGAAAACTAGAGGTCGGATCGTCGTTTCGTTTGTTGTAAAATGATCCTTGAGTCAAAGTCAACTCGCTGGCATAACAAATTGGATCCTAAACGAACAAATTCAAGTTTTTGTAAAGATCTATTTTTCTACGCGTGGGTATATTTTTAAGTGATTCGGTCATCCAGGCACGTAAAATCAGGGGCGTACGACGCAAATAAACGAGAACTTTTGCGCGTAGGAATTACATATCATTTTCCGGGAAAATGGCTACCCCTATTCACCAGAGAAATTTCTTCAAAATTTTTTCTGGTTTCGAGATTGCTTTGACTCACAAAGACTGTACCGTATAAAAGTGTGATGCAATTTTGTTTGCCCAACCATGAACTCTTGTGATATGACTTTTAAGCGATGCAAATCGAACAAATGTTGCTTTACAATCTTCCAAACAACAAGGAAAAACAATATTTTTGTCCCCCGCCTTTCGAAGAAATTTGGGGGACTATTAAAATGGGTTCGTCCGTCTGTCTGTCATTCTGTCTGTCCGTCACACTTTTTGGGACACAATAACTCTCGTCCTAATTGAGCTAGAATGTTCAAAATTGGTGTATGTGTTTATAAGGTCAATGCCTCGATGGAGTTCGAAGATAAGCATTTTCCGCTTAGGGTAAGCAGAGACATGCAATTTGATTGGTTGATGCTTTGGGACACGATAACTTTAGTTCTAATTAAGTGAGAGTGATGAAACTTGGTGTATAGTTTCATTACAGTAATACCTTGACTAAGTTTGATAATGAGCATTTTCTGCTCAGGGTAAGCAGAGCGATACGCAATTTGATTGGTCGAGACTTTGGAACACAATAACTCTCCTTCTAATTGAGTTAAAATGTTCAAACTTGGTGTATATGCTTATTACGTCAATGCCTTGATGGAGTTCGAAAATGCATTTTCCGCTTAGGGTAAGCATAGATAAGCAATTTGATTGGTTGATGCTTTGGGACACGATAACTTTATTTCTAATTAAGTGAGAGTGATGAAACTTGGTGTATAGTTTCATTACAGTAATAAAGATCGATAAGGAGTCTTTTTTGGCTCAGGGTAAGCAAAGCGATAAGCAATTTGATTTGCCGAGACTTTGGAACACAATAACTCTCCTTCGAATTGAGTTAAAATGTTCAAAATTGGTGTGTATGCTTATTAGGTCAATGCCTTGATGGAGTCCGAAGATGAGCATTTTCTTCTTAGGGTAGGCAGAGATAAGCAAGATAACTTAGGTTCATCTTGATTGATGATTTTTATGGCAATACAATGACTGCATTCTCATTCAGTAATGGATTTGACAGTAACAGTGTATAGAAAATAGAAACGATTGACTCGGACACGAGGGTCCTTTCCCTTGGCCAGAGGGACCCTTTTGTCAAGCGTGGGGGCCCTTTTGTCTGCCTTTAGGGTCCCCCCAACTAGAGTACATTTTCATTTTTCTCGTCGGTTTTAGCATTTTTCTTTATAAAACACTTTTGGATGACACTTCGTGTACAGTTTGATTGCTCGATACGTTTGAAAAAAAAATAAATGTGCGATTAATTAATATGTGTCATCTATTTATTTTGAGATTTCAGCGGGGGACATCAGCCTGACTGTTGGCTTGTTCACATTACTATGTAGTCGGTAATGGCTTAGGTAACTTTTCACAGAATTAAGTTCAATCGAACAGAGTTGGCACTTGTATAGTACCATTGTCATTTAATTTTGTCCAACTCTAGTCTAGCCTAGGTGTAGTTTATACTTTATGATTCCTGCAATGCTAAGAATATCTACCTTTCTCAACTTATTATATGGTTGAATATTTGGCAGATCAAAAAGACTAGCACTAGCACAGGTTATATAAGAACTTCAGTTTAATTTTGATTATCAATAGCGATCTCTTCTATATCTAAGATAAGTCTATTATAACTACATAATAATTAATTAATAAGGCTATAGTATAAAGTCATAACATAATGATGAGGCCAAGGGCCTATATAACTATAAGGATGATATATATTCAAAATTGATTTTAAGTTATATGATTTAAAAATAATAATTACAAATCATCAATTTATTGAACATCCATGGTCACACGGTTCTCGTGAACTTTCACTGAGCACCTAACCCAAAAGGTCTCTGTCCTTAGTCACGTTGTAAAGTAGGCTAGCTCTTGTACGTAACGGTTTATTATCAAAATTATTGACACATGTCGTACCCGTGACGTCACATGGCACGAGCGGCGTTCATCATAATGGGGATGGACTCCATTAAATTAACATTTTAAAAAGGCACATTGTCCTTTGTTTAGTCATGAGTACATTTCACAATTTTACTCACTAGTTAGTAGTAGTAGTACTGTGTCTGTATCAGCATGTAGAAGCAAGTAGTATAAATCATAAGTTCTCACAGTGTAACCTTTACTTTTTGTAGCTCCACATAAACGTGACCACAACACTCTGGCGGCAAGAGATTCTAGAAAAGACGATCACGTGCTAAGTAGACTAGTTTACACCAGCTATAATCCAGTCTTTCTTTAATTAAGACACAATGTCTTATTAAACATACATTATGGAAGAGCAAAAACTGACTTTCGTCGGTCTTCCTTTGAGCCTCAGATGTCATAGAAATTATAAATTAGATCTTTATTTAAACAAGAAGCCCAAAATGAACACTGTAGACCCACGGATGGCTTGGATTGGGCTCGGATTAAAACAGGATTTCGTCGACTGATTTAATCACTATGGCGTCGTGGGTGGGGTTTCTCAGTGACGTTGACGTCTTCATACTTCCGGAAATTATTCATAAAAGACAGTGATGACCGAGGCTATAAACAAGCTTCACTGGATACCGTTTAAACATTACTTGGTGATCGAGACTATGTAGGTGGAGTTAACGCCTGTCAATCAACAATCGGCCATAGTGGGAAAAGGGTGTCGATGATTTTACCTACCATTTCTAGTAAAAAAATTATAGTGGTAACAACTTTGTTCAGGATAAAGTTATTTGACTGAAATTTTCAATAGATTCTTGTTTCAACATCTATTTTTGAACTTTTATGGCAAAAATGGCTAACTCCTTGTCAAAATCTCCCATAATGTATCTTTAAATTATGTTATTTTCTCCGAAAACTTAATTCAAATATCATTTACAGTTTTTGGATAAACAAAAACTAAATTTATGAAGCATTGTGAGGGTGGATTTGATGAGCGAGTTCGTAGTCTGGTTAACCTGATCTACGACAACTTCGAGGTATTCATGTCAGGATTGCCAGAATTGCACTCTGCGAAATATGCAAAATGTTTGAGAAAAAAAGCCAGAGTTGTCAAAAAATAGGCGAAACCCACTATCCTTCACAGAGGCAGCAACTAGCTGTATATGATACTATTAAAAACAAGGGATTTGTCTACAATTTGAAATGTACTTCTTAGTATAACGTTCTTTACTTCACTTAAAACAATACATTAATTTTAAAGCAGAAATCACTGTACAAGACTACATTCGTTCAGCGTTTGATGCCTATGGTATACTAAATCAAACAAGGGCCAAAATTAGGAAATAAGCAAAAGTCAATTTTGCATCCACACTATTTTTAACAACCATCCATAAAAGCAAAATTTAGCTTAAAATGTCGATCTGGCAATCTGCTGCGTTTTGTATGACCTAGTCTCGATCATCCAGACTATGACTCCCCCGCTATAGCTCCTTCGTGGGCGTTGTGGCTCCAACTTGAATGGGAGGGGGGGGGGCACAAATCCTTTTCGATACCCCAAGGAAAACTACGGCATTTGTCAGTGCGAGCTTCAATAAGTTTGGGAGTGGGGAGGGTACAATTTCCGAAAGGCACATTACAAGGATTGCGTAGGCTCAATATGAGACCTTTGATCAGTTGTGGATTTCATTAATATTTAAAAATAGGCTTCCGAGCGCCGAAGGAGAAAAACATCTAACACGCTTTTTATCAGTAAGAGAAAGATATAAACCCAGATTATTCAGCTCTTTGATATTTTGCACCGATAACAACTGAAAAAATTTAAAGAGATTTGGATTAACAAAATAGTGTTATTTTATATATTTTTTCTTATAACCATTTAAATATAGACATATAATAATATGATGGTATCAGGGGCGTTTTAAGGTTTATCATGGCGGAGGCTATACTATTTAGAGGGCCCTTTTTCGCGGGAAGGGGTTTTAATTTACACACTTCTTAGATTTTTTTTTCGCGAGGAGGCTGGCGCCTCCAGCGCCTCAGCTATAAAACGCCTTTGGATGGTATTCATCTTCTATTTCATTCAAATTACATAAATAAAAGTCATGGCTTCTCCTTTGTCGGACTATATATCAATCCAATAAGAACCTAATCTGATTAACCCGTGATTTCTCCGTTGTCTCACATTTTAATCTCCTTGGTGTCGGTCAATAACACGTAGAAATAAGTTATATATATCACATAATATCTTGATAGTATATAAAAAAACATACATTGTGTCCAATAACTTGTCTCTGATATATTTATCGGTGGAAGCCGAAGTTTAAACAGATATTTCACACACACGCACGGTGCTTATAGGTCAGTAATTAAAATGAAAGTAGAAATCTCACGAGACACGTGTGAACACAGATCCTTTCATAAGTATTGGACAATAAAGTCTCGATTTACGCAATATGAATCATTTACAAACTAAATATTGGGAAAGACGAATCTCTAATGGGAATATCTGTCCTGAATGGTTCAATTCCGTTCGGTATTTACACAGTTGCATGTATGTTGAATTGAAACTTCACCCTTATGGGGGGGGGGGGGGGCCTCTTGGTCTAGAGTGCCGCGCTTCGACCTCTAGCTGACCGGTCACCTCTGGCTTGCGGCTGTGGTTTCGATCCCTGGTGTGAGCGTATGTGGCGTGGAGATAGGGGCGCCTTCTCAACCTCGTGGGTTTCCTCCGGGCACTCCGGTTTCCTCCCACTGCTAAAGACCTCTACGCGCAAGCGAATTATTGTAATAAAATTGAAACCATATATTAGTCCCAAAATGACCTAGTTTGTGTTGAGCGGACGTTAAACCCCATGTCTCTCTCTCTCACCCTTATTGTAATAAAGTGGCTGTTTAGTTTTGGTGCGAACAGAAATAACAGGCCCGTTTTAATTTCAAGGCGAGGAGATTGTCCAGTGTTGATGTTTGGATTTTGTTTGAGTTAAATATTAAATTATCAATCTGCGTGCATATTATCATAGATTAAGCCACGGGAAAATTCATATTTAACCGTATCGTTACTTTTAGGATAAACGGAATTTTCGTTTTATAATAATACTTTGTAACACGGACAAGAGATCTTCCATTGTTCTTTTGGTTCGATAAGCAGATTGTTTTACCTCTACTAAACTCACTGGAGCGTAACTGTGCAATAACTAGATATTTTCGGTGTTATTGCACACTTTTGCTGGCTTACACTAATTTTAGTAGAAATCATATAGAGAAGTGGGGTGGGTTTTCCGTGCAATAACAACAAGCATGTTGAGCAGGTGTCAGTATTACAAATCATTTATAGCTCCCTTCATTCGTTACCAGGTTTAACATCTAGACCTGCGCTCTCGTGTTAAACCTGTTAACTCATGAGCGCCGTGCTATAAATATAACGTCTAGGATATTGACGCTTGATTTTAACTAACTCGACATTTTATTACGGTAAAGTGGTGAATAAAATATTTCATAGAAACATATTGCAGAGAACGAAAAAGAAGGAGGGGGGAGTAACTTCCACTCACCACAAACTAGGTCTTTTCGGGACTAACGTATGGTTTATTTTTATTTCAATAAATCGCTTGTGCGTAGGTGTTTTTTATCAGTGGGAGGAAAACGGAGAAGTTGGTCAGGTGTATGGTGGCCTACAGTCTGAATAGCATTTTTTTCTAAATAGGCTAAAAAAAAAAAAATTTTTAAATTTTTAAATAGAAAAAAAAAAACCCCAAAAAACATACATTTGCCTAGCGTCTTAACAGTGTCTTGATTAACCAGACGCTCAGTGTGAGTTATCTCCTTTCCGAAAGTAATATTCGTCGTAAAGTGTAAACCACTGATAGCAGATCAGTGGTGTAAACAAGCCTAAATTAGAAAAACTGCGGCACTAATGCACGTTCGCACCTTTACCCAAAGTAATATTCGTCGTAAAGTGTAAACAAGTCTAAATTAGAAAAACTGCTGCGCTATAGCACTTTCGCACGTGTACTAGTTCCCATTGCATTTGTTGACTATTTAGACTCGAATAACAAGACACTCATGCGGACTTCGACACTCTGCGCTACACGCTTAACGCTCGCAGTTCATAATAATAATAATAATACTTTTCGAATATTTTAATTTTTGCGCCACCATTCTGTAAAATACTATTTGGTGTTGACCATTTGGATTGGCGTTTACGTGTGAATAACGTTGTGACCTTGATGCTGACCGTGACTTGAAATTTTCCATCAATTTCGGGGTCTTTGCGTTTATGCTTGCCGTCGCACCAATTTCTTGCTGTATTATCAAATTCAATGTTCAAGCAGTTCGAGGTGAAAGCAGAGACAATGCCCGAAAAAGGTAACCGGGTCAAAGTCGTAGGTCCTGTTACAGAAATCTGAACTCAAACTTTTCAAAGTTTGTTTTTGGACACTTGACCGGTTATCGGAGTCTCTGCTTTCACTTCGATCATTGAATTTATAATACAGCAAGAAATAGGGCGACGACAAGCGTAAACGCAAAGACTCCGAGATTGGTGGAGAATTACAAGTCAGGGTCGGCATCGAGGTCACTACGTTATTCACACGTAAACGCCAATCAAATTGGTCATCGCCAAATAGTCGTTTACGGAAAATGGTGGCTTAGCGCAAAAATTAAAATATACGAAAATTATTATTATTATTATGAACTGCTAGCGTCAGGCCAAACTGATCCCGCAGTGAATATTCGCTTGGCCGCTACAATCACTGATAAGCATGACATCGACGAGACTTAATGAGTTCTGCATATTAACTTTTTTACTCCGACAAATTAAATTCTCAAACATTTTTTTGAAGTATAAGAAAAATAAATAAAGACGTTTGAAGTATTTGTAGTTAAAAAATATTTCCTATTTAGAGTAAATGGGTATTAAAATGAGTAAAATGCATCATTTTGCCCGAAGCAGTTAGGTGTGATGTAAACATTGCACGAGCCGTTGAGCCAATCAATGACTACCGCCACACGAAGTCAACGCACGTGTTGTAGACAGTCATCTGTGACAGAGGTATTTCGTAAACAATTCTCTGTGAAACAGATTGGCGTTACTTTCGGCAATGAGATATCTCACACTGAGCGTCTGGTTAATCAAGACACTATTAAGACGCTAGGCAAATGTAGTTTAATTTTTTTTTTCTTTCAATTTAAAAAAAAAATTTTTTTTTTTTAGCCTATTTAGAAAAAAATGCTATTCAGACTGTAGGCCACCATACAGGTGACCCTAATCCTTATCACAACCAACCGGGAATCGAAACTACGCACGTGCAAGTGCTCACCATTCGACTACCCAACACCGCCATTATAAATTGGACACGTAGGATTATTGAACGCGTCTTTGTAAATGATGTGTTTTTTAATTCCTGTTTTAAATTCAAATAGTTTTAAATAATGAATGTTGGATTTTTAAAATTCATAAAACTTAATTTGAAAAATAGTAGAGCTCGTATGTATGTTTATTTAAAATTTTAACAAATATTTATAATAAAACCCCGATAAAAAAAATTAGCTAGTTTTATTGAAGATAAATCAAAAGATTTATTGAAAAACAATCAGAAGTTTAATAGAAAAAAATCAAATTTATTGCATAAAAAAACCCAAAGTATTATCGAAGTAAATTCAGACAGTTTATTTGTTTTAGAATTTAAATTCCATGAAATGGCACGAATGGTCTGTATAACAGGCCCGGGACTGTACAGCGCAGTGGACGCTTACGGCTGGCCCCCGGATCCATTCACTTGATTTGATATTTTCCGCAGGTTAATCTTATAGGTTTTTGTTTTTCGTGTAGTGCGGTCCTCCTGCACTTACTATTAAACTGTAAATATTGAACATCAGTATGTTTATCATTTTGTGAAATATTAAAACCCCTGTAATTATATTGTTATGGAGAGGGGGGCTCCCTCCCTGTTATGATATTCACCCCCTGCCGACTACACGTAATGATAATGTTGGAGGGGGCGGGGTGTCTCCCCCCCTCAGCATTCCATGTAAAGATATTGTCTACTGGCTAAAAAGCAAAAGAAAAATTGGATAACAAAAAGCTTGAGGTTTCTTTGTGGATATTAATATTTAATTATTATTTATACTTCAGAAATACGACTAGTGTTACTTGGCAAGAATGGTTCTGGCAAAAGTTCGCTCGGAAACAATTTGCTTGGTAGAAAAGAGTTTAAATCTACCTCGTTACAGAGCTCTACTACATTGAAACCAGAATGTCGTCATGGGTCGACCCAACTTACAAATGGAAGCAACCTAATTGTTGTCGATACACCAGGAATTGCTGACATTACAACTTCGACCACGGAGACATTTGAAGAACTTACACGATGTATAGAGCTTTCATACCCAGGTCCCCACGTATTCCTGCTTGTCCTGAAGATTGATAGATTTACACAGGAAGAGATGGACACTATCAAACATCTCAAATATTGGTTTGGGCAGGATTTCATGAAATACGCAGTGTTTATTTTTACCGGTAAAGATTCACTGGATTATGATGGTTCAACGATTGACCAGCATCTTGATGACAGTCCCACTGTACTGAAAGAGCTTATCAGGGAAGCAGGCGGACGGATTGCAGTTATTTACAACCGAGTTCCAGGATCAGAACTTGAAGCTATAATGAATTTGGTCAGACAAACCATGCAGATTAACAATGGTCAATATTACACTAAACATTTGTACAGCCAGGCGGTAATGACGCGTAAAGGACAGTCAACGCTGGTCGAAAATGATCAGTTCAAAGATGTAAAAGATCTCCGAATACGGGAAATGTTGCAGGAGCAAACACGACAAGATCCAGGGGATGAAGTAGAAAACAATCGATTTATTATTACAAGATTAGCCACATGGGGTTTTAATTATTTGTACGGACGAATAACAAATTTTATGAATTATTACCTTGATCAATAATATTACCGTTAAATATTTTCTTTATGGGACAGGGGTTGGATGGGTTGACAAATGTGTAAACAGGAAACAGGAACAAATAGTTATTGTAATCAGTTTTATTCATTGTCAATAGTCGCCCAATCTGATTAAAATACTCATCTATATTTCATTTCGTTTTTTATACTTATGATGGCCTACATTACCACTCGGCAAACCTCGGCAGATTCCGTAACCTCCAGAACCTACATCTAACCTCGGCTGTATGACGAATTCCGCCATATTGGAACTACTTTAAAGGTCCCGGATGAAACATGACTACGCCCATACCGAACACAAATTAGCGACCTATTTGGCTAGCGACCTATTGTGTAATAGCGTCAAGTTTTCCTGTTAAAGTAAACCGGTAGCCGCATCGCAAATGTATGGGCGTAGGTACATATCACTTACTGTCATACAGCCGAGACTAGATGTAGTTTACGGAATCTGTTGAGATTTGCCGAGTGCCTACATTACATGAAGATCTGACAAGCTGCAATATGAGGTCGCACACGGAGGATCATACGACCTATGACGTCAGACATTGATTAGTGGATTACACACAGTTCCGTCTATTAAAGAGAGAGAGAGAGAAATGGGGTTTAACGTCCACTCGACACAAACTAGGTCATTTTGGGACTAACATACGGTTTCATTTTATTTCAACAATTCGCTTGCGCGTAGGGGTCTTTAGCAGTGGGAGGAAACCGGAGTGCCCGGAGAAAACCCACGAGGTTGAGAAGGCGCCCCTATCTCAATGCCACATACGCTCACACCAGGGCTCGAATCCGTAGCCGCAAGCCACGACACTCTAGATCACTACCCCCCCCCCCATCGTCTATTAAAAGGCCAAGAATTCGCCTTAACAGACCATTTCATATATTAGTCCCGAAATGATCCAGTGATAGGAAACCGGTGAGCCAGGAGAAAACCACGAGGTTGAGCCCTACTTCTTGCCACGTGCAACCGGTGAATCGAAATCATACACGCGCTTGGCAAACTGGGGGGGGGGGGCAAGGCGCACTTTGCCCATTGGGGAAAAAATCGACTCTCTCAATGGGCGCAAAGGACGCAATACGAGGCCAAAGACCAACGTCTGCAAATTAGTATGGGCGCCATTGGTTGGTCATCCATGTGACAAGGAGTAGGGGTCGGATGTCGTTGATTTCCTCCAGGTCCTCCGGTTTGCTCTCACCGGAAACAATTCTTAGGCCTAAATAAACTATTGAATACAAGTTGGACTTTTAATAATGATTGATTCCCTCACTCTTATGGGCACAGATCACCAAATATTCCTACGCCGGGTGAAGTGCGGGGGATATTTTTAGTCGTTCACCCCCTTTCCATTTTTTTTTTTTTTTTTTTTTTTTTTTTGCTGATTTTGTGGCGCTGAATCGAATAAAATGCATTTTCTGCCCGGGTTTGGTGAATATTCATGATTTTGAGGAGGAAGGGTACAGGAGTTGGGAGGTTGATGACGTTGAAATGTAGGGAAGACAGTTGCATGTTTACTTTCAGTTTGTGTATCTCAAACAGAAACGGTCTATGAGACGAGAATTAACATTAAAGTCAATGGGAAAATAATTAGTAATGTGTGACCTAATATGTAGTTATCTCCCTTTCATCAAGTCCGCGCCGCCGCTATAGTCGTGATGTCGGGCGGGGGGGGGGATGACCGACATCACGACATTTTAACCCGACATATCAACATTTTAAATGTAGTGGTGTCGGGTGATAGGCAGTGATGTCGGATTAAAATGTCGCGATGTTGGGTTGTCGCCTTATGACATGATACCAATAAGCCACCATACCTGCTGAGTTTGTTGATACCATAATTATAGCATTTGTAGTGAACTTGCAGACTGGTGAACCCGCGGACTAGTGGATCAGTGAGCATTCCACGCCTCGGATACCCGCTGTCTCGGATATCTACTGTTGGTGAGCATTCCCCGATATGGATATGGATAAAATCCTGCTCAGTACACCCCAGTCTGGTTAACCCATTCGTCTTATTCCACCACTTAATGAAGGCCAGTCGCTTTACTATCAAACATCCAGGTTCAGCTCACTCATTTAATAACTGAAACAACACGTCAAGCCCATCTGAAACCGGGTACCTAGCTAAACCGGAAAACATGTAAGCCGTAGAGTCAAGTTGAAACCAGGTATCAAGTCAAACCCGAAAACTATAAATTCGAAAACTTAAAAAAAAGATCAACAATTTTCACAAAAATATCAATTTATTTATTACAGTTAGCGACACTCTTTAAATAATGTTCACTTAATTTATTCAGGTTGTCTGGCACCTGTTCTTTCACTCGCTGTATTTAAATTAAAATATAAATAAAGGCTGGCTGGAAGAGTTATCTATCACAATTTGTTACTGACACGTGAAACCATAGGTAACTAAGGGCTTTCGATGTGTTTCCATAGATCCAGATGGTCTACAGGAAGTTCCACTGGCGCATGAGCAGTGCCTGTAATGACAAATGAAATGAAATTATTATAAATATTCAGATTACTATAATTCTCACTCCATTGACTCCAATGGGGATGCTCGATTGTTAGTCCAGAATTAAGAAAATTGCAATCTAGTTTCGCGGAATTTAGTCATGTCGCTGTGCTGTCAGCCCCTTCCACGGAAGTGGGTAGAATCGTGACGTAATTAAACACAGGGAATATGTTTCGGTTGAATGGTTGGTTGAGATATTTCCTTGTCCAATCGACGCATGCGTTGTAGCCCAAAATATTCCTTTTCACTCAATCGTCATTATTTAGGGGATTGAGAAAATTTGATCCCGGAATGTTCAGTCAAGTATTCCCTTCAATCCACCACAAGGGAGATAATAAACAGCCTTGTATGGAGTCAGACTACTAATTCGCACTCCATTAACTGCAATATTATATCCATGACAAGAGAAGTAATAAACAGTCCTGCATGTAATCAGACAACTAATTCTCCCTGCATTGACTTTACTGTTTATTATAATTAACTTCCTTGCTATAGATTTAAAAAGCAAGGAAGCAAAGAAGTTAATTATAATAAACAGTCCAATAGGGAATGAGTCTACTAATACTGTCCACTATTCAAATCCATGTCTTTTCTTGACCTGTAACATTTTTGAAGTGGGCTGTGACCGTTTAGTTTAGTTGCTAGGCCTGACAACTCTATATTGCACATCTATTTATTTTCTCAATATAGCGTGGTATTGTAATAGGTGTTTATATGAATCCAGGCCCCGAGTACACAAAGCATTCTCAGACTTAAGTTGAGAATTTGCTCAACTTCAAATCACTGTTAATAAGAAATATCTTTGTTCCAGGAACACAAAAGTTTGCACATAGTTTCTTATTGATGTATTTGATACGTTAAAATAACAAAAAAATTATAAATATCTATATTTTAGTTAAAATTAGGTAAACAATAATTGTGAGTAAATTCTCAACTTAAGTCTTAGAATGCTTTGTGGACTCAAGGCCAGGTTTTAGGACACCAATCTCTAATAGTTATAAGTTATGGTTAATTACACAGCGTGAAATTTATAAAGACGACGAATCAACACCACATTAACAATTATGTATTTTTTATGCACTTAGGGTGCGTTTTAATTATTTAATTGTCGATAGTGATCCAGAGAGAGACAGAGACAGAGGGGGATAGAGAGAGAAATCTCGGAGTCTGAATCTTTTACTAAAAGAGAGAGAGAGAGAGAGAGAGAGAGAGAGAGAGAGGAGAGAGAGAGAGAGAGAGAGAGAGCAAGCGATCCCATTCCTTAAAATCGAAACCACGGTACTCGACTCGTTAACAGACTTTATTATCGAAAGTTCGCCCACTCGTTAGACTATCGCCTTAATCACCATTTAACTATATTGTAAGATTAGATAAGGAGCTAACAGTTCGCATTTTAAAGTTCCAATAGCATTTTTTTAAGTTATATTTTTAAAATTTATTAAAATAAAGCCCCAAAATAGATTGAACCTATAAACAGTCCTACCTTGTTAAAGAATAATCCTATTAATCCTATAATTCACTATTGCCAGTTGAGAAGTTGGCAAAAATATCATGTTCAACTTCAAATTCAAACGTTTGAAGATGGCCGTCCATGGAGAAGAATAGGAAAACAAGGGAGGTAATTGAGTAACTATTTCCTCAATCAACCAGTGTCACCCTTTCTACCCCCCCCCCCCCAAAAAAAAATTTTGTCCATGATCGTATAATAGTGAGTTCACAACCTTTTGAGCAAAAAACATAGAAATAATTATATTTTGACTTTCTTAGAAAAAGTGAAATTGGAACTTTAATAAAAAAAAAAGGCATATATTGAAAATTTCAGTCAAATAGCTCCACTTTGAGTCGAGTTATAGCCGTAACAAGAACCGTGTCGCCTCGACTGTCATTGCTACCATGGTTACGATCGAAACTCCAGAAACGAACGAATGGTATATATTGGACGTAAGTTATTCAGCCCATCCGTTCTCGACACTCGAGAGACATTTACTCAATCTTGAGATGAATTTGCCCCACATGTCACAGTGAATTTGTGCAAAATTCGCAAGTGTGTCGTTAGTACCACTTCACCGTGATTCCAAAGGAAGATAATACCGATAGTTCATTGGCCAATCACGCTATTTTACCGACATTTTGTCTAATAGTTTTGATGCAGCTATGGCGACAGGCAGGTGTGGCGCCAGGCAAGGTTAGCTTACTCTTCTGGACACATGTTATCACTGTTTGTCGTGTATTTTGTACACCGGAGCAGTCCATTTGCTGATTACACTATTTGGCCTATAACGTTTTCTTAGGACTGAATTCTGTATAATAGTTTGGATTGTTCGTACTTGGTTGTATTTTATTTTTATAATGCAGCGTGTATTGTAATGATAATTTAATATACAACCCACTTCCACGATTATATTCTCATCAGTTGATTTTAAATGAAGATTTATGGTTTAATTTCGCGAACTTATGTAACTGATCAGAATTATTTTTTTGTAAAATAATGAGAATTATAAACCAAATCGAATAAAGCGTACGCTAGTGGGCTGCCTTTGGGAGTGATATTGGAACTACTGTGATTAGTAAAAGATGTATTATTCAAGTGCTAAATCTACCTATTTCAGGTCTTTTTTTTAGGCCTTAAATGTTATATAAATTATTAATTAGAAATTTATTAACACGACAATATCATAACCAACTCATGATACCATCGGGTGTTCGGGACTCGAAACAGATTTAAGTATAATTGGCAGTTAATGATTTAATGAATAAATGGATAATCGAGACTTTGTATATTATCGTAACAACCGTAGCAATGACAACCGAGACTCTACATTTCTCGCTCAAAATAAAGTACTTTGACTTAAATTCTCCAGAAATTCCCTTTTCGTTATACATTTTCAACTGCATAATGCATCTTTAACTAGTAGTGTTAGGTATGGATTCGAAAATATTTTCCAAACATGGGTAAGGAGAAGCCTAATACATATTCATAAACACTAAAATGTTATACTACTAAACTGGTTTATTGAAGATGGACATACGACGCTATGGCCTACTCTTACACCGAATTCCATCTGCCAGGGGAGCTTTTACATGCACGGCAATGTGTAAACTGGATCTCGGTTTTTGTTACATCCGAAAGACACGACAGTTTTGTCCCAAATCACCGACAAGGGGAAACCACTCCGAAAAATCTGGATGAATTTTCTCGGCCAATGCAGGGATCGAACATTATTGACGTAGATTAGTGTCTGTAAAACGACTTAAAAATATCATTTTGAAGATGATATCGTGTTTCTGCTTCAGTGACGGAAAATAGTAATCAATTCCTAATTAACGCACATTAAACTACCAGAAAATCTAAACGTTTGTTGGTGATCAACTATAATACAAATCTCGCCTACTAAAAATCAAAGTGTTTCACTAAGTGAAAGAATTGTAATCATTTAAAAGCGACGATTAATGACGTCGAAAGTCAATGACGTCTGTAATCAGGAAATTTAAACGTTTCGTGGCGATTAACATACATATACCTCGATTACCAAAAGTCAGGGTGTTACTGATAGTGAACGGGATATAATCATTTGATTGCTGAATTGAGACTGATTCGTATCCGGTCCTGTCGTGTATTTGTGCTCTAGGTTTCCCATTGGAATGACATATTCTAACACCCACACTCCAATGTCAGTAAAGGTCGCGATCAGACACTCAAGACGGAACCATGTCGTGCCGACTCGACATCTCTACTGAGTGGAACTGGCAGACGTCGATTTAAGAACCTATAATATTATATAAATACGAAATGGGGTCAAAATAAACCTCGCTTATTCTATTTATATAAAACAGGATATTGAAGAATTTGAAATATTAACGATAAGGCGTCGTGTTATACCTCGTTAGATGTGAACTAAAGGGCAACCGGATATTACTGTCAATCATCAGTCCAAGTACGACGATTGATCGTTATGAAAGAGAGAGATGGAGGGGGGGAGAGGGGGGCGGTTGATTGGAGAACCCGAGGAAACTACACACGGCCAAACATTAAGAATTAACTAAGCGTGCTATCGTTTACCCTCAACCATCATTAATATGACGTCATTAACCCTCTACTGTTATGCACCGACGTGGCTAATGGAGAGAGAGAGAGAGATAGAGAGATAGAATGAGAGAGAGAGAGATGTTGGGAGGGTGGAAGTGACGGAGGACTCGAGGAAACTACACAAGGCGTGTTATTGTTTACCCTCAACCATCATTATTTTCCGGCGTGGATTCGCCTTGTTAGTGATGCAGGACTGAGGGCCTGACAGGGACAGCTGTCTAGTCGTTCGGATGGGACGAAAAACCAATGTCCAGTGTACACATCGGCGTGCACGTAAAAGATCCCATGGCAGTTGGATATAAGAGTAGGCCGTAACTCCGCTGCCCGGGCAAAATCCCCCCCCACATGGCACACTGTATGGCGTTTGCCATCTTCCCAACCTGATTAAAACACAGATCCTATTTCGTTCCGTTTTTATACTTCAAAATTTCGTTTTACTTGTCTTTACTACACTAGGATCTGAAAGACTTGTCATTTAACGCGTGTTCTGCTTGAAATCAGGGGTCAGCCAATCAAATTGTCTGTCGAATCCAGGGTTTGACCTTTTTCGCGCGGAATGGTGGGTAGGCATTATCAGCGATAGAAATCAAAACAAAGCAACAACGATTCTGATTGGTTAATCGAATGTAGCGTGCTTGATATCCGAACTGACTGAACGTGACCTCCCGCTATAACTTGTTAGATCTACATGTAGTGTAGGATATCGAAATTACAAAAATCGAAACGAAATATAGATCTGAATTTCAATTAGATTGGCCATTTTTATTAACACGGGTTAGTAGCAGAACAGTAGGACCTTAAACCCCATTTCATTTCAATAATATGACTCGCTGCTGCTATGCGGGGGTGGGGGGTAGTGGTCTAGAGTGCCGGGCTTCGACCTCTAGCTGGCCGGTCACTCCTGGCCTGCGGCTGTGGTTTCGAGCCCAGGTGTGAGCATATGTGGCATGGAGATAGGGGCACCTTCTCAACCTCGTGGGTTTCCTCCGGGCACTCCGGTTTCCTCCCACTGCTAAAAACCCCTACGCGCAAGCGAATTATTGAAATAAAATTAAAACAATCTTAGTCTCGAAATGACCTAGTTTGTGTCGAGTGAACGTTAAACCCCATTTCTCTCTCTCTTTCTGTCTCTCTCTCTATCTCTCTCTCTCTCTCTCTCTCTCTCTCTCTCTATCTGCTGCTATGCACCGAATGGGATAATGAAAACGGACACATGGTAATTACGGGCCTATCAAATTCCAACTGCCATCCGAAGGACTAGACACTGTATGTTTTATCCCGATCCCACCCCACACACCACTCTCTCCATCCCTGGAGTACACTTGTCTTCAATTGTCAGGTTATTTCGGCCAAGAAGCAATGATTTCCCCACGTGGATGAAATAATTCAGTTACGACATCAGTCTGATTTATCGATCTCCGTGATTCAATTATTAACAATGGAGCCATCATGATTCGTCACAAGCCTTTGGGATCTGTAAATGAATTACAGAGTCCCGCACCCAGTTCACAGAATACTTACATATTTGGTATATAATTACATTCGTTTCTGGTGACAATGACATTCTTTCTCCAGGGACAGATCGCCCATTGACAAGCCATGTTTCTGCTACAGATGACGGCCTGTCTCGATACTCGTCCATTTCGTAACATCTGTTCAAGATAAAATAAAGAAAGTCAATAATTTGCTAGGTTTACACGTGGCTTAAAGCTCCAATAGCATTTTTTTAAGTTATATTTTTAAAATGTATTAAAATAAAGCCCAAAAATAGATTGAACCTATAAACAGTCCTACCTTGTTAAAGAATAATCCTATTAATCCATACAGTACTGCCAGTTGAGAAATTGGCAAAAATATCATTTTCAACTTCAAATTCAAACGTTTGAAGATGGCCGTCCATGGAGAGGAATGGGAAAACAAGGGAGGTAATTGAGTAACTATTTCCTCAATCACCCTGTGTCACCCTTTATAATGCCCAAAAAATTTTGCCCAGGACCGTATAATAGTGAGTTGACAACCTTTTGAGCAAAAGACATAGAAATAATTATGTTTTGACTTTCTTAGAAAATGTGAAATTGGAACTTTAATATTAATTAGAAGGAATCGCATTAAAATACAGATCTATATTTCGTTTCGTTTTTTTATACTTTCGATTTCCTACACCACATGAAGATCTGAACGGTTGTAACTATAAGTCGCGTCAGAGTTCATATGAGTAGCTTTTGACACTCTCGCGTCAGACATTTGATTAACCAATCAGTTTCTAGGGGATTACCCACAGTTCCGTGCTCATCGTAACAGACCGTTTCATTGGCTAATCCCTCACGTCATCCAGGACACGTCAATGATAACAACTCTTCCAGATCCTAGTGTAGTAAAGACAAGTAAAACGAAATTTTGAACTGCTAAAACGAAACGAAACAGGAACTGTGTTTTAATCAGGTTGAGTTAGAAGCAACGTGGGTATCAGTGAGATTTGGGGAGAGAGAGAGAAATGGGGTTTCACGTCCACTCAACACAAACCAGGTCATTTCGGGATGGTTTTAATTCTATTTCAATAATTCGTTTGCGCGTAGGGGTCTTTAGCAGTGTGGCGGGGGGGGCGTAGTGCCCGGAGGAAACCCACGAGGTTGAGAAGGCACCCCTATCTCCATGCCACATACGCTCATACTACGGATGAAACCACAGCCGCAAGCCAGAGGTGACCGGCCAGCTAGATGTCGAAGCGCGGCACTCTAGACCACCCCAAACCCCCCTTCGTGAAACAGACTCCTGAGCTTCAATATATTTGACCTTATATAGTGACGTATATTGCGGGTATATAAACGAACTTTGGGTCACCAGAAATCAGAAATATACGATTTTGTGTATGGTAAACAACGAAGAACATCTTTACCACAGAGCTACCAATTACGTCAACAAACGAAGTCAGATTGGAACAAACCGGCAATACAGGCGCGGATCCAGAGGGGGGTCCAGGGGGTCCGGACCCCCCCCCCCCCTTGCTCAGGTTTGAAAATTTTTTATGCGATATTTTGGCGATTTTTAGACCTGTAATGTTGGAATTTACCTTCCGGAAATACGTTAGAATGCACCAAATTGAATCTAATTTACCAAATTTTTTTCTGGGGGGGGGGGCCCAAACCCCCCGTTAATTGGTTGAGCGCCTTTGGTTAAGCAATTATCAAACCTAGACCCCCCCCCCCCTTCAAAAAATCCTGGATCCGCGCCTGCAATATGGAGGCTAAACTTGTCATAGAGTCTGTTATTAAGTCATTTGATGTGTTTCGATTCCCCCCGGTTGTTCGTGACAAGGAGTATGGTCGCCTGTCCAACCTCATGGCTTTTCTCCGGGTACTCAGGTCTCCCCTCCATGCTAAAGACACTTACGCGTAAGTGAATTATTGAAATAAAATTAAACCATATGTTTAGTCCCAAAATGATCTTGTTTGTGTGTGTTGAGTGGAGGTTAACACCCCCACCCCCTCTCTCCCCCTCTTTCTCTCACTCCCTCTCTCGCTCTCTCTCTCTCTCTCTCTCTCTCTCTCTGACGGATTGTTGAGAAAGTGTTAATCGGACATTAAACATTCTTTAGAAATGAACAAATGAATATGTTTGCCTACAGTCCAATGGTCGTTAAATCAATGGACAGAAGCTAATAATAGCGTTTCATTAGAAATATTATACAAAAAAATTACTTTCTGGAATCTTAAAAAGCTGGTATCAGATTTTTGATCTTCAGTTAGGATCATAATTAAATTGGAGTCTTGCTGTTGGGTCAACCTTTCCTCCCACAGCAGCCTATCTGACATATGCATGTCTTCATTGTCCAAGTCGAAGGATACACACTTGTTGTGGGCGTTCTATATTGCATGTTGGTATATAATATTAATGAGGATCAATTTAAACATAATAATATGCCGTCGGTCATTGATAGATCGTTAAATATCCACTGAATTATATCATACCACACTCCATGGCTTTGGTCATTAACCCTGTTATTACACAAGAGAGAGAGAAAGAAAGAGAGAGAGAGAGAGAGAGAAAGAGAGAGAGAGAGAGAGAGAGAGTAGGGGTCTTTAGCAGTTGGAGCACCTGGAGAAAACCCACGAGGTTGGACAAGCGACCAATCGCCAGTTGACTCAATTACAAAACTGTGTGATACAATACGCGCGAAACTCCTAGGTGATGATTCGGGCGTGGTCTGTAGGTGTGTGAGGTCTGTAGGTGATGATTGGGGCGTGGTCTATAGGGCGTGGTCTGTAGCACACGGTCTGTTAGGGCGTGGCCTGTAAGTGATGATTGGGGCGAGGTGTGTAGGGCGTGTTCTGTAGGGCGTGGTCTGTAAGTGCGAGGTGTAGTAGAATCACTGGAATCGGCACCAGGCTCCACCTGTGAACACGTAAACAAAAATAGCTCACGCATGACAACTATTGACTCAACCAATCAATTAGACTATTATCATTTATGCTAATAATAGTTCTACTGGTCAATGAACCCAGAAATCTGGCAATTAACATGTAACGCCTGACGTGTTTATTGACGTGTCAATCAAGATGTGTGTTTTATTGACGTGTGTTGACGTGTGATACGTATTTGTCCTACCTTTCTCGTGGGTGGGGAGGGCGGCCGGGTCACAGTAGCTAAGTGGGTGAGACGCTGACACGCATTGGCAGGGGGGTTGGGATGGCCTAGTGGTCTAGAGTGCCGCGCTTCGACCTCTAGCTGGCCGGTCACCTCTGACTTGCGGCTGTGGTTTCGAGCCCTGGTGTGAGCGTATGTGGCATGGAGATAGGGGAGCCTTCTCAACCTCGTGGGTTTCCTCCGGGCACTCCGGTTTCCTCCCACAGCAAAGACCCCTGCGCGTGCGCTAAGATAATGAAAATGGAAAAAATAAGACTTGTCTGCGATATCACCTTCGGTGGAAGCGGACGTTAAACACCAAGAACAACAACAACACGCATTGGCCGCGAAAGTTGATCTGGATTTTGCAGAGTGGCTCTCCTCCTTGCCGGGGATGCAGGACGGGGGTCAGGGCTGACAAGGAAAGCAATTGGAATTAGATATAAGAGTGGGCCACGAACGATACATTTGAAAGATACGTTTTTATAACTCTATATATATATAGAACATTCTAGAGGGATGGGCGATGCGGGCCTATTCCATTTTCTATAGGATGAAATTCTATACTATTGTCATAGTGTATCTTTGTATATATTTTATTATATGATTCTAGTTAAAGTAGTAATTGACCAATGTCTGAATTGATATCTCACTAATCTTTCAAGTCTTTTAACTGTTTGAGTTTAAACTTAATGCAACGATATATATTACGTAATTATAGTTAACACGCATTCTTGCTATGTCCATATCTTCTTCTGTATTTAAACATCTGTTTACTATGTGCAATTTAACATCTTATCAAATATCATTATATAATTATTTTAATCCTAAGCTTGTATATATTTTCTGTATTCTACTGTAACTTTAATCTGGTGACCTAGCGATACCTATCTCGTTATTGTGACCGTTAGCCAGTTCTGGACACTCGTTATCAAAAGTACAATTTTAACTAATTATATGAGTTTTCGTCGTTAGTGTTGGAATAAGCTACAACCCTGAAGAAATCAACACTTCGGCACTATTCTGCAGAATTTTGGTGGCCGCATAATTCTGTAGTGCAAATCCCATAATTTTTCCAACAGATTTACGCTAAAGTTTCTAAAGGAAAAAATAAAGTATTCTATAGTGTTTTCTGTTGTAAATTCTACAGTCATCTTTTTGTCTTAAATCTAGTTTTGTAAACAGACTGCACAGTTGTCTCGCTGTCTTCAGTTTCTTGATAATAGTAACTTCTATGAAGTTGTTATACATGTACATTGAATTTAAAATTTTTAAATTCAGCCAATGAACAAACAGTCTTCTCTTGAATTAACTCTAATGAATCCGTTAGCTAACGGATAATGAAATTGCCTTTCCAGCAACAGAAATTTAACGGACCGTTAACAAACGACAGATAACAATCAAATAGAGTTTAACGGATCGTTAAAATAATTTAGTTTTGAGCAACCGGCCCCTGGCAGTTAAAGCAGTTAAAAACTAAATAATGAAGGGGAATATTTGAAAAAGTTCAGCCAAATATCTTCATTCTAGGTAACGTCATAGGGCCATTTGGAGAACGGAGTAATCTCGATTATCATTGCTACCGTTGTCACAATACATTTGTAGTAAGCTAAGTCTCGATCATCCAGTTTATAACTAAATTATCAACAGTCAACAGTGTTTAATTAAATTCGCACTCGGCAAACCTCGGCAGATTCCGGAACCTACATCTAGCCTCGGCTGTATGACAGTAAGTGATACGCACTTACGCCTATACAATTGCGATGCGCCGCCGGTTTACACAAAACTTGTCGCTTTTAGAAAGAAGTTTTCAAAATTGCGTCATTCTCGGACATCCCACGTCATCGAGAATTGATCTTGGCAAGTTAGTCATTGTCTAATTAATAATTCAGATAACATTTCAGGCCTAAAGAAAGACCTACAACAGGCAGATTTAGCTCCTGAATTAAACATATGTAAAATATGTTTTATAGTCTAGCGAATAGAGACATTAAAGCCCCAATAACACTCTTGTTGTAACTAAATAATATGTCCCAATCTTCATTCTGGTCAACAAATTATATTATTTTACAATATTTCAATTAATTGATGATATAAATTTCATCTTAACACACCCAATTTAAAAAATTGGAAAAATTCAACTAATTGATTTGAAAAGTCTAACGTAAACCTTTTCAAATGTGACTTTGATTTAAAATATTTTCGAACCCTCTGGACAAGTAAACTAGGTCGTAATGGATAATTTATACAACAGGTAGGACACTTAAACATCTAGTACTTAGAATAAGGCTATTATTTATTTTCTGGAGCTACCAAGCCAGCAAGAGTGTTATTGTCCCTTTAATACAACAAATTGTCGTCAACAAAGTCAAAAATCAACCTATAATATAGATGTTTTAAAAATACATCGGAGTATAGCTTTTATTTTAATTTATCGCCTGAAAGTAAAGGTTATTGGGACAGGACGAAAACAACAAATAATGCTGTTTACAGACATTAACAAAATATATATTATCAAATACTATCTTTCAAATATTTGTCAATCTAAAATGCCAAACTCTAGACATTAAAATCAAATACTGTCTTTCATCAAATATTTGTCAATTTGTAATGTCAATCTCTAGACACTAAAAAAAATGTTATTATCAAATAGTATCCTTGAAATGTCGGTAAGCTATTTATCAATCTATAATGCCAATCGCTAGACATCCAAAAAATATAGGTGATGAGACAATTTTCTTAAAAATATTTATTGTCACGAAACATTTAAAATCTACTGTCAAATCTTATTACTGGAGATATAGGTAACTTATTCCACTGATTTGTCAGAAATGAACAATTAAGATTCGTAATGCCCTATTTTCCTGAACCTTTAAAGAAACCAAAAATCAGATCTAAAAGAAGATATTTAGTGATTTTTATTCATTTTTAAAAAAAAACCCTTATACGGCATTTAGTAACTGAACATATGATATAAAACACAAAGTTATACGAGCAAGCGAATTATTGAAAGAAAATTAAACCATATGTTAGTCCCGAAATGACCTAGTTTGTGTCGAGTGGACTTTAAACCCTCCCTCTCTCTCTCTCTCTCTCTCTCTCTCTCTCTCTCTCTCTCTCTCTCTCTCTCTCTCGATTGTGAATCAGCAATTTTACGTATTACTTACACATTGTCTTGCAAGATATATTTTATTTTTCTTTGTTCATTACATATGACACCCGACACCATGGAATACACGACGTGTGCATTGATTTTAGAATGTGCATTTTGTCTTAAATATTAAATATTAGGATTCCATATTTTCGATGCAACATAACATCATTGAACATAGATCTATATTGAATACTAATTTGTGTGTTTAATTTCAAAAATCACAGAAAATATCACGGGCAGACACTAAGGTCGTTGACCTACATTTTAAGCCCTAAATCGACATTTCCAAAATTTTGAGAAGTATGTATTTTATTTAATGACATTGAAATCGTTTAAAGGAGCTAAATCGCTAACACTTGGGACCTAGAAATTGACACAAGTTGGTCGTAACGCATATAATAATGTAATATGAATGTATGTAAACTGATTTATATTCAATGGTTTCCGTTTTTACTCTAATTTCAAATCAGTTATGTTCGGCGAAATAGGCCAGCAGTCTAAATCGAGCGCAAATTTCTAGCGTTTGATTCGGTGCAATGTGTTTAGCCTCGTCCCGCGAGTCTCTTGTTAAAACTAGGGCTGAAACGCATTATGGTACACGAATCGTGTACCAATGGTAAAATGGGTTTTTTTTGTCTTAAATATTGGATATCAGAAGCCCATCTTTTTCCTGTAAGATCACAGCATCAATATTGATTTAAATTGACAAATAATTCGTGTTTTCAATGTTGAAGATTTTGGGTGAGATTGAGTTAGAGACTTAGCTCCTTTAATTAGTGTTTTTATGTAACACAGATGTGAACGGGTACAAAACGATGTACTAATTGTTAGATATGGTAGCCATGTAGGGCAGAGGTCGGTTTTCAAAGTAGAGTAGATCATTTTCAGAGTTCAGAATGAGTATTGGATTGGTCAGGAAAAAAAGAAATGAAATGAAATGGGGTTTAACATCCTACTTTTTTGCCCCAACTGGGCTAATGATGACGGGCATATGCCATTTAGAGTCTGCTATGAAGGAAATTTGGCCGGGCAGAGATAAGAAATAAAAGTGTCGATAAAGCAGAAGGTCTCTAGAATCAATATACAAAGCATTTAAATTACCGTTATTCGACTGGAATAACTGTAATAAAAATGAAAATACTGTACATGAAACCTAAACATACATTATGCAAGAGCTAAATCTGCCTTTGGGCCTGGAATGTCATGTAAACTATTAATTAGACATTTATTAACAAAACAAGGTCATTATCAACTCTCGATGGCATCGGATACTCGAGATTTTAAATAGATAAGTACGGTTCGCCATTTAAAATCTAAAATGAGAAAGCGAGGCTGAGTCGCGAATATACCAGTAACCTGGTTACCGCAATGCGCACATTTTGTCAAAACTACAAACAGTGATAACTTGGCTCAGAATTAAGTAATTGGAATAAAAGTTTCAATATTCTCTTTTTTATCATCTATTTTTCAATCATTATAGCAAGAATGGCCAACTCTTTATTAGACTAATGTATGTTTAAATCTTGATGCCCTACATTTGATAAACTATTACATAGTCTTGTCTGTATATCTGTTTTTGTGTAGAATTTTGAGTGGTGCAGTCCCCCTGCACTTACTGATAATGAATCTGGATTCCCTTCGCTTGAAGGGGTCACGGTGGCTAAGTGGATAAGACGCTGGTTCGCTAACCTGGAGGTCGGGTGTTCGATCCCTGCATTGGCCGATTAAGTTCATCTCGATTTTCCAGCGTGATTTCCTCTTGTCAGTGATGCAGAAGGAGGGCCTGACAAGCATAGCTGCCTAGTCGTTCGGATGGTACGAAAAACCGAGGTCCCGTGTAAAAGATCTCTTGGCAGTTGGAATTCGATATAAGAGTAGGCCGTAGCGCCGCTGCCCAGGCAAAATTTCCCTCATAGCACACTGTATGGCGTATGCCCGTCTTCCATTAGCCCAGGTTAGGTGCAAAAGAGTAGGGCGTTAAACCCCATTTCATTTCCCTTCATTTGGAATTTGGCGGGAAATACCGTGGCTATAGTAAGACGCTGGATCGCTAGACTTGAATTAATTGGCCGAAAAAGTTCATCCGGATTTTCCAACGTGGTTTCTCCTTGTCAATGGTACCGGACGGAGGGTCTCGTGTATAAATTGATGTGGACGTAAAAGATCCATTGGCAGTTGGAATTCGTAACGATACTGCCCGTGTCTTCCATTAACCCACGTTAGATGCAGAAGAGTAGGACGTTAAACCCCATGTTGGGAGGAGGGAAGTGGTCAGTATTTTCGCATTACCGTAATGCCGCTGTCCGAGCAGAGCAGTATTAAATTTACTTACATAACACGATTAATATAAAATATACTGCAACATGTATTTTGTGTATAAAGTGTACATGTAATTGTATAAAGTGTAATTGTATTTTGTAAATAAAGTGTAATTATATTTTGTAAATAAAGTGTAATTGTATTTTGTGTATAAAGTGTAATTGTATTTTGTAAATAAAGTGTAATTGTATTTTGTATATAAAGTGTAATTGTATTTTGTATATAAAGTGTAATTGTATTTTGTAGTATATTAATTGAGTAAGGTGATGAATTAATACAAGCCTTTAGCGTGTTTTTGAATTTTTATTCTTTGACAATGTATGTCTTTAACATTTATCTTTTTTGAATAAATGCTGTTTAAACATACATTATGCAAGCGCTAAATCTGCCTGTTTTAGGTCTTTCTTTAGGTCTGAAATGTTTTTTTCTAAAGTATTAATTAGACATTAATTAACTGATCCAGGCCTTAATCAACTCTCAATGGTATCAGATTTCTCCGATATTAAATAGATTAAAACAGTTCAGCAACCCTTTGATTTAATCAAATATGAGGGACCGAGACTTAGCTTCGATCAACCAGGACGGTGGTTGAAATTATTCCACACGTCTGTCCAACTTTCAAATGCTAATATCTTCGCTTGCAATAGAGTAATTTGAATGAAATTTTCAAATTATTCATTTTACATTATCTACTTCCGAACGATTATATATATAGAGAGAAATGGGGTTTAACGTCCACTCAACACAAACTAGGTCATTTCGGGACTAACACATGGTTCAATTTTATTTCAATAATTCGCTTGCGCGTAGGGGTCTTTAGCAGTGGGAGGAAACCGGAGTGCCCGGAGGAAAACCACGAGGTTGAGACGGCGCCTTGCTACTACGGGCAGTCTACTAAAATGTTCCCCGTAGACTTCCCGCAGTAGCAAATGACGCGCAAGTCTCACGAATGGGTTTACTAAAATGTTCCCCGTAGACTGCCCGTAGTAGCAAGTGACAATTTAGTAAGCCCATTTCGTGAGACTTGCGCGTCACATGCTACTACGGGCAGTCTACGGGGAACATTTTAGTAAAGTCATTCGTGAGACCTTCGCGTCACTTGTGTGTGTTATTGGGTACGGTACAAAATCACAGACTGACCGTAGAGATTGTTGTTCTACAAATACAAAATTTTTCAGGGAGATTGAGGGAAATTTGGCTTGGGCGAAGACAAGAAATAAAAGTATCGTTTAAACAGAGGGTCTTTAGAAACACTATACATGTACAAAGGATTGAGATTACCGTTATTCGACTGTAATAACTACTGTACTAAAGCGAAAGTATCCGTACTTGAAAACCTAAATCTGAGCAGTTAATGGAACTAATGAGAAGTACACCACATAAACTTTTACATAAAGAATCTAGGTCCACTTAGTTTGAAATAGTCGGGGGTAAGTGGATATTTTACGTGCACGCCAATGTATAGACAGGGACTCGGTTTCCGTCCAAGCCAAACGACTATACGTTGTCCCTTGTCGGGTCATCTGTCTTTATCACTGGGGGGTTGGGATGGCCTAGTGGTCTAGAGTGCCGCGCTTCGACCTCTAGCTGGCCGGTCACCTCTGACTTGCGGCTGTGGTTTCGAGCCCTGGTGTGAGCGTATGTGGCATGGAGATAGGGGAGCCTTCTCAACCTCGTGGGTTTCCTCCGGGCACTCCGGTTTCCTCCCACTGCGAAAGACCCCTACGCGCAAGCGAATTATTGAAATAAAATTAAAACCATATGTTAGTCCCGAAATGACCTAGTTTGTGTTGAGTGGACGTTAAACCCCATTTCTCTCTTTCTCTCTTTATCACTGACAATGGGGAAACAACGCCGAGAGCCCGACTTTACTCTCTTCCCGACCCCACCGTGTAAGAAAGGAACACGGGGTTGACAGATACAAAGGTCTGGTGAATTAAAGGTCTAATAAATTAAGGGTCTGGTAATAAATAAGTCTGATAAACAAAGTCTGAGAAGAAAACGTCTGAAAAGAAAAAAAAGGAATTTGATGCAGCTTACCCTGGTGAAGTCGTTGTTGACACCTTGACCGGTTACTACTGCTAAATACAACCACGTGAAGACGAACACCGTTACTACTGCTATACTTTTCATGTCGGAGAAGAAACTCTGTCTTTAGTTTCGTATAATTCGATGGAGCAAGTGATGAGCGATTGAAACAACACCCTCTTTAGTTCTCGTCAACTGGCCACTTATCCTTATATTCCTTTAAACTCTTGTTGACCACACCCCTTCTTATGACGTGACGACATTGCGTGAATCAAAGACTGTGAAACACTCTTAGTGATTGGCACTACTGTGTATTAGCAGTAGGAAGCGATAAATTGTTACAGGCCAGAAATCTTAATTGCGGGGGAGGGATAAAAGCTTTCATCATGACAACTTCGCCTCATTTCATGGGTGGGGGGGGATTCTCACTCTTCGCGCAGTCGCAACTGATCAGTCGATGATATCAGCCAATGCAGACGACAGGTAGCCGATATTCTATCAAAAAATAAATAAATCTGTCACGACCAAAGCGATCATGTAACAGAATATGTTGTTATTTATTGCACAAACGTTGAATGGACTAAATAAGTCAATATTTCGAGACTGCCGCCATTTTCCAAAGACCGCTGACGTTACGGTTTCTGCTCACTAATAATTCCAAAAGTTGTAATATGAGACTGATAATTCCAAAAATATAGTTGACTTTCACTAAAGAAAATAGAACAAGTCTGTAGAATGAATAAATACGTGGGAATGAACGTGCTATTTTTATTTTTTCTCGTTTTCCCTTTTCTAATTGACATTCAATTACTTCTTTGAATTACCATTCATCCTTTCACATAACAACTTCTGGACCCCACAAAACATTTAGCAAAGTTAAAGATGGCGACGGCTTGTTTGAAAGGGTTATAAATGAAACGACCTTATTTAGATCTAGTAGACAGACCACCATTAAATTCCACCATCTCGGTACCAGGTACAAATTGTAGTATTTATAGCAAATCTCTCCCTGTCTCTTTTCCTTCCTTTTGCATGCCCATTTTCGTTGATTTTTTTGGTCTAGAATGGACGAAGAGGCTTTGAATTAATATTTTCTGTCAGGTTTTGTAAAATATTCATGTTTTTGAGGCGGAAGGATATCGGAGTCACCAGGTTGGCTATGGTAATATCTACCGCAACTAGTTACATGATTTATAGTATGCTTCTTCAAGTTTGTGTATCTCAAACTTTTGGTGGTCAACTTTATACAAATTTTAGTGCAAAGACATGGCCATTTGTTCCCCTGTCTGTAGTGAAAAGCATTTCGCCCAACGAACATTTGGGGAAAAGTTGAAGGTGGACAAAGAGTCCAGAATTAACATTGAAGTCTCTGGGGAAATTAATAGTGGTCTGCTTCCATAAATTCTGACCACATTTTTGGTTTACGTCCTTTTTGACCACACCCTGTTGTCAGTATATACAGAGGATGCCGTCTGCTGAGAAAATTTCTATTATGAACATTTTTGTAAATAATGAACGGATTTTTATTTTAAAAACTGATATTCCTTGGAGCGATTTGGAAATTGTTCCGGTTGTCAAGGAGTTTGAAGTTCCTGACCTTTATTTGCTTTGTCAGACAGCATCTAAATTTCCACGACATAATCCAAGCGAACAATTAGTCAAATTCATGATTTGAGATTTAAAAACTATCCCTGCTTTGAATCAGTCGAATTACGTAGACGCCAGACCAACGATATCATAGGTAACTCTGTCTTTTGATGACCTTGTCTTAAAAACCGTCGGCGGAGATGTGGAACCTACCGAGATATTTAAATTGTCATAACTTTGTAATAACTGTACGGAATTGAACTGTTTTTGGATTGATACGAGAGAGAGAGAGGGAGAGGGAGAGAGAGAGCGAGAGAGATAAATGGGGTTTAACGTCCACTCGACACAATCTAGGTCATTTCAGGACTAACATATGGTTCAATGTTATTTCAATAATTTGCTTGCGCGTAGGGGTCTTTAGCAGTGGGAGGAAACCGGAGTGCCCGGAGGAAACCCACGAGGTTGAGAAGGCGCCCCTATCACCATGCCACATACGCTCACACCAGGGATCGAAACCACAGCCGCAAGCCAGAGGTGACCGGCCAGCTAGAGGTCGAAGCGCGGCACTCTAGACCACTAGGCCATCCCAACCCCCTTGGATTGATGTTCATTGTAATGATTCAACTTGTAGGTTACAAGGGTTTATCTGTCCCTGAACTTTTAGGCTACACAGGGTCAACAATCCCTCAGCTTGTAGGCTACAAGGGACCGACACTCCCTCAACGTGTGGACCACACGGGGTTAGCAACCCCTCAACTTCTAGACTACAGGGGGTTGACAATCCCTCAACTTGTAGGCTACAAGGGACCGACACTCCCTCAACGTGTGGACCACACGGGGTTAGCAACCCCTCAACTTCTAGACTACAGGGGGTTGACAATCCCTCAACTTGTAGGCTACAAGGGACCGACACTCCCTCAACGTGTGGACCACACGGGGTTAGCAACCCCTCAACTTCTAGAATACAGGGGGTTGACAATCCCTCAACTTGTAGGCTACAAGGGGTCAAAAACCCCTCAACGTGTGGGCCACAAAGGGTTAACAATCCCTCAACTTCTAGGTTACAAGGGGTCAAAAACCCCTCAACTGGTAGGCTACAAGGGTATAACAATCCCCCAAATTGTAGAATACAAGGGGTTAACAATCCCCAAAATGATCACAAGAGACATTAATTTATTTTGGTTTTTAATTTTTTCTTTAAGGTGAATTGAATTTCAAAAAGTGGACACAGGTACATCATTGCAGAACATTTTCTATTTTTGTAATTCGGCTGTAAATAAATACGAGCTGACCCTTTCAGGTTGAAACAAAAAGTGTCGAGATGAGTTGAGAGTTGATTGGATGCGACAACCGCTTAGATTATTATTTCTTGGGATTCATTAACTATTTTCAGTGTCTTTCCGCGGCTTAATCTGTCAGCTGTTCGACCATACGATTACATCATGTGCACCTACTTCAAGAATACACATGATGGCAAATGGCCGCCATTTAAAATACTACGCCCGCCTCTTAGAGACGATAACTTAACTCGCTATAAATTGTAAAAAAATTTACTTCGGCTAGAATTAAAAAAACACCTAAGATTAACATTTGCTAAAAATTTCTAAAAAACAACCTAAATTTATGGAAATGGGGCCAAATCAAATCAGGCAAATTACATCAAATAGTCCATGTTAAACGTATAGCAAAAATTTTAAACTAACGCGAGCACGCGCGTTTCTAGACAACGCCATAGCGGGTCATAGCAACCAGTGAGTATAAATTGGAAATCCCCAATGACGTAGATATTATAAATTGGAAAGCCGAGTCTGTCTTAAAATAAGTAGTACCGTCAGTAAACAAGATGGAAGCCATCTGCTATCGTGTTTGATCATGGAGTAGGCAAGCACAGGTGTGTCGTATGCTGTTCGACAAAAGCTCGGTTAGATCTACACGGTGTTTACATAGCTATTGTGTCAGAGGAAACTAAATTACATACTTAAAGCGAGGATTTCATATTTTGTAAGAAAGTCAAAACATAATTATTTCTATATCTTTTACGTAACAGGCTCTCAACTCACTATTATACGATCATAGGCATTATTCCCCACTCTTATAAATCATTGTTAGATTTACTCTGTGCCGGACCGGCTGGGCCCACCAGCCATCTGTCCGTGACAGGTGCGCCTAAGTTCATTAAAAAACAAGTGGGCCTAAGCCTATAAAGAAAAAACAAAAAAGAAAAAGAGAAAGAAAAAAAGAAAAGAGAAAGAAAGGAGATAGGGGGAAAGAAAAGAAAGAAAGAAGGAAGGAGAGGATAGGACACAGGGCAGGAAAAAGAAAAGATAAAAAGGTTGGAAAATGGGTTTGCTGTTATCAATTTTCAACATTTTCCTGAGGGCTCTCTTGACGCGCCTACGATGCGTACGTGTGTGGGTCTTGGTCAATTACTCCTTGTGTACGGGGTAACTAAATTCCATTAGTATTGTGGTGGTGAACAGTAATTTAGCATGCTGGCGGGGATTAAAGATAAACACCTGGTATCACTATAATAGTGATAAACAAGATAATGTTAAGGGGAAATGCTGAAAAGAACTTGCTTAGATCAAAAATAGACCAAGAAGCTCTCACGCACCCAGGGTGGGGGCGCGTGGTTAGCACGTGGTTTCGAATCCCCATTGTACGTGACAAGGAATATGGTCATCTGTCCAACCTCGTGGGTTTTCTCCGGGTCCTCCGGTTTCCTCCCACTGCTAAAGAATTCCTTCGCGCAGCGAATTGTCGGAATAAAACTAAACCATTTGTTTGTCCCGAAATGACCTAGTTTGTGTTGAGTGTACGTTAAACCCACATATCTCTCTCCCTGGCACCCCACATAATTCCTGGAAATTCTGCACTCCGACTACGCTAAAGTTTACAGGTCTTTAATCTCAGATCAGAAGGTATTCAAAGAAAATATTAAAAAATCACCAATACAAGAAAAACGCAAAAGTATACCGACTCGGATTTTAATATGTTTTCTTTAATCTTCCATACAGTTTTATAAATCTTGTAGGGTTTTTTTTTCTCTCATTTCCGTATTTGAGTAAAATCACAACATTTGAAGAAAGAGAAAGTAGTTTATTTTTTTGAAGAGAAATTAACGGAAGTAATCGTGTGGGTGTGGGTGATTTTATTTCTCTAGTGTATTAAATTGGACTAAAATATTTTCATTTTAACTGAATTCGATTGAAAATAATTGTTTTATGGACATGTGTTGTCTGTCTAATCTGCAAATTGTCGGGCAAATCAATTTGGTGAAATAATATGCTTCAATTACGTTCATTTTTTTTCATGTTGCACAGAAATGAAACAGGGTTTATTGTCCTACTTTTTGCTCCGACTGCGTTAATTTAGACGGGGAGAGGGAGAGACAGAAATGGGATTTAACGTCCACTCGACACAAACTAGGTCATTTCGGGACTAACATATGATTTTAATTTTATTTCAATAATTCGCTTGCGCGTAGGGGTCTTTAGCAGTGGGAGGAAACCGGGGTGCGCGGAGGAAACCCACGAGGTTGAGAAGGCGCCCCTATCTCCATACCACATACGCTCACACCAGGACTCGAAACCACAGCCGCAAGTCAGAGGTGACCGGCCTGCTAGAGGTCGAAACACGGCACTCTAGATCACTATGCCATCCCAACCGCCCTAATGTAAACGGGCATATACCATGCAGTGTGCTATGAGAAAGATTTTGCCGGGGCAGTGGCGTTTGGCCCACTCTTATTTCGAATGCTAACTGGCCTTTAATAGTGAGGCCAGGTCGCTATAGTTCTACGGGTGACGTCACATCATAATTAATGGTCAGGCGTGCGTTGTTTACATCAAACGTAGTAATATGAATTCGTACGGCCAAGAGATTTTTTACGTGCACGCCAATGTGTACGGAGGACCTTGTATTTTCGTCTAATGCGAACGATTAGACAACTGTTCTTGTCAGGCCGTCTGCCCAGCACCATTGACAAGAGGAATCTCTTTATGATTTTTTTTGTTCGAGGAGAATGGAGTCTTGAACAGAAATGAGCGATTACCAAATGAAAATAAGTTCACAGAACGCGTCTACTAACAAGTATATTCTTTAAAATAGCATTATGCAAGAGCAAAATCTGCTTATTACAGGTCTTTCTTTAGGCCTGAGATGTTATCTAAATAATCAATTAGACATTAATTAACATATCCAGACCATATTAAACTCTTAAAGTCAAGGCTAGATGTTATCTAAATAATCAATTAGACATTAATTAACATATCCAGACCATAATAAACTCTTAAAGTCAAGGCTAGCCTTCGATGTTTGCGGATTGAATTCCTATATGCCGCTTAATGGCCGTTGATAATTAAATCAATCAAGTGGATAATCGAGACTATGCTGTTTATATTAATGATTTGAGTAATGATGACCGAGGCTATGTGAATATTTCAAATGCTTTTTTCTCGGCTAATAGTGGACCAACTTGACTGAAATTTTCAGCAATTTATCTTTACAGTATGTAGTTTTTAACTATTATAGTGAGAACTGCCAACTCTTTATCTTATAAGCAATGTGATTAAAACAAAGATCCGATTTCGCTTCGTTTTTTTTTACAGTTGAAATTTCGTTTTACTTGTCTTTATTACACGAGGATCTGGAATAGTTGTAATATACAGAGATAGAGAGAAATGGGTTTAACGTACACTCGACACAAAACTAACATAATATGGCTCAATTTAAGGAATCTGGAGACTCGGAGAAACCCCACGAGGTTGGGTAGGCGACCCTATTTCTTGTCACGTACAGCCGGCGAGTCGAAGCCACGCCAGCTGACTTAATGACAGACTTTATGATACAGCGTGAGGGTGTGGCCGGCTAAGAACACACCTAAGAAATAACTATTTTTGGCGAAATATTTGGGGAGGCTAATTCGATATTTTCTTAGGGCGGGGGGGGGGGGACTAAGCCCCTTCATACCCCCCCCCTCCCGTGGCTACGGGCCCGCCAACTATGTTTTGTTTTGTCTAACAATATGTATCCAAACAATAGCTACATTATCTAAAGATGCAATATTAAATTATGGGATTTGAAAACAAGCTGGGTCTTATAGCAATTCATTTCCTGTAAGAAATTATTTACAGGTACAGAAATATAAATAGATTGTTTATGATTATAATGATGAATAACATTCGGTTACAAAAGTAAAAAGTATTAAAGAGGCCTACCCCGGCACACGTTGGCGTGCACATAAAAAACCTTTGTAGTTTGAATTCGACGAAAAATCGTCGGACAGTTTCAGGTGGGACGAGAAACCGAGAAACCCGTGTAGGCGTTGGCAGATGATCCAGGCAAAATTGATCTCATAGCACATTGTATGGTGTATTCCCGCCTTCATTAGCCCCGTCGAAACAGAACAATAGGCCGTTCAACTCTTATTTTATTTCATTTCATCTGGGGGCAAGGTGTTTAAGTGAGTAAGACGCTGGGTCGCCAGCATGAAGGTTGTGGGTTAGGTTCCGGTGTTGTTCTAGGAAAGTCATCGGAATAGTTTCCGATTGTCAGTGGTGTAGGACGAAGAGCCTGACGAGGACAGTTGTCTAGTCGTTTTGATGGGACGAAAAACTGAGGCCCCGTGTACACATTGGCGTGCACATAAATGTTCCCTTAACTGTTGGAATTCGATACAATAGTAGGTCGCGGTGCCGCTGTCCCTCGTTGCACACTGTATGACGTGTGTCCGTCTTCACTAGCCCAGTTCGGAGAGAGAGAGAGAGAGAGAAATGAGGTTTAACGTCCACTCGACACAAATTAGGTAATTTTTTGGGACTAACATATGGTTTCATTTTATTTCAATAATTCGCTTGTGCGTAGGGGTCTTTAGCAGAGGGAGGAAACCGGAGTGCCCGGAGGAAACCCACGAGGTTGAGAAGGCGCCCATATCTCCATGTCACATACGCTCACACCAGGGCTCGAAACCACAGTTGCAAGCCAGAGGTGACCGGCCAGCTAGAGGTCGAAGCGCGGCACTCTAGACCACTAGGCCATCCCAACCCCCCTGGATTGATGTTCATTGTAATGATTCAACTTGTAGGCTACAAGGGTTTATCTGTCCCTCAACTTTAGGCTACACGGGGTCAAAATAGTAGGACGTTAAACCCCATTCCATTAGTTTACCCCCACTGGTGCAGAAAGGTAAACTATTAAACCCTATTTCATTTCATTATCCCGGTGCAGAACAGTGGGATGTTAAACGCCATTCCATCATAAAACGAATGATTAAAACAATAGAAAAAACACACAACAAAATACTAGAGCGCACCTGTTTAATGAAGTGTCACAGGCAAATTAAATTCCTCGAGAGATTATTAATTTATTCCATATCCGGCATTTATTTTGGTCTGTCGTCTGATTCTTGCATTGCCTATCAATCATGGTGATCATGTTGATTTGTACTCAGTGCAACCCATAAACATCGGTTTAAAATATCAATATTCGTCATATTTGTACAAACCCACTTTAACAAATTAACACATATATGTGTTCATGCATTAAATTTAAGCTGTGTGTACACCTAAATATCTGAATAAAATAAATTAAAACAGATATGTGTTCAGAAATTAAATTTCAGCTATGTGTACACCTAAATATTCGAATAAAACAAATTAACACAAATATGTGTCCAGGCATTAAATTTAAGCCGTGTGTACACCTAAATATCTTAATAAAATAAATCAAAACAAATATGAGTCCAGGCATTAAATTTAAGCCGTGCGTACACTTAAATATCTGAATAAAATAAATTAAAACAAATATGTTTTCAGACATTAAATTTAAGCCATGTGTACATCTAAATATCTGAATAAAACAAATTAACACAAATATGTGTTTAGGCATTAAATTCAAGCCTTGTGTACACCTAAATATCTGAATAAAATAAATTAAAACAAATATGTTTTCAGACATTAAATTTAAGCCATGTGTACACCTAAATATCTGAATAAAACAAATTAACACAAATATGTGTTCAGGCATTAAACTCAAGCCGTGTGTACACCTAAATATCTGAACAAAATAAAATTGGTCAAATGAAGACGGAGAACACTTTATGATTCTGATTTTTTTTTTGAATCGTTAAAGTAGCTAAGTCTCTAACTCAATATCATCCAAAATCTTCAACATTGAAAACACGAATTATTTGTCAATTTAAACGAACATTGATGTTGTGACCTAACCGGAAAAGGATGGGCTTCTGGTATACAATATTTAAGACAAAAAAAACAACATTTTACCATTGGTAGACAATTCGCGCACCATAATGCGTTTCAGTCCCAGTTCTAGCAAGAGACTCGAGGAACGAGGCTAGAAACATTGCACCAAATCAAACGGCGTTCGTAGGCTGGAATAACCAGACGCTAGAAATTTACATTCGATTGAAACTGTTGGCTTATTTTGCCGAACATTACTGTTTTCAAATTAGAGTAAAACGGAAATTTGTATACATTCATATTACAGTATTATGTGCGTTGCGACCCACTTATGTCAATTTCTAGGTCGCAAGTGTTAGCGATTTAACTCCTTTAATAAATAATAATAATAATAATAATAACTTTATTTAATGAGGATAGTCCCCTTAGCACAAGTGTACTAATTTTCAGGGGGTTCCCCCTACTCTACAATATATATTATATATATACATAGATATATAGTAGCATGCAAATACAAAACAGATAGAGACCCCCCCCACCTCCTCCAAAGCAGAAACAACAAAAATAAAGTAATAATCATTATGAAATATAATTTGCAGCTATGTTATACACAATATACTGCTCCCCTTCCTTCACCCTACCTCCAAAACAAAAGCAACAAATGTAATAATACTTATATAATAAAACATGCAGCTCTATTATACACAATCTAATGCTCCCTGTCCCATACCCCCACCCACCCCCACCTTACCCCCTCCCCCCAAAAAATGTAAGATAATAATTATATAATAAAAGATGCAGCTGTATTATACACAATGCTCCCTGCCCCATACCCCCACCCACCTTACCCCCCCCCCAAAGAAAAAAACAAACAAAAGAACAAAAAAACAAAAAAACAAAAAAAATTAAGATAATAAGTATGAAATGAAAAGTGGAACAAATTAATTATCTTGTCAGCCAATCGGGGATCAGAAACGACATGGTTGTCTATCTCCTATAATTGGAACGACAGCTTGTTGGCGTTGACCGGGCTTGACAGTCGTAATAAAATACATCAGACATTATTACATCTCTTTTACAGCGACCGGATAAATTCGAATCCGTAATGACGGAAATCGGCGGCGCGGTAAGGAAGGATTTCTCTCTGTTTCTCCAAAGTCCACAAAATAGAGGTTGGGTGAACGAATTGTTTAATGCGTGTGCGTGAAATCGTAAGGTCAGTCATTCAGTTGTGAGTCCTCACATGTACGTTACACGGAGTGAGGTCGCCAGTCCAACCTCATGAATTTTCTCCGGGTCCTCCGGTTTACCTACAAGCTAATTAATGAAATGAAAGTGACCCCTAGGTTAGCCTCTCTCTCTCTCTCTCTCTCTCTCTCCCTCTCTCTCCCTCCTCCTCTCTCTCTCTCTCTCTACCAGACGCCGTTTCATGTCAGACCCTTGGTCCTAAACCACTGAAATGAAAGGAAAAATCCACGCCCGAACATCCTGAGATACCTTCTCGAACAGCACCGGATGACATGACTTCTGTATTTGAATGCATTTTAATCTCCATTTATATTCAAAATAAACATCTTATTTTGTCGAGTCGAGTCATAATAAATAAGTTTTGTGGTTGATATAGTTGACCCAATTAACTGGGGGGGTAATACGTCTTTAAGACATCTGGTTCAAGGAGACACGCTGATTCAGTGGCTCATTAACCAGAATATCTCAGCTTGGATATTTGCCAGGATTGTATGAAAGAGGGTCAAGTCGTTCAAACGTTAAAGATCCACCGAGAGTTGAAATTTCAGCCTTCTTTAGCCCGTTGGTGTTAATGAAGTGGGCATTTTACGACAAGTTTGGCTAATGAAAACGCCAAGTTGGGCTAACGAAAACGCAAAGTAAGGCTAATTAAAATGCCATGCGATGTCCCATGTGGTGCATTTTGCCAAGTTGTGGCGTTTTCGCGTGATTTGCACCGAATTGCACCTTAATTTACGCGCAACGCAACCGTACAGAAACTATCGCTTCTGTTCCACCCGAAGGACTACACACTGTTCATTGCCAGGCTTCCCGTACTGCACAAATTTTCTCGGTTAACATCCTTGATGATTTTATTAGTGCACGAACAACCTTGACATTCCGAGAAACTTTCACGGAAAATATCCTCAAGGACTTTTATTAGTAACCATCAAGATAGAAATGAAGTCACGCTAACGGCAAGACTCCCCCGCAGAATAAAATATGATATGAAAAAAATAAATAATTAAACACAGAAAGAAAATAGAGTTTTATCTAAAATAAGCCGTAACAAATAATGAGTTTTCTATGATACATTTTCAAAATGTCACATTCTAGAGTTACCTGAAAAATCGCGCAATCTTTTGATTATCTCTCGACTTGTTAAAAAATTAATTCTCGATAAATGAAAACATGACATAAGACATTATTCAAGTAAATCGAAACTGATGATTGAATTGAATCAGATGATAAAATTCCACTCTTTCATTGTTCGATGTAAATATAAATTAGTCATATACGTACTGGATCTTAGGCGAGGCTTACTAGTAGCTGTGGTACTCTGGGCAGTGGGGGGGCAGGGCCGTATCAAGCAGGGGTGCAGGGCCGTATCAAGCAGGGGTGCAGGGGTGCAGGGGTGCAGGGGGTACATTGCACCCCCCGAAAAATAAGGCGCCCCGAGAAATGGCGCCCTCCCTCCAAAAAAAAATTATTTGACAATCTTTCAATTATAAAATAATGTATACACTTGATCACACAGTGATGCTCTTTTAAGAGGTTCTGATCATTCGGTCGGTTTTAAGGGAAACCTGATCCAAACTTTCTTATATCACTTACGTGGAGGCTATGGCTCGCCACCATTCTGCTGTACCCCCACTTTTGAAATCCTACATGGGGGGGGGGTAAGGTCTATTTTTTAGTTTGTTGGTGTATCAAACGTTTTGGAAATGAAATGTTATTTTGTTTTTTTTATCGAACTACAGTTCTGCGGGAAAGTGTTTCTCGGGTAGTTCAAGGAAATGTAATGCTGACTATATATGATTTTAAACGTTCAAGCGGTGAAATGTTTGAAAAGGATTTGACATTTTTAACAATATGGATATAATTGCTCGAACATTTTTTAATATATAAAAAGTCCACGGGTCCGGTTATGCGATTTTACTGAAAACTTTGCATTTCCACATAAAGCAAATGGATTTATTTTCCCCAGTATTTTTTTTTTAATCAAACATTAATAACCCTGACATGTTTTCAGTATGATAAATGGGGAAGATGAATCGACCTCTCCTCTCGGAGAAAACCCACGAGGCTGGACAATCGACCCTTGTGACGTACAACCGGGGAATCGAAACCCCCCTGTTGACTCAATCACAGACTTTATGATGCAGCGCGCATGCGCTAACCCTTCGTCCACCCCACCCCCTCATATTTTACAATCCAACAAACATCACACGCTCGCCTCGACATCTAGGGTTTGATTATGGTCTGAATAAGTTAATTAATGTCTAATTGATAATTTAGATAACATTTCAGGCCTAAAGATTAACCCAGTGTATAGTGGAGTAGAACGGAATGAGTACACTGGGTAACCGAGGATGGGTTTGTCCAGATCTTTCAGCGTAGGTACAAGAAGGGGGGCACGGCAAGAAGCAGGGTGTGTGCGTTAAAATACCTGATAGCATGGCGCATGCTTGTCTTCAAAATAATAAACTTAAAAATTAGTTCGTTCAAATATAAAACTGCCCGCCCTACTTCATTGCAAAACCGTCGTTCATGTAAAAAATATTCGTTGACTGTTCGTTATTCTTGTTTTCTCTGCAAAATGCCCAAAGCTCCACAAATTCACTTACGCAAGCGAATTATTGAAATAAATTTGGACGATATATTAGTCCCGAAATGATCTAGTTTGTGTCGAATGGACGTTAAACCAAATCTCTCTCTCTCTCTCTCTCTCTCTCTCTCTCATAGTAAAAGATCCAGACTCAGAGGTCAATGGCAACTGGTTAATTAACAGTGTTACATGTTACATACATTCTAATTTCAATATGTCCCTGTCATATGACATTACGTGAACTCAACTGTTTGACGAATGGTCGTGTTTATTTTTAACAGGGAATGTGTTTTATTTATTACACCGTGGATTACGTGTTTGGTAATTATATTAATTATTTATTAAACCGTTGTATTACGTTTTTGATACTTATATTAATTATTTATTACACCGCTGGATTACGTGTTTGGTAGTTATATTAATTATTTATTACACCGCTGGATACGTTTTTGATAGTTATTCTAATGATTAGATTGATATAAAGGTGATAATCACACACCGGTGACGTTATATACCTATATCATATTGATATACACCGGATGAAAATATAGGTCACATGGTCTATTGTTTTAATATATCATAGTAAATTTAAACCTAGGATTGGTTTGTTGTTGTTGTTGTTGTTTATTACAGATTTAACGTCCAATACAATACACATGATATCATCGACAGGTCCTTTTAATTAAATAATTTACACTTGAAAATTGGTTTAAAAAACAGTCCCTGAAAATTAAGTCACCTTCAAATATACTTACGGCAGCTGTCATACTTTTGATTATTATCTTAAGGTCTGGCATTGCGTCAACTGGCGTGATTTCGATTCCTCGGTGTTCACGTGACAAGGAGTAAGTTCCTCCGGTTTCATCCCCCCGCTGTTAAAGACCCTTACACGCAAGCTAATCATTTAAACATATGTCAGTCCCAAAATGACCTATAGTATGTGTCGAGTTGGCGTTAAAACCCATGCCCCCACTACCCGTTCTCTCAGATTGGATACTGATTGCCCAACCTTTTAGTTAACGACAGTGAAAACGAAACCATTTTAATTTTAATGATATTATTTCCCAGTTTAAAAACTGAGAAATATGACTAACATTACGTAAGATAATCGAAAATATGAGCAAATAAATAAGAGATAGAAAACAAATAGATAAATAAATGAAATATATAAAAACTAAAATATATCAAAGGAAACGAAAGGTAAAATAGGGTTAATTAAAGCGGGAATTTCATATTTTCTAATAAAGTCAAAACACAATTAATTATTTCTATGTCTTTTGTTTAAAAGGTTGTCAACTCACCATTATACGATCATATAGGCATTATTCCCCACACTTTAAAATCATTCATACCGGAAATAATAACACAATTACCTCCTTTGTTTTCCCATTCCCCCCATGCAATGGCGATCTTCAAACGTTTGAATTTGAAGTTGAAAATAATATATTTGCCAATTTCTCAACTAGCAATGGTGAATTATAGGATTAATAGGATTATTCTTTAACAAGTTAGGACTGTTCATAGATACAATCTATTTTAGGGCTTTATTTTAATACATTTTAAAAATATATCTTTCAAATGTAAACTTGCAGCTTTAAGGAAGTTGGCCAGAGGGACTTCTTGTAGTGGGTTCACGGGGTTGATAGTTTGGTCTGGGAGATAGCTTGTAGGGGTTCACTAAGTTTGGCAGCTTGGTCATGTGGTGCTTCACGTAGCCTGTTTTGAGTTGATGTCACTCCAAATATCTTTGCTGTGCTTTTGTTGGAGATTTGATGTTACGCTGTCCATTGTATTTCTGTATATCAAAGTTTTTATGTGCAGGTTATTGGTGAATACTATACGTGAATACAACTTGTGTCGACTGGTTAAAAACGTAATATGGTGATAGATCAGCATCCCACCGTACCCTACGCCTCAATAATCCTCTTCTCTGTGACCTATTCTAAATGTTTCCAATCATTATTCTTTCCCGGGTGGGGGTGGGGGGGGTGGGGTCAGGGTAAGGAGGTGGGAGTTGTGGTTGTGGCTACGGCTTGATCAATAGTGTGTATGACGTTCACCATGGAGATACACACAAACTGAAAGTAGCAAGCGAATTATTGAAATAAAATTAAACCATATGTTAGTCCCGGAATGACCTAGTTTGTGTGTGAGAGAGAGAGAGAGAGAGGAGAGAGAGGAGAGAGAGAGAGGGGGTGACGTCCACTCGACACAAACTAGGTCATTTCGGAACTAACATATGGCTTAATTTTATTTCAACAATTCGCTTGCGCGTAGAGGGCTTTAGCAGTGGGAGGTAACCGGAGTACCCGGAGAAACCCCACGAGGTTAGACAGGCGACCCTACTCCTTGCCACGTACAACCGGGGATTGTAAAAATGTAAATGAAAGGAAATGAAATGAAATGGGGTTTAACGTCCTACTGTTCTGCCCCTAACCGGGCTAATGAAGACGGGTATACGCCATACAGTGTGCTACGGCCTACTCGTATATCGAATTCCAACTGCCAAGCGATCTTTAACGTGCACGCCAGTGTGTACACGGGACCTCGGTTTTATACTTCAAAATGACCGTCGCCCCACTGCCCGTTAGGCACCACTAATTCCCTTTGGCCTCCTTTTTTTTTATTAAAATGAAATATTATTGTGAATCTCTGTAAAAATCTTACACGTGGGCTAGATGCTTTTCGTCATTTAATCATCGAATCTTTCCCTCTCTCTTTTTGTCAAGTTTATTTACTTAAACAACATGTTTTGTACACGTCACCTTTTTAATGCTGTGTTCTTTTTCAGAAAATCTGAAAAAAAAAATCGAGAGATTTCGCGGATTTTTAGATATTACTGGAATAAATCAGAGGTGACTTTATCTAAATCGACTGATTTGATTTATCTGTCCGATTAAAGATAAACCAATTTTTTTTTCTATATTTTTTTCTATTCAATAATTCATCATTATTATTATTATTATTAGTTTTGTTATGTGTGGGGGTGGTTTTTTTTATGTGTGTTATCTCTGTCTGGTTACGTAATCGACAGAATTAAACTATACGTCCAATCCTGTTTTATATAGAGTGTAGGGAATGGCAAAACCCATTGATTAGATTCAGAAAATGCAACGACAACAAAATGAAAATGAAATGAAATGAAATTGGTATTAACCTTTAATATTCTGTCCACCTACCGGGCTAACGAAGAAGAACATGCATTTATTTATTTATCTATATTTTATGTATTTTCTTATAGTTTCGATTTCGCTTTTTGGTAGGGGTCTTTAGTAGTTGGAGAAAACCCCACAAGCTTGCACTGCCTACCCTACTCCTTGTCACGTACAACCAGGCAATCGTGACGTCATGGGTTAAGTATTGTCAGTACTTCGTCGTTTTCCAAGCGACCTCGACTGTTCGTCTTGTCAGGGCACCATTCCTAGAAAATTCTTAAGCACATTCTTGAGCTTAGATTTCAAGTACATTTTGCATTTAAGTAAACTTATCGCATTTTGTGTTCCTAGAAAATTCTTAAGAATGTCCTTGTACTTAGATTTGAAGTAGACTTCAGGCACAAGTACGTTATTATTTATTCCTAGAAAAAACTTAAGCGAGGTATAGGGCTTGCTTACCAACCTTAAGTCTGTTTCTGCTTCAAACAAGATGGCTGACAGTTAGTTATTCCACGGCATTTCCTACATCTTTTGATACGTAGAAGACAATTAAAAGGCATAGAAAATCCTTTAGAAACATGTTCACGAGAGGTATACTGTAGAAAATTTCGCTTCTGCCCTGAAACCATTTTAGTTATTTACCAGTTATTATTAGACACAAACACACAGGCTACTTAAAGATCAGGCGCTCCCGCAATTTTTCTGAGTGATTGCGTTTTTTTATTCTTTTTATGTTTTTTTTTTTAGCTTGTGTCACATTTCATACGTGTATAAGGGACATGTCAAATGCATCTAAATCGACCATTTTCCGGGAAGCAGACGACAAATTTATGATGTAATTCGCATACCAAAACTGTTTTTATGACGTCGTTTGAGAGCACCATAGTTTCATTTTATCAGTCACAATGTGCTTAGACTCGTACTTGACCACTCGGCAAATCTCGACAGATTCCGGAACGTTCCGGAACCTACATCTAGTCTCGGCTGTATGACAGTAAGTGATATGTACCTACGCCCATACATTTGCGATGCGGCTACCGGTTTACTGTAACAGGAAAACTTGACGCTATTACAAAGGGCGCAGCCATGTTTCATCCGGCACCTTTAAAGTAGTTCCAAGACACCATGGGCGCAGCCATGTTTCATTCGGGACCTTTGAAGTATTTCCAATATGGCGGAATTCGTCATACAGCCGAGACTAGATGTAGGTTCCAGAATCTGTCGACGATTGCCTAGTGGTACCTGACTTGTGCTTACGTACAAACGGCCTTGAGAATTTTCTAGAGACGGTATTTTATTAAGATTCTTAGTAAGAAAAAGTGAAGCCTAACTTTGTGCTTACTTTAAGAATTTTCTAGGAACCGGGCCCAGGTCACAGATTCGTGGAAGTCAGGCCGGAAAATGACGAAGTACTGACAATACTTAACCCATAGCGCACTGTATGACGTCACGATTGCCTGGTTGTGCGACCCGGTTAATGAGTCCGTGTTATTCATAGCGAGTCACCCTGTTAGTTAACAGCTAATTAGGCTAAATGTGTTAATTGTTCACATATAAATAATTACAACTAATTTTGAAAAATAATTTTTGAAAAATAATCAAATTCACTAATTGCCTCCATACAACTGTTCTGATAATCTCTGTGTGAAAATCCCGTGTTCTATCCTGGTGAAGGGTGAGAAAGTTCATCATGGTTTTCCGGAGTTCGAAACAAAAGTAGAGAGAGTGAGAGAGAAATGGGGTTTAACGTCCACTCAACACATACTTGGTCTTTTCGGGACTAACATATGGTTTAATTTTATTTCAATAATCGCTTGCCCGTCGGGGTCTTTAGCCGTGGGAGGAAACCGGAGTGCCCGGAGACAACCCACGAGGTTGAGAAGGCGCCCCTATCTCCATGTCACATACGCTCACACCAGGTATCGAAAGTACAGCCGCAAGCCAGAGGTGACCGGCACACCAGGGATCGAAACCACAGCCGCAAGCCAGAGGTGACCGGCACACCAGGGATCGAAACCACACCCGCAAGCCAGAGGTGACCGGCCAGCTAGAGGTCGAAGCGCGGCACTCTAAACCACTAGCCCCCCCCCCCCCCAATAAAAGAAGACCGGAGTCATTTGCATGTATACCCACCTCCATTAGCCCAGTCGAAGCAAATATATTCTGCACTAAAGAAACATTTATCATTGAATAGTCAATTTAAACACTTGTTAAAGGGACAATAACACTCTTGCTGGCTTGGCAGCTCCAGAAAATAAATAATAGCCTTATTCTAATAAGTACTAGATGTTTAAGTGTCCTACCTGTTGTGTAAACTATCTATTAAGACCTATTTTACTTGTCCAAATGGTTCGAAAATATTTTAAATCAAAGTCACATTTGAAAAGGTTTACGTTAGACTTTTCAAATCAATTAGTTGAATTTCTCCAATTTTTTAAATTAGGCGTGTTAAGATGAAATTTATATCATCAATTAATTGGAATATTGTAAAATAATATAATTTGTTGACCAGAATGAAGATTGGGACATATTATTCAGTTACAACAAGAGTGTTATTGGGGCTTTAAAAGAAGCGGCACCCACAAATTCCACTACCCTAACTCTTCCTGTGTGACTGGCTTTTTCAAGTCCAACAATCCGCCTTTTATCACGGTGTGGCGTTTTCGGAGAAATGAAATGAAATCATTTTAACGTCCTACTCTTCTGCACCTGACCTGGGCTAATGGAAGACGGGCATACGCCATACAGTGTGCTATGAGGCAAATTTTGCCAGGTCAGCGGCGCTACGGCCTACTCTTATATCGAATTCCAACTGTCAAGGGATCTTTTACGTGCACGCCAATGTGTACACGGGACCTCGGTTTTCCGTCCCATCCGAACGACTAGACAGATGTCCTTGTCAGGCCCTCCTTCTGCATCACTGACAAGAGGGAAACAACGCCGGAAAATCTGGATGAACTTTCTCGACCAATGCAGGGATCGAACACCCGACCTCCAGGCTAGCGAGACAGCGCCTTACCCACTTAGCAACGTGACCCCCCGTTTTCGGAGAGCTTGGTATGGTATACGTTATACACTGAAACGAATGGTATGAAATTGACGGTCTTTTGTCATCAGTCCCCTTACAAATCTGATTACAGATCAATATTTCGTTTCGTTTTTTTATACTTTCTGTGGTCCTTTACGCAAATGAAGCAATGACGCCACCCATAAGAAGCGTGGATGACACTTAACCAAGACCTGTTCGAAGTGAAAAATTTGATATCCGAAGTGTTCATTTCTACCGCACTTGCCCAACAACACTTCAAATTTTCAATAAAATAAAGAAGGCAGAAATGATATTGAAGCGAGGAAGAAGCCATACCAAAAAATGCTAATTAGGCTTCCACGAAGTGTTCACTTCAAGCCAGTGCTTATCGCGTGTTTTGCTCACTTCCAGCCAATGCTCATTGCGTGTTTTGCTCACTCCCAGCCAATGCTCATTGCGTGTTTTGCTCACTTCCAGCCAATGCTCATTGCGTGTTTTGCTCACTTCAAACCAGTGCCCACCGCGTGTTTTGCTCACTTCCAGCCACTGCATGACGATCTGACCGGTTGTAGTGGGGTCATACGAGAGACTTTTGACCCTATGACGTCAGAAAATCGATTATTCAATCTGCGTTGATGTTCCTTATAGTGGGTTACAGCGCACGCCAAGAACTAACTGCAACAGATCATTTCGTTGGCTAATCTTCGCACATCCACCAGAACGCTGGTTATGTAAAAGGAAATTTTCAACTATAAAAAAAACGAAACGAAATAGGATGTATGTTTAAATGAGATGACACCCCACCTCCCCGTAGCCAGAAATCTCCAAACTGATCCCGCAGTGAATATTCGCTTGGCCGCTACAATCACTGATAAGCATGACATCGACGAGGCTTAATGAGTTCGGCATATTCATTTTTTTACTCCGACAAATTAAATTCTCAAACATTTTTTTGAGGTAAAAGAAAAACAAATAAAGACGTTTGAAGTATTTGTAGTTAAAGAATATTTCCTATTTAGTGTAAATGGGTATTAAAATGAGTAAAATGCATCATTTTGCCCGAAGCAGTTAGGTGTTAAGTAAACATTGGCGACATTGCACGAGCCGTTGAGCCAATGACTAACGGCGCGTGCAATCCACGCACCTGTTGTGGACAGCCGTCTGTTACAGAGATAATTCATAAGTAATTCTCTGTGAAACAGATTGAGAAATCTCTTCATCATAAAGAGATGGCATTGGTTTAATAGACGATTTAATTGCTTCTTTTAACTATTTTGTTTGTCATATATCAGTAATTGGGTGAAACAATTCAGTTATACCAAATTCAGGTGGCCGAATGGTTAGCACGTGTGTGCTGTATCATAAAGCCCGTCATTGAGTCAACTGGTGTGGTTTCGAATACCCAGTTGTACGTGATAAGGAATAGGGTCGCCTGTCTAACCTCATGGGTTTTCACCGGGTCCCCCGGTTCCATCCCACTGCTAAAGACCCCTACGCACAAGCGAATTATTGAAATAAAATTAAACCATATGTTAATCCTACAATGACCTCGTTTGTGTCGAGTGGACGTTAAACCCCATTTCTCTCCCTCTCTTAACATCAAAGAAAGCGAATGGATTATAACGCCATTTTGTGAATTTTGCACACGCCGATATGTGAATAATACACATTTAGAAAGATGAAGTGGAAATTTCGAAATATTCTGCTTCCATAACACAATCCAACCAGAGGTGCTTTTCAATATCTTTTGATTAATTTCTTTAAAATCCGATTTAAACCTGTCGATATTCTCTATTCGGCATCCACGTACAGTAGGCGATATTCTCTATTCGGCATCCACAGTAGGCGATATTCTCTATTCGGCAACCACAGTAGGCGATATTCTCTATTCGGCATCCACAGTAGGCGATATTCTCTATTCGGCATTCACAGTAGGCGATATTCTCTATTCGGCATCCACAGTAGGCGATATTCTCTATTCGGCAACCACAATAGGGCGATATTCTCTATTCGGCATCCACAGTAGGGCGATATTCTCTATTCGGCATACACACTAGGCCATTTCCAGCCAAAACAAGCCAGCGCCACCTATGATTTGCAGTCAAATCTTACAATGTGCCTCTTTTTAATCTGCCGTCTTCATTATCTCAGTCGGAACTGAGCAATGTTAGATGTTATACCCCATTTCATTTCATTGTATGCCGTATGCCCGTCTTTATTATCACAGTCGGAGAAATAAAAGGTAGGACGCTATGTAACTCATTTCATTTCCAAACACTGAGAATAGAGACTATTTGATATCAATAATCAGTTCGAGGTCATTTCATCAAATATTGAATACTGAACAGCGACTCTAATGAACGCATTATGCTCGTTACCATTGCTTCTGAGATATTAAAAATCTATTCTTTGAAACCTAAACGGACGGACAACTGTGCGCCAGTTCAACACATATTACTGTAATATGAATTTACATTCATTTTCTAAACATTTTTATTTTAATTTCTAATCATCGATGCTAATCGAAATACCAGAGCATGCAGTCCAAATGATATGACAGTCTCTAGAACCGGATTATTTCAGTGCACACAGAGTGTTTTGTTTCACATTTGTCCCATTTATCAAGACGCCCATTCAGGGGCGTTTTAAGGTTTATCATGGCGGAGGCTACACTATTTTGAGGGCCCTCTTTCGCGGGGGTCCAGGGGATGGGTGTCTTGATTGATGATTTTCATACCAGTGCAATGCAATGCATTCTCATTCAGTAGTGGATTCGACAGTGTAAAGAAAACGATTGACTCGGACTCGGGGCCCTTTCTCTTGGCCAAAGAGGCTCTTTTGTCAGACGAGGGCCCCTTTTGTCTGCGTTTAGCCCCCCCCCCCGACCTAACTAGGGTACATTTCATTCTTCTCATCGGTTTTAGCATTTTTTTCCTTTTTTATTTGTTCAACTTCTTTGATTTCTTTTTCGTGAGGAGGCTGGCGCCTCCAGTGCCTCAGCTATAAAACGCCTTTGCGCCCATTTACTAATGGCACTCGAGAGCATTGATTAGGTGATTTTCCGACGTGACCCCCTTTGCCAGTGGGGGCCTGGCAAGGTACAACATATAGTTGTTCGATTTGTATGCAAAAGATAGAAGTACCGTGTACACATTTGCTTGCACGTTAAAGAATCCTTAACAGCTTGAGTTCAAAATAAGAGTAGGCCATAATATAGTGCCGCTGTCCAGGCACAATTTTGATTATAGCACCGTAAAGTACGTTCTTGCACGTAAAAGAATCCTTAACAGGTAGTGTTCAAAATAACAGTAGGCCATAATATAGTGCCGCTGTCCAGGCACAATTTTGATTATAGCACACTGTATGGCTTATGCTGGTTTTTATCAGCTCGATCGGAGCAGCTTAGGATGTTTAACCCTGTTTGATTTTATTTCCTTTCCTAAATGTCAAATGTCAAACTGTTAGGTACGTGAACCAACCAATAGTTTCTGACGTCCCAAATGGCGTCATTAGCTATATAAAAATAAAACAAAGACGTGCCGAATATATTATTTCAAATCACGATTTTTCAAACACGTATTTTTGTTTCTTTATTGATTTAGGACTTGGGTGAAACATGAAAGTAACGATTTAATTAAATCTGACTTGTTTAAGGAGCTGAATTATAATGGTCGCTATCATCCAGAATATTAGTCTGGGAGTGTTGTCAACATTTTAGAATAACTGGCCATTGGCTAGATATGCGTCTGCAAAATCCAAATGATTTGATGTCGTTATGGAAGCTGCAATAATTGCACCATCAGACACCGTGAAGAACTTACGTGCCCTCTTAGGCTCCAGTCTTAGCATGGACAGTAACTTTGGTGAAATTTGTCGAAAAATTTATTTTCTACTCAAGAATATTGGCCATATAAGACACTTAATTAGCCAAGAAGCAGCTGTTCTGGTATTCTCAAGGATTGACTACTGTAACAGCTTGTTAGTAGCAACATCTAGTGCAAATACATGTTCCCACGCGTAACTTCCGGTCAAACAGACAACGAACGAGATAGAGATAAAGAGAGAGAGAGAGAGAGACTAACATATGGTTCAGTTTTATTTCATTAATTGCGGGGAGTGTGTGACGAGGTTGGGAAAGCGACCCTACTCCTTGTCACGCACAAATTGAAACCACGCAACTTAACTCAATGACAGACCTTACGACCCAAGGCGCACGAGTTGATCATTCGAAGCATCCACCGTCGCTAAGTGGGTACGACGCTGACTCGACTCGCTAGTCTGGCGGTCGCGTGTTCGATCCCTGTATTGACTGAGAAAGACCATTGGGAATTCCCGGCGTTGTTTCTCCTCGTCAGTGGTGGAGGAGAGAGTCTGACAATGGCAGATGTCTAGTCGTTCGGGTGAAACAAAAAACCGACGTCCGTGTACACATTGGCTTGGAGGTAAAATTTCTCCTGGCAGTTGGAATTCGATACAAGAGTAGGCCGTAAGTCTTCAAAAATCTCCGTAATAAGACGCAGCAAAATACAAGACAAATTAGACTGATTGTCGTTTAAAGATACATATTGTCCAGAAAGTTTATCGGGTGGTTATCTCCAAAAGTATGGCAATAGACACTCAATACTACTAGAAAAACACTGAATTACCTGAAAAACACCCATGCGGCAAGAAATGTCAAGGTATCACTAACTGGCAATCCGACTGTTGTCTGTCAGCTTATTGTGTGCTAGCTTGATTAAGGGAGCGGTTGTTATTTCGAGACCAAATGGAAAGGTTGTTAAATTACTGTGAACAGATGGGCTTCTGATATCTGTTTTAAAACTGGCACACGGATGGGCTTCTGATATCTGTTTCACAACTGGCACACGGATGGGCTTCTGATATCTGTTTCAAAACTGGCACACGGATGGTCTTCTGATATCTGTTTTAAAACTGGCACACGAATCGCATACCAGAATGACATCGAGCGCCATTAGTAATACAACGACTCAATGAACAAGGTTAAACAGAATAGCTAGACGCCAGAGATTGTCATTAACTGTATTCTGGTAACATTCCTCGCCGAACATAACTGATTACAAATTACAGTAAAAATCAGTTTATATACATTCATAATAAATTATTTATGTCAATTTCTAGGTGCCAAAGATTAGAGATTCAGCTTCTTTAAGTAATTTATTTTGAGCCCCTCTGCTTTCTGCGACATCTTTCGGGCTTCGAACATTATATGTTTCATCAGTTGTTCGTTAACCGTAGTTTCTCTAAATGGACTCATGAATTGAAATTTAAAACAGTTCAAATCTGTGTAGCCTAATCGACAGTGTCCGTCGGGCATCAACGTCATTTTTCGGGAAGTTAAATTTCTGGTTTGGTTGAAAGGTTTATTGGAATTCAGGTCGGCATACAGTGGAATTTCGGTTGCAAAACAACCTTAAATTGCCAACTCACGCGCTAGAATAGCCCTGACAGTGGCGCTACGGCCTGCTCTGATATCGAATTCCAACTGTCAATGGTTTCGTACGTGCACGCCAAAATATACACCGGGAAAACACTGTATGGCATATGCCCGTCCTCATTAGACCAGGTTAGGTGCAGAAAGTAGGACGTTAAACCCCATTTCATTTCTAATGAAGTATTGCCCACAAGGCTGCGTTTCCGCCATTCTGATTAAAATATGCATCAATATTTCGTTGTTTTTTTTTTTAATACTTTCTTGTGTCTCATAGGCAGAAGCGGGATAATATATCCTTTAGATGTTTCTTATGCCACATGCATACAATGTCGGATGTCGCATAAACACAGCGGGTTAATTTCCCATATGCTATATACAGGTTTAAGGGATGTCACATACACATAACGGGATAATATCTCACATGTCACATGCACACTGCAGGATAATGTCTCTTATCTCATATGCGAAACACGAGAAAATGGTTTGTCACATACACATATACCAGACATTTGTCTCTTATATCATATACACACTGTGTGATGATGTCTCTCATGCCAAATACACACCGACGGATCCTATCTCAGGGAGAGAGGGAAAGAGAGAAATGGGTTTTAACGTCCACTCGACACAAGCTAGCTCATTTCGAGACTAGCATATGGTATAATTTCATTTCAATAATTCGTTTGCGCGTAGGGGTTTTTAGCAGTGGGGGGAGGGGTACCGAAGTACCCGGAGAAAACCCACGAGGCTGAACAGGCGACCCTACTCCACGTATGATCCTATCTCATATGCCACAGATAGGTAAATGGGAAAGTGTCTCTTATGTCGCATACACCCAATGGGATGTCTCTTATGTCACATACAGACTGTGGGATAATGTCTCTTATGTAACATACACAAACTGGGTTGTCTAACTTTCCCGGTCAATTCAAATACAAAATGACTAAGGGGTATAAACCAAATTATAGTTAATCGAACGTTACTGAGTAAAACTAACTTGAACCATTCTAGTAGTAATGATAATTTATATTTTATCTGGTTTTCAAAATGGGAAAGCAAGAGCTATTCAATAAGACAATACTATCACAGATTTAATGCACTGCATCTAAAAACAATTCCTCCACATGGTCATTCTTCTCTTGGAAACTTGACCTCACTGTATCATCACCTGCTACTGATGACTCTGGACGATTTCGACTGTTGGACCAATAGCGAGATCCATAAGGTGAGTGAAATTCCATGGCGGACGGTAATTCTTCCGCTTGGTCATTCTTCTCTTGGAAACTTGATCTCACTGTATCATCACCAGCTACAGACGAGTAAGAAGTAGAACTGCTGTTCTTTGATGAGTCTGGACGATTTCGATTATTGGACCAATGGCGAGATCCATAAGGTGAGTAAAATTCTAAGGCGGACGGTAATTCTTCCACTTGGCCATTCTTCTCTCGGAAACTTGACCTCACTGTATCATCACCAGCTACAGACGAGTAAGGCGTAGAACTGTCGTTCTTTGATGAGTCTGCACGATTTCGATTGTTGGTCCAATGGCGAGATCCATAAGGTGAGTGAAATTCTAAGACAGACTGCACACTCTGGTAATCGGTTTCAACAGTAGATTCAAATTCTGTTACAGATGGATACGGTGATTTAAATTCTGGGGTTGTGGTTGCGTCCGGTAAACCAACATCTTCGTTCAACTCCCCACTTAACTCTTCGGATATTGGAAACATGGTATGGCCGTCGGAAAACGACGGTGTGGCCAATCCAGAACGAGTAGAGACCATGTTATTTGCCAACCTTGCGGCATTAGTGAGTACTGAAGAAGTGTCTTCTGTGGATTTATTTAAAATGATTTCATCGTTGTCCTTATGCTGCGACTCTAATTCATGTTCGGATAGACCATTATTTGGACTAAACGTGTAGTTATCGTCACTTAAAGCCAGGCTGTTCGATTGGTTTATATACTTAATGAAGCTCTCGTAAGATTCACTTGGATCAGTTAAGGACGACTGGGCCTTCTTTGGGGAGTTTAAAGACGGCGGTGTATTTTTGCCAAAGAAAGAGTTACTGTCGAGATCTGGCATGGCCTGGAGCGACGAATCCGTGGACTGGCTAACCGCGGAAAAACCATTAACCGAAGTCTCGATTTTGTCTTTTTTGTCTATAGTTGCTGAGATGGACATTTTCTTGGGTGTGCTAATTGTTTGGTTTCTTGATAGAAGTTGTGGATCAGCATTCGAGATGACTTCAAAATCCCTTTCGGCTTCGATTAACGCGTCTGGTTTGCTGTCATTCGTCTCTTTGTCATTTTCATTTGTGACTCCAAGCATGTATCCACTTACAACGTCTATGATGCGATCGTGGTCTTCAGTGCAACATTCTGTAAATATTTCTTGAGAGACCTCCCTAGATTTTAATCCATGGGTACAAGATGAGAGAAAGTCTTCGGAACAGTGTTCATTCAGTACTTCCATATGACACTTGTGCTTGTGGCAGTATAATTCACTACGAGATTTACGTATGGATTTTGGAGCTACGGGGTCACTTTGTTTGATTACCTCATCTATTGGTCCAGGTTTGGGATCGCCAGTTTGCTCTGACGCGACTTTCGTTTCAGGTACATTTGGACTTGATAAGCAAACGTAATTTGTAGCGTCATCCCTTAACAATGATGCGTCTGGCTGGTTAGATTGGAATTTCATTTGACAATAATCTAAAACTTCAACTGATGAGCTCTTACCAGACCCGTTTTCTCCGCCTAGAACTGTAGTACTGGGATAACTGTCCGTGTAGGAATAGGATTCGCTAAGATCGTCATGGATTGGAGCCTTATGATATGGAGTAGCTTGATAGGATATTTTACTGTTTGAAGATCTTGGACTGCGGAAACAGACGTATTTCAATAGGTAGTCTGGTTTAAGTTCTACAACTTCTCCCTCTTTATACAGATTAGCGATAGAATCAGACGGTTTGTGGGATGTGTTTTGGTTAGCTCCCTCATCATTCAAATTGGTGTCACAATTTAAAGTCTTGCTGTCATCAACCGTGGCGGATAAATCGCCGTCTGTTCTTTTTGTGCCCGAGGAAGGGCTTTTGTCGTCGCAAATTTCTAATATGTTATCAACTAGTTGTGGATTGTTTTGAAGATTGTGTAGATTGAGTTCTTGACGGAGGTATTCTATATCGAGGTTCTCCATTGCTTCCATTAACGCCTCCGTTTCATTACATAGGATATCCACCTCGTTATCACCTCGTCCTGATACACGGTTGCTTGATGTCTTTAAAACATTAGTTTCAAGTCCGACATTGTTTCCTTTCCTTTCAGTTTCTTTTCTTGTTTCATCCGTTTCCAGGGCAACATTTTCTACTTCCGTTTCAGTTACATCTCTTTCTTCATAAGTTTCCAGGGCGACAGTTTCTACTTCCGTTTCTTCTTTTGTTTTGCTCTCATCATTATTGTCAGTGTTTATTTCTTCCATCTCCGACTCGACGGGCTTCTTTCCCCCGAAAAATCTTTTGAAGAAATTATCTGAAATAATAAAATATAATCTTTTTAATAAACGCCATAGATAGACTCGATTGCCTAATCATATTTAATAAACGCCGTAGACTCGGTTGTCTAACAAGTAAAAATTATTGAGTATAGTATTGATCCCAACTTTCTTTCTGTCAGTCTGTTTCTTTATAATATCTACCAACAGAAGTCTTATTTGCCTCGAATTTGATAATCTCGATTACGAACATGAACGTATTAGACTTTAGAAATATTGTTTTTACTCACTTAAACATACATTATGCCAATCAAAGAAAATATAACCTATTTACTTAAAATAGACTACTTTCAATTTATTTTATTTATTGGTGGCCCAGAATATCCCTTACAGTTATACGGTATATGGACATATAGAATCACGGTCATCGAGCGTTTTTTTCTTTTTGTTTGCTTTTTCGATTCCCCATTATTGTATGCTCGGTACATTTTCGCTCAACAATACCGGTTCGATGAATTTGGAGAAATGGCTTTTGACATATGTTTTGCAAGATTTGTATTTGGAGATTTGTATTTGGAAATTTGGGGTCCGAGATTTGTTTTTCGTTGTATGTTTCTAATAAAACGTAAATTTTCTAAAATAACTTTTGATTTTTATATCAAAATACAATTAAATTAACCACAAATGCAGATCTAGTGCACATAAATACGACAACAATTGAAGAAATCAGAAATAAGGCCGATGAAGTAAGTACTAAGACTCAAGAACCTTGAATAACGATCTCTTTAGTCTTCCATAGTTAAACCCCATTTATTCCTAAACAGAAATACGTGTTATACATGCTCCTTTTACACAATTTACTTTATTCCTTTGCATTATTAACTTGTTTTTATGAAACAGACTACATGCTGTGACAACCTTGGTCATTACTAAATAACTAATAATAATAACTTTATATCAAAGGACAATTTAGTCCAGTCGTACGGACGGGAGGATAAACCGAGGTCATACGTATACTGTATACGCCCTTCTACTGGCAGAGTGATACAGTTCCCCCAAGAAAAAAGAGAGAGAGAGAGAGAGAGAGAGATGGGGTTTAACATCCACTCGACACAGACTAGGTCATTTCAGGACTAACGTATATGATTCAATTTCGTTTCAATAATTCGTTGGAGCGTAGGGATCTTCTGTAGCAGTGGGAGGAAATTTAAAGGTCCACGAGGTTGAACAGGCGATCCTATACTCCTTGTCAAACACTAGCGAAGAATTAAAACCAGAGAGAGAGAGAGAGAAATGGGGTTTAATGTCCACTCAACACAAACTGGGTCATTTCAGGACTAACATATGGTTTAATTTTATTTCAATAATTCGCTTAAGCGTAGGGGTCTTTAGCAGTGGGAGGAAACCGGAGTGCCCAGAGGAAACCCACGAGGTTGAGAAGGCGCCCCTATCTCCATGCCACATACGCTCACACCAGGGATCGAAACCACAGCCGCAAGCCAGAGGTGACCGTCCAGCTAGAGGTCGAAGCGCGGCACTCTAGACCACTAGGCCATCCCAACCCCACCCCCCTGAATTAAAACCAACCCAACGGACTCAATCGCCGGCCTTAGGATCCAACCCGAATTTAATGTTATCATAGGCCAGAACCCAGAGGAAAATCAGCCCCCCCCCCCCTAACAAGACTACAATTCCTTTCGTAAGTCGTAAAAAATCTTCGTAACTAAGTCGTAAAAAGAACGCAAGACAAATTAGACTGGTTGTCGCTTAAGGGTAAAATGCCATACTTGTCAGTAATATTATTCGGTGTCGAATTAATCCAATAACGAAATGTGATATATATTTCAGAAAACAATTATTCCTTTTGGTAACAGTGGTTCAGTGAGTAAGACGAATTCTCATAACTTACCGAGAAACCGTGTTTTCCGCGTTTATAGTATAAGTGGTGCAAGACAGTCTTTTGGGTGATGCCAAAACCTAAGGTCCTGTTTACACGTTGCCGTCCACGTGTCGATCCGTCTTATAGTTGTTAGTTTAAGACAGGGTCCTGTTTCACGAAATTTTAACTTAAGATAAAATCCAATTTTAGTAGATACTTCAATTTTGATTGGCTAAGCACTAAAATCAATCTAATATTATCCAATCAAATTACTAAAATTGGGATCTTATCTTAGTTAAAATTTCGTGAAATAGGCACCAGATCTTTAATGTGGATTTAAAGAAGGCAAGTCGCTAACTCAATATCAACTACAGTCTTCAACATGGCAAACACGGCTTATTGGTCAATTTATCAACATAGATATTGAGTTTTTGGTGAGAAAAAATGGGCTTCTGATATCCTATTAGTCCCACACTGCCCTACCCCGGGCAAATAAGAATAGGAGAAAAATTTAGCACCGTTTTTAAGGCTGGATGAGCAAATGGTTATCGTGACGTCTGTCATTGAGTAAATTGGCGAGGTATCGATTCGCCGGTTGTATCTGACAAAGAGTAGTGTCGCTTGTCCAGCCTCGTGAGTTTCCTCCGTGTTCACCGGCTTCCTGCCCACTGCTAAAGATCCCTACGCACAAGCGAATTATTGAAATAAAGCTGAAGCTTATGTTATGTCCGAATCGACCTAGTTTGAGTCGAGTGGGCGTTAAATTCGCTCCCTTTCTCTCTCGTTAATAAGCTTAAATTCCTATAATAGCACGGTGCGTGGCCTGATGCGATGAAGAAAGGTGATGGTTTAACTCTTGTATAATTTAAATCAACAATAACTATTATCCCTTTGTTGGTAGCATTCTATACAAATGTAATCTTTAATATCAACATTTAAAAAAAAAAAAATTATTTAAAGCCGCAAACAAAACATTTTTATATGAGGTTTCTCGACAAGATAAAAATTCGAGAAAAGATTATTAAAGAGAGAGAGCTGTCCTTGTCAGGCCTTCTGCTCCGCATCACTGACAAGTGGAAACCACATCGGAAAATCCGGGCAACACCGGGAGCAAACCCAAGTTCCCACTGAGTCACCGCGCTTCTTGATTTCAATATACTGCTACGTGAAATGAAATAGAGGTTTAACACCCTAGTTTGCTGGATGGGCTGGGTTGATGAAGACATACGTGTGGCATGCTGTGTGCTATGATGATGAACATTTTGCTCGAACAGCGGCGCTTATATTTCGCCCAATCCGAACGACTAGACACTATTCGTTGTCGGGCCCTGCGTCCTGCACCGCTGTCAAGGTGAAACCACGCCAACACCTCCTGGTTAGCGATATTAAAAAAAAATGTCAGGCAGAACAAATGTTTTATTACTTTAAACCTAGGCTACAATTTCTTTTAATAAATGTTGGCTTTCACCTCGATGGCATTATATAGAGAATCAATTGAACGTTCTTGCTTTTTACAAAAAATGGAAGGAATTACGGAATTGTGTTGTGCTAGTTTGGTAAAAATTTAGGGATAATCGATTTTGAATAATGATTTACGAAGGACAAAAATCCCGAGGTGTCACATTATAATAAGGCTAATCTGTTTCTTACGGCATATTATAAATGTCAAATATCCAGCTACATATTTCATTTATACGTTAATTTGTTTTTCTCTAAGTTTCAATTAAAAAGGATCAAACAACATTCATTCTGTTTGCGGAAACTTTTTCTTTTTTTTTAGTAGCAAGGGAAATAACTCTTGTCACTAATCACCGCAATCTGATCGAAAGTGTGAATGTGAAAGCCTTCGTTTCTTGGGGGGGGGGGGGGGATTCCCAGATTATCTAGATTTTAACTATAATAGTGAGAACTATTGCCTCTTTATCTAATCTCCCATAACGTATCTTCAATTGAATTTTTCTTTCTGTAAACTGTTTTTTTTCTATTATGTGGGAATTTCCGGCTTGACCTTAATCCCGTCTTTGATTTTGTTGTAACACCTAGTGACACACTTGAATATGGGGCATATGATTAACTACACTATTCACAAATTTGTATCATTGCTTGATAAAGACGAGAGCATCCTCGTCGAAACGTTGCTTAGTATCAAACTCAGTAATTGTGTATCCATAAAATTGTACCTTGTGTTAATATGTTCAATTACTAAATGCCAATCAAAGAAGAAAATATTTGATATAGATTTCTATAACATCGTTAGCTAAAAAAAGTGACAATTTATTCAGCTCTATGAGATATGCGCCGGGAAAGTAATTGTATACAAAAACAAAGTTGTTTCCACGGAAACACAAAAACTAATATATCTGTTAGACGAGAAATTTCAAATTATTTAAAGACTAGTCAACAATGTTGATTTGTGTAAAATCTTAACGTTTGTGAGATATGGTCAGGAAACGAAATCGGGACCTAAGGCCGGAGAAAAAGTCGGACGAGACCCTAGCCCTAATGAATATTCCTCCCTTACTTCGTTTTGCGCGGGATAATGGAACTTTACCTTGTAGGTTCTCAGATGTTTAGTGCTGTGAAGTCGCCCCCGCATCTTTTATAAAAAAAAACTTTTTGAGAGAAAGAGAAAAATGGGGTTTAACGTTCACTCGACACAAACTAGATCATTTCGGTACTGACATGGTTTAATTTATTTCAATAGTTTGATAGCGCGTAGGGGTCTTTATAGCAGTGAGGAGAAACCGGCGGGCCCGGAAAAAAACCCACGAGGCTGGACAGGCGACCATACTCCTTTTCACGTACAACTGGGGATTCGAAACCTCGCCTTATGATACAGCGCGCACGTGCTAAGCATTCAGCCATCCATTCCCCCAAAACGCTATTTTGCATGTGGGACTTGTCTGTTTCTATTATCCAAAAAGTCAATACCTTTTTTTTCTCCGTCTTTTTCTTCCTTCGTCGTTACAGATTTCTTAAGTCTTATTAAAAAAGAGAAAAAAACCACAGATAAATGAAATGCAGTATTAATACCAATATAAATCTCGTCATATTTCAGTCAGTTCATTTGCCCACAGCCAGAAAAAAAAAATAGTATAAAATTCAACTTTCGCACTTTTATTAGATCTATCGTGACTATTAAAATGAGGTGGGATGATATGGTGTATAATAACGTCCTCCTTCTCTAGGCTAATGAAAACGAGTTTGTTTTGAGTCCACTCAATATAATGAAAAAATAGCCATCCTTATATAAATGGCCCCAATCTCCTACACCAGCCATGCAGGGTTGTTTATAGGAACCCTATTTTTTGTATATTTTTTAAAAAGATATGTCATACTCCGAGAAAATAATTCTCCCAGCGGTTGTGTGTGATTTGGGCAGGAAAATACAAGATGTACCTGTAGTAGCAGAAATAAACAGCCAGGATTTTAGCTGTCGTCAGAGATATGACAACCAAGACGATACCAGCAATATGAATACTTCTTAAACCCACACCTGAAAAACACACAAAAACCCAACATTGTGTAATAATTAATTTCAGTTTTATTTTTTACTCCTCTCGAAATTAACCCCACGCATTCCACGGAAGCAATTTTCTCTAACGACATTTCGATCTTCTTGACAAAAAAATAAGGATTTTTTTTTGTTGCTTTTTTACATTAAAACTTTAAAACCTAAAAATGATTTGGGGGTAAACAACGTCCTACTGTTCTGCTCCTACTGGATAATAAACATTTGTTTTGACCAGCTAACAGCGAAGATGCTAGTTAATTCCTTTGTAACATCCAGAATTGACTACTGCAACTCACTCCTGTGTAATTCTTCTAAATATCGAATTGGTCGTTTGCAGAAACTACAAAATAAAGCTACCACGATAGTTACCACGTCGACGCCATCTGAGAATATCACTCCAAGTTTGAAAAATCTTCACGGGCTCCAAATAAACTACATAAACGGTGATTGAAAATTGAGTAAATTCTTAACCTTAAGTCTAAGAATGCTTTGTTAACGTAGGCGCCAAAGCTAAATCTACCTATAGCTATTGCAAGTCTTTTTTTAGGCCGTAGAGGTGATCTAAATTATTAATTTGACATTTATTAACTTGTTAAAACTTAAATCAACCCTTGATGCCATCGGACTTACGATTGATAGTTAATGATTTAATTAAAAAATGGATAATCGAGACTTTGTTTATTATCGTAACAATGGTAGTAATGACAACCAAGGCTATACTATTCTTCTAACTGGACTCAGAATGAAGTTATTTGACAGAAATTTCAACATATTCCCTTTTCATTATCCATTTTTAACTATTATAGCGAGGACTGTCAGCTCTTTATATACATCTTACATAATGTAACTTTAAGAAAAAAGAAGAAAGTTTAGTTTATATAACATGAAAAAAAAGTATGTTACGGGTTAAGCTTTTTAAATGACATAGAAAAAAAAATGTGTCGTTTTCAATATCATAAGATTTGGATAAAACATTGATTAATATCAAAAAAAAAAACTTCTTAGGGCAACTGAAATGTAGATTAGAAACATTAAAATAGTTTAAATAAAAGACACTTTTACAAATTACTTTTTTTTACTACTGAAATAGTGACGTAAGAAGAAATATCTTACGGCACCTGAATGGCCTGGGTTTTCTTTTATCACTGTATTAGGGCGTATTTCTTCTGCTACTGAACAAGTTCCACAAAAGGCGGATTTAGGATTACTGCGCCCCCTTGATTTTGTGATGTAATAATAAGTTAAATATATAAAAATTTGATCTTCATTGCGTCATATTTATAATACCCTTACGGTGTCAAACATACTGTGAATCAGATGTACCGATCAGTCTTTCAGGGGATTAACAGATTTAGGTTTTTCGATTTCTAATAACTTATGATCTTCATTTAATGATATTACCTATGTACTGTTTAACTCCAATGTGCTACAATTTGACTCCAATGTGCTACAAATCGACTCTGGCATGTTAGTTGTTACATACGGTACATACATATTCCTGAAGCAATGGTCCGAGAAATCCCTCTCTGCCCATTGCTGGATTGGCTTCTGATTTCAGATACTTGAGCTTCTGAGGGAGTGTGTGTATTCGTGTATTCTCCCCGTTCAATCAAATCTATCCCATGTACAGCATCATGACAGTCCTTTGTTTACTATGGGGTCTTCCCTAAAACTTTGGAGTGATTTAAGGTATTAAAAACGATGAAAGTATTGTTCGTCTTCATACAGCATTGTTTACATTGTTGATAGCCTCGTTTGTCACACAATTAGTTTTCCTACAATATTCTGCTATGCACTGGTTAATTGGGCATAATAGAATCGTGAGTCATGACATATTGTTATGTAAACATATTTGGTCCAATTTGGAACAAATATGTCTACAAATAGGGCTGGGTATCGATAGTGATTTTTACTATCGATAATCGGCAGTGAAATGTCGGTCGATAATCGATAATATCGAAAACAAACTTATTTTCACGGTCGTCATCAAGACCGGAAACAGTGTAAGTTCAAAGTTCAAAGCCATACGAAGTTGCGAAAGATCGTTTGCTCCTGTCTAAAACCCAAAGTCGGCAAAGTGTTTCCACACAGCACTTTTAGCTTTACCGGGAAAATCAACAAGCGTTTTGTCGTCCATGTGTGCTATTTATTGTACCGGGTACTCAATTACTGACGCACACATACAGAAATAGTGATCTGTAGTAGACGAATTCTGAAGCTTGCAAAGGGATATAACTCTAACTTTATTTACACATCCGGGTATCTCCGATTTAGCGATAGTCAACAATAAATTCTTCAAAACTAAAGTAATGTTTCAATGAGAGTGAATTTATGAAAACGGCTGTTCAAAAAATATAAGCAGTCACAATTTTGTTATGTGTTACATTGATACTTGATAGTAATTAAAGTGAGCGGTGTATTATGATTAACTGAAAGAAAACATTGACATTTCAGACGCAAGAAAAATAGACGAAGAGCGATAATCGATAGTAACCCACCGCTATCGATAGTGCTTATCTGGGCCGTCCAATCGATACTATCGATTTATATCGATATTTTACCCAGCCCTATTTACAAATTTAACGATTTAGTAACACAGAAAGCCATTGGAATGGGACTGTTAACCAATAATAATTTAGAACAAGAATTTTCTCTTTTTACAGCAGCGAGTAGTGGGATTAGCTCCAATCCAACGGAACACTGCGAGGAGCATGACATACATATAGTCCAAAATGTCTCGACAGGGATATTGTGTTTTATCAGGCCCTCCTCCCCCAGGATTTTGTTCTAAATCCAAAATCGTCCTTTACCACGCCCATGTAGTCTTACATTTACCACGCGAATGTAGTCTTTCACCACGCGAATGTTGTCTTTCACCATGCCAATGTAGTCTTTCACCATGCCCACGCAGTCTTTCTGGTAATAATATTTACTACAGGTTAATTCACTATGACTATACAAATCACCTTGGTAACATTTAGTTACCTTGACTACAGGTATCGCCTTGGTAACCATGACTTACCTTGACTACAGGTATCACCAGTATAATCTTTAGTACATAGACACATAAAAGATGATGCTGACGTATCCATGTGGGTTTTTTGTATACATTGTCCACCATTCAAACAGTGGTTTACTCTACAGTCATTAAGGTCTGAAAAATACAGCATACATAAGGATAGTTTAACTTCATACATACAACATGATTAGAATACATTAAATGGCATTAACTCCACATACAACATGATAAGGATACATTAACTCCACATACAACGTGATTATGATACATTAACTATGCATACATACATAATTAGGATACATTAACTCCACATACAACTTGAATAGGGTACATTAATTCCACATACAGCATGATTAGATCATTAACTCCGCATACAGCATGATTATCTCCGCATACAGCGTAATTAACTCAGCATACAACATGATTACGACACATTAAATTTAAAGGGGCATTATATGGAAGATTGGATAAAGAGATGACAGTTCCCGCTATACTAGTTAAAACATAGATAAAGTTAATAGAATAAACTGACAATATAAGTCAAATTAAAGAGTGGTATGAGGTGTTCTAGAATGGCCATGCTAATGTACCCCTGTACGTGACATATGGAATGTTCAAGTGCCGAACCACATGAGTTTTCTCCGGTTCCTAAATGACGTAGTTTGTGTCGAGTGGACGTTGAATTAATGCTTTATATAGAACTTGTTTTTGAGCAAAGCAAAAACATAATTGTCAGTCGACATAGTTTAAGACAGAAGCCAGTGATTGCCACTGAGGATACACCCACATTTTGCAAGAGATCGATGGAGAACAAGCTAAAAAAAAGCGATTTTCCTTACAATTAGGGGCTGAAATATCTCGGATATAATGATACGACGTTTTAGTTGCATTAAAATCGGATAAAAAATGAGACCTATAGAGTGTTCACAAACAATTTATGGACAGGCAGACGACAGGACGGACAGTAGACTGGTGGCCAGTCTTCTCCACACACCAAAAATTGGCCAGTCCTCTCAAAAAAAAACGAAAAAAAAAACGTAATCTCTAGAGACTGGGCAAATAGAGCTTCATTCTCATCTAGTAGGTCAATCTGCATTTTTTTTTATACAAATGGAAACGAAAGTGTTGGTTTACTAAAAATTAATACTTTTATATAAATCGAAATGTAAAATAAATAGAAGAGACTGGGCCAGTCTAGACGGACAGTCACGACGACCAAAATGTGGGTGTATAAAAATATGTGCAAAATAGATAAAATAGTCGACAAATCTGAAGATGTAAATAGTCGACAAATCTGAAGATGTAAATAGACAGAATAATCGAGGTGTAAAATAGATAAAATAGTCGAGAAAAAACGCTAGAGGGAAATGAAGTTTAACGTCCACTTGACATAAACTAGGTCATTTTGTGACTAACATATGGTTTTAATTTTATTTCAATAATTCGCTTGCGCATAGGGGTCTTTAGCAGTGGGAGGAAACCTGAGGACCCGGAGAAAACCTACGAGGCTGGAAAATAGTCGAGACGATGTAAACTAGATAAACAATTAAGGTGTAAAAGAAAAGAGATGACATGTTTTAAAATAGATAAAGAGAACCTACTAGTTACAGGGAGATATGGAAATGTGGTTTAACGTCCACTCGACACAAACTAGCTCATTTTGGGACATAAATACATAAATAGTCGTGACGGTGTAAAAGAGATAAAGAGAACCTACTAGTTACAGAGACACTGTCATATACACTACATCTGTAGAGACCACGATCTGTATCTCGAATATGCCTTATAACCAAATAACTTTCACTAACTCGAAACCTGTAAAGAGAAGATATCCTGTAACTTTTCATGCACCAGAGAGCTGACTCTCGAATTTGTTCAGCGATCAATCGTGCTGAACAATTGATAATGACCCCTATTTCAAACTCGAGAAAAATCCTAATGGCAAATCATAATTTTCTCCATTTAAATTTAACATAATTCAGGGGATTAACACAATAAAATGATAGCGTAGATACCATCTTCACATCGATGTTCAAGAATAGGAATTGAATTATCCTTCAGTTTTGGGCACACGATTTAAGGACAATAACAATGGAGTCGTGAGAGAGAGAGGAGAGAGTGAGAGAGAGAGAGAGATGGGGTTAAACTAGGTCATTTCGGGACTAACATATGGTTTAATTTTATTTCAATAATTCGCTTGCGCGTAGGGGTCTTTAGCAGTTTGAGGAAACCGGAAGGTTTAGAAGGCGCCCTTATGTCCATGCCACATACGCTCACCCCAGGGATCGAAAGTTTCGAAAACACAGCCAAGGGTAACCGGCCAGCTAGAGGTCGAAGCGCTGCACTTTAGACTACTAGACCATCCCAACCACCCCATGGAGTGGTGACAACAATAGAAAATAGAAAGTATTGTAAACCTAATAGGATTAATCGATGTGAATAATCTTTAAATCAATGTTCTCATTAATTGTTAAGGGTACTTATTATTGTGTATGGGTGTCTAGTGGTCTACATGTATACCTTTTTTTGCATCCGCGGTGGCTAAGTGGGTAAGGGGCTGGCTCATTACTAGGACGTCCCCGGTTCGATCCAGGTGCTTGCCGAGAAAAGTCCTAGAGATTTTACAAGCGGGTACCCCCTTGTCCCACCTATCCCAACGTATGGCGTATTTGCGTCTTCATTCACCCGTTTGGTGAATCTCTTTCTACTACTATTCCGTGTCTTTCTCGCCAACATCTTGGCCACTTAGTTTTTTTTTCGAGTTTTCCAACCCACCTCTTGCAAAACAAAGTTTTTGAGTAAACCAGTTTTCATTAGCTAGCGCGACCTGTGCTAAAACGTGCTAAGTGCAGATGGACTAATGTCACCAGCGACGAGTAATAACTGTTTGCTAACAGGCTATTTATTGATCGTTTCAGTATATCAAAAACTTTATCATTATTTCAAAATATCATATTTCTGCAAGTTTTTTTTTTATTTCTGTTTTTTCTAAGAAATTTGACTTAGAAAGGAAATAATAAAACATGTTCAGCGAAAGAAACTAAATTAGGTTTTTAACTTCCTCCTTGTATTCTTCACCAATCGGACACAGATCACTAAATATTTCCCCATAGACTTGAAAGCTGCAATTTCATATTTTCAAGTTATTTTTAAAAAAAAAAATAAATATAAAGTCTTAAAATAGATGGCATCTATAAACAGTCCCACCTTGTTAAAGAATAATCCTGTTAATCTAATAATTCACTGTTGCCAGTGGCGAAATTGACAAAAATATCGTTTTCTACTTCAAATTCAAACGTTTGAAGATAGCTATTGCATGAGGGGGTGGGAGAACAAGGGAGGTAATTGTGTTATTATTTCCGATGTGATAGATGTTTAAGTGTGGAAAGTAATGCCTATGATTGTATAATACTATAGTGAGTTGACAACCTATTGAGCAAAAGACATAGAAATAAATATGTTTTAACTTTCTTAGAAAATATGAAATTTCCGCTTTGATGTTACTTCTCGTCTCTTAGACTGGATGTAACTTTTCCCCAAATATTCGTTGGGTAAAAGGCTTTCTGCCACAGATGGAGCAAAATGTGGCAAATTCTTGCCCAAAAGCATGTATGAGGTTCTTCATGAAAAACTTGAGATACACAAGCTGGAAGTAGAGACAGCTAACCATGCAATTTTCGGCTCTCCCTTTCAACGTAACCAACCTCACAACTCTTGCATCCTTCCGTCTCAAAATCATGAATATTCACCAAAACCAGACAGAAAATGCATTTTCGAACTCTTTTCTTCGATTCTACACCAAAAACTCAACAAAAATCGCCATGCAAAAGGGGCAAAAGGGGAAAGGGAGAGAAAGACTAAAAATAACTTTCGCCCTACATTCATGGGTGCCCAGAAATATTCGGTGATCTGTTTCCAATCGGGCATTAAGGGGAAGTAAAAGCGTTGCGCATGCACATTGTTTAAGTTACCTCTTAGATCTGGTTTGTGGCGTGACAATGTGACCATGTGGTGTCCGCCATGTTACTAAAGTATTCTTGTTATTTCCGGGTTTATCACAGATTAAGGCCAAGGATTTGTCTCTTTTAATTCTGTCTATTATGACACCATTTCCTTATAAATAAAATATATAATGACCGATTACATTGTTATATAATAATACATATTGATCGATTACATTGTTATATAATATATAATACATAGTGACAGATTACGTTGTTATATAAAACATATTGAACGATTACATGTTATGTAAAACATATTGACCGATTGCATTGTTATATAAAAATAATACATTTCGACCGATTACATTGTTATATAAATATAACACATATTGACCGATTATAGTGTTATAAAAATAATACATATTGACCGATTGTAGTGTTATACAATAACACATATTGACCGATTACATTGTTATATAATAACACATATTGACCGATTACATTGTTATAATATATAACACATATTCACCGATTAGTGTCATAAAATATATAACATATATTGACCGATTACACTGTCATAGTTACATAATAACACATATTGACCAATTACATTGCTCTATAATAATATTATATAAAAGTGTAATGGGTCAATATTATAAATAACAGTAAACACATATCGGCCTATTTACTGTTATGAATATAACACATATATTATATAAATATAATATATATTGAACGATTAGGAATTATATATAAATATAAATGAAATGATACACCGACCGGGTTACTAAAGACGACCCTATTCCATGCGTTGCGCTATGTGGGTGTTTGCTAAAATTGTTCCTCGGGATTTCATAACATATTTCCTCCTAGTTAGAGAGAGAGAGACCTGGGGTTTAACGCCCACTCGACACAAACTAGGTCATTTCGGGACTAACATACGGTTTTAATTTCATTTCAATAATTCGCTTGCAGTGGGAGGAAACCGGAGGAAAGCCATGCCGCTATCTCCATGCCACATACGCTCACACCGGGGATCGAAACCACAGCCGCAAGCCAGAGGTGACCGGCCAGCTCATTCTCCATGCAAGTCTCGCTCTATCAAGCATTCGACTCTGCCGTCGGCTCGCGTACTATATAGGTTTGACCCGGAGGTCATCGATCACGTGATTTATTATGATCAAAAATGGCGTCTGTAAGAGAAATGTACTTGGCGTTACAAACACTTCATGATATTATGAATTTTAGTCAATTTTAGGCGCTATAAACACTTGATGATTTTTCGATCATATTTTAAACATATACCGAGAATTCTTTAATTTGAATTAACCACAGACATTTCTAAATTGAGTGTTAGGCCTATCGATCGCGTTGTACAAACAAACAGACGCACGTGTATTCATTCTAAAATTAGCACGACGACATGCGCAGTTCTTATTTCCGACCGATTAACCTGTGATCTTACGCGAAAGAGTTCTGTGTAATAGTTGTAAATATATTGTTACTTTGCAATTGTGACCACATTTCTATTTCAATATGGTGATAGTATGAAATATATTATCATTTATTTGTTTTAAATCGTATCATTAAGGATTGTCCATCAACACCAAGAATCTTGGTGGCGTAGTCAATTGAGCCGTTAGCAGAGGGGAGAACGCTAGATCGGAGACGGTCCTACGCATTTTAGCACATATGACGTCATATATAGATAGCGGGTTAGGGTTAGGGTAAGGGCTAGGACCTGTAAATTTGGTCAAAGTCCCGAGATGTAAACAGGGCTAACCCTAACCCTAACCCATGATCAAGCCTAACCCTTACCCTAACCCACAATTCACATATGACGTCACATTTTGCGTAGGACCGTCTCCGATCTAGCGTTCTCCTAGCAGAGGTTAGTGTGGACTGCAAGGGAAGACAACTCTGTTTGGGAGATTGCGGCCAGCTAAGGGTCTAAGCAATGCCCCCCCCCCCCCCCCTTAGACCACTAGGCCATCCTAACCCCTCTCTTGTTAGAGAGGGCCTAGCATAATAATAGTGGCAGTTGAAAATCGAAATAAGAGTGGCCTGTAGATTCGCTGTTCGGTCAGAATTTCCTTCATAGTACACTGCATGGGGTAATTCCTGCAATAGCCCGGTCGGTGCAGAGATACAAATGATAAACCCTCATATCATTTACGATTTAATGACTAAGCCAAATCGTTATCTGTTTGGCCTAAAATGAAAAAAATAAAAACCCTAAACACTTCACCCGCATGATCCAAGAATAAAACCTGTATATTTACCCGTGTGTGTGCGTGTGGGTGGGGGTGTGTGTGTGTGTTTGTTTGGATGTTATGCGATTTAGAGTTGCTGGTCGTCATTTCCATAACAAATTATCCTCAAATTAATCCACGTCAGAAAACCCGGAAGTCGTTGAGTCTGAAATCGTTCAATTTTTCGAACAATATGTAATTTTTCACGACGTAATCCACGCTTTAATGTACTGGCAATCAGTCTGATTATTAAACATTTAATGAAGAAAACAAAATCAAATGTTGAGAATTTAATTTGGCTTCGATATTTCTGACAAATGGGTAGCGATTAAAGACAACATCGCCTTGTATATATGCAATGAATTCTCCCCGGATTCTCCTCCGTTGCTTTTTAGTGAGTCAGCCAAGTCACATGACACAAACTTCCTTTAATCGATTTTTTTTATAGGAGGGGTAAACCCTCTCGAAAACAAGGTTTTGAAAAGAATTTGAACAGATTAATTGGTTGAATATGTTTTTAGTCCAGATACTGGCAGATACATTGTTAAATCACCCAGTTTGAACGCGATACGACAACTTTAATATTTTCCGGGGTTGATGCTCGACATTATGATAGCTTTTTGTATTAATGTATGGTTTTATTATTTTGTTTTTGGCAAGATTAAGTCTAAACTACATTTTTGTTGTGCTGTCCATATATATTTTTCCTTCAATAAACAATTGTTTAAAAAAAATTATCTATTAATTTGACGAATTTCTGTTAGATTAATTGTCAGGCCATCGGCAAATTATTCCGTTTTTGAAAATCTTCGTATTACAATTAGACTACGTCAACTGAAACGCGATTCCAATATGGATTCAAAGCACATTCAAAAAAATAAATAAATTTCTGATAATAGTTTCAATGCTGCATTGTCATTTCAAACAAAAGAAAATCTCGAAGTGTGTACAAACGAGTGTAAATACCTGCTTAAAGGGGCTAAATCGCTAATATCTTGGACCTAGATATTGACACAAATGTGTCTCCACGCATATAATAATGTATTACGAAATATATAACTGATTTACACACAACCGTTTCCGTTTCTACTCTTAATTTCAAATCCGTTATGTTCGGCGAAATATGAGAGAGAGAGAGAAATGGGGTTCAACGTCCACTCGACACAAACTGGGTCATTTTGGGACTAACATATGGTTTAATTTTATTCAATAATTTTCTTGCGCGTAGGGGTCTTTAGCGGTGGGAGGAAACCGGAGTGCCCGGAGGAAACACACGAGGTTGAGAAGGCGCCCCTATCTCCATGCCACATACGCTCACACCAGGGATAGAAACCACAGCCGCAAGCTAGAGGTGACCGGCCAGCTAGAGGTCCAAGCGCGGCACTCTAGACCACTAGGCCATCACAACCCCCCGGCGAAATACGCCAATAGTCTCAATCTAATAGCAATCTCTAGCATCTGGTTCTTACAGTGTGTGTGTGAATTAGTTTTGTTTAACGTCCGCTTCCACCGAGGTGATATCGCAGACAAAGTTCTTCCAGTCAACACCGATAGTATCTATTGCGAATGCTCTCCAGATAAGAATATAGCGCCACCGTTTGACATGACTTGTTGAATATCTTACTTAACTAAGGCTGTCAGTATGTTTACAGTTAGTTACACAGACACTTAGCTAGTTGAACGACATTTTAAGTTTAGATCGACGATTTTAAGTTCTAAATCGACGATTTTTAAGTCCCAAATCGACGATTTTAAATCCCAAATCGACGATTTTAAGTCCCAAATCGACGATTTTAAGTCCCAAATCGACGATTTTAGTCCAAAAAACTATACTTCGAGAATTTTGTTAAGTATTTATTCTGCTTTAATTTAATAAACTTGACAAATTTTATTTAGTCTTTGAGTGTATGACGGGTTTCAAAACGGGGAGTTGAACCGCATTACAAAAAGGTGTAGGCTACTAATTTTCGGATATGGCGTCCATTTAGGAAAGCGATATATTCTCGGAGAATGACGTAGTTGGAATGAAGTAGATTTATTTATGTGCGCAGAATGGTTGAATATGTCTAGCCTCGTTCTTTGAGTCATTTGGTTACAAATGGCGCTGAAACGCAAATGGTATACGATTCGTGTCTTAAATATTGGATATCAGAAGTCCGTCTTTTTTTCTCGGTAAGATCACAAGATCAATGTTGATTTGAATTGCCAAATAATTCGTGTTTTCAATGTCGACGACTTTTGGGGATGATATTGAGTCAGAAACTTAGCTACTTTAAAAAATAATTTTTTAATTTATATATTAAAATAGACAAGCTAATGAGGATTTCAGAACAAACGTTTTAATCCTTGTAACATGTATAAATTCCTAATTCCATATTCACCCCCCCCCCTCAATTTTTTTTTTTTTTGATTTCCGTCAACAAAACAACGTTTTTAACGAGATTTTTCCGTGGGATGTGCTTCAAGCTGACAATCTGACTAACTAGAAATAGAAACAGGTTAATGTACTCAGATCTGAACTAGAGTTTCAAAATTAATGGAACTGGTATCACGTTTACCCGCGACATTGCAACATCCCGCTCAAGTATAACTTCGTAAATCCAGGACACAGGACACGGCAATTCCCGCTTACAATGCAGTGGACGCTTATGGCTGACCCTAGGTCCATTCACGTATTCTAATATGTACGTTTGTTTGTGATTTCTACGTATTGTGTTCTGTCCGTAGATTTGTTTTGTGTAATTGTGTGTGGTGCAGTTCCCCTGCACTTATGATTACTATAAGGGGCAGATACGCAACATATATCTCACTAACAGCCAAAAGAAACAAATAAAAATGTACAAGAGACAGTCACGAGACATATATATTTAACTTATAGCCAAAGAAAAACATTATGCATATACTGTAAATATAAATATTGAGTGTGGAAACAATTAGTAACGGTTTTCATGTGCTTCACTTACTTTCGCTTTACTATTGTTTCTTATATCTTCATGGCAGTCAAGGGGGTCCGGTGTTCGAATTCGACCCCGGTGTTGGCCGGGAAAGACCGTGGGGATTTTCCAGTGTGGCCCACTCCTTGTAATTGGTGTAGGGAGGAGAGTCTGGCAAGGGACAGCGTATAGTCGTTTGGGTGGGGTGAAAAAACCGAGGCTCATTGATGTGCATGTCAAAGATCCCTTAGCTGTCCGTGCAATATGTCCGTCTTAATTAGCCCAGTTGTTGCGGAACCCCATTTTATTTCATTATATCTTCATGTGTTTTTTGTTTTTGAATAAACAACAAAGAGAGAAATGGGGTGTCCACTTGACAAAAACTAGGTCATTTCGGGACTAACATATGTTTTTTTAAATTTTATTTCAATAATTCGCTTGCGCATAGGGGTCTTTAGCAGTGGGAGGGAACCGGATCGAAACCAGAGGTGACCGGCCAGCTAGAGGTCGAAGCGCAGCACTTTAGACCACTAGGCCATCCCAACCCCCCTAGCTATGATCAGAGTTTGGAACATTTGTGAAAGGTGTTATTCAAGGCTAGCCATACTCTGCCCTGATCGGCAACTCCCTTGCTGGTACAAATGTAAAATAGAGTTTAAGAATAGTTAATAAACATACCCCCGCTACAAGAAGAATGAACACATATTCTCGTCTCCAATGATTTTCCTTTACATACTGGTCTAGCTCGACCGTTATTCTTCTTCATACAGGATCGCCTTCGGAGCTGACTTCCACGACCACACGTAACAGAACATGTTGACCATGGCGTCCAACTGGACCAATAATTAGGTTTTTTACACGGTTTGAGGATACAGGTCTTCATTCTAACTGCTGGTCCCGAACACTGGGTTTTATTACTGTGTGTGATACAAACTCGAGTCTGGATTGTGTAGCCCAAGTTACATTTCCTAGAACACGGCCCCCAACTGCTCCAATTCATCCACGATGCTGCAATATAAAATTTACGTAATCACGAGTTGGCATATCCTGTCTAGTGCACGACTCCTCTACTGTGGGAAAGGGGGTTGGTTGGAAACAGCACCACTGTTAATTAGCGAGCTGTAGTTTGCTCTCGTGATTTCCATCCAACATTTTTCTAATCGCGGACTTCTTGGGATACTTTGCAAATCTCTGACATTGAAAATAAACAGGGCCGTGTTTTTCGAAATCTAAACTAAAGATGAAATCCAAATTTCAGCAGATACAATTTTGATTGGCTAAGCACTAAAATCAATCTAATATTATCCAATCCAATTACTAAAATTCAGATTTCATCTTAGTTAAAACATCGTGAAAAGACCCCAGTGATTGGTTCCATTCGATTTATTGAAATTTTTGTAAGTTAAATTTATATTTTTTGTTAGGTTTAAGTGAACATTCGAGAGCCCTTTACTAACATTAACATTAATATCAGGGTACCACGTGAGAGAAGCTCTGATTATACTGATTCGTTAAAAGAAATAAAGATAAAACCTTCTCAGCCAATCAGACAAACTTTAAGATTTTGATTCTGAACGAGCAGGAAATAAACAGATATGAATTAGGGAAATAGCCTACGAAAATGACGTCATAGTCTACAGATTTCTGAGTATACCAAGAAAAGAAATGAAACGGTCACCCCCTTCAAAATGTCCATTTAGGTTATAAAGATTGAGCTCATTGAGGGAATTCTCGGATAATCCAGAAATTAGAAAATTATCTCCCTTTAAATAGTTGTCCTCGTTAAATTTTTAAATCTTGGCCACCGGATGATCAAGAGTTGGTGAGGGTTTGTCGTGTCAAAATGAGTGTCTAAACAATAATCTATGTAACATTTATAAAAAGATGTCCTTGCTTGTATAAAAACTGTAACAAAAAGAAACGAATGGAAATGAACAATCCTAGCCTACCTGAACACATACTCTTTTTACTGCATTGTCGGACATCCCAGACAGTTCCCAGGCATTGCTTTGTGCTGCATTTTCTAGTTCGCAGTTGATATCCGCCATGCCCACATTTCACCGAACAATGTCCCCATGCTTCCCACGAGGAGAAGCTTCCGATTTTATCTCCAGCAGGCAACCAATCAGTACAACTATTGTTCACGGCTTGAAGGACTGCCCAGTAAGTAGCATTGTGAACTCGCTGTTGAAGATTGAGACCGTGTTGGGAACTAACGTGCATGGAATGGGCTAGAATTCTATAAATATTGCCTTCAATAGTAGACAGGGCAGTTTTTATATCATCATTGACTTTATAGTTCCGTTTCCCGCCAAGCTGCTTCATCAAGTTGGAAACATCGCCATCAATGCGTTTATAGAAAAACCTATCTTCTGCCTGTTTCAATTTTCGTTCCGGGTGGTCAATCAGATAGCGGGCCTTTAACGGTAAACGAATATTTGAATATAGACCAAATTCTCCCATCGGGTTCAAAGTCGGATTTATTTGGAAATTCTCATATTCCTTTATGTTTGTAAGTGGTATCTGCGAATCTTCAACTGCTGCTTGTTCAGTGCTCGAGTCCAATAAGACAGGGGACATCCACGAGGTCCTTGAACGAATGTTTTTCAATCTACGAAGCCATTGTTTTGCTCTCTGTAATTTGTGATATCTGTGTTTGGCTTCCTTCAAATGGAAGTTTGCCTTTCGAAGGCGCAATTTCTGCAATTCGTTTTTTAGTTTCGTCCTCAATTTCGCTAATTTTAACCTTAATCTATGCTTCAAACGATTACGCAAAAGCTTCCCTTTTAATAATCTGAATTTCGCGTCGTGGATTTCGCTTGCTTTTTTGAGTTCATATTTGCCTTGAGTTTTGTCAGAATCTGGACCATCTTCAGCACCATGTCTTGCGTATGAAGGCAGGTTAACTGTATCAGAATCTCGACTATCTTCAATCTCACGTCTTGTATTTGACGGTTGGTTAATTTCGGTCATCTCAATCCCATTTCTTGTATGTGAAGGTAGGTTAACGCTATCAGAATCTCGGCCATCTTCAGTCTCATATCTTGCATGTGACGGTAAGTTAAATTTTTTTAGATGCTTCATTTTATTTTGGATAACAAATCCTCCATTTGTGGAATCCATGTCACGAGCACTAATGTCGGGATCAATTATCATTTCCGGTTCATTTTCTTCAACTTTCTTTTCGCGTTTTGAATAAGTCTTGGTGCGTGTGGACGATTTCGACTTGGGATTGCTGACTGATATACGATGTTCGGTTATTAATCTTATTTTTAAAGGTTCGTCATCTGGGTCAGATGATTTTTCCGCTTCGTCATATCCTTTCTTTCCGACGACCATCCCCACGTCTTTGGATGTGATCCGACCACCTTGCTTTGTGGCTGTTCCATTACCCTCATTAATAGTAACTCCATGTCCACCCTCTCCTATAGCTGGTCTCGCTTTCCCAGTAGCATCGCCATTAATAGTATCCTCAAATTCATCCTCTCCTGTAGCTGGTCTCGCTTTTCCAGGAATATTAACGGCCCTACTTTCTTCATTAAAAGTAACTCCAAGTCCATCCTCGCCTACAACTGGTCTCGCTTTCCCAGCAGCATCTTCTCTAGCTGGGCCAGACTCACTTTCTTTATAAACATTAACTCCCAATTCATCCTCTCCTGTAGCTGGGTCCTGTTTACTTTCGTAACTAATGGTAACTCCAATTTCACCCTCTTCTGTAGTTATCCCCGCTTTATCAGGAATACTGGAGGCCTCACTTTCGTCATTAAAAGTAACTCCAATTCCATCCTCTCCTGTAGCTAGTCCCACTTTACTGGGAATATTAGATGCTTCACTTTCATTATTAACAGTAACTCCAACTTTATCCTCTCCTGTAGCTGGGCCCGGTTCACTTTCTTCCTTAATAGTAACCCCAAATACATCCTCTCCTGTAGCTGGGTCCGCTTTACTAGGCATATTAGAGGCCTCATTGTTTTCATTACTAGTAACCCCAATTCCACCTGCTCCTGCAGTTGAACCCATTTGATTATTTCGAGTGTCTTCTTCTGATCGTGATCTGTGTTTCAAATAATCAGAAAGTTTTATAAATCTAGAATTCGATCGTGGGTCCATCATCTGAATATCCTCTTCTTCATCATCGTAAATTAATTTGTCTTTTGTTTTAGTTTTATCCACTTTATTCGTAAATCCATTCATCCAAGCACCAATCTGTTCCTTTGTGTTGAATACTGAAGCTTCGTCCTTATCTACAGGTTTCAATGATGTTACGCTTTCGGCCTCTTGGGTAAATATTGGACCTGAATCTTGGTCTTTTCCCGAGTTCACATACGAAACAATCCGCAGATTTTTCGCCATTGGTGGGTTTGGAACTTTGTCGTTTCTGGAATTCACTGATTCGACATTCTGTACCGGTTCCTCCATTATTGGAAATGTAATTTCGTCGTTTCTCGATTGACTATTTCCCTCGCTATTAAACGTATCATTGTCTCCATTTTGATTTCCAGGAATGGCTTCATTAATGGCATCGAAATTCAAAATGTCCTCCGTTGTTTCCGTCAATCTGTTGGCTGATGTTTCGGGTAGCTGTTCAGTTGTCTTGTCGATAATCTTGTCTGCCGAGAGTTCACCATCAGTTGCTGAAAGTTCACCTCCAGTTTCCACCACAGAGCTTATGTTCATAGTGTCTAGTTCTACTGTCTTGTTCACAGGATGCTTTGGTTTAAAGAAACTGCCAGAGGTTAAACTTTTTAAAAAGGAGCTTACGCCATTGGTAAATCTTTTAAAAGAGCTAGGTTTTTGGCTGGTGTTAGCTGATATGTCGGTATTCATGGTCGGAGCTAAAAATAAGTCGGTTTTGTTGGCGGTTTTTGAGAAAGAAGTATTTGTGGTTCCCCCTGCTTTCTTATCATTGGTAGTGTTTGTCACAACTTCGGCGTTGTATACATCAAAATTATTCAGTTTTTTAATATTTAGGGGTTTTCCTTGTTTCAATTTGATTTTTTTCTGTCGCTCTAAATCCTTTCTGTTGTGACTTAAGCGTGAATTTATTATTGGTCTGTGTGCAGGTTTTGCCTTAATATTGTAGAATACGAGGGGTGGACGGGGGACGATAATCGATTGACCTAAATCTACATCCTTCTTTCTGCTTGAGCTTTTGTCCACAATATGGTCATGTTTTTGTAAGTCCAATATCAATTGATTTAAAGTGTTTAATGTTTCACGAGAGTCCGCTAAAACTTTCGAAATATTTTCTGCATCTGAGGGCGAATTTGCATTAAAATTAATGTTTATGCTTTTTAATTCATTTTTAGTCACATTATTCTTCGCCTTGTCTACACGAAAACTGTCTTCCTCTTTATCCGAACTATCAAGCGCCCTTTTTAATAGTGTCAGTCTGTTTGATTCTCCATTTTCTATCTGTTCTGGGATGGTGTTGGTGAACCTATCGCCGTCATCAGGCTCGTGTATCAGTCCCTTTATATTCTGTGGAATTAAACCTTCAATTAAAAAGAATTTTCATTAGTTTCTCATTCATAAACATATTTATTATTTATATCCAAAAACACCAAGTATTGTTGGGATTGGTCTAATTGGGTAAATAAACGTAAATGGGGTTTAATGTCCAACATTTCTGCACCAACTGGGCTAATGAAGACGGGCATACGCCATAGACTGCGTTACGAGGGGAAACTTTGCCCAGACAGCGGCACTATGGCCTACTTTTATATCGAATTTCAACTGTCAAGGGATTTATTGCTAAAAGTGCTAAAGCACCGGCATTTCCGCATATTCTCCGACACATTTAAACTGTCAATGGTTCTTTTTTTGTCCTATCCGAACGAGTGAAATTGCACACACAATCAGTAGATTGAAGCGTAAGGAATGAGGCGGGTGTGGAATGGGGATTATAATATTGTTTAAACCTACTCTATTAGTCAATAAAATACCTAGCTTATGCACGATGTGATTTAATCCCCATGCCGTTTGAGCACGCTCCAGGCCCGGATCCAGGATGTTGTCGAGGGGGGGGGGGGGGGGGGGCATACATTGGAGCAAAGGGTAATACGTTACAAACTTGGATTGTTTGGGTGGAGGACTGGAGACAATGCGAAAATCGTGTTTATATCATCTATGAAAGAGCAGATATGTGAACTACAACAGTAACAAAGCAAACGGAAATGAAAATCAACTAGGTGACTGGGGCTGATGGGGGGGGGGGGGGTCTGGATCCGCGCCTGGCCGCTCGATTGTACTTTGCAGGAATCCCGAAGAAATTGAGAGAGAGAGAGAGAGGGAGGGGGAGAGAGAGAGGGGGGGTGATATTTGGAGTCTTTAGCAGTGGGAGGCTTGTCTTTAGCAGCGGACCGGGGGGAAAGTCAACAGGTTGGACAAGGGAGACTACTCCATTAAAAGATGAAATATATTTGAATTGTATATGAAATAATAATAAAAGAGAGAAAGAGAGAGAGGGAGACAATGGGGTTTAACGTCCACTCGACACATACCAGGTCATTTCGGGATAAACACAAGGTTTAATTTTTTATTTCAATAATTCGCTTGCGCGTAGGGGTCTTTAGCAGTGGGAGGAAACCGGAGGACCCGGAGAAAACCCACGAAATTGGACAGTCGACCCAACTCCTTGTCACTTACAAGCGAGGTTTCGAAACCACGCCAGTTGACTCAATGACGGGTTTTATGATACAGCACGTACGGGCTAACCAATCAGCCAGCCAATCCCCCGTAATAATTGAAACTGTTACCGAGTATTTTGAGATGCGTTGATAACTGTATAGGTTCTTCACCGGGTAATAATATTTCTGTTGTGTAGATTTCATTATCTTTTGATTTTAGATATTTCTCTGGTACTTCACATTCTATCTGGTTTCTGTCAAAAATAAATTTGAAACTGTTCGTTGGATATTAGGTTCTCATATTTTCACGGCAATATAACAAAGTCAATACTGATTGAAATGGACCAATACAGACTTTTGTAATTCCTGTTTTTAATTTCCAATATTATTATGGATAATATGAGTTAGAGGTTTTGCTCCTTTTATTATGAGCCAGTGTGCTATTTAGATTTATCATCTAATAATACATTCTACAGTCTGTCAGTAGATATCGCTTGTGTGATAACTTTCATAATCTACTGAGCGATATCTTCTTAGGTTAAGAATGTTCTCAAAATTGTTTGCCTTATTTTAATTAAAACATAACTCTTTATAAAATTTTTGCTTCTCTAATGTATCAAATACAACAAAAATAAACAATGTACAAAGTTTTGTGTTTTCATCATTATACAGAGATCGAAAGTTGAGTAAATTCTTATCTAAAGTCTGAGAATGTTTTGTGAACTCGGCGCCTGGTATCTTAATAATCTGATGGAAAGTTGCCAAAATGAACTTTCGAATATTTGTTATTTTAAATTACCTGCAGGCTGTTAAAGGTATACGGCTGCCATGTTTGGTGGCAAACCACTGGACGCTCAGGTGATGTATTTTTTGACCCTGACAATCGAGTGCTATCAACGTCAATAAGACTCGGTCACCCAGTTTATATACGCCTTTCCCACACACAGGAGTATTAATCCAAAGTCTGTGACAACCAACACTTAATGAACCTGGAAAATAAATTGCAGCCATTTACTGGTTATAATCCATTATTTAGGCCTACTTGCTCATTGGTCTTTTTATAAAGCATCTAACAATCAAATTGTTTATTACCCTGCTTAACCTAAGCAGAGAGAGAGAGAGAGAGAGAGATAGAGAGAGAGAGAGAGAAATGGGGTTTAACGTCTACTTGACACAAACTAGGTCACCTCAGGACTAACACATGGTTCAAATTTATTTCAATGATTCGCTTGCGCGTAAGGGTCCTTAGCAGTGGGGGAAACCGGAGGGACAATATTTATTCAATATTGTTTTGAATTCCTATCCTACTATAGGCTATACTGGCACTAGGTCTATGGCTATGGATATAAATTGTTGTGTATAGGCCTAATGATGAAGGCTACAGACTGATTCGTTGTATTTTTTAGGACCGGGGTTAGGGGCACAGGACAGGCTTGTACAGACAGTAGCTGCTTTTAAAATAAAACATGCAATTTTATCATTATATTTATTAAGGAGAATAAGCCTGTTAGTAGTGTTAAAGTGTTATTCTCGGGATTTGAATCTGATGGACATCCAGTCTTGTCTTGCCTGGTAGTGTATTTATTAGGATTAGGAGTAGGACTGGGTAGATAGGCTCCATTTTCACTTTTACAGTGTTCTGCTAGGCCTAGTGCTAGCAACACAAGACACAGATCACATTTGACACGCATTTTCCAACTACTCATACTATGCTATGCATACTCATAGCCTAGTCATATTCTAGCAATCTAGCATAGTCATAGTTACACTGTTACAGTAGGCATTGGCAATAAATAGTCATTATAAAACTTACATTTTGGATATACTTGTTTTACAGTTTCATCATTAAATTTTGATCTACTTTCTCCACCCAATAATAAGGAGAAAACTGCTGGTGTCAGAAAAATGCAAACGAGAGCCAGTCTGAGCATGACAATGTTTACATCTGCATCTTGCCTCATCGTGATGATGTTGACGTTCACGTCTGTTACTTTCAGCTCATGTTTGTGTCAAGTTTTGGAATTTAAGCATATATCTTCGATTGAAAGAATTTACTTTTCGATAAGATTACGCCTGTACATGTTGTACGAAAGATCCACTTCCGCTTGTTTTTAAAAGATATTATGAATCCTAGGCAACGACATCGTTTTTTCGTCATTTTGGAGCTTTAGCGCGTGACTGATGTTTCGTCCAAATTTTGAATACAAAAACAAACGAAAGAAATTGGAGTTTGTTTTTTTTTTTTTTTGTTTTTTTTTTTACTGAAAGAAAAAAAGACCCTTGATTATTTTCAGAGAAAATAGTATGGCTGTCAAACCACTGCCAATCGTAGCAAAACATGGCCAGAATGATTTATCAAATTTAACATAACTATAATACCGGTACTAATATAGAAATTATTTTTTTTAAAAACGCAGTTGCTTCCCTTCAACCAACTATCGAGACAGAAGGCCTTGAAACTTATGATATAGTTTTAAAAGATTACGGTATTTTCTTTTTTTAAAGACATCTCTTGATTTATTTCAGTGGATATTTTTAAACCAAAATATGGAAATAGAAACTGAAAAAAGATCTGAAAGTGCCTACACGTCAAAATCATGTTTTATTAAAAAAAATAAAATAATAAAAAGGTAGACTACGGTATGTCATGGCTGTTTTCAAGTCTATTTTGATTTCACACCGTCATATTTTTACTGGTTTAATATTAAAGTAATAACTGTTTGGACCAAGTCAGTTAACTCACCGTAGGGCTATTTTGTTTTGTTTTGTTTTTGTTTTTTGTTGTTTTTTTTTTTTTTTTTTGATTTGGTGCAATGTTTATAGCCTCGTTCCTCGAGCCTCTTGCAAGAACTGGGGCTAAAACGGATTATGGTACACGGTAAGATCACAGCATGAATAATGATTTAAAATGACAAATAATTCGTGTTTTCATTGTTCAAGATTTTGGATGATACTGAGTTAGAGACTTAGCTACTTTAATGTTTGATTTGTTTTAGATATTATGGGGACGATTGGGCTTCATGTGCGTTTAGTAGGCTTCATTCTATTTGACGAAACTTAACGAATATTTCTTATTAAAAAGGGAGCCAGGGTTTGTTAAGCGGCTCCGTGAGTAAGGCACTATCTAGAGAGAGAGAATAATGGGGTTTAACGTCCACTCAACACAAACTAGGTCATTTCGGGACTAACATATGGTTTAATTTTATTTCAGTAATTCGCTTGCGCGTAGGGGTCTTTAGCAGTGGGAGGAAACCGGAGTGCCCGGAGGAAACCCACGTGGTTGAGAAGGCGCCCCTATCTCCATGCCACACCAGGGCTCGAAACCACAGCCGCAAGCCAGAGGTGACCGGCCAGCTAGAGGTCGAAGCGCAGCACTCTAGTCCACGAAATGTTCAATCGAGTACGCCCTAAGCTTCTTCCTTGTTAGCGGTGCAGAGCACGTAAAATAACTTTTTTGATGAAAATTTTAAGCGACCAGAGCAATCGCTGTACGAATACACTGCATTACGAAAGCCCGTCTTCAGTAGCCCCGAATACACTGCATTGCGTATCTGCTGAGAACAGAATGTTCGTCTTCATTATGTACTCCATGTGATAATTAGAGTTGTTTCCCTTCAATCACTGTAAATCTGAATAAGGATTCCGTTATTGTCCAATAATTTACGCTTTTGAGTGTTCATCTAACTTATTCAGTGTTATTCACTGCTACCCACACACCACCCCCACTACACACCCGCCAACACTTTTCAAATGGATTAAAAATTGTTCAAGGGAAAAGCGCGTCCCATTTTGGTTAGCAACAGTGGCGGACCCCCAACCTCGAACTATGTCTAGTAGTTCGAATAGGAATTCAAAGAAGACTAGACGGAAGCTCTGCTGTGGGTCTAATTCTCTCCCTCGCATTACAATAGAACTATAGTGTGGAAGGAAAATTAATCCCCATTCTAGTCAAGATTACCAAGCTGATTGGCAGATTATGGGAATTGACGTCAAAGTCCAAATAGGGTGATTCATACAAGGGTCTTATTGGGGCACAGAAAAACACAATACAATTTAAGGATAACTCATGTTATTTGTCGAGAACTAAAATCTCTAACATGATTTTAATTCCTAATGAAATATTTTTACTGGGCATTTAATGGACATTTTCAGCTTCTGGACTATAACTAATCGAAATTACAAATCGAATGCAATCACAGTGAATATATTTGACCTGCTAATTTAAATAACGGAATATCGAAGACGATTATGGGCATTTTCAATTATTTTCTTTGGTGTAGTTGTTCACCGTAGTAATCAACCATTTCTTCTTGGTCATTTTCGGCTATGTGTGTTTGGCCATATTGTGTTTGACCCTGGATTGTTGTTCTCGGTTAGCTGTTCCCCGGGATTTGTGGAACGTCTCCAACCCGTTGACTGTTCTCGGCTACCTGTTCTCCTGGAATTTGTGGAACGTCTCCAACCCGTTGACTGTTCTCGGCTACCTGTTCTCCTAGAATTTGTGGAACGTCTGCAACCCGTTGACTGTTCTCAGTTACCTGTTCTCCTGGAATTTGTCGAATGTCTCCAGCCGACTGACGGTTCTCGGCTACCTGTTCTCCTGGAATTTGTGGAACGTCTCCAACTAGTTGACTGTTCTCGGTTACCTGTTCACCTGGAATTTGTCGAATGTCTCCAGCCGAATGTCGGTTCTCGGCTACCTGTTCCCCTGGAATTTGTGGAACGTCTCCAGCCCACTGACTGTTCTCGGCTGCCTGTTCCCCTGGAATTTGTGGAACGTCTCCGGCCCACTGGCTGTTGTTGGCTACCTGTTCCCCTGGAATTTGTGGAACGTCTCCAACCCATTGACTGTTCTCGGCTACCTGTTCCCGTGGAATTCGCGGAGCGTCTCCAGCCCACTGACTGTTCTCGGCTACCTGTTCCCCTGGAATTTGTGGAACGTCTCCAGCCCACTGACTGTTCTCGGCAACCTGTTCCCCTGGAATTTGTGGAACGTCTCCAACCCAATGACTGTTCTGGGCTACCTGTTCCCCTGGAATTTGTGGAACGTCTCCAGCCCACTGACTGTTCTCGGCAACCTGTTCCCCTGGAATTTGTGGAACGTCTCCAACCCATTGACTGTTCTCGGCTACCTGTTCCCCTGGAATTTGCGGAATGTCTCCAGTCCACTGACTGTTCTCGGCTGCCTGTTCCCCTGGAATTTGTGGAACGTCTCCAGACCTATGACTGTTCTCGGCTACCTGTTCCCCTGGAATCTGTGGAACGTCTCCTAGCCATTGGCTGTTCTCGGCCACCTGTTCCCCTGGAATTTGCGAAACGTCCCCAGCCCACTGACTGTTCTCGGCTACCTGTTCACTTGGAATTTCAGGGACTTCTGTATTAAGTCCGTGAATATTCTTTGTTTTGTTTTCTTTTTTAGATTTGTTTGTATTCTTTATTCTGTGTTCCTGTTTAGGTTCGTGAGTACTCATTTTGTGTTCTTTATTAGGTTCGTGAGTATTCTTTATTTTGTGTTCTTTATTGGGCTCGTGAGCATTCTTTATTTTGTGTTCTTTATTATGTTCGTGAGCATTCTTTATTTTGTGTTCTTTATTAGGTTCGTGAATATTCTTTATTTTGTGTTCTTTATTAGGTTCGTGAGTATTTTTTATTTTGTGTTCTTTATTAGGTTCGTGAGTATTCTTCATTTTGTGTTCTTTTTTAGGTTCGTGGGTACTCTTCATTTTGTTTTCTTTATAAGGCTCGTGAATTTTCTTTATTTTTTTAGGTTCGTGAGTATTCTCCTTTTTGTGTTCTTTACTAGGTTCGTGAATGTTCTTCGTTTTGGACTCCGGACTGTAATTCTCGGTTACATGTTCTCCTGGAATTTGTGGAACGTCTTCATGTCCTGGACTGTTCTTGGTTTCATGTTCAACTGGAATATGTGGAACATCTCCAATCCACGGACTATTATCAGCTACCTGTTCCCCTGGAATTTGTGGAACGTCTCCAAGCCATGGACTGCTCTCGGCTACCTGTTCACTTGGAGTATGTGGAACGTCGCCAATCCACGGACTATTATCAGCTACCTTTTCCCCAGGAATGTGTGGAACGTCTCCAAGCCATGGACTGCTCTCGGCTACCTGTTCACTTGAATTTTGTGGAACGTGTTTAATCGACGGACGGTTCTCGGCTACCTGTTCCTCTGGAATTTGTGGAACGTCTCCAATCAACGGACTGTTCTCAGCTACCTGTTCCCCTGGAATGGGTGGAACGTCTCCAATCAACGGACTGTTCTCAGCTACCTGTTCCCCTGGAATGTGTGGAACGTCTGCAATCCACGGACTGTTTTCAGCTACCTGTTCCCCTGGAATGTGTGGAACGTCATTATCCCATGGATTGTTCTCGGCTACCTGTTCACTTGGAATGTGTGGAACGTCTCCAATCCATGGACTGCTCTCGGTTACCTGTTCACCTGGAATTTGTGAAACGTCTTCACTTAATGCACCGTTCTCGACTACCTGTTCACTTTGAATTTCAGGGGCGTCTTTATTAGGCTCGTGAATATCCTTTATTTTGTTTTCTTTTTTAGGTTCGTGTGTATTCTTCATTTTGTGTTCCTTTTCAGGTTCGTGAGTACTCTTCATTTTGTGTTCTTTATAAGGCTCGTGAATATTCTCCATTTTGTGTTCTTTTTTAGGTTGATGAATATTCTCCATTGTGTGTTCTTTAGTATTCTTTATTTTGTGTTCTTTATTATGTTCGTGAGTATTCTTTATTTTGTGTTCCTTTTTCGGTTCGTGAGTATTCTTTATTTTGTGTTCCTTTTTCGGTTCGTGAGTATTCTTTTTTTTGTGTTCTTTATTATGTTCGTGAGTATTCTTTATTTTGTGTTCCTTTTTCGGTTCGTGAGTATTCTTTATTTTGTGTTCTTTATTATGTTCATGAATATTCTTTATTTTATGTTCCTTTTTAGGTTCGTGAGTATTTTTTATTTTGTGTTCTTTATTAGGTTCATGATCATTCTTTATTTTGTGTTCTTTATTGTGTTCGTGGGTATTCTTTATTTTGTGTTCCTTTTTCGGTTCGTGAGTATTCTTTATTTTGTGTTCTTTATTATGTTCATGAATATTCTTGATTTTGTGTTCTTTATTGGGGTCTTGAATGTTCTTTATCTTGTGTTTTTTATTAGGTTCGTGAGTATTCTTTATTTTGTGTTCCATTGTAGGTTCGTGAGTACTCTTCATTTCGTGTTCTTTATTAGGTTCGTTAGTATTCTTTCTTTTGTGTTCTTTATTAGATGCATGAGTATTCTTTATTTTATGCTCATTTTTAAGTTGGTGAATATTCTTTATTTTGTGATTTGTTTTAGCTTCGTGAATATCCTTTACTTTGTGTTCGTCACTCGTATATTTCCTTTTAGTTTTCTTCAATTTCTTATCGTAATCTTTTATAAGTTTGCGAATATTCTTCAATTTGTTTACATTATCTTTTTGATGTTCGTGATTATTCTTCTTTTTGTGTCCTGGAAAGTCGCCACCCCATTCATTATAATCCGGTGTATCTTTCGCTGGTTCCTCTGGCCCTTCAGTCCAATTACCGTCATAAATATCGTCATAGAGTTCATCTGATTTAGTTAACAGAATCGAGTTTCCTGGAGCCTCACTAACAGTCACATTAGACACAATAGAAGAAAATAAATCCGCCCATTTGGTATCTTTGGTTTGATTTTCTCTTGAATTTAGAAATTTTAAAAGTATGATTTTATTGTCTATATTTCCAACAATTTTGGGGGGTTTACCATCTACCCTCTCCGGTACGTTCTCATTTAGTTCTTTAATCAAGGCCTCGACAGTTTCAAGTATATCCGTCGAATTTGACTGGTTTATGTTGTCAATGGATATGTTTTTTGGAGTATCTAAAGTACCGTTCGCTGAACTGGGTGTAGTCTGTGATGTTTCTAACGATGTTGGTGTCGATATAATTGCCATTGTTTGATCGGGTTGTTTGGATTCTTGTATTGAATTGCCGCTCGTCTCTTTTCCCGACCTTTCTTCTCCTTTGGACGTATTGGAAAATTTTGATTTACTAACATTTGACGGCATTTTGTTATGGTGTTTGAATTTCCTGCGTAGTTGTGTTATGATATCATCATTTGACGAAGTTTCGTTTTCATGATCGGAGCTCTCGTTTAATTCGCCAGGTTTGAACTTCTCAAGCATTTCCTTGGTATGTTTTCTTTTCCACTCTCTTTGATGTCGTCTCTCTTCTCTTCGTAAGATTCTCATTCGCCGTCTCTCTTTCCGTTCGAACCTCTTTATTCCCTTCTCGAGTCGCTTCTTTCGCTGCTCTTGGTGATGGAGTATTTTTTCTTCAAGATCAGTTTCTTCCATGTTCTGTTCTGTTTTATTTTGTGCAATATGTTGCCCTTTCTCGGCGATCTGTTCATCGTCATTCTGATCTTCGCCTGTACCTTCATGTGTTTTGTGGGTATCTGGTTTCCTGTGGTGACCTGTAACGATGATATATACATGTTGATAAGTGAAAACAACAAGTAAAAAAAACGCGCCCATGATACACAAAGTATGGCCACTTAATTGTTAAACAATATTTTAGGGTTGTAATATTACATCATTGACGATTTTAAATCAAATGTTGAAGTTGTTAAGCTAGATCAGAATGCAGCCAACAAACTTCCTGCAGTTTTTAAATTGAAATGAAAGTATATGTTTTGACGTTCGTCATGGTCAAACATTTCGGTCAGTGTCGCGTATAGTAATTCTTTTATTAGCCAGGCATATATTTGAATTCTATGTCCGATCTATGTTTTATCTAATGAGGTGGTGGGGGGGTATATGCAATTTAGTTTTTTTATAATTAAAGATGCATTATGCGTTATAATGATGATTTAAGAGATAAATGAAACGGTCGTTCTTGCTATATTCGTTAACGAAAATAAATAATGGGAAATAAATGATTATACTTATATTCAAAATATCATTGAAATTACATTATTCTGGGCGAAGTTTTCAAATAAAATAATAAAATGAAATGGGGTTTAACATCCTACTGTTCTGCTCCTCAACCTGGCTAATGAAGACGAACATACGCCATACAGTGTGCGAAGAGGGAAATTTTACTACTGTAGCCATCATACGGGCCTATAAAGAGTTAACAACATCCCGTTTTAGGCCTACCCTACTCTACATTAGATACCGACAGGCTTCAATGACAGTGGTTACCTGTCCTTTGTTTTGACATATTCACACGCTTTGCTCGCCTATCGTGAGTCTAATTGGTGGAGGAGGAAATGATTTAATTAGGCCTAGTTAGTTCCGTAGGATGACCTAAGGATGGACTTTAAATACAAATAAATAGGCCTAATCAAATATCCGGTCGCTATGACTGTGTACTTTGCTTGCTCTTAATTAATAAAGCATCACTGACTCACTGTGCCAGTGCCGATGTGATCTTCTGATACGATAAACGATTACGAATACGTCTTATACGATAGGCTACCGTTCTGTAGATCTACAGGTTTTACAGACTCAACTTACCTATTGTTGTACTATTTCCATTGGTTAGAACAGATAACAAGAACGCTATGCTTGTAAAAATGTAGACTTTCGCCGGGATCTTCATTATTTCAGGTTTTAGATGTTCATTTTGATATTAGGATGACACTACCACAATGGCGACATGGCAGTTTCCTGTCAAAATGGACGTCATGTTACGACCTGGTAACCTGCACGTGCAACAGTTCCATCCATTCAACGGTAGTCAGGGTAACGTTATTTCACGAATAGGCCTATCCGGAGCATGCATTTGTATAATCCCAGGGCAGGGGGATTATGAATTTAACGTGAGCTGCATCGTTAGAGTATAATATACGAATTTTCACACTGTCTGCAGGGAAATGGCAAATGTTTCAAAATGGACCTTTATGAAATTAATCTGATATAAAAATGTATAGATTTAGACAAAATAAGAAACTGTCGCACCTTGAGACTTTGGGGTCTACTTGGTGGTTTATTTTAAGCCTATATACTAGGCCTACAGTTACTACGCTACTTAAGAGATATCTTTCAAGCGCTAAATCTGCATGTAGCAGGTCTTTCATTGGGCCTTAAATGTTATATAAATTATTAATTAGGCATTAATTAACTCTTGATGGCATCGGATGGCCCCGAATTTTTAAAAGTAGAGCAAAACGGTTCGGTGGTTTAATGCTTCAATTAAATTTAGCTTAGACTCGAATAACTGGCACCGTGGTTACGATATTGAACAATCAATGCACACATCTTGTCAAAACTACAAACAATTATTAGCCTACTTCGCCAAATATTCATTTGGTCTTATCTATTTTTGAACAAGTATAGCAAGAACGTCCAATTCCTTATCAAAATCTTATGTAATGTATAAGGTTGAAGGGTATTCACGGAATAGTGTCAGAGATTTTGTGTTGATGCTGAGGGGCGCTGTGAGCCTCGTTTCTATTGCCGCTCCAACCTAAATATAGAGTGCACTTCAATGATTTATTTTAAAGTTATTTTATTCTGATATTATGATTATTAAGTTGATTGTTCTTCTACTGATTAGCGTTTGTAACTATTCATCACGCCATATTAGGTTTAACGGTTATATCATTTCAAGTGGGTAATGTTGGTGGCAAACTGGTCTGTTATTTGAATAGCAACTTTGTGTGTGTGTGGGGGGGGGGGGGCTTAATCTAACATTAGTGTACTTGAGCTAAAATTCTAATAAATGTAGAAAGTCGACCATAATGTTAAACAATCGCCATATACAGTATATACATCTTGCAGAGTTTAAAATTTAGGAGTATTGTTCTATGAATATCGTTTACAACTAGTTGTAATATTGTATTCCCCATAGATTAAATCACAAATATAGTTAGATATTTGAATTACAAAATATTTGAGCAGATTACTGTTCTCATCACTTAATCAGAACAAACCATATTTTATCCCAATGCACAGAAATGAACAATATTCTTACAAATGCATAAATTATTTTTAAAAAAAATTCAGTATTTATTACATCCAGGTTTCTTGTAGAGCTATTTATTTTTAGGTAGAGGTTGGTTAACTTCTGGTAAAGGCAAGGCTACTTATTGTCTGGTGGAGGCTAATTATATTCTGGAGAGGCTAATTATTTTCTGGATAGGTTAATAATTTTCTGGTAGAGGCAAGGCTAGTTATTTTCTGGTTGAGGCTAATTATATTCTGGAGAGGCTAATTATTTTCTGGTGAGGTTAAATATTTCCTAGTAGAGGCAAGGCTAGTTATTTTCTGGTGGAGGCTAATTATATTCTGGAAAGGCTAATTATTTTCTGGCGAGCTTAATTATTTTCTGGTAGAGGCAAGGCTAGTTATTTTCTGGTGGAGGCTAATTATATTTTGGAGAGGCTAATTTTTTTTCTGCTGAGGCTAATTATTTTCTGGTAGAGGCTTATTATTTCTGGTATAAATATTTTCAGGTAGAGGCTTGCTATTTTCTGGTATATAATAGTTTCTGGTATAGGCTGCTAATTTTTTGGTAGAGGTTGGTTAGTTGCTGGCAGAGGTTCTGATAATAAAGGCTGGATATTTTCTTACAAGGGCTGTTTTTTTCTGGTCGAGGCTGGTAAATGTTGGTTATTTTCTGGTAGATGCTGATTACTTTCTGGAAGATGCTGATTAGTTCTGGTCGAGGCTGTTTTTTTCTGGTTAACGTTGGTTATTTCCTGGTAGATGCTGATTATTTTCTGGTAGATGTTGGTTATTTCCTGTTAGATGCTGATTATTTCTGGTTAAAGTTGGTTATTTCGTGGTAAACATTGGTTATTTTCTGGTAGCTGTTGGTTATTTCCTGGTAAACGTTGTTTATTTTCTGGTTAAAGTTGGTTATTTCGTGGTAAACATTGGTTATTTTCTGGTAGATGTTGGTTAGGTTCTGGTAGAAGCCGGTGTTTTGAAGCTACATGTATATTTCCTCATCCTCATCGAAATGTGTCAAATGTTCATCTTCCAATAGTCCTTCCGTCGACTTGATTTGTTTTTTGTGGATAGTCGATGTCCCTTTAAGATTATTTAATGGTGCATGTGCTAATCTGCGTTGAATTTTTACTTTCTCTATTGATATAATCGGCCTTGTTTTATGTACTGTTTCTATGTGATCGTGACCTTTGGATTCTACCCTGTCGGGGATCTCTGTTGCCGACGTTTCGTCTGCTTTGGATACTTGTGATGTGATATCAACTTCTGACGATAGTCCGTTATCGTGACTGGATTTACCGATTAACTCGTCAAATAATTCATCTGTATGATTTCTATTCCATTGTCTTTGAAACCGCCTGTCTTCTCTTCTTAACATTCTCGATCGTCGTCTCTCTTTCCGTTCAAACCTCTTCCATGCCTTCTCGTCTCGCTTCTTTTGCTGTCCTTTGTGATAATGTATCTTCCCTTCTAAATGAGGAATATTCTGTTCTGGAAATAGATGCTTTTCATATTTTATAACCTTTATTCGTGGGTTGTCTTCATCCAGTTGTGTCTCGTAGTGCACAACCTTTTTCTCGGTGATCTGTTCGCCGTCATTATCATGTTCACCTAGACTTTCATGTGTTTTGTGTCTATGTGATCTCTTGTGATCTGTAACGAAAACATAAAATTCGTACAGAGCAGTGGATAAAATAAGCAATAATAGGACTTTATTATGCAGATATGTATATAATAAATACTTTTCAGTTATTTTATAACGTTTCGTACTACATATAGGTACGTTTTCAAGTTCTTGAAAAGTAGACCTCTTTAGTTAGTTCCCTTGGCAGTTGGAATTCGATATAAGAGTAGGCAAAAATTTCCCTCATAGCACACTGTTTGGCGTATGCCCGTCTTCCATTAGCCCAGGTTTGGTGCAAAAGAGTAGGACGTTAAAGCCCATTTCATTTCATTTCTCTAGTTAGTCAGCCTATTTGTTAGCTTACACCAAGCTGATTATAACCAGAAGCAATTCAAAGTGAAAATTACATACAATCATATAACAAGAAGGCTTCAATTTCAATTGATAAGATAACAATATATATAGGCCTTAGCTGATGAGTATAAATTATAGGCTATCATAATATAGGCCCTAAAGGCCTTAATTTAGTCACTAAATTAGTAAATTGTTATACAAAATACAAATGGAGAAAAAGGGGTTGGAATTGTCAACCGATTAACTGGAATTGGTTTCATGTTTTTGCTTGCTATTTATTTCATTCGAGTCGAAAAATTAATAATAATAATAGGCAACTAATTCTGACTAGGATAAGAATTAATGGAAATTATATAAGTATAAGTATAAGCTAATTCTGCAAAGATTGATATGTCACAGACCCAAATAGTCTATACCTACCCCAACCTACTCGCCACCGGTTGGGGGGGGGGTCACTTTGGCTCCCTTGCCTGGAGGTCGGGTCTTCGATTTCTGCGCAGCATTGCTAGGCTATTGACATTGCATTCACGCATTGGCCGAGAAATTTCGGATGGACGGATGGGACGAAAATTCATGGCTTGCGAACTAAACCTACCAAGTTTTGTACTATTTCCATTATCTAAAACAGAAAACAGGAACGCTATACTCGTAAAAAAGTATGCTTTCCCCGATATCTTCATTATTTCAGGATTTAAATGTCCATTTTGATATCAGGATGACAGTTCCACAGTCATTGTGACAATGGCGATATGACGTTCTCCAGTCAAAATGGACGTCATATTACGGCGTGGTAACAAGCACGTGCAAGAGTTCCATTTTGTAGCGAGGGCAACGTTCTTACAGTTATAAAGGATATCATAACAGTTTGCTCTAATCTCTAATTTTCAAGAAACAGTGCTACTGTATTGTTGATATTGTAGGCGTGCGGGCTCCGTGAATGTTAGGAGGGCAGAACCCGAAATGCCCTAAAAATATTTGTGTTACATACGTCTAGGACCACCCGCTCCCCCCGAAAATTACTGCTATTCCAGTCCCCGAAAACAGCAATTGGTCTGTAAGGCCTATATCCCGACTTCGGTCGTTTATAGCCCAATCTAGTGTCTCGGCGTTCTTCAAAAATCTATTTGGGCTGTGGTGTATCTACTTCTCATTTAAAATTAAAGAATCTACTTAAGTCGTTTATAGTCCAATCTAGAGTCTCGTCGTTCTTCAAAATCTGTTTGGGATGTGGTGTATTCACTCCTCATTTAAAATTAAGGGATCTATTTGATTCTAATAGTACATTAAGCCAAGAGATATGGATACTAGTAAAACCTTTAGGATAATGGATATTCACGAAATAATGCGTTACTGTTTAAACTGGGCCATTTCCATGTTGGAAGAGAAGCGTGTACTGATTAAGAGGCAATTTCAGATTAAAGTGTGGGTGTGTTTGTATGTGTGTGTGGGTTTGTTTTTTTTTTTGGGGGGGGGGGGGGGGTAGATATGAAATAGCAGCCCCGATTCAAGTAACTAAAAGCGCAGTGGGGCAAATTAGATATAACTAACGTAACTATCATTACCGCTAGAATGATGGAGGACAGGTTCTGCCTGATTTCTAGACACGGTTTGATACATATAATAATCGGCCTTCAATGGCTGTATGGCGCTGGAAACTAAGACACCAACGCTGAATGGCTACAGACGCAATAAGGCGTTGAATGGCTGCACAGACAATAATGCGCTGAATTTCTGCTAGCTGGCATTACTGCGATATCTAGCTATAGGGTACTAACTAGTTGCAAGGCGCTGACTGACAGTAGGACGCTGTGCAATTTTTAATTTTCAGTCGTTGCGTTTTATTTCGTTTTACAGCCACGTATTCTCCACAGATCAATCATACGGTAAGTGTTAAAACGAATGGATATTTGCACAAATAATGTTTCCCGTGTCTAACGTTTGATTGAATCATTACCATCCAATGGTTTCTTTATCCCAATGCATAGAATTTAATAATATATTTAAAAGTGAAAATCAATTGTGGAATTCGTAACATTTTAAAGAATACTAAAAAATGTTTTAATAATCCAAGTTTCAACTTATTTTCGTCCTCATACACAGGTAATATATTTATTATAGTTATTTTCGGGTAGAGGCTAGTTATTTCCTGACAGAGGTTAGTTTGTTTCTGGTAGAGGCTAGTTATTTCCTGGTAGAGGCTAGTTAGTTTCTGGTAGAGGCTAGTTAGTTTCTGGTAGAGGCTGGTTATTTCCTGATAGAGGCTAGGTTCTGCGGTAGAGGCTAGTTAGTTCCTGGTAGGGGCTAGTTAATTTCTGGTAGAGGCTGGTTATTTCCTGATAGAGGATAGGTTCTGCGGTAGAGGCTAGTAAGTTTCTGATAGAGGCTAGTTAGTTTCTGGTAGAGGCTAGTAAGTGTCTATCAGATACTAGTTAGTTTCTGGTAGAGACAAGTTATTTCCTAGTAAAGGCTAGTTATTTTCAAGGGAAGTCTACTTTTTGGGGGCTTGGGTTTTGTCTTCCATATGTTTATTTTTTCATTGTATAATATCGTGTTTCACAGAAATTAATACTCAACAATTTTTAAAACTTATTATTTATATTCATCATGGTAATCTTCATGCTCGTCACCTTCACCATGCTCATCATAATCTTCATGCTCGTCGTGTTCATGCTCATCATAATCTTCATGCTCATCGTAATCTTCATGCTCATCTTCATGCTCGCCGTGTTCATCGTAATCCTCATGCTCGTCGTGTTCATGCTCATCGTAATCTTCATGCTCATCGTAATGTTCATCTTCATAATCATGCTCGCCACCCTCTTTTTTTTCATCTTTATGTTCGTCGTAATGTTCCTCATAATCATAATGTTCTTCGTCCTCATCTTTTGTCTTACTAGCCTGCCTATTTTCTATAGTTTTTAATTCTCTGTCAAGGGATTTCTCCGTGTTTTTTAGATCTGTTTCTAATTTTGCCAGATTGATGTCTTTGCTTTTGGTTACAGCTGGTTTCGCAGCTGTTTTGGGTTTGTAGGGTACACTAGCAGGTTTGTGTTCTAACTGTGGTTTGGTGACTTTGTTGGGTCCACTTACGGGTTTAAACTTTGGTTTGCTAGTAAGTGTTGGGTTTTTTGACAACAAAAGCTTAAGCCTTTTCTTAAGCTGACAATGTTTCTTTTTCGCGAGCTTCAGTGCCTTTGCTGTGCCATTTCTTCGTTCTTCCTCATCGATTGCCTCCTTTGCTACTTGTATAGTTCTTTCAAGTTCTGACCTCGTCATTTCAGCAGCCCTTTTCGTTTTCTCAGCTTCGTGCTTTATCATATATAACTCATGTTTCTCTCTTTGTGCATCTGATTTCAATCTTGCTGCTTGTCTTCTCATTGATTCTCGTTTTTGTCGTGTCAACGTCTTAGATTCATTAGTCGGCGATTTTCCATATATAACTGAAACGAGACAATGAACAAAACAATAACCGTTTTTATACTTCATTGTATCATTATATTATTTATATATTCCTATATAACTCACAATGAACATAGTCCATTAACTTATTCACAAAATCAAAATTAAAAAAAAAAAGATCCCTGTTCCTAAAATAGTCCTTATACAATTAAAATGTATCCTTGTTGTTAAAGTCCACATGTGCCATTTTCGGCAACAGGTACCAGTTGTAAACTACAATATTGTCCAATCATGGTTCATTTCCGCTCAGAGTTTGCAAAAATATGTGTCATTGAAATTTTTAAGTTTTATCAAAGTAACAATCTCTTCTTTGTTTAAATTTAATTTGATTTGATCAATAGGAGTACGGTATTTTGCACCAGTCTATAGTGGACATTTTTTGGAAATTGTCAGTCTCTTGTCTACGCGTTGAATCTGTGAAAGGGATGTCAGTCCATAAATGGTTAAATTCCGCTCAATCTTGCTACAGATGCAAACTAACAGTACATGATTATAATTATATTGTTATTGGGAATTTTTTCACAGCGCCATTTCCACAAACATGATAAAATTAAAACATACATAAATATAAATAAGCTTACGTAAAACAACATAAATATTAAAAGATAATTGACATTAAACAAGTGTGGTTGTTATAAACATATTGGGTTGGATGGCCGAATGATTAGCGCGTCCGTGCTGTATCATAAAGCCTGTCATTGAGTCAATTGGCGTGGTTTCGAATCCCCGACCCCGGTTGTACGTGACAAGGAGTTGGGTCATCTGTCCAATCTCGTGGGTTTTCTCCGGGTCCCTATGCGCTAACGAATTGTTGAAATAAAATTAAACCATATGTTAGTCGCGAGTGGACTTTAAACCTCATTTCCCTCTCTCTATAAACATATTGGAAACCATTGTAAATTAAACAATTTTGTAGCATCAGTTGATGATTATCTTGATTATTTGTTTGTGATAGATGTTAAATAATCAATATGAATACATTTTAACATGGATATAAAAGCCGTAAGAAATTAAGATACTGTCCAAAAAAGTTTCAGTGCTGATCGACAACAGGTAAAATATGTTAACTGGATGTTTATAAATTTAATACATTTTATAAGTAAACATACACTATGTAATAAGAGCTGAATCTGCCTTTGCGGGTCTTTCATTAGGCCTGAAATGATATCTGAATTATTATTTAAGGGTTGAAACTATAGTCGCTGAAGGGTATGGGGAGGGGGTGGGGTGATTATAACAAACAAAAGGTCTACGAACCTGTTAAATGAACGAAAAGAGAATTGCTATTTTTTGCTGGTGGAAAAACGACATCTATTTTAACTTCTGCACCATCATTATTACTGAGAATTACTGGTGAAATTGTACAATTCAGTGTATCCCTGAAAAAAAAAACCAAGTAAGTGTCTTAAAGTTTACAAGAATCAAACGAAATCATGATAACTCTATAATTTGAGTTATTTTGTATTTCATGTCGGAGTGGGGCCGGTAAAGGACCGGTGGAAGCGTGATAGGCTACATTATTATTTTTGTCGGATTCTATAATTTGCTGGGTAGTTTTTTTCTCACTGGATTTTTCTCGGAGAGTAGGCCTACACCTTGTCATATGTGTAAAAGTAACCTTGGCTGTTGCAATTAAACTAAGAGCAGGCGCACACGCCATCTCTAAGCACACTGCATGTCTCATAGTATGGTGCATAAAAGTAGGATTTTTTTTCTTTTCATTTTAGGTTTAACTCATTTAACATTGTAACCAGGGATCGAATTTGACGGACGCAAACACGCAAAATGCGTGTTGATTTTGTAGACTGCGTGTTACAAAATATGTCACACGAAAAAAAATGCGTGTAACATTTTTTCGCTTATTGGAAATTGTTACTGAATAAGATGATTTCTTTTACGTAAAATTAAGACCATAATTATGACCAAAAACGGAAATTCTACTATTATTTTCCTTCCTAGCAAAATGTAAATAATTCGATGTCTATGTTCGGCGTATTGTGACATCTACGCATGCGTTACGCATTCAGAATTCTTCGTCGAACATTCGGAATTCTTTTGTTTTTCCCGAACTGATCGTTTTTATTGTGGTAAAAATCTTATATTTCATCAGCTAAGAGGTTACCCTATTCGATAAAAACAATACACAAATATCATAATTGACCTCTTTTAGTGTTCGACTATCTGTCCTTTTATTATTGTCGTTATCTTCCATCAAACAAATTCCGACATCGGTCAAAAATAAACGTTATTCATTCATCATTATTGCCGAATGACTTTCACGCGACACAAAAAAATATATATCGCAGTTTTGATTTTTCTGGGAGATATTTAAGATAAGTATTGAAAAATTGTTTTCCTTTTGATGAATAAAAATTGTTAGAAACTCCTTAGTTTTCATTCCACGAAGTTTGCAAATGCCGATTCGGAGCTCTTGTTTATGTCACGTGACTTATCGCTCACTTTTCCACCCGTTAGCATTATCCCTGTTTCTGTTCAAATTCTATACATCTTGACAATCTGTTTATACCGATACTTTGATTTTCCAAAGGATCATTCATTTTCAGATTGAAATAAATTCTAATAAAGCAGAAATATACATGATGCTAAAATTGACAACTATTGAGAAGTCCGATAGACTGATTTATTGATTATCATCCACCGTCGGACGTATCATGCATAGCGGTCCGTGATCTGATAAATCGCTATTTGTATTTGACTAAATCAAAGGACACTTTTTGACGCAGGACTTTAATTAACTATCCTTGTATTAAATAATGCATCTTAAAAAGTATAGGCTTGATTGAGAAAAAAAGTCCAAGGGTAGCTATAAAAATAAATATGCACGGCCGAAAGAACACAAACTTTTTTTAAAATGTTTTTCTTGTGCCTCCATCATAAGTATTTTTGATTTAAATTGAATAATAATAATTAATATTTTGCTATTAGCTTTTTAATGAAATTGTAAGGAATATGTGTACACTCCAATGTATAACGTAACTTGTAGTTTGTACATAATCCAAAGATAATAAAAATATTTTCATTAAAGAAAAAATTGCCCCTTGAATTTCTTCGGAATCCTATTTTTGCTTGTACATTTGAAATCAACAAGCAAAATTTTGCTTGTACGTTTTCAAGTAAAGTTCAATCCCTGATTGTAACGTAACGATTGGTCAATTTTAATCAGTTTGGACCAATATACCCCTTTCATACTACTTTTTAATGTGTATGGAACGAAAGCTTATATTTGCCTTTTAGTGGGAATATTGTGCCTTTAACAAATGTCGGACAACGTCTGTCGTTTATTGTATTTGTATAGGTATGGAAAATAGTTTTTGCACAGTTACGC